>CM077303.1:35930000-37180000 GCA_039655065.1 Glossophaga mutica | reverse complement strand
ACAATAATATATGTATATTGTTTAAAAAGCCAATCCGATCGCTTCTTGGCCTTTCAGCTAAGATCAAGTGTAGTATCTGTTCTCATCAGTTTAAAAAGCCAATGCGCACTGTAAGCTTTATACAGGGATCAGCCATGCATATCTTCTTGACTTCCACATCCCTCATCTAGTCAAATATCTGACACACGTTAGGCATTTAATAAATATTTGTTAAATGACCATGGTTTCACAAACATCACTGATAAACAACAACAAAAACCCCAAATAAAAAACCAAAAAAAACAGGCCCTGAAGGGTAAAGTGTTTTTGAGTAGATGTATCACTTTAAAGACTACTTAAGAAATCTTCTTGATATTACAAAATTGCAAGTGTTTCTTACCTGACTTAATGGATGGCACATCAGAGGAATTTGCACCTTTGGAAAATGGATTCTGTCCTAAATGTAAATGGGAAGATAAAGTCATCCTCTATAATCAACAGACAGGTATCTTGAAGAAGGATGAGTACAGCAGTCCCCCCTTATCCATGAGGAATACATTCCAAGACCCCCAACAGATGCCTGAAACCAACTGAGAATAGTACTGAACCCTATATGCACTATGTGTTTTCCTACATATACGAAAAGTACGTTTACAATTATGAGTATACGGAACAGTTTACTCTTGTATGATTATTTATTAATTATTGGATTATTTTTCATATGAACAACTGTACACCTACTTTTGTCCCACCTGTACATATCTATGATAAAGTTTAATTATAAAAAGGCACAGTAAGAGATTAGTAACAATTAACTACAACAAAATGGAACAATTATAACAATATACAGTAATTAAGTTACGTGAATGTGGTCATTCATTCCAGGGGACCCCTGTCTTCTAAGGGCTCAATGCATTCTGGGGCAACAGGCTGCCGCCAGCCAGAAGGTGTTTCTTGTTCACGCCTTCCCCCACATCTTAACAAAGCATTTCCACACACTGTGGCCATAACTTTTGCACTTTGAGGTGTGACAGCAAAACTACCATAAATTTCTGTTTCCTTGGTCACAATTTCAGATAGGAAATTTGTTCTTACCATAGATCTTAGCAACCTCAGCATACAATTTCTTCTTTTCTTACGAAATCAAAAGCTGTCATTTTTTTTTTACTTAAAAGAACTTTACAGCTTCTCCTTAGGATATCTGAATTGCCAGCATCACAACTCTCATGCTTTGGGGCCATTATTAAGTAAAATGATGGTTACCTGAACAAAGGTATGTGATACCACAGCTGATCTGATAGGTGAGTAACCAAGGGACTAATGGGCGGGTAGTACACGCAGTGTAAATACACTGGACAGGGTAGTTCACATCCCTGGTGGGATGGATCAGACAGTACAAGATTTCATCATGCTGCTCAGAACAACACAATTTAAGACTTATGAATTACATATTTGAGGAATCTTTCATTCAGTACTTGAGACCACAGTTGTCTGTAACTGAAACCATAAAAAGCAAAATCATGGATAAGCAAGACTACTGTATTCATTTTTCTTAGCTCAGTAAATTAGGGGAAGTCCCACACATGACATTTCTCATCTTTAAACTGTATCTTACAGTTTAAAATGTATCTTACCCTGTTTAGGTATTTCTGATTTTTCTTCTATATCATCAGGTTCTTCAGTATCATCCGCTTCTGCAGTGTCTTCTGCGGCTTCTTCAACTTGATTTCTGAGCCTTGACCGGCTCCACTCTGTAGGAGTATTACTGTAACTAAAAAGATAGTATTATTCAATAAAGAGCTATATGCAAAGACAAAGTTAATATTCAGAATGGTAAAGAAAAATTCAAACGACTGAATACTTCTTACCCAGCATTAAGCTTTTGTCTGAAATCATCTTCTTCCTCTTCCTCCTCTTCTTCCTGGGCTGCTGCCAATTCTGCTGCCTTCTCTACAGCCAGTTCACTAAGTCTTTGGGCCAACATTAGTTTCCGAGATCGAGAAGCATATTTAATGGCTAAATTCACAACATTTTGAGTCATCAGATCTGCAAGTTCCACACAACGAAATTCCCGCTCCAGTTTACAGGAAAGCTAGCCCAAAAAGGAAAACAAAACAAAGAAATCAAATCACATTAAGTTAAACTTTTAAAAAATTAAGGAATGAAACTACTAGTAAAACTGAGAAAAGAGCTTTCTAGCTACTGCATTTCATTGATTCTAAGATGCACATTTTTATATATTTTAATATCTCTGAAATTAGGAAGAGTGTCACAATCTGTGGTAGATCAGAGTTTAATCGGCAGCATTTTTTTTTTTTTGGTCTTAGTGGTGTAAATGAATAAAATAATGGTGCATTTTATAATCAACAGAATTTGATTACAATCTGTTTTCCCACCTTCACCAAATAGGGTTACAAAGTCAAAGAAGGAATAAAATTGCAGAGGATTTATTTGTTATTACTTTGCCCAGAATTGGCACACAAATACTACAATGCGAATTTGGGTGGAGACAAGCAGATTTATCCAATAATTTTAAAGTGTGATTGTGGCCCTGACTGGTGTGGCTCAGTTGGTTGGAGTGTCAGCCCATAAACTAAAAGGTTGCAGGTTTAATTTCCAATTGGGGCACACGCCTAATTTGCTGGTTTGGTCCCTGATCAGGGCACATACGGGAGGCAAATGATTGATGTTTCTCTCACATCAATGTCTGTCTGTCTGTCTGTCTCCACCCCCTTCCTCTGTCTCTGGAGTCAGTGGATATATCCTTGAGTGACGATTTTTTAAAAAAGTGTGATTATCTATGATCTCCAGCTACCAGAAACAGTTATATACAACTTCCAAATTAGCAAACAACTTCCTTTTTCTTGCTCTGTTCATACTTAAGAATATGAAACAAAGGGCATTCATTTAACATCTCTTAGAATACCACTGACTAGTTTTCTTTCAGTATGAACTCTCACAACTCAAAGTGAGGCAACTCAAAGTGAAGCAACTCAAGTACAATGTGAGAAAAATTAACACTTCAAAGTCTACTAAGGGTCTCATAATTCACAGGTAAAAGGACTATATATTTTGTTACTTGGACATCCCATGTCTGATTCATCAGACAGAAACTTTAGATATTCATCTGCGTATCCTTCTCAAGTTTTCTAGTATCACTTATCTATATGCAGTGCTCCTCAATCAGGGTTGGTACTCTGTCTCAGGGGGCATTAAGAAATGAAAGGAAGTACAGTAAGTCCTCATTTAACATGGTTGATGGGTTCCTGGAAACTGTGACTTTAATCTAAAGGACATGTAACAAACCAATTTTAGCACAGGCTAATTGATATAAATTAAGAGTTAAGATCCTACAGCGTATTTCTGGTCACAAAAACATCATCAAACTTCTAAACAAAGACCCAAAACAGTTCTAATATTAAACATTGAAATAAATGTGTGCTATTCATATTTTTAAGAAAGATTGATAAAAATGAGTGAGATAATTCTTTTCCAACCCACTATTCCAGTTCAGGGTCATGGGTGGCCAGAGCCTATCCCAGGAGCTCAGGGCACAAAAAGCGACCTCATTCTTCAAAGAATGCCCTTCCTTTGCACTCACCCATACATCCACACTGACTTACTCTGGGACAATGTAGACACACATTTCACCTCATGTGCACATCTTTGGGAGGTGGGGGTAACTGGGGTACCTGAAGGATACCCACCCAGACATGGAGAGAACTTGTAAACTCCACACAGACAGCAGCCCCTGCCAGGAGTTGATCCCCCCCGCCCCCTTATTATTGACATTGAATGAAATGATGTTATTCAAGGACCTGCTGATTCTCACAGTAACCAGGTTGAACAGGCATTTGCCAGGGCGCCAGGAATGCTAAAGACCAATCCCCAGAGTTACAAGTATCCCCCTGAGAAACACTGGTCCAGAGGAAAAGCTCCTATAAAACTAAAAGGTAAATAAATCCAATGTTTTCTTAAATGTGTTGTAGGAGGTAAAAAGGTTAGTAGTTCCTAGACCACAAATGACACTTTATAAAAGGAACAAAATTTACTCTACAATAAACTAACTGAATTCCTTTAGTACTAAACTCAAGGCAGTGCTGCCCGGAGGGGATGGCAGTAAACACCGTCTTCTGGAGACTGTAGTTACAACTGGCTCTGTGGTCTCAGATACCACTTTTCCCTCAGAACTCTTTCCCTCAACTTTAAAGGGAAAAGTCTGGACCGTCACTCTCTCAAGAAATACTGAGGTCTACTGCATAGGAGACAGCACTGAGCACCTGGCCTGCCACTGCCCTCAAGCAGCTTCTAGCCTAGTGCAAGATGAGCAAAGATGATGTTATATTCTACCACTCTCTATAAACCAACTGGAGAGAGGACACAAGTATGAGCCTTATGTTTCAAAGACTGCATTTACCTCCAAAGGTAAAAATACTTACATATACCAGGCACCGAACATGGTCACTGGCTATAGACAAACTTTTACCATCAGTTACCTAAGAAAGTAAGAAAAAATAGGAATATCTAAAAGCCTTATGAAAGTTCTTAAGAGTGGACACCCTTGGAAGCTTAGGAACACTGTCGCATAGGATAAGAGTACGAGCTGGAGTTCCTGGTTCTCAAACTTTATTAAAGCATCAAAATCACTTGGAGGACCCATTAAAACAGTGCTGTGGGCAAGGGCAAAAAGAGAGGTGGCACCAGAATGGTTTATTACTGCCTATGATCTTGGCTGTAAGATAATATTTTCAATATTTTAAATGCAAGGTCAACTGAAAAACAAAACTTTTGTTGAGAGAAAAAAACACCACTGGATACAACTTAAAAATTCCAGGCTGTGGAAGTCAGTGCTAATTCACATACCTTTAAGAGATTCAAATTTAGAAGAGCATTTAACTTTAATTTTTTCAGTATATTTATTTTACTTACTGCAAACATTTTCAATAAAAGTTCATGTTGTTCTTTTATTGCTTGATTTTTAGTGCTCTCTTCATATTCATAACCATTTTTAGCTAAATAATCAAGGTGGTTGTGAAACACAACTGAACGCCAATACTGTTCCTGCAAAAGTGGGAAAAATTGCTTAGTCAACTATCTATCATTTAATATCAGGCAAGTGTTAAATATTTATCTTAACGCACCAGTTTCTGAATAAAATATTTTCTGAAATACTCCTCTATAGCATCAAATTCTAATTAATGGGATACTACAGCTTGCCTTTCTCTCCTATCCTTAAAAGGGGGGAGGGGAATAGTGAAGAAATATAGTGTTTTAAAACCGTTTCCTAGCTATTATAGTAAATGCTCAAATAACTGGGTAAACTAGTTTTTTAAAACCAACTTGCTTCTTGTTTAGAATACCTAAATGCAAGATTTCAGATGACTTTAGATGACGCAGGGCTAGGACTTGGGTGAATCAAAACTCACGGCACAAAACCCTCACAGAGGCACACCATCTGTCTCAGGACTTGCCCTGCTCTGACAGTGAGCACTTACACTCAGGCTGCACTGGGGACGCCACCTGTTCCACCTCCCAGACAAAGTCCCTGGTGGCGGAGACGGCAATCAGACGTCCTGGTGATCATAAGCAGCTCCCTCCCACTCTGCTACCTCTATTTAATTACAAAGTAATAAACACTCAGTACTGGTCATCGGGACAGTTCTTAAATGGCTGTATCACAGCCAGTGCATTTAGAGTGTCAATGCAGGATTTCCACATACCTCCATCTGTCCCTTCTCTGTTGCAATCTGACAATAAGGAAGCTTAAAGGATAATATAGCTACAGCAGGGCGCGGAAGGGTGGGAGGAAACCGAGAGCCTTTACAAGGAATGCACCTGTCATTAAAGAAAAAGTTTTACCATAAAAATGTATATTCATAATATTAAATTAAATATACCTTTTCTTTTTAAAAAATATTTTATTTATTTTTAGAGAGAGGGGAAGGGAAGGAGAAAGAGAGAGAGAGAAACATCAATGCGTGGTTGCCTCTCATGTGCCTCCTACTGGGGACCTGGCCCACAACCCAGGCATGTGCCCTAGACTAGGAATCAAACCGGTGACCCTTTGGCTCACAGGCCCGTGCTCAATCCACTGAGCTACACCAGCCAGGGCTAAATATACCTTTTCAAGATGACATTTACTAACAAAACAAATCATCTTACTTGAATAAACATTAGATGGAACAGTAAAAATCCATATAGGTTCAAAACTTAGCCTCTTATGATAAAAATGGGAATTCTTTCAATCAAATTACTAAATAACTTGATTCCTGAGAATAACATGCAAAAAATTCCAAGAACAACCTACACCCTAAGAACTGTTAAAAGCAGTTAACTAATATACTCCATTTGATATTAAAAATGTCCAATGGAGTACTTGGAGATTCTGAAAAGTTAAGGCACAGGGATATTAACCAGCAATTCTTCTATGGTTCTCTACTAGTTTGATTTTGCATTTTCTAAGATCATGTTTTCTCAAACATCCCACACTGCCAACTACTGCCTTCAAAAATACCCTCAGCATGGCTCTACAACCTGCCAACACAACAGAGGCCCTCAGACAGAAATTCCTGTCACCCTTCAACCACTAAATGTATCTGCAATTGCCTATCTTCTTCCCTTTCACAACTGATAAAATGTCTTACTTCCTATTTTAGACAAATAGTCAAGTCTATTACCTTTCTTTACTTTTCTTTTTTTTTGAGGATTTCATTCCTTTGATTCTCTCCTTTTCTTACTTTATCAATCTTATCCTCTTTCCTAAATTTATTGCCAAAAGATTACAAAAATGCTCTCAAATCACCCAAACTAAATAACCCCTTCTTTGATTTAAGAGTTTTCTTTAGATACCACCCCCATCTCTTCCTCTTCACAACTGAACTTCTGTTAAAGAGTTATTTACAGATTATGCATTTTAAAAAATCCTCACCCAAGGATATGTTTATTGATTTTAGTGAGAGGGAAAGTTTGAGAGAGAGAGAGACATTGATGTGAGAGAAAAACATTGATCGGCTGCCTCCTATACAAGCTCTGATGGGGGATCGAACCCACAACCATTTTGTATATGGGATGACGCTCCAACCAATTGAGCCACCTAGCCTGAGCTACATATTGTGCTTTTATTTCTTTACTTCACATGCTCTCTGCCCACCCCAATCTGGAATTTAACATTTTATCATGTCACTAAAATCACTTTTATAAGGGTTGCCAATAACTCCCAAGTATCTAAACTAAGAAGTCTTCTTGAACCTAACTCCTATTCTTATCTGATTTGGGTTACTGAATTACCTCTTTCGCTTAAAAAATTTCAACTTAATTTTCAAACAAGTAAAACATTTACATGAACAAAGTGTAAAAAAGAATACAGAAGTCTCCTATACTATCTACTGAGTTTCCCCTCTACCGGTAACTGCTGTTAGTTTCCTTTTTTACTCTTCCAGGAATTCTTTGGCATATATAAGCAAATACAATTACGTATTTTCCACATCCCTACATTCAGCATCCTTACCCTTTTTTAATAACAATATTAAAGATATAAGATATCTTTAATATATCTTATGTCTTTAAGATAAAGATATAATAAAATTAAATATTAAATACATTAAACTGAATATATAAGTTATTATATACATATTAATATATTAAAATATAATAATATAATTAAATATAATTAAAAGGTATTTAATATACCTTTTTTATTAAGATATAATTCATATACCAAAGTTCACACAGAACGTACCATAGTCATATGGTATCATAGTGTATAATTCAGTTTTTAGTATATTCAGAGTTGTGCATCTATCACCACCATCCAATTCCAAAACATTTTCATCACTCCAAAGAGAAACCTCACATCCATCAGCAGTCTCTCCCTATGTCTCCCTATTCTCCACTGTCCCCTCCCTTGCAAGCCCTTGGCAACCGCTAATCTACTTTGTGTAGCTACAGATTTGCCTATGCTGAAGATGTGATATAAATGGAATGAGAGTATGTGGCCTTTTGCATCTGGCTTCATTCACTTAGCATAACATTTTCTAGGTTCACCCACGTTGTAGCATGTATCAGTATTTTCTCCTTTTTTATAGCCCAATAATATTCCATTGCAGGGATACACCTCATTTAAGTTACTCATCAGGTGATGAACATTTGCACTGTTTCCACTTTTTAGCTATTATGAAGAAATCTATGATGAACATTCAATGATAAATTTTTGTATGGATGTGTTTTCAACTCTCCTGGGTATATACTTAGGAGAGAACAATTGGGGTCACATAGTAACTCTACATTTAACCTTTTGAGAAACTGCCAAAATCTACCATTTTTACATTCCTACCCAGCAATGACTGGGGTTCCAATTTCTCTGCGCCCTCACTAACATCTGTTATTATCTGTTTTCCCGGTTATAGCCAACCTAGTGAATGTGAAGTGGTATCTCGTGGGTTTTCATTTGTAGTTCCCTAAAGCTGATGATGCTGAATCTTTTCATATGCTTATTGGCCATGTATATATTTTTGGAAAGATGTCTACTCAAAATCCTTTGCCTATTATTATTTTTAATATGTTTATCATTTATTTATTTTTAAATCCTCACCTGAGGATATATTTATTGATTGGGGGGATGGGGGGTGGAAAGAGAGAAATATCAGTGTGGGATAGAAACATCAATGTGGGAGAGAAACATCAACTGCTTGCCTCCCATACACACCCCAACCAGAAATCAAACCCACAACCTAGGTATGTGCCCTGACTGGGAATCAAACCTGCAACCTTTTGGTGCACAGGATAACATTCCAACCAATAAGCCACACAGCCAGGGCTGCCTATCTTTTAACTGAGTCTTTTTTGAGTTTTAAGAGTTCTGTCTATATTCTGGATACACATCACTTATCACACATATGATTTGCTTCACCCTTTTAAAAAAACTACATAGCACTCTAGTGTATAAATAATTGTACAGAATTTATTTATCTATTCTTCTACTAGAAATTTAGGTTTCCAATCTTTTGCTAATATTAAGAATCCTTCCATGTAAGGTATCTTTAACATGTCTTATTTCCCACATTTGCTAGCAGCAGTATTTCTTAAATTTTAATGTGCACACAAATCAACGAAAGATCTTATTAAAATGCAAATTCTCATTGAGTAGGTCTGATGTGATGCCTGAGATTCAGCATTTCTAATAATCTCCCTGGTGATGCTGATGCTGTCTGTGTATCCTACATTAAATAGCAAATACTAGTATATCTGTAGGACAAATCCTAAAAGCAGAGTTATTGGGTCAAAGGACATATGCACTTCTAATTCTGGTAGTTCTTGACAAATTGCCTTCAATAGGGATTTTAACTAATGTGTATTCCCCATCAGCAACACATAAATGTGATTATTTCACCAGAGCCTCACCAACACCAAGCAATTTTTAGACTTTTCCAATCTGACAGATAAAAAGAGAATTCTTTTTAGTTTTGATTTATATTTATCTTATTTTTAGTGATTATCAATCATCTTTTCATATATTTGAGAGCAATTTTTATTTTCCTCACTATTGCCTCTTTCTGGAAATAGTCCCGACTTACAGCATCTGTTATATGATCTTTTTCAGATAAGTCTTCTCTTACTTGCCTAGCTAATCCTCTTTTTTCTCAAAAATTTCGCAAAAATTCCTACTCTAATACCTGACCTCTAAATGTTGGAATTTCTTAGGGTTGACTTCTAAGACCGTTTTCCCTCTTTCTTCTTGCTAAGTCATCTAATTTATTACTATAACTTCAAATACCTTCTATATTCTGGTGACTCCCAAATTTATATTTCCAGGCAAAATTGCTCTTCTGATTTCGAATTATATATCCAGTATCTTCTTGATAGCTCGCTCCATTTGGATATTTTGTATTTCAAACTTAACACACCTAAGACAGAATTCATTTTAATTTCCCTTATATCTTTAAACGGTTCAACTATCCATCTAGCTGCTTTTAACTAGAAATATGAATGTCATTCTCTCTCACACCCACTCCCTAACCTAAAAGCAAATCCTACTGTTTCTATCTTGCATCTGCTTCTCTTCATTTCCACTGCCCCCCACACTAGACTAGTTCCAGCGATCGTTTTAGCTCAACTAGATGACTACAAAATCTTCCTCAGTGTTTCTCAATGACGGCACTGAAAGCATCTGGGATGACCTGTAGTTGAGAAGGGCTGTTCCACACTCTATGAGATGTTTACCAACCCTGGCCCCAGCTCTCTAAATGCCAGAGTAACCCCTATCATTGTCACAGCTGAAAACAATGCCCCACACTTCCAACCATCCCCAGAAGGAATAAATCCACCTGCAAGAAACTGGCCATCCTACTTCTAGTCTTACCCCTGCCAATCCGTTTACAATCATATTTTTCTTTTTATAGCATAAATCAGATTACAACAGTCCCCTGGATAAAAATCTTAAATGGCTTCCTGATACACTTCAAATAAAATCCAAACTTCTCTATCATGGACTATAATGCAACATATGTCTAAATTTCTGATATCTTGAATTTATGCCCTCCCATCACCCCTTGATTCTTATATGCTAGCCACATTTAGATCCTTTCAGTTTCTCAAATACATCAAGTTCTCTCTGACCTTAGGGCCTTTATGCATGCTGTTTACTCTGCAGGGATTGCTTTTCACCCCATTCTTCCATAACATACCCCTTGGCATCCGGGTTGCGTATTCTTACCTCCATTAAGAATCTTTTGTGATGAATCTGCCTAAAACATGCCCTTCTGTTATTCTCTATCATGGGTCTGGCTTAGATTATTAATGGCTTTTATCCCAAGTAGTAATTAATATTTAGTTGTTTCTGTTACCTGTCTCCCTAGACTATAAGCTCCATTAAAACAGAGACCTCTTTGTTCACCAAGTACCTATATATCATTGACAATCTCTTAGACCCAGAAGGTACCAGGTCAAAAAAGAGGGACATCTTCAGCACAATACTGAATACAGATTACATGGACTGAGAATTTTACACTTGCAATATACCATTAATTTCTCTACTCTATTACAATAACTACGCTAAAAATCTCAAAAAGCGCCCTGGCTGGTGTGGCTCAGTGGACTGACTGCTGGCTTATGCAGTCAGGGCACCGGCCTGTGTGGTGGGCCAGGTCCTCAGTTGGGGGCGTGCGAGAGGCAACCAATTGATGTATCTATTGCACACTGATGTTTCTCTCCCTCCCTTCCTCTCTAAAAATAAATAAATAAAATCACAAAACAAAAAAGCATTAGAGCTGCATGTATCAATACTGAATTTGTACCTATTCATTAGTTAATACCCAAAGGTTAAAAAAAAAAGAAAAAGAAAAAACCTCAAAAACAGCAAAATTATGTACATTCAATTCTAAATCATAGTTAAGAATAAGAGGCTGTCTTCACTGGTCAGGCTCAGTTAGTTGGAGCGTTGTCCCAAAACTGAAAGGTTGTGGGCTCATTTCCCAGTTAGGGCACATGGCTAGGTTTGCTCCTCAGTCCCAGGTCCGGACACATGGAAGGCAAATGAGCTCCTACAATGTTTCTCTTTCTCCCTTCCTCTCTCTCTAAAAGCAATGGAAAAAAAAAAAAGTCCTCCACTGAGGAAAAATAAGTAAGAGTCTGTAATAAAAGATGAAATGCTATGTCTAACAAGAACTGTCCCCCATCAACAGGCAGAAATGATGTTACAGCCACACTAATAAACTTAATCCCTATTTTGTTCTCAGTTCCAAGTCAAGTAACTGATTAAAAACTTCATAGTCAATATAAACAAATTTCCAATTTAGTAAATATAGAAAGCAAGTAAATGAACTAAGGTAAAAGACAAATAAAAATATACTTTAAGAAACATTTTTTAATATCCCACCTCAGTTGCTGGGGATTTTCATGGATACCAACCACCCAGTAGTGATCAGATTTTCCTTTGCAGTGTTCTTTTGTATTACATACAGGAGTCCACGTATTACCAAGTCCTCTGTTTAGCATTCGAACAATGCCTTCTGAATCCACGAAACAGGGGCTACCTGTAACATCAATAGAAAAACAAATCACTTGGAGACATAGCTACATATTTGTTAAATAAATACTATTTTAAATATTTATTTATTTTTTAGAGAGGGGAAGGGAGAGAGAAAGAAAGAGAGGAAGAGAAACATTAATGTGTGCTTGCCTCTCATGTGCCACACCACCTGCCCCCACTGGGGACCTAGCCTGCAACCCAGGCATGTGCCCTGACTGGGAATCGAACCAGTGACCCCTTGTTTCACAGGCCAGCACTCAACCACTGAGCCACACTAGCCAGAGCAATAAATACTACTTTAAAAATACATACCAATGATTCAACTTTTAATTCAAAAGTAAACAGCAAAAAAGTAAAAAACTAAAAGGCAAAAAATCCAAATTTATTTTCTCACAAAATTTCATTAACCACAGAGTAAGACCTAACAGAGAAAACAAACAAAAAAAGCCTAAGATATGACTGATATTTTCCCCAAATAAAGAGAAAAAACTAACAGTTTCAGTGAAAACTATGCCATCTGCTGGAACAAAGCAATATTTTCAAAAGCCAATTTCAGTAAAAAAAATTAAACTTAAATCTGAAGCCTCAGTGGTTAAGAAACCTGAAAAAACACTAAAATCTGACACAGGGTGAGGATGTAAAGAATCTGTCTTTAGTACTCTTCTTCCTCCCTCTCTTTCTTGGGCTTATTATATAGTTCTGTCCCCCAACTCCAAGGTAAACAAAGCTTGCCTAGGAAACAAGTAAGCATCGTGGTTTCCCCCTGCTCTGCTCCCACCTCAGGAAGCGCCCAGCAAATTTCCTAATTACCCCCTTTCTTATCTGTGACTTCATAGCCCTCTCACTCTGCAAACAGCAGTTTCTTCAGAGTCTAGATCTAATTTTTAATTGGAAAAAAAAGTTACATGAATGGAAGTTACTCGTGGTCATATTATTAAAACATAAATGACTAATATCTCAACCGAAGACACATCCAAAAGTGACTGATGTTTTAAAGATAAAACTGGAGTTTCTAATGATAACTGAAGGGTACAAATCTCTAATAACAGAAATAGTTAAGCCAGGAGACAAGGTTAACAGGCTCCTTAAAATAAGATAATCCTCAGTGTCCTTCAAATCATCTGAGTTTACAAAGGCACCGTCCAAAAGAAATATGTGAGCCATAAATGCAATTTTTCATTTCTTAGTGCCACATGAGAAAAGGGGGGAAAGTGAAGTTAATGCTAATTTATATTTTATTAAATCCAATATATCCAAAATATAATCATTTTATTTATTTATTTATTTTTAGAGAGGGGAAGGGAGGGAGAAAGAGAGAGAGACATTAATGTGTGGTTGCCTCTCACGTGGCCCCCACTGAGGACCTGGCCCACAACCCAGGCATGTGCCCTGACTGGGAATCGAACCTGTGACTCTTTGGTTTGTAGCCTGTGCTCAATCCACTGAGCTACTCCAGCCAGGGCCCAAAATATAATCATTTTAACAACTAAAATGTTAAAATAATTTTTAATGTTATTTTACATTCTCTTTTCATACTAAATCTTCAAAATCTGGAGAGTATTTTATACTCACAGCACATCTTAATTCAGATTAGCCACACTTCAGTTGTTCAGTAGCCACTTGTGGCTAGTGGTTACAGTAGCAGACAGTACAGCAACAGAAAGTTCCTGATTTTTGTGTAGAATCTGCTGGAATAGCCACAACTCTACCATTGATTTATATCTCCTCATTATCTTTTTTTTTTTTAAACAAGTATTTCTTTCTTTTTTTTTTAAATATCACCATCCTAAGTTTTTTTTTTTTTAAGATTTTTTTTTTCCTTTTTTAGATTTTATTTATTTATCTTTAGAGGGGAAGGGAAGGAGAGAGGGAGAGAAACATCAATGTGCGGTTGCCTCTTGTATGTCCCCTGACGGGAACTGGCCTGGCAACCCAGGCATGTGCCCTGACTGGGAATTGAACCGCGATCTTTCGGTTCGCAGGCCCGCGCTCAATCCACTGAGCTACACCAGCCAGGGCTCTCCTCATTATCTTAATAAACTTACAAAAAAATACAAGGTCTGTCCAGATGGTATCCAGAGAGGTAATATGAAAAGTAGAGACATTTACTGAAGAAGATACAATAAACACTGTACATAGGACTGACGTCTCAGTCCCCTTCAAATGAGCAGGCACTTTGGGACCTCACACGGTTCTCCCAATTGCCAACAGCTGCCCTGTCATATTTTCCTGAATCTCATCAATGGTCTGAAACCTCTTCCGTTTCCAAGGTGATTTTAGTTTTGGGAAAAGCCAGAAATCACAGGGTGCCAAATCTGGGCTGTTAGGGGGCTGAGTCACCTGGGTGATTTGACATTTCTCAAAAACAAAAACAAAAACACCACAATTTTGCATGAGACGTGATACATGAGTGGGTGTGTTGTCGTGATGAAGCTGCCAATCAATCACCAGCTGCCCATATCTGCAGCCTTCTGAATCATCTGTATAGTATCCGTGGAAGAGTTCCAGCTTAATGCAAAATCTGATGCAGACTTGATGCTCTACTCACTCAGGCATTTTGAATGTGATGGCCACACGGTACACATGCTCACTCATGGCATCTACCACTCCCACTGACTAGTACAGTGAAGTCATCATTGTTCATGCACGGGCATTCCAATACACTCTCCTTGGCTGCCAGATTATATTGATACTGTACAAACTGTTCTCATTATATTAACAATGGTGGGACTTTTTCTGGATAGACCTCATATGTTTTTTCTTTGTAAGTTTTCTAATAAGAATTCTCATGAAAACAAAACCTTGTACATAAAACAATGGCTACCTTGCCTAACAATTCCAGTTTCCAGTTTTGCCAACATGTTAAAGAAATTTAAACAATTTACCTATAAAGAAACTAATTAGAAAAAATGAAATAATTTTCTTCTTGAAAAATGTCTTTAATATAAATAAATGAATGTGTCTTGCCTTCAGCTGAAAATCCAACCCATACAAGGTAGGATTTCCTTGTAAGAGGAAGAGGATCACCACGCAAAATTTGTTTTTTCTTTTTCCCCATCTCTAGCAGATAAACTCCAAGGCACTGATCCCCATCAAATCCTGTTCCTAGAGAAAAAATATAAATATAAATAAAGTATTAAAGGTTATTTAGCTACACTGCAGTCTAAATTATATTCTGTGAATTGAACTGATTTTGTTTCTTAGATTAACTAGCACAACTTTTTATGGATAACCTACCTAACTGGTATAAAAGGCAGAATATAGCACCATTCGGGTATAAAAAGCAGAGTACTATTTGTTACATGGACTACTTACATAAGGTGGCTATAAGGGTAAATCATTCACTCAAGAAATATTTACAGACAGCTTACTATGTAAACAAGATAAAAACCACTGTTCTCATGCAATTCATATTCAGGTAGGATACAAACAAATAAATTAAAAAACAAACAAAAGAACAAAAAATGCTAAGGGCTATCAAAGAGTTAAAATAATAATGTGATATAGAGTGCCGGACTGAATGGTTACTTCAAATTAGCTAGTCAGAGATACCCTCTTTCAGAAAGTGAAATTTAAGCTGAGATATGAATTGTAAGTTAGAGCCAGTCATCGAAATGTTCGGAATAGGAGCACTACAGTAGACAGAACACACCTAATAAAAAGATCCAAAGGTGGGAACAAGCTTGGTGAGTTTAAAGAATACAAAGAAGCCCGTATGGCCAGAATGAACATCAAGAGAAAAAGTGGCAAGAGATGAGGTTAAAGAGGTAAAGATCAGATCTTGTAGGACCTTGTCAGCTATGATAAGAAGTCTGAATTTTATTCTAGAAGCACTGGGAAGTCATCAGAGGAATCTAAGTGAAGGAGTGCATGTTTTTAACAGATTATCCAGGCTGGTATGTGGAGATGAATTAGAGAATGCAAGAACTGAAGCTGAAGACTGGTTAGAAGGCTGTTCCAACAGCCCAAGAGATGAGATGTGGGTGGGGCTGGGGTTGTTAGTGGAGGAGTTAGAGAGGCAGATTTGGAATGTGTTGTTTCAAAGAACTGACATGATGATATGACCTTATTGACAGAGTTGATTTGGGGGGCCGGGTGAGGGAAAGAGAAGAATCAAGGGTAACTCTTACATTCCTGGCTTGAGCAGCTGATTGACAGAATGCTATTTACCAAGAAAGGCTAACTAAGTAGGAAGCAAGTTTGGAGGGAAAAAAATGTATCAGTTTTATTATGACCAAGTTAAGTTTGAGCTGTGTATCAAACCTATACAGATATTTCAAGTGGGCAAGTCTGAATGAAAATACAAGAAGAAAGTAGGGCTGATGATATTAATTTAGAAGTCATAGACACATGGATGTACTTAAAGACATTACTCATAATGAGATCTCCCAGGACAGTTTCTCAAACTGTATTTTTTGACATATGAGTCATGAAATCAATTCAGAGTTGCAACCATCATTTAAAAAGATTAAATCAAAGAAGAAGTATTGTCCATGAGACTTTTATTTCGGTTACAGGTGCAGGCATGTTCAAAATAGCAATACAGAATGTACTTCTTACTGTGGCTAAGCAATCAAAAGACAAAGTTCGTGACCCAGAGAGCACTAGAAAAGAGGGGTCAGCATGGGAGGAGGGGCCACCAAAAGAGCTAAAGGAACTACCAGTGAGATAAAAAAGAAAGTCGGAGAGTGATGTCACTGAAGTCAAGGAAAAAAAGTATTTATGATAGAATTATTCTACAAAAATGAGCATAAAGAAATCACTGGCAATCTGAATATAGTGGCGGGGACTGAAGAGAGAATATGAGGTGAGGAAAAAGCAGCAATTTTTTAGAAAGTCACTTCAAAGCTGTTTTGGTTCTTCAGACTAGCGTTAGTTTAGTTCTTGAGGCATTTACATTCTGAAAATTCTTTTAACATATAGTCATGGCAGTAATTAACCAAACTCCACCTTGAAATTCTTCCTCTAATATAGTTCTTCTACAAATAAAATGTTTTCATTCTCATTGCTATTAGTGAATACAATAAAATTCTATACATTTAAAAATTACACTAAAAAAATTAGATTCAAATGCTAAAAAATATGCAAAAGGAGGTATGTAATCCAAAACAAAGAGAGAAGGATGGAAAAAAAGCTAAGTAATTTCCATTTACTTTAAGTTAGGGTAAAATTATAAAAGACTGGCAAAAAACCTACCTCTGTGATAAACAATGAAGAGCTGTTCTCCATGTCCTGCCATTGACACCACAGGCCCAGGAAGACTGATGATCTCTTTCTGAACACCTCCAATAGAAAACAATCGAAGGAGCAAGGTACTAGTGGCAGCAGCAGCCCATCCCTGACCAAGACATATGGCTTCAATGTCTTCATTCTGAGGCATGTCTACTATCCACTCTTTGCTTGAATCCCAAGAACTAAAGTGTAGGCAGTGAAGCTTGCTAAAAATTCAGAAAAGACAGGAACAATCAAACTTTCATGTTTGATATTTTATATATATAACTAATCATGATACCTAGTAACAAAACCAAATAGTTTATTTTTCTGTCACAAATAATACAAGAAACATCTTTAAGAATTATGAAATATATTTAAAATGAACTATATTAAAACCATTAACAATCACATTATTGAAGAATACTTAAACATACAGGAAAATGATCACAGCATAATGTTAAATGAAAAAAAAAAGATGGTCAAAATGTGCAGAGTATGATTCTAGGTTTTAAATGCATATAAAAATCAGCCCTGGCTGGTGTGGCTCAGTGGACTGAGTGTCAGCCTGGGAACCAAGGGGTCACTGGTTCGATTCCCAGTCAGGGCATATGTCTGGGGTACTGGCCAAGTCCCCAGTGCGGGGCACGCCAAGAGGCAACCACACATTGATGTTTCTCTCCTTCTCTTTCTACCTCCCTTCCCTTCTCTCTAAAAATAAATAATAAATAAAACCTTTTAAAAAATAAATAAATGCACACAAAAATCACAACCAAGTTTTTAAAAAGGAAGAAAGCTTCAAAATGTTAGGCAACAGTTCTCTCATTGCCAAAAAAAATTAATATGGGAAGAGAAGAAGAAAAAACATCACATACAACCCTACTAGTGATTACCAACCACTGCCTATAATTTGTTTCCAGTCTTCATCTTTGCATATATATATAAAATTTATGTGTGTGTACTTACATGTATGTATATGTATATACACATATACATGTAAATTATTAAACTTAGGCTTTGGAATGCATATATCATAGTATTGTTAATCTGAGGCAGTACTGACTTTCTGAACAATAATTTAAAAATGAAAATTGATATTATACATGATTACGCAATATTTATCTAGGAAAACAAAAGAGTATCTGAAATCAAAATTGCACAGGCAAATAAAAGTTTTAATTATATAAGATATTCTGAGCTAGAGACACTAAGTCAACAGTATTTTAATAAACTAATTTAATTCAATATTAATTTATTTAATACTGATTTTACAATGTGTCAATTAAAAAACAAATTAAAATGTTAAAATGACCTAATGTACACCTGAAACTAATATTGTATGTCAACTGTAATTGAAAAAAATTAATTATTTTTAGAAATGACCTAATACTGTGTTTCTCAAACTTTAATACATTCTCCATCACCTAAGGATCTTACTAAAATACTGATTCTGATTCAGGTCTAGGGTGGAGTCTGAGATTCTGTTTTCAGCAAGCTCTTAGGTAACTCATGCTGTTAGTCTGTGGACCACACTTTGAGTAGCAAGGAGCTAATCTATCGAATCAGAAGAGTTGGAATTTCAACTCATCTGGGAGTTAGTAAAATCTATGATTAAGTGCATAAATACTATAATCAGCTGAAGAAAAAATCAGGAAAGAGGAAACTGGCTGGAATAACAAAAGGTTAATGAAATGTCTTTTTTTCTTTGGGAAAAAAAAAACAAAAACAACTCTGCATCTGCTGCTTTTCCATCATAACTTTTTTTAAATATATTTTATTGATTATGCTATTACAGTTGTCCCATTTCCCCCCATCATTCCCCTCCACCCTGCACACCCTCTCCCACCCACATCCCCCCCTTTAGTTCATGTCCATGTGTCATAAGTTCTTTAGCTTCTACATTTCCCACACTATTCTTGCCCTCCCCCGTTTATTTTCTACCCACTATCTATGCTACTCATTCTCTGTACCTTTCCACCCCCTCTCCTCCTCTCACAACCCTGTTGCTAACCCTCCATGTGATCTCCATTTCTGTGGTTCTGTTCCTGTTCTAGCTGTTTGCTTAGTTTGCTTTTGTTTTAGGTGTGGTTCTTAATAGCTGTGAGTTTGCTGTCTTTTCACTGTCATATTTTTATCTTCTTTTTCTTAGATAAGTCCCTTTAACATTTCATATAATAAGGGCTTGGTGATGATGAACTCCTTCAACTTGACCTTATCTGAGAAGCACTTTACCTGTCCATCTATTCTAAATGACAGCTTTGCTGGATAGAGCAATTTTGGATGTAGGTCCCTGCTTTTCAAGATTTCAAATATTTCTTTCCAGCCCCTTCTTGCCTGGAAGGCCTCTTTTGAGAAATCAGCTGACAGTCTGATGGGAACTCCTTTGTAGGTGACTGTCCCCTTATCCCTTGCTGCTTCTAGAATTCTCTGCTTCATTTGAATCTTGGCTAATGTAATTACGATGTGCCTTGGTGTGTTCCTCCTTGGGTCCAACTTCTTTGGGACTCTCTGAGCTTCCTGGACGTCCTCGTAGTCTATTTCCTTTGCCAGATTGGGGAAGTTCTCCTTTATTATTTGTTCAAATAAGTTTTCCACTTGTTGCTTTTCTTCTTCCGCTTCTGGGACCCCTATAATTCGGATGTTGGGATGTTTAACGATGTCCCGGAGGTTCCTAAGCTTCTCCTCATTTTTTTGAATTCTTGTTTCTTCCTCGTTTTCTGTTTGGTTGTTAGTTTCTTCCTTCTGGTCCACTCCATTGATTTGAGTCCCAGTTTTCCTCCCATCTCTATCAGTTCCCCATGCATCTTCCTTCATTTCACGTATTGTAGCCTGCATTTTTTCATCTAGTTTGTGAGCAAAATCAACCAATTCTGTGAGCATTCTGATGACCAGTGCTTTGAACTGTGCATCTGATAGGTTGGCTATCTCTTCACTGCTTAGAGGAATTGGCTCTGGGGCTTTTATTTGTTTTCCGGTTTGAGCCATTTTTGGTGGGGTTTTTTTGTTTTGGTTTTAGTCTGGTCCTGGTTATTACGTAGTGAGGGGTGGAGCCTTAGGTGTTCCTCAGGGAGGGGCCCAGTCGCCTGGTTGTGACTCTGTATGTGGGGGCGGGGTCTGAGAGGGAACAATGGCACCTGCTCCACTCTCTCCTGGACTCCGGCCCTTTCCACCGCTTCCCCTTCTTCCCCTTCACCTGGATTATCTGCGCACGCACACGTGCTGTTACGTAGTGAGGAGTGGAGCCTCTGGCGCTCCCCAGTGTGGGGCAGCTCAGTCGCTGGGTTGTGACGCTGTATGTGGGGGCAGGGTCTGAGAGGGAACAATGGCGTCTGCTCCACTCTCTCCTGGATTCAGTCCCTTCCGCCACTTCCCCTCTGCCTGGACCGTCTGCGCGCGGGAATGTGGGACAGCCAGCCGCCCTGTGTGGCCTCACTGGTTCTGCACAGTTGCCCCCCTGTGCCCGGGGTCCGCCAGCTGCCGCCTGTGCACCTGGGAACTGCCAGCCGCTGCTGCTTGCGCTCCTGGGTCTGCACCTCCACTTTCTCCTGCCGCGACTCCGCCCCTCTTACCGGTCTGGATGAATGGTTGTTGGACTTCCGTACAGTTCAATTTTCTATAAGTTCTGGTTGTTTTCTTGTTTCTAAATATTTGTTGTCCTTAATTTTGGTTGTGAGAGGAGGCACAGTGTGTCCGCCTACGCCTCCATCTTGGCCGCCCATCATAACTTTTCATCTACCTACCTACCTTCTTACCCCTCTCCCTACCTATTGAAATATATAAGAGATCCAAAATATACTAAGTTAAAAAAAAAAAACGGAACAGATAGTCCTAGCTGGTAGAGCCAGGTGGTTGCAGCATTGTCCTATTGGCCAAAAGGTCAGGGATTCAATTCCCAATTGTGGAATCCAGGTTGTGGACCCCTAGTTGAGGCGCATATGAGAAGCTCTCTTATTCTCTCTCCCCGCCCCCCCTTCTCTCTAAAGCAATAAAGAAGTGTTCTTGGGTGAGAATAAAAAAATTTTTTTTTAATCAAACACAAATAGTAGTAGTAACATTTTTTGGTGTGTGTGTATGTGTTTTAAAGATTTTATTTATTTTAGACAGAGGAGGTAGAGAAAAAGAGAGAAAGAGAAATATCAGAGGGTTGCCTCTCATGTATGCCCTGGCGGGGGACCAAACTCACAATCCCGGCACATGCCCTGACTGGGAATCGGATTGAAACCTTTTGCTTCAAGGAACGATGCCCAACCAACGGAGCCATACTGGTCAGGGAGTGGTTTTCTTTTTTAAAGAAAAGATTCAAATCTAATCTATGTTGACAAAAAACAAAAACAAAAACAACAAAAACAAAAACAACAAAAACTCAGATTAGTAATTTTCCAAGGCTGGGATTGGATATACTGCAAAGAAACATGAGGAAACATTTTTGGGTGATAAAAACTACTTTGATTGTGATTATGGTTATGAGTATATACACATTTATCAAACTAATCAAACTGTAAATCCAAAATCAGTACATTTTATATCTCAATATGGAAATTTAAGAGGGGGGTTCATACAAAAAGAAATCTGGATGGACACATACACTGTTAACAGTAGTTATATCTAAGTTGAATTCTGTAGGAAACTTTAATTTTCTAAAAATTCTGTACTTAAGTTTGTTTACAATTAATATATATTATTCTTATACTAATAAAAAGCAATAATAATGTAAAAATAGTTTTATCTTGCATTAAAATCATGTGATGTCATTTTGACTTGTAGTTAGAAAATATAAAAAGGAGACAATTAGGTAAAAATAGACATGTTCTGGGGAATTATGAGTGGGGTGGTATTTATACTAAATTCTTCACTCTGAAATTCCACACTATAAAAGATATAAGTTGGTTTCATTAACTTTTTGTATTGAATTTGAACAATCTATCTAACCATTCAACAGTGACAAATTCTTCCTAAAAATCGCAAATTTACCTTGCTAGTTCATCAGTGCTTTCACATGCCAACAAAACAGCTTCATGGGAAAGATCTGCTACTGTATAATTCAAAGCGTTTGATAAGTGTGTTGCATGGTGTATGGAGGTATCATGGAACTCCACATCTATGGCATTGTCTTGCTCATCATTATAGCAGCGAATGATTCCAATAGAGTTCCACACCTACAAACATGTAAGGTTAAACACAAGTCTGAGAAAAACCAAAGCTCTGAGAATCAGTAGTCTAAAGTGGTACAAATCAACAAATATGATTCAGTCTGTATCAAGGTTTAAGTTATAGGAACAACCACAGCTCATCTACCTCTAAATTGTTTCAGGTAACAGCAGTAACATCAGAGCTACAATAACTAATTATTCTTCTCCTCATGAGATGAAGGTACATGTAACACAAATTTATTAGGAAGTGGAATACTTCATTTAACATTTTTAATTATATTACTGTTTAAAAAAACATCTTATAACTGACCTTTGAACAACCAAACAATTATATTTCTCAAAAGAAACATTTCAAAAATTTATTTACTTAAAAAGTATGGTTGTAAACCAGTTCCAAATAACTGGATTATATTAGAGGAATAAGTATATACATTTTAAAGCAACATAAATCAGTATTACTTTGGAAAACTTATCTTCCACTGATGTACACTACAGACTCACGAGAGGCCCTAGTCTTTCCTTTCCTCTACCATAAATATAACTTTATATATAAATATTTGACAACTATCAAAAATTAAGCCTCATTATTAGATCATGGTTACTGACACAGTTTTATTAAAGTAAAATATCCCTTTAAAATTTACATACAAATTTCTGCCAGGCCTATACCTTCCAAAAAGCACAGCAAGCAAAGTCCTCAGTGGAAAACCTCAAATAATGAACAAACTGAAATATTAAATGTTTTTAGCTCTCAAAATTAAGACAAAAAGCTAGTATTCACTCATCCATTCAGGAAATATGTATTTAAGGCCTACTGTGCCATACTTTGTTCTAAGTGCTATCAGTAAACAAAACAGAAAAACTTTATCCTTGGGGAACTTACATTCCAGTGGGGTGAGTAGGGAAAAGAGGTAGATAGTTCTTTTTCATACGTTTCACCTAACATGCTATAAGATTTCCCTTCTAAAAAAATACCTGTTAAGTAGTATATTGGCATTAGTATAATCTCCTATGTAAAAACTAATATAATATGAGAAATAAGGCTTAGAAGTATAGTCAAAAGGTACTGCAAGATATAGGCGCATTTACTTGGGTTCATTATATATCATTTTGCAGAGCAAATTTTACTTAACACAATTTTCAGTAATAAAGTTGAAATAAGACTAAGGCTGTGAGTTAAATTTAAAATCAACCAAAGTGCTCCAGGCCAGTTCTTTAAAAATATTTTTACTGAACCAATTAGCTATAGTGAGAGAAAATGCTTGAACTCAAGATAAAAGTATTTAAAAGTATAGCTCCAAGGCTTACCATGAATCTGTGAGTGAGATGCAAGGGTGTAGAACCTGACTGAAATGGCTTTTGCCGGGGAGTTGGCATAGGCCCATCATAAGATGGCCTCTGGGATGTTGCAAGTGGTAAATTGTAAATGCTGTCTGCTCGATCATCTTCTTCCTCCTTCTCTTTGAGAAGACTAGAACCAGTTTTTAGCATTGATATATCTAAAATACAAAGGATTATAATTAGAGACTCATAAATACCAACGATCTGGAAAAAGAAAAGCATTGTGAAATCTAACAACCTTTTCACTCATACTTTGTAATACTGACATGTTATGTGCCTCTTCCCTGTGTTGGTACTTGCCCTGATGGTGAAAAAGTAACAGAGGTTAACACTACTGGTGCCTTAGCATCATTAACTGAGTCAGGGGCACCAATCTGCCAGTGGTCAATGCATCGTTAACCACCACTCAACTGCAGTAAAATATAATTTTATTAAATCTTGATCCCGCAGATATTTTAAAATGTTCTCTGAAACGGGAAGTCTACATAAAGTATGACAGTTATCACAAAAAAGAAAAAGAAAGTATTTAAGCAATTGAGTTGTAAGCTGAACTTACATGAAACACCATTTTTACTTGAAATAATGCCAAATAAACTATGGTTACGCAGACTTCGGTATTTGGCAAACATTTTCTCGAAAATGAGTAAGTGATAGAATTTGTTACTAGTGATAAAATTTGAGCTTACAAACAAAAATTGGAATATTGGAAAACCTGTATCCATTAACATGAGTTTCATTGCTTCCCTATATTTAAAAACTTCTGAAAAGATTGATGATACTAACAAATATATTTTGGATCATGTGTCCATTTAAGGAAGGTCCACAAACCTCAGTAAACCAGTACTGACCAAATTTCCAATGCCTATGTTATAAAGTCAAATGTGGTAAAAGACTCATTCAAAGTTCAAGTTAGACCGATGGATTTTAATGTAATAAGAGTTGAAAAGTTCATTGAAAATTTTTCAGATTCCACATTGCAAGTAATATTTAATTTTAGCATATATGCTGCCAAAGTGAGCATACAAGTAATATTTAAGAAGTTTCCATACGTTGAGTTTTTTGGTGTATATCAAAGAATATCCACAATTATTTGAATAGATTATTAAAATACTTCCTTTTCAAACTACCTATTTGTGTAGGACTGATTTTTCTTCATATACTTCCAACAAAAACAATATATAGCAGTATGATGAGCTCCTGAGATTAAATCATTCAAGATTACTGTTGTATAAACCTAGTATGATTTAAATGCAGCACAATTTACTGCCATACTTTGACATTTTACTTGTTAGCGAACGTATTACGTTAGTTGTTGCAATAGACACTTTATTTGAAGATTTTTATATACAATCTCAATTTCTTTAACAGATGCAGTACCATTCAAGTTATCTATTTCTTCCTGAGTTAGCTAGGGACTTTGTATTTTTCAGAGAATTTGGCAATATCATCCGAGTTGTTGAATTTATGGGCACAAAGTTGCTCATAATATTCTATATCCCTTTAATATTAATAGCAGTACTGTCTTACAGAAACATAACATGGGCTACATATGTAATTTTAAGTTTTCTAGTATCCACATTTTAAAAGTAAAACCAGGGATAATTAATTTTAATATTATATTGCATTTAAAATATAATTTCAGCATGTACTCGATGTAAAAAATGACTAAGATATTTTACATTATTATTTTTGTACTATTCTTGAACACTTGGTTGCATTACACACTTAACATCATTTCTTAAGTTGAACCAGCCATATTTCAAGTGTTTAGTAACCACATGTGGCTGGTGGCTACCATATAGAATAATGTGGATCTACAGGATCTATGAGGATGACCCTTTGTTCCCTACTTATGTCAGTCATTTGTGTTTTCTCTTTCTTTCTTCACCAGTCAGGATAGAAATTTATTAATTTTATTGCTTTTCAAAGAAATAGCTTTTTGTTTCATTGACTTTTTAAATACTGTACTTTGCTGTGTATAATGTGCACTTTTTTGCCCAAATTTTTAAGGGAAAAATAAGGACACACATTACACATAGGCAGTACTAATTATGTATCTATATAAATGTTTTAAATTCTTTTATTTATGCTTAAGCATTAAAAGTGTAATTTTAGAAAGCAGTAACAATAGCTGTATGCAAAATAATACCCTGGAATATGATAATGGGTTTTGTTTCTAAATATAAATAGATAACTGAATTAAAAAATTAAAATGAAAGATTTTTTCTGAAAGTCGGGGCCAAAAACGTGGGGGCACATTATACACAGGAGTGCATTAGGCACAGCAAAAAATACTTATTATTGTCAATCTCACCGAATCCTGCGTTTTATTATTTCCTTTTTTCTTCATGCTTGGGGTTAACTTCCTCTTCTTTTTCTAGTTTGCTAAACTTAGCTTATTGATCTGAAACCTTTTCTAATATAAATAAGTATTTTAGTGCTATTAATTTCCCTCTACACACTGCTTTAGCTACATTCAACAAGACCAATAACGATTTTTAAATAATAGTTGTAATAAAAAATTGAAAAGATTAATCAACAGGATGGATCATCACATCCACAAGTCAATTCGTACCAACTGAGTTTTCATCATCTTCTAGGAAGTGACTTCGTTGTCTTGGACGACCTGAAGCCAACAGGATGTCATCATCCTCATCATCATTTATAATTCCTTTTGAACAAGAAGGGGCTTCGACTGCATTGTCATTTAGATCACCAGTATTACTTGTATCATCTCCATCAAAAAGATCATTGTAATCCTTTTCCACTCTGCTAGATACCTTAAATAAATTAATACAAATTGGAAAGTACTAGTGAACTACTTTGATAAATTCAATTACTCAAAAGGCAATCTTTTAATATGCACCTTGAACTCTACTAAGCAAATGTCCTGATAAAAATAATTAATGAGTGTACTTATGAGGATTATAAGACTTAGTTCTTACTTTAAAGGCCTTATAGTCTACAAATAAGGCAGGAGTGTAGGACAGACAAGAAATATTGAATGTACCCAAATTTAAGGCAAGATTTTATTCCTCAAAAGTCATTCCCCAGAAATTCTCTTATTTACTCTTATTTTGAACAAAATGCTACTTAGGTAAGATATATTTGCTTAAATAATCTCAGCTAAAGCTAGTTTTTTATTTTTTGATGCTTACAGAAGTAAACAGAATAGAACCAACGGAAGACAAAGGAGGCAAGGATATCCAACAGAGTTAATCACTGATTGCTAGGAATACAAACATACCATTGCATGCATTGAATGTCACTATAAACAGTTTTTGAAATCACTTTCGAAAGTGAAATATATGCAGATACATTGCAGAGATCATAAATTACTCCTATAGGATAAATGAAAACTGTACAAACGTTAAACCAACAGAAACTTATAGTTTGGTATAAAATTCTAACGAGAACATTATTAATAAATTCAAAAGGTACTATCATACACTTTTTAGAGGGAAGTACATATGACGGTATTCTGAAAAACTTCTGTTTAATAAAATGAGAAAACAAAAAAATACCTCTAAAGTCATATATTTAAACATATGACTTGAGTAATTAAATAACTATATGCTGTAAGTATATAACGATTTCACTTATAGTTACAAGAGTTTATACACTCAGTTGGTCAAAAATTTTTGGGGGGGTCACCATGTACAAGATGGGTTTTACTGAAGCTGCCAGAGAGCAGCATAGGTAAACACAGCTCACCTTCTTGCACAAAATCAAAATTACAACTAAATTACACAATAACAATCACTCATAACCATCAGAAATTGAGTTCATGAAAGTCTGAAAACTACAGAATTAAAGAAACCACATCCATCCAGACTAGTAGGAGGTGCAGAGATGTGAAATGGGCTGGTCCTATACCCACATGTGGTAGATAAAAATTTGGGAGGGATATCTTAGGATAAGCAATGCCAGCCCCACACCAGGGCCCCAAGTCCAAGATCCAGTGGCAAGAAAATAAGTCCCTATAAGTTCTAGCTATGAAAACCAATGGGGCCTGAGTCAGTGGAAGAAAATTCTAGAGTCCCAGGCAGTTCCTCTTAAAAGAACCCACACATGGACTCACCTACCCAAACTCACTCCCTCTGAGCTCAAGCACCGTTGTGCAGCTTGAAAGGCATTAGTGGCATATAAGAAGTGAAGGATCTGGCATCAAGGAGGAAGTGGGGGACAGCTTTCTTCTAGACAGAAAGGCCATTGTCCCTTTTCTGAACCCTCACCACACAGAGCCACAGAACCCACAGGGAGGTGCCATATCTGAGATTCCATCGACCTGGCTAACACTACTATTTGCCCAGCCCTGGAGACTCCCTCAGACTCCGTCCCACCCAACTTGTATCCCTCTAACTTACCAACCCACCCAAGCTGTTGACGGAGACTTTTCCATAGGAATGGCTGGTCTTGGTTCATGCTTCACAAATCCTCTCAAACAAGCAACAGTGGACCTCAGGGAGGCCCCTGTACTGTACCTCTTGCTAAGTGGCCCCAGGCCTGGCACTAGCAGTAGCCAGCCTAGATTCAGTTTGGCTTCACCTGGGAATCTCCAAGACCAGCACAACTAGCAACCACCTCAGATTACTTTATAGCCCAGGTAGCCTGGGGCACCAAAACACAGGTGGGGGCTGACTTTGGTCTGTACCACCAGGGAAACCCCAGAGTCTGCATACCCAGTGGAAAGCTACAGACCATGCTGGAGCATAATCAATAATCAATAAAATATAATTAAAAAAAATTTTTTGGCCCTGGCTGGTGTGGCTCAGCCTGCAAACCAAAAGGTCATCAGTCCAATTCCCAGTCAGGGCAAATGCCTAGGTTACAGGCCAGGTCCCCAAGTGGCGGGGTGGGGGGAGCGCGTGGGACGTGAGATCTCTCGCAGGCTGATGTTTCTCTCCCTCTTTTTCTGCCTTCTTTCACCTCTCTAAAAGTAAATAAATAAAACCTTTAAAAAATTTGGGGGGACCCTGGCTAGTGTGGTTCAGTGGATTGAATGCCAGCCTGCCAACCAAAGGGTCACAGGTTTGATTGCCAGTCAGGGCACATGCCTGGGTTGCAGGCCAGGCCTCCAAGGGGGGCGCACAAGAGGCAACCATACATTGATTGATGTTTCTCTCCCTCTTCTTCCCTTCCCTTCTCTCTAAAAATTAGTAAAATCTGCCCTGGCTGGTGTAGCTCAGTGGATTGAGCGCGGGCCTGTGAACCAAACAATCGCGGTTCGATACCCAGTCAGGGCACATGCCTGGGTTGCAGGCCAGTTCCCAGCAAGGGACACACGAGAGGCAACCACACATTGATATTTCTCTCCCTCTCCCTCTCTCCTACACTTCCTCTCTAAAGATAAATAAATAAAAAATCTTAAAAAAAAAAAACAGTTAAAAATTAGTAAAATCTGCCCTGGCTGGTGTAGCTCAGTGGATTGAGCGCGGGCCTGCGAACCGAAGGATCGCGGTTCGATTCCCAGTCAGGGCACATGCCTGGGTTGCCAGGCCAGTTCCCGTCAGGGGACATACAAGAGGCAACCGCACATTGATGTTTCTCTCCCTCTCTCCTTCCCTTCCCCTCTGAAGATAAATAAATAAAATCTAAAAGAAAAAAAAAATAAAAAATAAAAATTAATAAAATCTTTTTTAAAAATCTGGGGAGGTGATTTTCTTATTAGAAACTGAGGGTTTTGCCTTACATTTATTGTGAGGGCTGTAAAGTGTTAAGCGTTCTTATGAGAGAAATATGTACTGTGAAGAGTAAAAGAAAAATGGGAAAAGTGAGCAATTCTGACCAGATGACCACTGAACTAAAAATTATTTCTCAATTTACTTTTTGTCTTTTATCAATGTAACAGGAACATAAATTAGTCAACCAGCATTCCAAAAACGGAAACAGTCCTCTGCAGAGCCTCTGCTCTTAGTTGTTTCTTTTGATACCTTCCTCCATACTTGTAAATAATATTGCCATGCTACTTTAATTTTTCAGTTTTACTCACTATTTACTTAACAGATCCTAACTGCCCTCTATTAGGAAAGATAAAAGTTTGGTGCCATTTTCCAACCACCCCTACCCTCTTGTATACATGCATACTATTCTCCTACCCTAACCTTCCCAATAGAGAGATATTCTCATTTTGGTTGGATCAATATACAGTATTTATATTATTACAGCCATGTAAATGCTATTCATGGCTGAATAAATATAATAGCAACACTTACAAAGTATTGCGTTAGACTCTTCCAATTCTTTTTGTTTTGATTTTTAAAATTAACCTAACAAAGTATTTTGTCCATAATAGCAACTAGTAAAAACCCCAACAATTTTCTTAAAGGCAACTACCCTATCTCCAATCAATCAAATTTTCCCCCTCCCAGTTCCAATGCAAGAGTCCTGAGAGACAGTTTCACAAAGTACGGGTCATGGGCTCACAGGTGTCCCTACTACTTCAGGCAGGCAGAAGATGAGGAGTAAAGCTCCTAACCTCAGAAAACTCAGTATCCAGTCCAGAATGCCCTCCACAACTCACTCATACCATTGTTTATTCTAAAAGACTTAATTGCATGGAGTTTCTCTGGAGGGAGGTGGCACTGGTGGTATAAAGGAGAGCCAGAAGACCCTACAAAGATCTCTTTTTTCCAACAAGTCCTATTTTCTTTTGAGGAGGGAAAGAAGGAAGGAAGAAAATGAAAAGGGACAAGGAAAAGAGCCTTTTAATATAATGTCAATGCCAAGGACTTTTGTTGGGAAATTATCTGTCCCATCATTTGGGGAATGAACAAAGCTCGGCTGGTATTTGAGTCAGAAGCATCCCCTGAGGGAGAAGCATCCTCTGTAGCTGCTGCCTTTACATTCTCCATCTTCATCGCTACTGCTGGAGTCTGAGGAGCTACTGCCTTTTCCACATCTTCCTCATTTTCTTCTCCTGTGAGTCATGAGAATAGTCCCAATAGTCTGACGATTCTGTCTCTGGAGCCTGCAGCCCCTGCTCCTGTCCAAGCTCTTCTTGCACGGTCTTTGCTAATGGAGACCACACATTAGTCCTGATGATCTTGGGGCCTCAGGCTCCATTCATGTTCATGTTCTTCGCTTAGTACAAGTTCTCTCTGTAAGCAGAGTATTCTTCAGGAGGTGGACTCTTGAGCCAGTGATTGCAGGTCTACCTTGTACTGCTCCTGCAGTTCCTCAGTCTGCTTCTTATAATGCTCCTTACGGCTTTGCAGGATGTGCTGTCAGTGTCTACTGATCTCCACCATCCACTCTCTCAGGGCCAGGTCTCACGGCTCCGTACTCAACCACAAATCCTGGTAAAACTCCTAGTATTCGTTCACTGGTGGCTTTGTGATCTCTCTAGGAAATTATTTTTTTTAATCCTTATCCAAGAATACATATTTATTGATTTCAGAGAGAAGGAGAGGGATTATATATAGAGAATATATATATAAGATATATATATTTATAGATATATATAATATATAGAAGATATACATAAGATATATATATTTATCGATATATATAAGATATATATATATATTTATCTTAGAGAGAGAGAGAAATGAGAGAAAAACATCAGCTGGTTGCCTCCCATACATTCCCTATCTAGGTATCAATCCCGCAACCTTTTAGTGTACGGGACAATGCTCCAACCAGCTGAGCTACCCGGTCAAGGCTCTCCATGGAATTTTATCTTCTCAGAAAAACAGTTTTCTGGGGGACTTTACTTTCACATTTTCCTGAAACTTCTTTTGGGCTCTGGTTGGGCTCTTTTGGGGGACCACAGATTTCTTGGAGTTTTGGACTATACCAGGGTAGTCCTTCGTAAATTAAGCCCGTTTCTCCTCAAACTCCAGTTTCTCCTTCTAGAAATCTTGAATCTATTTCATCTTCATCTGCTCTGAGAGCTCCTTGTATTTCTCAGACAGGACCTTGGTAAGCTCCTGGTTCCTGAGTTTGGGGTGTGTTTGGGAGAACAGGAGCTACTTCTCCTTGAAGAAGTGGAGGGAACCAGTCGTGGACTTCTTATGCAAGTTGGGATGTTTCTTGCATTTTTTTTTTTTTGCTCCTGTAGGAATTTTTAACATGTTCCTTAGCTTCCAGGACTAATTCTTTCAAAGCACAAATCTATTTCAAGTTATTAAAAATCTGTTACCATTTGAGTGTGTCCATTTTTCCAGAAAAATCTTTGAAAGCTACTTTTCCCCAGCACATCTGTGACTGGGTTGTTTTGAATAGGTGGTTGTCATTGGGTGTAAGGTTATTCTCCACGCATTCCTGTAGCTTCACAATGTCTTCTTTATACCAATGGTATCTTTAGGTCTCTGGACCACTTACATGATCCTACCAGGATCTCAAACCTCTTCACTGTCATACTCACCTGGTGAAGTGTGTTGCAGGGTGTGTGATTCTAAGTTTCTGGTGTTTGAAGAATGATGTTATACAAATTTATTGAGAGAGGATATCAGATTAATCAGATCTTTTACTGAGGCAATGTTTCCTTAACTCCATTAAAGAAGCTTCCCTAGAACCACTCTAGCTTTTTAGGAACTGTGGTTGACCTTCTAACCACAGGGTACAAAATCTGCATGAATTTTTCCTGATCACCCTTTTCTGATCTCTAATTCTTTATACATAATTTATTAAATCCTCACAATAACTCTAGATGCTGCATTATTCCTACTCTCATTTTATAGATATAGCATATTTTCTCTCTTTTACAACTTTTTGTTTTTCCTGGAATTAAGAATCTTTTCTACTTTTAGGTCTTTTTTTTTTTTTTTTTTAAACAAATTCCCCTAACATGATTCTTCCAATCTCCAGCCTGAAAAGCATATAAGACTGGCTGACGATGCTCTGGGAGCAAAGTACAAAAAGTGAACTGGGTATTTCAACACTTAACCACATACAGTTTTATTCAATCCTTTTCAGTACAGTATTTTCCCTTCACCTAATGCCAGTAAACTATAAAGTGTGACTGGACCAAACACCTCTATTTGACCTTTACTAAAGAGTAAATCTCCAGCATTCTACCAGAATGTGTCTGGGGGTGAGGAAGGAGAGTTACCTAGCTGTGCACACCGATGTTGACACTGGAGGGATCTACCTGCTTTATAAAACAACCCTCCTGTTTTCAACCCACTTTTAGAAGTACCTAATGCTATCAAATTCTGAATCTATGGGGTGTCAGCCAGGCAAACTGAACTGCACTGCAGTTTTTCTCCATTGAGGTCTTAGGGTTCAACTCTTTGAAAAAGTCAAGTTAGTTTCCAATCTTCTATTTTCCAGCCTCTAAAATATTATTTTCAGCACTGTCTTCCTTGGCCTTATGGGACTGTGCATTTTTAAAAAATTCCTTTAGGGCAGACCGGTATGGCTCAGTTGGTTGGGCATCATTTCACAAAGCAGAAGAGTCACTGGTTCGATTCCCTGGCAGGGCACATGCCTGGGTTATGGGTTCAGTCCCCAGTTGTTTGTGGAAGGCAACTGATTGATATTTCTCTCTCACATCAATGTTTCTCTCCCTTTCTTCCCCCCTCCCTGCCCATCTCTCTAAAAGTAAATACATAAAATTTAAAAAATTAAAATTCCTTTAGTATAGTTTTAGTGGGGGTTTCACATACCAGGTATCTGGACAGATATAAAAGCATGTACAAAGTCTGCAACTTTAACTGAAAGTTTAAACCAAGACTTGAAATACAAATCAGTATATTTGCCAGGTAGGGAGAATAATGAACAAAAACAAGGAGGTATAAAAAAAGGCGGACTATTTATTTTGTCTTTCTCTTTTTGGTCTCATTTTTTTTTGTTTACTTTTTTCTTGAGTAGACTATTTAAAGCAAGCCTTAGTAAGGCTACATGGCTAAGCATAAGAGATATATGGGTAGCTATAAGAGTTAAAGCTAATTCAGAGCAGAAAAAGTTTATTGGCCAAAACTAAGTTACAATTAACTTTAATCTTTAGCTATAAAACATTTATAGGCATACTTAATTTTATTGTGCTTTACAGATATTACATTTTTTACAAATTGAAGGTAAAGACCCTCCATCAGCAAAAACATTACAACGCACTGAAGGTTCAGAAGATGGCTAACAAAGTGAGGTATGTACATTGTTTTCTTAGACATAATGCTATTGCACACTTAATAAACTACAGTATAGTGTATACACAATTTTAACATGCACTGGGGAACCAAACAATTTGTGACTCGCTTTGTATGATTCTCGCTTTTTTGCAGTGGCCTGGAATTGAACCCACAATATGTCTGAGGTATGCCTGTATTTAACTAACAATCCCCAGAACAACAAGATCGGAAAACAGTAAAGGTATTCCTTAGAAATTCAAAGAATATTAATAGCCATTATATGGAGGGAAAATAGTTTCTTAGTAAAATATATTTGGAAACATAAGATTAAACAATTTTCTTTACTATAGGATTGTTATTAAACATAGTCACATAAATCTTAGTTTTCCAAGATAAAAATGTAGGTTGTGGTACTTTCAAAACCTATATAACCACAGAAGGACTCTGAAGAAACTGTTCTACGATATTACTTACTACCTTACTGCTTGGTGTCCTTCCACTGGGGTTACAGACATTCTCCAGGAGCCCGAGATTTCCTTCTGCATCAGTATAAGCTATTCGACCGCAAGTAGGATGCCAGGCCAGGCCACAAACTGAATAACCTTTCTCATGTTTTACCCTAAAAATAAAAAGTAACTTCTTAAAACATTGTCAAGAAAAATATAAACTATACATACTTAAGGTAAATTTTTAGGTAGAAAAGGTTAAATGTAAATACATATGGTACCAGATGGGTACTTGAGGAATCACTTCGTAAATTATATAATTATTTCACCACTATGGAATAAACCTGAAATTAATATAAAATAATACTGAATGTCAATTGTTAATAAAAAATAAAACTAAAAAATAAAATGGTCAAATAAATCAATTAATAAAAAGGTTAAATGACTTATGACACACTAATAGGTTTTTGTTTGCATTTTGACAATCTAATAATTACAAATTTGAAATATTTCATAAAACAAACAAGTCTACTTGAAATAAACAAGAAACAGATATATATATAAACAAGAAACAAAATACATATCGTATCATACCTTTCCATGCAATCTTTAGTTTCCACATTCCAAACTATAATCAAACCATCAATACTCCCTGCAGCTAAATATTGCCCACAAGGAGACCAGGTTACTATATTGAGGGTCTATAAAGAAAAACAATAAACAATTTTATATAACTTGAAACTAGACACTCAACTTACCAAATTCAAATTTTAATAACCCTTATTTGATGTATTGTGTAATTTCTAATTAGATCTGATACACAAATGGGAAGACAAAGTTTGCTTACTTCTTTTTTCAATAATTTTCACCTCTCACTAGCAGCTATGAATTTATCATGCAAAAATTATACTGGTACAAGTTTAAAAGCAAAATCTAAAAAAATGTTATTATCCGCCCTGGCTGGCGTTAGCTCAGTGGTTTGAGCACAGGCCTGCAAACCAAAGGGTCACAGGTTCGATTCCTAGTCAGGGCACATGCCTGGGTTGTGGGCCAGGTCCCCATTGTGGGGTGCACAGGAGGCAACCACACATTGATGTTTCTCTCCCACTCTTTTTCCTTACCCTTTCTCTAAAAATAAATAAATAAATAATAATTTTAAAAATGTTATTATCCTGGAAAGAGAGAAATACAAGATTTCCTCTTAGTGGTCACCGCCACCATAAAGAGAACTAATAAGTGAATCTTATTAAACCATTGCTCACTTACTTACTGGATCTCTGTTTCCTTAACTGCAAAATAGGTGTATGAAAGAGAGATGACGAGAGAGAGAGAGAAAGACAGAGAATACAGGTCAACAACCTTTCCAGATCTAAAATTCCAGAGTCTGTAATGATAAGTCTCGGTAAAACTCATTTAAAAATAAAGGTCAATTACTGAAAATGTGAGAATAACTTGTTCTAGTACTATGCTACGGTTAAATTTGACTTCTTACAGATTAAAAGATTTTCTTATCAAATTTCACAAAGAAGAAAGGTCAAACAGGACCTAGCAAAGTCCTACCTACTGTCCAGTTATTGGCTAAATGAAGAAAGACTGAGAGGCAGAAGGTGGACACATGCATAACAGTCTAGAGTTGTTCTCCATTTCTATTAATATTTAACTACAAGTATATTTAGGCAAAGTACTCATTAAACATTCCCTTTAGCCTAATGAAAGTGTCACTTACAAAACCTACCTGAGAGATGGAATTATCTGAAAGATCAAATTGATTACTCCAAGTTTCTCTTCTATATAGCTTAACGGATTTTTCCACAGGAACTGCTAATAACTATTAGAAAAGATAAAATGCAGTTTGAAGAAAAGTTTACATTAAATTTGAAGAGAAAAAAAGCAGAAAGTTCATCCAAATAAGCTTAAAAAAATCAGAGAAAATTTATATTTTAGCTGGCATATAACAAAACTCAGTAAATTACTTAAAATTTTGATAAGCAATAAACAGGTGATGGTCACTCTATTGCTTGCATTGAAAAACAGAGTACCTGTAGTTACTAGTATTTTTAATACTACTTTTTAAGGTATCTAAGCCCTTTGAATCTAAAAATTCATCTCATTTACTGGAAGAAAAGAAACAAAGCCAGAATACTTTGAAAATACTAAGGAAATTTATCCTCCTATCCATTCCTCCAAAAAAAAAAAACAGACTAGTAGAAAAAATTTAAATGATACATTCTTTCCATGTTAAACTATTATTTACAAACAGAAAAACTATGTTAATTTTATTAATTCTTAAATTAACCAGATTAATCAGCCCTGGCCAGTGTGGCTCAGTTAGTTGGAGCTTTATTCCATACACCAAAAGGTCACAGATTTGTTTCCCAGTCAGGGCATATACCCAGGTTGTGGGTTCAACCCCAAGTCAGAGTGCGCATGAGAAGGCAACTGACTAAAGTTTCTCAGATCAATGTCTGTTTCTCTCCTCTCTCTAAAAACAATGAAAAAAATGTCCTCAAATAAGGATTAAAAATAAGTAACATTTGAAAAAAAATTTGAACAGCCATGGCTGGTGTGGCTCTGTGGACTGAGTGCTGGCCTGCAAACCAAAGAGCTGCCAGTTCAGTTCCCAATCAGGGCACATGGCTGGGTTGCAGGCCAGGTACCCAGTAGGGGGCGCATAAGAGGCAACCACAACCACATATTGATGTTTCTCTCTCTTTTTCCTTCCCTTCCCCTCTCTCTAGAATAAATAAAATCTTTTAAAAAGTAAATAAAACTGTAAAAAAATTAACCAGATTAATTAATGTTTTATAAGTATAGAAAAAATACATACTGGATTCCCCAACTATTTATTACTTTTTTTAAAGATTTTATTTATTTACTTTTAGAGAGAGGGGAAGGGAGGGAGAAAGAGAGAGAGAAACATCAATGTGTGGTTGCCTCTCATATGGTCCCCACTGGGGACCCAGCCTGCAACCCAGGCATGTGGCCTGACTAAGAATCGAACTGATGACCCCCTGGTTCACAGCCTGCGCTCAATCCACTGAGCTACACCAGCTAGGGCCCAACTATTTATTATTTTAACACAGAATGTACACTTTTAAAAGTTCACATGACACAAAAGGGAATACATTGAAAAGCAAGTCCTCCTCCCATACCTAAATTGTTTCTACTTCCTAAAGGCAATATAAGCATAGGCTATACAAGAAAACATCAAGCTATAGAATAATAGGTATATAAAAATGCTGCTATTTAGTAATTGTTATATACCTATTATTTTTATATACCTATTATTCTATAGCTTGATGTTTTTTACTTAATTTCTCTGAAGACTATTCTATGTGAGGATACACAGATACATCACATTCTAACAGCTGCAGAGTATTTCACTTTCAGGAATACCACAATTTATTTAACTAATTCCCTATTAATGAACATTTTGGATATTTCCAATCTTTTGCTACTATAAACAATGGTGCAACATTTTTTGTTTTAAGTACCCTGTAGCGCATATGCATAAATATATTTATAAAACATGAGCCTAGAAGTAGTACTGTTGGTCTTTAATTCTGACAAAAACAACACACCCTCATCCACATAGCATATAATCAAACTTTCGATCTTTGACCATCTGATTAACGAAAAACAGACTATCACTATAGCTTCAATTTGTATTTTTCAGTATGAAAGGCTGCATATATTTTCATATGTTAAAAGCCATCTGTATTTCTTCTTCTATATACTAATTGGTGATGTCCTTGGTCCAATCTTCCCCGTTTTGAAGACCTAATTAGCTTTATTAAGCAATTCATAAATCTCATGGGGTGTTCCCCCATCTTTCTATTGGGATCCTATTGATTTGTAAGAACTCTGTATATTAATGACCTTAGCTCTTTGTCTTATTGTTCCAAACTTGCCCTTTGACTCTGAAATATTTTTAATCACATAAAAAATTCATTTTATGTTAAATTTATTAATGTTCTTCAATTTCACACATATAGAAAAGTTGACAGAATATAGCCAATTCACTATGTGGTAGGAAGACTCCAAGATGGTCTTCAATGATTCTCACTTCCTGGTATTCATGCCCTTTGTCAATACAGTTACTAACTTTCCTTTTCTCCACCTTTACCATACACCAAATTCCCATATATATTGAATCCATTTCTCTGTTTAATAGGTTATCTGTCTATTCATGAGTCAGTAGCAAACTTTTAATTCCCACAGCATGATCATTTGTTGTATCTCACTAGGCTAGACTCTATCACTTTTTAAGACTTTAGTTTTCCATATGGACTTTAGAATCAGCATTATCTGATTCCCCCAAACATCTGACATTTTATACCTGAATGTTTTACAAACTACAGAATAATTTAGGGAAGAATTAAATCTTTTTTCATATTCAAAATTTCCTTTCTAAGAATGGGATATGTTTTTCTATTTAACAAGTCTTCTTCAACTCCTCTTGCAAGCATCTTAAAGTTCTCTTTATAACGATCTTTCATATTTCTTACTAAGTTATCCCTAGTTATTTTATCCTACTGTGTTTTCTAAATGGCTGTTGTTTGTATATAGAATTATTATTGGTTTTGAATAGTAATATTGCTTACAGCTACTTTACTCAAGTTTCTTTTTTTATTAATATTTTCCCTCAGTAGAGCAACAAGTATAAAGGACACATGGACAAAAACTATGGGGGGTGGAAATGGGAGGGAGGTGGGAGGGCTGGGGTGGTGGGCTGGGGTGGAAGTAAAAGACAGAAAACTGTACAAGATCAACAATTTAAAAAAATACTGATATAAAAATATATATATATATATTTTTTTTTTTTTCCCTCAGTTCATTTCCTTAAATACAAGCATTTCGTTTGCAGACGAGAATTCTTCCTCCAACCAAACCTCTCAAACCTTTCTAGTGTCTGTTTCTGCTAGTACACCTCCAAAATGTTAAATACTGGTGGTAAGAGAGGACATAACAAGACTATTTCCAGAGTCACTCCATCAAACACAAATCTAAAGAAGAATATAAAATTCATTCATGTAAAATGTACTCTTTAAAAAAGATTCTTTAAGAAGCTGAAGTGTTTCTTAAAGCATTTCAATATTAATTAGTTGGCCTGGGGCTCAAAAATTTATAATCCAAATAAAATAGTTACAATTTAAAAACTATTCTTACATTCAAATTCTTGATGAGAACATATCATATTCTTGGTAAGAATGAAAACAAATAATTTTTTAAAAGGTTGAAAAATAAGAGTCACTTACCTTCCCACTTTTTGGCTGCCAAGCAAGTCTGCAGATTGATTTTGCATTTATCTCATCATTGGACTTTTGCAGCAGTGGCCAACTAATAGCACATGTCTGATTAAAAAAAATTATTTCCCTTTATAAAAATTCTCCCCAAAAGATATGCAAAACTGAATCCATTTAATAGGTGGATTCCTTAAATTGATATATAGCTCAGAAAAAGGCAACATAATTCACTTTAATTTAGTTATAGTAATGTTCGATTTATCTAAATTACTTTAAGTCCTTCAGAGCCTAAGTCTTAAATAATTAAATTTTTTTAAAAATTTCCTATGCAGAGTAAGGAAACTATGTAGAGTAAGGAAACTATGTAGAGTAAGTAAACATGATACTCAATGAATAAACATACAGCCATACACACACACACAAAAAAAAAAACTATTAAAATCTTGAAGTCTCTGCAAAAACAAACTTCAGAGACCTACTATAAAATGTTATGGTGTCAAAGTCGACCCTACTAAATAGTTCAAGAAGGAGGGGGGGAGAAAGTGTGGCTACTGAAGCCCATCTGGGGGGGTATTTTTTCTCATCGGCCACGTCTCTACAAATGCCAAGGCCTCTCTGATTGCCTGGAGAAGAATTCATTGTATCTTCTACCAATCTGGAGAGCATTTTGTTCATACTTCCTTTAAAAACTTTCATAGAAAAACAAACAAACACAAGCAATAATTTAAAACAAAAGGAAAAAAACTTTTATCCGGCTGGGTTGGAAGAGTTGGTATGTGACTCCCCAAATTAAGTGTGGCCCATGCTTTATTTTATTTTTGTATTCTCAACATCTAGGGTCCAACAGATGGCAATTAGTTTATAAATATAATGACTGAATTTCCCCCACTGCTTTATAAAACCTAAAAATGAAATATATATCATTTCCCTTGTAACTGTGTATAAAAGCAGTTAGTCTTCAACATACTTACTTTTGCATTAGACTATTATGGAATTTGATCACAAAAACTGTTTTTAATGTTACTCAGAAAAAACTATAAAGAAAAAGAATTACAAATTTGACCAAATAAGACAATATCTAACATTCATATATTATGTTATGAAAATGGACAAAAAGCTTTAAATTCAAATGAATGAGTTTACCTGATCTGAAATTTGCCACACTCTGACAGATCCATCACAACTAGCTGATGCCTGCAGGAGTAAAACAATAGATTTCTCTACAGTTACAGCCATAATACTACATGGAAACTGGTTCAATTAATAAGTCAAAGTGTCTTCTTAACAACTGTGAAATTTTCTGCTAATTCTCGACTTACAAATTTAAACATAATCAAGAAAAATGCAAAAGGGGGGGGAGTTATTACCAAAAAGACGTCCTTAGGATCAAAGGAAAGACTTAATACAGGGGCTTCATGTCCTCGAAATGTTTTCTGCTGGCTGCAATCCATCACATCTACAACTTTGACTAGAAAGTCACTATGAACAGTAATAAAAGTGATGTATATGAATACATGTCAATACAAAATACTCTTCTAAATGCTATGAACCAAATTTCAAAATCACAAGAATGCCATATTTCTTTACAGCAATTTGTGAAATTTCACAGCCAAGTTTAATGACTGATCTTTTAGTTTTGCTCTATAAAGATGCTAAGAACACAAGTCAAGATTTCCAATTATGTTAAAATATAAATATTTCCTAAGTGGCTTCCATAGTTACATTTCAGGCTTCTATTATTTGCTAATCAAATTACAGTCACACCATTTTTAAAAGGGCTTTATCTTTTACTCCACCTCAGCGACTCACCAATTACTTTTTCCTATGAGAAATAAACATCAAGAGAAAGTATAAAAATATTGACTGTACAGGCCCAGTTCTACCTAAAATAATTTTTTAAATTTTGTACCAAATTATCATCATCCCCAATCTTTTCCATCATTTACTAAATAGACTGTCTGCAAAGCAATATATGCATCTCAATTTACAAGAAACACAAGTCTGTCCTCAAAAACCTTTACTACTTAAAAAGATTTTAATATAAAAATTAAGTGAACAAAAAAGAAGAGAATCCTGAAAATGTTACCCTGAAAGCAATGAATGAGGCCATTCTGTTCTAACATTATTTCCTTTTTCAATATCAAAGAGCCTTACCCAGACCCAGCAGCGATTTTTGTACCATCACTATTAAAGACCACATGGTTTGCATTTGTGGTGAAGCGAGTCAATATACCATCTGGATCTCCTTCAGGAAATGTATGGACTTGAATAGTATTGTTAGATACTGCAGTGACCAATTTTCCACTCTGAAAGGAAAACATGGGTAAGAAATATTGGCAAAACAAATCTAAATTGACTGGGAATCTCTCCATAATTAAAAGTCCTTAAAAACAAACAAACAAATAACCTTATAAATATAATTAATGTCAGGAGAAAAATTACCAATGTACAACTCTCCTGAAATGTATACTAGCAAGAAAATTTTATTTGCTACCTTTAGAAAGCTTAATTGGCCCTTTACGAGCCAAACATTTAACCTCTGATTTTTCTTTTATTTCTGGTTAAGAAAAATATTTAACTAGTATTTTTATGAATTTACAAGTGTCACTAAAAAGAGAGACACAGGAGACCTTTTTAGAGAAAACATAGGTAGTCTCAGAGAGGGACAAACACATGAGAAGGCATGGCCACAATGGCCACACTATAGTTTCCACAACAAAATCATTATATTACATGTCTTGTCTGGAATAGAAAATCTAAATGCAGAATCCACAGCGCCTTCTTAAATGCACTAAATAAACAGAAAGTTTCAGGTTCTAAAAATGATTAGTAGATACCACTGCTTTGCAGAGCTTTTAGCTACAAATCATAAAAGATGAAGTATCTACACCAGTACTTTAATTTTATTACTTTTCCAAAAGAGATTAATTCCCAACATACTAAGTCATAGCCCACCATCCACATAGAAGCTTTGATAGATCATATGGTCAATTTATTAATTTAGATTAAATGATAATCGCCAAGCAAAACAAATGATTCAAGTTTGTTAATGAATATACTCTATCATATAGCGATAGGTCTCAGCCACATTTGCACATTTTGCATATTTAGGACCCTTAGTCTACCTATAGCCTCTACTGCTGCTCCAGTGGATAGAGAACTTGATGTTAACTATGACATTACCAAACAGCAAAATTTGGGAGAATGCATACATCTGTTGAGTAACAGTACAGATGACTCAAACTTGAACTGTAATATACGTTTATCAAGTTCAATTACTGGAAGACTGGTGAAAAGTACTGTTTATGTCTATGTTGTAACTACTGTAAGCAGTTAAACAATCCACAGTAAACTAAATTCATAAGGTTGAAGCAAAGCTAACAATAATTTAAATGTAAAAACAAGAAGAGAATTAAAAAAACTATAATCAATTCAAGACAACACTGATGATGCTAAGTGTTCTTTGGCAAAACTGCAGATATACCAACTATTTACAAGAGCACATCTACAGGAATTTTGTAACTTGGCTGTGTTTTTCTTGCACACGATTTCTACTAGAATACTGACTAAGCATCCTTAGCTCTAATAAAGAATTTTGGCAATTCTTTAGTAGCATGTTAACTAGCCCCTCTATTCATATCAAAGTATGTAACTATACTCATTCGCCTGGAAGACCTGAATTAAAAAAAAAACCCTGCTTTGAAGTCATTTTCCAACAAATCTACTGGGAAACCAAATACTATCAGTACTTTATCAACTAATAAAAGTTTTAAAAGAATAAAGCATCCAAAGGATCAGGGCTCTGGTCAGGAACTGGTCAGCCCACTCACTTCCCTGGTGGGTTGGGAGGAATGGAACCCCACACAGGATGACTTCAGCTCCAGCCCACTGTGTTCCTTTCTAAGTCATTTCACCTTCCTCTGAGCTTTGGTTTTCCCAAGATTAAAATGAAGATAATTCTACATACCTCTCCCTATCTTTGTTGAAAGGCCTAACAATGTAAAATACTATGCAAGCATTAAGTATTACCACCCATAAACATGTCAATTCATCCCAGTTTCATATTGGAGGGTGATATTTTCTCCACTCTGTTCTCAAATAAAGCATCTAATTGTACTTTCCTGTGTGACTGAACCCAAGAATAAAAAGTATGTGTTTATAAGCAATTATGTTTTAAATAAAATACATTGTAAAACTATTAACTTTGCATGGCTATTTGGTAATGTTATTTCAATGAAGTCCCACAAACTCCATTCCTAAAGCCAAAGAGAACATTTTAGGACTGACTATGGTACTTACGGTGGGCTGAATAATGGCCCCCAAAAGACATCTCTAAGTCCTGAGCCCAGGCACCTGAGAATGACTTTATTTGGAAACAGAATCTTTGCAGATGTAATAAAGATTGGCATCCTTATAAGAAAAAGGAGAGATCTGAGACACAGAGACATAGAGAAGGCAAAGTGTGCGTTCTAATATTGACATGTAATATCAACTTACTCAAAAAAATATTCTAGCAACTGTGTATAATACTGCGAAATATATATTGATCTCTGCTCCCAGTTTTTGGAGCAGAGTTCCTAAAACCGTTATAATTTTCTAATTGATAAGAACACAGGAAATATCTTTTGTTCTAATATCTGGTCTTTGACCCTAACTCCTGACACAAAGCTCCTAAATCCTTTGGAATTTCCTGGGTAACAGGAGTGTCTTTTGTTCTAATGAGGCACTCTTCCTGGGCTCCTGAATAGCTTCAGGATCATGGCTAGTCACTAGAAAGGTAAAAACAATATTGGAAGCTTGGAACATTCAGCCCCACTCCCTACACTAGGAGAAGGGGAAAGGAGCTAGAAATGGAGTTAATAATCAATCATCTCATGTGATAAAACCTCCATAAAAATCCCAATAGTATGAGGTTTAAGGAGCTCCCAGGTTGGGGGATACATCCACATACCGGGAGGCTGGTGCATCCTAACTCCACAGGGATAAAAGCTCTTGCACTCAGGACCCTCCCAGACATTGCCCTATATACCTCTTTATCTGGCTTATTCATCAGTATCCTTTATCATATTAATAAACATACTTCCCTAAGTTCTGTGAACTGCTGAAGTAAGTGACAGAACCCAAGGAGGGGGTAATAGGAACTTGCAATTTATAGCGAAGTTAAACAGAAGTTGTAGGTAAATCTGGGGACCTACTACTTGTGATTGGTATCTGAAGTGGGGGACAGTTTTGTGTGACTGAACCCTTAACATGCAGAGTCTGCACAAACTCCAGTTAGTGTCAGAATTGAATTGAATTGAATTGAACTGAATTATAGGACACCCAGCTGGTACTGCAGAGAATTGCTTGGTGTGGGAAAAAATCAACATGCCTGGTGTCAGAGGTGTTATGAGTATGGAAGTAATGTGAGTTAACACACACACACACAGAGAAGAGAGTGTTCTCCCTTTACAAATACTTCTCCAAGGCTTCACTATTACTGGGATTAATAATATTTTTTGTTCTTGCCTATCTTATAGAAAGAAAAATCCAACTGTTTGATTTGCATTTCTTTGCTTATTAGTGAGATTTAGCTTCAATTTAATGTATGTTAGTCATTTATACTTCTGGGAATGTATTTTCCATTATACATGACCATTTAAAAAACAATATCTTGCCTTGGCTTGTGTGGCTTAGTGGATTGAGTGCCAGCCTGCGAACCAAAGGGTAGCAGGCTCGATTCCCAGTCAGGGCACACGCCTGGGTTGTGGGCCAGGTTCCCAGTAGGGGGGGCACGTGAGAGGCAACTGCACATTGTATTTCCCTTTTTCTCCTTCCCTTCCCCTGTATCTAAAAATAAATAAATGAAATCTTTTAAAAAACAAAATATCTTAAGTATCTAAAGACTATCTCATCTACCTGAATGAGCCTGAGTTTTAAAAAAATATTAATTCTGTGGAAAGATTTTTTTTTCCTACCCAATACAATACACCCAACTTAAAATTCTTCACAAACAAAAAGCTTAGTGGTTTTTAGATTCTTATTTTACGGAGTCCTTCTGAAAACATGTCTTCATTCTCCAAGTAACTTACATCTCGAAAATGCTACTGTGTTGTGCCACCAAGAAATTACAAGGAAGATTTAAAGCTCTTTCTTTAAAAAAAAAAAAAAAAAAAAAAAAAAAAAAAAAAAAAGCACATCTTCTTGCATATACTTTAACTGGTTCACCATTAATATCCATTAATCACCCTGAATAAACCGTTCAGATTTTACCTGTAAAACTTTTGGGCAATTACGGCATTATTATACATTTTAAAATATTATATCATAAGAGAAATAAACAATAAGCTGTATCTATTCATAACTTACAAAAAATAATTTTCCACTAAGCATAAAAAATATTCACATGGCAGTACAATGTCACGTCAATTGTTCTAATTGTTTTTAATACCTTCAAAGCACATGAATATGCCTTTTCTCCAACATTAATGGACTTCGGATCATCATCATCCAAGTCTTCCCAAATCCTCACATCACCATCACTTCCACAAGTCACAATACAACTATAAAGGAAACACACTCATTAAAAAGTCACCCTGTTTTCAGGCCTTTTTAAATGGTACTTAGTTGGTTTTTTTTTTTTTTTCCAATTAAATCAAGATATGCTTTCCCATTTTACATTCATAAACCTCAGTAACAAAGACTGCTAACCTCCTACACTATAAAATAAAAAGGTGAGTTTAATGTTCTCTTCAGTTTCTCCCTGGCAAAAAGGTCTTTACTTATTTGTAATAATGTAAGAAAGATGAGAGTGTAATCTCTGTAAGACCAGGGACCAGATCTCCCGAGCTCACCATTGTGTCTCTAACACAATTCAGTCTCCATTATATAGAAACTTTGATAAATGTTTGTTGAATGGATAAATGGATATAAGAGCTCAATTATCCAAAGCTGATTATGCAAATAGATACCTATAGCTCTCAAATCTTATTTTACATCTTGTCTTTCAAGTGCTTTTATTCATGTAGTATATGTCCTATCTACACACATACAAAAGCAAATGAAATATACAAATAACATGAAAAATGGCAAAGAGAAGCCATAAAAAGAACTGTGGCCCTGGCTGGTATGGCTCAGTGGATTGAGCGCCTGCCTGTGAATCAAAGGATTGCCAGTTTGATTCCCAGTCAGGGCACACGCCTGGGTTGTGGGCCAGGTCCCCAGTAGGCAACCACACACTGATGTTTCCCTCTTTTTCTCCCTCCCTTCCCCTCTCTAAAAATAAATAAAATCTTTTAAAAATATATTGCAATTTTTTTTTTAAATATATTTTTTTAAAGATTTATTTATTTATTTATTTATCTTTAGAGGGGAAGGGTAGGAGAGAGGGAGAGGGAGAGAAATATCAATGTACGGTTGCCTCTCATGCGTCCCCTGCTGGGAACTGGTGTGCAACCCAGGCATGTGCCCTGACTGGGAATCGAACCGCGATCCTCTGGTTCGCAGGCCCGCGCTCAATCCACTGAGCTACACCAGCCAGGGCTTAAAAATATATTGCAATTTAAAAAAAGGACTGCAGATGTTCAGAAGAAAAAGATTAATTCCCACTTGGAAAATCAGAAGGGTAGTTATTCTCGCTGGAGAATCAAAGGACAGGTAGGATAAACTGACATTAGTGAAGACAGCAGTTTCAAACAGACAAAACACATGAACCAAAATATAGAGTGAGTAAAGCTTGGGGGAGTTTACCTAAAGCAGACAGAACAGGAAACTGAGAAAGAAAATGTAGATTAGAATCATTCTGTTTAGGATAACCTTTAGGCCAGAGTGAGGAGCTTCTACTCCCTTCCATAGGAGATAAATAGAACCATAAATATCAGTCTGACTAGGACATTCCTGTTTTATGTATCCAGCCAATTCAGCATTTATTCTCAATTAGTATTAGTTGCATCAAAATTGGATGGGCTGGGTTTGACAGACCTCTTCTTTGCACTTCCAGCTTCTGTCATAACCTTGTTCAGCTGTGTAACAAGTGCAAAGAATAGAGTACTCTCGCCCTGGCTGGTGTAGCTCAGTGGATTGAGCACGGGCCTGCGAAGCAAAGGATCGCGGTTCGATTCCCAGTCAGGGCACATGCCTGGGTTGCAGGCCAGTTCCCAGCATGGGACACACAAGAGGCAACCGTACATTGATATTTCTCCCCCTCTCCCCCTCTCCCCCTCTCCTACCCTTCCCCTCTAAAGATAAATAAATAAATAAATAAATCTTAAAAAAAAAAAAAAGAATAGAGTACTCTCTTTAACACACAGGTAAATCTGAAAGACAACCAGTGATAACTCATCTCCCCCCTTCCATTCCTTTCTTGATACAACATAACACCTCCTTCTCCAGGGTAGCACATAAAAACCAAAGTGAAGTCAAACATAGGCCCTTAGGGAAAGTGCTTTCTTTCAGTATACAGTGGAGATGGGAGAGATATTTCATATTGCTGTCCTTACCAACTATTTGGTGTATCAACCAAGGGAGATGAACAAAGTGGCAGGTGCCAGTGGGTGGGACCAGTGGGAAATAATAGTGAAATACAGTGGAATCAATGAGAAAAATATGCAGTAAATAGTTAAGTTATCCTTTGAAGAGCTTTTAGAATAGTCTGAACATTTTTCCTACAGTGCTTTTGTCATTTACTATAGGAATAAAACTACTTATTAATTTTATTACTGGCTATGCTTTTTAAGTTTGCAAAAACAAAAATATTTCGGTAGTGATGAACTGAAGCTAAATACATAAAGCACCTGTTTAATAAAAAATTAAATACTAAATTTCTGCTTCTCAAGCACTTGGTAATAAAAGTGTAACGTGAACAAAATCTTAGCTGACATTTACCATGGGGGCTACAGTGACAACACAACCATAGGAAAGTCGCATACACACAACTCCTGAAGAAGCATCAGTATCTACTTCGTAAGTCCGAAGTTATCTTGAGACTACCTGAAAACCACGCAGCTGCAGAGTGAATGTGCATCTTGTCGACTAGGACTTTGCTATTCAATAGAACTTTCTGAGATGATGGAATGGTCTACCTCTGGCTACTAAGCAACTGAAATGTGCCTAGTAGGACTCAGGAACTGAATTTTTAATTTAGTTAATTTTAATTAATTTAAAGCTAAATAGCTATGAGTGGCTAGTAACTACTGTACTGGACAGTGCAGCATTAAAATAAATGACAGTTGTTCTAAATTAATTTTGTTCACTTTTCATTCTAAATTTTCTAGTACAAGTATGAAAAGTAAAGTGATAGCTGTTAATGTGTTGCTTCCATTAGTAAAAGGGCTTCTCAAACAATTAAGTGATGCTGGTTTTATATCAACATCATCAAAGGTCTGCAACAAAGTCAGTTAGATTAATTCTAATAATGGTTTAGTTTTCCCTTCAGTTCATGGAAACAAAGTACAGCTTCTGTAAATTCATTCTGTTGAAAGTGAAACATCTGACATCATTGTGAATTCTATTATGCTTGAAAAGTTCAATGCTAAAGACAAAATTTTTAATTTTTACAATAATAATACACTCTCATAAAGCACAACATTTGTAAAAACAATGTTCTTACTAACCTATAAAACACAAATGTACTCAGAATTGGAATTATAATTCATAACTGTGCCTAAATGAGCTGTGATAACATATCAGTCAAAACAGAAACCGTACTTGTCAAATTTTTAGATAATTTTATTTATACCCAGAACAAAAATTTTATAACTAATATTAAATACACAAAAATACTTCAACATTGCAGATGTTTTCTCTGCCATCTACCATCAATTATATCTTTAATATATTTGAGCCTTTGAAGACTGACTTTATAAAACCTGTCATATAATGATCACATTATTATTATTGGAAATAAGTCATTTAAATCTTAGTTCCATTTTGTTCAAAATCAGAAATCTTTAATTAGATCATTCAAGTTAAGCCTTTGAAGCTTTTAGTAAAATTCAATTAATGAAAACAAAACTACGAACAGGAAGACACTGAAATTTATCCCTACAAAAGCTAATAAAAATTGAACAAATTGTGCATTAAAAGCTGACACAATGAATGATTTACTTTTGAAATTCTGTAATTGCACTTTGAAATATGTTGACTTGCAGGAAGAATCTTTTGATGGAACCCCTTTCTAATAATATAAATTTATGTTTTACTCTAGAATGAAATAAAATTAAGTAGGCCTAAAATTTGGGACATATTCAAAGTTCATAGAGAAAATGTACTTGATGAATTTTGTCTTTAAAAATACCGAAGACCTTATTTTGGAAAAAGAGTACTCTGAATGCAGATAAAAAGACAAAACCTAAAAAATACTAAAGCTGAAATATTTATACATTTCAATTAAAATAAATTTTTTAAAATTGAGACTCTTCCATTTAATAGAATTTGCTGACTTTATTAGGTACATGAGAACCTAAACAGTATTTTATTATTGAAAAACACTATGACCTAAAGAGAAGAATTAACTGAAGGCCTCACTTCAAACTTATTAACCATAAAATGCAACTCTGAAAACGACTGCACTCAATTTTTTAAGAAAAATAAAAATGAGACCATATTGAAAAAATACATATTTATCAAAAAAATATCAGCAACACCATATTAGGGACTGGTTTAAAAAAATGATTAAAGTACACAAATACGTACTAAGAATTATTCTACTTATGTTAGTGTTTAGATTGTTATGTTCAGACAATCATGTACAAAGATGCTTTTAATCTCAGTATAAATGTGTTTTAGGAAAAAGTGTTTTGAAGCAGTTTTTAATAGAAATGTTATAGATCTATCAAAACAGAATAATTTGCCAATCAGTAAACAGTTCAAAATATTACAATTTTAATTGTAATTCTCTTGCAATGGCTCTCTCCCTTCTCAAGGAAGTCCTAGTTTAGATGATAAATTAAGAAATCCACTGTCAGTTTCTGAGCATAAGGACTAATTCTATTAATGCCTTTATCTTCTTTAGTATGTAATTACAAAAAACCCATGATTACAAAGGCATTTCTCACCATCTGGATTCTCTTACAGAGAATCCTCACAGAGCTATGTTCTTCCCTCATCAGACCTCCCCTCTCTGACTCTCGGACTGGGCCTTGGGAGATTATTCAGGCACCAGCAAAATTTCTGTACCATCAGATCTTCTTCTGAACACTGCTGCCTCTTAAGCCCTCTTAAGTGGTGGCTGATTTCTTTTCTATATCCCTCTGGGACCTAGAGGTGGGCTTCCTGGCATTTCATTCATTACCACTTGCATTCTATTGCCACACCCTCTCTTTAAAAAAAAACCAACAAAACTGCCATCAGACCACCTATAGATTCTTAAAGAGAAATCTTTCCAGTTCCCTAAGGATTTTTAGCACTAAGCTCATTGTTATTCTCTCTCTAACAACACTATTCCTGTCACAATTCTTAGTGTTTCCAACACCCATACTGGTGAAACCTTCTGATACTCAGTCTTGTCCTCTGCCCCATCTTTGACTCTCATAGGCAGAGCCTAGATTTTGCCTTCACCAATACCGCAAATGCTTCATAATGCCAACTTCAAACATCTTAATCACTTATCTTTTTACCTAGCAACCTTAATATCCTAACTCCAACAATATTTAAATTCTATTAGGATCTACAATCTACTGAAACTATCTTTTCACTATCCCTTCAAGTTCTCACATCCCTCCTCGTCTGGCTCAGATTTCATAGTCTGCTACTAAGATCACTCCTCTGCATCATCCTCAAACCCCATGGCCCTCTCTGACTTTGTCACACTAACCAGGCAAAATCCCAACCCTGGTTAAATCTAATTCTCTGCCTATAAATAAATTTCTACAAGCAGAACTAAATACAGGTGGAGAAAAACATACAACCTGGTAATATGTCTCACTTTAAAAAGCACAATCACTAACCTGAAGTAGGTCTTTAATGCTGCCCAGCAATCCAACTATATTCCCTGGTTCATTCAGTTTTCTCTCTCTTCTAGTTATTTATCTCATATCTACTCCTCTTTTTTCAAACCTCCTCCTTCCCACTGTCAACTAATGACTTTACACTGTGTTTCACTGAGAAAACACAAGCATTCTACATAGATATTGTCCATAGGTTCTCCCCATCTCATCTAAGTGGGTGCTCCTTCCCTCTACATATGAACTTGACCATGCTCCTCCTACCTTTGGCCAATCTCTCCCTCTTGTGCACAATGTGCTAGCCCCTCACACCTGATCAGGACATCACTCCAGCAATTCTCCCCCTTTTTGTTATAAAATCAACTTAACCCTCGCTGTTAGATCATCTCCTTGAATATATATGCTGTAATCTGATTCAGACTCCATCCAGCGGAGTTCGTGTGTTGTGGATGTGACAGACAAATTCACATGGATTGCAGAAGTCTTGTGGAGAAAAAGTGATGGCACAGCCATTCTGAGAGAGTGCCCCAACCCTTGCCTCAACAGGCTTTTATAGGTTTCTAATAGCATACATAAAAGAAGGTTCTCATTCATTACGCTCAGATATGCTTTAGGTGATTACCTTTTATAGGTAACAAAGGAAAGGAAGTTGCCAATTACTTCTTACAGATAATATTCAAAGAACTCTGAGGGCTTATTCTGAGTCAGGTTAGTTAGCCAAAGGGCCATAAAACTTTAGGAAACAAATTCATTTCATTCTTGGACCCTGATCAGAAAATTGAGGACATTCTTAGCAAAGCGGGTTTCTCAGGATTTTATGCATTCTTTCTCAGGCCTGATTGCCCCTGGGGAACCACCCATTCCTGCCCAGGGCTACACTGTCCTCTTGCATTGTTTCAGGCTTAAGTCGGGCAGGGGAAGTAAGGCAGCCAAGAGATTAAGAGACTTCTTGCAGACAGAATGAAGACTCAGACTACATCAAAGCCAAGGGGTGAGGGTCCATCACCCCCTTTTTCTATAGCCCCCCCCAAGTCTTTCCCTGAGGGCCCCTTCATGACCATATCTGTCTTAGGTTGTCCCTCCCTTGAGGAATCTTACCTGTCATTGGCTAACCAGTTATCCACTCCAGGGGCCAAGCAGAGTGAAGTACAAGGGGGCAGAGACAGCACCCCTGCCAGGGGGATAAGCTTTGGCTCCTCAGTGGCTTATGGTCTCAAGGTCTCTCACTCAGCCTTAGCCATGGGGGCGGGTTACAGCTTCTAAAACCAGGCAGAGCGGTTCCCAACAGTAATCTCTCTTACCTTAAAACAACATAGAAATCTTTCCTGACCCCACATTTCTATCCAACCACCCTCATTCTTGGAGTGTCATACTCACTAACTTCAGTTCCTCCCTTTCCATTCTCTTGAATCCACTGCAACAACATTTTTATTCTTCTTTTTAATTGATTTGAGGGAGAGAGGATGGTAGGTAGGAAGGGAGAGGGAGAGAAACATCGATTTTGTTGTTCCACTTACTTATGTGTTCACTGGCTGCTTCTTGTATGTGCCCCTGACCAGGGATCCACCTGCAACCATGGAGTATCAGGACAATGCTCTAACCAGCTGAGCTACCCGGCCAGGGCAAGGCTTTCAATCTTACCACTCCATAAAAAAAAAAAAAGAAAAACAAACAAAAAAAACTCTCAAGATCATCCATCCATGGCCTCCACATCACTAACGATAATGGTGAATTCTCAGTGCTCAATTTGACCCACCAGCAGTATTTGATATAGTCTATTATTTCCTCTGCAAAATGCTTCATTTGGCTTCTAGACATCATTCTTATATCTTGGTTTTCTATTTTCCTAGCCACCCCTTCTTAGTTTCCTTAACTGGATCCTCTTCCTCTAACTTGACCTTTAAATATTTCAAATTGTTCCAGGGCTTAACCTTTGAATATTTTTTAACTACATTCATTCCCTTTCTACATGATTTCATCAAAGTTCACAGTATTAAATATCATCTCTATATTGACAACTCCCACATTTAGATTTCCAGGCAAAACCTCAATCCTAAATTCCAGGAGACATGAGCTAAAGATGTAGATTTCCATCTCTAGTTCACATTTCATCTCTAAGCTTTAAATGCACTTACTCAGCTATCTACTTCTCTAGTTGAATATCTCAAAGAAATCCTACACTAATCATGTTCAAAGGCAAACTCAAAATCTCCACCCCCATTCTACCTCTGAAACATGCTAAACTTTTTGAATATGTGTGAATGACAGGATCACAGACATTATCCTAGATACCTCCCTGTCCTTCATCCCTACTATCTGATCCATCCTGTCAATTTTGCCTTTTAAATGTTTCCTGAATGTACCTTTTCTGCATACCCATGTCTACTCCAGTCGGAGCTCTCATCAAATGAACCAAACTAATACAGATAATTTCTAATAGTCTCTCTGAATCCACTCCTGCTCCTTTTACTCCATGTACCTTCTCAGAGTCTAATCATATCTCTTCTCTGTTTCAAATCTTTAATACCCTCCTACTACTTTTATTATGAAATCAAGATTCCTTAATAAAGATCAAAAGGCCTTGGGTAGGATGTCCATTGCCTACCTTCACAAATTTGTCTCTTGTCAATCTCAGCATCACTGCCTACATTTTAGATCACTAGCTTTCTTTCAGTTCTTTGAGCATACCACAGTCCCTACTCCCACTGGGTGTTTGCACATGGTGATCCCTTTCTTGAATGCCAATACTACCACCCCACTGTGACCACTTCCTTAGATACTTCTTAATGACTACTCAGTCTTCAGATCTCATCTCACAAAACACTTCCTGAGGAAAGCTTTCCCTGCTTTTTCAAACTAGATCAACTTCCCCTCTTAGGATCACTACACGTATCACTTAATATTTCTAAATACAATTTTAAATGTACAGTTATTTTTTGTGATTAATTTATGCTTAATGTCAATCTAAAAAGACCTTAAAGTCAATGAAGGAAAAGACTGTACTTTGCTTACACTATTATATCTCTAACCCTCAGTGGAATAGACATGCAAATATTTGTTTAATGAAAACATCAACATGGAAGTGACAGGGGAAGCCACACAATTGGATAGTGGTACATAGAAATGGAGTTTAGTAAGCTGAAAGAGACCTGAATAACCCTAGGAAAATATCACCATAAGAATCAAGCAGGGGAAATAAATAGAAAAAAACGGCCACCAGAAAGTTAAAAACAGCAAGAAAGGAAATAGCACCACAAAAGCCAAGGAAGGACAAAAGACAAAAAAGATAGAAAGGACCACTGAATGTGACAAGTAGACACCTAGCATTCTGACAAAATAACTTGTGAGAGGCAGCGAGGAAGTGAACAATGGTAAAATACAGGGGAAAACTCACATCTTTCCAACTCCTCTGGAAGTAAGTTAACATTCGTTAACTTTTTGTACATCCTTAAACTACCTTGACGGTCTGTATAGAACAATAAATGTAAGGAAAATAAACGTGCCATTTTACATTTCAACCTTATTTCTCTATGTTTCTACGAGTTGTTTTAGGCTTATATGACATAAGAATAAATGTTCTAATATTTACACCTGAAACTTTTTTGCTTCTCACAGTACTTTACCTCCCAGAATCATCAAAACAGACATCTGTGTGTCCCTCTGTATGTCCATATCTCATCGGCTTCCGTGTCGCAGGCATCTTTTCCTTCACCCGGCTGAAAATGTTTCATAAAAGCTAGTGTTATTTTAAAGGAAAAGAAAGCCGAGGGCTGACGAAGAAAGAACCCTCTTTCTTCATACTATCAATATCTCCCCCGGGCATGCTCTCGACGTCCTCTATACCCCACCCGAGCGGCACAAGCAGAAAAAAATGCAGGATCTGTTAGGCAACGAGCCGGGTAAAGGACACTCTTCTTTTCCACACCGGTAGCGCCAAAGAGAACTCACCGAGATGCCTGCGCCTCCGCAACTGAAGAAAGGAGAGGCAAACTCCGGTGCTGGGACGATTCCCGCGCTCAAACGCGCTCGCCACTACGCGCTTGCGCCGGCACGCCCACGCCCTGCACTGGTGAAGACTCAAGTCGCGGGCCGGTGACGTCACTGCTCGCCGGATGCGAGGAAAAAAGCCGGTTGCTGGGGGACTGAGAAAGAAAGGGCGGGGGGAGCCGAACACGGAAGTGGTGGTAGTGTCTGGGAATCTAGTGGAGGCGGTGACCGCGACGTCTCAGACGGGAACTCTGAGCCGAGGGGTGGGAACTTGCTGAGAGGCAATCGCCTTGTAGGACTTACATGAGTTGCAGGAGTGGCTGGGCCTCCTTCCTCCACCTCAGGGAGCACCCAAACTGATGGCGATGGTGATGGCGGCAGTTACTCGGACAGCTCCAGTTAAACTGCGCTTGGGGAGGTGAGTGGGGGAAGGGTGGTTGCTGCCTGCCCACCTATTGAAGTCCGCTCCTACCTTTCAGGCTCTCCTCACAAGCCACCATATCCGCGACCCTGAACGGGTCCAGCACCTTCTTGGCGCTCGGCTGGAGAATGTGATCTTTGGGGTCCTTCTCTAGAGTAGAGGAAAACGAGACCCTTCTCGACCCTTTAATCTTGGCATCCTTCGCGCCCTCACCTTGTCATTTTTCTAGAGATAAAAAAAAGAAGGAAGATTTAATCTCAGTTTGCGATCCCTGGAGGTATGGCGTGTACATTAACGCGTAATCTTGGAGACTCTACATATATCCCTTAAGAGGAAAGTAACTTGGGTTCCTGTTCAGACCCCACTTAAAGTTCAGTGAAGTGCGTACTTGGATTCAAAAGAGAAGCTAGAACTAAAGTGTATCGTTGAATACTTCGTTCTGTCCATGCAATATGTGCTTAGGTCTTGGCCATTAAGTTTAGGTTTTGCGTATGTCTTCACGTTATCCATGTTGGTAGACCGGTCTCCGATGAAAACCTTCAGGAAGATTGTGTGTGTGTGTGTGTTACCTACCACTTAGTCTAGTCCTACCTTTTCATGACGTAAATGAGACGTTTTTCTGTTGTAGAGATTTCCCCCATTGTTTTTCAATCTCGTTCCATTTTGAAAGGTTGCAAACACACAGCACATAGTTAAGACAAGTCATGGTATTGTTCTTACCGTTGTGGCATTTTGTAAAGGGTGGTTTTGAGTACTGGGGCTCCAAATAGGCTTGCTAGACGCTGAGGTTTGGTATGTGAATGAAGAGAAAGAGGGATTGGCTGAAAAAGAACTTGGGATTTGTGTGAAAATAACCAATCTATTGTTGAATTCCCTCTAGAGCAAAAGATAACCTGAGACAATTCTTGAGTGACTTAATGTTATTTGAGATCATTAGTTTTTTAGATAGATTGATTTGCACATTTTTTATCCAAGTAAATATAATTGGATAGACTGTAGGTTCAAGGTGAACTCTGACATTGTTCATTTCTGTAATGAATAAATCGATGAGATTTCAGTGTAATACTATTCAGAGCTCAGCATAAGAATTTGCAAATTGGAACAAGAGTTATAGCCATAAAATTCTCCAATTATAATATCTATAATACCATTTGACTTTAAAATTATGAATGATGTTCACACTTCTGTCCTTTCACTTTGCTTAGGTTAAAGAAAATTTTCCTTCACGAATTTCACATGTCTAAAAGAGCTTGGGCCTTACAGTCAGACAGCCCCGGGTTTTCCTTTTGACTCTAACAGTTACTCTTCGTATGACTCTGATTATACTCCTCTACTTTTTTAGAGTGTCAGATTCCTCATCGCTAAAATGTAGATGATACCTACCTCCACTGAATTGCTAAAGTATGCAGAAGATAAACATTTCACTAGATTGCCCTGGCTCGTGTGTTTCAGTGGATTGAGTGACTGACTGCCTGCCAACCAAAAGGTGGCTGTTCATTCCCACTCTGGGGCACAAGCCTGTGTTGCTGGCCAGGTCCCCAGTAGGGGGCGCGCGAGGGGCTACCACACATTGATGTTTCCCTCTTTCTCCTTCCCTTCCCCCTCTAAAAATAAATAAAATCTTTTTAAATTTTTTTAAAAGAATTTCGCTGGATAATGATTTAAACTGACTCCATTTTAAATGAAACCACTAAATGTCCACCCAAAGCATCCTGTTAATAACACGACATTAGTTTTATACATCCATGAATATCTCAATGTAGTCTTTTTGCTACAGTGTTTTCACAATTCCATTTCTGTTTCGATCAAATGCCTGCAAATTTTAATATCTTCAGTGAATTTATGGTCTTCTTGAGGACAACAGACACTCAAATAAAATGTACACAATAGCAGTGCAATAATGAAATGTGTATAACAAATGTTAGGAAAATTCTAGTTATTTAAGATTATATAGCAAATGGACAATGCATGTCTTGCAGAAGTAGGTAGCTGAATGAACTCACTGAAAATAATGCTAAGGTCACAAATTCAGTTGCATCAAAGTGAGTTAGCTTTGCTCTGTTGTGACCTCTCATAGTACCCTTAGGCTCACAAATATTGTTGGTCTCAAGGGCAATAGGGTGAGAAAACATGAATATATTACCATTCCACTAGTATTATCTACATAAAAAATAATATCGTATAATCTTGGAGAGTCAGTTTATTCAAGAGGCATATCAGTATTGCCTTATGGAAGGAGTTTTAAAAATATCTTTTCAATAAAATGTGTGTTTTATATAAAATGATTAATCCTGTGAAAGATAAAACTGAAAGAGAGTGTAATGATAACAGAAGAACATAGTGTGGAATAATAACACTGAAGGTAGTTTAGAAATGGGAAGATTTTTATGTGCCTGAAAGTATCCTGAAACTCACCTGCCCTTTAAATTTATTTTTGGAGTAAATAATACTTGCACCTGTATAAACCTCATAGGGTGTAAAAGGGAATACAGTCTCGTGTTATATTAACACTGGATCCAACATAGATATAATCATTCTTATATAAATGAAAATAACTGAGACTCAGAAAGGTTGTAATTTGTCCAAGGTCACAGTCCTACCAAATGTCAGAGCTACAAATAGAACGCAGGTCTTTTACCTTCTAATCCAAAGTAGTCTTAACCCTACTGCCTCTCCAAATCATGAATGTTGCCATAAAACTTAGAAATTAGTGAAATATACCAGGATTTTAAGGCAATTTTATTGAAGTCCGGAGTCACCTTATGATGGTTTATAGGTAAAACTTGTTCCCAAGCTTAAATGTAAGCAAATGTAATTACTATAAAGCAATGAAAAGAATAATCTATAATCAACAGGGGAGTGGGAGGAGGAGAGATGGGGAAAAGGTACAGAGAATAAGTAGCATAGATGGTGGGTAGAAAATAGACGGGGAGGGCAAGAATAGTGTGGGAAACGTAGAAGCTAAGGAACTTATGACACATGGACATGAACTAAAGGGGGGAGAGGGTGTGCAGGGTGGAGGGGAATGATGGGGGAGAAATGGGACAACTGTAATAGCATAATCAATAAAATATATTTAAAAAAACAAACAAAAAAAGAATAATCTATAATCAGTTTTAAAAAATTATTTGCCCACTGTTTCTGTTGAAATCTATTTACTAAGTGAGCTTGCAAAACTACAAAACTTTTGTAAAGTTTGGTTACATACAGCCATATTATTTTCAAAGAGTTTAAAATTTTAAGACTTTTTAAAAACAGCATGTTCATTATCAGGAGTAATTTAAAGTGCTTTTTAGATATTCCAGAAATGCTAAAGCCTCTTCAGCCTCAGTTTCATGAAGTCTGTTTTTGTGCAGATTTTCTAACCTTATATGTAGGTAGCCTTTGTTTCATCTTTTTCCTTTTTGATCTTAATTTCACTACTTTCCCATCTTTCCTTTTTTAGAAATTAGCTTCTACATGAAAAGTTGAGTAATATTAGAAAGTAACTAATATGTATTTTCATTAAGCTCAATGTATGCTGTTTTTGTACATTTTAATCTTGGCAGTAAAAACATGAGGCAGCTGGCATTATCTAGATTTCACAAAGGGAATACTGGAGCTAAAAGGAGATTTTTAAAATCAGTTGACTAGTAAGTGACAGAGTCTTAATTTTAGCCCATGTTTGATGATTTAGCAACTCATGCTATTTCATCTGTACCATGCTTCATTTTAAATATAGTATAGTGAAAAACTGTAGATTATTATTTTTATGGAGCATAAAACTTTAAAATTTTCTCTTTGGACTAACTTGCTCATACAGGAAAAAAATACTGCAAGGGAACAAGCCAAAATGTCCAAGTTGACTGCTTAATTGAATTACACTCAACCCTTGAACAGCTCTGGACTTAGGGGCCACAATCCCCTGCCCCTACATGCAGTTGAAAATCTGCACATGACTTTTGACTCCTCCAAAACTTAACTAATAGCCTGCCGTTGATTGTAACCCTATCTGTTAACACATATTTTGCAATATATGTGTATGCATGTGTGTGTATTCTTACAATAAAATAAGCCAGAGGGGGAAAAATGTTATTAAGAAAATTATGAAGAGAAATACATTTACAGTAGTATACATATTTATTGGGGAAAAATTGCATATAAGTAAATCCATGCAACTTAAACATGTGTTGCTCAAGCATCAACTGTTCTTCCTCTTTTTTAAAAAATATGTATTGATTGATTCTTAGTAAGAAGAAAGGGGGAGAGCGAGAGAGAGAGAAACATCAGTTTGGGTTTTTTTAATTTGTTTTTTCAATCCTCACCCTAAGATATGTTTATTGATTTTAGATGGGGGAGGGAGAGAAAGAAACATCAAAACATTGATGTGAGAGAAACATTAATTGGTTGCCTCTGGGCCCAACCATGGATCAAACCCACAACCTTTTGGTGTACAAGATGATGATCCCGTCAACTGAGCCACCAGGCCAGGGCAAAACACCAATTTTCTGTTTTACCCACCTATGCATTCAATAGTTGCTTCTTGCATGTGCCCTGACCAGAGATGGAACCTGCAACTTGGCCTAAGTGGACAGTGCTCTAATAAACTGAGCTTCTGGCCAGGGCTGTTTTTCTTCTAAAAATCTTTTCTGGATGTTCCATATATTTTATAATGAGCATTTGTTGTTCTTATAATTTGAAAGTTACAAGGAAAAATATATCTGTACAGTCCAATTTACTCCCTAAAGTATTATAATAGTCTACCTTAAATATTCTGGTTTCTAAGATTTTGCTCAGGTTCTACTTTTGGAAGTCCATGTACTGTCAACTCTTAGTTTTCCACTCTCTCTTCATGCTAGATTAGCACTTTTCAACCTTTTTTATCTGTGACACACATAAACTAATTACTAAAATTCTGCAGCACACAAAAAAATATATTTTTGCTAGTCTGAGAAAAAATAGGTATAATTTTAATTCTTTCACACTAGACAGATATTGTTATGTTGGCTGTTGTTTTTTTATTTGATAGTCTAAGAGAAAAGCGATCATTCTATGGTAAAAAAACATTTATTACCATAGAATGTACACAAGTCAATTATAAAAAGTTAAAATTAAAAGTTACACAAACATTTACAGACCATACATGATGCCATTCACAGTGGAGAAAAATGTAAACAAATATAATGATAAGGTATAAGTCATAACTGCATAAAATTAACTATAGCACATATGTAATACTATTGTAATAATTTCATAGCCACTTTCTGTTGCTGTAGCGTTACAGTGAACTCAATTATTGTGAATATCTGCTTAAAATGCTGTGTGACATTCATCATCTCATTGTGAGCAGTTTGTCTCCCCAGTAAATTGCATATCACAGTAAAAAGTGATCTTGTGATACTCACATATCTTTCATCATATTTAGTACAGTACCATAAACCTTGAATAACAACATTGAGGCCCATATAAAGTTCCACTAGTGGTGCTGCAAGTGCTCCCAAGAAGCAGCAAAAATTCATGACAGAGAAAAAGTTGAATTGCTTGCTTTGTATCATAGATTGAGGTCTGCAGCTGTGGTTGCCCACCGTTTCAAGATAAATGAATACATATAAAAACAGAAAAGGAAATACGTAACGCTGTTGTTGCTGCTATGCCGGAGGTCATGAAAGCCTTGCCCTTTTTACAAGATACTGTTTTATCTATTGAAAATTAAGCTTTTATGAGGGTGCAGGATTGCTATAAGAAAGGTGTACCTACAGACTCTTAATATGATTCAAGAAAAAAGCAAAGTCATTATATGACAACTTAAAGCAAAAGGAAGGTGCAGGATCTAAAGTTAGAGAATTTCATGCCAGCAGAGGATTGTTGGCTAATTTTAGAAAGAGATTGGCTTTAAAAATGTCAAGATAACAGGGAAAGCAGCTTGTGCCAACGAAGAGACAGCATACAAGTTCCCAGACACCATTAAGGAGACCATTGAAGAGAAAGAATATCTGCCTGAACAGTTTTTTTTTTTAAGTGTATTTTATTGATTAAGCTATTACAGTTGTCCCAATATTTTTGCCCTTTGCCCCCTCTGCCTGGTACCCCCTTCCCTCCAGCAAACCCCACCACCACCTTAGTTCATGTCCATGGATCAAGCATGTAAGTTCTTTGGCTTCTCCATTTCCTATACTGCTCTTAGCATCCCCCTGTCTATTTTGTACCAACAATTATGGTTCTTAATCCCCGTACCTTTTATCCCATTCTCCCCTTTTCCCTTCCCCACTGCTAACCCTCAATGTGATCTCCATTTCCATGATTCCATTCCTGTTCCAGTTGTTTGCTTAGCTTGTTTTTATTTTTTTAGGTTCAGTTGTTGATAGTTGTGAGTTTGTTGTCATCTTACTGTTCATAGTTTTTATCTTCTTTTTCTTAAATAAGTCCCTTTAACATTTCATGTAATAAGGGCTTGGTGATGATGAACTCCTTTAACCTGACCTGATCTGGGAAGCACTTGATCTACCCTTCCATTCTAAATGATAGCTTTGCTGGATAGAGTAATCTCGGTTGCAGGTCCTTACTTTTCATCACTTGGAATGCTTCTTGCCTGCTGAGTTTCTTTTAAGAAATCAGTTGAAGTCCTGGCTCGTATGGCTCCATGGGTTGAGCGCCAGCCTGCAAACCAAAGGGTCACTGATTCGATTCTCAGTCAGGTCACATGCCTGTGTTTTGGCCAGGTCCCCAGTTTGGGGCACTTGAGAGGCAGCCACACATTGCTATTTCTCCTTTTTCTCCCTCCCTTCCCATCTCTCTAAAAATAAAGAACAATAGGTTCATCTTTTAAAAAAAAACAGTTGATAGTTTTATAGGAACTCCTTTGTAGGTAACTCTTCTCTTGTTGCTTTTAAGATTCTCTCTTCCTCTTTAACCTTCAGCATTTTAATTATGATGTGTCTTGCTGTGGTCCGCTTTGGTTCCAACTTGTTTAGGACTCTCTGTGCTTCCTAGACTTATATGTCTATTTCCTTCACCAACTTAGGGAAGTTTTCTTTCATTATTTTTCCAAATAAGTTTTCAATGTCTTGCTCTTCCTCTTCTGGCATCCCTGTGATTCAGATGTTGGCTCATTTGGAGATGTCTCAAAGTCTTGTTATTCTGTCCTCAGTTTTTTTGAATTTTTGTTTCTTCATTCTGTTCTAGTTGACTGTTTATTTCTTCTTTATATTCCAAATTATTTATTTGAATCCCAGCTTCCTTCCCTTCACTGTTGGTTCCATGTGGATTTTTCTTTGTTTCACTTAGTGTGGCCTTCATTTCTTCCCTTATGTGTTTGCCATACTCATTGGGATCTTAAGCATCCTTATCACTAGTGTTTCAAACTCTGCATTTGATAAGTTAGCTATTTCCATTTCATTTAGTTCTTTTTCTGGAGTTGTTGTTTTTTTTTAATATATTTTATTGATTATGCTATTAGTTGTCCCATTTCTCCCCCATCATTCCCCTCCATCCTGCACACCCCCTCCCACCCACATTCCCCCTTCAGTTCATGTCCATGTGTCATAAGTTCTTTAGCTTCTACATTTCCCATACTATTCTTGCCCTCCCCCTATTTTCTACCTACCATCTATGCTACTTCTTCTCTGTACCTTTTCCCCCTCTCTCCTCCTCCCACTCCCCTGTTGCGAACCCTCCATATGATCTCCATTTCTGTGGTTCTGTTCCTGTTCTAGTTGTTTGCTTTTGTTGTAGGTGTGGTTGTTAATAGCTGTGAGTTTGCTGTCTTTTTACTCTCCTATTTTTTATCTTCTTTTTTTTTAGATAAGTTCCTTTAACATTTCATATAATAAGGGCTTGGTGATGATGAACTCCTTCAACTTGACCTTATCTGAGAAGCACTTTATCTTCCCTTCCATTTTAAATGACAGCTTTGCTGGATAGAGCAATCTTGGATGTAGGTCCTTGCCTTTCATGATTTGGAATACTTCTTTCCAGCCCCTTCTTGCCTGTAAGGTCTCTTTTGAGAAATCAGCTGACAGTCTGATGGGAACTCCTTTGTAGGTGACTGTCCCCTTATCCTTTGCTGCTTCTAGAATTCTCTTCTTGCCCTGGCTGGTGTAGCTCAGTGGATTGAGTGCGGGCCTGCGAACTAAAGGATCGCGGTTCGATTCCCAGTCAGGGCACATGCCTGGGTTGCAGGCCAGTTCCCAGCAAGGGATGCAGAAGAGGCAACCACACGTTGTTTGTCTCCCTCTCTCTCCTTCCCTTCCCCTCTAAATAAATAAAATCTTTAAAAAAAAAGTTAAAAAAAAAAAAGCAATCATTAGAATTCTCTTCTTCATTTTAATCTTGGCTAATGTAATTACAATGTGCCTTGGCATGTTCCTCTTTGGGTCCAACTTCTTTGAGACTCTCTGAGCTTCCTGGACTTCCTAGTAGTCTATTTCCTTTGCCAGATTGGGGACGTTCTCCTTTATTATTTGTTCCAATAAGTTTTCCACTTGTTGCTCTTCCTCTTCCCCTTCTGGTACCCCTATAATTCGGATGTTGGGACGTTTAAAGATGTCCCGGAGGTTCCTAAGCCTCTCCTCATTTTTTTGAATTCTTGTTTCTTCCTAGTTTTCTGTTTGTTTGTTTCTTCCTTCTGGTCCACTCCATTGATTTGAGTCCCAGTTTTCCTCCCATCTCTATTGGTTCCCCATGCGTTTTCCTTCATTGCACATATTGTAGCCTGCATTTTTTCATCTAATTTGTGAGCAAAATCAACCAATTCTGTGAGCATCCTGATCACCAGGGCTTTGAACTGTGCATCTGATAGGTTGGCTATTTCTTGGTCGCTTAGAGGAATTGGCTCTGGGGCTTTCATTTGTTTTCTGGTTTGAGCCATTTTTGGTGGGATTTTTTTTTCTTTTTGGTCTGATCTCAGCTGTTATGTAGTGAGCCTTAGGTGTTCCCCAGTGTGGGGCAGCTCAGTCGCTGAGTTGTGATGCTATATGTGGGGACGGGGTCCGAGAGGGAACAGTGGTGCTTGCTTCACTCTCTCTTGGATTCCAGTCCCTTCCGCCGCTTCCCCTTTGCCTGGATTATCTGTGGGAGAATGTGGGACCACCTGGTCAGCCAGCTGCCTTGTGGGGCCTCACTGGGTCTGCACAGTTGCCACCCCGCACCCGGGGTCTGCTAGCCGTACCCGGGGTCTGCTAGCCGCCACCTGCATGCCTGGGAACTGCCAGCCAATGCTGCCTGCCTGGGGTCCGCAACTCCACTTTTTCCTGCCGCAGCTCCGCCCCTCTTACCGGTCTGGATGAATGGTCGTTGGACTTCCGTACAGTTCGGTTTTCTGTGAGTTCTGGGTGTTTTCTTGTTTCTAAATCTTTGTTGTCCTTAATTTTGGTTGTGAGAGGAGTGTGTCCACCTACACCTCCATCTTGGCCGGAAGTCTTTTTCTGGAGTTTTGAACTATTCTTTCATTTGGTCCATATTTCTTTGTGGCCTCAGTTGGCAGCCTCCCTGTGTTTCTTCTGTGTATTGGGCATAGTTGCTTTGACTCCATCTTGGCGCACCTGTTACATTGTAAGGGGCAGAACCTTAGGTATTCACCAGGGTGGGGCAACCTGCTTCACTGCTTTGTGGCACTGTATGTGGGGGAAGGGTCTGAGAGGGAACAATGCAGCTTGCTTGCTAGGCTCTCATCCCATTTCCAGTAACTTCTACTTCCTTTATGTGACTGGCACCCTTCTAGCTGCTGCCCTGATGCTGAATCCCAGAGTGGGTGGGTTTGCACATGTTCTGGGGTCCTGCAGGTCCTTTAAACAGACTCTCCTAAGACTGGCAGTATGCTCGCTGCCCAACCCCCACTGGTTCTTTATTTTGCTGGTGCTGCAACCCTGGGCTACATGATCCAGCCGGGGGCTGGAATGGCTTGCTTCCCAGGTGTCCCTCCTGGTTTTTACCCTCAACAGGTGAATGTGGGACCAACCACCACTGCTGCTGACACACCGCATCCTCTGCACTCTGGCTTCCCATCTCTGCCCCTCCTACCCATCTGGATGAATATTTCTTCTTTAAATTCTTGGTTGTCAGACTTCCATACAGTTCAATTTTCTGGCAGTTCTGGTTGTATTTTATTTTGAGATTAGTTGTGATCCTTCTTATGGTTGTGCAAGGAGGTGAAGTATGTATGCCTATGCCTCCATCTTGGCCAGAAGTAGCTGCCTTAAACAGGTTTTTAATGAAGAGCTAATAGACACCATGCCAGAGAAATTAACAGAACATGACTTGATGGAAATGAGTGTTTCTAATGCAGAGTCAGAGGATGAGGAAGAAGACATAGAAGAAACAGCACCAGGAAACAGACTGACATTAGACAACCTGGTAGAAGGGTTTCAATATTCAAGGTGGCTTTTGACTTCTTTTATGATATGCACCTTTCTACGATATGGGCACTGAAAGTAAAGCAAATGGTGGAAGAAGGGTTGTTGCCTTATAGAAATATTCTTAGAGAAATGAAAAAGCAAAAATATCAGACAGACCTTGCAGTGTATTTTCTTAAACTTACAACAAATGTGCCTGACTTGCCTCCCCTTCTACCTCCTCCACCACTTCTGCTTTTGCCACCCCTGAGACAGCAAGAACAACCTTCCTCTTCTTCCACCTCCTCAGCCTGCTCAACCTAAAGACAAGTGTAATGAATAGTAAATAATCATTATGTCACACATTTAATAAACTGATCTGTTGTGTATGAGTGTCCTCGTGTGAAAATCTGTATGGCAAGAACTGTGTGAGATGTTGTATTGTGAAGTACAAAACTTGTATTGTGAAGTGAATAGACTACCCTTACCTAGTCATAGATGAGTGATACTTGATGTATAATAATGTTTTAACTTTCTTACTGTTTTATAATTTTGCTAAGAATTACATTACTGTACAGCATGCTTCTCATAATTGGAGAAACTGCTTATCAGCCTATCATCACAAGTAAGTAGTTTGAAATATGTGTTTCTAATGCTGTCTTGTGAATCTGACTGTAATACTATATACCATAAAAATTTTATAACCATTCACCAGTGTATATGCTAGGGTACTGTAAGTAATGGTATCAATTACAGGAGACTACCATAAAGCAAAATTGTATTGCTGCTTCATTACCAGTGTATAAATTTTTATACCTGCAAATAAATATGAATTTTTATACATTTAATTTTTGATGTCTAGTGTTAGTAATATATATAACATCTACAGTATTTTTATTATATAAGATAATATTAATGTAGGTACTGACAGACAATTCATTTTGTAAATGAGTAATATAAACATAACGCTATCCATATATACAGCACAGTACTGTAAATCTAATTTGTCTTCCTTATGACTTTTTCTTTCTTTTATTGATTCTAGAGAGAGGGGAAGAGAGAGAAAAAAGAGGGAAACATCAACATGAAAGAAAAAGCATCCTCTCTTGCCTCTTGCACGTACCCTGACCAGTGACCAAACCTGCCCTGGCACATGCCCTAAGTGGGAATCAAGCTCATGACCTTTTGGTTTGTAGGACAACACCCAATCAACTGAGCCACATGGGCCAGGGCCCTGTGTGTTGATTGATTGTTATCCATAAGGCTGCTGGTCAATAGTAAGTGATTAGGAGTAAGTTTTTAGAGAACCAAAAGTTTCAACTGCATGGGGAGTTGATTCCCCTAACCCCCACATTGTTCAAGAGTCAACTGTACTTTAAAATATATACTGGAAAATTAACCTGTATTGCTTTTATAATGAGAAAAAAAATTTTTTTGGTTCAGAGGTTTTTCTCATATGAACAAACCAATTTTTCATATTTTTTCTTTACCATTCCAAGGAATTCATTTGTTGTCTACTGTTCATTGTATTCCATTTGTGGTGCCTAAATATTTCCACAGAATCCAACACAAATATCAGACTATAATCAAATATCAACAACTGTGACCCTACCTAGAATCTAATTTCAATTATTATTATATAATAATAATTATTAAGATAACAATTAATCACAAACTGTGATCAGAATGCTTTCAAGGAATTTGGGGGTACATAAGGGCAGGAAAACTTTGGAATCATGGATTTGGTAAAGAAGTTCCTAGGCTGCATTACTATTAGAATAGTAATTTATTTGTGAATTTTGTATGTAATGAAGTTTTATTTATAAGATCAAATTTATGCCCTGTCCATATGGCTCACTTGGTTGGCTCATTGTGCATACACCAAAAGGTTTAGGTTTCAATCCCCAGGCAGGGCACATACCTAGGCTGTGGGTTTGAGCCCTTGTCAGGGTGTGTATGGGAGACAGCTAATTGATGTTTCTCTCTCTCTCTCTCTCTTCCCCCCTTCCTCTCTTTCCCTCCCTTATTCCTCCCCTTCCTCTTTCTCTAAAATCAGTAAAAATATATCCTTAGGTAAGGATTAAAAATATTTAAATAGGATCAAATTTATTTTAATTTAGTGTTAACATGAAATTTGGTCTTTAAATGTACATTACCGCTGTAGACATACTAGTTGTTCAATGAATAATATATATGATAATCTCTTATCCAACATCATAGAGAATATAAATGAATTTTCCAGATAAATGATATTTAACCTTTTAATTATAAGCTTTTTAACAGTTTCTATAGAATACTTGATCTTAAAACACCTTTTAGTCCTCAGTAGAACTAAGTGTTATTTAAAGCTTTTATTAATGTACAGTGGCCATGTTGGGTATTCATTCTGTTGTCACTGTCATTGCAATTGGTGCTAGAACCAATGACCAAATGGCTACTGAATCTGGGAACTTGCTTTTTTAAAAAAGGATTTTATATAAACTTACTTTTTAGACATTTGCCTCTGGCTCATTGAGAAATAGTTTGTTTTTTTTTTAAATGATGTCACTGTGTACTCTGCAGAGAAGTGTAACTTAGCTGCCTTCATAAAAAATTAATGATTAAATCAAATGCCAAGACAACCTTCTCCCAAGTGATTCTTTCACCCTTTTTTTTTTTAAAGAAAAGAAAAGCTCTTTGCAGCTACCAACAAAGATCTTTGATTTGTCAGCACCTCTCAAAGTATCTTTGATTTCTTTACTACATAAAATGGTAGTAAAGCCATCTTCTTAACATTTTTTGTCTTTTCTTCTACTTTACACAAAGTTTGTATAAAATTCCAGAAATACCTGAAACTAATAATATTGTGTATCGTTATACCTCAATTTAAGAAAAAAAGAATGAACATAGGCTATTTTTAAAGGACTCATTCAGATTTAAAGCCCTGAACTTTTTTTACATTCATATTTTACATGTCTAGGCAAGACACCAATGTACTTTTTTTGAACTTATCTTTAGTCTTTAAAAATATGACAGGGTGCTGGCCTGTGAATCAAAAGGTCTTTGGTTCAATTCCCAGTCAGGGCACATGCCTGGTCTGTAGGCCAGGTCCCTGATTGGGGGCATGTGAGAGGCAGCCAACTGATGTTTCTCTCTCACCTTCTCTTTCTCCCTCTCTTCCCCTACTCTGAAAATAAATAAATAATTTTAAAAAAATAAAAATATGAAAATAAAATTGTTTTATTCTCACTAAAAATTAATGTTATTTTTATTTAGAGTATGTGATTGTTGGGGGGGGTTTTTGTTTTGTTTTGTTTTTTTAAAGAGTTTTGGTTTAGTGAAGTTTCTGGAAGAGATTAAAAATTTTTTTCCATGTATTTAAATGTAGATGTGAGATTTTTATATATATTTATCCTCTTTTATAAAATTATGTAATAGTAAAGGAAATTCTAAATATCTTTTTTCCTAAAATGATCTCTCCATAGCATAAACTTTTTAAAAAGTTATTCTCAGTAATTATTAAGATAAGATGTTTCCTATACCATAAAGTGATCAGTTTTGTTCTGTTTTGCCTTTCTTTTTTTCATTCTTTCTTTCGTTCTTTCATTCTTTTGTCTTTCCTTCCCTTTCTCCGTCTCTCTGTGTTTTTGTTTTTGTTTTCTGGGGGGGGTGTTTGTTTTGTTTTTTGAAAAAACATTTGTGAGCATTTAATGAATTTCCTTTCATGTGCCTTCAAACCAACAGGACTCAGGGTCCCTTTCCTGCCTCCCCCCACCCCGCCCCCCACCACTCCCAAATCCAACACCTTTGATCTTCAGCTGAAGAACTTGGCCTTCAGGATGATAGGCTGCTTTGGGAGCTTTCCCTTTGCTAGAATTTTGTAGTAGCCCTATCACACCACCATCAAGGATAGGTGCAGCTCTAGTCTTGTTTTTGGCAGCATTTACCCATGTCTGCTCACTGACTAATGTCCACCCACAGTTTATCAAGGTTGACAGTTGGGCAGAAGCTTCGGTTCCTCTTTAAGTGGTAATGCCTCATACCAACTTTCTCAAAGTAACTTGGGTGGTATTTGTCAAAGTTGATCCTCTGATGGATGATGCAAACCACCAGCATTACATCAGCCTCCCAGGTGCTTCTGATGTGGCCAAGGCCATGGCTCACATGGCCTGGAAATTTCCAAGTCTTCTTCAATATGGATGGCTGTCAGTGGCTGAGAGGCAAGAGGGAGGCATCTTCTAACCTTTCTTAATATATCTGCTAAGTAGCTTCTGAGAGTCACTGTTACCCAGTAAAGTTAATCAAATTTAGAACACTTGTCACTTTGTAAAAGAAAAATGCATAATTCATCTTAAAAGCTCAAAACTTATTTAAATATTTTGTTCTGAGGTAATTAGCAAACCTTGTGTTATAAAATTTCCATGATTATATCTATTTACAAAGTATTATAAAGATTCTTATTTAAGATGATCTATTCCACGATTCTGTTCCAGCAACATCCAAGCAGTGTGGCACACTGAAGGTGAACAAGAAATAGAGAGGGCACAATCAAGTTCTCAGCTTTTTGGAACCCAGCCCTTCCCTCAGGGATAGTACACCTTCAGACAAGTAACACATCTGATGATGAGTGATTGGAACATTGTCAACCATAATCCAATATTAAAAACTTTAATTTTTCTAACTTTAGACAAATATAAATGGAAATAAATTTTATTTCTACTTTGCAAACAATGACATCAAATGACATTCTAATATATCGATATGCTGTGTTTTGCCAAATCAGCTTTTGCCATAGCAGTTTTAAAAAGTAGGACTTCTGAAGCATGAACTCAGTTTTCTAGCAAAAGAATACCTATGTAAAATTTATATATAGCTATAATTCTTAGATTCAAAAAGATAATCAGAAGATTTTCTGTGCATTAACTCTTTAAGTACAGGTAAATATATGGAAAATTAAGGTAATGGTATTTTTCACTTCATTTTATGGATACCTGCAGCATTAGCACATATAAGAATGGTTAGTTAACCTAAAATCCAGGGAACTTGGTCAGTTGTTACCTACCATATACAAGTTGGTACCTACCATATACAAGTTGGTACCTACCATATACAAGTTGGTAAGCCTTGCCAAAGTAAACCTGTTAGGTTAGCATGTAAACTTGTATAGAGGAAGGCTGGAAATTCGTTCTTTGGGGGAAAAAGTCAAATTGTTTTGTAGCTTTATGGTCTGTTGAGTTTCAGCTATATCTATCATATTGATCCTTTCTTTTCTTCCTTTCTTTTTTTACTTTGAAGTACTAGTTATCCTCCTGAAAATTGTATTGGCTCATAAACTGTGGTTTGCACTGGGCTGAAGACAGAGGGGTTCTGCTATTTCTTCATTATGAGCTACTTGTCTAAAACCAGCTTAGGTGCTTTAATAAAACAACATATCTAATATGTTTTTTTTCCTCCAAAAAGAAAAAATATGTTAACATTTATTGAGTACATAATACATTTAGAATCTGAGCTAAGTACTTTACATACATTATTTCATTTAATCCCAACAGCCCAGTGAAATAGATAGCATCACTACCTCTACTTTACAGATAAAGAAACAGGCTTCAGGGTCATGTAGCGGGTATAAAACAAACTGGACTCGAACCGTATTTGCAGTGCCTGCTGTCACTGCTGTAGAACTGCATCCTTGCTGCGTACGTGTGTAGAGATACTGAAAATGTTAAAAATGGTTACTGGGCAGTAGGATTATAGATGGTTTTTATGTTTTTCTTCACAACTTTTGGTACTTTGAATTTTTCACAGTGAGTATCAATTACTTTTTTTAAATTTACATTCATCAAAATGATACATGCACCTAGATTAAAAAATTAAGCTGAGAAGCTAAGAAACACTGCAGTTCTCTCCTGTCCATCCCAAAGGAATCTACTTTCAATTTTTTTAACTTTCTCTGATAAATGCCATCATATTTCTAAATACTATGTTTATGCTTTGCTTTCTTGAGTCATCAATTATTAGATTAGATATCAATTGAGTTCTTAGGAGGATTTACCTCTCTTTTAGTCTTGTTCTCTTACCATTCTTTTATTATAGTTATGTCACAGTTTTGGTAAATATTGTTCACTGCCAAGCCATGTGTTATATATTTCATAACTCTAATTTCTTGTATAATGTTTGAATTTTTCTGTAATTAGTAATTACCTAATTCTTTTTCTGTTGCTTTCATATGATTTCAATTGTATTTTCCAAAAATCAATTCTATTTTTTTTTTCCTTAAAATCTGCCACCTGGGAGCCTTAGGTCCTTGTGTGGTTGTATGAATGACGTTCTCTCCAGCAGGTCCAGAGACCTCCCTTCATCATCATCTCAAGAATTCACTTTTCCTTTCCCCTATGTTGAATATCTTGTTTCCTGTTTTGCTTCCTTTGTTTTGGCTTTACACCCTAATTTTAGAAGAGACTGTGGTCCTGATGGGTGTGGCTCATTGGATTGGGCACTGGCCTGCAAACAGAAAGGTGGCAGGGTTTGATTCCCAGTCAGAGCACATGCCTGGGTTACACGAGAGGCAACCACACACTGATGTGTCTCTCCCTCTCTTTCTCCTTCCCTTCCTCCCTCTCTAAAAATAAATAAATAAAATCTTAAAAGAAAAGTAGAGGTAGAGAGCTGAGCTATGATGTAGAAATGAAGGAAGAAATGACACGATTTAGAGGTAGCAAGGAGGCAAGATGGAGCTCACATCCATTGGAATAAAGTTGGTCATATATCAACTAAACTGCTATTTTGGTAATTTTTTAGTAAGTAAAAGCACCAGGCATTTCAGACTTTAGATGATACGTTTTTCCTTGTTTTGCCTCAAGTTGGCCTGATGCCTCTTCCCTGAAAGCTTGTGGCACCAAAATGTGGGTAGATGCCGAAATTCACCTGATGCCAAATGCCACCATTCCAGCTCCAAAAACATTCTTCATTGTCCAAGAACTTGTTCTTAGGAGTTTGCCTGAGTTAGATTTCTTCGGTATATATTTAATCCTTCCCCGACCCAAGGATGGTTAAGAAGCTCTACAAGAAAACATATGCCTGTTCTACTTTGAAAAGGAAAATAACTGTCTTACTCTGAGAAGATAGACTCCCTCAGACTAAAATTGATGTTTCTCAAAAACAGGGCCTCTGAGTCCCAAGGGAACTAGAAAGTCATAATGGGACTCAGACTTCCTCCTCCTCTTCCTCTCTCCCTCCCTCAATTTCTTCCTTTCTATCTTTCTTCCTTACTCTCTTTTTTCTTCTCACCCTCTTTCCCTTCCTACCTCCCTTCCTTCTTTATTTCTTTTAATTTTCAGCACTTCAAAACTTGAGTGGATATTTTACACTTTCCCATGAAAAGGATAGCTAAAAAAAATATTTTGGGGGGTGCTGGAACTTGATAACCTGGTTATTTTAGAGTGATCTAAAACGTATGGTGGCTATTATTTGTGTCTTTTGTAAATAAAAATTGGACCCCCCCCCCAAAAAAAAACTACATTGGGAATGCTTATGTGGTGTTTATACTGTTCAGTGGTGATTACTTATTTAATAAATTCTTAATAGCTTTATAATTTAAAACTGTTCATATTTTCAATCAGTAGGAATAAAAAAAAGAAGGAAGTGAAGGAACTATGTATATGGTATGACCTTTAAACACCAGCTTATAGATTTCTCACTGTCTCTTAAAATGAACTCAGTGGTCTATTGTGAAATGAAAAAATAAGGAAAAAGTTATTGGCATAAGATGTACCTCAAGACAAGAAGTTATTCACATTTTGATCATATATTTTGGCTAATAGAGGAAGCTTGGCTCTTTTATTTAAGTACTCCATCCTTTTCATGTACTAATTATAATTTTTTATCTTGGGTCTAATTGGGGTTTAATATGTAAACTATACAATGTGAATGACAAATGATTAAGGATTTTTTTTCCTTCCTTAGGTACATGAATGTGCCCAGAAGAAATTTCCTTCCAGAAAAACTGAAAAAGCAATATTTATAACACTGGAATTTTTGTATAATTTACTAAAATGGCAGAAAATAGTGAAAGTAATAGTAAAAATTTAGATGTCAGACCCAAAACTAGTCGGAGTAGAAGTGCTGACAGAAAGGACGGCTATGTGTGGAGTGGAAAGAAGTTATCTTGGTCAAAAAAGAGTGAAAGTTGTTCAGATGCTGAAACAGTAAATGCTATAGAAAAAACTGAAGTTCCTTTACAGAGCCAAGAAAGAAAGCACAGCTGTTCGTCCATCGAGTTGGATTTAGATCATTCCTGTGGCCATAGATTTTTAGGCCGATCTCTTAAACAGAAACTGCAAGACGCGGTGGGGCAGTGTTTCCCAATAAAGAATTGTAGTGGTCGTCACTCTTCAGGGCTTCCATCTAAAAGAAAAATTCATATCAGTGAACTCATGTTAGATAAGTGTCCTTTCCCACCTCGATCAGATTTAGCCTTTAGATGGCATTTTATAAAACGGCACACTGCTCCTATCAGTCCCAAATCAGATGAATTGGTAAGCACAGACTTGTCTCAGAGTGAAATGAGAGATGGTCAGCCACAACAAAGAAGAGACATGGAAGAACAGGTGAACTGTTTTTCACATCCCAGTGTTCAGCCCTGTGTCATAACCACCAACAGTGCTTCATATAGGGGTGGTCCTATGACTGACTCTGCGATGAACGTGGTTTCAAATAACAGTATAGAAGATAGTGATATGGATTCAGATGATGAAATTATAACACTTTGTACAAGTCCCAGGAAAAGAAACAAACCCAAATGGGAAATGGATGAAGAAATCCTGCAGTTGGAAACAACTCCTAAGTACCACACCCAGATTGATTATGTCCACTGTCTTGTACCAGACCTTCTTCGGATCAATAACAATCCATGTTACTGGGGAGTTATGGATAAATACGCAGCTGAAGCTCTACTAGAAGGAAAACCAGAGGGTACTTTTTTACTTCGTGACTCAGCACAGGAAGACTATTTATTTTCTGTTAGTTTTAGACGTTATAGTCGTTCTCTTCATGCTAGAATTGAACAATGGAATCACAACTTTAGTTTTGATGCACATGATCCTTGTGTCTTCCATTCTCCTGACATTACTGGGCTCCTAGAACATTATAAGGACCCAAGTGCCTGTATGTTCTTTGAACCACTTTTATCTACTCCTTTAATTCGGACTTTCCCCTTTTCCCTGCAGCATATATGCAGAACAGTTATTTGTAACTGTACAACTTATGATGGCATTGATGCCCTTCCAATTCCTTCTTCTATGAAATTATATCTGAAGGAATATCACTATAAATCAAAAGTTAGAGTACTCAGGATTGATGCACCAGAACAACAGTGTTAAAGGGTAGGAAGAAAGGAATTTAAATATTTTATTTTTGTTAATGCTACTTTGAATTTTTCTACAAGGGCAGTTAGAATCCAAAATAAACCTCTGCCCTAAATTTTGCTTCCAGATCAGTTTATTTTTCTTATGATACACTAATTGTTTAAGGTTACACACTAAGGGTTAAGGGATATTTTTGATGAGGTGTTTGGTTTTGTTTTTATTATACAGAGTGTATACTTAACTTTTTTTCTTAATTGTAATTTGCATATGATCCAGGGATATTTGAATTTGGTAGGCATTGTAAACACAGTTAAAAATCTGTATTTCATGATTTTCTTTAAAAATAGTCTTTTCCTATGTGTAAAATGCTTTGTTAACTTATGCGACTAGCATTCTGTACATAAAATATGGTTTCCTCATCCCCCTTTTCAGAGTTGTTTTTAAATTCTTCAGTAAAGCTGAATGTTATAATTCACAATCCATATTAATGTAATTGACTTTAGTAATTTACTAATAGGGATGTTAAAATTAACAAAAATGGCTTAAATTTGTATTTCTATGTAAAATATTAACTATAAAGCAGGATTACTAAATTTGATCAGTAAGAATCAAATGAGAACATGACATTTTTGAAGGTGAATTTATTCTACAATATGGCATGGTTATTTGTTATTCCTTGAATAGACCTCTTGAAACCTGGAAGAGTTTCCATGTTCAGAACCTAAATATTGTTCCTTTCTCACTGGGAGCTTTAAAAATAATGATAGTACTGTTAGTAAGTAGTAGTTACTAAAGTACTAAAGCAACTGTACGGTTTTTCTGCATTGACTAATGAACTGTTGCTCCTACTTAGCTCTTTTATAGAAATTCTGAGCCTGTTATTTGGGGAAATGCCACAGTTCATAAACAACCACAAATTTTCATTGACCCCAATGTAGTTTTTCATTATTTTAAGTTGAGCTTGAGTAAATCTTCAAAAGTAAACATAGAGCTTATTATTTAGAAAGCTTAATATTGTTTTTGACCTTCAGGTTTCAAATAATTATTTTCAGAGTTAACGTGTTTTATTGTGGCTTCAAAAAAAGGAAAACATTTTGAGAGCTACATGGCTTATGCCATACTGAACAGTACTGGGCAACAGGTGTAATATTTTAAATTTACTATCCCAAGAAGAGGAAAGCATTTTTAGAGACATAATTATTTCAGTATGAGATAAATGAAGTGATATTTATCCATCCTCTTTTTTAAAGAATCAGTGAATAATAAATTTCCTAAACAGTTGTTTCTTCTGATGAGCTATTTACCACTTTGTAAATTGCCATTTTTAATATCATAGTAATTAATTTCTTGATGCTAATTTAGCTCTACTAGGAAGCAGATTCTACCTGGGTTGAGAGAAATTTGACTCAGATTTCTAAGTTAGAACAGCTATTCCTTAAATATCATTGCTTTTATGTTGAAGTAGCATTCTCTTTTGTGCAGTTCTGCCATTAATGTAAAGATGCCATTTTTTCAATAATAGTATTAAAATAAATTTTTAGCAATTACCACAAAATTAAACCAAGAAAATCTGTTCCCATTATCTTCTAGTATTTTTTTTTCTCAGTGACCTCAAGATTGTCTCAGTTCCAATGAAAGGTAGCTAGCTCCTAGAGTAGCACCTGTCTCAGCAGTGATGAGGCTCAGAATCTCAACACCAATGTCAGGAGAACAAAAGAAAAGTCTACTACTACCTCATCTTTATTGAGGCACTTTTATAGATCACTGAGAAGCTTATCTTACTTAACAATATAACACTTCCTAAATACTCATCTTTGATGAAAGAAAACTAATAGTATGGTAAGACTACCCATGGTTATAATTTTTTTTATCAGAATTTGATAATGAGACTTTCTGTTTCTATGAAACAATTATTTTAAATATTTTTCTTTAAGAATAACTTTTTATTGGTACAGAAAAACCTAAGGATGACAAACTAATAAATATTCTGTTAAAAGGTAATTTTATAAAGAAAAATGAAGCATAATTATGTTTTATAATGGTAAAAATTAGTATTTATATAAAAATCAAGATCAAAGTAGCTTTTCATATAGTCAAGCTGGTTGTGGTATATTTTCTCTGGCTTTCTTATTTTCTCAACTTCAATTTAGTAGCTTTTAACATTTTCAAAATACTGCCATGTATATATACTTGAAGTAGATGATCTAATAAATGAGAGCAGGAATAGTCATTTACTCTGAAATGGTTTGTATTTTTCCCTTGGTATTTGCTACAGTAAAAAGAAATCTGGAAAGTAGAAATATAAAAGACTTGAGAAGAAAGTTGTTTACCGTGAAAGAAAAAGTAACAAATTCATTTTTTAAAGCATTAAGAGATCAGAATTTATAGAAGTTAATCTCTCAGTCACTTTGTGAGGACATATTTGGAAGAGCATCCAATATTTAGAAACTAATGCATTTATTAAAAATGAAATTATGAAATATGTGAGTAAAATGAGCAAGTTTTCGGAGGGACAATGTGGGAAGATACCAATATATCCATAAATTTTGTAACACTTAAGGCATTGTGATAATTTGAAAAGTAAATTCTGGAGTTGGGAAAGCATTCGTAATGGTGGAAATGTGTAGAGCTTATTGGTAAGAGGATGAGGCTAAAAGAAACAAGATAAAATATTAAAATTAAGAATTTAGGCTTTACCTCAGGGAAAAGCCTTGACAGTGAAAGGGAGCTACTTATCGCTAATAGCTAGTCTGGACCAGACACTTAACTGCTTTGGGAATCATCCTGCACGAATCAGGAAGTCAACTTGACTTTTCTGTTTCTCTTGAAGCTTTTCAGGACATTAACCCCCCTTTTTTAAGCTACAGCATCTTGATTCATACTATAATTCCTAAAATATGCTGACGGACATTTTTAGGTTCCTTGAGCATTTTTGTATGAAGAATCGTGTGATGTTTCTATAATCGTGCCATTCACTTAAATAATTCATAAAGGGAATGGTTTAATTTAAAGGAAGACCTAATAGGAAGAAGATTAAAGGAAGCTTTTAGTCAGCCTGTGGCTAGATTTATTGATTTGGTGATCAGACCTGTGTTCTTTCCTAAATTTCAGCTGATGGCAAACTGGTCAAAGAATGGCTTTCAGTTAAAGTTTTGACTTCTTTTATAAATAATAATACAAAGAATATCTTAGAAATTAGAAATCCTTTAAAAAGTAGAGCAAATGTGGCAATTAGGACTCATGTCATTATACAAATTTCATCTTTTTATAAGAAAAACAAACCATTATCATTTATTCATGAGCCAAGTCCATTAAGAAGATAAATCAAGTTATCAGCTTCCTGACTCTGAAGTTCGGATCATTTTATAGATCCACATAATAGAGAGCTTCCTTCCTATGAAACAAAAAACCTTGAGACCTAACTCATGAATATATGCTTAGTTTTTATTTTTTTATTTTTAAATATACTTTATTGATTATGCTATTACAGTTGTCTCATTTTCCCCCCTCTATTTCCTCCGCCCTGCACATCCCCTGCCACCAGCATTCCCCCACTTTAGTTCATGTCCATGGGTCGTACATATAAGTTCTTTGGCTTCTGCATTTCCTATACTATGCTTAACCTCGCCCTGTCTATTTTCTACCCACCATTTATGCTACTTATTCTCTGTACCTTTTCCCCCACTGATAACCCTCCATGTGAGCTTCATTTCTGTGAGTCTGTTCCTGTTCCAGTTGTTTGCTTAGTTTTTGTTTTTGTTTTAGGTTCGGTGGTTAATAGCTGTGAGTTTGTTGTCATTTTACTGTTCATATTTTTTATCTTCTTTTTCTTAGATAAAGTCCCTTTAACATTTCATATAATCAGGGTTGGATGATGATGAACTCCTTTAACTTGACCTTAGCTGGGAAGCACCTTCTCTGCCCTTCCAGTCTAAATGATGGTTTTGCTGGATAGAGTAATCTTGGATATAGGTCCTTGCCTTTCATGACTTCAGATACTTCTTTCCAGCCCCTTCTTGCCTGCAAGGTTTCCTTTGAGAAATCAGCTCATAGTCTAATGGGAACTCCTTGGTAGGTAACTGTCTCCTTTTCTCGCTGCTTTTAAGGTTCTCTCATCTTTAATCTTGGCTAATGTAATTATGATGTGTCTTGGTGTGTTCCTCCTTGGGTCCAAATTCTTTGGGACTCTGAGCTTCCTGGACTTTCTGAAAATCTATTTCCTTTGCCAGATTGGGGAAGTTCTCCATTATTCAAATAAGTTTTCAATTTCTTGGTCTTCCTCTTCTCCTTCTGGCAACACTATGATTTGGATGTTGGAATGTTTAAAGATATCCTGGAGGTTCCTAAGTCTCATTTTTTTGAATTCTTGTCTCTTCATTTGGTTCTGGTTGAATGTTCCTTCTGCTCCAAACCGTTGATTTGATTCCTGGTTTCCTTCCCGTCACTGTAGATTTTTCCCTGTAGATTTTTCTTTATTTCATATAATGCAACCTTCTTTGCTACCTGGGTCTTCTTTATGCTGTTGAAGTACCCAGTGAGTTTCTGGAGCATCCTGATAACCAGTGCTTTGAACTGTGCATCTGATATGTTGGCTGTCTCTTTGTCACTTAGTTGTAGCTTTTCTGGAGCTTTGAACTGTTCTTTCATTTGGGCCATTTGTTTTTTTTTTTTTTTGTCTTGGCCCACCTGTTATGTAGCAAGGGGCGTAGCATTAGGTGTTCACCAGGGTGGGGCAACTCATGTGGATGTGTTGTGAAGCTGTAAGTGGGGGAGGGGGCCGAGAGGGAACAGTGCCTCCTGCTTCACTCTGAGCTGGCTTTCAGTCAGTTCCACTGCTACCCACAATCAAATTGGGCCCTTCTGGTGCTGATTCACCAGGTGGGTGGGGTTGTGTAATTCTAGGACCCTGTGGGTCTCTCCAAGGAATTCTCCTGTGAGGCTGGGTGTTCTCCTGCTGCTACTACAACCCCCACAGGTGTTTTCAGTCAGAGGCTTTGAGGCTTTATTTCCCTGCATTGGAACCCCGGGTTGCACCGTCTGTCTTGCTCCTCAGTTGTTTGTTTCTCCCAGTTTATCTGCACGTGAATGTGGGACCCCCCACTGCCTTGCCTGCCCCAGTCTGTCAGCCACCGCCTTGCTGGAGTCCTCTCTGCCCGGCTGCCCAATCCACCCCTCCTACCGGTCTGGATGAATGTTTTTTCTTCAACTCCTTGGTTGTCAGCCTTCCATACAGTTCGATTTTCTGTCAGTTGTGGTTGTTTTTTGCTTTTCAATTTGTTTTTTTTGGTCTTGCGAGGAGGCACAGGGTGTCTACCCATGCCTCCATCTTGGCTGGAAGTTTCTCTAGGCTTAGTTTTTATTAAAAATACTTTTTGTCAGTCTTAGCTATAAATAGTCAAATCAGTTATGTATTGATTTTGGTAGAGCAAATTGCATAGAAAGTAGATTTACAATAGTTGTAAGATTCCTGGAGACAACTCAAGGGAAACAATGCTGAAACTTAAAATAGCCTATGTTTTAGGCAATTTAGTGCTCAAATGAATAATATATTTTAAGTCAAACAGATTGTTTCTACTTTGGAAAAACTTTACAATTTTGGTTTTAATCAATTTTACATTCATTTTATTTGTAAAGAATGAACAGAAAGCACAAAGCATTTTCTTTTTTAATGACTTACTAGAAATGAGCAACACTGCAAGACTGTCTGTACTATTCTAATACACTAATATATTGGACACAAAATGGACATAACTTTTTGAAATGCATTAGTTTCTCAGTAGAAATGTAGACTAATGGATATAACCCACTGGAAAGGGATTTGGAGCACGTGAATCTTATTTCAAATAAAGCCAGAGTCTTTTAATTTTTTAATTTTAAATAGGTTACTCAGTCCTAAATATTTGCCTTAATTTACCAGCATATAAAATGTAGATAATAATACTTGTCATTTGACTTATGAAGGTTAATTCTTCAGTTAAGAGGTCACCCTTGGAACATACTTGCAAATAATTTCTGTACAGCTGTTAAGTGTTAATGTGGTAATAGGTTTTCAAGGTATTCCCTTAGTGGACCCTGCAGATTCACATTCACTTTTAGTCTGTAAAATATGACAATAGAGAAAACAGTACAATTTGAATTTGTGGTTTAGACTCTGCATTTAGATGAAGAGTTGTGATTTCCTCCTGCTCTTAGTGAGGTTTATGTAAAATTGATGTTTGCCTAAGTTATTTTAAAAGTTGGTTACATTTGCAGGAAGTAAAGATACAGGCATACCCCACTTTATTGTGCTTCACTTTATTACACTTCACAGATGCTGTTGTGTTTTTTTCATTGAAGGTTTGTGGCAGCCCTGCGCCAAGCAGATCTATTAGCATCTTTTTTTCTAACAGCATTTGCTTATTTCATGTCTCTGTGTCACATCTTGATAATACAGTATTTCAGACTTTCATTATTATATTTGTTATGACGATCTGTGATCAGTGACCTTTGTCAAATCTCAGCTGATGATTAGCATTTTTTAGCAATAAAGTATTTTTTAATTAAGGTATATACTTTTTAGACCTAATGCTACTGCACACTTAATACAGTATAGTGTAAACATAACTTGTATATGATTGGGAGCCCAAAAAATACATTTGACTTGATTTATTTTGATATTTGCTTTACTTTAACGGTCTGCAGTTGAACCTACAACATTGCCAAGGTATGCCTGTAATCATTTTGTAGTGGTTATAATGAAATTTTAGCTTTCAAACTAGAGAGAGTGTAAAATTCAAGGAAGTTTACTTAAATTATGCTAATTTTGCTAGAATTGGATAAATTCTGTATAAACCAAGTATGAACTTGAAGTATACTTCAATATACAGAGTTTAAGTAGTAAATTCACAAAGCTAATAGTACCTCTGTCAATCAGGGTTCTAAGATTCACCCCCTTACCCAAAAAGACTATTGCCATTTTCATCTCCAATCCTGAAATTGACAGTTTTTTCTTGGATGTGAGTTCAAATAAATTGACCTGAATAAATTTTTGTTCCTTAATTAAAACTTCATATACAAAATCCAAAGGGTTTGTATTTTGCTTTAAAAAACATTGTATGTCCTTAACTCACACATTCAACTTACAATCTGAAAAAAAGTTAAAATCTGTATTCTTAACACATTTTCTAATTTATAATACACTCCTTTCAGTTTTTAGTGTATCGGTTCAGGTCTTCCAGAAGCAGGTGTCAAGAGGTGATTACATGTGCAAGAGATTTATTGGAGTGTGGGGAGTATCTATGCAAGATAAAGATGAAGGGAACAGAAGAAGGTGAAGTCTGCACACCACATTGCAGGTCTGACATCTGTGAAAGAAATGGAAGGATTGGCATGGGTGGGCTTCAGACTTCAGTGCAGTTCTAAAACAAGCTAGATGGCAGTTTGGTGCCCAAAGATTGCCTATAGGACCCCACACAGGATAAGAGTGACCTAAAGCTGGAATTCCCATCTTCCTCAGTTACTGGCTGGGGCACTGCGGAAGGTGGAAGGTGGAAGCTGTCAGTAACTGATAACCAGGACCAGGATTAGGGTGATGTGAGGCGCTCAACTTGGGCACAGAATTTATATTTACCAAAAAATGCAATAATTAAAAATAGTATTTTGGTGCAACACTTTAAAATCAGAATACACAGAAAAAAGACCTATAATTTAAATAAAGATAATACTATTATTGTCTCAGGCTTCCTTGTGGCTCCACAAAAGACCGGCTCCTATGAGGGCCGGTTAGGTTTTTCACACCAGTAGTATCATTTTTCATAGACTACTGTCATTACCCAAAATATCTGCCTTCTCCAGGTATTTGAAGTCCTTCTATAGCTCATTCTTCATTTTTCAGTGTGGGAAATAAGTGTGATGTGTCACATGTTCAGAGAGAAGTCTTCGTTTAAGAGGTTTTTAACAACATAGTCATCCATTGACCCTATAATAGCTAGCACAACATTATAAGAATATTGCATACTTTTACATAAAACATACCTATTATATGTATGTATTTTGCACACCATATAATTATGGTATTCCTAGCTAGTAGGTTCCTTAATGTCAGGGGCCATGTGTCAATCTTTCAGGCCTAACAAGTACTTATTCAAAAATGAATGTGGGGGCCCTGGCTGGAGTGGCTCAATGGTTTGAGCACTAGTCTGCAAATCAAAGGGTTGCCAGTTCAATTCCTGGCTAGGGCACATGCCTAGGTTGCGGGCCAGGTCCCCAGTAGGCGGGTATGAGAGGCAACCATACGCTGATGTTTCTCTTCCTCTCTTCCTCCCTTCCCCTCTCTAAAAATAAATAATAAAATCTTTTTTTTTTTAATGAACGTGGGGAAAGAGTCAAGCCATTAGCAAACATCTTCCCTTTTCTCTCTCCCCATTTTTGGCCCGAGGGTTCGTGTCCCCCAATTGGGCTGCAGACACAGCGTGCTTGGAAGCCTGGGCTGTCTAGAACCTGCCCTCAAGTCATTCCAGAAAACGGTTGAGCAATTTCCTCCAGGCTGCCCGTAACGTCACTAGCTACAGGCATTTCCTCTGAAGGCTAGGAACTCCGGAAAACTGGGGAGCTTTCCTGTCGCCCACGGGAGAGGGAGGCGGGGCCGCAAGCGCTAGGAGTGAGAGTAGCTAGCTGCTCTGGAACGGTTGGGTGGGCTGCAGGGCCTCCAGGGGCCTGCAAGGGGCGCGCGCGGGCCAGCCAAGGGAAGGGAGGAGCGCCCGCAGGGGCGGTCGCTCGGCGCTGGTGCTTCCTGTTCCGGTGCCAGGAGGAGCCGCGCGTTGTTGGTGCTGGTGGTGGTGCCGTCGTCGCCGCTGCTGTCAGTCAGGCTGCGCTTGGTTCTTCAGCCCTTGGTTTCCTCCGGTCCATCGCTGCCTCTAGACCTTGCTGCGGGCTCGGATCTTGCCGGGTGAGGCTGCTTCGGCGCTAATAAGGGTCTGGAAGGGGGAGAGGGAACGCGCCAGAGCGGGAGGCGCGCACGGTAACGGAGGGTGCCTCGAGCTGCTATTTGGGGACTAAGCGATTTTTTTCCCTGTACTCTTTCTTGGGGCTGCGATCAGTCCTGCGACCACCCCCAGTCCTCTGGAGAAGGCGTCGGAGGCGGGTGAGGTAGCGCCAGACGGGTTTCTCTGCGCTTGACGTCAGGCCTGCTGGGGGGGTGGGGCGGGGAGCGGGCCTGGGAGCGGGCCTGGCCCTTCCCCCACCGGTTGCCCGGCAGGCACGACCCACTCCGAGGCCGGTTCGCTCCGGTTGATCCCGGCTCTCTTTGTTCATGTGGCCCTAAAGGGCCTCCAGCCGCGTGCCCCTTGGCCCCGACTTCCCCCATTCATTAATTTCTAATACAAGACAAGAGCTAGGCCTGAATAGCTACTTCGAGGAATCTTTGGCTCTTGTTTAAGATTACACGCAGTGTGACAACGTTCCGGGCATTCCTTACTATAGGAGTTGCCAGCAAACACATAGATGATTTAAGTCCTGTAATATTTTGTCTTGGGGGGGTTAGCGCATACTATGAAAGATAGCTTATAAGTATAGCTGAACCGTCTTCCTCTCGAAATGAGAGTAGTGCTTATAATATGTAAAGATTCTAACGTTGACGCATCAAATCATGCCAGATGAAAACATTTTTATGGCATTACTGCTAAAGAAATACTTGTACACCTGGTGATTTTAAAGGCCTGTTTTGAAAATGAAACCTCATTACAAGCGAAGCTGGTCGTCAGAAATCTTTCAGAAGTTCTTTATTTAATAGTGGTCATTGGGCAGCAAAAATGGAAATTTTTCTTGCTGCTGGCATCCCTAGTGTGTCTCAGAAACTGGAGTTGGGCTGTGGATATTGATTGGCGTGTTCTCTTCCTCCAGAGATCTTTAACCGAAATTCAGGGGCCCAGTGTTTTGGAATTCAGAAATCTTTGAATTTTATCTTTAAATTTTTAGGAAGATGGTAAAGCTCATAGACATGGTGCCTTCAGCAGTGTTGGGGCAGCATCCCCTACCTAATCCAGCGATTAATATTTGTGCAGCTTTAGGTATGAATTCATGGAAACTATAAATAGCCTCAGGTCAGGTTTTGCCACCAAATAAGTTTTGTGCCAGGCCAAGAACCGTCTTTCTAGTTCAGAGGCTTCTGAGTTCAGAACCGCTGGTGAAGGTTTACGGATCTATCATAGCGATTGTAAAAAGCTAACGTGTTGAGTTTTTGCTATATGCCAGGCAGTGCCCAAGAGATTTGTTGGCAAATCTGTGAGGTGGATACTATTCCTGTCTACTTCTGCCTCTGTGGTTTGGAGAGTTCACCCTGTCCAGAGCCAGCCATGAAGAGCTGTGGTTTTATCTAGTCAGTCATACTTTCAGTGTTCACTCTTTTAACCATATGCTACACACCTATATACCAGGGAAGACAAAAGAATGTATTTGTAGGCCACCCGCTGTTTTCCTGTTGGCATAGGCACTTGATTTCTAAGTCCCACTTAGTCTCTCATAACCGGTTCTTCATAGTTGAGGGAACTGAGGTTGGTTCAGGAGAGCTGACACTGACTGAGGCATTGCAATCTTGGTCTGAGGCCCTCTGCTAAGACGTTGATGTCCCTCGCCTTTCTGTCTTCCAACTCAGCTGGCCTGCTAACACTAGGCACAGACCTTTTTTGCCTCCCTTTCAGTTTTGTACAAACCGCTCTCCTTTCCCTAAGGCCTGTCCCACCATCTCCTATTCATTGTTCTTCTAGGCTACCCAGGCACCGCTTCTGAGGATTCCTCCCCTGATCCTTCCTTAATTCCGTTAGGAGCTCTTGAAAGTACTCCCTTAGTTTACCCCAAGTAATGTTTCAACTCTCCACCACACTGAACTCCTGAAACATTTATTCCATCATTTCCCCAAAGCTCAACACAGTGCCTAGCACATACGTAGCCAAATAAATGTAGACAATATGGCTGACAAGATTGTTGGAAAAATTACTTTTTAAAATTACATTTTGAAGAAATTTAAAATGTTTAAACATTTTCAAATCCCTAATTGCTTGAGTTTCCCAAATGTAAGGTAGATAAGAGAGCCAGCGGTAAAAACTCATATATTTTAATTGAAATTTATACTTTCAATGCAGTATATTGCCATCATCCCCACCCCCACCCCTGCAAACTAAACAAATCAAAGCAATAATCCTGATTTCTCTTAATACAGTTTACATGTCTGTAGTACTCTATAGATTATTAACTGTTAATTATCTGTGAAGTAGTAGGAGTTATTGTAACTGTTTGGCAGATGAAGATATGGTCACTGGTCAAGCTTGACTTTGTCAAGTCTCAGTTAAAAAGATTGATGTCCAGGTTTCATAGCCAAGAAGTCCCAGATTGTTTACTATTCACCACAGTCTGGTGGCCTTTTGAAGTATTTCTTGTCCAGTACTTAGTAATTTATGGAGTTCAACTTTTGTAAACTTTTCAGTAATTACCATTTTTTACTCTAAAGGCCAAAGAAGCTACAGAAATGTTTCACTTTCCTGGTATATAATAAGAGAAATTTTGTACTCTCTTTTAAGATTACTATTTTTGCTGCTCATAATATGAAATGATTATTTTTCATATAATGCATAGATCTTGCCATAAAGTGGTAGTGAAAGTTTTGGAAGGAATGGCTTTACATTATTCCAGGAAGGAAAAAAATGAAAATCTTTCTTGATTGTAGATCTTTGTTTGTTTGCCAGTTTAAGGATACATTGGCCTCATCTTACTGATTAGTATAACTCAGATGTTTGGGGATAGTTGTTCAGAAAGTCTAAATTTTTTTTAACATTCTGTAACTCTTCTTTTGTTGAGACACTGATGTCCTGCTCAATTTTTTACCTTTTTATGGTGAAAGTGTCCCCCAAAATGTAAATCGGAATGGTTCCAACTAACATGAACACTGTTCATTCTAGGCATGAGGGGCAGGTCCCTTTTACTGAGTAGTGATATAGAACCGGACGTGACCGATTTCCAGTTCCTTTGGTTAGGACTTCATTGTTTTTATAACAAGATTCTAGTATTCCTCTATTTTCCAGGATTTGTTGTTGAATTTAAAATTTTGAAAGACAGAATTGTGAATCTGTTTAATAGTATTGCCTTATGGTATAACTTATATTTTGATGTAATTCTGTGACTAGTTAACTTTATATTACGTATACATACATGTTTTTCAAAGACTAAGAGGGAAAAAAATAATCCTGAAACAGCAAGACCATATGAAATTGAATTGGTTGCTTTGTTCTCTGCTTCAGAATAATGTGAACTTTGATACAGAACCATTTTCTCTTTTCAGGAAAGGCTTACTCTGAAAAGCATGTTAGTCTTACCTGAACTTTAAACTTGTCATTCACTGATAAAGATTCTTCAGGTGTTAGTCTTAAGAATTTACTGACATTTTAATATAAAACAAATCTTGGAAATGAATGGATAAGTCTTTTTGCTGTGCATTCAGGATGTGTTTTCATATTCTAAATAAAAAGCAAGGTTATGGCAGTTGTGAATTAGTAGGGCTTTATGTTCTGTTTCTTATGAATTGATACCAAATTCATACTTGAAAACTCTTAAGAATGCAAGGATGGTTCAATATTAAGCAATCTATATACAGAATCAACTATCGATGGGGTTTTAAAGAAGGGAAACTGAGATCAACTCTCATTAGATGCCAAAAGATCTTTTTAGTGTCTTCTGTATTTTTTAACTAGTAAAGTAGGAATAAATAAATATAGACATAAATCAACTTCTTTAATGTAATTTTTTAAATCTCAAACTAAAAATGAGAATTAATTTAAACATTAGAGGCATTCCCAAGAGAGTTGGGAACACAGCTTTTTTGCATTTATGCTTACTCCTACTATTTAACATTTCTCTGTTGTTTAAGTCCTAGTTGATGCAAAAGAGAAAAGAGGTATAATTATGGAAAAGAGAAGGTAAATGTACATTTTTGTAAATGCCATAGTGGTTTACCTGGAAATCCCAGGGGATTAACTGAGAAAGTTTCAACAATAAAATAATTCAGTAATTCACTGCTTACAAAAGTAATAACACTAAAACTTTTAAAACTCTTTCCCGTATATGGACAACCAGTTGGAAAATACTGAGTGGGCCAAAAAGTCTGTATGTTTTTTTTTTTTTTTCTGTAAAATAAAAGACACATTTTTCATTTTTACCAATAGCTTTCTTTATTTGGAATTTTTTTTTTGTTTGTATATCTTAAGTATGCTGGTTAAGTATATCTCCCATGAGGTATGACGTTGAATGTTATCAGTTAATGTCTTGGTTTGATCACTATTAACTTCAATTGGTCTATCTCACCGAGGAGCATTGTCCAAGCAAGAAATCTGCAGCATGTAACTTCGCAAACCACTTTGACACATTCTCTCAGTCACAGTACCTTCTCCATACACAGTTTTGTGGGGGTTTTTTGTATTTCAGTTACATTTTTACCTTTGTTGAAATAATAGAGCATAATATGCTGAAAATGTTGTATATTTTCTTCTATCTTTATTAAAATGACTACCAAAAAATTCAATAATTTTGATAAGTTTTTTTTTAATGCACACTGATATGACAGTATAATCTAACAATTGTTTCAAATGAAGTTAAAGACAACTAAACGTTATTATAGCCATCTTGCAGACAAAAACAAATGAACTTTTTGGCCAGCCCTATACAATGAAAGAAAAGAGCCAGCTTTATAACCACAAGCAAAAGTTTACCAGTTAGAAATCTATCTCACAAGAAATGGGTAGGAGATGCAATTTTTTTAAAACTACTGAGTGATAATAAGTGACATTTGTGGGAACTAAGAATATATATCTTGTTCTTGAATGAGAAGATTTGGTATTTTAGAGATATAATACGTATATGTCCCCTAAATAAATCTATATATTTAATGCAATTCCAACCAGAATACCAACAGATTTTTAATTTATTTTTTTATTTTTCCCCCCAAATTGATCTGGAAAGGGTAAGCATGAGAATATTCAAGGAAATCTGGAAAAAAGAACAGTAATGGGGCCCTGGCCACATAGCTCAGTTAGTTAGAGCATCATTCCAATATGCCAAGGTCGTGGGTTTGACTTCTGGTCAGTGCACATAAAAGAGTCAGCCAATGAGCCCTGGCTGGTGTGGCTCAGTGGATTGAGTGCCAGCCTGTGAACCAAAGGGTCACTGGGTTGATTCCCAGTCAGGGCACATGCCTGGGTTGCAGGCCAGGTTCCCAGTTGGGGTCATGTGACAGGCAACCGCACGTTGATGTTTCTTTCCCTCTCTCTCTTCTTTCCCCTCTCTAAAATAAAGACATAAATAGAATCTTTTTTTTTTTAGAATCAACCAGTGAATACGTAAATAAGTGGAACAAAAAAATTGATGTTTTTCTCTTTTCGTCTCTCTAAAAACCAATAAATAATTTTTTAAAAGAACAGTAATAGGAGGGCAACTCATATTAAAATTTATCAGAAATTAAAGCTGCCATAATTAAGGTGTAAAATTGTATGGTGGGATCATTAGAAAAGAATAGAGTCCACAATGCCATTGGGAAATGACAGTAGCCTGGTGGTAAAGAAGCTTGGTTCTGGAATCAGACTGTACCTGGGTTTGAATCCCTTCTCTCCTGGTCACTACCTGTGTGGTCATGAAGTTTGTATCTGTAGGGCTCTGGGACTATTAAATGAGATTATGCACCTAGCATGGTGCCTGTTCCATGGATGTTCAATAAACAGTAGTTGTTAATAGCAGTAGAAAGTATTAAAGGCAGCTTGTTAAATCTTTTGACAAAAGGTAGATTATTCAGTGATTATTGTTTGGAAAAACAGAAAGAGTTTAAACAAGTTAATCTATGAAAGTAGTCTATGAAAGCATAGGTGAATTTTTTTAAACTCGGAGTAGTAGGCAAGGGCTTTGTAAAAAAGAAGCCACATGTAGTTTGGAAAGGTTGATAAGTTTGACTACACAAAACAAACCATTTATAGTGTCTAAAAATACCATTTAAAGGATCTAGAGATAACAGGAACTCAGGATAATTTTTTTTTTTTTTTTTTTGGTCTCATAAATGGCAGAGCTAGAGCTAGCTAATGTCTTTACTTATCTCACAAAACATTTTTTTAGAAAGATGTGTGCTACTAAGTAGTAAAATTATCAAAGGTAAAGGAGTACGTACTGTCTTCTCTTTATAAGAAGTCAAAGAACAAGCAAAAAACTTAAGAAAGGGACTGCTGAGAGGGGAGTTGATTGGGAAGGGCATGAGCACCCCTTCGGGAGTGAGGGAAACATGTCCTGGACACACACACGTGTCAGAGCCTGTCAGTCTAATGCTTCAGATCCTTGTGTTTTAAGGTGTTAGTTTACTTCAATTTTAAAAATTGGTAAAAGTAGCCCAAGGACATGAGCAAATTAATAGAAAAATATAAATGAGATATTACATATAAGAGATGCTCTACTTAAATCTAAAACAAGATGCCAATTTTTCATTGCTTCTTGGCCTTTCGGCTAAGATCATGTGTCAAACAAGATGCTAATCTACTATAATTGAAAATGATTTATAAATTTAAAATACCCAGTGGTGAAGAGGAGTTAAAAGGAAAAGGTGGGCAGTATAAATTGGCGAGGGACTTTTAAATTGGCATGGACTTTTGAGATGGAATTTATATAACTATCTGTTGACTGAAATTCTTACATTGTAGTACTTTTTCCTGGTGGTAGACTCATGAGTGAGCAAAGATATTTGTTCAGATATGTTCACTCTATCATTTCAAACAACACAAAAGGCAAACAAACATAAACTGCCACCCAAATTAGCATGTAAAACTAAATTGTGAATCACTTATGTATGATGTGCAGCCAGTAGAAAGGGATGAAGTTGATAGAGCTATCTGAACTGTTATGGAAATGTTTCCTACATAAAGAAAAATATTTTACATAAATGATTAAGATTCCATTTAAGTAAAAATAAAGAATATATAAGAAACAGTGAACACTGGTTTTGAAATATTACCTCTTCCTTTCTTTTTCTTTCTTCCTTTCTTTCTGTTTTTGTTTTTAGGAAAATGTCTGATGAATTTTCGGTAAGTTGATACATTTATTCTTTACAAGTTTTTAGCTCTTAAGAAAACAACATAGTTTTAACAGCAGTGGGCCATAGTCTTTCAGTTCGAAAGAGATGCTTTCTGTGATTGTTGGGCTTTGGTGGGGGGGGGGGGGTGGTATGTGATTTTGATAGGTTATTTGCTTTAATTTACTTATGTACATAGTTTGAAAATATATTTTGAAGTATTCTCTCTTTTAACCTCATATTATTAATAATAGCCAGTGTTCGTTGAAAATTAATACCCAGCACTGTGTTAACTGCATGACATAAATTATCTCATGTAAGCCTCAAGTTAACCCTAAAACTTTTTTGAAAATGAAGAAGCTAAAGCTCAGAGAAAGTATGTAACTTGTTTAAGGTAAAGCTGGGATTCAACCCACAATGTATTAATTAGTTGTATTTAGAAAACTTCGGCTTCTCTGAGGAATTTGCATTGTAAGGTTGATATTCAAGGTAACCCCTCAGGTTTTGTGTTAAATGAATTGTTTTTAAACTGAACAGCTTGGCTTTGGAAGATGTTATAGATATTTATAATCATGTTTGGTGTGACTTCTTCCTAAATAAGATTGGTGAGACATGCCTTTTTTGTATTCCAGTTGGCAGATGCGCTACCTGACCACTCCCCTGCCAAAACCTCTGCTGTGAGCAATACGAAACCCGGCCAACCTCCTCAAGGCTGGCCAGGTTCCAACCCTTGGAATAACCCAAGTGCTCCACCTTCTGTGCCATCTGGACTCCCACCAAGTGCAACACCGTCCACTGTGCCTTTTGGACCAGCACCAACAGGAATGTATCCCTCTGTGCCTCCCACTGGACCACCTCCAGGACCCCCGGCACCTTTTCCTCCTTCTGGACCATCATGTCCCCCACCTGGTGGTCCTTATCCAGCCCCAACTGTGCCAGGGCCTGGCCCCACAGGGCCATATCCTACACCAAATATGCCCTTTCCAGAGCTTCCACGACCATATGGTGCACCCACTGATCCAGCTGCAGCTGGTCCATTAGGTCCATGGGGATCCATGTCTTCTGGACCTTGGGCACCAGGAATGGGAGGGCAGTATCCTACCCCTAATATGCCATATCCATCTCCAGGGCCATATCCTGCACCTCCTCCTCCCCAAGCACCAGGAACAGCACCACCTGTTCCATGGGGCACTGTTCCACCAGGAGCCTGGGGACCACCAGCACCATATCCTTCCCCTGCGGGATCCTACCCCACACCAGGACTCTATCCCACTCCCAATAATCCTTTTCAAGTGCCTTCAGGACCTTCTGGTGCTCCACCAATGCCTGGTGGTCCCCATGTGAGTGTTTAATTTGTTATTTAACATGCACTAGTAGTCATGTAAGCAAAACTAAAAGATGATTTGTCTCCAGTTTGGGATGGAAGATTAGAAAGCTTTTAAAACTTGCTAAAAGAAGGTGTGTCTGTGCGTACGCACTCCTGTGTGTAAAAAGTAAATTTTAAATTTCAGATAAAGCATTTAAAAGGATGAAAACATGAAGTTACGTACTCCTGGTACTAAAAATGGAAAGAAAAAATTTTCTAAAGATCCCCAAAGACTTTGTAGTGTACTAAGCAGTGTCCTCAACAGCATCCTTGAGGTAAACTCAGAGATGCATTACATTGGTCTTTTTAAAAACATTTCTCAATAATGTTTTATAGCATCACACTGAAGTACAGTTCAATAATAGCAATCTCTGCCTGTCTGGCTTAATATAGAGGTAGATTTTTTATTTTTTTAGTTGAAATTCAATATTTCAGTGTACTCGTTTTTTATAGTGGAATTTATTAACAAATCTTCAAAATGAATCAAGTTTTGTATTTTTTTAGCGAGCATAGATTATTATAATCTGTGGTGTTTCGTGGTTTAATTATATTTGTGTATAACATTTATGCACAAATTTTATTCTCTTAGAAACAGACTGGAGAGATGGTTACTAGAAGTAGATGTTTAGAGCATCCAGAGCAGCAAACATATAACATTGCCCGTCTTTTGTGCAACTTGCCATAGTGTTTTTTAGCCAAGGTTTTATTACATTCTTAGCAGCATTCAGCTCAATATTCTACCACTGTTCTAAATATGTGTAATGCTTTATGGTCCGTTAGCTGAGCCGGAGTAGTGTCGACATCTCAGTTGAAGAGCCTATCTTTGAGCATATGACCAAATAGAAAAACACCCCATGTCTCCCATGGTGTAAGCCAAGAGACTATTCAAATGCAGCCATGATTTTCCTTGAGGGGAAAACAATCGATTTACTCTAACAAAATAACTAATCAGGTCTCTAACTAGATTAACCAGACATCTACCTCAAAAGTAAAGAAAGAAAATCTTAATTAAATGCCCCACAACATCCTTTCATTAGTGTAACTTCTTGCTATATATATTCTCTTTAAAAATTGTTTTTGTAGATTGTATGCTAAAATAAGTGAGATGACTTGCTGTTTGGATTTATTAAGCAATAAGTTTAAACCACAGACAGGAGTAGTAAACTCCATTTACAAATTCTGGAAGTTTACTTTTCTTTTTTCTATTGCAGTCTTACCATTAAGTTAATGGACGAAGAGATGACGCTTTGCTTTTTGAAGTACATATATATGCACATGAATGCATATATAAAAATTGCTGGTTTCACTATTAGAGGGCATTCATGAAAGAACAACTCTTGCACCTCTCAGAAGATATCTGCCTCGTACTTGGATGTATAATATATCAGATGGATACAATCAGATAAAAATGTAAAAGTAAATCATTAAAATGTGATTTTTATTCAGTTTTTATGGAAAATTAAAATAAGTATATTGGATAGGTCTTTGATATAATTTGTTTAAAACAAATTTTGGATTTGTTTAAATTATGTAACTACACACTTAAAAATCTAAGATGTTGTGGATTATTGGTAGACTCTGCAACCTCATTGGCAAATTATTTCAAGTATTTTTCTATAATCACTTTTTCCCTAAATAAACACACTTTGAAAATATTCACAATGTCATAATTTAAACAAATGATGCTTCTCAACATCTTGAGCTGCTCTATCCATAGAATAAATAAATCTGGTCCTCTTGAGGTTGTGTATTTGAATATACATTTTTGAACTGGCAGTAATTATTGTCAGATGTTGATTTATTGGGCAGTGTTTGTTTTATCCTTGAGAATTTAGTGAAAACTTGCATTTTGAGTTTAAATTGATTTGTTTTACCTTTAGCCAAATGAGTCAAACAGCTCCAAAATCTGCCATTTATGGAAACTTTTCTTTTTAATGCAGGCTAACATGTATGTAAATTATGCTCTTAGAGAATTGGTGGTCTCTGTATTGCTTTAGAATAGATTGAGATGTCCATATTGCTTTGGGAAGAGCTCAAGGAAGGAAATAATTCTCTTTTGTGTCAAACCTCAAACTAGAGGAAACCTTGGGAGTTGCTTCATAGTGACAAGTAATTTGCATTCCCACAAAACACTCTCCCACCCCTTTCCTGTAGCCTCTTCTCCCTCAGTTCTGTAGGATCACATTCCTTAATTCCTCCCTGATAGGGAAAACTGGCACGCTCTAGAAGTCTGTCATAAACACATATAGCAGTTCTGAGAGAACCTTAGTCATACAGGCATGACTGGTCTCTTTGTACAAGTGTGATCAAAATAATGTGTCTTTCAGAGTCTGGTTAAGCTATGTCATTGTCTCTTGCATAGTATCCTGGATCTGTTTGTAGAGTGCTTATGGCTAACAGTTCAGTTTTGTACTTGTTGACAGGTAAATAGGTAGAATTAGTGCCATTCTTAAAAATTATCCTCTAACACTGAAAATAATAAAGTGTAGATCTCTGCAATTGAGTTTAAAGAAGTGTGATTGTATTGCTTAAATGTGTTGTTTGTAACCACCAAAATAGTCTGAGTAGTTTTTTTGGCACCTTATCTTTAAATCAGATTCTTAATTTTGGGATAGAACTGACTGTTACTTGTGGAATAACATTTTGAAACTTTTAATATATCCATTGGGTTATACTAAAATGTATTGTGAATTTCTTCACCAATATAGGATGGATTTATGCTAGGGCTCTTGTTTTTGCTTAGAAATAAAGTATTTAGTAGTTTATTTCTTGTATAGTTAAAATGTCAAGAATGCCAAATGCTGCCAATGTAATGGTTTGTAGCTACCTCCTATTAAGAAAGCAAGATGATCACCTTTGGGAGGAACATTCAGTGTTTCAACCTCCCTTTGAAGTGGATGATAGATTCAAGCTTCCAGAATTGAAACTGATTTGTTTAGATATTTTCAGACTGGTGAATGTTGCTAGACAGTCTTACATAGTGGCACAAGTAGTCTTTTTATCTTTACTTGCAAGGCCGAGCAGCAGCTATCTCCAACACTTTTGAAGTCTGTTGTCAAAGTAGCCTTCAACTTACAAGGCAGGTCACTGCAGAAGGCCGTACCTTAAATTATCAGTACCATGTCAGCTGACTTTGGAGGCATAAGATGATAGGAAAAGTGAGATGGCAGCAAAGATACCTCTCCTAGTTGCTGTGATTGTCCTGCATTGGGATGACAACTCTGGCTTTAGATGTACGTGATGTTTAACGTAACACTAGACAGGATAATGTTTGACTGAAAGAGGAAGAGGGAGCACGTTTGGGAGTCTGTAATTGAGGAGCCCGTGTATCATTGGAGAAAAATCTTTTGTTAAAGGATTGGAAGGACCATGAACACAAGATTTGAAATTACTCTTCCCAATAAGTATAGTGACTTTGCTAGTGACCACTTTGCTAGTGACCATACAGCTCAGTGTGCCCTAGACAATACTGCTATCAGTAGTTTACTTTTCAAGGACTTTCCAAATGAAATTTGGGGGATTTTTTTTTTTTTTAATGGAAGAGTAAAAATCAAAGGGAGCATTATTTGCTTTTATTTTTATAATTATTTAGAACATCATTTCTCAAATCAGAGAAGAGGTGTCTCAATACTTGAGAGTAATCTGGGCAAAAAGTATTTTTAGGTTCAGGATGGAGTTAAGAATGTAAGTTTCCATGGAGGAATGGGAGAAGCATCTAAGGAACATTTCTTTTTACAAGGGAATAATTTGCTTTCAAAATAAGTCATGCTAGGCTAAGATGCATTTATGGAAGACTGCTTGTTACTAAGTATGTTTCGTCTTAAAGGAATATGAAGTATGGAATATGCTGGCATTTGGACTTAAGAGCAAGAATTTTGAAATAAATTTGATGGAGATAGTTGAGATAACATTAAGGAATAGTATTCCTGGAGTTTGAGTGTTAGACTTTGAAATGTTGAGCCTAAAAATGACAAACGAAAACTTAAAATACAGACCTTATATTCACACATTCAGTTCTCAAGAATCAAGGAACTTTAAAGGAATTTATAAAATACCTTGGCTTGTTTTTACTGGGCTCAGCCTGATAACCTTTTCGTGTTTGAGAATGGCCATTTTGTTTAGTTATGTATTGATTATTCAGGAGGAGAAAAGGCATTTTTTAAATTACCAAAGGCCTCCTTCCTTTTCCATTTCACTGTTTATTCTTTTCAGTAAAGAATGGTTATAGGGCAGAAAAGAAAAGTGAATTTTTGGCCTCGGTCTATCACACCACTACAGTGAAACATTGGACTATTTTCTAGGAAAAAAGGTCAGTGTGCCCATATTTTACCTCATAAATAATTAGTGCTACCTATTGTACTCAGATGTACAGCTTTTAAAACTAGAGATGGACATAGCTCTACTCAAAGTTTCAGTAAGAATACTGTGCCTAGTTTGCATATCAATCAGTTGCCTGCACTTTTAAATGATTAGTGCCATGTCTTCCTTCTTCACCCTGAATAATCTAGTGCCAGCTTTATTAAAATGCCACGGTTATAAACCCTGGGAGTTAAACCTAAGCACAGACCTTCCAGTATTAACATTTTGAAAAGCAGAAGTCTAAATTCAGATGAATCACACTGATACACTGTGCTATGCATAGAAAGTGGTGGGTGGCATTCAGGGAGGACTATAATTTAATCCTAATAGAGCAATATTTAGTATGAAGACACTGTTCTTTTTATTTTCAGAATTCTGCCAAGTAAAACAAAAATTGCCAATAAAATAGTAAGTATTAAAGAAATGCCATGTAAGCTTCTGGCTCTAGAATATTTCTGAGAACTGCATTCATTCAACACTTAAATGTCTGTGACCCAGGTGCTTTGCCAGACGCCAGAGATACAGACATGGAAGAGAATACCTGTCCTTGAGAGGTTTATAGTCTAGGGGGTTGGCGTTACAGAATGCGTTAGTACACCCATTACTAAGTTAACCTAGATAAATGTTTTGGTATTCCTGCTGGTGGAAATTGTAGACCAGCCTTCAGGCATTTAAAGAGCAAAGTATGCTATAACTTTTTTTTTTTTTTTTTAAGAAATTATGTTTTCCAAGATTGTAGTCTTGCCGGTGTAGCTTTTCAAGCATGCAGATAACGGGGTGTTTTCTCCTCCTTTCCCCTGGATAAAGGCACTTTCACTGCCCGTCACTGATAACAGATGCTGATTTGTTGCCATTAAGTAAACTTGACTTTTGTGCTCTATAAAGGTTTTTGTATTTTTTCTTGATATTGTTATTTTTTTCATTGACTCCATGACAAATTTAATGTACGTAACTGTCTATGCATTTTAAGTTAAACTGCCTAAAATGTGATTTGAGACATATACATTTGTTTGTATTATGAACTATAAGCAATCTGTTTGAGACTTTAGGTTTTATCACCTGCTGCTGTATTTGTAAACAAAGACAAATGTCGCTTTAAGAAGTAATTATAACTAGGAATAGTCTATGGGTGTGATACTTGATATTTTTAAAGATAAACTTGTTTGCTTTTGTGTATTATATCTGAAAACTTTTCTTAAAATGTATTTTCATGGTTTCACGGTTTTTCCACATACTTTATTCTTTAGGCCCAGTTCTGGCCTTCCCTGAACAAGTCCAACACCTAATTAATGCAAATTTGTTGACATAAAGAAAGACAGACAAAAGGGCCTAAGCCGCCTCTGTCGTGTGTGACCTGCATTCACTGAGGCATTGCTGTGGGCTGTGTGGGAACAACCCTCCTCCACAAACCCTCTCTCAGCGATATGATGTCCAATGTGAGGGTTTTCTCTGCTCCCTTCACGGCCGGGCTATTCGGCTGTTCTTTGTAACCAGGTTATCTGTATACACAAAGTTAGGGAACCTTCCCCCCATCCCTGCTACCACCACTCCCACTGAAAGACAGTTCTACTCTCGTCATGATTGTTAGGCCATTAGTGAGGATCACATTGTTAAATTTGGTATATTTTGCCATTTTCTTTCCATAGGGGGGTTACTAGCATTTCTTCAACCCCAGTATGAAGGGGGCTGTGAATGAATTAATAATTTGTAGCATATTCTACTTTGGAATGGGAGGTCTGCTTTTTACCTTGTAATTGAACAAAATGCAACTATAAATTTTTAAGTTGCATTTGATGTCTTATTTCATATCCCCTAAAAGTACCCACCTAAGATAGAGCTATGAAAGCTAAAACTTAGTGCCAATCATTTTGCAACAGATCTCTAATGCAATATAGAATCCTAACTATTAGCTAACGTTTTAAAGAAGACAGTGCTATAGAATTTTAATACCAGAAGAAAATTTAGGCCATCCCATAGTTTGTTCCTATACCATTTGGACATTATTCTCATTTGAGCTGGTTTTTATGTTGCTGCATTAAACTATCAGACTGGGTGGCTTAAACAAGAACAATTGATTTCTCACTTCTGGAGGCTGAGAAGTCCAGGGCACTGACCAATTTGATTTCCCATTGAGGTTGCTTCCTGGCTTGCAGATGAACACCTCTCTGTCCTCTCAGGTGATGAAAAGAGGAGCAAGCTCTCTTGTCTCAGTAAGGGCCCTAATCTCATCATGGAGGGCCCCACCCTCATGAACTCTTAGGAGAATTTTCTCCTAAAGGTCCTGTCTCCCAATTCCTTGACATTGTAGGTAAGGGCTTTAATGTATGTATTTGGTCGAGGCACACAATTTGCTACATAGACCTTAAAGTTGTGTAGGGAGACAAAAGGTTTGTTGATTTAAAATTTAAAACCTTAATAGATGAGCATGTCTTCTAATTGAGATTTACTAAAATCATAACTACTGATTCACAAGAATAATAGAATCTCAGACTGGAGGCTAGTGAGAGGGGGGTACTCTGCCCACAGAGCCTGCCCCTTCTCCCCTACCCTGCCCCACCCCCCACCCACCCAGCTGCCAAGGAAGAGAATAAGTCTACCAAGACATGATCTCCTTGGGGAGCAAAGGTGGCCCATCTCTCAAAGGAGAAGGGCCAGGAGCCTGTTCCTTAGTGGGCTTTTATTGGGTTCGGTTTGCACAGGAATACAGGTAAAGCTCATCAATCATTGTCAGGCAGTAAGGATCCAACAATAGATAGCATACAAAGAACTGTGAGGGCTTATTCTGAGTCCGGGTCAGTTAGCTAAAGGGCCATAAAACTTTTGGCACACAAACTCATTTCCTGCCAGACCCTTATCAGAAAATTGAGGACATTCTTAGCAAAGCAGGTTTCTCAGCATTTTATGCATTCTTCCTTAGGCCTGATGGCCCCAGGGAACCACCCATTCCTGCCCAGGGCTGCACCACCTTCCTGCATTGTTTCAGGCTTAAGTCGGGCAGGGGCAGTAAGGTAGCCAAGAGATTTCCTAGCCTTCTTACAGACAGAATGAGGACTCAGGCTATGTGAAAGCTGAGGGGTGAGGGTTGATCATCCCCTTTTTCTATAGCCCCCCAAGTCTTTCTCTGAGGTCCCCATCATGACCATGTCTGTCTTAGGTCTTCCCTCCCTTGAGGAATCTTACCTGTCATTGGCTAATCAATCATCCACCCCTGGGGGCAAGCAGGATGAAGTAAAAGGGGGCAGATGCAGTGCCCCTGCCAGGAAGATATGCTTTGTCTCCTTAGTGGTTTATAGTCCCAAAGTGTCTTTACTCAGCCTTAGCCATGGGGGGTTACAGCTTCTGAAACCGGGCAGGGTGGTACCCAATATCAGAGCATCTAGGATTCTAAGCAATGCTTAAAGTGTTGGTGTCAAGAAATGAAGAAATTTAACATTTTGTTAGGTTTTTGCTGTGGTCATGTTTTATGTTGGATGTTTTTAAATGGTCATTTAGACTAGCATTCCTTAAAGCTTAGATTAAAAAGATACTCTCTTCCCTAGAAGGAAAGAGGAATAAATTTGTGGTCATACTACCTAAATGGTGGCACCAGCTTTTTAGTCATAAGTATTTAGGTTTTTTCACTGGGTTATATTTTGTCCGAGCGTCTAATATCCATCTTAATGCAGTTCCTTGATTACCAGTCTAGACCTTTCTGTCTTCCACAGGACATCCTGACTTGTTCTTGTCCTTGTAAAACTCCACTGAGCCCTATCCAAAGCTATGGGAAAACTCCTCAGATAACACTCAACTGGTTAAACTCTTAAAGAGTCCAAGTTAAATCAAGTGTCATGTATTATCCTAATTCTTACACAGTTTCCTTCCTGGCAGCTAATGAAATCTCTCAAGTACACTTCACATAATAATCTATTCGATTCTCAACACTCCAGCCTTTGAGATGCAGTCTAGGAGGAGACAGAAATAAGTCTAGTTGACACTACTCAACCTAGAGAGCCTCAGTTAAGCCTCTCCACAAACCTCTAAGCAAGGAAAGTTCTTACCCCATTTTATAGATGATGAAGCTTAAGGCTAAGAAGTCAGAGACCACATAGGTCACATGTGGAACAGAATCCTAGGTGCAACTGGTATCAAAGCTTTTGCTTTAAACCACCACACACTACAGAATGCCGCTTCCCTAAGAACAGGTTCTCCATGTTGCAAGTGCCTGCCATGGTTGCTTTGGTGCTATGGTTACACTTCCAAAATTGCACATCTGGAACATCAAATCCATCTAACATTTATTGAATGTTCTGTAGCATGTTTTCACAAACTATGTCACTGGGTTTCATTGGTTATTCACTTTAAAAAGCTAGTGTGGGTGTTTGAAATGCATATCCTTACAGTTTAGTGAATTAAACTAAAAACTCAGTTATATCTTCATAAACAAAGGCAAGTAATGTTCGAAGTGGTAGCAGTTAAGAGTAGATTTAAGATGGATGTGAGAATTGTTGCAAAAGCTACTGAATGATCTGACCATTTCTGAATGATCAGGACTAGTTCTAGTCCTACCAATTGCTGAAGACACTGAGTGTGCAGCTGCCCTGCTGTGGGGAAGGCTCAGACGGCCATCAGAGTGACTGAGACAGAAGAGGTCCCTGTTAAGCAGCGGATGAGCAGCCAAGATGTACATGAACTGTGCAGAGGGTGGGAGTCCAAGAGAGGTTCTGCCAAGTATGGCTTGACAGTTCTTTTTAAATTTTCCAATGCAGAACATGCTAAATTAAAACATCTCAACGGTTGCTTAGTTACCGCAACACAAAAATCCCAAGTACTATACTTAATGAATACCTGGATCCCTTGAATGTCCAAAGAAATCTTTACAAAAAAAGACGCAAGTACATGACTAAGGATCAGGACTCATACTTGGGCTTTTTATAGAAGCGATGCGAAGAGGGTTATACAATAGTAATGTGAACTGAGAAGAACCTCTTTACAAATGTCACGAGATTTCTTATCTGAAAGGTGAATCCACAACAGAAAACTGATCAAAGTCTAGAAGGCAGCCCCTCGTGGTTCAGTGAGCAACACGATTGCTGGGTATTTAGGAAGCAGAGGCTTTTTAAATTTATTTTTACTGAGTTTATTGGGGTGACACTGGTTAATAGAATTATATAGGTTTCAGATGTACACTTCCATAATACATCCTCTGCATATTCTATTGTGTATTTACCACCTAGGGAAAAGAGCTTTTAGCTTTGAGCTCAGCTCTGCCGCGTGATTTAGTGCAATTGACTAACTTCCTGTCTGCCTTTACCTTACCTCTAAAACAGATAGTATTGCTCAGAGTACCATGGGAGGAGAAAAATGGAATATTCTTTTTTCTGGACAAAGAGATCTATTTGATGTATTAGCATAACTAAAATAATGCACATCTAATAATAGTATCTCTATGAATGTCCCTTTTTTCATGTTGTCAAGTTTGAGGGCTGAAATTTACACACTGATAATGCATTGATATTTATTGAACAACAAGCTTGCACTGTAAATGGTCATATACTCTATTTTGCCTGGAACAAGTCTGGTTTATGTTGTCCAGGAGTAATTACTACTTGCATGCCCCATGCATTCTCAACAGTGTCCTGGTTTTAAGGATAAATTATATAGTTATTCTAACTATAACAAAAAGAATACAAGTGAAGATTTTCTGTGTCTCTTTCCTCAGTTAAGAAACTCATCCTAGCCCTGGCTAGTGTGGCTTAGTGGATTGAGTGCCAACCTGTGAACCAAAAGGTTACTGGTTCGATTCCCGGTCAGCAAGTCCCAAAAGCAAGAAGGGAGCACATTCCAGTCGTAGAACAGGAAGCAAAGCACTTTTTAGGAGAAAGACGCTAGATGGAGAAGGAGAGATGGGAATAAGGTTTCCTACTTTTCCAGGCATCTCTCCAACTGTTTCTGCCTCATGGCTTGTGTGTCTTTTCCCTCCAATTCTGAAAGCAATTTCCCTTCAAAGTTCCAAGTTTTTTCCTAACTTAATCCACATAAACTGAGAAGCACTAAAATTACATCCAGTTTTTTGGGGGGCCTTTTAACTGCTGCATGCAAACATTACCAAATCTATGGTAGAATTGCATCTCATTTCCTCCAGACCTGGGCTGACAAGTTTCTAAATCACAGTAACGGTGGTTGGGAGGAGACCGGGAAATTATTTCATAGGGTACATTAGTGGCAGGGAGTAAGTGATGAAAACTTGTTAAACCGCTTCAGAAATATCTACTGGCTGAAGTAATAGTTCTTTTTTGTTTTGTTTTGGGGGCACATTTTTAAATATTAGAACCTGTAGCTCTCCTTGAAGGATTAAGTGCTTCATGCATTAGCAGACGGGTACTTGGTCAGGCTGTTTGAGTAGAGTGCTTATGACCAACGACCAAGTTCTCGCATGTTGCAGGAAACACTTTTTCTTTGGTGCTGGCTTAATGGGCTACTCCCCGTTCCCTCCTGCAGTCTGAACTCTGCTCTTCACCATCTGCACTCTCTCAGCTTGACATCCTGACAGCCATTGCGTAAAAGTATGTCCCCAACTGTGGCGAAAATTAATTCTGCACGTTGACCACAATTTCGTGACACAGCTATTCCCAGCACACTGTCACGCTGCAGTGACTGTGAAGTTAGGGTTGGAAACAGCTCACTGAAAACCAGTTGGAATAGAAAGTGAAACCTCAAAATGCCTCAAGTTTGAATGTCATCTGCTGTTAGCACCTTTCAAAACAAAGGACTTCAGAATCACATCTGACTTACTCATCAGAAAATCATCACTCTCAAATAGCTCACACTCTTGTATAATGAAAAGCATATTGGCAGTACGAGGGGAGGACTGGGAGAGGGATGCGACTGAGGAGGGGGACGTGGAGGACCTGATGGAGTCTCATAGTATTCTGTCGAGGGGGGTGATGGCTATACATGAGTATTGATTGTACTTATTTAGCTCCAAAGATGTAATACTCTTTTTGTGCGTGCAATTTACATGTTTTTTAAAGCATATGGGATCTGACCACCTGATACTGAAAGGAAACCCTAGGTTCAACCAGACTCTCTCTCCAAGAAAGGTAGACAGGCCTAGCTTCAGTGGTGACTGATTCCTGAGGCAAGTAACAGTAGTGTGAGGTCACACCAAGAACCAAAGTGCATCCCCTTTATGCCAAAACCAAAGCTCTTGCCCTGACTGGTGTGGCTCAATGGGTTGAGCATTGTCACACAAACTGAACGGTCACTGGTTCAATTCCCAGTTAGGGCACAGCCTGGGTGGTGAGCCAAGTCCCTGGCTTGGGGTGTGTGACAGGCAACCAGTTGATGTTTTTCTTGCACGTGGGTGTTTCCCTACCTCTCCTTCTCCCTCCTTTCCCTTCCCTCTAAAAATACTCCAAAAAAAATTTTTTTAAATAAAACTGAAGCTCTCAGTTGCTTTTGGAAACAGATGGTTATCATTAAGAGCACAGAAGCATAAAGGGTCCGCATAGTGGACTGCTGAGTCTGGTGTGGAGTCCGAAGTGGCACCAAGAGGTTTTTTGTGAAAGAGAGTTGGCAATGCAAACCCAGCACTAGACCAATGCAGGAGCGACTGTAAAGCCATCCCGTGTGTGAGGCGTTGTGTTGGACCAGCACAGAGGGAGTCAGAATACACTGAGCCCCACGAACACAGGAGGCAACAATAGGGATGATACGTTTCATGGTGATATTAAGGAAGAGGAGAAAAATGAGAACAGTCAGAGTGAGGCTTCAGGTGGAGCCATATAGTGGCAAAGAGCACAGGTTCTAGAACCTGACTAGCCACATCTAAGTACTGGCTGCACCACACACTCCATACACGGTGGGCAAACCTGGGTTTACAGGTTGTTCGTATGGAAAATAATACAATAATAAATAATACAAGAACAAACTTCCGTGAACTCACAACCAAAAACCTACTTTTGGTGAGGTACTTAACCTTTACATGCCTCCATTTTTTCCTCTATAAGATGTGGATAACTATCATTTCTAACTTCATAGGGTTTTGAGAATTAAATGAAACAATCCATGCAAAGCGCTCAGTGTTTGACATTATAAACACTCAACGGATGTGAGCTATGGGACCTGGAAGGCATTCTTCTAGGTGTTGGGCCTACAAGGGTGTTCGTCTAGCAGAGGAAAGAGAACAGTGAGCAGGCCACAGCTGCTCCTACTTAATCTTAGTGAGCGATGCTGGGAAAAACCGTGCAGAATCTGCATCACCCGAGGTATGCAAACTGCACGTCAGGAGGATCTTCTCCCCAACCAGAGGGTAAATAGCTTCACTCACCTTACGCAGGAAGATAGCAGCAATCTGATTAGTGCCCAAGGACAGACAGGTGAAGTTAAGGGAATAAATCTCAGTTTGCACATCAGCATAAAGCTGATGGATATCCCATTGAGTCCCTCCCCTGAGACCTCCCTCAACTCCCAGCCTTTGAAACCTCAAGAGGAAGGACCCAGGGGCTCTCTCCTGCCTGAGAGCATACCCACACTTTTCCTCTCCCTTCTTTCTCAGGCACGCTTTTTTCTCCTAAACTCTTAAGGGTCCCCAGGAGACATGTTATCAGGGAGCAAAGGGCAGCATTGGCTGGTCCCAAGCTGATCCCCTGAACCTGTCTCCAAGGCCCCCTTTTCTCTGACTTAGTGAGCTGACAGCAGTCGTACCTAGTCTCTCCCCTGTTGCTCCTAAGCCCTTCCTACTTTCACTGTCCCCAACCTTAATAAACGTACTCTCAAAATTAAAATGAGAAAAAAAGTTGGCAGGCCATTTTCATCCGGAGTGATGTTTCTGATACAGGAGGCACAGATTACTCTGGGAACATCCAAGGAGCACCTTATAGTTAAAGAGCTACCGTGTTTTGAGCACTAACAATGGATCATACAGTGTCCTATGGGGGTTAATCACATTATCTCATTGGGTCCTCATGACAGCTTCAAGCCATGGGTAAAACTCAAAGGCAGAGCCCATTCTTTCCCCTTTACCTCTCTGCAGGTCTCTCTCAGGGCTTCAGAGTATCTTGCCCATGACAAAAAGTCCTGTCTCACAGAGCGTACAAGCGGGAGACTGCTCTCATCTCCAGCTTCTTCGACCCTGGCCATATTTTCCTAATCACATCCACACCCTGTTCGAAAGCAACTGACTTTGGAGATGGGCTAAGGAAATCTCAAGCCTCAGGCATGGGTATGTGAATGCGTTTGCGGGAGAGGTGAGAGGCAGGTGAGTGCTCTGGGAAGGAACTGATTGAAGCAGTTGAGTCCAACTATTGTGCCTCTGGGCAGCTGAGTTCCCAGCATTGCAGAGAACAGCCGCACACTGACAGCTCTCCGAGCGCCGTTCCAATGACGGCAGCAGCACAGACCTGCGAGCATAACTTGCCTCGTGGCTGCCCGCAGCTGCGCCCTTCCTTCTTGCTGGGTTTTGGGAGTACACATGAGCCATTCATCATAGAGTGTCAGACCCACTAAGAAGTCCGAAAACCTCATTTAAAAAAAAATAAGTTTATTGAAGTAACTTGGTTAGTAACACCATATAAATTGCAGGTGTACAACATTATCATTTGATACCTATGTACTCTACTGCATGCTCACCACCTGAAGTCTAGTTGCCTTCTGTTACCATGTGTTTGGCCCTGTTTATCCACTTTGCCCTCCTCCACGCCCCCAAACACCTCATGTTTAAAAGGAGAGTGCTGCTTTTCCCAGGCTTCTTCACTCCAGGTTACAGGAGAGACTTCAGCCTATATACAGTGATGCCAACTATTCTGATCAGGGAATAGATAACAGAGGCATTTCTTGGAATAAGTTTGGGAGGATCTGAACTTTGAACAAAGGGAAAAGAGAAGACTTAGACCTAGGACAAAGGAAGACAGAACAGCCCTAAATTAAATGAGTGAAAATATGTCAGCCTCTATGTTTTTCAATCACTCAACAGGTACTTAGTGACCCCTGATTTTGTGCCATGTGCTGGTTGGTAAGTAGTGAACTTGTCAAACTATTTCCACCCTCATGCAGCTCACAAGCTGATGGAAGAGACAATCACTAACTAATACCGATTACATTTATGATTAGTTGGGGGAGGGAGAGAGTACAATAAAACCTAGTATGTAGGAGTCAAGTAAAGCTCACCAGAGAAATGACATCTGAGCTACAATCTCAGTGATGAGCTGGATTTAGGCAGGAGACAAATTGGGGAAGGGGTGCCAGGAAGAGGATGCAAGAGGAGCAAGAAAAAGGCACCCTTGCATGCAGGAAGGAAGGGGCCAAGAGTGCGGGTGCCTGCCTACATGTTGATGTTGAGACAGAAAAGGTGAAATGAATGCAATAGGGTAGAAAACCAATGATCAGCTCTTCTCCTTTCCTCTGTTTTGTCTCCTAGGTTAAGTCAGCTGTCCTCCGATCAGCAAATGCAGAGGGCTCCGATATACTCACCAGCAAGTCTTTAGAATCCCTTGACCCTCCCCATGGCAGGGAGCTCCTTTGCACAGCAATCTGGGTTCCTTGAGGTCTCATTAGGCATGAGAGAGTCCCCTTTTTATAACCTTAATATCTCTCAAAGTGCCTGACTATGCAGCAATTTACAAGCCATTTGTGGGAAAATGTCAGTGCTGTGCTAATTGGGAAATGGGGTATTACCCTTGGATTTACTCCAAAAGGGAAATTAGAGAAACCCTTGATTGAATAATTTGGTCAGCCCACACCCTGAGCAACTTCACTTTCTCTACCTGGCTTCTTGTCCTAGTCTTCCTTCTAACCCAGGAAAGCAGAATGTTTATCCTGTAAAATGTACACAAGGGGATATTTCGTATCGACCACTTAGTCTATGGCTGCTATAGCAACATCTACATTTCCTTACCCTTGCACAAGGAACCCCAAGACAGCATTTCCCAAGATGTATTCTGTCAAGCACCTCAGTAAAGGGTTTCACGGGTCAGTCAGTTTGAAGGGACTGCACGTAGTGTCCACTGGTGGAAAAGCACCTCCGTACTAGTGCATTAAGTTGTTGACAGGTCCTATGGTAAAGGAACCCAATATTTCCCTCCTGTATTTAACCGCAGGAACTCTTCAAATAACATTTCTATGGCAAGACTGCCTGAGGATCTGCCTGTCGCCGAGGATGTGGAACATCTGGGCCTCTCCTGTACTATTACTGGTGGGGCTGCAAAACACTACAGATGCTTGGAAAGCACATTGGCAGTTTCTTAAAAATTTAAGCATAACCCACCCATTGTACTCCAAAGGAGAGAGATAAGTCTATATAAAGATTTGTACGCAGGTCTTCATGGAATTTCTATTTCTAATACCTCAAAACCAGAAAAACGCAAATGTGCATCAGTAAGTGACTGAATAAACAAATTGTGGCGTGTCTGCTAAGCAATTGATACACTCAGCTGTTATGCATGAATCTCAAAATAATGCTGAGTGAAAGAAGCCAAAAAAAGAGCGCATACTATGTGGTTCCATTTATACACTATTCTAGAAAGTGTCAGCTGGTTTGTAGAGACGGTAAATAATGGTTGCCTGAGGACGGGGAAAGGGGTTACAGAAGGATATAAGGAAGCTTTTGGGGGTTGTGGATATGTTCATTAACTTGATTGTGGTGATGGTTTCACAGGTATATACATGTCCAAACTTATGACAATGTGTGCTTTAAACATGTACAGTGTCTATTGGATGTCAATTACCTCAATGAAACTGTTAAAAAGATCAGAGAATAGAGTTTTCCCAAATAAACAGAGTTCCTATTTTTAAAATAATAGCTAATGCTTATGAAACACTTGTTCTATGCCAAATTCTATGCTAGTTAAGAATTATTACTGGTGGGGGGGCTCCACCCACAGGGCTCCCCAGGCCGCCACAGATGAGAATAAGTCTACCAAGACATGATCTCCTTGGGGAGCAAAGGTGGCCCATCTCTCAAAGGAGAAGGGCCAGGAGCCTGTTTCTCAGTGGGCTTTTATTGGGTTCGGTTTGCACAGGAATACAGGTAAAGCTCATCAATCATTGCCAGGCAGTAAGGATCCAACAATAGCATACAAAGAACGTTGAGGGCTTATTCTGAGTCCGGGTCAGTTAGCTAAAGGGTCACAAAACTTTGGCACACAAACCCATTTCCTGCTCGGACCCTTATCAGAAAATTGAGGACATTCTTAGCAAAGCAGGTTTCTCAGCATTTTATGCATTCTTCCTTAGGCCTGATGGCCCCAGGGAACCACCCATTCCTGCCCAGGGCTGCACCACCTTCCTGCATTGTTTCAGGCTTAAGTCGGGCAGGGGCAGTAAGGTAGCCAAGAGATTTCCTAGCCTTCTTACAGACAGAATGAGGACTCAGGCTATGTCAAAGCCAAGGGGTAAGGGTCGATCATCCCCTTTTTCTATAGCCCCCCAAGTCTTCCTCTGAGGGCCCCATCGTGACCATGTCTGTCTTATGTCTTCCCTCCCTTGAGGAATCTTACCTGTCATTGGCTAATCAGTCATCGGCCCAGGGCCAAGCAGGGTGAAGTAAAAGGGGGCAGAGGCAGCGCCCCTGCCAGGAAGATAAGCTTTGTCTCCTAAGTGGCTTATGGTCCCAAGGTGTCTTTACTCAGCCTTAGCCATGAGGGGTTACAGCTTCTGAAACCAGACAGGGTGATTCCCAACAATTACTTCCTTTTATACTATCAATAACCTTACGATGGAGGTACTATTATTTCCATTAACTCAAATCACACAAGCCAGTGAGATGCTAAGCTACAATTGAAACCCAGGATCACTTCATTTCACTACCCACAATCTTACCCACTGTGTAACCTGGTTCCAGCAGGCCTTCGAGGAATTAGCAGTCCAGTGGGGAGACAGACACCACTCTGTCTCTTACAAGAGAGTCAGTGAAGGGTAGAGAAGGAAAAATTTTAGTGAAGGTTCCAGACTGGGCCATTGACCCAATAACATGGGCAATGCTAGACAGAGCCCTGGGGACATGCGCAAGCCAGGCCAGAGGAGATGGGACATGCGCACTTGGTTCAGGCAGCTCCATCACTCAGGGCTCCACAGAAAAGACAATCAGAAGAAGCAAACCAAGCAAACATTGCCTTATTCCATTGCAGGACTTTGGAGAGAAATTTTAAATAGAAAACATTTAAGATTTAGGACCTTGAGCGAGTCCTTTCGCTGCTCAGTACTCCCACCTCCTCGTCTCTGACTTGGGGAAGTTGACGAGCTGTTGCTGTGGCCCCCTCCATCTCACATGCTCTGTCCTGGCCTGTTTTTATGGTTTTCCATAAAAGGCTCTCTGGGCATTAATGAAATACCTGGTAGGGCGGCTCTCTTTCTCTCAGCAGCTCTGCTGACTACTGGGAAATCCTCTGAGATCACAAAGCAGCATCATTAAATTACTAAAAAAGAAAACCATTAACTTTGGAGGCCTTTATATTAATAGTTATTTATCTGATTATAAAAGTAATACAGGTTAATTATAGGCATTTTAGAAGAATGCAGACTGTGAGGAAAGAGTTAACAGGTCTCGTTGCTTACTCCTTACATATCTCTAAGCAACCCATGACTTACCCTCGGCCAACTGCTGGGAATGCGGTCACTATAATGTTCTTTATGTTAGTCATTGAGGGGTTGGTTATATGTACCTGGAGGAATGGACATACCTTCTTGTCAGGTTGCTTTGCCCAAACATCAAGACCGATGGTTTCATTGTTAGTGTCCTGAGTCTTGTTTTTTTGTGTGTTTTTTTTTTCCATAGCTGGTGGCATACAACATATACCTACATGACCAGCTCCCCATAAAAGCCTTGGCCTCTGAGACACAAACAGACTTCCGTGGGCAAATACCTTCCACTCATATCCCCATAGTTAACTGTGAGAGGAAGAGTAACTTGTGTGGCCTCAGACAAGGAATGACAATGGAAGCCTGGGTTGAACTCTCTGGACTACGTTAATGCATATTTTTTAGCACGGTTTTTGCTATGTACTCTTTGCTATAATAAATCTCCATGAGTATATATATTCTGTTTTTGACTCTTGTGGGTCCTTCTGGTGCATCACCTAATGAAACACACCAATATTTTTTTAAAAGAAAAGAAAGAAAATATAAATTAACCTAAATCCCTCCACCTAGAGATCATTGGCTAGCTTTAAAAATAGGTTTTGATCCCTGAGTGGTATGGCTCAGTGGGTTAGGCATCATAACATAAACCAAAAGGCTGCCACTTCAATTCCCAGGTCAGGGCACATGCTTGGGTTGTGGGCCAGGTCTCTGAGGGTGCATGAGAGGCAACTGATTGATGTTTCTTTCACATATCAATGTTTCTCTCTCTCTTCTTCTCCCTCTCTTCCCCTCTCTCTAAAACTAAATAAATAAAAATCTTTAATAAAATAAATACATGAATAAAAACAGGCTTTGACCAACCAAATCATCTTGCAAAAGTCCTTCTAAATTGTGAAAAGGAAACAAAACATCTAATTAAATTAGTAAGTTGTATAGTAGAGAAAAGATTACATTTCATAGAGGTCTACATTAAGTGTTAAAAGAATAATTTTACTGTTTTCAATGATTACCAAGATTTACTGAACTTGGTTGGCTTTTGTGTCATAATTATAGTTTCTTCTATGACTTAGTCATTAATTTGGAATCTAACTTTTAATTTGGATTGGGAAGAGATACAACACTGTACAAGAAATTGCTTTATAATGTCCCCAGGAACAGGTGGTAAAAAGTGGAGACTCCCTGTGCGTTAGAGCTTTGGGAGACAAGGGGCGGGGGAGTGGACGAGACTAGCCACCCTTCCATGCACCCCTCACTCTTCTTGGACAGCTTCCTGCAGTAAAGCTAATAATAATAATAGCTGTGAACATTTATCAAGTACCGTATTTTGCTCTGTATAATGTGCACCTATGTTTTTGACCCAAACTTTCAGGAAAAAAATATTTTGTTTTAATTTTTTAATTCAAGTTTTTATTTATTTATATTTAGATACTTGTTTTTTGTATTATAAAGGAACTTTAGCATTTATTTTTTAAACATATTATGGTACAAGAAATTTTATGTAACAAATAATTACAAAACACAAGAACAGATATAAGTTATTTCAGGTACTCTACTACCCAGGTATAATACGTATCCTTATTTTTCTGTAAAAAATGTGGGCAAAAATGCACATTATACATGTCAGAATACGATACTCTAAGCCAGACACTATTCTCTTTTTTTTTTAAGATTTTATTTTATTTCTTTTTAGACAGAGGAGAAGGCAGGGAAAAAGAGAGGGAGAGAAACATCAATGTCTGGTTGCCTCTCACATGCCCACAATCAGGAACCTGGCCCGCAACCCAGGCATGTGCCCTGACTGGGAATCAAACTAATGACCCTTTGGTTTGCAGGCCAGTGTTCAATCCACTGAGCCACACCAGCTAGGGCAAGCCAGACACTATTCTAAGCTCATGTTTTCTCTTATTTCGTTGTTATAAAACCTATTCAGTGAATATTACTATTTTATTCTTTATACAAATGAAGAAACCAAGGCTAAGTATGACTAAGTAACTAGGTAGGACTAGGACTTAAACCTAAACTCAAAAGATCCATCGCTATACTGCATGTCTTTATGTTCGTTCAAACGAGATGTCACTGATATAAAATGGGTTTTGGAGTTAGGTTTTGTATTGTCAGGGTTCCCCAAGGAAAAAGAACCAATAGGATGTATGTATGTGTATTATTTTCAAATCTATTTTAAGGAATTGGCTTGTGCAATTGTGGAAACTTATAAGTCTAGAATTCGTAGATCAGGCTGGCAGACTAGACATTCAGGGAAGAGCTGATGTTGCAGTTTGAAGCAGAATTTCTTCTTTGTGAAACCTCAGTTTTTGTCCACCCACCTTATGGAAGGTAAAAAAAAAAGAAAAAGTACCAATTTAAATGTTAGTCACATATAAAATTAGCCATCGCAGTTTTTTTCTCATTATTTTGTTTTTTACTACAGTTTTCATTCAACGCTATTTTTTAGCATTTTATTTTCTTTTTTAATTTCATTTTTATTGTATTTTTTCCATTACCATTTAGTCACCTTTATAACCCCCTCCTCCCAACACTATTCTGTGTCGGTTTCAGGTGGACAGCACAGTGGATGGACTGTCACTTAGGTTATGAAGTGTACCCTCCAGCATCTCAAGTGCCCACCTGCACCATACGTAGCTGTTAGATCTTGTTAACTACATTCCCTCTGCTTCACCTTCCATCCCCGTGTACTTCTTAATTCCACTACAACCATCACAGTTTTGATTTTCTTTTTTGGAGGAGGTGGATCCCCCCAATGTGATTTACTCAAGACTCACCCCCAAATCAACCTACTCCCAGATGAAAAAAAGCAGTCCTCTTGGGTCGACAACCCCCTTGTTACAGCCATGCAAGTGTGGCATTGGCCAGAAGAGGGCGCTGCCTTCTACTCGTGTAATAATCCGCATGGGAACCAATAGGATGGAAGAGATTTTTGACACTGCTTTCAATTATTTTTTACAGCGCCCCATTTCAACTTTGGTAGCATAGTTTCACTGTGAGACCAAAACACTCATCGACAATACTCAGACTTTACGTTCCATAACGCAGACATGAAATAGTTGTGTCCTTTGGTTTCCCGGTGTGTTGTAACTGGTCCAGTCAGGCAAAGCCCAACCAGTTTTTCCAGATCAGATCGACTCAGGCTGATGCAGGGGAAGGAAAAAGCTGGGGCAGCTGGCCACGGAGAGAAAGAGCTGGAAGGACCCCTGGGGCTCGAGGCAGTTGAGGAGTCTTCCAGTGATACACAGAGGACAGGCTTGGGAAGTCACTCCTGGTGTTTGGGTTTGAGAGAATAACATTAGAGAGGACCCAGTGGGACAACAATTCTGTCTAGCAGAGCAGTTAACCTAATCTCTGGACTCAATTCAAAATGGAAATTCACGTAAGTATAGTTTTGCTTTGGTTCTCATTAATAATTAAAAACCTCCCTCCTTTGCTTCCATTTTAATGACAGCTTACATTTGTGCAGCTTGAGACTTGACAGAGGGCTTTCCCCTCCCACAGCAAGTAATAGAGCAGGCATTAATTATTTCCAGTTTATAGCTGAGGAAACACAGAGGGTAACTGGTTTGCTCTGGCTGCTCGGTAATCCAGGCCTGGGAGGGGACCAGAGGCCCCGGGCCTGATCTCAGCTCTGTGCTCTGTCATCTGTCAGAAACATTCCTAACTCTCGTTCACTGCTGTTTCCAAGGTCCATTAAAGCTGAATGGATGCAAACACTGTGACCCAGCAATTCCACTTGTAGCAATGTCTGAGACAGAAGTGTCTGTACGTGAGCACCACGAGATATGTGCAAAACTGTTCATCTCAGCACTGTTTGAAATAGCCAAAAATTACCCCAAATTCCATTAGCATAGGAGGAATAAATGAACTGTGGCACATTTCTGTCATGGAATACTATGTAGTAGTGAGAATCAATGAATAAGAGTACACAAAATGTAAATAAATCTCACCAATATATATAAAGTTCAAGAACAGGCGTAATTAGTGTCCATCTCTAGGGTGATGGAAGTTGGACTTTTGACTCTGAAACAGCTATAATTCACGCAAGGTGAAACCCCAGTGGAAGTAAGAACCTTTGACTGAGTATTCCCTTTGATGTCCAAGAAAGGGGCGGGGACCGTGAGTGCTTATGCTACACTTCCTGTAGGACTGGTCTTGTTTATTGTCTTCTCCTGGGCTGGATGTTGGACTATATTTTATTACAGTTTTGAAAGACAGCTGTAATGTTGCATAATAGACTGTTCATATTAGTAACTAAATAAATAGTATATTAAACCATAAAAAAAGAACAGACATAATTAATACAAAGTGTTGAAAGTCAGGTTGTGGTTATACCTCAAAGGACTAGTAACTGGGAAGAGGGTACGGGGGTCTTTGGGGGTGCCATTAATGTTCTAATTCCTGACCTAGGTAGTGGCTACCTTGGTGACATAGGTGTGTTCACTTTGTACAGATTCACCAATCTGTACATTTATGACATATGCACTTTTCCATGTGTATATTATACTTCAATAAAAAGTTTAAAAATCCTGATTTGTCTAAACAAATTATTTTTCCACTATTTTAGTTTTCTTAAACGTAGCTTATCTCTGATTAAAACAGATTTGTTTATTGTTCCACTCTGGCAGTGACCATGCCACCATTTCCCGAAGCTTCTGAAGGGCTGAGAGAGCAGGTCAGCATCTGCCTCTGCGGTGTGTGCGCAGGAAGACATCCGAGAAGGGCTGCCGCACAGGAAGTTCCTGCCCTGCCTCCAGTACCACAAACACATGTTCTTTCTGTGTGACCAGAAAGTAAGAAGGAAGCATCCAACCAGGGTACTCCAAACACACAAATATCTCATTTGGAGGACTGTCTCATTTTTAACAGCCAACGACCCTCGCACTATTTTGCAGGAAAACTGAGAAAGCTCACCCCTGCCTCCCAAAGGGGCAGATAGATGGCACGTCTAGAAGAGAGAGACCAAAAGCATGGGGCAGCAGACGAGCTGCTCAACATTCCGTGGCAGGCCCTGGTGCAGTCATAAATGGAACCAGATTTCCTGTTTCCCAGAGTACAGTCTGCTTCTCATTAGCCCTTATTGCTTCTTGCAGGACCAGAGTGCTTGCAAATCTTAAAGGACAGAAAGTACAACAACACGTTAGAGCAAGGGTTGGCTCTCTCTGTCTATGGGCCAAGGACATTTGGTTCGGGGCTAAACGCACAAACACACATGCATGTGTGCACACACTCGCACACGCCACTCTCCCTCGCTCCGTCTGCTGCTTGCTTTGGAGAACTTCTACCACCGCTTCAGCTCCCCACATCCTTGATGTCAGTGATTCCCTGCCCTTTCAGTCCCACCCTCATCCCAGGGGCAAAAGAACATCTTGAATCCCACTTTGATAGACATGCACTCTGGCACTTTCTCTGGCTGAATTGCATTTAGAGGAGCTGGCCCGCTTTCTTTCCTCCAAATGGTCAGTAGAGCACTAGCTGTACTTTTTCCACCTTCCACGTTGTGGCAGCCGGGCTGTAAGTTGTGCTGTGACCCCCATGGAAAAACAGTGGGGCGAGAGCAGAGGCCAGGGCTGGGCCAGGGAGTGTTCTTCCAGGGTCCGAGTGAGTCCTGGGAGGAGCAGGGGTGTCCAACCTTTTGGTGTCTCTGGGCCACACTGGAAGAAAAGGAGTTGTCTCGGGCCACACATTAAATACATAAACACTAACAAAAACTGAAGAGCAAAAAAAAAAAAGGTTTAAAGTCAATTTACGATTTTGTGTTGGGCCACGTGTGGCCTGAGAACCGTGGGTTGGACACCCCTGCCAGGGTATGCATCGCTGGAACCCCACACCAGGAGTTTTCTGGCGGTGGCAATACTCAAAGCCAAATAAATGGCGCGAGGACATGTGCACAAAGGAGCTCATTGTAGCATTGTTGTTACAGAGAAAAAAATGAGAAGCAACTGAAGCATCTGCAATAAAAGTATCAAATTATAGGATATGGTCGTATACCATGGGTTAGCAGGCAGCCATGAAAAAGAGTGAGGCAGCTCTGTATTAACTAACACAAGCTGGTCTATGCTATAATGATAAAGGCAAATTGGAGAAAACGAAATATAGCATGATTCCACTTACGGGTTTTAAAAATTCCGTATGTGTGCACACACAGTCTGTCACACAGTAGCACCGGTGAATGGGCAGAAAAAGATCAAGGATACACACTGTCAGGTTACCTCTGGGGAAGGGCAGGGCAGGAGGGAGACCAAGGGGAACGTTGCCGTTTCACCGTTTGTTTCTATAGTACGTGTTTACGATATCCCAGTAGCTTTTTCATACTTTAAAACCCGAGGGTATGGTGATGGAGTATGGGGGAGGCCCAGTGGGGGGAGGGTGGTCAGCACAGTCAGAGGCTCTGTGAGTCAGGGCCGAGGGCTGGGGCGTGGGCTCCCCAAAGTTAAGGGAGAGGCTTGTGATGATATACGACCGGTCCTTTTTCTTTTTTTCTTGTTTTCCCTCTTTGGGATCACATGCTCTTGGTTTTCTAGGTTACCTCCAGCCCTGGCAGCCAGAGGAAAGAGCCTCTCTATTGGAAAGCCCTGGGAGGGTGGCTTGGGCCAGCTTTGCCCTTGGCCTTAGGAAGAAACCTCTTATAGTACCCACTCTGCTGAGGCTCCTTCCCTCAGTGCCCATTTTTGGAGGGCTGTTCTCCTGGGCCTTTGCTATCAGAGTACAAGACCTCCAGAGCTGAGAAAAGAGGACCATGGCACCTGGACAGCTTTTAGTGCAGTTTACTGTTGTTTTCCAAATACAGACATATACACTGAAATATAGAATAAATGTTCTGTGACGTTAGCGGATGACCAATGCTGGGTGAAATAGAAATTTTCATCTACCCTGGAATGAGTGTCAATTAGTTCAGAGCCATCTGAAAAACAGCTGGGCCAAAATAAAATTTCTGGGAATTTCTCCTAACAAAATACAAAACACCTCCAATAAAGAAAATTTATGTGAAGATTGCTCTCATCCTGTTTCCTTTCATAATAGCTAAAAAATGCAAACAAACTATGGTTAAATATGTGCACTTCATGAAACATTTTGAAGCAATTAAAGTTGTAATGAGCCCTGGCTGGTGTGGCTCAGTGGATTGAGAGCCAGCCTGAGAACCAGTTCGATTCCCAGTCAGGGCACATGCTTGGGATGTGGACCAGGTTGCCAGCTGGGGGCATGAGAGAGGCAACCAGTTGATGTATCTCTCACTCTCACATAGATGTTTCTCTCACTCTCTTTCTCCCTCCCTCCCCATCTCTCTAAAAATAGATAAATAAAATATTTTTTAAATCATAATGAAAATTTGTAATAACAAGTAAAAATGTACTAATGATGGACTTGTAACTTATTTGGACAAAAATACTTTTGTACTTATATAAAAGTTCATTTCAAGAGAAAGAATAAACTCATTCGGGCTTCATCCCAGTCTAGTTAAATCAGAAATACAGAGGGTGGGGCCTGGACATCAGCATCTATTTAAGTTTCCCCAGATGATGCTAACTGAAGTTGAGGCTGAGAGAGAACCTCTGGCCTGGGATTCAGACGAGACCTCCGAATTCAGCTGTGGCCCGGTCCAGCGCATCTGGATGGAGTTCTACGTGAGGTACTAAATTTCCCTGGCCTTGTCCCTGCGTGTGGGGACCAATGGGTCAGCTGGTGGTCCCAGTAGGAAGCTAATCATAAATTTGGGATTATGGCCAAATATCTTTACAACTAATCACAACCAGAGGCAGGTACACTCATTAGGAAGTAGATTGTTGAATTAATGTAGGTAAGAGCAAGGACTTAACCTGGGTCGGGACAGCAGTGGGGGGCAGAGCAGAGGCAGGTCCTACACAGCTGGGCGCCTGGGTGAAGGACGGAGGTTACAGAGTTGTTACCAAATCCTCTAACGTCCGAGGCTGTGGGCAGGGGGTGCAGCCCTGCAGGGCCCCTGGTTGCCTGCCCGTGGGTGTCGACCTCCACAGTTTTAACAGGGATTAAAGCAGAAAACTTTGAAGGTTTGCAGTTAGGAGATTCTGGCAAAGGAGGCTTGCCTATAGGGCTATTTACAAGAAGGTGTTACAGTCTATTTGTTGCTGGGACAAAGGAACACGTGAAAATTGAGTAAGAGAGAAAACTCAGAAAAGGCAGACAGCCAAAGGGGCCTCTCGGCAGAATGTAGCGATCCCTCTATCACCCAGCATCTGAGGCCCTCAGGGGAAGAGTGACACAGTGATGTGGCATGACTGGTGGGGCACCAAAGAGCCCCCTGCTCTCAAATGCCCTCTGCTGCCTGTAATTCCACTATTAGGTTAATTCCACTGGGATTATTAAACCTTGCGCATTCATTGTTATCCTCCTCTAAAATGCAGACTCCCAAAAGGAGTAACCGCACTTAGATTCAGCAAAATTTAGCGGAATTAGTTTATGACTCATTCAGCCAATCCGAGTGCCTACTCGGTCTGTGGTGCGGCACTGGGAGCTAGGTAGGACACAATGGGGAGGAGACCTTGTCGAGGTGCTAAGACTCAGTTCAATTCAGAAGCATCTGCTGGACACCTGTCACCTGACAGGGAACTGGTGCTGAGACAGGAGGCGCACAGCACAGTCAGCTCCCTCCAGGAGCTCTCAGCCTGGTTGGGGGAATCCACAGACACACAAGGCAGGCAGGAAAAGCTGCTGCTGATGAAACTGCTAACACAGTCAGGGGCCAGCGTGAAGAGAGGCACTACACGCCTGCACATCAAAGAGCCTTTTCAGACGCTCTTTGACTGAACCACACTAACCCTTTTCATTAGGGAGCCTGGAAAAATAAGCTATTATAACCCCACTGTTTTTTGAATATTAATATGGGTGTGACCTCCACGTTCTGAGGCCTCACCTTAGTTTCTGCCCTGCACCATATAGCTCTGGCTGGGCTCCGCACTACTGAAAGGGAGGTATTCATTGAGCGTTTGTTTACAGGGTGCATAGGGGCCCACCCACCTTCTCCACCTGTGCCCCCAACTCTGGCCACCTGCCACGACTCGGTGATGAACCGAGTGGTTTCGCATTGACTGAACACCCACAAGATTCATGGTTTCTGTTTATCATAGTCATGTCCACAAGACAGCCTCATGAGAAAAGCCGCACCAGCTGCTGGCTCCAGCTGTAACTGGGGAGGGAGGACTGTGACAGTCACCCAGCTGGAGTGAGGAAGCAAGATGTAGTAACAGAGGAGCAGACATAGCTCAGAATCCAGCCATCGAGCAGGGCCAGACAGGGCAATGTTGCCAAATCTTGAGGAACTGTGCCTGTTTATGGAACTGTCACTGGTAAATTATGTTAGCCTGAAAGCATACTTCAGGCCAGTGATCCCTTCCCCAAAGGAAGAATGAGGGATGTAGACTAGTAATATAGTAACCAAACCCACATCTTACCTGGAGGAGGGGCAAACTCGCTGGCCCTGGGAATGGAGAAAGCCTGGGGGCCACACTGGAAACCCAATCTGGGAAATCAGGGAAAAACCAACGAAACAAAACCTAAGGCCAGACACTGAGAGGGCACGAGCTTCAGAGGGGGAAGAGCACAGAGTGGGGCAAAGATGAGGATGGGAGTTCAAACCCAGGGGATTCACTGAGACTACAGACTGGCAAAATATTCACCACTTCTGGCGGGGGCGGCACTGACTGGGAAGACAGGAAGAAAACTTCTGAGAAGATGCAGAGAGGAGGGTCACACAGGTGCATCCATTTGTCAAAGGTCATTGAATTGTATACTTAGGATTTGTGCATTTCAATGTTTGTAAATTTTACCTTAACAATTATAAGCAAATTGAACTCCCATTAGGTTTAGTTTTTGCAAGGCTGTGGATTAGCAATTCTGAAACTGCAGTTTGTGTATTACTGAGTTTGAGGCGAATGGAAGCTGGATTCCTCACTGTTGGGAAAAGAAGTTACAAATGTGGAAGGAGTGTTTTTGCATTGGAGTTGGAGTTAGAATTATCGGTATAACTACATATCTGTGTCTAACCCTAATCTCTCTCTGAACACACATATGCATTTCTGATGTATATCACTATCTCTGTATTTATCTACTTCCTTGTGTGTTTATGTGTATTGTTAACTAATTAATTCTGTCTGCTGAGATGTCTACACCAGTAGCAGTGAGTATATTTAACACCAAGATCTTGGTCTCTAAATACCATTCCCCTCGAAAGGAACCAGGGATCCTTGAGAAATGATTTATCCCAGGGCCTCGCCAGGGAAAGGAGAAGGCGAGCCCGGAACATCTTATTTTTCTGCCAAAAAACAAGAAAGTGTTTAAAAATCATGGGAATATGTTGAAAGAATTCAGAAGTCAGCTTGAAGGGGCTCCCACTGGCCAAGTTGAAGATAATTTGAGTATCAAAATAAATTATATTTGTAATGGATTAGACCCCATTGAATAAAATAATCCATATTAATATAAACAAAAACAAAGAAATAAGTAGAGTGAACAGAAACCTCCCATCACAGTAGAATGCCAGCTAACACATACAAAAGCAGTGACAGAGGCAGAAAGTCATCAGTGCATGCTAAAACCGATGGGTAAAGTTTGATAAAACAGAGATAATCACAGAGTTACAAAGTATGCTCCCAGAAACTACTTAGTAATTACAAAGGAAAGAATAACTTCACAGTGGCAGACAACACTTAATCAACTCATCAAACCTAACAGCACTGTATTGGTATAAAGCACTTTTGAATATCATGTGCCTCTGATTAAGAGGCTTGAAGAAGGCCCCACCTTCAGTTCTGTGTATTTCTACCGGAAATGCATAATCTGAATCTAATCATGAGAAAACATGAGGCAAACCCAAATCGAAATACGTTCTGCAAAATAACTGTACTCCTTTAAAATGTCAGGGTCAAGAAATGCAAAGAAAGGCTGAAGAAATGTTCCAGAATAAAGGAAAATAAATAGGCTTGGCAACTAAACGCTGTGCACAATCAGGAGAAGAAAAAAAAGTAAGAACACTTGGGGGCAATTGATGAAATACAGGATGGGGCAAAAATAGGTTTACAGTTATGAGTACGTGAAACAGTTCACTCTTGCATTGTTATTTATTAATTATTGTATTATTTTCCATACAAACCCCTCGTAGATCGTAGTATTTTATTGATGTTTAATTTCCCCATTGTGTTAACTGTACTGTGTAAGAGTATGGTCACCTCCCTCAAGGAGCTTTCGGAAAACGCACGCTGGAGTTATCTAGTGGCTAAGGGGCACCGCATCAGCTTACTCTTAAATGGGAGAGAGAGAGAAAGAGAAGATAATGAAGCAAATGAGGCAAAGATGCAAATAAAAATGCAAAGACATGGATCGAAGTTTATAAAAGTTTCTTTTACTCTTCTTGTAAATTTTCTGTAGAATGAAAATTATATCAAAATGAAAAGATCCTCCTCAAAACAAAACAAAGTAAATAAGCCTACAGCTGTGATCAGGAGACAGGCAACAAACTCCAGGCTCACGGCAGCCAGGAGGCCTGTGCTTCCTGTTGGGGCCAAGCCAGCCCGCAGTATGGCTGTTCCAGAGCCGCAGGAGGGGGCGAGCAGTCACCCTGCAGGGCGAGCTGAGTTGGCGGAAACATGTATTATGAAAATCTTGTCAGTGAATCGACAAGGGACTGGGGTGCATTTCCTGACAGAGCCCGCCGTGTCCTCACAGCAGAGAGGCCTTGTATGTAGCAGTTTTGTGTCAGATGATTCATAGATAACTTGCAGCAAACAGAGAAGAATCTTTGGAAAATGTGTGACTTGTGCTCAGATTTCATCTCTTTTCATAAAACTAATAACCGTGTAAGTCTTCTGCTTTTGTTACAGCCCATCAAGAAATAGAAATGTGTTTGCATTTTTGCAAGGACGGCTGATTGTTTTTTTAATCTGGTAAAAGAGTTTAAGGTAAACATCAATAAAAAGAGAAGTTTAAGATAAATCAAAGTTTTCCCATTTTGTAATAGTATAGTTAAAAATATCATTTCTGTCCTGGCTGGTGTGGCTTAGTGGATTGAATACTGGCCTGAGAACCGAAAGGTTGCTGGTTTGATTCCCTGTCAGGGCACATGCCTGGGGTGTGGGTCAGATCCCCAGTTGAGGGTGTGCGAGAGGCAACCAATTGATTCTCTTCCACATCGATGTGTCTCTCCCTCTCTTTCTCCCTCCCTTTCCCTCTCTCTGAAAATAAATAAAATCTAAAAAAATTTTTTAAATACCGTTTCCCTAAGCAACTCCTTTCCAAACAGAAGCATACCTTTACAAGCAAACATCATTCACTAATATTTCTCCTGTGGTCACCAGCCAGTGCCTGGCCCTTTGCCACAGCTCTAAAGCACAGTAATCTCTTTTTCTGTGCCATCTTTTATCTTTCCCAGAGATTCTGAAGTACTGAGTTGCTAATTATATAATTTTCTTAATAGTCAGGTCTTTCTTTTTCCAGCAAATTGAAACCCCCACAATCAAAGACTAATTAATTAAAAGTAATGTTAATTACTTTTCAGGTAACCCCTAGTCACCATCTTTTTCTCAAAGTAAGAAGAAATCACTCTGCCAGATCCCTTCAAAAATGATCCCACTATGTAAGTTCTTCCTAACATCTAACTTAACACCTCTTAGGCTGGACCTAGGAAGGGCCAAGAGTCACTGCACTGTTAGGGAGTGGAACACCCCAGAATTCACCTTGTCTTTTCCTCTGCCTGCCTGCAGGGAGCGATTTCAACTCCCATCCTAGCTCCAAGGGCAGTGCCCCAGCCTGGGGAGCACCTGGACAACCTCAGAGGAGGCACCACCCGGGAAGGTCTGGAAAACACCACTCATTAAAGCTGGGCTGAGTCATCAGGGTGTGGAGGCTGTTGAGTCACATTCTTGCAACGGAGCAAGCAAACAGAACAGGGAGAGAGTCTGTGAAACTTTCCAAGGCCAGGCTCACCCTTGCTCTCCAGCGCCAGGCACAGTCATCGGTCTTCGTGCAGCACTGGTGGAAAGCGCCGCTGGCCGGCCTGATGCCACGCCTGCACCAGCAGCACGGCGCCTACAAGCTGGTGAAGGACACGAGACATTGGCCCAAAGACAACCTGGAGCTCATCCTCATGCAGTTGGTAGAGGAGTTTGGAGTCCCGGGTGACCTGGTTTCAGTGAAGAAATCTGTGGATCGTAATCGACTGTTTCCTTAAGAACTAGCTGAATATGCATCCCCTGAAAACAAGAAGTTGTTTAAAGAGGAGAAATTGCTGAGACAAGAAGGAAAATGAGAAAAGATCCAGACGAAGGCATGTGAGGCGACAGTGAAATCTCCCAGAAGCTGTCACCTGCAGGTGGGGATGAAGAACAACATCAAATGGGAGGTAAACCCTGAAATAGCTGCCTGCCACTTCCTCGAAAACCTTGGTGTTGTGGTAGCCCACAGGCGTTCAAGTTCCCCGAAGAGCCCATCACAAGATGGGGCGAGTGTCGGTGTGAGTGCCCACAAATGGGCTGGACACTCTGATGGGTCCTCTGTCCGTGGTGAGCTTTGAGAGGCCCAAACCCAAAAGATATGGGTACTGGTTGGCCCAGCAAACTGCCAGGGAATGGCCCTCACCAGCCATTGTCTGTTAAACTGAATATTAATAGACCAAAACGGTAGAGTTCCAATTTCCTCTTCCTCCATTGGAACAAATGGAAGAGAGCTAGCCATTGTCTTTAGTACTCGGATCATCCTCATCACCCCAAATGAAAATTTATTGTATGTCTCAAGAAGAAATAAAGAGGTTGTGTTCTAAAACAAATAAACAGCTCTGGCTGGGTGGTTCAGTGGATTGAACGCCAGCCTGTGAACCAAAGGGTTGCGGGTCCATTGCCAGTCAGGGCACATGCCTGGGTTGCAGGCCAGGTTGCCAGTTGGGAGTGCACGAGAGGCAACCACGCACTGATGTTTCTCTCTCTTTATTTCTCCCTCCCTTTCCTCTAACAATAAATAAATAAAATCTCTAAAAAAAACATTTAAAACAAACAAAAAAACACAAACCTTTTCAAGGTCATTTCGAAAAAGCACTCACCAGCTCTACAAGAGTGAAATAAAAGGTAAGCAGGCAGCCACAAAGTCGGACTGGTCCAAACAAAACAAGGTCAGGTTAGCCCATAGCTGACCCAAGAGAGCAGAGGAAGAGACCTCTCGAAAGGCAAATACTTCCTGAGGTCTCAAGGCCTAGAAAGGGCATGGAATATGAGTCACAAAAAAGGCTTAATACTGGGAAAAGACCTCTCATGGGGACCTCAGCAAATCTCTTACCAGCCCCTGCTCTCCAGCTTTAACTATGCTTGGCTTGAACCCCTAGCTGGACAGAATTTACCAAAACAGAATGTAGCCCTTCGTACCCTGAGGACCCAGGCAGAGAGGAGTGCTTTGAAACTGAGATCTCTTTCCAGGGCATAAATAATTGGTTCAGACCTCTGAAACTGGAAGATGAAAAACCCAGTTTACTAGGGATCAATAGCATCTGAGAGGCAGGTTTGCTGGAACCTGAAGGTTCACTAGGCAAGCAGAGGCAGGCCTGACTTGTTTTCCTCGTAGCTCAGCACCATTTCTTTTAGGCAGCGATCTGAAGTGGGACACCTGGCCTGGAGACCCACACTAAATGTTCATCCTTATGAGCAAATGCTTTTGGTAGATCAAATGGTGGAAATTCACAAGAAGCAAAGAATGCCGAGACTAACACACTGGTGTGGCTAACACACGGGTGTGATTGGCCACACCTGTCTCCAGCATGGACACCACTTCCACAGCAGGACATCTCGACTGTTGCTTTTAATAATCTATGAGAGGCTTATTTTCACTCTCCTGATCAAAGTATGGGGAGATGCTTTCTGTCTTCTTAACTCTGATTATTTTTCTCCTGCTTCCTGAGCTGGGCTGGGGAGCGAGAGAAAAGAAAGGAGAATCCCAGGAAGACAAAAGAAGTTCCTCCTGTCCTTTGATGAATTTCTCTTGCGCTCCTGGGATGGCGGAACCAGGGCCTGGAGTGACTGGTCTGCCCCACTCACATTCTGTCATTTTTCTCTCTAAAAGAAGGCTGACCAGTGCCTCCATTTGTGTTGAATGTTTCCGTCCAGGGCCTGTGGACTGTCTTGCAAATGTGTCGCTGGCAGCACGGAAGGCCAGGTGTGGGTGTGGATGACGAAATGCAAGTTCACCTTTGCCTCTGGAGAAACAAGTCAAAAGCAGGGCTTCCTGTAGGTAGCCACATCCTCTCTAAATCCAGTACATTTTACTGCATTATGGGGAACAGAAGAGACAAAAACGAACTTTTATAAGGGTGCTGGGCACTTTAGTTATGCACTCACTCAGTCCCCCCAACAAGTTGGAGCACGTGGCATTCTACCTGCTTTACAGATGATGAGCCTGGGGCTGTGTGTTTGATAAGGTACTAACTGCAGAACCTTAGGTAGCTGGCGAGTTAAAACCTGAAGCCACACCAGCACAGTCAGAGGCCTATGCACTCTCCACAAAATCATGCAGACCGCTGTGCGACGGTCATCTCTGGTCATCCTCTCAAATCGTGCCTGAGTTTTCAGATTGCCAGGAGTGATTGCAAGGTTACTAATGATTTGTATTTCATCTTTTAAACATATCTGATTTGAATTTTATATTTCGAATTGACTTAAATTTTATATTTTAATATATTTGCTTTGAATATTATATTTTAAATATGCTTAAATTTCATTTAAAAATATATTTAAAACTTTTTAAACCTATAACTAAAAACACAAACATGCAGCTGTTAGCTGCCAAAATTATAACACAGTGGAAACCAATGGCACATAAACCTTTGATGACAGGCTTTTGATCCCTATTTTGGGATAAAGCTTTTTGGATTCTCCCTCCTCTCTTTCTTCTTTCTCTCTCTTTCCTAACAGAAATTTGAAGTGTAGATTTACCTGTGGTAAAATGCAGAGTTCTTAAGTGAACAGCCCACACATATACACACATACATTATACTACACTTCATATAACCACCACCTATATCAAGATAGACACACTGTCCAGCATTCCAGAAAGTTCCTTTGTGCCCCTTTCAAATCACCGGCACCCCTCCCCCAATCCCTTATCTGACTCGAGAAGCATAGACTAGTTCCTCACGTTCCATTGAGTAGGGAGGTGGAGGGTCTGCACCGGCCTCCGCTGTCTGCTCCAAGAACGCAGCACCGGGTCAACTGCCACCCAGGCTCAGGAGCATGAATTTGGCCCATGCTCTTCCGGGGCCCCAGCGAGGTTTCCCAATCGCACGTGTAAGCTGCTACGAGGCTCTACTGCTTATAACAAGCATTGTGTATCTCACATCTGATTTCTGTACCTAAGACAAGAAATTCAATTGTCCTGATGATAATTTGATTTGGAAATTTTAAAATGTTCTGGTGTCTGATGGGTACTGTCCTTACCGGGATGACCATGTTATAAGTTATGCAAATGTCCAACCACTGCGTTGTGCACCTGAAATTAGCATAATACTGTATGACAACTATAATTAAAATACACAATTTAGAAAATGCAACATCTGTGAAAAATGCGACAAAATGTGGTATACTTATAAAAAATGACAAGACAAGCTTTTAAAAAATATTTGCTTACTCTTTGCAACTTAAGAGCTAGAAGTAAATTAAACGTTGAGCTTTATATAAGATTGCAATGGCTATACCTATATTAATTATTTCAAATTTTGGTATTCATCAAAAGAGTAATTTTTCCTCATAGATTAACTTTATAAGAAATCTATGTTAAATAAATTTTAACTTCAAATGAATGCAATTATTTAAAAAATATTTTAAAATTAGGGTTGATATTAAGATTTGTCTCAAAATGTTTTTTTTTAAGATTTATTTATTCATTTATTTTTAGAGAGGGCAAGGGAGGGAGAAAGGGAGAGAAACATCAATGTGTGGTTGCCTCTTGCGTGCCCCCTACTGGGGACCTGGCCTGCAACCTAGTCATGTGCTCTGACTGGGAATTGAACCGGTGGCCCTTTGGTTCGCAGGTCAGCACTCAACCCACTGAACCACACCAGCCAGGGCTCAAAATGTTTTATTACTAAAATGTTTGCGATCCACATCCTAGGGCATGATTTGTCTGGGCATAGAAACCTGATGGTCCCTAGCCCTGACCAGTGCAGCTCGGTTGGTTGGGTGTCATCCCGCAAGGCAAAGGGGCGCCGGCTCTACCCCTGGTCAGGGCACATGCCTTTATTGTGTGTTTGGTCCCTGGCCGGGGTGCATATGAGAGGCAACAGATTGATGTTTCTCTCCTTCCTTCCCTTCTCTCTAAATACAAATAAGTAAAATCTTTAAAAAGAAAGAAAGACTTGATGGCCCTGCAAGTAGCTGAGATTTTTCTCCTCTTGACTTGCAATTTGTCTCCGACTCACACTCTTCTGGCCTGCCCTTGTTCTTTTCCAGTCCAATTTGAAGCACTTTCTCTATTTGTGGGCATAATGGAAACAAGTAGGTGTCACACACGGCCACCTTCACCAGGAGACTACTACCTGTGCCCTTCCTTACAAGCCTGATTGTGGGGTGTCACATGTGTGTGTGTGCGTGTGTGTGTGTGTGTGTGTGTCATTAACAACATGGGGAATTGTCACTCTTGTTCCCTGTAGGTGAAAAGTATTTTACTATTCTCCAAAGCCACTTGCTGAAATAAAGCAGGAGGGAAGGCAGAGGCAGTGCTGGCAGGGTGGAGTCATGGGCCTGAGGGCAGTGAGTCATCACACAGGCAGCTGGGAAGGAACACGGGGCTCCTGCTTGTGCTCTGGGGAAGCCTTGCTCAATCCCCACACACAACTCAGGTCAGGGAGCTGAGCTGGACTTCAGGCCCTCCTAGCCTGAGGGCCAGAGCGGGCAGATGTACACACAGGGTGGTGGTTCACAGGGGCAATTGGAGGTACAGGTAGAAGGCAGACAGGTCCTGGGATGTTGTCTGGGGGCTATTCAGCTGCTGGAAAACGGACGTTCAGAAAGTTGTGTGGACTGTGTGAAGTGGGACTGAGGATAGAAGCAACCTAACACTTGATTAGGTAACACAGACCCTAGGCACACTGGACAGGGCTCTGAGCTGGACCAGGGAAACAGGCAGGGCTTGCAAGGTGGGAAGGGGAGGAGAGCGGAGCAGAAGGGGCCACCCAGTGCAGGAACCTCAGGTCCTGAGAGAAATCTCGGGCTCCCAGCCTGGATTAGACTTGAGCAATTGCTGAGTAGAAGGACAAAGAAGCAACCAAGAGGGTCAAACCAGAATGGAAACTCAGGAGGAGGTTCTGAAAGAGGCTGCACAGCTCAGGCAGGCAAGGAGAGCAACCCAATTCCACCCCGACCCACTGAAATTGGGAAGCGGGACTGTTGCACGGAACCCTGCAGGCAGTGGATGGGTGGGAGGGTCGGTTTTCTAGATAAAACCTACACTGAGTCCCATGAGAGCTTTTAAGAAGAAATCAGGGAAGTGGGACCACGAGATGCCTGGCCCCACTTTGTGACATCACCAGTGACTTACTCTCAGTTTTGCTGTGGTTAACTGCACCCCCACCCCACTTGCTACCTTTGTCACCTTCTGTTTCTTAGCAGTTATCAGTACACAGCAGTGTTTATGGTGGTCAAGAAATTAGACTGCCCGGTTTCATATTCCAACTTTTCCACTTACTAGCTGTGTGAACTTGGCCAACTTGTTAAATGTCCCTGAGTTTCTATTTTTTATCCCTCCATGAATTTGGAATAATAATAGGACCAACTGATGGGGTAAATATGACTAAATGAGATTATGCACATAAAGCCCATGGCACAGGGTTCAATAACCACTCGCCCGTGGTAACGGCAAGGGTAGAAATAATAATAGTAGTAGGAGTAATGATGACAAACCAAAAGTTGTCATGTTCTTGTTTCAGAGATGGGAGAACAGCAGAAAAGTTGGGAAATGGTGCCCTGTTGGCTTGGGGCCAAGAAAATCTGAGAAGAAGAGCTTCCTACTGTGGCTAATCTCTGGGTGCCTCTTCATTCCAGGTTGGTCCCCACAAGCATGCCCACGGCCCTGGACATCCTCCCTCCCTTCAGGTCTCTGCATCAAAACCATCTCAGTCAATTCTTTTTCTTGCTGGGGGTGGGGGTGGAACCTGACCAACCCAGTGCCTGTCGGTGTTGTGTGTCTTTCCATCAGTCTTTTGTGCTCGTCCTCAGACCAGCTGCTTCTCCCAACCTCTCTCCTTGCTTGGCTGTGGGTACCAGCATTCTCCCAAGCACCTAAGTGTGACTTCTTTTTTCTTTAAAGATTTTATTTATTTTTAGGGGGGTGGGTTGGGGTAGGGGTAAAATACAGAAAACTATACTTAAACAACAATTAAAATAAAAAGGTTTTATTTATTTTTAGAGAGAGGCACAAAGAAGGACAGTGAGGGATAAAGAGAGAGAGAGAAACATCAATGTGCGAGAGACACATCAATTGGTTGCCTCCCACAGGCACCCAGTCCCCAACCGGGGTCAGGCCCACAACCCACGCACCTGAAAATGGTGGATCTGAGCAAGCCTGAGCCGACAGTGGACAGGCAGCTTCGCAGAGTTGGTGCAGCCCAGTGCAAAGTTCCCAGAAAAGCCTTCCCAGGAGCAAGGTGTCTCTGAGGCCCCTGAGCCGTGGCTGGGCAGTGTGGGATTCAGCAGGGGAAATTTGGCATGTGAGTCCCATAGCAGTAACTATGGCAACAACACTGAAAGCTAGTTCCCTGTAGCTCAAGTCTGGCTGGAGCAGCACACACAGGCCTTCCATGAGTCACATGGACTTCACCGAGGCCCCATGAGGGCTGACGTTCTGTGTCAGGGCTTCCTGCTGCCAAGCAACCAACTTCAGTTCTGCCGATCAGCTTCCTCCGCTCATCAGTTTACGGGGCAGAACATGTCCTGTGGTTCCCCCAGTCACATATGCCACCTGACTGATGGTCATGACGGGGCCCAAATCCAAGTTCCCAGGCGAAAGAATCCAAATGTTCGGCTTGTTTCGAGAGCTCACTCCCGGATTTTATCACCTCCAGCTGGGCTGAGAGGTCATGAGGCACCAGCACAGCTGCCAGGAACTACGCTGGTGAGGATGGCACGGAGGGGAATTCCGAGACCCGTGGGCAGGAGAAATGTCCGACGGTTGTGTGTCCTGTCACTGTTCTCTGTCGCCACTCCCAGGGCTGCTGCTCTTCCTGTTTTCTCTGTCCTGAGATCTCGCTGTGGCGCGCCCCTTCTCACAGGTCTCCGCTCCAATGCCACCTCCTTGGGGAAATGTGGCCGGAGCGCACCAGCTGCAGTACCAGTTGTCCTCTCCCTCCCCTTCCCCTTCTCCGTCTGCTCTGGGCTGAACTGTGCCGCTCTAAAGTCCACGTGTTGAAGTCTGAATGCCCAGATCTCAGAATGTGGCTGCATTTGGAGATAAGGTAGTTAAGGTAAAATTAGGTTATTAGAGTGGGTCCGAATCCAGTATGACTGGTATTCTTATAAGAAGAGAAAATTTGGACAAAGACATGTACAGCAGAAAGACCACAAGGGGATACAAGGAGAAGGCGGTCATCTGCAAGCCAAGGAGAGAGACCTTGGGGAAAAAAATCAACCCCCGCCAACCAACATATTGATCAAGCTTCCAGCCTCCAGAACTGGGAGAAAACAAATTTCTGTTCCTTAAGCCACTCATTCTGTGGTACTTTGTTACAGCAATCCTAACAAACTAATACACTCTATCCTTGTCCCTTGGTTTATGTTTTCTCAGAGGCTGTTTGCATAGTGGTTGAGTGCTCAGACCTTGGACCTGGGCTCAATCAGCAGTACTGGCAGCAGCTGTGACAGGTCTGGTGGGTTATGGCAGAAGCTCTGTGGACGCAGAGAAGTGTCTGTGGTTGGAATGTGGGTTTTGGTGGGAGATAATGCAGAAGGCAGGCCTGGGGTCAGGCTTGAGAGACAGACAAGGATGGACTGGAGAAGGGTCTTTCCACCTGCTGTGACAGGAGAGAGACCTTTTACTCCCTGGTCCTCTGGCTTCCCCATCCAAGAACAGGGAAGGGGCTCCTTTCTAAGCACCCTGGGAAGCTCTAGCCGCAGGATGGCAAGGAACCTTGCAAACCAGCATTTGGCATGTCACTGACACCAACCCCATTTCATTGGTTGACCAGGTTCTGATGAGCCTGTTCATTTGATAAGCTCGAAGGGGTGGGCTTTGTGAAATGGGTGATGCATATGTTAGGACCCCCACAGAACACCTGTGATATGAAGAGCACACGGGCGGGTAACTGGAAATAGGAACGGCGGACAGACCCAATTATTTTGTTCTGGGTGTGGAAACTGCCCTGTCTTCAAAGCAGAAACTGAGTCCCCTCAACACCCAGCATCCCCTTCAGGCCCCCCATCTGCCAGCCACATGTCTCACATGTTTCCAACTCCGAATCCAGCTGTTGGCATCAGTAGACCAAATGCCCCAATGCCTGACTCAACTTCTCCCTTGCCACCTGGAGTGCCGACACTCTGTGAACACAGAGTTGCCAAACTTGCCATCAGTTCCCCGGCATCCCATTGTGAAACTGGCAAGATCTGTTTGTTTTCTCTTTCTTGGCCATTCCTGTATTCTGCTATCTATAAAGACTTACTTTTGTTTATGCATCCTAAGAGCTTCATCTTTTGTAAGACATTCTTTTCTTATCTGGCCCTGTCATGCGAGCTTCTGGGTAGTTTCCCATCTCTTGTTCCAGGCTCACTCTGTGTCCCATAGTTTCATTCTCTTTATCCTTCATTGCCAACTCTGTTTTCCTATTTTGAAATTGGCTCTTCTCTCTACTCTACTTTTTTCCCCCTGTTTTTTACTCACCCTTGAAACCCCTCTCTTTGCTCCCATCTTCATCTGCTACTCGCCCCTGGCTCGCTGTAGCTCAAATTCCCCTCATCAGATGCCCTCTAGACCTGCTGGCATGCCACCAGCTACCTCGAACTTCCTCTTCCCCTTCCTGGAGAGAGAACCTCCGCTAGAGTCTTGGGGCTTTTTATCAGGGTCCCCAAATCTCTGTATTATTAGAAATCAGCCAACCTGTTGCTTGAGGCCCCAAACTGGTCTTGTCCTTTATTTTAAATAGCACAGCGATCCATACATAAAAGTTACTCAATGACGTTTTTACCACTTTTATCTGATTGCTTTTTACCTTTGTCTTGGAAGAGTTTATACAGGCTTTGGGTTGGGTACTGATGAGCCATTTAGTGCATGGGTAAAAATTTAAATGTCCACGCACACGTTGATCACAGCAAAATTCTCTGTTGGCTTTAAGGGGCTTGAAGTTGGCTCCTCGTACATGGGGATGTGCGAGGAAGGGAGTGAAGCCCAAAAGCTGTCTGATTGCATTGTTAGGTGTAAGTGAGCCCAGGTGTAAGCGAATAGGAGCAGGAGCTTTATCTGTCCCTGAGATCACCAAAGATTACCAGGAAGGAAGATAGAAGGGTGACTCACCCCTCGTCTTCCTAACAGCCCACTGGCCATCGCTTTTTCCTACTTACCAGCAGCTGGTCCTCTAAGGGCAGTAGTACCACACCTACACATGCAGCCTCGTGACTCAAAGTCTTAAGATTTACAGCATTTTCTTATGAGACAAAGGCCATGCCTGTGGGTAAGTCCTTTTAAACACCCATGGTTAGTCATTTCTTGTGGATGATCCATTCAAGTAAATTGACTGCCATGTTTCCTCTTCGGAAAAGAAGTTACGTTTACATAGTTAGTCCCCAGCCACTCACACAGTGACTTCTAGGCAAGAACAGGACCAGCCGATAAGGCATTTTCGAGTGCGTCCTAACCGATGCCAATACACCCTCTCAATTCCATCAAGTGAGTCCTTCGCCTGCACTTTCCCCTCTGACAGGAAGCTGGGTGACATAATGTATCTTTCAACAGTTTGTTAATTACTTATTTATTTTAAGGAGTACAGGCATTACTTAGGAGCCGGACAATACCTGGTTTTTCCCCCTAGTTTATATAAGCCAGTTCCTGCAAGAATTCTTTGCTCAGTGTTTTTCTAGATGGGTTGTAAAAGTCAGGAATTCCAGCTTCTGTTTCTAGATATGGGTGATGAGCTTAAATAAGTAAATCACTTTCCCTGACAGTAAAAATGAGATAATAATACTTATCTATTTCTTCTAAGGAAAAAAAACTGATGCAGTTCAAAGAAGAGTATACATAATTTAACTTTCCTGTGCAAAATGTATTAAATAGATGGCTGATTATTGCACCATAATAAAGTTGCTATTTATCCAAAGTAAGTGGTCAATCTTGAGTCAGTTCCCTGGATAATAGACATTAAATTGTTTTCTTTGGCCCTGGTCTGGTATCTCAGTTCGTTGGAGCATCGTCCTGATACACCAGGGTTGCTGGTTTGATTCTCTGGTCAGGACACAAGCAAAAAGCATTCAATGAACGCATTAACAAATGGAACAAGAAATAGACATTTCACTTTCAATCTCTCTCTCTCTCTCAAAAATCAATCATAAATAAACATTTTTTAAATTATTTTTATTTTTATGATTTTTTAATTATACAGGGTCTGACAGAAGTAACACCATTGAGTGCGGTTGGTATGGTACATGACTGCCTCACAAGAGATGGACAGCAATTTGCATATTTCACCTAAAATGTCACATGGTGTGCTTGAGTGTGACATTGTTATGTTACAGAATTACATGCTTATGATATTGTAATAAAAGATTTTTATGTAATAAAAAGAGCATTATTTCTGCTGGACCCTGTATTTTATTGATTTTGCTATTACAGTTGTCCTAATTTTTCCACACTTGCCCTCCTCTACCCAGCACCCCCCACTGCCTCAGGCAATGCCCCCACCATTGTTCATGTCCATGGGTCATGAGTGTAAGTTCGTTGGCTACTCCATTTCCTATACTGTACTTTGCATCCCCATGGCTATTCTGGAACTACCTGTTTGTACTTCTTAATCCCCTCACCTCTTCACCCATCCCCCACACACCCCTCTCATCTGACCACCATCAAAATGCTCTCTGTATCCACCATTCTGTCTCTGTTTTTGTTTGCTTAGTTTGTTTTTAGATTCAATCATTGAGAGATTTGTATTTTTTCCTATTTAATTGTTCAAAGTTTTTATCTTCTTTTCTTAAATAAGTCCCTTTAACATTTCATAAATAATGGCTTGGTGATAATGAACTCCTTTAGATTTTCTCTTGTCTGGGAAGCTCTTTATCTGCCCTTCAATTCTAAATGATGGCTTTGCTGGGTGAAGCAGTCTAGCTCAGAGGGAGTGAGTCTGAGTAGGTGAGTGTGTGTGGGTTCTTTAAGAGGAACTGCTTGGGGCTCCAGAAGTTTCATCCACCAACTCAATCCCCACTGGTTTTTGCAGCCAGAAGTTGTGGGGACTTATCTTCCTGGCACTGGAACCCTGGGCTGGGGGGCCTGGTGTGGGGCTGGGACTCCTTGCCCCCAAGATATTCCTCCTGGATTTTTATCTACCACATGTGGGTGAGGGACCAGCCCTTTCTGAATCTGCACCCCTTCTACCTGTCTGGATGGATGTGGTTTCTTTAATTCTGTAGTTGTCAGACTTCCATTCAGTTTGGTTTCTAATGGTTCTGAATGATGGTTGTTCTATATTTTAGCTGTAATTTTGATGTGGTTCTAAAAATGTTTTCTCTGTATCTTACAAACATAGTAACCCATTTATTGAATTCTTTACTCTTAATTTTTAAAATCATTTTTAAGGGGCATTAAGTAGTTAACTAAAAAGAAAAATGTTGAAAATGATAAAATGAAACAGCCACAGGATTTGTCTCCAGTTCCCACACCACATGAATTTATTCATTTAGCAAATATTGAATGCCTACCATGTACCACTTGGATCCATCAGAGAATAACACAGCAAAGAACTTTGTGGTCAGAGATGGGAGTGGAAGAAAGGTGAGGGGAACCAACAATAAATAGTGACATAAGAAATAAGTAATGTTTACACCATGCTGGAAATTGATAAATGCTAGGGCTCAACAGCATGACGAACTGGGGAAAGTTGGACCCGAAATTTTAAACAGGGTGGCAACATAGTACACTCATGGAGAAGGTAACATTTGAGCCAAGACTTGAAGGAGATGAGAAAATACTAGGTCTGTCAAGAAAGTGTCCAGCCATGTAATATTGAAAAAGAGCCATTTCTTGCAGAAGATAAAAGATACAAGAAACGTTGTATATAGGACAATGACACCTCAGTCCCCTTCAATTCAGGCACCTTGGGTCCTCACATAGTTCTCCCAGTCACCATTAGCTGCCCTGTCATATTTTCCTGAGTCTCATAGACAGTCTGAAATTTCTTCCCTTTCAAAGGTGATTTCAGTTTTGGGAAAAGCCAGAGGTCACAGGGCGCCAAATCTGGGCTGTAGGGAAGCCCCGTCCGTGGAAGGGTCAGAGACCCCACATGCACAAGAGATTCAGAGATAGAAGGGGGATTGAGGTATGCAAGGCATTTTGAGTTTAGGGAGGAGCTTTCTCCCTCTGTTTTCTTCTACCTATTTGATGTTTTCAGGTCTCACATTAAAGTCTTTAATTCGTTTCAAGTTAATTGTCTAAACTTTAAAAAAAATTCCATCTTGGACATTCTTAATCATTTCACTCAGCTACTCCCCAGTTAAATGTTTCCAAATACTAAATACAATCTCTCTTGCAAGCATTGATATTTGATGTAACAACCTTTTCTAGAGCGGTAACTGTGTCCTATTCCTGTTTTTACCAAAAGTACTTTTGTATTTAATTGTCCCCTCCTTCATCAGGGCTCTCCCCAATCTTTGGAAAAACAGATTTTCTAGGAAGTGCTTCATTATTTCATTCATTCGTCCATGAAGCAAATATTTCCTGAGAACCTACTACATACCACACTGGGTAGATGCTGAGGATGCAGTGAGGAGCAAACAGCCAAACAACTTAGCTCAGTCTGCGAGGTGTGTGCCCATATCACAGTTCCAGAAGCCAAGAACATGGGAGAGAATCACCGGGCATCTCAAAAACAGGGCCCTTCCCGCAAGTCACTGTGCAGTTCTTGGGAGGGCTTTGATGCTGAGAGAAGGGTTAAGTTAAGTAAATGCAGAAGGGATGAGAGTGCCTGCAATTCAGGCAGAAAATAAGTAAACACCGTTAAAGCAAGCAAGCAAGCAAACAAGCAAGCAAGCAAGCAAGCAAGCAAGCAGCAAAACTCCTTAAATTAGCACAAGCTACAAGCTTCCCAGGCTCGCCCTCTCTCCGTCTCAGGTGAAGAGAGTGAACACGGCACCAGGGGCTGCGGAAGGGGCCTCCCTTCAGGGTCCCACCCGCCGTGTCCGGGTCCAGAGGGTGTCCTTTGCTCCCAACGGGGCCGGGGCTCGCCCAGCCTGTTCCACTGGGAGAGGCCGGGAGGGCGGGGTGGCGGCCACGCCCTGGCAGAGGCGGGGCGGGCCCTACCGCTTGTATTTGAGGCGTGGACCTGCCGCCCGGTCAGAGACAAAACGGCTTCGCCAGCAGCCACACCCGGAGCGAAGGAGCGAGTGCCCAGGCGTGTGGTGAGTGTCACAGGCGCCCGGGACCGGGGGACGGGGACCCGGCCTGCTGACGGCTGGGCCCGGCAGGGGCGAGGACGCCCGCGCGCTGCTCCGTGCGCGGCCCCCTTTGCAGAGCTCGGGAGGGTGCCTGGCGAGGGGGCTCGGCTTCCCGGGCCCTGGGCTGCGCGCGGCGGGCCCGGACAACTGGAGAGCCCCGAGGGGAGCGGTGGGCACACTCTGGACAAGGGTCCAAGGCACCCTCTGGACAAGCGGTGGGCACCCTCTGGACAAGGGCACCCTCTGGACAAGGATCCCTCGAGAGATGGGATTCAGGGGGAGTTAGCAGCGTCTCACTAAACTCACGTCCATGCCTCCTCGGGGCGGACGGGTGTGTCCGCGGACGCGGGGCGTGGGCACAGGACACGCTCTGCGGCGACTGGGAGGCTGAGCCACGCGTCCCGCCCTTCTGCCGCTGGGCCACCTCGAAATCAGCTGGGTTTGCCTGCGAGAGGGTAGTGGAGGGGCGCGCCCAAGCTTGGTCTCAGGAGCCAGGTCCCTTACCCCAGCATACAGGGCGTGCTGCCCAGGGACTCTCAAGGGCGGCACCTGGGACCCATGACTGGGCTGCCCCAACACTTGATCTTGCTGTGGCGTGCGAATGAGTTGTTCTATGAACCCCAGCAGCGACAGCGGTGCAGCTCCTCTCTGGATGCTGATCCCACAGAAAATGGTCCGGTCCCAAGATTTGAGTGGTTCTGCGCCCGGCTTGGCAAAGACCGACAACCGAAAGCTTTTGCAAATCAGCGACTCATCCCTGATCAGATTGGCTAATTTGAGCATTAACGTTGTCAGATCTGTGCTGAGGATGGGGCGACGGTGGCAGAATGTTGGTCCGAGTGTGCAGAGCCCTAGTTGAAGTTGGGGTGTGCGTGTGTGTCAAAAACATGTTTGAGGATTGTTCTGAATTCTCAGCTATGCAGATGAAAACACTGAAATGCATCCACTCTAAGGATTAGGCACTCAGTACCAGGGAATCAGGGACATACAGGCTGAGGCTGTTACTTGGGTTTCAGGCCAGCCCCGTAAAGTCAGCCATTCCCGTTCCAGATCCCGTGGAATATCTGTAAGGTGACTCCTGGGACTTGGGTTGCAGGACAACGAGGACCGTTGGACCTCAGGGACCCAGCCCGTTTCCAGTATTCTGGGAAAGAGATGGAAAGCAGGCTCAGTTAATTCTGAACAAAATTAACAAATGATAGCAATAAAAGTTGACCACTTGGGCACAGAGCATAAGAAAAAGTTTTCAGCAAATTCCAAAATTCTGACTCATTTGCCTCAAGTTTATAATATTTACCTTTCATACTAGAAAAATGTTTCCGTAAAAGTTAAAATTGAGTAATAAAAATGTATTTTTCCACAATGGTCTCCTTTTCAGACATTGACTTTGAATCCCTAGAGTAGAGTTTCTCCTTCTTTTTAAGTCTGTGCTTCGCCCTTGACCTTCAGGAGGCTGGGGCTGCTTTTTGAATAGATGATGTTGGGGGAGGGGCCATGCCTAGAATCAGCATTCACTCCATATTCTGGGGAGAAATTTGGTGATGGTCCCTGAATGACTGTGAGATTCATGGTAACTGATCCAAAACATAGCCTCTCTTTCCTGTGATGTCTGGGACGCAGACTCCCACCGAGGACAGCGAGGTGCCTGAACTGGTTCTTCTCATTAAATTCCAAGTGGTCGGTCAGCCTGCCGGGATAGAGCTTGCTGTAGGCTTACAGTTCGCCGCTAAGTATCATGTGTTCTGTCTCGACCAATGTTCAGGTTTTCCATAGGGGAAAAATCAGTAACGGAGAGGCACAGAGTAACTTTACCTTCCCTGATGTAGAGGATCTATGATGAGAAAGAAATTCTACTAAAGGACCAGTTTCCTTGGTTCCAACTCATTCTTAGTGATTTGGCTTTGGGAAGTGGGCTTTCCCCAAGCCCTGCTCAGTGTCTGAGCAAGGGAGGAAGTAGACGGCCTCCCCCGCCGGTGTTCTTTGAAGAGGAGCGTGGGCAGCGCCTGGGGCTTCTCAGGAAATCCTTCCCGATCTGCTTCCCTTACCGCTGTGTAAAGGTCTGGGCCCTTGGTGAGCAGAAATTTCAGAGGTGCTCCTGGGAGCCCCAGCCACTGGATTAATTGCTAGGTGATCCTAGAATAACATAGTAGTGTCAAGTCGGCTCTTTATTAAAGGGTAAAGCTACAATTAACAGATGATTAAAATGGTCAACCTTCAGACTTATGTTTAAATTCCTTGTTCCAAAGCAAACTGAACTACTTCCTGTAGGTTTTTCCAAATGGGAAGAGCCAGGTAGTGATGACCGTATCTCTTTGCTTGTCTTCAATGTCAATTCAATGTAATTTTTCTTTTCTGATTTTGGAATGCCGGAATGGAGTGCACACAGGTATGGATCCTGCAGCATGGGAAGGTTTTTTCACATCTGATTGTCTCTGTGTAAACTATCATCTTAAAAAAAAAAAAAGATACATAAATAAATAATTATATTTTCCGGGCAAGTAAGGAAGATATTTATCTAAATAGATGTTTTTTGTTGTTATCTTTATTTTGCGTGGGTGTTTTTTTTTTTTAAGTTCTAAAGTTGCTAACATGATTTGAAAAGAACATTTGTTATACCCCTTTTCAAAAAAGAGATCTGATGGTTAGGAGTTGACAGAATCAAAACAGCGCATATTTGGAAAAGTACACATGATTGGTTTAAATGTGTTTATAGTTAGCAAGTGACTCTGCAAAATGGCATTCTTGTGTTCCATATCTCGGCACACTGAGTCACCCAGCTAGTTTTCCAACAAAAACATGATCTCTTTTAAAATTTGTTTACAATTTCAGCATGTTTTGTAGATCTGACTGAATAAGCTAGATCATTTCTAAATAAAGTAACTAACACTTTACAAGGATTATAGTTTAAAATTTCAAAATATGAGGTTCTGTATTTGTGTAAAATTAGCCTGAGGTTGGAATCAGGTTGCTTAGACCCTGGTCCTTGGCCTGCAAATGACAGAATGACTTAGGGCCACCATGTTACCTCTCTGAGCCTCAGTTTCCTCATCTCTAAAGTGGGAAGATGAACTTTTCCCTGTCAGCCTCATAAGATTCTTATCAGAATCAAAATAGGTAAGGTATGTGAAAGTCCTTTGCAAACTGCAAAGCACCACACAAATGCAGGTTGTAATTATTCTGATGGGCGTATCTAATGTGTCACAACACAGTCCAGACTGTCCTTCAAGGCATTATGTAAAACAGTGGAGGCAAAGGGAAATCTGCTGTTACTCAAACTGTTTTGGTTGTGTTGAAAAATAAACTGAAAATGCTTCAGCAGAGACTTTGAAAAGAATGAATGTTAAATTTTGGAAGTTCCGTCTTTATGTGAGTTTCTGGTTGTAATCAGCCTTTAAACCCATCTAGGTTTGATTGGAGTTATAATAAACACTTTATGAGGCTGATGGCACAGATTTAGCTAGTTTTAACCATTGAAACTACCTTTGTTTTTCATGTGTAAGTACGTGTATGTAAAGATACACATCCTAATTAGCCTAGACCAGTGGTTCTCAACCAGGCAGATTTTGTCTTTTCTCCACTTCCCCCAGTGCTATTTGGCAACGTCTGAAGACACTTTTGGTTGTCACAATTGATGAGGGGTGGGGATGCCACTGGCTGTGCATTGAAGCCAGAGATGCTGCTAAACATCCTGCAATCCCCAGGATAGCCCCCCAAAACAAAGTATCTGACCTGAAACGTCCAGGGTGCTGAGGTTGGGAATAAGCCCCTACACAATGAGAATATTTAAAAGAAGTGAAAACACGTATACATTTACTTCTGGGCCTGTGGTATGTTGTCTGGGAGAGGAAGAGGAGTTTATGTAATCAAAGGAACTGAGCTCTCTGCCCACCATGAAGTTCAAGATTAATTTCTACTAGTATCCAAAATGAGAGAGGCTTTATTTCTTGACTTAGGAAGTGTCCTTTCTTTTCCTTTTCTGTAACAACTCTTCTTTCAAGCTCCTCCTGCGGGAGCAGCACAGTCTTCTAGGCAGTGCCGGCCTTTAGGCAAAGGAAGCACAGGCAGAAGAGCACCCAACTTTGGCTTTAAAATGTCCACTACTGTAGGAAACACAGTGACTGTAAACCCTGGGAGAGTCACTGTGGCTTCCCAGTCAAAGTGCTGCCCTCGGTTTCCCACCTCGGAAGATGGCCACGGTGATAACCTGTTTCCAAATATGTTTGGGAATGCCCAGATTAAAAGAGGTGTGCCAAAAAAATAAGTGTATCTGTGTGTGTGAAGTGCACAAGAAGTTCTAGGAGTTCTGTCTGTTTGAGTTTTTACCAAAAAATCTAGTATTTGACATAGTTGGGACCTATCAAGTAGTCACCATTGGTTGGATCTCTTGGGGGCAATGTCATTTCTTAAAATAATTGAGTAAATATCACACATGGGCCACTCAAGGAAAATGAGATTCCGATAATTTAAGGTCCAGGTAATTCTGGCCGTGGCGCAGGTAATCTTGAGCCGAGAACACTCAGCCAGGCCTTAGCTGCAGTCGCAGGCTGTCCTCCCCTCCATGCTGGGGTGGCTGCCTAGGAGGAGCTATCACACACCGGGGGCAGCCCCGGGGAGGAGCTGAGAGAGCAGGAATGATGTCTATGGGCCATCCCTTGAGGCAGCTTTTGGCAAGGTAATCCCTCTTTGCCCTACCACAAAATATTTTCCTCCACATTGCCTAACTTTTTTTTTTTTTTAACTTTGATTTGTTATAATACCAAAGATTTCATTTGGAATAACAAGTATCTTTTTAAAAAGCAAACACTTCTGTGCCTGCCTTTCTTCTTCATTGCTCCACAGACAGGCTCACCTCTCCTTCCAGGCTTAGTAGCTCAAACCACGCCTCCCCTCTGAGAAGTGATTGCTCTGGTTGCGACTTCCCACAGCACATAGTCGGGCTCACCTCTAGCCCGTGGACCCTTTGACTATCTGGATCTTGGCCTATCCATCTTCAACCCAGACAGGAGCCCGCGCCGTGGCTGTGCAGGGCAGGCGTAAATGTGTGCACTTGAAGGAATAAATAGTTGGCAACAACTATGTCTGAGGGGCATTGTCCTTCAGATCTCAATAGGAGTCAATACACTCTGCTTTCCCACTGCAATCCAGAGGAGGCCATGGGGTGTCCGTGAGAATGGGGTGGGGGAGGAGTGTGGGTGGTACCAATCTGCAGAACCCTGTGTAAGAGGTGGTGGGAAGAGCACAGGAAGGGAGGTGAAGGAGGGCTGAAGGCAGACCAGGACTGTGTAGTCTGTTACCCAGGAAAGGGGGCAGAACATTTTCTTCTTCAGTTTTCTCTCTCTGCATCGTATGGTCTGTCATTCCCAGGACTCAGAACACAGACTGGCGTATTAGAGTTTCAGGGTACAGGTTAAACAGGGTTTGGTAATCCTGGAGTGCATCGCCCCCCTTTGATGAGATATTTTTGTGGTTCCAAGCTATTGATTTGAATGTATTTTGAAAATAGATTGGCTTGTACTAGAAGAATGCCTATAAACTGACTAGAACTACACGATTCGTAATGTTAAATTTAAATGGGAACTCATGAAATCTTTTCAGATTAAATCATAACCTATTATCTTTTTCTTCTCCTCTCAGGAAAATGGCAGACAGTTTTTCGGTAAGTGTTTTATGTCTGTTTTCTTACATTCTAAGTTCACGCAGGTGGAGAGTTTTGTTTTTAACACCAGACATTGTCTTCTAACTCTCAGACCACGTGCGCTCTGGCCTCACCTGTCCACTGAGGGCTTGTGGGCCGGAGTCTTGTTTTTGCAGCAACAGATTTGGAAAGAAAGCCAGGTAGAGAGAGGCCTGGGACTCACTAAGAGCGACTCCTTTACCAAAAGGCCTGGGACAGAAGCGGGGGCTTCTGTGGGCCAGGAGCTGAGAGATGAGCTGAGCAATGGGGATTGTGGCACAGCCTGAGCCTCCTGATGTTTGTGATTGTTTTTCTCAGGTCAGCCAGGAAATATGTGCTTTCACATAGAGGGCGGATAGCTCTGAGTTTAGCAAATTATGAAAATGCAGCCCTCCACAATATGAGGTCATGAAGACATACTGATAAAGCATACATAATCCCCAAGTCTCATTTCAGCCTTTGGAACCCAAAACTATTTAATTGATGGAAAGAATTTATGGATATAAATTACATACCTTCCCCATATCCCTCTACTTCTTAGATCTCATATTCCTGTTTTCCTGTTTGTGAATGTTTGTCATCCAGTAATTGTTTATATCTTTCTTTCCAGCTTAATGATGCCCTTTCTGGGTCTGGGAACCCCAACCCTCAAGGATGGCCTGGTCAATGGGGAAACCAGCCTGCTGGAGCAGGGGGCTACCCAGGGGCTTCCTATCCTGGGGCCTACCCCGGACAGGCACCTCCTGGTGGCACCTACCCTGGACAGGCACCTCCTGGCGCCTACCCCGGACAGGCACCTCCCGGAGGCGCCTACCCCGGACAGGCACCTCCCGGAGGCGCCTACCCCGGACAGGCACCTCCTGGCGCCTACCCCGGTTTTACAGCACCTGCTTACCCTGGACCGACTGCACCAGGAGCCTACCCCGGACAACCAAGTGCGCCTGGGGCCTACCCTGGTGCTGGCCCCACCGGCCCCACTGGTGTCCCTGCGGGACCACTGGTAAGATGGTATTAGGCATTTCATGTGCTTGACTGTGACCGGGACAGAGCTAAGGAAGAAGGCAGCAACTTTCTGGGGCTGTAGTGCCATCACTTCTCAGTGTTCTGGTTGGGAGCTTGTTCTGGGCACTGATCTGCAAAGGGCCTCAGGGAGACCTGAAGCTTTAACCTTACTGCTTAGAGCCACTTTTCAAAGACCGAACATGATGTGTGTTGGTCCAACAGAAAAAATAGTTATTGAGCTTAGTATGTGTAGTGTTGGCACAATGAGATGCTAACCCACGATCTGAAGCCGTTTGTAAAGCAGCTTTACTATAAATCACATTAAGAGCATAGTGACGGGGGAAAGTTTTTGTTATTAATAAACACTGAGTATTTACTGGCACACTAATGTGCCAGTAGTGTGCTTCTACATGGATGATCTCATTTGACCCCACGACCACCCTGTAAGGTATTCTCATTTTACACATGAGGAAGTGGGGCAACCGAGTCATACAGCTTGCTCACGATCATAGGGAGAACATGCAGGGGAACCAAGGTAATCTAGTTTTGAAAAACCTTATAAAGATAATTTTGTAATGTAAGGATTGAATTCTCATTTATATTAAAACACATTTTAGTGAATACATTCTAAGTGCGGAAACTTAACACTGTAGGGCTCAGACACGTCTCAGACACAGGCCCTTCCCTTCTGGACTTCTGGTCTAGCTGGGAAATAAGCAGCTCTGAGGAAGGAGTTCAGTAGCAGCTTGGGATCAGACCCGTTCAGGACCACGTACAAGGTGGCACAGGTAGCATCTGACCTGCTTTTAGGTCGGCTTAGAGGAAAGCGCAGAGAAAGTGTTGGGGGTGTGGGTGGCATTGGGCAGGGCCTAGCCCCCAGATGGTTAGTCCACTGCAGGTGGAGGTGGAGGGGGACATGGAGGCAGATGGGAGAGAGATTGCTGAGGAAGAACCCCAGACTCTGCTGGTGAAGTCTTAGGAGTCAGAGATGACTGGCTTTTCAAGACATGACAAACTAGGACACCAGCCAAGGGTCAGCCCAAACAGGGAACTCAGGAAGGGGAGAGGGTAGGAGAAAGAATTCCAGTTCATATTTGTTGGATTTGCAGCATGGAGCAAATCTGGAAGGAGGAAGTATGGGACTAGTACAGATCGGGGCTAGAGATAAAAGGCTTTGATGTTAGTTGAACCTGGGGGGGGGGTAAATTATAGAGGAGGGAAAAAGAAGACGCCAGTGATGAAGCTTTGAGAATATTTACAGTACCTCAAACATAAGTATTTGAGGAATGAACTAGGAAATGTATTAACTGGAAGGTGTTCATTTCACAAACATTGAGTATCTGCTACATACTAAGTACTCTGCTGGTGCTGTGAGTAGAACATGTGAGAACCCAGAAGCCCAAGAATGTTACATAATGAAGTATATTATGTGACAAAGGTTGTAAGAGTGACACAAAAATGTTAATGTTGATTGTAAGGTATAGATTAAGCCCTTTCAAAATATAGTTTAAGTGAATGAATTATAGACTGGGATGACCCTAGTAATAAGAGCTACAATACTCCAAAAAAGACTATGTTCTGTCTTTGGCACCAATTAACTGATGGCTTTATTCTTGATTCTTAGTTTTACATGTAAGGAACCTTATCTCTTCAGGCCCTGTGCACAGTGGCCTGGGAGTCCAGACAGATGGCTTAAATTAGAGTTGTGTTATTCACACATATTAAAAGCGACTGAACTTCAGCAACATACTTTTCTTTCTGTCTCCAAGAAAACATGACTATTGACACACATATGTTTTTTCATCCTCAGACTGTGCCGTATAACCTGGCTTTCCCTGGAGGAGTCATGCCTCGCATGCTGATAACAATTATGGGCACAGTGAAGCCCAATGCAAACAGGTATAGAGCAAAGTGTGGAAGTCTAACATGTCTGCTCATTGGTTTTTGGAGAAAGATTGATCTCTCTTGAAGTTTAATAGAATCCTTAAAACTACACACATTTAGTGTCTTGGCTTTCCCATCGTATGGAATTATCCCATCAATCAATATGTATTCCCACCAAGGGAACAAGGTTTCCCTTGCCCAATCTGGTTTTTCTTCCAGAACCTAAAGAAAACAGAATTCTACATTGTGAGGACCAAGAGGAAGAGCAGAAAATACCCTTCTGTTTATTCTTCCTGGTAGTGAAAACCTTCTTAGCTTTAAAGGAAAGCAGAGTCTTTGTAATGGCATGTTTGGCCATCTGTCCACCTGTGAACCATATCATGTCTAAGGACCCAAGTGTGCACTTTAGTTTAGATGTCCATCGGAATTGAGGGTCGGAAACCTAAAGATCCCACTGGACGTAGTGGTGAGTTGACCTGAGACCCTGAGCGCAATCGCTCTGTGTCCTCAGGCAAGTCTCCCTGCAGTTTGTGTGGTCACAGTGCAGGCTCAGAGCTCTCGAGAGGGGCTGCCGTTGGCCGTCTTCACACTGGGTGCAGCAGAGTCAGATTCCCACGGTGGCAGCCTGGTCTACAGATGATAAGTGGCAGAATGGGGAACCCCAGTCTTCTGAGTGGTCTCTATTTACTTGAAGGGTTTGAAAAGATTGTACAAGGTGAACACTTCATCAAAATAAGTCAACCTTTGCCATGGGAACTGGTTTGATTGAGGTGAGCCAGGATGGAGCAGGACTTTGAGCTACTTTAGGAGAATCTGAGCTGTTTCTGGCGGCCCTGGGACACCAGGTTCTGGTTGTCACCACAGGTTATATAATATTTATGTGTCATACAGACAGGCTGAGGATATCCTGAAGCCATCCAGTATACTTGTCCCCGAGGTTAGTGGTGCCACCGAAGGTCCTGCAGCCATTAATTAGTGTGTCTCTGGGTCTCATAGGCAGTATATAAAAGACACACAAACAGCTGCTGTGGTGTCTGTCACCTTGCTCCTGGTGAATCAACGGGAGCCACGTCCTCCGTTACCAGGAGACAGACTGGCCTGATCTGATCATTTTACATTCGAATAGCCCATTCACTCCAAGCTGTAGACAGCCTTCTGTGGGTCTACTCCATAGTCACTACCCTAAGACAACTCTTCTTTCCATAGAGCTTATATAGCTTCTCTAAACAGTACTTTTTTGTGCAGTAAAGCTTATCTCACCACAATTTGCAAAATGTACATATTCCCTGCCTGTGTTCTTATCCATCTTTCCTCCCAATAGAACATAGAGCCCAGCACACCTTACTCTGTGCATGCAGCATGCAGTTTGTTAATATCTGCCCCCTTCCAGAAACCCCTATCACTCAGAACCACATTGGTATCTTTGCCTTTATTTAGGGTTATTGAACTGCACACTTCAGCTCCATTTACACTAGAGATGTAGACTGAAACTGTGACAGATCAAAACTAATTTAGATTGAAATGGTTAAGGTGCTGGTAACCTGAAAAGACTGTTGCTTGGTCCTGCAAATTCTATGTAAGGAATTGGAAGGAAAAAAGAATGCTTAAGGTGGGAGAAATGACAATATCCTCCTTTTCCCTGAAGAGGAAATACAGCCATTGGATATTTAGTCAAATACTGTTTTGATTGCCATTTGACTGTTTTGATCCCTGCCTGCAAATACATTTGTGGTTGGGTTGGTTACCAGGTGAATCCAAGCTCCCACAGAATTATCGTTAGCAGGTCAGGAGTGCAGCTTTTGCTTTAAATCAAGAGCACTGGCTGAATCTGATATGAGTGCTCTATGGAGCATACTTTGAGAAACTGGGAGATAGGGTCAGCAGTTTAATAGTCATAGGACTCCTGTTTCCATTAGCATCGAGGAGAAGGAATGGAGTCAAAAAGTTCCACTTCACACATGGAAAGTTCAACACATTTGCTGTCATGATTTTAGAACTTAGCGACAAGATGCTGAACATTAACTGTGTGATCTCATTCTTTCTCTTTTTGGAGTAGGTTCTTAGTTAACAGGAGGGAGCTGGGGTTTGATCTGTTTATGTGACTGGCTTGCCATCAGTAGATATTAAGAGCAACCTGGCAGGGCTGGAAGGAGGCAACTATTGTTATACGCAGTATAAGAAGAGCATACCCTCAAAGTGGCTTCAAACCTGTATAAGGAAAACAGAAACAGAAGCACAGACACACGGAACAGACTAACAACTGCCAGAGGGGAGGATGGGGACTGGATGGAAGGTGGTGACAGGTCTAGGCAAAGGACATTTTTGCCCTTTGACAACAATAACAATGATATCAATTGACTGAGGGAGGGGCAAGGCTGGGGCTGGCTGGAGATGGGAAAAGGGGAAAAACAGAAAACTGTAATAGCATAAACAATAAAAAGTAAATCACAAAAACCTTTACTAGAAAGCCTTGAAGGGTTTTCATGAGTAGTGGAGGGTAAAGAGGGAATTACAGCTGGAGAGAATGATGTAGCTAAAGACAACAAGGCAAAACAATTCGAGCACAGAATTGTCTCACTTTTAGATGCTCGGTGGTGCATGGGACACTTGGCCTAATGTACCATTTGAACCTATTCTCTGGTTTGTTTTGATGAGAAAATTCCTATATTTTATAAAGTGATTTGCTCTTTTAGAATATCCTATGTTCTTTACTTGATACAAATACACAACTTGAATCATTTTACTAACTCTGGTCTACGGTTTAAACAGACTTGCTTTAGATTTCAAGAGAGGGAATGATGTCGCCTTCCACTTTAACCCCCGCTTCAATGAGGACAACAAGAGAGTTATTGTCTGCAATTCAATGATGAATAGTAGCTGGGGACGGGAAGAAAGACAGTCGGTTTTCCCATTTGAAAGTGGTAAACAATTCAAAGTAAGTTCATCTATTATTCTATATCGATAATGCCTATTGCTCATGGGGAAATCACTCTACAACTGCAATGCACTTGAGATGAAATTTTTTAAATTGATTTTAGAGAGAGAGGAAGACAGGAGAGAAAGAGAAACATCAATTTGTTGTTACACTTATTTATGCATTCATTGGTTGTTTCTTATATGAACCTGCAACCTTGGTGTATCAGTATGATGCTCTAACCAACTGAACTACCCAGCCAGGGCACTGAAATGAGATTTTTCTCAGCTGTCCTGGGATACCTGATCAGCTCCTCTCCGTCCCAGAGGACCAGGATCGGCAGGCTGGAACATGGCCAGGAGTGGCATGCTCCCCAACTCCATCTTGTCACCGCCCTAAGTTTAGGCTTTTCTGGAAATGAGAAAAAGTGTCTTAAATAGAAAGGGAGAAAGTCTCATTTGGATTGAGACTTAGTTCTTTAAAAATGACATAGCGGCCTAGCAATAAAAATAAAAATTTAAATTAAAAAAATTAAAAAGAAATTATAATTGACATTTAATATTGTATTAGTTTCAGGTGTACAGCAGTTAAAAAATTTTAATTCTAAATTACATGCTTATGAAAAGTAATGTATAGATTTTCAAATTAACTAAAAAGTCCTCCATCTTTTATGTTCTGAAGGTTGCAACTTGAATATCTTTCCAGTATGTTTTATGATATACAGTGAACTTTTTATTTTTAAGCACTGCTTCACCAGTGATTGACAGAGCTGTGTTAGGATTGACTGTGAAGTGGGCAATAAAGCAGCTGGACTAGAATCTCCTCAAGGGCAGAGACAAATAGGGACCACAATCCACATTTGGTGTGCACCTTTCAGTATCAGAACATTGTTATTTCATTGTTTACATGTGATAATTCAAACAGTACCCCTCTGGTGAAAGTTTGGAAATATTACAAATAAAACCTGGAAATATTTTATTTATGTATAATTACTAAATGCTAAAATTTTAGTATCTTATTAAATACTGATATACTGTACTATTCTTATCTTTCCTTTCTAGAAGAATCATTTTTAAAACTATACATGTTTAAAACTTAGATATTGCCAAAGTGCTACTTCCAAAAGCATGTAGGGATCACCACCTCCACTATTGGAAGACTGTATTTTCCCTACTCTTGCCAAAACTGGTTATTATCCATCTTCATAATAATTGCTGTTGTATTAGAACTTTAGTGATTTTTACTTTTACTTTTAGGTGATTTAGGCCATATAAAAGCTTTTCATGTAGACATTATTTATGTAGACACATATTTATGTAGATGTTATTTTTTCCTTTGTTTCTTCCACTATGTAACCTGAAAATTTTGTCATTGTGCTTTTAAATCTTTGAATAATCTGGACTTTTTTTTTTTTGCTGTAAAGTTAGTTTTCCTGGACTTTAATCAGTTCTACAAATGATCACAAAGATGAAATGTGGACACCCCGAGTGCAGGACAGCTGGTTTTGAAATTAGTGGGCATTTCTCTCAGTTTTGTGTGTGTGCCATTTCAGATACAAGTGCTGGTGGAACCTGACCACTTCAAGGTTGCAGTCAATGATGCTCACTTGTTGCAGTATAATCATCGGATGACGAACCTCAAGGAAATCAGCGCATTGAAAATTTCTGGTGACGTCGACCTCACCAGTGCTTCATACTCCATGATATAATCTTAAAGGGGCAGATCTTCTAAAAAATGATATTGAATGCAAACATTACCCATTTAAAAGTTTCATGTTTACTACAAGTGAAAAATTTTGCCTTTATTCAACAATGTCCTTCATGTAATTCATCCATTTAATAAATATTCTCAGAGTTACCTGTTTATATGTCATTTAATTGGGGCAGTTTATTCTTGATAATGAACAGTAGACTCAATGGTAAAAGAAATATGTAGCAATATTAATATTAGAATAGAGTTTTCTATACTTACTAAAATATTTTTAAAGAAATAGTAAATACTACACAAACATTAACCTTGCTCTTCCTGAGTTTCATAAAAACAAGGAAATCACTCTCTTATTTTCTTAATAAAATATATTCAGGAAACGAGAAAAGTAGAAAGAGCTTATCCACAGATGATCTATGACTCATAAGCAATTACTGTTAGCCTTCTGGTATATTTCTTTTGAGTTCTTTTCAATCTTATTTTCTCTCTCTAAACTCAACTTCACTGCTTTCAAGTCAGTTCTGGACACCAATGTGAGTCTATCTCCCCATAGGTTTTCTTGTTTTTTACAAAACCTCCAGATCTGTAGAGGGTGGGGGGGTAGTTTCTCCATTGGATATACAATCAGCCTAAAAACATTAACAGTTCCTATTGTCAACATTCTTAACCATGCCTTTCTGCCCTTATTATCAGCAAACCCAAAGAATAAAATTTCAAAACTAGGATGTAGTCACACCACTTCATTTTTAAAGACCAAAACATTATTTGTTTCTATTCTACCATCTTCTCAAATTGGTAATTGGCACAGTCTTGTTTCCCCAGTAAGCAGAGATTAGAATACAAGAGGTTTATCAGGGAATACTCTTGCAATCAAGAGCTGTGGGGACAAGCAGGCACACATCTGGGCAGAGGGAGAAGTTGAGCATGAATGCCTCAGACTGCCCTACAGGGGTCTTGAAGCTGGGAAGACCCTTTGAAGCAGTCAAGAGGGGGACAGGTCTTGTATCCCCACTTCAGCAAATGAACACAGGCCATCTGGGAAATGGTGAAATTGGGTGAAGTGGCTCTCTCCACCTAAGGCACTTCGGTGGAATTCTGGAAAGGGTCTTATTCTACCCAAGCAGTTTTCTTTCATTTTGTCTTTAAAGATTTTCCGCATACCTCATAATTCTGGAGTCCAGTAGCCCCCAGCACACTCTATCCAGTTGTAGGGGACACTGATGGTGACCCACACGAAACCCATTCCCGTGTCCTAATGATTGTGATTTTATTCAGGTATGATTCCACAATCAGTAGGGAAGCATTAGTTTAAGCCATCCTCCTGCTGCTTCTTACTGACCTGTAGATGGACATGTAGCATTAGTTGGCCTAACCAGACCATAGGGAATGGCACTGCTCTGATTACCACTAGCAGCCATATTATGACCCCCAAAGGCCCCAGCCTCAGAGAAGTGCCAAGGATGACAGAATGGGCTAGAACAGAAAGTTGGACCTTGATGCCATCATTGAGCTGTTGATTGCAAAGTGCTGAGAATCACCCTGATGACTTGTGAAATAAATTTCCTTATTGCTAAGCCCGTTTGAGTTAATTTTACTATTATGTAATAGCCCAAAACCTTCTAAATGATTCAATAATATATCTTCTTAAACCTACCCCCCTAAATGCCTTTACTGACACTGTCTTATTCTCATCTGCATTGCTTCATTATGTGGCATAGATTCTAAGTCTTGGATTATTTTGTACCAACCTCTTTTACATGTCCATGGCCCTGGGCCCCTAGAAAGCCCTCACTTTTATATATGCATATGCAAAGAAGCATAGACAAAATGCATTCATTATATATGCATTCATTAATAAACAATTCCACATATCTTGCATGAATTGTTCACTAATGAATAAAAAGCAATTTTTATCTTTTGGTAAGACTTAGGCATTTAGAGAACATTCTTCTAAGATGGCATCCCACATAGCCTCCCACCTGTTCGCATGGATTTAATAAACAAAAGTACATGTGTTGCCTTGTTTGAAAACCCCTAGTCTCAGGGGGCTTATCCATACAGTTCCTATTTATTGGTCAAGCTGTTTGAAGGCAGAAGTAACTGGACAAGGGTCTGGTTACAAACTTCAGCGACGCCTGATCTTCTTGGTGCTCTGTGACTCTGATGGCCCTGTCTGCTACAAACCTATAGGTAAGAGTTTTATAAAAAAGAAATAACTCAAACACATAAAGTGATTAATGTAATTCTCTTCAAAGAAGGCATTTCCTTCAGAAACTGTCAGTCATGTCAAGGGGAAAATAAAAAAGGCAAGAAGTTAATGGGCACCTATTTAACCATTTGAAATTGCAACATGTAAACTGACATCGGAATCCAGAAAGCTCACCTAAAGAAACTCAGCATGCCCTGGAAAATGCAACATGCAAAGCTGTTCCACATTGACAGATTGAAAGTTCCAACTAAAAGTAAAGTATGAAAGGACACAAATATTTCTATCAAAGTTTAGTACTATATTTTGATTAAGCTGAAGAGCTGATAAGCTCTGAGCAAACATTCTTAGCTTTAAGCTTATACATTTTAAAGAAGAAAAGCAAGGCATGGTACACTTTTTATTCTGCATGGCTATTGTACAAAATATCCCCACTTCCCTTGAGAAACAGCACCACCTCCAAACACACTTTGATGAACACTGAATATTAAAACATTCCATGAGACTATATAAGCGGATTGAATAGAAGTGGACAAGAATACAAAGTCTTCATCCTTTTGGTATTCTAAGAATATACCACAGCATTGATAATATGAAGAAAAATGTTTGGAATTATTTTTAAATTCAAAATTCTTCTGGTTGTTCTCCACTGAGGGGCCTTAGAGGTGAAAAGGTAATCAGGTTACCACCGAAGGAAATGTGTTTGGCCTGTTCTCGCCGTCTCCTCCCCACAGGAGTGAATGGGTTACTGCAGTTGAGGCCTGGCTAGAGAACAAGTTCAGAAGAGTCACTTAAAGCACCATCAAGAGTTTCACCAATGTACTTCAACATTGCAAGTGAATCGTAAATTATAACATCAATAGTATTTCCCCACATAATAAAATTATTAGTAACATAATGATTGAGCAACCTTTCAGATCTAATTTCAAATACATAGTTTTTAACTGAAAAGGTGTATTAATACATGCCTAAAAGGGGACCAGTAATAGGTAAATGCACTTCAGCGGCATATTGCACGATGCATAGAAGTCACATGGGCAGATTTCACAAGCCTACTCTAACCACACAACAGCACTTAATAGGCCTTTTACAAGAATGTGATCCTGCTGAGATCCTTTTTCTTTGTTCCCCCTCAAATCCTACTTTGGGTTCAAATGATGCTACAGAGTAAGTAATACTTAGTTCTAAAATAGATGAACCTATAAAAGACTTTTTAATATAATTTCTAATATTTATGGAAGTGGAAAAGAATTCACAAGGAGACTAAATTATAAGGTACTAAGATTTACCAACAAGATAACGCATGATTGTGAAGCAATTTTAATTGTATTACTAACATACTAAAAATAGAATAATATGATTATTTTTCTAGACTCAGTTGTAACATCATATAAGAAACAGTCATTCAGAATTCAGATCTGATTTAATCAGAATTAAGTCACATGTATATAAATTGGCCTTATGCTGAAGTCCCTGACCCTCCAGGCCTCAGCCTATGATTAAAGAAGGGTGAGGGTAGGAAAGAACAGAGTGTGGGTAACAGTAACCAACTTCCTCCTGCTCTGGAGATCCAGGGTGGCCCAGAGCCGGAATGCAAAGAAGGCATCTTTGAAAGATAATGAAAGCCAAGATATACAGAGGTCCTTAAGGAATTAGTGGCGTAAGGAAACCAGGCAATAGTTGCTGTTTGACCCTACACTTGCCTTAATGAAATTTTTATATTGAGATAAAAGCTTATCAAATCAAGGCCATCTCGACCCATTTTGAGATTTTTTTTTCTTGAGGTAGACCATATTGTTATGAATATCCCTCTTAAAACCACTTTTGCTCCATCCTGTAGATTTTGTTATGCTGTATATCTGTTCTAATGTATGTCTCGGTATTCTTGATTTCTTTGGTGACCCATTGTTTGTTCAGCAGTATATTGTTTAACCTTCAAGTTTTTGTGGTTTTTCCAGTTTTCTTCTTGTAATTGATATGATATGACTTCAATCTTCTTGAATTTATTTATTTTTGAGAAAGATTTTAGTTATCTATTTCTAGAGGAAGGGAGGGAGAGAGGGAGAGAAATATCAGTGTGTAGTTGCCTTCCATGCACAGCCTTCTGGGGACTTGGCCAGCAACACAGGCCTGTGCCCTGACTGGGAATCAAACCCGTAACTCTTTGGTTCATAGGCCAGCACTCAATCCACTCAAGCCACACAAGCCAGGGCTTCATGAATTTATTAATATTTGTGTACTAATATGTGGTCTACCCTGCAGAATGTTCTGTGTGCATCTAAGACAGTGCATTCTGCCATTTCTGGATGGAATACTCTGAATATATCTATTAAGTCCATCTGATCTAATGTATCACTTAAGCTTGATGTTTCTTTCTTTCTTTTTTTACTCCTTTTATTCTTATTAGCATTTCATCTTAATTTACTCCTGGTCCATAAGTTTTGTTTCCTTAATTTCTACTGGGCTGTTTTTCTTCTGTGAATGCCCCCTTCTGGTTTAGGAACAATCTGCTCTTTTTCACTAAGGATCATCACACTGTGACAGGGACAGATCATATATTGGTTAATCCACTGATGAGCTCTAAGTTCTGTGTCACATCTAAGTTCAGCTGTTTTGTTCACCTGGATGTGCTCAATGACCCAAGAATCTACATCTAAACCCTTAAGGTCATTATTACTCTCTGCATTTTTAAGCCTGGGTAGCAAAAATTCAGTACTCTTTTTGGATGACTGACCCTGTGTCTAGCCCCACTGTTTGGCCTGGGCTCACCTACCAACTCCACCATTATCACAACAGAATGGCACAAACTGCTTCTGTAAAGTGACATCGTTAGGTTCTTGGTGCTTTTTGGATATGCATACCCTTAATGGGAAGTTTCATGGGTGTTCTTAAAGTGAACACAAAGATTTTAACCTATTGATTTGCATGATTTTGTGGGGTTTCTGGGTCAAGTGAACAGCAAACCATTTTCAGAGGCCACCTCTGGCCGCTTTCAGAAAGAGTAGTCCAGCCCTGGCTGGTGTGGCTCAGTGGATTGAGCATAGGCCTACGAACTAACCAAAAGGTTGCTGATTCGACTCCCAGTCAATGTGCATGCCTGGGTTGTGGGTCCCCAGGTCCCAGTCGTGGGTGTGAAAAAGGCAACCAGTTGATGTTTCTTTCACACATCGATGTTTTTCTCCCTCCCTCCACTCCCTCTAAAAATAAACAAACAAAATCTTAAAAAAGAAAGTGTAGTTCAATGTTTTCTAAATGATTTTCTGTCTGATCTATCTATTGCTGTAAGTGGGTGTTAATGTCCCTTACAGTTATATAATTGCTTTAATTTTCTCTTTTTATGTCCATTAATATTACATTTATATTTATAAATGTTACACCTTCTTGCTAGGTTGATCCTTTATGATTATGCAGAGCCCTTCTTTTATTATAGTCTTTGTTTTTTTTTTTAATTTTAAAGAGTTTATTTATTTATTTTTAGGGAGAAGGAAAGGGCCAGGGAAGGAAAAAGAGAGGGAGAGAAACATCAATGTGTGGTTGCCTCTCATACTCACAACCCCTACTGGGGACATGGCCCACACCCAGGCATGTGCCCTGTCTGGGAAATGAACCAGCAACCTTTTACTTTGTAGGCCAGCCCTCAATCCACTGAGCCACACCAGCCAGGGCTATAGTCTTTGTTTTAAAGTCTACTTTTTTCTGATATGAGTATAGCCACACCAGCTTTCCTTTCATTTCCACTTGCATAGAATATCTTTTCCCATCCTTCACATTCAGTCTCTGCATGTCCTTATTTCAGAAGTCTCTTGCAGGCAGCATATAGATGGATCTTGTATTTTTTTTTCTTTAAATCCATTCAGCCACTCTGTGTCTTTTGGTTGGCAAATTTAGTCTATTTACATTTAAGTTTGTTATTGATAAGTACCATATTTTTCAGAGTATAAGAAGCACCCCTCTCCATTTGGGAGGAAAATGGAGGGGTATCTTATATTCTGAATGTAGCTTACCTGGCTCACTGTGTGTGGGGTGGGGGGGAAGGGGTGGGAGTGGCAGCGGTGGAGTGGGGTCACAGGTTATTAAATATTTTACCAAATTTTTTGCTTCAAAATTGTTTTTCCTAGTTTCCCCCTCTAAAACCTAGATGTGTCTTATGGTCAGGTGCGTCTTATAGCCCTAAAAATACGGTACAGACTTATTGCCATTTGTTATTGTTTTCTGGCTGTTTTTGCAGTTCCTCCCGTTCCTCTTTTCTCTTTCTCTCTCCCTTGCAATTTGATGGCTTTCTTTTTATATTTTTTAGTCTTAATTTTTTATTAATTTATTTCTTAATTTACTTATTTTTTCTTTTTTTATTGTTGTTCAAGTACGGTTGTCTCCATTCTTCCCCGCCCCGCCCCCAACCAGGATGGCTTTCTTTACTGTTATGTTTAGATTCCTTTCTCATTTTCTTTTGTGTGCTTAGTACAAGTTAAAAATTTTCCTTTGTGGTTACCATGAAGTTCACATATTGTATAACATCTATATGTAAGTCTCTTTTAAATTGATAGCAACTTAAATCTGAAGACAGTCCAAAGCTTTACGTTGTTGCTTCCCCCCACCCTACAGGCTTTATTTTTGATAACACACTTGACATCTTTTTATTTTCTACTTCCCTTAACTAATTATAGTAATTTTAGTTAATTTTACTACTTTTGCCTTTTAACTTTCATACTTGTTTTATAAATGATTGATCAACTGCCATTACTGTATATTTACATTTTCCAGTGAGATTTTTACTTTCATATGTTTTCTTATTATTAATTAGTGCCTTTTCTTTTTGGCTTAGAAAAGTCCCTTTAATTTTTGTGTAGGCTGGTTTAATGGTGTTGAACTCCTTTACTTTTTGCTTATCTGGGAAACTCTTAATCTCATCCTCAATTCTGAGTGATAACTCTTCTGGGTAGAGAATTCTTGGTTGGAAATGTTTTCCTTTCAGAACTTTGAATGGTTCATGCCACTCACCTTTGGTTCATAAAGTTTCTGCTGAATTCCCTTGTATGTAATAAGTTGTTTTTCTCTTGCTGCTTTTAAGATTCTCTCTTTATCCTTAACATTTATCATTTTGATTATAATGTCTTCTGATGTATGTCTCTTTGGGTTCATCTTATTTGGAACTCTGGGCTTTGTGGGCCTGGATGTCTTTCTCCCTCACCAGGGCAGGGAAGTTTACAGCCATTACTTCTTCGAATAAGTTTTTTGGTCCTCTCTCTCTTCTCCTTCTGGGACCCTTACAATGCAAATGACATTCTGCTTTATGTTGTCCCAGAGGTCACTTAAGGGATCTTTACTTTTAAAAATGCTTTCATTTTGCTTCTCCGTCTGCATGTGTCCACTGCTTTGTCTTCCAGCTCACTGATTTGTGCTTCATTTTTATCCAGTCTGCTGTTAAACCCTTCTAGGAAATTTTTCATTTCAATTATAACTTCTGTTTGGTACTTTCTATCTCCTTGTGGAAGTTCTCACTGAATTCATTGATTCTTCCTCCATGTTTGGTGAGCATCTTTACGACAATTACTTTGAACTCTTTTATCAGGTAGGTTGCTTAGTTCTGTTTCATTAAGGTCCCTGACCCATTTGGCAGAAGGCCCTGGAAAATTTCAAGGTAAACTCTGTGTAGTCCAGAGTTGCTGGCCCTGACTACACAATAAAATAACCTGATGAAGGCCCTACTACAGATCATTGAAATAAAAATATCTGGGTGAAGGGCTCAAACCAACGCTGTAAACACTTAGTAGGCAACAGAGTACTTTTTCATTCATGCCATTAGTTAATATAAATCAGAGCTCTGCCTACAGAGGAACTTACAATTAATAAGGTAAATAGATTCCTGAAATTATAGTATGTTAAGAATATAATAACTCACATTATTCTCTTAGTAGGAGATTAAATGTGCTCAGTGTACACTGTAGGTGTACGTGTACCTGTGCCCATACATAAATTATCATGGAGAGACGAGAGCTTTTACAGGAAAGCTTCACAGAAAGACTAATGTTTGAACTAGACTTAAAAGCAGATCACCAAGAATAAAGCCAAGAGAGCTTCCAATTAAAATAGCCTCCAAATAAATATGGTAATCTAAAAGAAATAGAATGAAAATAACCAATGATGACTGAAGGTAGAACAGACATTATCTACTCAACTGCAAACTTCAGGTGGGCAGAAACTTCATGCTAATTTTTCTTGCATCACTTAGAAATCCCTAACATGATCCAAGCCAAGTATGCAATCAATTTGTCATAATAAATTTGATTCATAAATCACATAGGGAAATAAATCTTTAGAATTTAGAAATAAAAATTACTATATTTTAAAGTATATAAACATGAAATTTTGCTCCCATTTTGATAAAAATGTACAAATATATTTCACAATAAAGAAAACAATGACCAGATGTAAATTTTAAACTTTGTACACAAGTTAAAAAGTAATACTCATTTTATAAAACAAATCTAGTATTTAAAGAAACTTCAAATTAAGTAGAAAACTTACTGAATCAAGAAGTTGGCATTCAGTAGTAAGATTTTTATCAAATAATACTGAAAAACAAAAAAAGAAATATTTTTAACTTTTTAAAGATTATTCTTGTGCTTAAGGGTTATTAGAAATTAAAGCATTAAGAAATATGAAAAGTTCTGTATTATCAAATGCTAAGACAAAAATATAGGTCATCTTATGCTATAACATTTTGTAAAGTGTGTTTGAATTTCTTAATGAAATTCTTATCCTTAATTTCAGTATAGAAAGAGTCTTCTGTAAGCAAATCTCATGCTTGTAATATTAAAGGTACCCAAAAGATGCTAGATGAAGAACATAGCTGGAATCCTTTAAATGTCTGGCCAAAGTAATGTTCATTTCGTCTTAGGCCCCAGCCAGAACAGCGCTGCTGAGCAGCAGATGAAATTAGGTGAAACCATCAGACATTCTATTATAACAAAAATGAAAGAGCCATTTCCCAATGCAGAGCAATCGGAACAAAGTAGGCAGGAATAAACATTAGGGAAGAAAAATAGGGCATTTGGAAGTATGGTTTGAGGATGTATGTGTTGAAAGGAGAACTAAAAGAGAAAAAACTTGAGGGAATTTTTTCTAATTCTGAATTTTCACAAACAGTGAAGGTCTAATGTAAAAAAAAACGCTACTTATTTCCAACATGGACTAGTATCTGCTGTTGATTTTTAATAAGTCCAGCTCAGAAGATTTTTGTGGGGGGGAGAACAGGGTGCTACAACACAAACTAATTCTCATAAAATATTTACTGTGACTGTCCAATTTTCAATCTTCGTTCTTAGAAAATGGTACCCAGGGATATTTACAATATACATTATTAGTGTAGTTTCATTTATTTAAGAAAGCCTCAAATATATTGAAAGGACCTCACCTGACTGGGAAATTTTAATCTCTCCTTCCTGTGAGATGTTATTTTGTGGTGGTATATTTTTTTCGGGGCTACTCATCAAAACATCCTGAGTTGTAATTGAAGAATTTATGACAACCACTTCACCAGCAGGTAAAGGCAAACTCATTCTTTCGCTGGATGAACAATCCATCTCAACGTTTATCTTACTTACATCCTAGAAATAAAAAATGATTATTATACTTAATTAGCAAACATTGGAAAATTAGAAAAAGTCTTATTACTATTAAAAATGATAAAAATAGCCCAGGCTGGTGTGGCTTAGTGGATTAAGTGCTGGCCTGTGAACCAAAGTGTCACTGGTTCCATTCCCAGTCAGGGCTCATGCCTGAATTTCGGGCCAGGTCCCCAGTAGGGGGTGCTCGAGAGGCAACCACACATTGGTGTTTCTCTCCCTCTCTTTCTTCCTCCCTTCCCCTCTCTCTAAAAATAAGCAAATAAAAAATGATAAAAATAGATGGATGACATTCTAAATGCAGGCTAAAGAACATTGTAAGCCCTACTATCTTGCTTCTTAAATAATTAGGTCAGATAATAATAGCAATAGTATGATTGAAGGAAAATTTCTCAGCAATACCTGTACTCATTTCAGAGACTGGCAAACATTTTCTGTGAAGTGCCTGACAGTAAATTTTTTTAAATAGGCTTTTTGAGCCATAGAGTCTCTGCCACAACTACTCAACTCTATTCTATTGCAAAGGCAACCAGATATAATACATAATAAATACATAAATAAGAACATAAATAAATGTGTCTGTGTTATAATAAAAAATAATAATCTTGGTTTGAGTTAGAGAATACAAAATGACACTATGGTCTCAAGCTAAAGGCCTTTGAAACAAGAACTCTTATTTTATATTACTGATTTTAGATTTCCAATGGAAATTATGGGGGTTGTTTATGGAGTTACTATACACAATAACATAAATAGATAACATGCTGGGCTATCTACTACACTAGAATAAGACTCACATGGTTTCCTTCAGTTAAATCTTGTAATCTAGGACACTGAGCATCTTCTACTATGCTGTTCCTGAAAAAAGAAAAAAAAAAATAGCACTGTACTCAGATAATCAATCATATTACTTTCTTTTGTGTTAGAGACTATCCTTTATGATCAAAAATGGAGCCTGGTTCAAGATCAGGCCTGATCTGAATAGATTAGTTTGGGACTATAGCTACTACAGGATGGTTTTACAAATCAACTGTATTCTTCCCCAGAAAGCTCACAAGCCTGTTTCCATGTTGGTCAGGTCACCAGCAATTCTCTGAATCTCAGTTAAATCCAGAACTACATACCAGAGAAGGTTAGGAGAAAGCTGACTTCTAGGGGAACGATGCGGGAGGGTGAAACAGTAACTCAACTATTGTGTAGATGGAGTTGGCTACATTTACTTGTTAGTTATAGTGTATATAGCACATAATCCTAATGTTATCTTGTACTTTATTAAAAATATCTGTTGCAACCTCTTCCAAGTTGTGGGGTTATGTGTGTGTGTGTGCACACACACATACACACACGTGTACATATATGTATATACAACACACATATATACATATATATTTTTTCAATTCTAGTTTTCAGCTTCATTTTGTTTTCATCGCATGAAGTTTACTTGTAAGATGCTCTCTTTCAGGACTATTTTTGGGAATTAAGTAAAAATTTTTTAAAGAGTACCTGTAATATCACCTAAATACAATTATCTTCTTACTACAAGATAATAAACTACAGGATATACAAAGTAAAAGAATACATTTAAGAAATGATGATAAATTGGTATTTTATAATCCACAGACTTCTAGAACATCTGAAATATTTTAGTCCCCATGCAGGCTCAATAATACTTTGGTTTATACAAAAAAATTAAAAATTCTAAACTTGTTTTATGACCTATTTAAGAACAATAATGTTCATTTGTTTCCCCTATTTCAATTCATAGGGCATTCTTTATATTTCTGACAGCCTTGTTTGCTGCGATGACTGAGTATTCAATGTTGTCTCATCTCCAGGTTAATAATAAATCCAATAGTCCTCCCTTGGCTCCAGACTATAATTTTATTTTTTACTTATTTAAAGTATCTTTTCCTATCAGACTTCTGGTACATTTACATTCATGAACAAGGACCAAACAGGTACTTTTGATGCCATTTGTGCAGAGGCACTAGAAAGAGTGCAAGCAGCATCCAGTGTCACTGATTACATGTTGAATTTGGGTGCGTTACTAACTTACGCAGTTTTCTCACTTGAAAAATGGGATCTAGTACCTCCCAAGGTTGTCGTGAGGATTAAATGAAATGGTGCATGCTAAGAACCTAGAACCATGTGTAGCCAGTCCCTAATAATCATTCAGTGCACATTAGCTCCCCCTTCTGTCATGCTCTGCCACCTGTGGAAACAGCAATCTCAAGACACTTTCTATAAAGGCTGGTACGAATGCCTCCCTCTCAATGACCCTGTAAGGAGGCATCAATACTGCTCTTTGTAGATGATGAAAGCGAAGTAAAGTCACACTAACTCGTCGAGCACCAAGTTGCAGTCTGTTTAGCACCAAAGGACACTATCATGATTTTTCTTTTTAGTTCTATGGTAGGTATTCTTTGCCCATCTAAATATGACCATTCAGCAATCTGAAATCCTAAGCCTTAGTTTCCTCATTTATAAAAGAGAAGTATTGCCTTTAGGGTCATTGTGAAATTAAATTAAAAATATATGGCTTACACATTTTAGCAAGTTAACAATCTGAAGTAGTACTTAATGTCAACATCTAATTAAATTCTTAACAACACAGTAAAGAAATACCTGTTTTCAGGCATGTTTGAAGGCAAAGTCTTTTCATCAGCATGTCCCCTTCTGGCACTCTGAGGCTCAGGAGCTGCTGGTGGCATAGTGTGTCTTAGAAGGCCCACATCGGCCCTGCTGTCAGACACAGCTTTGCTGACAGACTTAGGTGTCCAAAGTCTTTGGGAAAGACGTTCAGAAGAGACAGAATGTCCTAGAACATGAGAGAAACCACCTCAATATCAAAAGTTCTTTCATTCACTTTTCATTATAACTAGGAAGACAGTGCAAATTCTTCCTATTCCCCTACCAGCTACCCTCTTTCGCTTGTAAAATAGTGTTTGTTAAAGTCAAATGCCCAGAACCTTCAGTTAAAGACAGTATTGAACACCCAGGTCACACTCTGCTTCCTATCGACGTCCCACTACCATAAGCAGTAAGAGATCATTTTAAAAGGCAGCATGCCACAAAGACGGAGGAAACTAAAACAGAGACAATAACCGGAAAATTTTGGAAGCTGTAATAAAGATGAGTAAGTGAAATTTTACTTAGTTTATTCAAGAAAATAAATCCTAAGCAACCAGTGAGGGAAGATGAGAGTCAACCCAATTTATACCACAGTGCCCCTCAAAAGAACTGCTGGCCTCAAGTGTCTCTGGAAGTGGAGAAGATTGGTTCAAAGTCACTTCAAGGAACAATTAGAGCCCAGGTTGCTTTCCTCATTCCCCACAGCTGGGCAACTGTCATCCACAACACCGCCCCACCCCCCCAACCCAAATCAGAAAACTGGAGGCTTATTCCACCAAAAAGGGAAACAGAGGGTCTCTGATTTAGAAGATAACAGGTAAGGTTGAAAGGTGGGTACTATATAGAAAAGAAGGGGATTAAGTGAGTATTTACAAATAAACGGTAGGGCACTCAGGTTTCCCTGTCCCCTCCCTACCTCCCCTCCAACCCCATGGCTCCTGAAAGACTGGCAGCCAGAATGGCAGTGAATTATACCCTCCGGGCAACAGACTGAAAGATTATTCTCTGGGGAATCTAGCCCATGAGAAAAGACAGCAGTGACACGCAGGTTCGCAGCATAGGGGCGTGCAGCTAAACCGGGCCCAGTACGGTCCCTGTGCGTGCACCGCCACGCAGAGCCCTGCTCCCACTGTGCGCGGGTTGCAAACGAGCTCCAAACGCCCGAGGAAAGCTGCTTAAGTGAGGGAGACCAAAACCAGACAGACGAAAGTATCTTGGAACAAATATGGACTACATGGGGGAAAGAAACCTAAAGCTCTGGGCAATGCCCTCAGAAAGATAAGACAGTGCAGTCTTCTCAGTGCAGTCTTGTCTAAACGAGCACAGCTGGTGCTGAAGTGAAACATCCCAAGAATGAGGAGGCACTATTGGGAATTAAAAACATGACAGCTAACGTGAAGTTGAGGAAATCCAGAGAGTAGAAGAAAATGTTAAGTGCAGGAAAGAATGGTAAAAGTAGTCTATTTACCAAGAGAAAAATATGTATTTCTGAAAGAAAGATCAGAGAGAACAAAGGTGAGTAAATCAAAGGAGTAATTCAAGAAAAAATTGACACGTGTTCAGAGAAGGCTAGAAACAAGACTCCAAGACTCTGTGAAGAATTACTAATCACTACGTTGTACACCAGAAACTAATTGTATGTCAACTTAAAAGGACTTAAAAGTTTTAAAAAGTAAAAGCAGTTGCCTCTAGGGAGAGACCATGAGTGAGAGGGCCTTTGTGGGCGTCTTCTGTTTTGTAATGAGCCTCGTATAACTAAGTGCTCTGTATGTAAAACTCAATTTTAAAAAGATCGACTTTTGCCATAAACTTTTATCTCCCCAGTTACACATGCGGAGTTGGGAAAAACAGACAGTGATCAGCTCATAGCTATGGAAACCTCTAGGATCCTGGAGAAGCAGGTAGCAAGCAGCCTTGTTATTAGCAGCGGGGGAATTCCTAAACTGAGGTGATAAATTTACATTTTCCTGTAAATATTAGAGAGCAGCTAAGCTTTATTTTCAGAAAACTTCCTAGTGTACACAGTTAAATAAGAGGAGAAAACAGCTCTTCAACTGGTCAGTACTCAAAGAGGCTTTGGGCCCTTTCTCCTTGAAAATAAGTATCCAGCTCTTAAAGCACTGACAGAAGTATGACTGAGATATAAGGAATGGACCACTTCAACAGTGCCCTCTCATCCTATGGCTAATAAACTCAATCTAATATAGATAGTCTATGAAAAATTGCTCTTGAAAAATACACCCACTGTTAGAAAATTATAAGAATTGTTTCCTGAAATATTTTAAAATTAGAAAACTAGTGTGTCCAAAAGATCAAAGTTTTATACAAATTAAATTAAAACCCAAACCATCCTTCATAAGTTTCATTTTAAAGCACAATAGAGCGGTGCAATAGTTTATGACCAAGCTTCCTTTGCATCTTAAATTCTAATCTAGCTTCGAAAATCACCTAACTTCTCATGCTCCCATCATGTTCCTCACCTCCTGAGATCCTGACCCACCTCACAGGACTGTGGGGTAAGAGGTAATGACAGGTGTGAAGTCGCTCAGAAAGCATGCAGTTTGCATGTGTTTGTAAGTGAGCATGTAGTCTACTTTCCAGAAATGACAGAAAGCTTATATCCCTTCATGTAAAAACTATTTTTCACTTCCTATACAACCTCCCATCCAACCAAGATATTATTAAGTGGTCGCAGCAGAAAAACGAACCTGAGAATGATTTAACGGGACTTTCAACTCTGAAAAATCCAGCATCAAACACAATTTTATCAACTTCCTTTGGTACCACAGAGGCTGCTGCCTCAGCATGTTCTTCCTGTTTAATTCTCTCTCTCATTGCATTTTTTATGGCAGCAAGGCGATTTCTAGCTGCAATTCTTCCACCATCATCCTGTTTTGGTTTGCTTGCTGTACCTGAGACAACTTTTTTCTGCAAAAAGAAATGATGGCATTTATTAAAAGTACTCATTACTACCTTGTAAGAAAAATAAAACATACATAAAATATTTCACACATTCCTCATACACTTATCAAGTTCCTAGTATGTGGTGGGAGTCAAAAGGTAAAGGACAAAGTCCCTGCTCTCCAGGAGTTCATAACTTCACAGTAGAAGTGGAAGAGCTAGATAAGGACACTGAGAAGGACAAATGTCACGTTAGAGACAAATTCAGAGGCATGTAGAAGAACATAAAGATGACACCTAAACCAATCTCCAGAGGCATCAAGAAAGGCTTACAGGAAGTTGCAGGAAGCTGAAATCAGTCGGCCAGGCTGAACAATGAGGTGAGGAAAGAGCTCGATAGAGAAGATAGCACGTTTGCGAAACCAGAAGCAAAAGAAGCAGAGAGGAGGTGGCAAGATCAGCAACAGCTAGATTATAAAATCCCTTACTTGTAACCATTTTATGGAGCCACACTTCTACAGAGAACAAAGGAGTAGAGATTACTGATGATTTTTAATCAAGAAATTAGGATTATTGCATTTGCATTTTAGCAAGGTCACTTTGGCTGTAGCATGGAGGGCTGTAAGGCACTGGGAAAGGAGACAACTACAATGATACAGGGGAGACAATGATGGTAGCTAAACAGAGGGAGAAATGAAAAAAAGTGAAGAGATACTTAAGAGGCCCAATTGAGAGGACCTAGCCTACTAGATGGGTGTGGAGTGGAGACAGTGAAATAGAGAAGGGAGAGATCCAAAGAACATACCCAGGTTTTGATTTTGGTCATGCCATTCTCTGAGACAGAGATGCATCGGTGTGTGTGGAGGTGATTTCAGTTTGAGATATAATGATTTTAAGGTTAAGTGAGTCAGGATATATAGACCTTAGCAGTGAGTGTGGTCTGAAACACAGATTTGGGAATCATCAAAGAGTGGGTAGGATTGCACAGGAAGACTCAGGAAGGAGAGAAGAGAGTTGAGGTAGAAATTCTGAATAGGACAAACTTTAAAGGGATAAATGAAAAAGCAAAAATTTGCAAATATGACTGAAGAATGGGCACAGAGGTAGGAAGAAAGTCAATAGAACATAATTTTAAGAAAGAGCAAGTATGCTGTATTTAACACTGCAGAGGGATTATTTTATAAATAAGTGTCTAATAACTTTAGCAACTGCTGAATCAATAACCCTGGTAATATCTGTTCTAGAGGCATAGAGAGGGGGGTAAAGGTGAAGTGCAGTGAGTTGAATAAAGACAGAGCACAGACAACTTTTTCAGGAAGAAAAACAGGAACAGAGGTACAGACACCTAGAGGGAGGTGTGGACATCATGCTTTTTTTTTTTTTTTTAATGGAAACATACATAAAATTCTAAAGATGTCTAAAAACTAATGAAAAAAAAGAAAAGAGAAAATAAGGCTAAGTGATATAGAGGTCAATGAATAAGAAGTCGGAGGGAATGTTAGGAGGTACAGTGGCCTATAAAATAAAGTAGGAGAGAGACATCTGGTGATAAGGGGCAGAATTACAAGACTCTGATACAGTGTCATACTCATACAGCCATTATCTACATCACTGATATTAATGTCTCCATGACTCGATACTCAATACGAAACATCCACAGTAGTTTCACAACGTTCAAGCATCTTTCACTGTTTAGCAGACATGAAACTCATTCAATCAGTTTCATCACTGTCCTCAGGGTCCTTTTCATAAGACTTCATTACTGCAATACTGTTATGAGATTCTTTTAGTACTCTAACATCTTTAACAGATTCAAAACAGTTTCTACTGGACCACATAAGCATAATAAAGAACCAACCTAAAAACCTGATTTTACAGCCACAGGTGTTTTTCTGAAATCTAAAAGAAAAACTGGCAATGCTCCAAGGTGGTTTGAGAAATATTCATTTGAACCAAAAACTGAGTTAAAACATTATTAGAAAAAATTTTTCTACAAATAGATTAAGAATGGGATCTATCATGTTAACAAAAATAATTTTACTGAGAAAGTAATAGGAAATTTTACAAGATAAAGTATATGGAAGAAGGCAGAAGTTATTTACTCTACCAATAGTAGTAAAAAAAATAATATATATATAAGCAGAGTTTAAAGAATAAAACAAATATGCACATATCCACTACTTAGCAACTCAGAAGCTGTCAGGGTACCCCAATTCAATCACAGACCCTCCCTCTCTCCCTCCGAAAATAACCATTCTGAATTTTGTGTTCATTATTGCCTTATTCCTTCTTCAAATACAATCAAGAATTGTAATTAACATATGGGAACATAGTTTGCAAATAATGAAAATATGAAGCTAAAAGTTTTTAAAGGTTAAAAATTTTTAAGAAATCATTAAACTATAAGAGTCTATAATAGAAAATGAAAAACTTACCCGAAAAACCTTTTTGCTTGTATTATTGTTATTTTGCCACCCAGATTCCTCAAGTTTGGTCAGATTGTTGAATTTTTGGTTTACATCTTCTATCTGTGAATAAAGTACAAATTTATCAGTTCAATGCTAATCATATCAATATTACAAACTAATGAACTGGACTTCCAAAAAATGGAGAGTGACTTGGACTGATGACAGATAAAATAAGACTACGTCGCCCTGACCAGTGTGGGTCGGTTGGTTGGGCATCATCCCACAAACCAAAAAGTTGCTGGCTCAATTCCAGGTTAGGGCACACGCCTAGGATGCGGGTTCAATTCCCAGTTGGGGCGTGTGCAAGAGGCAACCGAACAATGTTTCTCATGTCAATGTTCCTCTCTTCTTTGTCCTTCCCTTCCCCTCTAATAAATAAATAAATATTTTTAAAAACTAAGAAAAAATAATTAGACTAAGTTATTCTCAATTTAGTATTCAAATCAAGAATTCTTAATGGTAAAATTGTTCATTGTTATTTTTGGTTTCATAAACTTTCAAAATCTACATAAAGGATGTCATACGTGAGTAATTCTCCTAAATAATTTTTGATCACTAAAATGGTAGGAGAGATACTCTGTATTACACAATGTGAACACAAGTTCTGTCTTTTTTTAAAACAGTTTATTTTCCTACTGAAGGATATACTGGTTGCTTCCCAGTTTTGGCAATTAAGAATAAAGCTGCTATAAACACATGTATATGTTTTTGTCTAAACATATGTTTTCAACTTGAATAGCAACCAACTTGAAAAAGGAACCAACTTGAATAGGAACCAACTTGAAAAAGTTCCCATTGGGAAGTGAGCATCAGTAAAGATAGTAAGTGTAAACAATGCAACACATCAAATACCTTTAAATTCATAAATAATGAGACTAAAAAACAAAATTAAATGGTCATCATTAAAGGATGCCATTGAACCAACTCATTATTATGAAAACTGGTAAATATATTAAAACTGGTCATAAAGTAATGCTCACATCATTATGACCGATGATTGTTAGCTACTAGCTATTGAGAGAATATTTTATACATTTATTTTGAAATAAGCATAAAAAGCTAGAGAGTGTCATCTCCTCCACACCTTTACTAATCTTCCTAGTATTTCCCTCTATTGTAGCTTTTTTTTACATTAGACTAGAATTATACGTGGTGTCTGACTCACTAATAAAACCATAAAACTCCTCTGGGACAAAGAACGTGCCTTCAACCCCTAGTACAGCGCCTGGCACACAATAGGAACTCAACAACAGCGAGATGAACTGGACTACTAAACTACAGTTACTCATTTTCTCACATGTATAGTCAGAGGCTATTCAATAGTTGACTATAACCTCAATCTCCAACTATATAGAAATTATCCTGACAATATGTGGGGAGGAGGGGACTACAGTCATAAAATGTAGACAGTGTTTTATGGTTTATAAAGGTACTATGTAATGTCTCGTTTACCATATAGGTACTTAAGTAGCTACTATTACCTCCATTTTACCACTGTTACCTCATTTGAAGAAAAAAAAGACTGGACTCAAAAGTTAGTGCATTCCAAATGCTTGACCACATACCTGAAAACTAACCATATCCCAAAATCCATCCAGATCTGTACAGGTAATTTCCTTTTTACCCCGTTTATGTTCACAATCATCCACTAGTCCTTCGAACTGTTTGAACCTTTCTTTCATAAGGAGTCTTGTTTGACCAACGGCTGTGAGAATAAGTTCTTTAGCTAAAGGAAGTAAGAGGTTTTTGTAAGTTAAAGGACAAAACAGAAACTATTGCCAGTCAACCAGCTGCTAAGAAGACCTCACCCCTAATGTTCTATCAAATTTTTAACTTAAAGCAAACAAAAATTTGTTACAAAATGTTGTGATACAAATACTGAGCATTAATTCTCTGCTTCAATTACTGCTAAAAATAAGAAGTATTTATTCTCCCTAAATACCGTTATATAGCAAACAGCCTTGTACCCTTCCTTGTATTTGTAAGAATACAACCTTAAAAACCTCATTGCACATCAGTAGTTAAGAAAGGCTTCACAGTGACAGCACACAAGTGATTTTTTTCTAAACAGCTTCCCCAAGTAAGTGAGATTAAGGAACTTTTCGGAAAATCTGTTCCACATTGATATAGGTAATTTTCATTCAGAAAATATTTTTGTATAATTAACCAATACCAGATATGGATGTCACTCACAGAGACATATGAAGAAAATCTAATAATAGGCAAATGTCTAACTCTTAGGAATGATAGTCAATATTCTAATTATTTACATCTTTTAAGTCATGTTATCAGTTTAGCAGAGATGTTAGTGAACATATATTGAGATGAAAAAATTCTCACTATTTTGAAAAACAAAGTATAAAGTTGGAAAACACCGGATTTTTAAGTTTCAGGTTAGTGTAACCACATTAAGATTAAAAAAAATAATAAAGCTAAAATGTAAAAATATATATATAAATGTTCCCTTACCATCATCTGGAATGTCCAATTGAAGCTTCCTGTCCCACTGCAGGCACTGAGAAGTTAATTTCTCAGTTTCTGACTGGAGAATATTTCTAAAATTAAGACAAACATTTCAGTTTTACAAATATTTCTCACACTAATATCTAAGTATCAGCATTATGACAGTTATACAATATTAATTTCCAAGAGTTGATGCTTAATTATTTCATCAATTGTGATATATTAAAGCCCCCCAATTACAAGTGGATATCCTATGTACATCCATCCTTCTACACATAATTATTAGGATGTGCCTGTCCAAAGGCAGTGGCTCTCAGCTGGAGTCAATGCCCCCAGCCCCGCACCTGTGGGGATGTCTGGAGGCGTTTTTTATTGTCTGGAACTAAAGGAGTACTACTGGCCAGGGATGCTACGAAGCATCTTATAGTGCAGAAGACTGCCCCCACCTCCATGAGAATTATCCCATCCAAAATGTCAACAGTGCCAAAGTTGAGAAACCCTGGCCTATGGGTAAATTTAATGTTTCTTTATAAAAAGCATCCTAGCAGGAGAAAGTGAGGGTAATTCTTTGTTCCTTAGAAGAAAAATTTAGCTGTTTATATTTAGTGTCATAAAAGAGAACACCTTAATGAGAAAGGAGCCCTGGCTTAGATCTGACATTAGTTGGCAACATCTGGAGGCACTGCTTAGCATCAGTTTAGCAATACAATGGACTAAGTAGTCTCTAAAATTCCTCACAAATCTAAAACCTGATGCTCTAACAATTCAAATGGCTCTCAAATATATAAAAAGATACTCATTCATCATACAGCAAGTGAATATTAAAACTTTAGCAAGATAATACTTCCTATTTGATTGGCAAAGCTCAAAAAAATTAATACTGCATTGGAAAGTGTATTAGAATTTTCCTGCTACATTAACTCAAGAATAATAATATGTAAAAACTTCCTATGTGATGTGGAGTGTTAGGGTCCTTCTCCAATTGTTTCCAAGGCATTTAGATGGCATGACTTAAGTTCCCCAAACAGGATGTTAATTTTCACACTTCGAAGTTACAGAAACATAATTCTATCTCATGAGTTAGAGGGCCAAAGAGCCTCCTACCGATTCCCATTATCCACCTTTTATAAAGTAAATATTAACCTGGATTCTTGTGGGAGGCAAAAAAGTGAGAAAACAGGAACTGTCATACCTTGCTGGAGGGAAATGTCAATTAAGATATTTACATCTTTGCATATGAAAAAACTGAAAAGCATACAGGTTGTTCTTTGAAGCCTTGATTATAACAGTAACAGAGTGAATGGAATGTAAATGACCAGCTACAGGGACCAATCTATTAAGTAAACTGTGACATCCATATAATTGGATACTGTGTGGCCATTACAAACACACACACAAAAGCAACAACATGAGGAAGTTCTTCAAGTACTAAAATAGAATGTTTCCTACATGAAAAATAAATGAAAACAGAATAGTATGCTATTGCATATACAAACAAAGAAAAATATGCTTATGTTTGTCTACATATACCTTGACATCTCTGGAAATATTCAGAAGAAATGAATAACACTTGCTTCCACGGAAGCTTCCAAGTATGGATGGGGTTGGGAGGCAGAGTTGGGAAAAAGACTCGTCACTTGTACCTTTTTCTACCTTTTGAAATTACCCAAAGTCAGCTTCCCTGAAATTCATCTATTACATTAAGGTTAAAAATAGTTAAATTTTGGTTTAAATGTCTAGACAATAATACAAAATTCTCACACTAGGAACAAACGGACAAACCTGAAATATGGCACATCATGCTGTGGCTGAGCTATCTGATCTTCATTTATTTCAAGTAATGGAACTTCTTTAATTGGAAGGCCACTCGGATTTTTAATAGCAGTTTCATTTTTATTTAAGACATTTTCTGTAGATTAAAGAAAATATTACATATAAATTTCTTTTTTTTGTGAACCATAAATTTTTATTCCTTTAAGAACAGAGCTTTGAGATACATACCGCAAAAATGGTTATAAATACAAGAAGAAATGGACAGATCCAAAATTAGGGGAACCATTAACACAACTTTAGAAACTGACATATAATAAAATATATAAAAAAAAAGGAGGATTTGAATATACAACTGACAAGCTCAACCTAACATATACATAAAAAATAAATTTCCTAACAGAACATAAAAGTTGTTTTCAAACACCCCTGGGACATTTACAAAATAGAGCATTTATTAGGCCACAGAGAATTTCCACAGCCTATGACCATAGTACTAACTTGGCCAAATATAATATACACTCACTCACTCTTGTTAACACACAGACACATACATTTACATCAGGAGTCCAGAGCTAACACTGTGTAGGGTGGTGACATAGTAGATGCATACAGATAAATTTCAAAGTAGCAACTCCTAAAATGACAACAAATTTTTTTAATCCTTCAATTTTTTTCAGTGCTGAATTTCAAAATTTTATTTCTGCTTCAATGATTTCATTCAACACACCTCTAAAGTGTCTCTCAATATTTTCATCTCTTCATATTTATACTCATGCCAACTGCCCCTCTCCAGATCTTTCCACAGACTTTCCCATCTCTTCTGACCCTGAGATCGCATCCTTGAACTATATGGTGAAAGGGGCTCTAAAACAATTCACTAATAAATCATAATCCAGAAAAGTAAAAATTTAATTGAACTACCATACCTTTATTCCAAACTGTTAGAGAATCCAGAGGATATTGTAATTTTGAATCTTGATTTACTGCCTTGGCAGAGTAAATTTCACATTTTTGTGCCAACATTTCTTGTGTTGCATCTTGAATCTTATCACTAAAAAACAACAGCAAAAATAGACTTCATGAAACATGAGCCCTATATCTTGGATTAAAGGATTTCAAAATTATGTTGCTTTTGAACAAGGTGGGTTAAAACAGAAATTAATTTATTTTTAAAAATGTGTCTATTCTATAGGAAAAAATTTTAAACACCACAGTGGGAATTTCCATCTCTCCACTCTTTTTTTTAAAAAAATATATTTTATTGATTATGCTATTACAGTTGTCCCATTTCTCCATCATTCCCCTCCACCCTGCACACCCCCTCCCACCCACATTCCCCCCCTGTAGTTCATGTCCATGTGTTATAAATTCATTAGCTTCTACATTTTCCACACTATTCTTGCCCTTCCCCTGTCTATTTTCTACTCACCATTTATGCTATTTGTTCTCTGTATCTTTTCCCCCCCTCTCCTCCTCCCACTCCCGTTGCTTAACACTCCATGTGGTCTCCATTTCTGTGTTTCTGTTCCTGTTCTAGTTCTTGGCTTAGTTTGCTTTTGCTTTAGGTGTAGTTGTTAATATTTGTGAGTTTGCTGTCTTCTTATTGTCCTATTTTTTATCTTCTTTTTCTTAGATAAGTCCCTTGAACATTTCATAGAATAAGGGCTTGGTCATGATGAACTCCTTGAACCTGACCTTATCTGAGAAGCACTTTATCTGCCCTTCCATTCTAAATGACAGCTTTGCTGGATAGAGCAATTTTGGATGTAGGTCCTTGCCTTTCATGACTTGGAATACTTCTTTCCAGCCCCTTCTTGCCTGGAAGGTCTCTTTTGAGAAATCAGCTGACAGTCTGATGGGAACTCCTTTGTAGGTGACTGTCCCCATATCCCTTGCTGCTTCTAGAATTCTCTGCTTCATTTGAATCTTGGCTAATGGAATTACGATGTGCCTTGTTGTGTTCCTCCTTGGGTCCAACTTCTTTGGGACTCTGAGCTTCCTGGACGTCCTGGTAGTCTATTTCCTTTGCCAGATTGGGGAAGTTCTCCTTTATTATTTGTTCAAATAAGTTTTCTACTTGTTGCTCTTCTCCTTCCCCTTCTGGTACCCCTATAATTCGGATGTTGGGACATTTAAAGATATCCCGGAGGTTCCTAAGCCTCTCATTTTTTTTGAATTCTTGTTTCTTCCTTGTTTTCTGTTTGTTTGTTTCTTCCTTCTGGTCCACTCCATTGATTTGAGTCCCAGTTTTCCTCCCATCTCTACTGGTTCTCCATGTGTCTTCCTTCATTTCACGTATTGTAGCCTGCATTTTTTCATCTAATTTGTGAGCAAAATCAACCAATTCTGTGAGCATCCTGATCATCAGGACTTTGAACTGTGCATCTGATAGGCTGGCTATCTCTTCATTGGTTAGAGGAATTGGCTCTGGGGATTTCATTTGTTCTCTGGTTTGAGCCATTTTTGGTGGTTTTCTTTTTTTTTGTTTTGTTTTTGGTCTGGTTGCGGCTGTTACGTAGTGAGGAGTGGAGCCTTAGGTGTTCCCCAGTGTGGGGCAGCCCAGTCGCTGAGTTGTGACGCTGTATGTGGGGGTGGGGTCCGAGAAGGAACAATGGCGCTTGCTCTGCTCTCTCTTGGATTCCAGTCCCTTCCGCCACTGCCCCTTTGCCTGGATTATCTGTGCGCGAATGTGGGACTACCTGGTCAGCCAGCCACCTTGCGTGGCCTCATTGGGTCTGCACAGTTGCCACCCTGTGCCCGGGGTCCGCTGGCCGCCGCCTGTGCTCCTGGGAACTGCCAGCTGCTGCCGCCTGCGTGCCCAGGTCCACGCCTCCACTTTTTCCTGCCGCAACTCCGCCCCTCTTACCGGTCTGGATGAATGGTTGTTGGACTTCCGTACAGTTCAATTTTCTATCAGTCCTGATTGCTTTCTTGTTTCTAAATATTTGTTGTCCTTAATTTTGGTTGTGAGAGGAGGCACAGTGTGTCCACCTATGCCTCCATCTTGGCCAGAAGTCCATCTCTCCACTCTTAATAAAACATAAGCACTTAGTCTTGGAGCAGTTTCCAGTAAATTTACTGCCAGCCCATCTTTGCAAAATAACTTGTTCCTTCTTTTAAAAGATTCTGACTTTCTCCCACTCCCCCCAACTTTGCAAGTTAACTGTTTTTGTCTTTAGAGATAGTTTTTCTAAAGTAATACTCAGCAAGCAAAAAAACCCAAAAAACAAAACAAAAAATCAAACCATATCTCACCTAAGCATTATAGCAATTTCTTCTAAAAGTTTATTTCTAAGTATTATAATACTCACTTTTTAAAACCAAAACCCCCCCACATATTGTACCATAAAAATAATGATAATAACAACACATAGGAAATATCAAAGCTGTCAAATACATTATTGTAGCCTTCTGAAAGAAATTTTTTAGGAGATCAAATTTTCATATTTTATAATTAACATCATTTACCTACTAAATAATAACTTTAAAAAGCACAGGACAGCCCTGGCGGGTGAAGCTCAGTGGATTGAGTGTGGGCTGCGAACCAGAGGGTCACTGGTTTGATTCCTAGTCAGGGAACATGCCTGGGTTGTGGGCCAGATCCCCAGTGGGGGGGGCCACATACGTTGATGTTTCTCCCCCTCTCTAAAAATACATAAATAAAATCTTTAAAAATAAAAAATAATAAAAAGCACAGAACAGATCAAAGAAAGGCACTTGTCATCCATCTTAGCAAGGAATTCAACATTAATATTACATCCTTACACTTCTGCTTTTACAGGAGTCCAGGTGTAACAGGGTGTCAAGAAAGCCTCGGCACTTCGGGGAGTCATAGGTGTAACCTGATAGGTCTTCAGACCGTCTAGTGGCTGAAACATAAAATCTGTAGGTGCGAAGGAATTCTTTCCTTTTGTTTTTGCAGTATTTGTCTTAGGTAAGTTTCCCATTTTTGGTAAAACTCCATCATATGTTGCGCTGCTTTGCAAATCCAAATTATTTTCTTCACTATCAACTTGAAAAGAAATGACCTAGATATGAATAAACAAAATAGAGTAAGAATTTCTCTTCTTGGGATATCCTGAACTAATTTTTACAGGCCTGAAAATGTGCAGGTTGAGATATATGTGCCATGTACATAGTTTACCAGACAAAAACAAATACATCTGCGTGTGTACGTGGAGTCAGAAGACCAGCTACACTGAACCGTTGCTATGGTCCAGAAAGAGAGAGAACCAATCCTTATGAAAAGAACTAAACATGTAATAGGTTTTTGGTATTATAACAAATTAAAATATATGAAAACTAAGGTAGAAAAATTTACTCACCTACCAAACACACATATTTTTACTTAAATTATGTTGATAATTACAATGGTTTGAGAATCATAATCCGAAATTTACTGGATGACTACTATTGTCAAGGACCAAATCCTTTACTACATGAGCAAAAATATTTTTCATGTAACACACAGTAAGATTAACCACATAAAATATGAAACATATTTTTTTGTCAATTTACTTGTTTATTTTACTAAGATATAATTGACATATAATACTAGTTTCAGGTGTACAGCATGATTTGATATTTGTATATATAGCAAGATAATCATAAATAGCTACAAATTTTTTAATGATTTTTTAAATTATTTTTATTTATTTTTAGAGACGGGGAAGGGAAGGAGAAAGGGAGAGAAATATCAATGTATGCTTGTCTCTTGCACACTCCCCACTGGGGACCTGGCCCACAACCCAGGCATGTGCCTGGACTGGGAATCAAACCAGTGGCCCTTTGGTTCACAGCCCGCACTAAATCCACTGAGCCACACCAGCCAGGGCTACAAATTTTTTTCTTGTGATGAGAACTTTTAAGATTTACTTTTTGTAACTTTCAAATATGCAATGCAGTATAATTAACTATAGTCACCATGCTGTCCATTATATCCCCAGGACTCACTTATTTTATGACTGGAAATTTGAACCTTTGACTACCTTTACCTATTAACATTCACCCATTTAAACATAATTTTTAGAGGTTTCTATGTTTCAGATTTTTAATGAGGTATGAACTGAAACCAGAGTATTTCAACCTGGACAAGAGTTCAAGGGTAACAATGTCCCTGAGGTTAGTGTGAGAATGAAAGTAAAAATGAGTGATATACAGATCATGCATCATAGAAATGTTCACTTGAAACCAATATAGGGGTATGCTAAAGTAGGTATACAGTTGTTCATATGGAAAACAGACATGTAGGTTAAGATTATTGCAACAGCTTTATTAACTCAAAAGAATGTTACTCACAATTGTAAACCTACTTTTGCCCACCCCACAGGGTAGGGGAAAAATAGGTTTACAGTGTGAGTATGCAAAAAGAATTTATTCTTGTATTAATTATTGTATTATTTTCCATATGAACAACTGTTAACCCACTTTTGCCCCATCCTGTGTAACTGTATTAACCAACGTCAACCCAATAAATTTAATTCAAAACAAACACACAAATAAAAAGTGAATGATAATCCTTAAGAAGAAAATCAGTCTCATGGGAGGAGCGCTGAAGTACAGCTGCTTGCCTGTGAAGATTCACTCTGTAGCGTCTTCCTGGAGGATCTGTTTGATTTTCAGTAAGAATCTAGTCACTTTGGCATACTTTTTTTTTAAGGTTATAGAATTGTAGCATGGATTATAAATGAAAGGATGGGTGTTCAAAATGGTGGCTCTTTTTTGAAGACTCTACTAGGCTCTATGGTAGATGCTACCGGAAACATGAGGTTATTGAATTCTTAATATTAGTCTATGTGGGTATTACATGTTACAGATAGAAAAACAAACTCATAACTTGCCCAAGGGTATATAACTAATTGGAAACAGAGACAATATTTAAACTCAGGCCTAATTAAATTAAAAGTCAGTGCATTTCACCCTACCCCATCAAAGCTAATTCTCGTGTGAACGTTTCTATCAGCTGTGTTTTTATTTTATTTTTTCTATCTCCTGTTAACCAAATTATGTTTTCTCTACCCATAAAGCTCTCAGGGTAAGATACCTGAAAAACAACAGTAAATCCTCTTATTCTTCTTTATGACTCAAGAGTTTTTCACACACATGTAGGTTAACCTCTTGGTTGGTTCTATATGCTTAATTTCAACTTTTTGAAAGTAGCAATAAGAGATCTAGCAATAAGAGTAGCAAAAGAATCTAGAAATAAACAGATTTTATACACTACCTTGTCAGGCTTAGTTTCTATGTTTTGGGCAGATCTTCCTTGATTTGTTGCCTTTCTTTCTGTTTCATTATCTAAAAAAATAAAATAAAATATGTCATCCATTTTGACTAGACAGAAAATGCTGCATTAAAAGCACTAAGTAATTTGGGAAAGGAAAAAAAAGGCAACAATAGGGATCTATGTCTTTTTTTTTTTTTTTTAGAGAGAGGGGAAGGGAAGGAGAGTGAGAGGGAGAGAAACATCGATGTGAGAAACAGGCAGGGGCTTAACTGGGAATTGAAGTGGCAACCTTTCAGTTTGTGGGACAACACCCACCCAACCGAGCCATACTGGGGCAGAAATGTATATCTTAAAAAATTTTATGATTAGAAGTCTTATTCTAAAATAAGATAAAGACAGATTACACTTCCTGCCAAGTGTAGGTCATCTGCTTTCAAAAACAAAACAAAGGTCTTAAAGTACTTTACCTTTTGCCTCTGAATAGCAAAATCTATATTATGGAAATTTGGAAAATAAAGAAAAGCAAAAAAAAAAAAAAATAATAAAAAATAAAAAAACACCCAAGATTACATTATTCAGTAATTATCACTGTTGACATTTCAGAATACCCTTTTCCAGTTTTTTCCTATGCTCACATATTTACATATGTATTTTAGAACTGTGCTCATACTATTCAGGTTTTGACCTGTTCGTCTTTCCCCACTTAATATATCATGAACCACGTTGTTAAGCATTTTTTTCACATTGTTCTTAAAAGCCTACACTGTTTTCCAAATGGATGGACTGCATTTTATTGGGGCTATTAATTTCTCACTGTGAAGCACTGCTTACCTCATTTTAGGTACCCCAATGTTTGAGCGCCCACTGCTAAATGGATAAAGGGGCACAGAACCTACCTTCAGGGAACTGGAGTACTTAAAAATCTCAAGGACCAAAACATTCTAGTTCAATCATTGATTAAGAAATTGTTCTTACCATCAGTAGCTCTTGTCACTGGTTTTCTTGTTGTAGTGGATGAGATGGGCCTGGGTGTCTGCTTTGCTGCTAGAGTAGCTGATCGAGTCACTCTCACTGATGTGGGCATTTCAGGTTGTTCAGCTGTGGGAAAAATAAATCAAATGCTTTTTTAAAATTATTATTGTTGTGGTAACATCAGAGCTTATAACTGCTAATATTCCTACCTTTTTTCTCTTTGTCCAACAGTTTCTTTTCAGAAGTTTGTCTTTGACCAGGTCGAGATGCTCGAACATCATTCCCATTAGCAACCTATTGAGAAGATTAGGTGCTATATGATTTAGTTGCATAATAAATCAAACCACCACATCTCTAATCTGTACATTGATCCCTCACCTGAAATCTGACTATTGGTAATAATCCAGCAAAAAAAATCCATTACCCCAAATAAAATGGAATAAAGAAAATAGTTTTCCATTATATTCATTTTCTTACAAGCATTTTTAGAATCCTAGAATTTAGAAAATGCTAATAACCAAAGCTATTAAAAAGAGTTGACTATAATCATTTGGGGGTCCTTAAATATACCAGGCATATTTTCTTTTTCTTAAGATTTTATTTATTTATTTTTAGAGAGAGGGGAGGGTAGGGAGAAAGAGAGGGAGAGAAACATTCATTGGTGGCTTCTCATGCACACCACAACTGGGGACCAAACGTGCAACCCAGGCATGTGCCCTGAGTAGGGATGGAACCAACTTTTCACTTTGTGGGTCGGTGCCCAACTTACGGAGCCACACCAGTCAGGGCACCGGGCATGTTTTTACTTCAAGACTTTTAAATTTTGTCTAGAAAATTCTTCTGGACAGAAAACTCTTTGCCATAGTTCACCCTTCTACTTCCTTAAAGACTTCATTCAAAATGCCACCACCTCAGTGAGGTGGTTCCAATCAAAATTCCACCTACTTTAGTACTCCCCATCTTCCTCCAGAATATTTATGACCATCTGACATAATATATACTTACTTTTTTTATTGCCTATCTCCCATAAAAACAGGGAATTATTTTGTTCCCCATTATATCCTAGAGCCTAGAGGAACATGGTAGTGATTCAAAATTTATTGTATACATGAAATTTAGCATCCTTACCTGACAAAGAAGCATACAACTTCCCCCTTGCCCACTTTATTTTAGTAACCCTCCTAATAACTTTACCCTAGCAGTGTTTTGAAAACTCGTAATTCACAACACCCACCCTACGTGCTTTATATTCCTACCTGCGTTCTCTATTATGGTATGTATAATAGAAGACCAGTAAACTAACAAACAAAACGGCGTGACACAAAGACAAAGCTTGGACCTGCAACCCTGGCATATCAGGACAATGCAGTAACCAACTGAGCTAAACAGCCAGGGCAAGACAAAGCTAGGTGTAGATCTCATACGGGATGTCTGGGCAAAGACTATTTTAAGTGCATAGCACCTTAGCATTCAGCCAAATCTGCTCTGTGCCACAGTGACTTCGGTGCTATCAACTCTATTAAATAATCACTATACTTGAAGCTGATAGATTAAAAATAAAGTTACTTACTCTGAGAAAAGAAAGTATAATTTGTCATTTTAGTAACATTATCTATTATCAACTGTACCTTAGTCAGCTCCATTTGTTCTTTGGCCTTTGACCTTGTCATCCGTACAAAAGATGGAACAGCCTTAAAACAGTCAAAGAAGGTAATATTTTTAAAAAAATGAACTTGCAAAATTTATTTCCATGTCTCATTATGAAATAAAATTCCAATTTTAAAGTTAAACTTTATTTGCAGTCATTATGGTGAAAAAGATACTTGCTAACTTAAATTATTATTATTTTTTCTGGTTCTGGCTTAATTTAAATCATCTCTAGGTAAATAGCTTCAAAACTTATATTTCTCAGTGAGGAGAGAGAATACAATTTAAACCATATTTTCCAGGCATTATTAGGAATCGTCATTAATATGCAGGTGATAGATGAACAGACTAGAATATCAGAATCTTTCTTTTATTTATGAGAAGATACTGTACAGCTTATTTTCCTAGCTTGGACAATTTGGCTTCAAATTTCATGACTATGAACTTGTCCACTGTCAATAAGAAAATGAAGACCTGATAGCAAAATGTGGAAAAAATCTAGCAAGAGAAGGACTGATCAAAAAGTGGTAAGATGTTTATCAACTCTGAAAAATTCCATAAGAAGCATATTCAGACTTCTTTTCAGATGAGAAGACATTTTCTTTACCAAACCTAGTGTAAACCTATGTTAATAAAATTAGACTTTTCTCTAAGTGTATAATGTAAGCAAAATTCAGCAATGACTATTGGATAAGGAGAATAATCATTGGTGAATCTTATAATTTAACACAATGATATATCTCTTTCTTCCCCCTACATACTCGTATAACACTTTGTAAATAGCGGTTTACAGTCTAGACCAATCATTGGTATCCTACGTATTCTTGTGAAAGCAGATGAAGTCTAACCCCTTCTAAGACGTCTTCTTTGATGTTCCTCCAAACATAAATGAATCTCTCCCTCCTCTAACATATATAGAATATTTATTTATCTATTATCTTTCCACCTTGAATTATATTTTATTAATTTTGGTCTCTTCCACATTATCCTAAGGTAATACACAGAGTAAATAAAGATCTGTCAAATGAATCAGATTCATGAAGCGAAGAAAACTAGGCAATATCTTGGGCTTTTATGTTATTCAATTCCTATTTAAATCAGGAATGAGTATATAGTCAATAACGTTTTTATTTTATTTTATTTTTTTTTTTTTACGTTTTTAAAAAATATTATTTAAAATGAGATCTTTTATAAATACCTTTAAAATAGCAAATCACCAGTGACTACCTAATTCACAAATCAAACTCCCTCTGTCCAAACTTCCTCCTGCTTGACTCACTGACCATTCTCTTCTTTTAGATCACCCCTTCATCCTCCACTTCAGTTCCCCTGCCACTCTGACAAGTCCTTCTCAGCCTGTTACTGGTACCTGACTTCTGCCACCTGACAGTGCTCTCTAGACTTCACTCTCTCATAATTTTATATATCCTTATTGGACTGGTCATATTCAGTCCCACAGCTTAAACAACCACCCATACTGTTAATACCACATCCTAAATCCACCTCTTAGCATGGACCTCCATCCTGATTCCAAATTTTATACCACTGCCTGTTATCTAGATGGCCTAAAGTGGTTTAAAAAAAGGGGATTGGGGTATTAAAATGCACCCACTTAATCATGTTCCTTTTCTTGCCTTCCTCATTTTTAAGCAGCAACATAATTTATATGGTTGTTCAAAACTAATATAAACAGAAACATCTTATTCTGAGTGTTAAATTTTCTTTACCCCTCACTATCTACTTGGTCACCTCTCAAACTTATCTCCAAAGATGTTTTACACCTATTTCTTCCTTTTAAACACATTGCACAGTCTACCTATTCTGTCTCACTTACTCTTTCACAATAGTCTTGTAACTGGTCTTACCATCTATAAATGCTCCCCTTTCCAGACTATAATCTTCAAACCCAGGGTAATCTTCCTGCATTATTAATTTAATTGATGGTACAACCTCATTTAAAAGCTTCCCTTGACTCTCCATGTCCCACAGGATAAATGCCAAGTCCCTGGCATAGCATCCACTGCTCAGCCTGGCTCTACTCGCTTTTCTAGTTTTATCCTATGTCAATCTACCTAGAGTTACATTGAGAGACCTGATTTGCATCTTCTACTATTGTCATTCCTACCTCCCACCAATTAGTTAAGAGAATAAAGGAACTAAAGGGAATGGGTAATCTTAGTCATTTCATCTCTTAAAAGAATTGCTTCTCAGCCTTTTGGCTAAAATCAAGTGTAATCTCTTAAAGGAAAAGAAAAGGTTAAAAGGAACTATTCCTCTATATCTACTTAGGATACTAAATTTACCTTCATTGGCTCAGCTTTCACAGCATTTTGGTGGGAAAAAAGAAATGAAGGCTTCTCAGGTCTGTAAAGACCCACTTTAAACACTCCTCGTTTAGCTTTCTCTCTTTGTTCTTTCAATTTTTGAAGTTGCTTCTCTTCTTTGTATTTCTGGAGCATTTGTTTCCGTTGATCACATAGAAGAGTTCTCACTGACTCTAAGCAAGAAAAACACACAAACACAGTATCTAAAACATTGCAGATAAAGTTACGCAAATGTCTAAACAATCATTTTGCCTAACTTCAACCACTACTAAGAAGTGCTTTGAGAAACTTCTTGTTAATTCCTTAGCACCCTAACCACAAATTATTTCAACCTGTTCTTTTTTCTTTTTAAAAGATTTTATTTATTTATTTTTAGGGAGAGGGGAAGGAAGAGAGAGGGAGAGAAACATCAATGTGTGGTTATCTCTCGTGTGCCTTCAACTGGGGACCTGGCCCACAACCTAGGCATGTGCCCTGACTGAGAATCAAACTGGTGACCCTTTGGTTTGCAGGCCAGTGCTCAATCCACTGAGCTCAACCAGCTCAGTAGACACCACTCAACCTGCTCAACCTGTGTTCTTTTAAAATTTCTATTCCTGCCCTGGGCAAATTGCAAGGAAGAATTCCTTGCCCTTCTAAGAAATGTCTTCACTGGCAAAGTATCCTCATTTCATAGATTCTTCAATCAGTTGTAATTTTATGTCCCTTATCAATTTATCTTGCCAACACTAATCTTACCCAAGCTCCAGAAGTAAGAGGACTTTAGAATTTCTATAAGGCAATATAGAAAATAAAGTGTTATAATATTCCATAGGTGAATGGCTGTAGCCTGGCTAAAATAGCTTTAAGCTAGCCTTTACCTTAAATAGACAGTGGAAAACATCAAGTTATTCAAAATGGTATTACAAAACTCCATTCTTCTGCTTGGGTTTTTTTTTTAATTGATTTGAACGAGAGAATGAGAATGACAGAAAGACATCTATTTGTTGTTCCACTTATTTATGCGTTTATTGGTTGAGTCTTGTATGTGCCCTGAGGATTGAACCCACAACCTTGGCATACTGGGACAATGCTCCAACCAACCAAGCTACCCGGCCAGAGCCTAGTGAGGACTTTTTTATGTCAGTTATTAAATCAACTTCACTCTTCAAAGCACTTAAAATTACAATAAACCTTTACTTACTTGGCTTGACACTGGCCTTTTCTGGAACAACCTCTTGAAATGTCTCGTCTAATTCAAGAAGAAGTCTACCTTCTAAGGTTGGAATGTTGACATCTTTCAAACCAAAATGTCTATTTCGTTCATATTCCTTATGTCTGTGTTCTTTCTGAGACAGTGATTTCCTATGAGCAATTTTAGTTCTAATCATATCAGTACTCATATCCTTTCTGTGTCGACTGGCAAAACGTGATGAAGACATCCTGTCAGGGAAAAGAGAGACAGACCAAACTTTCAGGGATTTTCATTTTATTTATTTATTTTTTTAAAGATTTTATTTATTTTTAGAGAGAAGGGAAAGGAGGGAGAAAGAGCGGGAAAGAAACAGCAATGTGTGGTTGCCTGTCATGTGTCCCTTTCTGGGGACCTGGCCTGCAACCGAGGCATGTACCCTGACTGGGAATGGAACCAGCAACCCTTTGCTTCGCAGGACCACGCTCAATCCACTGAGCCACACCAGCCAGGCTGGATCTTCATTTTATTACTTAAAAAATTAAGATTACAAGATGGAGGCGTAGGTAGACACGTTTTGCCTCCTCATGCAATCATAAAAAGAATTACAACCAGATCTCAAAACTAAGAACACCCAGAACCATCAGAAAATTGAGCTGTACGGAAGTCCGACACCCAAGGATTTAGAGAAGCCACATTCATCCAGATGTGTAGTAGAGGCGGAGTAGCAGAGACAGGTGGAGAGGTGGTGTGGATTGGGCAGCAGGGATACCTTTGGAGGCAGCCAGGGATCCAGCCCCAGGTCACACTACACAGCCCAGGGTTCTAGCACTAGGAAGATAGTTCCCCATTACCTCTGGCTATAAAAACCAGTGCAGGGTGGGGCAGCAGAAAAAAGTGCTGGATTTTTCATGACTTAAAGGGCCAGCACAGTCTTAGAACATACACAAACCCATCCATTCCAGGATTCACTACCCAGGCAGTAGCTGAAAGGATATCAGTTGCACATGGGAAGCAGGTCAAGTAACTGGAAATGGGCTAGCAACAGATGAACCACAAGAAGCCAGGTGGTGGTACTGTCTCCTCTCCAAGCCCTTCCACACCAGCACAAAGTGGCGAAGCATGTGCCCAACACTGGCAATTACCTAAGGTTCTACCCCACACAATTTACAGGTGCCTTTTCTACAACAGGCCACACTACTAAGACAGGGAATCAAAGCAGCTCTACCTTTGAGAAACAAACTCAGGGAGGCTGCCAAATTGAGGAAATAAAAAAATACGGCCCAAATAAAAGAGCAAAACAAAAGACCAGAAAAAGAACTAAGTAAAGTAGAGATAGTCAACCTATCAGATGCAGAGTTCAAAACCCTGGTTATTGGGATGCTCAAAGAATTCCTTGAGCCCTGGCTGGTGTAGCTCAGTGGATTGAGCGCGGGCCTGCGAACCAAAGGATCGCGGTTCGATTCCCAGTCAGGGCACATGCCTGGGTTGCAGGCCAGTTCCCAGCATGGGACACATAAGAGGCAACCATACATTGATATTTCTCTCCTTCTCCCTCTCTCCTACCCTTCCCCTCTAAAAATAAATAAATAAATAAATATTTAAAAAAAAAAAAAAAAAGAATTCCTTGAGCACAGCAAAAAAAATAATAATAATAATAAAATAAAATAAATAATAATAATAAAGGAAGAAATGAACGTTACACTAAGTGAAATAAAGAATAATCCAGAGGAAACAGAGAATTCCCCAGAGGGAAGCTGGGATTCAAACCAACAATTTGAAACATAAGGAAGAGATAAAGATTCAACCAAAACAGAATGAAGAAGAAAGAATTCAAAAAGTGAGGAGAGGCTTAAGAACCTCTGAGACAACTTTAAACATCCCAACATCCAAATCATAGGGGTGCCAGAAGGAGAAGAGGAAGAGCAAAGGAAATAGACTTCCAGAAGTCCAGGACGCTCAGAGAGTTCCAAAGAAGTTGGACCCAAGGAAGCACACACCAAGGCACATCATAATTACATTACCCAAGATTAAAGATAAGGAGAGAATCTTAAAAGCAGCAAGAGAAAAGGACACAATTACTTACAAAGGAATTCCCAAGGCTATCAACTGATTTTTCAGAAATATTACAGGCAAGAAGAGGCTGGAAAGAAGTATTCCAAGTCATGAAAAGCAAGGACCTACATCCAAGATTGCTCTCTCCAGCGAAGCTATCATTTAGAATGGAAGGGCAGAGAAAGTGCTTCCCAGATGAGGTCAAGTTAAAGGAGTTCATCATCATCAAGCCCTCATTATATGAAACATTAAAGAGACATAGAAAACAAGATGACCAAAACTATGAACAGTAAAATGACAACAAACTCACAACTATCAACAACTGAACCTTAAAAAAAAAAAAGCAAGCCCAAACTAACTAAGCAGACAACTAGAAAAGGAACAGAATCACAGAAATGGAGATCACATGGAGGGTTATCAGTGGGAAGAGGAAGAATAGAGGAAAAAGTACGGGGAATAAGAAGCATAAATGGTAGCTACAAAATAGACAGGGGGAGGTTAAGAATAGTATAGGAAATAGAGAAGCCAAAGAACTTACCCGCATGACCCATGGACATGAACTAAGGGGGATGATTGCTGGAGGGAAGGGGGGTACTGGGTAGAGGGGGGCAAAGGGGGAAAATTGGGATAACTGTAATAGCACGATCAATAAAATATAATAAAAAATGAAGGAAATAAAAAGTTAAGATTGCAGTTCACCTCCCATCCCAACCTCAGAGCCTTCTGAAATAGAAGTATTGAAATACAAATGGAATAAATATGTGGCACTGAAGAGTGGGAAGCAGGTTATTAAAAGATAAGACACTACAACTTATTCTGGGGTCCTAATTAGGACCTTACTTGACAGATAAAGTGAAGCTCAGGAAGCTACTGTCCATAATAAGAATAGTTTCCTAACCTTCCCCTGGTGATGAATGCAGGCAGCCTGACATTTTTGCTCTCAAGCCAAAAAAACAAAACAAAACAAACAAAAACCACACAAGATGCCTATTAGATAAGGATGATAAACAGGCATTGAAAATACTCGATTAAGAAAAAGAAGTGTTTTCAGAAGAATTACCATGGTGATGTAGAAAGATAAACAACAAATCAGTGTGCCCTTGGTAGGGCAGAATAAAATTATTTTCGGCCATGTAAGAAATTACATAGTTTACTTGGCACATACCATCCTCATGGAAAGATCCTTGAGAAAATATTTAAGCAACACAAGAGAGAAGGACAAGAAAGAGGATGTCACGGGTTCCAAGAAACCACAGACCAAACTGATAGAATAAAAGAAAGCGGGAACCCTAAGGTGGTTACCTATGCACCTGGTATAGAGAACAACTGAGCCAAACTGAAGAAAAAGGACTGGTTTTCCAGAGAAAATTCTTGCCAGCTTAAAAGGAAAAAGCGAGGAGAGGAGGAAAGAGGGAGTGTCATTAGGGAGTTTAAAAGTTATAAGCACACTATATTCCTCAACAAGAATAACTAAGCAAGTACATTTAAAAACTTCAAATGGGAAAATCTGCACAAGGAATACAACAAATTAAAATGTTACATGATTTTTAAGCATCCACGGAGTATAAAAATGGGAATTCATCTGACCTGGATGCTAATAACATTCTCCTTTAAGTGCCCATGGGAAGTGACAAAGAACAGTGCTTTTCATCCCGACCTCACCCCTATTTGATTTGCCACCTCCCGCAAGTATTAATTTGCTAAGTAGTAAAGAAAAAACCAAATTTAGGTAGTAATTATTTTGAAAAACAGCATACCAGCAGAGACACAGAAAGGACTAATACTAAAGGGATATTTAATTATCTAAACCCTAAAGAGTAGTTACTTAATATTACAGCCACTATACAAATGAGGTAAATTAACTGCCCACGTGAGCGGAGAGAAAAAGTGGCGCAGCTGGCATCCCAAGCCCTTCACATACAGCTAAGTTCTCTTCTTTGGCTGACGGGAGCTTCCAGCTGGAAAGTCTAGAATGTTTTCTTCTTGCCCCCGGTGTTCTCAACCCGGACGTTTAGAGATGTCACAGGACTGGGGAGGAGCTATTGAAAATTAATGTCAGGGCTAAGGATGCTAAGTATGGACAAACTCCAGAGGCCAATTACGCCCCGGTGGTGAAACGCTGACTGCTACGTAGCTCAAGCCAACACATATTTACTCTTTCGGAGAATTGTGCCCGTAGCTTCAGGAAGGACGGGTAACACTGTCCCGGCCGAGCCTCCCGCGGGAAGCATCCAGCTCTCAGCGGCTGGTCCTCAGATCCTTTTAGGCCTTCAAGAAGGAGGCCGGCCAGCACCCTCCCTCCAGCTCCCCAGCACCCACCTGCTGAGGCAGCTTCTGGCGTGAAACCTCAACCACACGAAAAGCGAAGGAACTCTCTCGGCCTGGAAGCCCACTGCTGCCTCTAAAACAGGACCGCCCACAAGCCCAGCCTGAGCTAAATTCAAACTTCCCACACCAAACCTCTGATTGGAGGGATTTTAACCAACACTTCCGTGAAACGTGCCCGCCCCTTCCCTTCGATAAGGCTTGCGATTGGCTTTCTCCTTGCACTATTTGAATTGATTGAAAGGGGAACGGACGGTTCAGAGGGGTATGAGAGAAATCTACGGGCCGGTCCGCGGCTCGAAGCTGTGGACCTGCCCGGGTCGCGTTGTTGACAAGGGCGGAGCGAGCGGCATTCCGGCCGGGGGCGGGAACCGCGGGAAGGTGAGGTCCCTTTGAGCTTGAATCCGCGCGCATATCCGAGGAAGGAGGGAGAAACACACAGAGAAGGGATTCAAAGTTTGTAGGGCTTTTTAATGTCCTTATTTAGTTACATAAATCCAGCAGAGCTCCTTGGAATGTTTCTTCACTTAACGTTTCTTAAAAAACGGCTTTGCCCTGCCTGGTGTGGTTCAGTGAATTGAGTGCCAGGCTGCGAACCGAAAAGTCACTGGTTCGATTCCCAGTCAGGGCACATACATACCTGCGTTGTGGGCCAGGTATGAGAGGCAACGGGTAACCCATTGATGTTTCTCTCTCTTTCTCCCTCCCTTCCCCTCTCTCTAAAAGTAAATAAAATCTTAAAAAAAAAAAAAAGCCTTCCCACACCAAAATTCTTCTTAAATCCATTAGTGTTACTTTTCAACACCCGCAGCCTTTTTTGTCCTTTGTTTTTCTAGTGAGGTAAAATTTAAATACAGTGAAAAGCATAGTTTTTTTAATGTATGATTTGATTAGTTTTGCTAAATGTAAACAGCCATGTAACTACCACCAAATCATGAGACAGAGCATTTCCACGACCCAAGAGTTTCCTTAAACCCCTTTCCAATCTCCCTTAGGCAACCATTCCTCTGATTTCTATTATTTCAAAATTAAAGGTGGTAGGTACTCATTAGTGTCTGCCTTCTTTTTCTTAGCGTATTGTTTTCAAGACCCATGACTACTGTTGCGTGAATCAGAAGTTACTTGTTTTTACTGATGAAAAGTATTCTATTGAATACTTTATCCATTCACCTGTTGATGGACATTTGGATTGTTCCAGTTTTTAGCTGTTATGAATAAGTTGCTGTAAATAATCTTTTGTTTTGTTTTGAAAAAATAGAATATAGAGCTGTGTAGAATGTTATATGGCCCAGTCATGTTTAGTGATGGAGCTTATTTAACATTGTTTTTTATTTTACCGATTTTCAGAAAGAAATACTGGTTTGTTGTTCCACTTATTTACGCATACATTGGTTGATGCCTGTATCCAACCTGCAACCTTGGCGTATCAGGACATGTTCTAACCAGATGAACTACCCACCTGAAACGCCTGAAACACTATAAATATTCTCGTACACGTTTTTTTGTGGGAATGTTTTATTTCTCTTGGGGAAATATAGGTGTGGAATTTCTGGGTCATTTTGTGTTTACTTAACTTTATGGGAAATTGCTAAGCAGTTTTCCAAAGTGGTTGTAACATGTTACACTCCCACTAGCCATGTGCAAGAGTTCCAGGGTTCGACATGCTTGCCAACATTTGGAGTTATCACTCTTTAATTTTAAGCCCTCTAGTAGATGTGAAAGGGTACCTGGTTTAATACTGTAGTTCCCCAGTGGCCAATGATGGTGAGCATCTTCTCATGTGCTCATCAAGTATTTTAGTATCTTGTTTTGTGAAATGTCTGTTCGAGTCTTTAGCCTCTGTTTAGAAAAGTTTGTTTGTTTTCAGTTTTGGTTGTGTTTGTAGCATTCATTTGTAGGAGTTGTATCTGTTCTGGGCACAAGTCCTTTGCCAGGTATATGTATTTTGAATATATTCTCTCAGTCTGTGAGTTCTTTTATTTAAAAAAAAAGCTTTTAATTTTAGAATAGTTTAAAGTTCATGGAAAATTTGCAAAGATAGAATGAGTTTTCATATGCGCCACATCTGTTTTCCCCCTTTTATATTATTGTGGTATATTTGTTACAATTAATGAAATGATACTGACACATTATTATTAACTAAAGTCCATACTTTATTGAGCTTTCTTTCATTTTTACCCATTGATGTTTTTCTGTTCCAGGATACCACATTACTCTGTGACAGTTTCTCAGACCTTTCCTTGTTTTTGGTAAACTTGACAGTTTTGAGGAGTACGGGTCAAATATTTGATAGAATGCCCCTCAACTGGAATTTGTCTGATGCTTTTCCCGTGATTAGACTGGGGTTGTGGGTTTGCAGGAGGAAGACCATAGAGATGAAGTGCCATTCTCATCATATCACATCAAGTGTATGTAATATCAATATTATTTATCGCTGTTAATTGTTAACCTTGACCACTTGTTTGAGGTAGTGTCTGTGAAATTAAAATCCCCGCCCCCCTTTTCATGCTGTTCTCTTTGGGAGAAAGTAACTATGGGCAGCCACACTTAAGGAGTGGGAAGTTATGTTTCACCTAGTTGAGGACAAACTCTGAACACAAACTATTTGGAATTATTCTTCATGAGAGATTTGTCTCTTCCCATTTACCCCATTATTTATTTATTCGGCCATTTACATCAGGACTGTTAGACTATCCACTAACACTACTTTGTTTTGTTGCCATTGGCAGCTCTTTCAGTTTGTTCTTCTGTTGCTTTTACATATCCCCATCATTGTGGGGGTTTTATTTGTTTTAGTGTATACTTCCTTACTTTCTGGCTCTAGAAGATGCTCCATGCTCATTTGGTATTTTCCCTGCCCCACTACTAAAATCATCCATTTCTTTTTTCTATTACTGATTTTTTTTTTGAGAGAGAGCGCAAGAAAAACATCAGTTTGCTGTTCTACTTATTTATGCATCCATTGGTTGCTTCTCATATGTGCCCTGCCCAGGGATGGAACCTGCAACCTTAGCATGTAGAAACAATGCTCCAAACAACTGAGTTTCCCAGTCAGGGCTAAAATCAGCAATTTGTCCAAGAAGCCCTTGTTCCTTTTATTGAAGAATGGTATTAGAAAGTAAGATCTGGACACTAAGTGTGCTCTTTGCTACTGAGGAGTCTCTCAGTTGACAGAATGAAGAAATATAGCTGTCTATACTAACCTACATATATACATATCTATAAACATTTCTATGGTAACCTTCTGTATCTATATTAAGCTAATCAGGAGTTCACGCTGATGTCTCCAACTCTAATCCATTACCACATGGGTCATTCTAGCCTCTTCCTCTCGCTTACCTGTAACCTCCCACTCCAATGGTGGAAAACTTGACTCTGCTGGCTGCCTTTTCATTTCCTTCCTAGCATCATTGGTGAATAGAGGATTTTAAGTTTGATAAGTCTACTTTATCACTTTTGAATGTTATCTTTAGTGCTCCTCTTTAAGAAATATTTGCCTACCACAAGGTCATGAAGTTATTCTCTTATGTTTTCTCCTAGAAACTTGGTAGTTTTAGTTCTCTTGCTTAGGTCTGTAATCCATCTTGAATTAATTTGTGTGTGGTCTTTCCAATCTTTTTTTTTTTTTTTTTTTTTGCTTTTTGCTTTTTTTTTTACACATTGTCCAGTGCCACATATAAATGAAAACTGTATGTATGACTGTTTGTGAGTAAAACGTTTCCTCTGCAAACCCCCAGGTAATTTTCCAAGTTACTAAAATTGTAGTACCTTAGTGCATAAGAAATATAAAACAAAGCATAACGTATGGGAAGGACATTGCATTGAATATTCAATCAATTTAGCAGCATGGATGAGATTGGCAGTTTTGGTGAGAACAATTTCAGCAGAATGATAGTGGCAGAAACCATACTGTGATGAATTAAAATGTTGGGAGTTGCTGAAACAGGCAGAGTGTAAGTGAGGCATCAGAGTTTTTAGTGATGAGAAGGACTTTGAAGATTAATGATTTGTACAAGATCTCACAGCTAATTAAGTCGCAGATGCTGGACTCAAACCTAGGTATTTTCATCTTCCTAGATGGAAATACGGCTTGTTTCAACACTTATTTGAGAATGGAAAGAAGTAGTATAGGCTTTGCAGTCAAATAGATGTGGCTTAAAATGGCCACTTTTCATGGGGCAAGTTTTCTGTGCTTCTCTGAATATCCGTTTCCTTATCTACCTCCTAGGAATGTTGGGAGGATAAATGAAAATAATTAGTTCCAGTTCTGCTTCCTACCAAGATGCTGACAAAGTAAAATTACTGGCTCCCTCCCACAAGATCAAATTCGGAGGAGCTACAGAGGGAGAAAACACCAAGTTTTTGTAACATTCAGGAATGTGAGCAGTCTTTTGTTGGTTTTGCCCTGCAGTTGTTGACTGATTGACCTCTTTGGTCTCTTCCTTCCACCATCGGGCCTATTGTAATTTAATATAGGATGTCTCAGAATTTGTTTCTTGTCACTTTTTACTGTGGTTACTAGGAAAATTTAAATTTCTTGTGTGGGCATGCACTGTCCCTCCCAGGAGCATGCCCACACCTTTCTTCCCTCTCTGGCGTGCATCTCCTAGACTCTAAAGGTCCTCTGAACTCGAAAGGACTCTAAAGGTCTCCTAAACTCTGACTTCCTGAATCTGTCTTCAAGGCCCCCCTTTCTCTTACTCTTCAGTGAGCCAAAGCAGCCTAGACCCTCTCCTATTGCTTCTCCTATCCTAAGCCCTTCCTTGTTTCACTGTCCCCAGCTTTAATAAATGTACTCTATAAATAAATAAATAAATAAATAAGTAAGTAAGTAAGTAATAGCCCTGACTGGTGTGGCTCAGTGGATTGAGTGCTGGCCTGCAAACCAAGGGGTCCTGGGTTCGATTCCCAGTCAGGACACATGCCTGGTTTGCAGGCCAGGTCCCCAGTAGGGAGCACATAGGGGCAACCACACATTGATGTTTCTCTTCCTTTCTCCTCTCTAAAAATAAATAAATAAAATCTTAAAAAAACCCAAATAATAAATTGCATGTGTGGTTCACATTACATTTCTATTGGAAAATGCTGGCATGGTTTATAAGAAACTTTGCTGTTTGAAATGTCAGAGAGAAGGAAACATCTCCTGCTCAGAAAATCTGAGCACAGGGAAGCAGCCTCAATTTCCAACCTAAAATTTCAGATGAAAGGTGTGAGGGTCAAAAAATAACTTTCCTCTCACTTTTCTAAGTTGTCTGGATGGGCTAATGAGTAAATCAACATGAGATAGGTTAACAGGAGAAAATGCCCCAAATTTATCACAGATACACATGCGGGGGTGCCATTGGAATGTGAGACCTGAGGGTGCACTGGGTCATTGAAGTTTATAAACCATTCTGGACTAAGGAGAAGGGGGACAGGGACCTGGGATTTCAAAGGGAAAGTAGGCTTTCACAGGTGGAAAGAGCAAATGTGATGGGCCACCCAGAAATAATGGGACCTAGAGGGAAGTCTCTGTTTGCCACATTTGGTTTATTGTAATTATTGTGATATGGTGGTCATGCTCCCTTCTTTAGGCAGGTTTTTCTACCTGAATTCCTTTAGGCAGGTAGAAGGGAGGGTCAGAGGTTCAAATCAATATCCCAAAAGGCCTGTTTGGGGGTAACAAACATTGGTCCCCCTCAGAGGATTTAAATTGTAGTTTCCAGGGAAAGAGGTGTCCTGCGATGCAATTTCTTATCTTTTGATTTTTTTTTCAGGAAATGTGAACCCATTTGCTTTCTATTTTCTAGGTAGTCCTCAGAATTTCTGGTACGTTGATGATACTTTAATCGTTTTCTACTGACAGGGCTTTATACTTTTAAAAAATATGTGTGTTGAAATTTCAGTGGGAGAGTGTGGAATTATGTATCATAGTCTACACTTTGATCTGAAGCTATTCCTGTAAGAGATTCTTAATAATAAGCTTAACATTTAAAGGAATAAAACACTGTTTAGTGTCCAACCATTTTCTTCTTTCCTCTCATTTGTGTGCATTGCATATACACACACAATCATTTAATTTCTCATTCACTTACACTTTTCCTTAATTTTCATTAACATTTTTAGTGCTTATGTTCTCTTTTCTGCCTATCTCCAAAATGTAAAATACTGAAAATACCTACTTGCATGATATATCTCTAGTGAGGATTTAAAAATCTCACTGTATATCTTAGGAGATATCATTGTTACGTAGCCATTATAGAATGGCATAGTTCCAAAGGAAATTATAGCAATTAGCACTCAGTATATAGTTCAATAATAAAAAATACATCAGAAAAAATACATCAGCCCTGGCCAGTGTGGCTCAGTGGACTGCCAGCCTCCCAACCTAAGGTCGCTGGTTCAATTCCTGGTTGGGGCACGTGCCTGGGTTGCAGGCTGGGTTCTCTGGTTAGGAGCATGAGAGAGGCAACCAATCCATGTGTCTCTTGTACATTGAGGCTTCTCTCTGGTCTTTCTCCCTCCCTTCCTCTCTCTCTAAAAAGAAAACTTAAAAAATCTTAAAATATATATATATATATCAGTAAGCTCCAAGGTTTGAATGTTACTTGCATGTAATTTTATTCTTATACTTTATGCATTATGAGCTTCAAGGCATTTTACAGCTGGTAGCTGATAATATTTGCAAATGTCACTTTTTTCACTTCATATGCTAAATATACAAGCAGAAAGTAATATATTTAACTATAAATATATGTGAAGTCATTATATACCTGGCCTTGAATCCTCCATTTGGAAGAAATCTTTTTATTTTTAATAGAAACATTAATTCATCTACTTTATTAGCCGTATCAGAATCTGTATGACCACTTTTCATTTTGGAAATCGAATTGCTTGAGCCCTTCTTTAAAGGAACCAAGTAGTAGTACAGCAGCCTCACCACATGGTGGCACCCAAAAGCCCCCAAACCAACATCATACAGCACTGTATGAGGCATGTGTCCAAAAATTTAGGCACATAGCTACGTTGTAGGTAGCAACAGTAAGTAAGTAAATGAGCCTGAAACTTCCCACAGATTTTTCAGTTAAATTAAGGTAATAAATTCACTCATTTCTTAGGGCAGTTCAAGTTTCAGTTTTCTGTCATTGGCAGCAGAGTCCTAACTGATGCAATAAAAGTCACAGAAGAAACAGAATATTTCTTTCCCATTCCCAGCCTGCAGTCTCATCTCTTAAAGATAATCATTGTACATTTCTTTCAGACACTTGTTTGTACTTATATGTATAATGTATGCCTTTTCATGCAAATGGAATTGTATATAAGATTCCACCACTTGCTTATTAAAATTTATGTTGTATTGTGGACATCTTCATTTTTCAACGCATGGTATTCTGTAAGTTGATCATAGCATCATCAATTAAATCTGTTTTTCATTGATAGAAACTATTTTTCCTCTTTTTTACTATGATAAACAATACCTTTATACATATATCTTCGTGCATTTATGTAACACTAACATAAGTCCCAGAAATGGAGCTGTTCTTTTTTTTTTTTATAAAAAATAGAGCTATATTTAAGTATATTTTCTTGATTATGCTATTACAATTGTCCCAATTTTTTTCTCCCCTTTATCCCCCTTCTCCCTGCACCACGCCCCCCTCCAGCATTGCTCTCCCCAGCATTCCTAGTTCATGTCCATGGGTTGCACATATACATTCTTTGGCTTCTCCATTTCCCATACTATTCTTAATATCCCCCTATCTACTTTGCACCTACCAATTATGCTTCTTATTCCCTGTATCTCTTCTCCCATCTCTCTTCACCACCCCCTGCTGATAACTCTCCATTTCTGTGATTCTATTCCTGTTCTAGTTGTTTGCTTAGGTTTTGTTTTTGTTTTTTAGGTTCAGTTGTTGACAGTTGTGAGTTTGTTGTCATTTTACTGTTCATATTTTTGATCATCTTCTTTTTCTCAGATAAGTCCCTTGAACATTTCATATAATAAGGGCTTGGTGATGATGAACTCCTTTAACTTGATCTCATCTGGGAAGCACTTTCTCTGCCCTTCCATTCTAAATGACAGCTTTGCTGGATAGAGCAGTCTTGGATGTGGGTCCTTGCCTTTCATGACTCTGAATACTTTCCAATCCCTTCTTGCCTGCAAGGTTTCTTTTGAGAAATCAGCTGATAGTCTTATGGGAACTCCTTTGTAGGTAACTGTCTCCTTTTCTCTTGCTGCTTTTGAGATTTTTTCCTTATCTTTAATCTTGGGTAACTTAATTATGATGTGTCTTGGTGTGTTTCTTTTTGGATCCAATTTCTTTGGGACTCTCTGAACATCCTGGACTTGCAAGTTTAGTTACTTTGCCAGATTGAGGAAGTTTCCCCTCATTCTTTGTTCAAATAAGTTTTCCATTTCTTGCTCTTCCTCTTCTCCTTCTGGCACCCATATGATTTGAATTTTGGAACATTTAAAGTTATCCTGGAGGTTCCTAAGCCTCTTCCTCATGTTTTCAAATTCTTGTTTCTTCATTCTGTTCTGGTTGAATGTTTATTTCTTCCTTTTGCTCAGAATTGTTGATTTGAGTCCCAGTTTCCTTCCCTTCATTGTTGGTTTCCTGTATATTTCCCTTTATTTCATTTTGTGTAGCCTTCATTTCTTCCTTTATTTTGTGACCATACTCAGCCATTTCTGTGAGCATCCTGATCACCAGTGTTTTGAACTCTTCATCTGATAGGTTGTCTATCTCCTCGTTGCTTAGTTCTTTTCCTGGACTTTTGTTTTGATCTTTCATTTGGGCCATATTTCTTTATCTCAGGATGCCAGTCTGAATGAATGTTTCTTCTTTAAGTCCTTGGTTGTTGGACTCCATGCAGTTTGATTTTCTGGAAGTTCTGGTTGTCTTTTGTTTTTAAATTGGTTGTTATCCTTCTTTTGGTTGTGTGAGGAAGTGAAGCATATTTACCTACACCTCCATCTTTGGCCAGAGCTGTACCTTATCTTTTTAATAAGGGAATAAAATGTTAAAAATAAAACTGAAGCTTCCTTTATGTTTTCACTGATTCCATTCCTCTCTGCCTCTCCCCATAGGTAAGCACCACCTTGAAGGTGATGTGCATCCCTTATTTGAGACCTGAAAACCGCCTCACAGGCAGCAAAGGTTTAAATATTTTCCTCTGTCTTTTAGAGAAAGATGGAAGGCAGCAATAACAAATTGACTGAACAGTTGTTCCCAAGTCTCACCAGGATCTGCAAGCATCTTTCTAAGAGAGATTAATTTCACATGATTGCAACAGTAAGGCTCATAAAGTTCCCGTGAGAAGCTGTTCACAAACTGTGCCAGCCTTCTGATTAATTTGCTAATAAAGAACAGAGAAAAATCTGCCTATCAAACTTGCTTCAAATGAGGTTACTGACTGAGTTATAATCATCTATGTATTATATTTTATACTATAATTTATTTTTACCCCAGGAGAGGTTATTTTTTAAAAAGCCATAATACCTCTCTCTGCCCTTTGAAGCACGTACTAGGTGGGGTCAAAACCCCTGTGTCTGCCTCTATGAAAGGGGGTGATCATGAGGGTCAGGAGTGTTCAGACCCTCTTGGACATATGAAAAATGAAATTTCATAAGCAGAGCGATAAAGCCAATGTGATCATATCTGATCATTTTTGCAGAAAGGATTAAAAGATGTTTTTTAAAAATCTTTGAATAATCTCCAGTCTTTTGATATTCTGAAACTTCTACCTCACTGCTTATTTTTAAAAGAACCCAGATGAAGCTTAGTCTAAATGAGAGTGTCTCCTGTGGTTTTTGACAAACACCTTAAACAGCACACTTCTATGGCTTTATGTTTTTTTCAGAAATGTAGGTATCTTTTAAAAATGAGTCTAATACAAATACCATATGATCTCACCTTTAACAGGAACCTAATCAACAAAACAAACAAACAAGCAAAATGTAACCGAAGACACTGAAACTGGGAACAGACCGACAGTGACCAGAGGGGAGAGGGGAGGGAATTTCAGGGGAAAAGGGGAACGGTTTAGAGCAACAAGTATAAAGGACTCATGGACAAAAACTATGGGGGGTGGAAATGGGAGGGGGGTGGGGAGGGCTGGGGTGGTGGGCTGGGGTGGGAGTAAAAGACAGAAAACTGTGCAAGATCAACAATTAAAATAAAAATTTAAAAAAAATTAACCCCCCCCAAAATAAAAATGAGTCTAATATAATTTTGTAAAATTGTGAACTTTGTGAAAATTGCATGATATTGTGCATATCATTCTGCAGTTTGTTATGGTTATTCGTTGTGACTTCAAAATCTATCCATGTTGATACATGTAGATTGAGTTTATTCATTTTAACTATTGAACAATATTCCTTTTTGTAAGCTTATTTTTTGCACTTTAAAATTAGTAAGCATTTAGATTATTCCCCTTTTTCTCATAAAAATATCGCTGCATTGAACGTATCTCCTCGTGCGTACGTCTGAGAACTTCTCTAGTTCATCCATCTGTCTGCGAGCGAGGCTGCGGGGCTGGGAGTCCTGCGCGCTCCTTTATTGCACAGATCGCCCTTCAAAATCGTTGATCACACAATTTGTACTTTCCCCAGCAGTGAATAAGGGTTCCTCTTTACACACATCCTTTCTGTCTCCAGTATTTTTGTTTTGGAGTTGTATGATTTTGATAGTAATATAACTTATTAAATTATTGCCTTATGGCTCCTAGCCTGTGTGTGCTGTGTGTGTGTGTGTGTGTGTGTGTGTGTGTGTGTGTCTTTATGTTTGGGGGGGTTTGGCTATGTTTAGTTTTGGTAGTAAATGATTATTGCAGCTTAATTTGCAAATTTAGTTTCATTGTTCATTTTGTTTTGCAAAGATGAAATGAAAAGTCAGTAGTGCTAATAGTCTGGAAATCTGGTAATCCTGAAGCATGACTCTATCCAGTTGTACAGTACTTTGCCTGCCAAGTAGTAAGAGGGGCTAAGAGTAATGTTAAATTAAATTCAGAAAACTGTGATTGGGAAACTCTGCTAAACACTGTCTGGAATAGCCAGGCATTTTTCATGGAAAGCTTTCGCTCACTGCACGGAACGGGGTTATCTAATGCAACATTAATAACTGTGTCAGGTCCAGGGTGGTAGTTAGTGAATCTGGAGGGTGCCAGTACTGGCCTTTCTCTCTCCCTGTCTTCCTTGTCCTACTTCTTTTGAGTAGTGTTCACTTTCTCTTCCTTATCAGGTCAATCTTAAAGTTTCAGGAAAGTCCTAGATATAACAAAGTTCAAGCTAAAAATTCTTGCAGTGTAAGCTTATCCAAGGCATGAACCTTTCTCATGCCATCTCAACGAAAAATAAACTAAAGCTCCAAATGTGTAGGATAACCAGATGTGACATCTGCTGAGCTGTCCTGTATAAATAAGCAATAAATCACAGAGTGAACCAGGCATGTAGCAGGTGTGGTAGATCAGGAATGGCTTTTTGACATAAACTGATATTTTTACTTCCTCTGGAACAATCAGAGGTATTTTCTTGTTTAACATGTCCAATCTTTTTTTGGTGAAATCTATTGTTTCATAATAGTATAAAATCTGGCAACTGTTTTTTACACTGTTGTCCCTAAATGAAGAATTTTTGTCTCAAGATGTGCATTCCTCCAAATTACAGGGGAAATTTCCCCTGAAGAGAGCCCAGCTACTTTAGAAAAGTTTAAATCCTGCATAAGGAAAGTCATTTTGTTTTTCAATATTGCATAATTTTTGGATGGAGGCAAAGTCTTCACACCCTTTTGGCCAGACCTGAATTTTGTAATTTTTAAATTAAAAAATAATAAGTTTTACTTCCGGCCAAGATGGAGGCGTAGGCGGACACACTGTGCCTCCTCTCACAACCAAAATTAAGGACAACAAATATTTAGAAACAAGAAAACAACCAGAACTTATAGAAAATTGAACTGTATGGAAGTCCAACAACCATTCATCCAGACCGGTAAGAGGGGCGGAGTTGCGGCAGGAGAAAGTGGAGGTGCAGACCCAGGACCACAAGCAGCAGCGGCTGGCAGTTCCCAGGTGCACAGGCGGCGGCTGGTGGACCCCGGGCACAGGGGGGCAACTGTGCAGACCCAGTGAGTCCACACAAGGCGGCTGGCTGACCAGGTGGTCCCACATTCGTGCACGCAGACGGTCCAGGCAGAGGGGAAGTGGCGGAAGGGACTGAATCCAGGAGAGAGCGGAGCAGGCACCATTGTTCCCTCTCAGACCCCGCCCCCACATACAGTGTCACAACCCAGCGACTGAGCTGCCCCGCCCTGAGGAACACCTAAGGCTCCATTCCTCACTGCGTAATAACTGCGACCAGACTAAAACCAAAACAAAACAAAACAAAAAAAACCCCACCAAAAATGGCTCAAACCGGAAAACAAATAAAAGCCCCAGAGCCAATTCCTCTAAGCAACGAAGAGATAGCCAACCTATCAGATGCACAGTTCAAAGCACTGGTCATCAGAATGCTCACAGAATTGGTTGATTTTGCTCACAAATTAGATGGAAAAATGAAGGCTACAATACGTGAAATGAAGGAAGATGCATGGGGAACCGATAGAGATGGAAGGAAAACTGGGACTCAAATCAATGGAGTGGACCAGAAGGAAGAAACTAACAACCAAACAGAAAACAAGGAAGAAACAAGAATTCAAAAAAATGAGGAGAGGCTTAGGAACCTCCGGGACATCGTTAAACATCCCAACATCCGAATTATAGGGGTCCCAGAAGGGGAAGAAGAAAAGCAACAAGTAGAAAACTTATTTGAACAAATAATAAAGGAGAACTTCCCCAATCTGGCAAAGGAAATAGACTACCAGGACGTCCAGGAAGCTCAGAGAGTCCCAAAGAAGTTGGACCCAAGGAGGAACACACCAAGGCACATCGTAATTACATTAGCCAAGATGAAAATGAAGCAGAGAATTCTAGAAACAGCAAGGGATAAGGGGACAGTCACCTACAAGGGAGTTCCCATCAGACTGTCAGCTGATTTCTCCAAAGAGACCTTCCAGGCAAGAAGGGGCTGGAAAGAAATATTTGAAATCTTGAAAAGCAGGGACCTACATCCAAAATTGCTCTATCCAGCAAAGCTGTCATTTAGAATGGATGGACAGATAAAGTGCTTCTCAGATAAGGTCAAGTTCAAGGAGTTCATCCTCACCAAGCCCTTATTATATGAAATGTTAAAGGGACTTATCTAAGAAAAAGAAGATAAAAATATGACAGTGAAAAGACAGCAAACTCACAGCTATTAAGAACCACACCTAAAACAAAAGCAAACTAAGCAAGCAGCTAGAACAGGAACAGAACCACAGAAATGGAGATCACATGGAGGGTTAGCAACAGGGGTGTGGGAGGAGGAGAGAGGGGGAAAAGGTACAGAGAATGAGTAGCATAGATGGTGGGTAGAAAATAGACGGGGGAGGGCAAGAATAGTATGGGAAATGTAGAAGCTAAAGAACTTATGACACATGGACATGAACTAAAGGGGGGAATGTGGGTGGGAGGGGGTGTGCAGGGTGGAGGGGAATGATGGGGGAAAATGGGACAACTGTAATAGCATAATCAATAAAATATATTAAAAAAATAATAATAAGTTTTCCCTCAAGACACAAGGAAAGATATCCCAAGTTTACAAGCCCTCTCAGACCCTTGTGGTGTGGAAAAATTAAGTGGAAAATTCCAGAAATAAACAATTCATAAGTTGCAAAATGTGCACCGTTGTGATGACATCTCGTGCGGTCCTGCTCTGCCCCACCGTACGTGACTCATTCCTTTGTCAGCGGTCACAGTGTACACGCTGTCCACCTGTTAGCCACTCAGTAGTGGTCTCAGCTATCAGATTGACTGTCATGTTGTTGAAGTGCTCGTGTTCAAGTAACCTTTATTTTACTCAGCGATGGCCCCAAAGTGCATGAGTGGTGATGCTGGCAATTTGGATATGCCAAAGAGAGGCCATAAAGTTTGTCCTTCAAGGGAAAAGGGGAAAGTTCTTGACTTAATAAAGAAAAACAATTGTATGCCGAGGTTGCTAAGATTTATGATAAGGATGAATCTTCTGTCTGTGAAATTTTGGAGGAAAAAGAAACGCATGCTAGTTTTGCTGTCGCACCTCAAAGTGCAAATGTTATGGCCACAGTGCATGATAAGTGCTTAAGATGAAAAAGGCATTACATCTGTGGGTGGAAGACACAAACAGAAAATACGTTCTGTTTGTGTCTCCTGACACAAACTGAGGGCAACAAGTTGTACCAGGAGTCACTGAGCATCCATGAACATGATTCCTTCAGCAAGGGCTCCCTGGAATGAGTGACCACACACATTCACATAACTTGACTACGGTATATTGTTATAATTGTTCTATTTTATATTAGTTATTGTTGTTGACCTCTTACTGTGCCTAATTTATAAATTAAACTTCACGATAGCTGTGTATGTATAGGAAAAAAACACAGTCTATAGAGAGGAGGGTTCAGCACTATTGGCAGTTTCAGGGATCCACCAGGGTATTGGAACGTATTCCCTGTGGATCCGGGGGGACTACTGTACCTTTTTTGGTTATGTAATTACTGGAACTCACTGTTCCATAAATCTGTGCTTGCTGTTTACCTTCTGTCTGCCTTCCTGATTTCTCACTCCTGTCTCTCATGGACTTCAGCTCTCAGGTGAAATGGGTAAATTACGGGTAAATTCAGACCTGAAGGGGGAAGTGATTGCTGCCATAGGTGACAAAGATGTTGGATTTAGAAGAGCTGCTTGGGATGCAGGCATTTGTTCTGAGCAAGAGGGCTAAAATTCTCCAAGGCTGTTACTATCTCAGCCTAGGAATAAGGTTCTATAGGCAGTGGTCCCCAACCTTTTTGGAACAGGGGACTGGTTTCATGGAAGACAATTTTTCCACGGACCAGGGTAGGGGGATGGTTTCAGGATGATTCAGGAGCATTTACAGTCAAGTTCACCTCCCACTGTGCAGCCTGGTTCCTAACAGGCCCGGATCAGTACTGATCTGCCGCCCAGACGTTGGGGATCCCAACTATAGGACCCTTGGTTTAATTGTTTCAAGATTGACTTCATAACTTTTTTTTCTGAATGTTGAAGTCCTGTGTAATCATTCATTCATTGGTAAGTGACTACAATTAACCCACTGGTTTTTTAGCCCTCTTAGGACATTTTGACAGCACTAGTCAAAGGTGTGCAAATCTTTTTAGAGGAGATGAAGCTACATGCATTAATTCATTCATTGGTGAGTGACTACTATGATAAGATCTACTTACACGTAGTGAAGCCTAGACCAAAGATCGATAATTAGTATATTAGTACCTTTTTGTAGTTCCTACTAGATACTAAGTGGTTAATTAATAGCTTAAGAAAAAACTTTATACTATATTATATTGTCAAGGAAATATTGGCTCAAAGCATTATCTGAGCTGTGGCCCTGCTGTAAAATATTTTATGTATGTAAACATACTATCATATGCCATTAGGCCCATGGACTTTTAGAAAGTCATGAGGGATCAAAGACAAAAATCATTTAATATGACAATAGATGTATGAACGAGATCCAAATATGAGTTAATTGCTTGTCCCTGTTTCAGATATTACCCTAAGACATTTTGTTTTCTCAGCACATATTGACTACACTTTTTTTAATTGTTGTTTTTAAGATTTATTTATTTATTTTTAGAGAGGGGAAGGAAGGGAGAAAGAGAGGGAAACTCAGTGTGTGGTTGCCTCTTGACCGCCCCCCACTGGGGACCTGGCCTGCAACCCAGGCATGTGCCCCAATCAGAAATCAAACTGGAGACCCCTTGGTTCTCAGGCTGACGTTCAGTCCACTGAGACACACCAGCCAGGGCTTGACTGTATTTTGAAGGAAAAAGCATAATAATAAACTTCGAGTCCTAAGAAGAGCAGTTTTTAGTCAATGTGTTTAATGTCTTAAACTGCTTTTACTATCGTCTTTGATGGTATGAAGAAAAAAGTTAATAGATCCTCTTTCACATCTGGAACTTATAAATCAATTCTCTTTAGTTGCTTGCATCTCTCTGTGCTCAGTAATAAACTCTTAACAGCTGGTGGTTGGTATTAATCTCTTCCCTAATTAGAGAAGAACATACTACAAATTCATCATTCTGAATGAGAATAATGGTGTTTAATCTGTTTCTCTGATCCTTTTTGCTTTATTGTCCATTAAACAACCCATAATGATTATTCAGTTTGTCATACAGAGTATGAGATAATACAATAACTGCTTAGATTTTAGTACAGACCTCTAACGAGCTGTGTGACCTCAGTCATGTCACCTAATCTCTCTGAGCCTCACATTCTTCATCTGTAAAACAGAGTCATTCTGGTTACCTCACAGGACAGCTACGCTTAAATGAGATAATACATGGAAATAGCACCACACGAATACCTTTTAAAAACTTTTAATTATTGACAATTTTAATCATGTTCTCAAGTTGAGAGAAGAGGGTAATAGCCTTCTGTACCCACTACCCAGCTTCAACAATCATTCGTTCATGGCCAGTGTTCGTCTACCCTCCATTCAATGAGCTTCTTCCCCCAAAATGAGTATTAGAAAACAAGGTCCAGATTTTTGGACTTTTCACCCTTAATTATTTTACTATGTATCTCTTTCCAAAATCATAAGTATAAAACCATGATCATACATTAAAAATTTAATAAATATTTGGTCAGTACTCATTTCCCCAATTGTCTTCATGGTAATAACACAGTTTTGAGTTTGGAAACGATGGTTCTGTGATATGTTGACTTGGCTAGGCTGCCCTCCAGGCCCCCGAATTTCTTTTCCAGCGTGCTACCTGTTAGGTTGGATGACAATAGATCTTCTCTTGTAAGAGCTGGAGGAGGAAAGGGATACAGCCGCCACGTTGTAGTATGCACACACCTTCTCCTGGTTCATCATACATAATTTAGGTGCTACTGTGTAAAGATTTTACAGTTGTAATCAAAATCCCTCAACGAGTGACTATAAATTAATTAAAAGGGAGATTATCCTGGGTGGCATTGACTGAATCAATTGGAAGACTTTTTAAAAGAGGGCTTAGTCCAGGCCCAGCTGCCTTCACTGGTAAGTTCTACCAAGCATTAAAGAAGAATTAATACCAATTCTTCACAAACTCTTCTAATATATAGAAGAGGACTGAACAATTCTCAGCTTACTCTATGAAGCCCCTATTGCCATGCCAAAATTGAAGACATCACAAGAAAAGAAAACTAGAGAACAGTAGTATCTCTTATGAACATAGACATAAAATTTTTCAACAAAATACTTACAAACTGAATCCAGCAGCATATAAACAGGATTATATTCCATAACCAAGAAAAATTTATTCCAAATTCAAGGTTGGTTTAATACCCAAAATGAATTAATGTAACACACTATTTCAATAAAATAAAGGATGAAACCCATATAATTATTTCAATAGATGCAGGAAAAGTATTTGATAATATTCAACATGCCTTAATGATAAAAACAATCAATAAACTGGGAATAGAAGGGAACTTCCTCAACCTAACAAAGGACATCTATAAAAACCTTTCTCTGGGGAGCCCACACTTCCCTTTGTTCTTTCATTCCAAAAATTTTACTTATACCTGATCCCATGTAGGGCGTTCTGAGATAGCCCAGTGTCTGGGGCCTGGATGGGTGAGACTGTCTTCTAAGTGTGAGGTTCAGTTTTAAGAAGTCCACTTGCTCGCAGGTACATGCCATATTTTTCACTCTAGTTCTTATTAGTATTAAAGGTGATCTTTTGCCTTTTCCAGGCCCTACTGCCTTATACTCTATATTATATCTCAATTGGTTCAGAATTAGGTCAGGGAAGAGGGGTGCTAGTTGCTGGCCCCCTCAAAGACCCCAGCATGAGGCAATAAAATAAACAATTTACAGAAAAGTTTTAGACATGCACAATTTGCAAAGTAATGATTAGCATCTTGGACTTATTTTTTAAAGATTTTATTTATTTTTAGACAGAGAGGAAGGGAGGGAGAGAGGGAGAAAACCATCGATGTGTGGTTACCTCTTGTGTGCCCCCTACTGGGGACCTGGCCCACAACCCAGACATGTGCCCTGACTGGGCATCCAACCGGCAACCCTTGGTTCACAGGAAGGCACTCAGTCCACTGAGCCATACCAGCCGGGGCATCTTAGACTTTTTTAAAAAGTTGGAAAGGATCCTAGAGATTATTCAGCAGATAGATTCTCACCCACAGAAGTTAAGTAATGTGTATGAGATTATCCAGTCATCTAATGACATATCCAAACTAGAATCCAAATTTTCTTTCAGCCCACTGCACTTTCCTCCACACCCTGCTGCTTCCTTAATATGCTGAGATAAAAATAGCCCACTATGCTATTTTTATCATCTACTTCCTTGAAGATCATAATTTTGTCATTGCTATAGGTAAAGAAATAAACGCATTTAAGTTCAATAATTTTCCTGTGGTAGTAGGGCTCACCAGAGGTTATACTGGAAATGAAAAATAGCACTCTAATTTTAGTTCAAAGCTGTACTCATGAGATCATTTTTCTGTCAGAATGTCACACTGAAATAAATAGAAAAGTGGAACGCCATGGAAATTCAGTTACTGTGGCAGTCTCTGGTTCACACGGTAACTCAGCTGACAATCTCTGGTTCTTTTCTAACTTGATGTCGTAGTGTGTTGTGGTATTAAAATTTCCTCCTGTAAGAATAGAAGGAAATAAGTAGAATGGGTGTCACTGCCTAATTCCAAAGCCTGTGATCTTAATTAATTATGATGTTAACTGCCTCCCCAGATGTGTAAGGTGCAAAGGCAGTGTTTAGACCAGCAGTTTTCAAGTGGTGTGTCACAGAGGCACATGGGTGTGCTGCAAGAAATTTTAAAAGATGCAACACCTGATTATTTAGTCATGGGCACTGACCTTTTCCCTTAGATCAATAAAAAATGACAAGAGCCAACACAACAATAGCCATCTGGTATGAATGAATGAAAATTATACCTATTTTTGTCAGATTGGCAAAAAAATGCATTTTTAGTGTGCTGCAGAATTTATTTATTTTTAGAGAGAGAAGAAGGGAAGGAGAAAGGGAGGGAAACAGCAATGTGTGATTGCCTCTCATGAGCCCCCCACAAGGGACCTGGTCCACAAACCTGGCATGTGCCCTGATTGGGAATTGAACCAGTGACCCTTTAGTTTGCAGGCCCGTACTCAATCCACTGAGCCACACCAGCCAGGGCAAATTTTAGTAATTAATTTTCTGTGCCATGAGATGGAAAAGATTGAAAATTGCTGCTTTATACTCACTATAGTTGACTCTTGCCTGATTAAAAAAATAAAAGCACACCTTGTTATGTCTATGTCTTTTAAATCTCTTTTAATCTAGGTTCTCCCCATCCTTTCTTTTTCTCAGAGTTTATCTGTTGTGGAACTCAGTCTGGTTGATGCACAGAGCGTCTTACAGTCCGGATTTTGCTGACTGCACACTTATGATCTTGTTCAACATGTTCTTGTGCCCTCCGTGTTCCCTAGAAATTGGCAGCTCAATCCAGAGGCTTCATCAGGCTCGGATTCAATCCCTCTGTGTTCTTTTTTAAGACAGTCTGGTTTTCACTGTTGAAAAAATTTTAATTTTAGCAGCCGCTGAGATTGAATTCCAATGTACAACATGAAGAAACAACATACAGCAGATGAGATATTTTTAAGCTTATTTCATTCTTTATGCAAAAGAGCATCTATGCAATTTGGACTGCATTATATAATTTATTACAATTTTGAAAATTTGATTTTGCTGTAGAAATTAATACCATCAATCTTATAACTGGAATTTTTATGTGCAATTGCTGACTTTGTGTTTATGGGTTTATGACACAGTGAGAATATTTGCTCAGATGCTTCCTGAATATACATCTAAGAGTTTGACAAATGAGACCTGACCAACAGGGAAGAACATAGTCACAATTTTAAAAAGTCGACTAACCACAAGTAATTTATTGTGTTAAAAAGTGATCTTAGAAAGTGAATGAAAGTTTCACATCTTATTTTTAATTTTTTAATTATTTTATTGTTCAAGTATATTTTTTAAAATAATTTTCATTACATTTATTGAGGCAACATTGGCTAATGGGATCATGCAGGTTTCAAGCATAAATTTTTATACTATATCTGTATATTTGACTTTAGGTGGTGGGCACACAGTGCAATATTCACATCTCATTTTCACTCAATAATTTGTTTCTAAAATATTAACCTTGTTATTGTAGGTTTCGTTATAATTAATAACTAACTTTCACCTGCATGAGTGCTATTGCTTACAAAGCACTTAACAACTATTATCTCGATCTTTGCCAGTTTTGGGGAGTAGATGATATTATCTCCATTTTACAGATAAGATCACAGGCTTATAGAGGTTTCGCAACCGTTAAAGATCATCCATTAGGTGGCAGAAATGGGATGTAAACACAGTTATTTCGACACGGGATTAATTGCTTCTGTTTTGCTCTTTCACTCCTCTGAATTGGGACTTTCCCTTCACTTCTCCCCTGTTGCCACATTGCAAGTGGACAACTGCTTCCCTGAGTAATTTACTAATTAGTTACCTAGCCTGAGATCAATCAACTCTAACAGATCTCATTTCTTCAGAGTAGAAGAGAAATCTTGTGCACCAATATTTCTTTTCCCTTGGCCATAAATGGCCACCCAGAGTAAAGTTCATTTTCTGGCACATTTGGCCGGTAGGTATGGTCATAAAGGTAACCATGGGTGACAGTTTCTAGGAATCTTCTTTCAAAGGTGCCCCTTTGTCCCTTTTTCTCTGTCACTTCCTCCATTCTGCTGCCCGGAGCAGAGATCCTGCCCTTGGATAGTAAGAATTAGGGCTGTACCCTAGGAATGTCACCTGTGTAGTGAGCTAGAAGGAGGTCCTGGGTCCCAGGGACTTTTGGAGCAGAGCTGGCTGCTGTAACCAATCCTGTAGCAAAGTTCCAGACTTGTAGGCAAAAATAGAGAACTTCTACCATGTTTAAGCCGTTAATATTTGGACTTGCCCAATCACATCCTAATACCCACATTCAGTATACATCTATGGAAATCTAGTTATCTTCCCAACATTCATTTAAGCTTTCTCCCATTGTGAGCCAGCCTGGTGGTTGAATGAGGCTGACCATTCACCTCACATTTAGAGGGTACACTGGCTGATTTATGGCCAATCCAGGTAATTTCAACACGTGGCAATAGGGAGCACCTAAACCAATCACTTCACAGCCTTCCCTGGCCCCAGTGGTTGGTTCTGGCATGATAACAGTGTGTGGCTGGGGAGAGGTACCCTCTCTCCAAGAGAAGGATGTAACCCTAGATGTAAACACAAATGCATGTAGCTTCACAGAAACCTGGCTGAGGATATGCTAGCTTTGGAAGAATGTACCTTCAAGAGAATTTCGGGAAAATGGTGTTTTCCCTTCGACTGGACCAACCCTAAGTGAACCAACAAACTTCCAGTTACACTGTTTAAGCTAATGTGAACTGGATTTCTGCTCACTGCACCCAAAGGCATGTTAACTGATACACTTTCCAATGGCATCAGGATTATATCAATATCCAATAATGTAGGTCAGAGCTCCAGGAAAGTATTCTTGACTGGAGGTCCCAATTTAATGTCATGTTTCCACACTGTTTACCTATCACTTTATTAATTTCATTTTCAGAGCCTTGTTTTCTTTTTTAAATTTTAATTTATTTATATTTTTTTATCACCATTTATCCCCCTCATGCCCTCTTCCACCTCCACCCACCCACCCACCTTCCCCCCGTATTTTCAAAGCTTTGAAGGCTAGTTTTGGAAAGGCTGAGGTATGTATGTTAAAATTCAAATGTAGACCTTATCCTTTCTGGAAACACCCTTTGGTTTTCTTATGCTGTCTCATTTCTTCACCTTTTTTCTTTGCCCATTGCTCAGGTTGTGTCTGTGCTGACGCCCTTTTTAAAAATTTTCTCTGTTTTTTTCCCTCCAGCTCTGTAATGGTGGGCATGTCCTAAGGCTTAGTCCTGGCCCCCCTGATTTAACTTGAAGTCTTTCTCAGGGGGGCTGCTCACTTATATGACTTCACACCTCCATTTCCTCCTCCCCTAACAGGCATGGGAGCCACCAAAGTGCAGTGTACCTAAACCCTAATGAACCTTTCACCTAAAACTAACTCTCTTTAAGAAGCTTTTCTATGTTTGCGTATGCACCACCATTTTCTCAGTCTCTCGATTTCAAAATTTCGAGGTCTTCCTTATCTTCTGCTTTCCCATTTCTACCACATTTACATATAACAAACATATAGTTTCTTCCTCGGTAAAGAACGTTTTCAAGAAGCTCTACCCTGGCACGGACCTTCACAATCTTGCACCTGGATAACTGCGTTCATTTTCTACCTTGTCCTCCTGTCTCTACCCCTCCAATTCATGTGATATGTGAATTCTGAAGCACTGCCTTGCTAGGGACTTTCAGAGGCTTCTTAAAACCTGTATCCCGGCAGTGAAGGCCTCCAAAGTTGGTTCCTTACTCAGCTCTCCCAGCCTGTCTCCCTCTACTTGCTGACATCCACCAGCAAAGTGGTGTAATCGTGCCTTCCCAGCTTCCACATTCCTGTCTTCTTTGCTCACATCCCTCTCCACCCTCTTATGTACCCTTTTCCTTGTTTTCCATTTTTCAATCTTATTTTTCCTTCAAAGTGAAGCTCAAGTTTTGTTTCCTCAAAGAAGTTGTTTCTAAGGTAGTAGAATGGGGGGCAGCCCCCTCTTCGCCTTCTGTCTTTCTCTTCCAGAGTCAGATATATGTCAGAAAGATGTCTGGCCTTTTAGCAAATTTTCCAGCAAGTGCAGGAAACACCTACCGGATGTTTAACTTTAGTTGGCGGTGATCTGATATTTTACAGATACCACAACCTGAGGGCAGACCACTAAGAAGGCCTCTTTTTTCTCTTTCTAGCTTGAGCCTCCAGAGTTGGAAACCCCAACAAAGATCCTGACTAGGTCCGAAGACTTGACAATAGGCAGAAGAAGCAACGGGTCCCAGGAACCAGGAGAAAGGGAGGTTAAAAAAATAACAAAAAGACCTCTGTAGCTACAGGGAAGGAGGTTTCTCTGATTAAGGGACTGAGGGAGGGTGAGGTTGAGGTCTGGCACCCGTGAGAGAATTTGGGGAGTAGAACTGATAGAAGAAAACAGAGGAGTTACTCCTATATCTCCAATGCTAGGAGTGAGAGACTTTTGTACATTGTTTCACAATTTGTGAACTTGACCTGTCTGCAGGTGATAAAACTCCTTGGGGACAAGCACAATAATATCTCCTCCTTTCTCGAACATGGATATGATGTATCAGTCAGGGTGCTGGCTGGAAAGAAGTGGCACATTCAATGGGTTTAAATGGAAGAGTTTTAAAAGGGGCTATTTTCAGAGGTGTGGGCAGGGTGAAGGGAGATAACAAAGGACGGTGAATGAACATAGGCCTGAACACTTAAGAAGTGAGCAGTGTCCAGAGACCTGAGGCTCTGGGACAGTGGGAGAGAGACTACTCAGCAGAAGTTGTGGCTATAGAGTGGTGACATAGCCCTTGCCAGAACACATAGGGTGGTAGGGAATAAATTCCTGTATATCTCCCTCCCATCCATTCTCAGGAGCAGTGCTTCTTTTTGGCCTTTCCCAGTGGAAAGAAAGCCACCGGATAAGGGAGCGTAGTTCATGCAGTCCTGGAGGTTATCTTCCTAAGGCACAGAGCAAGGCAGAGAAGAGCAGATAATGAATGAATCTGTGGTGAGGGGGCAAACCCAGAACACCTAGCAGACTGGGGTTATATCATTGTGAGTGTTTTCTATTCTGAATCCCATAGCTCTTACTGCTTATACCTTCATTTTAATGTTCAACAAAAATCTCTTGAGTGCTTTCCATAAGTACTGGATGGTTTGGGATGACACACAAATTGATTAAACATTGGCCTCTTTGGAAGCTCAAATCTGTCAGTCAACCAGGGGACATTCAGAGTTTGCTATGCTTTTGGTGGGTGCTGTGGGTTGCTCGTTTCTTATTGCAGGAGCAGAGATATATGTCAGGCTCCATATAAAACTAGAATGTTAGTTCAGACACTGGTAGATCTAGTGACACCACAGTGGCTTTTGCAAGAATCATCTCTGGATCTGGTGGCTGTGGCTTTCTGCTCCCCACTCTTGTCTCTCTCCATTCTTGTAACCCACTTTTCTGTCTGCTAACTGCTGACCTCTTTGTATGTCGCTCATATTCCCTGAGAGAGGATTCAGTTGGGTCAGTTTGTTCTTCTCTGTCAGTCACTATTTGACAGGGTCCTTCCACAAGGCACCTCAAAGGGTAAATATTTTTCTTATGTTAGTCTATAGATGAAGAGTTATGCCTTGAGAAACCAGGTCGCATGATGCAAGCATGGCAACTGTAATGAGCATTCGCCATTCACGGCTGCCCCAAATCTTCTGATCATGATTCCTCACAGTGGAAATCCTTCCTTCTTGATGTAGAACCATTTCCCTTTTTCAGTTTTCCTTCTTGGTAGAGTGAAGACGTGATGTAGATTCTGCTAATCAGATTCAAGACTTTGTTTCAGAGTGGGGTGATATAGGGAAAGGTGGAGAGTGTAGCGTATGCACTTTGCAGGTACAGGTCTGGCAAAGATGGTGTGGTTCTGGAGCTGGTGAAGGGACCCGTAGCAACAAAAGAAGAAATGGGCCTCCACATTGCTCTTCTTACTCTGTATCCCAGGTCCAAACAGGCTTTAGTCTTCCTGAGGATGAGAACTTTATGGAAAGAAAAGGCCATCAAAACAGTGTGGGTGCCTCACTGCTAAGGGGAAGTTTAAAAAATGCAAAGGCTCACTTGTGCCTAGGCTTTCCTACTCTTTTAAGGAGAAGATGAGAGACAGGGCAGGGTCCAGTGCATAGCTGGGCTAGCTCTGCATCAACTGATAACCAGCTAGCTCTGAGATACATTGAGCTAGTCTGGCCCAGCCCAGCCTATATCAGCTGACCCCAAGACCTGTGAATAAATCTAGTGCAAATGAGTAGAGCTGCCCGAATCAGCTCAGAGCAGCTAACCTCCAAGTAACCTTGAGATGCATGAGCAAGGCAAACTGAGGACGGCAGACCTGCTCATCCCTGCCCAGTTAAAGTCAGGCAATCCCCAGCTGACCCACAGGTTCATTGCCAACAAGACTGAATTGCTCTTTGAACTGGACAAGGCCTGGATCCCCCATGGCTCAAGCACCAGGCTCGCCATTAAACAGATGCTCATACAGCCTAATACTCCTGCCACTGTGAGGCAAGCTCCAGCCACCACCCAATATCCCTTAAGGTTCTCATTCTGAACAACAGCACCCAGAGGGTCTTGTATGTTCTCAAATATTTCACCTCTAAATGCAGAAATAGTTTGACAGTCATGCTTTCTTTGCTCCCAATTGGACTGCACATTCTTGCTTGAAATGTGAAGACTTTGAAAATGCCACTCACTCCTTCCTTAGATTTTCAAGATAAAATTTGTCAAATGAAACCCTTTGTGGAGCCTTCCATAACCCCTTCAATATCCCTCCTCACTCACATTCAAAGTCCAGCCAGACACAAAACAAGGAGAGGAGTTGAGACTTGGGAATTTTGTGTATGTGTGACCTTTGTGGGTAAGACAAAGCCTTAAAACAAAATATTTACTCAAGAAAGGGAGAGCTATTAGGAAGGGTTTTACTGGCCTCCCTTCCAACCTCCACTGAGGTCTCTGTGTATTACTAGATGCTGGTTTGTTTCTGGGTTGAATGTTCACTAGTGTTCCTGCAGTCTGAGGTAGGCAGAGCCCTGGCAACCTGAAGAGTTCAAAGTGATGGCTGTGATACTCTGTGTCACACCTGTCCTGCAGACACTGTGCCAGGTGGTGGCTGCACAGATAGTGGACAGAAGACCAGGACCAGATCCTCATAGATTGTTGGGGAAATGATGTAATTACATCGATAGTCATATTTTTGCATCAAAAGAAAATAAGTGAATTTTTACCTAATAACCAATTTGGAGAGAATTTACTCTGTGAAGATAGAGGAGAACCTGTCCAAAGCAGATATGATTAGTTGTGCATGTGAAGAACTAAAATAGAAACCTCAATTCTTTCAGAAAAATTCAAAAGAACTGCTGGCTAGTATCAAATCTTTTTCATTCCCCCATGAACGAAAGGCTATGATAATGGGTTGAGAGTGTTGTTGGCTGAGAGAAACTTTGATCATTTAAAAAGAAAATATATGCATTGGGGTGTTTGGGAAAAGATGCTAATGTTCCTGACATTCCAAATGCAATATTTGACAGAGGTCCAAGGGGATCGTTAGGGATGACCAGATCCTCAAGAAAGAAGAAATATCCAATAGTGATGTCATGGAGACTCAAGGTCCAGTGTCTTATATGGACCAGATACCACTTCCATGGGGTCAAGTTCCCAGAAAAAGAGTCCCTCCATCAGGCCAACTCCATCTTGACGTGGATTCTCTCTGCAGGAACAAGACAGAGCTTGCCCAGGTGCTCCTCACACTGGCCATGTCATTAGAACCTTTGTTTGGTTCAACTGTCCACCCGAACTGGGAGCCTCTGACCCAAGCAGTTCCTCTCTCATTCTCCTATCAGGGGAGAGATGTTGCAGAGGAAACAGAGGACAATCCCTGTGGCATAGGTCCCAGCAGTCTTCCATTATTCTGGAAAGTGAGGTTGACACTCCCCAGGAATCCTTTCCACCCTCCCCATGGGCACTTCCTGACCCAGCCCATCCTCCACTGGCAGCAAAAAGTGCCTGTACCCCGAGGCCAGGCTGTGTCTCTGTCCACACAGCCCACGGACAAAGGGCACCACCTTCCTGGTTTCTCTCTCCTTTCGATGATTCTAATTCCGAAGATCCAGGACCACAGCAGGGATTTTTCCTCCCTCACTACTACCCTACATTAGATTTTTTGCTTTTAGTTTTATTGCTACTAAGTGATTATATAATGGTTTGAATGGAAGCTTGATAGGATTATACACTTTTAGGATAATAAACTTTTACAACAGTATATTTTAATAATGTGAATCTTGAAAATTCATTGCTTCCTTTTTATTTGTAGATAGTATAGTAACAGTGATTTTGTCAATAAGTTCATTAAAATAATTAAGAAACACATTTTTGCCTTCTAAAATACTTTTTCCTCTTTTGGTTTTATTATGTAAGTGATTATACAGTAGCACAAATGGAAATTTAATAGGGCTATAATTCTTTGATAGGTTTTCTAAATGTCCCTACATAATGTGAATCTTATTAGTATATTGTTTTCATCTTATTTGACTTCTAGGTAGTGTACCCTATTTTTGTATTGCTATCTAACAAGTCTCTTCTATTGATCAGAAACAGCATTTTTTTTTTGGTCTCTTTCATAAAGAGATTTTGAATATTCTCTCACTTACTTTCACTATAGTTAAGTGATTATACAATTGCTCACATATAAGCTTGATACAATTATAATTCACAGGATAGTGTTTTAGAAATGTAGTTTATTTAAAAGTGATTTACAAGTGAATTATTTCCTGTTCTATTTCTAGGTTTCAGAAGAACAACATTTTAGTTGTTTCTGTTTAGCCAGTCCCTCATAACTCCAACTGTTGTAACAGTTCTACATGAGAAGTCTCACAACCAGAAACATTTGAAACTCATAGTTTATTTCTGTATGCCAAAGATGAAATTTGCTCTGGTTATAAGACTGATATGTCTACACAATTTTTTAAACTAAAAATGAGCTAATTTCAAATATTCATTATTGGCAAAGTGGGAAAAATCATGTTTATGAAACTAATATTTTAAAATAAGTTTTGGCTTTAAAAAGAGTGGAACAAGCAAAAACTAGTGAAATGGTAGCTAAATCATTGTTTAATCTAATTTAATTTCTCCATATAGTCTTTAAGCTGGGAAAGCTTGAACTCTGACTTAAAGTTTTGTAGCATGTAAAAAGGCTCAAACAAACAATATATTGGGTTTCTCACCCCTTAATATAACTTTGTCATCCAAGGCCCCTAAAAGTGGAGCGCTGGAGTTAGCCCCGAGGAGCTTATGAGGGCTGCTTATATACCTCTCTGCCCAACCCTGTGCTCAGTGTCTTCACAACAGTAGCTTGAACTTGGCCGTGGTGGAAGTATTTATACCAAGAAACAGGCACATGCTACATAAATCAGAACTCCTAGGAATAACTCACCCCCACTCCTGAGAGCCAGTTTACCAGCATATCCTGGTCATAAGGCAGTAATTCTTAACCGCCTCTGTTAAGAGTTACAAATGCTGGGACTCCTCCTCCCAGAGGTTCTGATTCAAGTGGTCTGGGAGGGCACCTAGGCGTCCTACTTTTCAAACGCTCCCTAGATGATTTTAATGTGTAGCCGAGATTCAGAAACACTGCCTGTTAATACTTTCAGCCAGCCTTTGATCTGTTAATTGTGAAAGAGACCTTTAGATGTTTCCCTAACACTTTTTTAGGGAAAAACAAACCTAACTTATCAAGTTCTGAGATCTCATCCACCTGGACCCCTCTCCCCTGAGGCCAGTAAAGAGGGTTTGTGAAAACACTGTAGAGGCTTTTCTCTTCTCAGCTGGAAATCGCTCCTGAGAGTACGTGGGTGTTGTTAGCTCCCCTTCCCATCAGGTATCTAATATTATCACAGAACAGTTTCTTTATATTGGGTGTTGCTTTTAACAGGTTTCTGGCACTAACTCATTTTAAGTAAATGGTACCTTTTTCTTTTTTTATAAGACGTTTAAATCTTTAAGGCAAAAGTATTAAAGGTTTTAATGATTATTCAGCTTCTTGTTTAGAGCTTGTTGAGGTTTCATTATATATATTCCTAACAATATATTGAAAATTTATTTTGCATGAAGCACAGGAGTCAAGGATTTGGGCACTTGGGTGGGGGTGGTGATGGCTGTAGACACCATCTTTGCTGTCGTTCCATAAAGACATATGACGGAATCATGTGGCTTTCTCCTTATGTACATCTTGGCTCCCTGTGCCTTTCACTGTGCTTAGCCATTGAGTGGTACTGCTTTCTACTACTTAAAGGTTAGCCATATGTTTCTGTGCTTTCTATGTGCATAGCTCTGGAGGATATGGAACAAACCAGAAAAGAATGCTGATAAGAGGATGATTGAGGGATGAGAAAAGAACTTTGTTATTCTGTCTCACTGTCAGTTCTGTGCATGCATTTAACAGCATTACGAAAGCATTTGCCCCTACAGTTCAAATTCAGGTGGCTTACAAATGCCTGGGCTTTGTTATGGTCTTCTCACTGGAAAAATTAGAGCAGCAATTCCAGACAGAAATTTTAGCTTCACTTCCTCTACTTGACAAAGAAATATTATTTTTGTACAGTAAGATTTTTATGTCATTAGCTAATAAAGTCCATGTTTTTTAAATGCTTTGGGATAAGAAGAGAAAATAGGAATAAACTTAGGGGTTTTTTTTGCTTTGCATCAATATTGCTTACAGATAATAATTTTAATTATTAAATTATTAATAAATAATTAATTTTCTTCATGAGGGTATTCTTTACATCACAACCTCTTCTAAAATTTTCAAGTGAATTAAAATCATTACACTTATGAAATACTGTATTTTAAGACTATAAGATGCACTGGACCATAAGACACACCTAGGTTTTAGAGGAGGAGGATAGGAAAAAATTTTTGAAGCAAAAATTGTGGTAAAATATTTGATAACCTGTGACCTCGCTCCACTGCTGCCCCCCCCCCCCACAGTGAGCCAGGTAAGCTACATTCAGACTGTAAGACACAGCCCCATTTTCCTCCCAAATTTTGGGGTGGTGCGCCTTAGAGTCTGAAAAATACAGTACATGTAAGGTGCAAAAAATTCCAGAGTAATATTACAAATACCAATGTATTCACTACTTAGATTTTCAAAAATGTTAAGTGAACGAGCTATATTTGATTCAGGTATTTCTTTCTTAAGTAAATAAAATGTTAGCAATGTGATTGAAGTTGTCTGTGCCTCTTTCTAATAATTTATTCTCCCTTTCCCCCAGAAGTATCTGTCATTCTGAAGTTGTTTTGGATACTTCTCACCCATGTCTTTATATATTTATTGTAATTGTAGCTGTCTGTAAGCCACACCTGGCATTGTTGAATATGTGTTTGTTTGCCTGATAAGGTTTGTATGAACAGTAATGTACGGTGTGCATCCATCTGCCATGTGCTTCCATCACTGAACCAAATGTTTTCTGAGATTATCCATGTTGATACACATGGATCTAAATGATTCATTTTAATGCCGTTTCTTTTTTTTTTTAAGGAGTAGTAATTGCCTTTCCAAAGGTCACAATGAGTCACTAACTTTAGCAGTGCCTCCTTGTATTTATGTTTTTAAAGATTTTATTTATTTATTTTAGAGAGTAGGGAAGAGAGGGAGAAAGAGAGAGAGAAACATTGGTGTGAGAGAGAATCATTGATAAGCTGCCTCTCGTATGAACCCTGACCAGAAACCGAACCTGCAACCCAGGTGTATGCCCTAACGAGGAATCGAACTGGCAACCTTTCGCTTTGCAGGACATTGCCCAACCAACTGAGCCACACCAGTCAGGGCTAAATGCTGTTTCTTATTCCGTTGTAAGTATATTCCATGTAGCCACCCAGCCCCTATTGTCCAGATCCTGTTTTCTTCTTTTCCCCCCAATAAATAGGGACAAATAATATATGGAAAGAAAATAATTTACTTTTCCTTGAGTATTTGAAAACAGGTTTCTCCTCCTGCCTCTGCCTCCCACTTTCTTCTCCTCCTCTGCTGCCTTTTCCTCTTCCTCCTCCTCCTTCTTTTTCTTCCTCCTCCCCTTCTTCTTTTTCTTTTCCTCCTTCTTATCCTTCATCATTAGGTGCTTGTCAATCCTGCTCTGGATTTACACTTGACTGACAGTTTTGTGTGAATGATGGGAAAAAAGGAGTGGGAACTCATACTGGAATAAAATTTTACATTTGCAGGTTCAATTGCTGCCTAAATCAATTAAATTGGGCTTTAAAAGCAAATAAAAATGACCATTGCTACAAACTTATTAAAATATAATTTAATAATAATAATTAAGGAGATTCATGTCATTTATCTTTGATAACAGTGTACAAATTGCAGTCCCATCCAGGATAAGGCCCAATCTGTTAACTGGCGGCTCCAGACTCTCCAGAGAGAATGTGGGAGTCATTTTACCCTTGAGGAGGCATAAGGAGGCATAAGGAGAACATGAGCCCTTTGAAAGGCCAACAAGATTCACTCCAGTAGCATTCCAGTCATGAAAACTAGTTAACGGCCCAGGGAAGAATCACAGAGCTTTGCCCATTGGAGAAGGCCACGCTCTTTAATTTAGCTCTATTCATGTAAAATAAACAAATTCGGCAGCTGAAATATTGCACATAACGAAAAGGTATTTTTTTCCTCTGAATATTTTGGTGTAGTCAGTGAATTGTTCTCATAGATTGTGTATCCATTCACTGATTCAACAAATCAGTAATACATGTCCTTAAAGAGCTCACAAAGGGACAAGACATAGATAAATGACATTGAAATGCTGTAAGTGAAATAGCAGAAGTGGAACAAAGTACGATGAGATCATAGATTGTGGGGATGACTCACTCTGCGCAGGGACTCAAGGGCGGGGATATTTGGTAGGTGGATGACACTTCTGTGTGGACTGCAGTTGTCACCTTTTCTCTGGGCAGCTTGACAAGCACCCAATGTAAGAGAAACGGCAACGGGTAAAAAATGAAGACTACTAATTTAATTTATTTCATGCTTTGTATAGACTTAAAGAAAAGATTTTATTTATTTAGTTTTTAGAGGGAAAGGGAAAAAGAAAGAGAAGGAGAGAAACATTGATGTGTGAGAGAAATATCAATTGGTTGCCTCCTGCACGCCTAAAGCAGGGGTCTGACCCAGAACCCAGGCAAGTGTCCTGACTGGGAATTGAACCAGCATCCTCTGGTTTTGCAGGATGATGCCCAACTAACTTAGCCACACTGGTCAGGGCTGTATAGACTTACGAAGGCAGAGTGGCTTAGCCAATAATTTTGGAACTTGGAAAACATTTTTTTTCTGTGCTATTTCAACAGGGCTTTAAATATCAGAGCACAACTTCTTTCTCAAGGCAGGAAATTAGGAATCAACTGTGCCAATATACAAAATAACACACGTGAAAACACATTTAGGACATTTTAAAGAAGTACCTAATGGATTTAAGAATGGGGCTGTTATTACACGTGTTAATCACATAATGGTTTTATTCAGAGTTGAACTCTAGAGCTTTGCCGGTACTGGAAATGTAAAGAAAGAAAATGCATGCAGCCATGCAAAAGCACTCCTTGAACAGCAGGGAATGAAGGAAATAACTGAAAAGGGAGAGGATTCGAGTCTATACTCAGTATGCAGAGACTCCAGAGATGTTATGAATGGACCAAAATGAATCTATTTCTTGGCTAGTGATGACTATAACGTTCAAGCCATTTGGCAAGAAATTCAAGAAATATGGGAGAGATAGTAGGGACAGAAGCAGAAGAGAGAAGGAAAACATACAGAAATCTAGAAAAATGCAACTACAGTAAAAGGAATAGACGGCAAAGTCACAGGAGCCATGGGGCCTTAAGGAGCATACACTGTGTGAAAATGTTGGCTCTGAGATATAAGAAAACCAGAGCAGCTCTCAGCAAGGGGGAGCAATTGGATGCCCTCACTCTTTTACAAGGTCATCATTATGCTACTTTGGAGGCACACTTTGGCTTTGTTGAGGAGGGAGCATCTACAGCAGTGATTTTCAACCTTTTTCATCTCATGGCACACATAACCTAATAACTAAAATTCTGCAGCACACCAAAAAAATATATTTTTTGCCTATCTAAAAAAAATAGGTAAAACTTTTATTCATTCACACTGACGACTACTGTCGTGTTGGCTGTTATCATTTTTTAATTTGACAATCCAAGGGGAAAGAGGCCAGTACCCCTCACTAAATAGGTACGTATTGCCTGTTTAAAAAATTCTTGTGGCCCACCAATGTGCTGGAGCACATGGGTTGAAAATCGCTGATCTAGAGGAAGGGCAAACAGGCTCAATTTACTTTGCTAATACGCAGATGGTGTCTTGCTGAAGGCACACAAAAAATTGCATGTAGCTCGGCAGTCTTAGGAAAGGGCTTGAAGTGAGGTGCGGTGACAGATGCCTAGGACTCTTTGTTAGAGTAACGGTAAACTAACACAGTGGCGTGAGTGACCAGATGGTGGTGCATTCAAAAGGAGCCAGACCACTGTTCACTCTTCCAAAGAAAATAACTAGTTTGGGTACATTATTAATTAATAAAACAACTGACTTTTGCAAGGAAGTGCTGGTAACTGAGCTCCGTACTTTTTGAAAAGTGTCTGGTATTTCAAAGCAAGACTTGGAACTGAAAGCATAGTTATGCTTGGTAGAAAATATCAGCAAATCCTAAAACTGCAAAACAAGTTGGTGGCCTTTTTACAGAACTCAGTTCTGAGCAAAGTCTATCCCCTGGACCATTTTAGCAAGATGATGTAACTAGGTTGTTTTTGCCAGGCAGCCTCTCCTTTGCTCTAGCAGGTGCCTGTGAATTAGTGTGCTAGAGCTTAGGGAGAATAAAGACAGACTCGCTAGTCTCATTCTAATGCTGCAGGCTCCCCCACATTAAATTTTAATGATTGGAAAATGTCATTTCCTGAAATATTTCAAGTGTCACATGAGTTCCTACTCATGTATGCATTTATAGACAAAGATTCTTTTTCCACTGATTTTATCAGCTTCTGGTATCATTAGTTAAAGATTATTCTGGAAGAATAGCAAAACAAAATTATTTTATTGTTAAACTATCGTAGAGCTTGCCTCCAAAGGAGTAGATTAGTGTCTCCCCTTCTATTTTATTTCCTATTCAACAACCCCCACATACATACACACATATATAATGTGTATCAGGATATTTTCAACTACTTTCTAATTTTTTAGAAAGTTCTATAAATGACTTAAATAGAAATAGAATTTATTATCCCACATAACAAGAAATCTCAAGGATTGCTTGTATCAGAGTTTCAATGATATCATCAAGGATTCGGGTTACTTCCATCTTTCTGCTTAACCATCCTTTTATGTTCTCTTCAGCTAACAGCCTTCATGGTCCTAAGAAGGCAGTCACAGTACCAGACACCACACACACAGTGACATCTAGCAGCAGGTGAGGGACTGTTTCTTTTTGTGTGTTTCTTTCTCTCTCTCTCATTGTGGGTAATTATTTTATTTTGGAAAGTGATGCATTTCAACAGAAAATGAATTTCTTTCTTTAAGGGTAAGAAAAACCTTTCCCAGAAGTATTTCAGTAGACTTCCGTTGCATTTTATTAGCTACATTTGTATCACGCACATGTGCCTGAACCAATTACTGACAAGGAGATTAAGACAATGCTGATTAGCCAGGTTTCTCAGCCTTGGGGCTACTGGCATTTTGGGAGGGATAATTCTTTGCTGTGGGGACTTAAATATACTTGTAGGATATTGAACAGCATCCCTGGCTTCTCTTTACTATATGCCAATAGCACTTACACCCAAGGGGGCATTGAGAAATGAATGGGGCCTATCTTTTTCTGAGGCACAGAGAGGGTGCTGGAGATCAGGATTCTGTTAACAAGAAAAAGGAAACATATATTTGGTTGGGAAGTAATCTTCCCCTCTTCATTTTCTTTGTTGCCATTTTCAACAGACCAGGATCTTATTAAAAATATGAAACATGTAAGAATGAGTTACCTGGTATTACTCAGCAAAATCTAGTTCCTGTCTAAATGCCAAATGGGTAATATAAGTATCTTTATATCAATTGGTGATTTAGAAAATTTAATCAAGGGTAATTTGCATTGAAGCACCCAAATCATGACTGATTGGTTGGGTTCTTCAGAGTTCAGAATGTTCCTACTTTTGCTCATATTCTTGCAGCAGTACCTTAGATTTTTCCTTTATTTATGTCCTATTTCTACTGTACATGACATTCTACTCTTGTGACTTACTAGTCATCTACTGGTGATGAACACTTGCATCCCGATTAAATTGTTTGGTGAGAAAAAGTATGAATATTTTTATTAATTCAATAGCTATTTATTGGTTGCCAATTATGTGAAGGAAAGTGACAAGGCTGAAATACTACATTGGAGACTTGGAGAAAGCTCTCTGAGGAGCTAACATTTCAGCCAAGACAAGGGGGAGAATGGGATTGAAGAAGGGGACAGGTCTGATTGTAATGGGTTATAGTAGAGTTCTGATTCTATGATAAGAACAGGAAGAAGAGTTGATAGGCTTGGGGATGCTGTGTGATGAGCTGCTTCCCTTTGCCTGTTGTATTTTTTGTATTTGGAATGCAGCAAGATTCTCAGCTGGACTTAATTCCTTCCTGGCTATAACAATTAATGGTGTATGTAAACCTGCATTCTTTTGTAATTTTTTTTCTTCTGTTTCTTAAGGTAACTGCTATCTTGGCTTCCAGTCTCTTAAGCACAGGTCTTAGTCCTTCTGGTTCTCTAAGAAGTTCCAACCTCTAGTTTTAAGACCTAGTGTTTCCACATTGAGTGGCTTCAGGCTATAGGGTCTGTGGCCTTATCTGGATCATTACATTTGATCTAACTCCAATGACTGTGGAGAGAACATCTCCTGGGGAAAATCCCACCAGAGAAACTCTTCTTCTAGGAGCAGGCCACCTTAATCTTGGCCCTCTTCCAGCTCCTTATGAGTCCTATGGCCTCACGGTGCCACACCATCCCCACCAGGTGCTCCCTCCAGAGGTCTTGTCACAGGGCCTGTGGCCTGATGCACATTGCCCTGGTCCTACCGGCTTTATTTCTCTGGGATCATACCCGGTGTATGAATGGAGAAACAGAAGCAAGAGAAGAACTTGCCTAAAGTGGTTTCACTGCCTCTTAGTCTTATTTTCTCTCTCCTAGACCAGTGCTATTCTAAGTGTGGCCTGCTGGCCAGCTGTAGAGCCAGTCCATTGTCAATCTCAAAGTTTATGTACGTGCCGCTAGGTATTTCTGCCATGGTTTGCACAGAAAAGAGTGACAGTCAGAGGGACTCTCCCAACCCGCTCATTTTACAAATGAGAATTCTGAAGCCCAGCCTTCCAGGCTTGATAGCAGAATCAGAATTGGAACCCAAGTCAACTAGGATATATAATAGTAATCTAACAGCATTTATAGCTCCAGGTCTACCCATGAGTATTAATAAACTTGTTAAGTTTATTGACTGAACACTGATGTTACTGCCATTTTGGTTAGCCTCAGGGTTTGATTGCTTTCCCTACAGATCACTCTGGAGCTTTCACTGTTCACCACCATTTGAGGGCCCGCAGACGCTTCGCCCACTTCTCCCTCTGTAGGTTCTTCACTCTTCGTCCTCAGCGGCCGAAGTACACAAAATGCCCGGCAGGGGGCGGCGCAACCCCGATCCCGCGGCCCCTCCCTTGGCCAACCGTCGATTGGGCCGGCGCGTGACGTCACGCCGTTTTAGCCAAACAAATGGGACTCGGGGCGAGCGTTGGGCTTCGCCGCGCCGCCCTGGGCGCTCGGTCCGCCTCAGCAGTAGGGAGCGAGCCAGGCCTCCTGCCGCCGCCGCAGCCCCCGCTGCATCGGGGTGTGCAGCCCCAGGCCAGGCCCAGGCCGGGACAGGAGCGCAGGTGGGTCGGAGTCCGGTGGCGTCGCGCTAGGGCAGCGCGGTCGGGGTCGGCGGCGGCCACCGTGGACATTCCCCGCCCCCCTCTTGCCGCTCTCCTGAGCTCCCGGGACGCGGGGCGGGTGGGGGCGGGGGCACCGCCCGCGGGTCCAGAGCGCGCGGCGCTGCGGGCGCGTTTGGGGCAGGGAGCCGGCGGCCGGCATCTCCTCCCGGGCGGGCCTCAGCCCGCAGACGGGCCGGGTACTGCGCGCCCCCGGGAGCCACAGGGGGTCGGTCGGACCAGCGGGCGGGAGCGGGGTCCCCGGTCCGGGCTGAAGCCTAGGAGATTACGGATAGGCCGTGGTGAGGCATCGGACCGGCTCTCCCACCTCCAGGACCAGCGGCCAGTGAGGAAGTCGGGCCCTGGGTGGGGGTCGCCTCGCACGGTCGCGCCCGCTTGGGCTCGGCAACCCTGTCCTTCCTGTCCCAGCGCAGGTGAGCTGGAGCCTGTCCTTAACCTTTCTCGGGACCCGGCAGAACGGAGGCTTGGAAGCTGCTTTAGCCTCCCTGCTGGCGCAAGGCAACAGTGGGTCGGCCCCAGTTGGTGATGAAGTCATAGTGCTCTGAGTCCACGTGTCTGTGACGTCAGGTGTTCCAGGAGAAGGGCTGTGATGTCACTGCAGGCCCTGGCCGGGACCTTGGCACGGAAGGGCCGGTTGGTTCCGGAGGGAAGAGAAAGGAAGTTCAGTCTGGAATCCTTGCGGGTTTGAATCGAAAGTTGTTCGATACCTGCATTTTACAATTTTAATGTAATAGTTGTCAAATTCTTTAACTTCAACAGCCATTGTTAGTGCAGTTCAATATAAGACGCATTTGGTTCAGAAACAGCTACATCAGGAGGGCCTTTTGAGGGGGCGGGGGTGGGTAAGAGTCTAATGTAGATGTCTTTCAAAAAGCTAAACTCACAGTAGGATGGTTTGTGATGGAATTGTGGAAAAAAAATAGACCCAATTTGAGTGCTGGTAATTCAGTTGCCTTACTTTGTTTTGGTAGACAGTTTGGAGATCATCTATCTGCTAGTTCATAATTTTGTGGAGAATGGCCTGGAAGGGGGAGAGCAGATCTTAAGTGAACTTTCTCTATTGTGAGGGGGATGATGTTTGAATTAATTCAGTTCTTAAGTAATAATTACTTGAGGATTTAACTTATCCGGATTGTCTCTGCCCCATGCTACCCTGGATAATTGAGGGTTTCCTATGGTTATAGCCCAGCAACAAGCCTTTTTCTTGCTCACTTGCTAAGGATGGGCCCTACAATATAATAACATCTCATGACTGCTTGTTTGGACATGTAACTAAAATTTTGTCTGTGGTGCTTTCAAATATGAAACTACAGAATTAAAAAAAAATCTTTCTTGGTTTTCTTCCAAAACTTTCAAGAGATCAGACAGGAAGAGAAGCTAGTCATTTGCCTCTCCAGGTCCAGCTTATCAATACTTTCATCATTTCTTCCTCTGTAGAATCATTTCTTGGAATCTGGTTTGAAAGGTAGATTCCTTAAAATTGAAGGGTAATTACAGTTTTGTGTTTTCAGCAGGAAGCTTGGATAAGAGTCTTCAGTCCTTCACTGACCTTTGACTTTTAAGGTAGGTTTTTTGTTGTTGTGGTTAATACTCCCTCCTCCCCAGTTTTTTTTTTTTTATAGATAATTGATAATGTATCATCTCTCTGGATTTTGCATCAACCTGCAGGTGAAAGTTATGCTGTGCCTTTTAATGCAGGAAATAAAAGCAAAAATTTACCCTTATTAATTACTATTAGATTTGGCTGGAAGTTCACAAAACAAAACTTAGCTGTAAATCTCATTTTGAGCCTCACCATACCTTGGAAATTCAACAGCATTGTGTGTACTCCTGAGTTATTAATTTTTTTTTAAAGAAATTGGGAACTATATGGTGACAATGTTGAGTGAAGATTCTAGAGACAATATTTGAGCCTCTGGGTCCTCAAGACTGATAGGTATTGCTGCTATTGAGGGTGTTACCTCCTTTTTAAGATGAAAGAGTCATGACAAGATATTATGTAATAACATGGAAGGAGGTTCAGAAAGGATTCTTGCGTGTGTCTTTGCCGGGTGGCCTTTCTGGGGCTACGTGTCTCTGGGTAAATTAAGTGTACTTAGTGTAAGTAGGAAGGGATGAAAGTCAAACTAGATATGAGTTGAAAGATAAATAAATGATGATAATAAAATAGCTCCTTAGCAGTGCATTTCAAAGAGTTGGGGAAGTGCACTACCAAAGTAGGAGAAACGTTCATTTTTCCTCATGGAAAATGAATTACTAGGTAGAGAATAAATGTCTTTGTGTATTTTGATGTGGCTGAGGGAACAATGGCAGCTATAAAAAAGCCAGGTTATGCATATAGTTGCGTAACTAACAAGCCATAACTCTTCGGAAACATTTTTACAGTTTATTTCTACTTTCCACAGGATATTTTTCAGCTTTGCTGTTTTGGGCCTAGGAAGCATTTCTTACTTCTTATAAAGGGAAATTATTTGAGATCAGGTTTATTATTATTTTAAAATATTTTGTCATTTTATCCATTTATAGCATATGAAGGGACTAAATCAGTCAGTTAGTGATACAGCATTTTTTTCTGACAGATAAAAACAAGTATGAAGAATGAAAGTGCCAAAATATAGAGATTCTTGAGGATGTGTTTATAGGATGTGTTTATTCAATTCTGTGAACATACATAGAATTGAAATTCTTATACAAACTTTCTACTTTATTTTCTAAACCTAAAGTTTATACTGAGTCAGGTTACTGTGTTCTTGATATTCTAGTAAACACATATTAACAACACATAATAACTTTTTTTCATATTTGTTGGGGAGAGAATATACTGATCGTTAGAGACATCGTTTGGTGTTATCTTCCAAAGTTTGCAGCTGTTTAGAACCAGATACTCCGGGGAAGCCACTATGGTATAATGAATGCCTTCCTTGTTAGGTCATGTGTGACAAAGGCAAAATTCAGCAAGTGCATAATCTGCAGTCCTTTGGAAACAACAACAAAAAAGAGCAGATTAACTCCAAATGCATTTAGGTCATTTGGAAATTGAATTCCTGTCAATCCTTATCTTTGCATAATTTATCTTCTTTCCTTAGTTCACGCTTATGGTATTTGGAAGCTGATGAATTTACTGTGTTATCAGGGAAAGTATTCATGATTAAAGTGTAGGTGTTTCTTAATGATAGTTGAGGGAGTTTATCAGCCTATCGTTTCCAACTCCATCTTCCATTTAGTTCCACAGGAGAAGCTTCAGATCTTTGTAAATATTTACCTTCAGAATCCTAGCATATATTTACTCTCAGTACAGTGTAGGTATAAATGTGAAACTAAGCTGTATATGTGTATTATCAGGTGTGGGGTTCATTAATCCAACAAATATTTCTTGAGTACCTCTATGCCAGGTACTTAGGCACTCAGATTGAGTTGTCCATGCTGCAAGGACTTTTTGTTTTAACATTCCTTTGCCGTGGAGGGCTGTGAGTCTGAGGGGCCAGAATTGGACCAAGAGGATAAACCATTTATGTTATACCAGATTGGCCAGAGATCTTGTCTAAAGATTGGTTTAAGGAAGTATTAGAAACTCAGGTAAAAAGATTGGGGAACAGATTATCAGAGGGTCTAAAATCCACAGATTTGGATTGTCCTAGAATAAATGGAGTGAGTTTAAGAGAATAAGCTCTTTCTCTGAGGCAAGAGTAAGCACTTAAGGCCAGAACTAGTCTGTATATGCAGTCTAAAAGTGGAGGTAGCTAAAAAAAATAAAAAATAAAATTGGAGATCGTTAGAAGAGGGATGATCTAGACATCACATTCTCAAAGGCAATGTATATACCCTCTTCTATGTCAGTCCTTTGACAAACTTCTGAAATACGTGAGCCTCTCACAGCCTTCATTTCCACTATTTGCTTTTTTCTTTTTTTTCTTTTTAAGATTTTATTTATTTATTTTTAGAGAGGGGAAGAGAGGGAGAAAGAGAGGGAGAGAAACATCAGTGTGTGGTTGCCTCTCACGTGGCCCCCACTAGGGGCCTGGCCTGCAACCCAGGCATGTGCCCTGACTGGGAATCGAACCTGCGACCCTTTGGTTCGCAGCCCGCGCTCAATCCACTGAGCTACGCCAGCCAGGGCTGCTTTTTTCTTTTTATTTTATAATGAAAATTTTCAGTCACAGAAAAGTTGCAAGAATTGTTTGTACATTGAATAGCTAAATATCTACAACCTAGATTCTGCAATTCATATATTTACATCCCTCCCTCCCTCCCTCTCCAGGAGAGCATGCTTAATTGATTTTAGAGAGGGAGACAAACATCGGTTGATAGCTTCTGGTGTGGTCTCTGACCAGGGACTGAATGTGGAAACTAGACATGTGCCCTGACCAGGAATCAAACCTGCAACCTTTCAGTTTATGGGACAATGCTCCGGCCAACTGACCCACACTGGCCAGGGCTCTGTAATTCATATTTTATAGTGTTTGCTTATCTATCTATCTATCTATCTATCCATCCTATCTTCCCTTACTACTTCTATCCATTCATTAATTAATCTCATATTTTTTGTTGTATTTCAAAGTAAATATACTTTATGCCTAAGCACTTTAGTGTACCTATCATGGACTTTTTTTTAGGCAAAATTTATGTACAGGAGAAATACAGATCTTCTGTATATCATTCCCTTAGTTGGGATAAGTTCATATGTACATCCGTGTAACCCATAATCTTGCCACACTATAGAACCATTACTGTCACTATAGAAACTTCCTTCATATCTGTCCTAATCAGTTTAATTAACTTTTTAATTTCCTGCAGTCTTATTTCCACTACTGCCTGTTCTTTCTGAAACTACCTGTTCAAAGGGCCTGCTTTGTTAGCACATTTGAATGGCATTACGCTAGGGGTACAGAACATAAGGAAATAAAAAAAAAACAGTCCCTGCTCTTTTTAAGCTTATAAATTAGTTTGGGTTTTAGTTAGGTGTCCAAAGAGAGATAAATGTTACATGGATTCAGAGGATGCAACTGATTATTGCCAGAGAAAGCTTCCTAGGTGTAGGTCTTGAATTGGGCCTTTATTTTAGGATCCACATTCTTTTTTTTTTTTTTTTTTTTTTTTTAATAGACTGCAATTAGAAGTTACGGTATAAAGGAACGGATGCAGACAGAGTGGTTGGGACCCAATTTTGGAAGGCGTTTGAGCATTATTTAGTACCCAGTAACAATTTTTGAGGAAGGGAGTAATATGAAAACCAGATCTTTTAGTTAAATTCTTATCCTCTTTGTCATCTTTGGTATTTAGTTGTATAGGAGACCTCTTCATCTTTTCTTTTTTAAAAAGATTTTATTTATTTTCAGAGAGAGGGAGAAAGAGAGGGAGAGAAACATCAATGTGAGAGAGAAACAACAGTTGGCTGCCTCTTGCAGGCCTCCAACCAGGAACCTGTTCGGAAACCCAGGCATGTGCCCTGACTGGGAATTGAACCAGTGACCTTCTGATTCACAGGCTGGTGCTCGGTCTACTGAGCCAGCTGGGTCAAAGACCTCATCATCTTTTAGTTCTCTTCTCTTGGTTCTTTGCTTGTTTTTGATTTCTTAGCTTTGTTGATAACTCTTTTCTAGATCCAAACTATCTAAAGTTCTGTTCTTGACTTTTTGTGGTACTTCTTGTAATCTGGACTTACCTCTCAGGGCTTGTTAATTATAGTTCTTTCCAAGTCATGCTTACATCTGAAACCATAAGCTGTTAATAGTTAGGTTTCTAACTGCTAATAAGATGCTTCTTTTTGTATATCCCTATTTACTTTGAACTTAACTTACTGTTCAGGAATCTGTAGCAAGATCATTTGCTCTAAGTATTTGTAGCAAATGGGACTTACTGGGAAAGGAAGATAGGTAAACTTTGCGTAGACTGAATAGACAGTTTAGATTGACCTTCTTGGAACAAATGCTAGAACGACATTGCAGTCAGAACTTGCGTACTGCTACCATGGGCCAGGTTGTTGAATCAGAACGCTACTGCTACCGTACTTGGCAGCAGTTTAACTTCCTTGGGCAGAGCCATTATTATATATTACTTTCTACCCTCCATATCTTTTTTAAGTTAAATTTAGTACATGTGATTGGCAGATAGATGTTGCTGATGCTGTATCTTTTGCAGGTATGCCTGCTTGGCCACATTTAGGTCATATGTAAAACCTCAGCTTTTAGTTTTCCATCCGCTACAAAACAGGAAGTTTTGTGAGAATAGATTGGAGTGAGTACTGAGTGTTCAGTACACTCAGTTTGTGAAAAACTAATTTTCCCCAGATCCCTTCAATGTGACAAAGTTACACCTTTTCTAATTTTGCTGTTTCTGTACAAAGACATGGGTATAGTTGTAGTTTCCTGAGATAGATACTATTGAAATTAAGTGTACCATTTAAATTTTTTATATTGTGACTATAATGGAAAACCCAATGCCAATTTACTGACTGACAATACTGAAAAATCCAGAGGTGAAGCTCGATCTACTTGTATTTATGTGATCAGAACCTCATCCTCCTCTTCTTTCCTTTTCTTAATGAATTCTGCTTCCAAGGTGTTGGTCCCTTTGTGGTTACAGCATGTTTGTCTGCACCTCAAGCCCCATGTCTTCAGGCCATCAAGTCCAGAGGAGGGGAAGGAGAGTGCTTCTGCAGAAGCTATATAGGGCAGGGCTCTCGACTATTTTGCTCAAGAGACCCCTTTCTGAGTAATATTTTTAAATAAAACACACAGGACTAAAAAGAAAACCAGCTATACTAAAATATAGTTGGCTCCCAGTCAAGATAGGTAAATGTGGTACTAGCATCCTCCTACAACTACGTCAAAATTACAGCTAAACTACTGAACAGCCATCATTCAGAACCACCTGGAATCTAGATATACAGAAGTCCTACAACTAAGAATATAAAGAAGAAGCCACATTGAGACTGGCAGGAGGGGCGGAGACTCAGAATGATTTGATCCTACACCCACATGTGGCAGATAAAAATTGAAATGTCCCCTGTGAGGAGCAAGGGGTCTTAGCCCCACACCGGAACCCCTAGCTCAGGGTTGCAATGCCAGGAAGAGAAGTCCCCCTAACTTCTGGTCGTAAAAACCAGCAGGAATTGAGGCTGAGTGAGACAGGTGGGCTTCTGGAGTTTTGGGCAGTTCCTCTTAAAGTGCCTGCCCACAGACTTATAAGTTCTAGTGCTGCGGCAGCAGCTTGAAAGGCACCAGAGACATACAGGGAGGTACCGAATTATCTGGCATCAGGGCTAGAGTTGGAGGGGCAGCTTTCTCCCAGATAGAAGTGCTGGCAGAAGCCATTGTTCTTTTTTTGACCCTTCCCCCACAGAACCAGCTGGGGAGTGCCATGTCTGAGTCTCCATCAACCTGACTATCACCTGCCCTAATGATATACTGTCACCCAGGCCCATCCCAGTGACATTTCTGTATCAATGGCCTGTCTTGGCCTGTGCTTCAGACTTCTCTAAAATTGATCAAACAAGCAGCATCTGGCCTCAGCATGCTCCAGACCTTTCCTTAAGTGGCCCTAGCACTAGCAGTAGCCAGCCTTGCACCTCCTAAGAGGCCACAGAGCCAGCGAGCTGAGTGGACAGTTTCAGACCATGTTGCAGCATCGCCCAGCCACTTCTACAGGTGACACAATCAAGGGTGGACTCAGCAGACATCAGAGCTTCATTGAAGTAAGTCCTACTCCATAGGGGTGGGCCCCTGCACAGCCTGTCTGTTGCATCCAGTCCTTGCAGTAGTTTGGCCTGAGGGTAAATCCCCACTATAGGTGTGCCAGCAGCAATCAAGGCTCAACTACAATAGGAGGGTGTATAACCCACAGTGCAGGGAAGGCAGCTTGGATGACCAGTGAGACTGTGCCACTGGATGCTACAGAACACCTACGCGTTAGGTCCTGCTACCGAGCCAGGGAGATGTAGCAGTTCTGCCTAATGCATAACACTAACACAGGGAAGCTGCCAAAATGAGACAAACGTCCCAAATAAAAGAACAAAACAAAACTCCAGAAAAAGAACTAAACAAAATGGAGACAAGCAATCTACTAGGTGTAGAGTTCAAAACACTGGTTATAAGGATGCTCGGTGAACTGAGGGAAAGGGTAAATGAACTTAGAACTTCAACAGCATAAAAATGGACATGGAAACCATAAAAAGAACCAGTCAGAAATAAGGAAACACTAACTGAAATGTAAAATAAATCACAGAGAATCAACAGAGTAGGTGAAGCTGAGAATCAAAGTAGCAATTTGGAATGTAAGGAAGCAAAAAACAACCAATCAAAACAAAAAAAATTAAAAAAATGAGGATAGTATAAGGAGTCTCTGGAACAACTTCAAGCATACCAACATTTTCATCTTGGGGGTGTGCTGGAAGGAGAAGAGAGCAAGACATTGAAACCCTATTTGAAAAAAATAAGGATAGAAAACTTCTCTAACTTGGTGAAGGAAATAGACAATTTCAGAAAGTGCAGAGGGTCCCAAACAAAATGAACCCAGAGAGGCTCACACTAAAATATATAATTAAAATGCAAAAGGTTAAAGACAAAGACAGAAAGCAGCAAGAGAAAAGCAGTTAGTTACCTATAAGGGAGCTTCCATAAGACTGTCAGCTAATTTCACAACAGAAACTTTGCAGGCCAGAAAGGATTGGCAAGAATTACTTAGTTTGAAAAGCAAAGACCTACAACCAAGATTACTCTATGTAGCAAAGTTGTCATTTAGTATGGAAGGACATAATAGAATTCTGGCTAAGAAGGAGGTGTGGGTAGATATATTTTGCTTGCTCACACAACCAAAAGAAGGACAACAACAAATTTAAAAACAAAAAATAACCGGGACTGCCAGAAAATCGAGCTGTGTAGAAGTCTGACAACCAAGGAGTTAAAGAAGAAACACTCATTCAGACTGACTGGTAGGAGGGGCGGAGATGGGCAGCTGGGATGGAGAGGACACGTGGCAAGGTGGTAGCTAGAGGACTGGGGCGGGTGAGGTGCCGGCTGGTGGACTAGTCGGTCCCCCATTTGTGTGTGGATAAACCAGAAGGAACAACTGGGGAGTGAGACAGACTGCACAACCCAGGGTTCCAGTGTGGGAAAAGAAAGCCTCAAAACCTCTGGATATAAAATCTGTAGTGGTTGTAGCAGTGGAAAAAACTGACAGCCTCACAGGAGAGTTCATTGGAGATACTCATAGGGTCCTAGAATGTACACAAACCCACCCACGCAAGAACCAGCAACAGAAGGGCCCAATTTGCTTGTGGGTAGCGGGGGAAGTGACCGAAAGCCAGTGGAGAGCGGAGCAAGAGGCACTGGTCCCTCTTTGACCCCTCCCCCACATACAGCACTATAACAGAGAAGTGTGTTGCCCCGCCCTGGTGAATACCTAAGGTTCCACCCTTTACAACAGAACAGGTATGCCAAGACAAAGAAATATGGCCCAAATGAAAGAACAGATCAAAACTCCAGAAATAGAACTAAGCAATGAAGAGATAGCCAACCTATCAGATGCAGAGTTCGAAACACTGGTAATCAGGATGCTCACAGAAATGGTTGAGTATGGTCACAAAATAGAGGAAGAAGTAAATACTACGCAAAGTGAAATAAAGCACAATGTACAGGGAACCAGTGATGAAGGGAAGGAAACTAGCACTCAAATCAACAATTTGGACCAGAAGGAAGAAATAAACATTCAATCAGAACAGAATGAAGAAACAAAAATTCAAAAAGTAAGGAGAGGCTTAGGAACCTCTGGGACAACTTTAAATGTTCCAACATCTAATTCATAGGGGTGCCACAAGGTGAAGAGGAAGAGTAAGAAATTGAAGACTTATTTGAAGGAGAACTTCCTCAATCTGGCAAAGGAAACAGACTTCTAGGAAGTCTAGGAAGCTCAGAGAATCCCAAAGAAATTGGACCCAAGGACGCACGCACCAAAGCACACCATGATTATATTACCCAAAGATTAAAGATAAGGAGAGAATCTTAAAAGCAGCAAGAGAAAAGGAGACCATTATCTACAAAGGAGTTCCCATCAGACTGTCAGCTGATTTCTCAAAAGAAACCTTACAAGCAAGAAGGGGCTGGAAAGAAGTATTCAGAGTCGTGGAAGGCAAAGACCTACATTCAAGATTACTCTATCCAGCAAAGGTGGTATTTAGAATGGAAGGGCAGAGAAGGTGCTTCCCGGACAAGGTCAGTTTAAAGGAGTTCATCATCACCAAGCCCTTATTATGTGAAATGTTAAAGGGACTTATCTAAGAAAAAGAAGATGATCAAAAATATGAATAGTAAAGTGACAACAAACTCACAACTATCAGCAACTGAACCTAAAAAAAAAAATAAGCAAACAGTTAGAACAGGAGCAGAATCATAGAAGTGGAGATCACATGGAGAGTTATCAGCAGGGAGGGGGTGGGAGAGAATGGGGGAAATGGTAGAGGGAATAAGAAGCATAAATAGTAGGTACAATAGACAGGGGGAGGATAAGAATAGTATAGGAAATGTAGAAGCCAAAGAACTTACATGTACAACCCATGGACATGAATTAAAGTGGGGAAATGAGGGTGGGAAAGTGGGTACAGGGTGGAGGGGAGTAAAAGGGAGAAAAAAATGGGACAGCTGTAATAGCATAAAATAATCAATAAACATACTTAAAAAAAAATAGAATCAAAGGACATATAAAGAGCTTCCCAGACATGAAAAAGCTAAAGGAGTTCATCACTACCAAACCAGTATTACTTGAAATGTTAAAGGGTCTTGTTTAAGAAGAAGGCAAAAAAATAAAAAATATGAATAATAAAATGGCAATAAATACATATCTATCAACAATTGAATCTAAAAAACAAATAAATAGAACAGAAACAGACTCAGATACAGAGAACATTTTGATGATTTCCAGATGGGAGGGAGGATGGGTGAAAAAGACAAAGGGTTTAAGAAGTACAAATTGGTAGTTACAGAATAGTCATGGGGATGTAAAGTACGGCATAGGGAATATAGACAATAATAACTGGTGTGAGATGGGAATGAGATTTATTGGGATGATCACTTAGTAAGTTATATAATGTCTAATCACTGGAGTGTATCCCTGAAACTAATATAATAATGTGTATCAACTGTAATTGAAAAATAAAAATGATTTTTAAAATTCATAATCTATAATCTAGTGTAACACAAAGGATCAGATTGTCAAATCAGAATCATATGAATCAGAGATCTTGCCCAGTGTCAAGCTTCATTAATAATTTCAAGAGCAGACAATCAAGAAGCAGGCCTTGAACATGGAGGATGGCCCCTGCTGTGTGAAGTGACTTCCCATGATCTCATGGCTGACCTTTTCTGGGCTAGAGAGTTGCATGTCTATTACAAGAAGAAAGTACCTGAGAGCCATCCTTAACTGTATGGTTTTTTTTCTTTGACTTACTAGTATGTCAGATATTTGAGTAAATTCCCAATAGTAGAACTATCTTTGCTTTGTGATGGTATTTATCATTTCTAAGTATTTTGAACTTTTAAATTAAAAAAATTTCTGGATTTATAATTTTTAAAAAAGGAAAAAGCATAGTTATGAAAATATTTTTTAAATTATAAGATTAATATGTGCATTATTAAATAAGATTTATTTAATAATAACAAATAAATGTAGTAAATTCCAAGTAGCAGTGAACATTGTTTGGAGGTATCTGTAATTGGTGATTGTGTGATAGGAAATATCTGTGATTTCTGCTGGTGATAAAGTGACATATTGCTAATATTGTTGTCTGTTGACTGAATTCACAATGGAAGAAAATACTAAATTTCAATTGCAGGTTACTGAAAGTAAAGATATAATCCCCCCCCCCCCCCCCCCCGCATCTGAGTTTATAGGTCCCGAATTCCATACCTAAACTTCTTGAGGGGGTGTCTTTGAGACTCAGCTTTAGAAGCACTGCTAGAAGAACATTTCTCTTCCCAGAGGCTCCAGGAAATGCCTTGTATCTCTCATTGATTTTGGGCTACATTTCTGACATTTTGGAACCAGTGAGACTACAGATATCTAATTTATTTAGCCAGCATGAGCCTACTCCTGGAGCTGGGACTGGGGTCATTGCTACCTAAATGGCATGATGAGAGAGAAGTGGATTCCAAAGGGAAATTTCAGGGGCCACTGGATGCTGAGTAGCAAATGGTAGATGTCCATTAAGTCATACTTAGTCCATCTTCTCTCCCTTGCTCTCATAGTTAACCAGTTACTAAATTTTTAGTGAATCTTTCACTTGGATTTGTCTTTTCCTAATCCGTCATTCTGCTAACGTCCTAGGTCCCCACAATGGAGGTTGTGGGATAGTCCATTGGATTGCAAAAAGAAAAATATTAGAACTTCTATTTATTTTTGTCATCATTTCAGTATTTATTTTTTTCATAAGTTTATTCTGTATGTAAAATATATTAGTATAGTGGTGTGTGTGTGTGTGTATGTATTTATAGGCACATGTTAAAATTGTTATAAATCATGGGAATGGGAGGGGGAAGGGTTAGGAAAGTAGAGTTAGCCAGAGAATAGTTCAGTAGAAATGAGCTACATGTAATTAAACATTTTCTTAGCCACATTTTAAAAAGTAAAAGGAGACAACTGAAAATAATTTTAATAATACATTATTTAACACTATATCCTAAACATCATTATTTCAATGTTATCAATATAAAAATTCAGGTAGTTTACATTTTTTCATATAAAATCTTTGAAATTCAGTGTGCATTTTACACTTCACAGCTCATCTCAGTTTAGACTCGTGATATTTCAGGAGTTCCAAGGCCACATGTGGCTAGTAGATTCTGTATTGGGTAGCACAGATCTAGACCAACGATAAATCTCAATTTATATTTCTATAATTGTCTATGTTACAGTTTTAATAATCCATTACTTGCTGTCTTCAGTCCTTTTGTGCAGTTGCCAGGTTAATTGAATAAAAATTCCACTGGGATGTTACTCTCTTGCACTAGGTTTCTGTGGCATCGCATTTAAAAGCAACTTTTTAGGCTTCCTGTAAAATGGTGCATCCCATCCTCCTCCTCCACATGTCTTTGGGACTGCCTGCAACAAACCTGGTGCTCGCTTAGGCAGTTTCTTCAGCCATTATAAGAAGTCTGTTCTGGTAAAACCTCCTTGGAATCTCTAATCCGTCTGGAGCCTTTCCATTTTCTGAACTCCTATGGTGTATATTGAGTACTCAGCCACTTAGCACTTCATTAAATATCATTATTTTTTGCTAATTATGTTATGTGTATTAGTCTTATCTCCCCTACTAAATACTAAGCTTCATATCTTATGTCCCTAAATTATAGACACATAATTAATTAAAGGCTTAGCTTTTTTTTTTAATCTTTAGGGACATACCTGGGCTATTTAAATTTGTAGCTTTAAGGATTTTTTTTGAAGTTAGTATTGTTTATAAAGTTGTCTTTTTGTAGTTGTAAAATCACTGTTGCAACTACAGTAGCAAATTATTGATTAACTGGAGTTTCCAAATGTGAAATTTGAGTTTGACAAGGAAGTCTCAAAGGACACATTTGCTCTATTGTCCAGGAACTGGGAGAGGTAAACTTGTTCCCAAAGTAGGGCAAGAGATTTTATTTCAAGTTCAGTCATCAGAATTATTCTCTGGAGGTTCTCTTTACTTTCTACCCACCAGTCAGTTTAGCTGTAGGGGAGAGGTTTCTGTAGTTTAGAGGTGAGCTCTTCACCTCTACCCCTACCTGAAGAGCTCACCACCACCACCACCACAGTGCTTTAGCTCAGCCCAGGAGACTGCAGGTAGGGCTGTGAAAAGGGATCCTGAAAATAAGTCCGGTGAAGGTCATAGGCTTTATGCTTTAGGAATCCTGTCTTTCATTTGACATTTTCTTTGTCTGTGTTTTGTTTAACATGTTACATGGTTAGCTTAATAAACTAGTTATGCACCTAACATTTTTAACTTGTGGAATTTCAAGGCCTGTTTATTACTCATTTGCTAAAAAAAAGTACAGTATGTTTTATATGCCAGGCACCATGCTAAGTGCATTAGTTCACCTATGTCACTTTTCATCTTAGCCCTATTTTACAGATCTTCTATATATTCTTTGGCAAATAGTAGTAGCCGTTATTTAAGAATTTATTTTTTAGCTCTGGCTGGGTACCTCATTTAGTTAGTGTCAGATACACCAAGGTTGAGGGTTTGATCCCCAGTCAGGGTGCATACGAGAATCAACCAATGAATGTGTAAATAAGTGGGACAACAAATCAGTGTTTCTTCTCTCTCCCTCCCTCTCTCTCTTCCCTGCCTCCCATCTCCCTCTCTCCTTCACCCCCTCTCCACTTTTCCTCTTCCCTCCTTCTCTCTAAGAAGAAATAAAAATAAAATTTTTAAAAAGATTTTATGTTTTGCATTATTGTTTAACACCTTGTGGGTTTTTCCTCCCTTTTTGGCAAATGTCATTAATAAAATTGATTATTATTAGTCCAAACAAATATTAACATTTCTAGAAAGTTTATATTTTGTTTTAGTAGCAAGAGGGTGTAACTTTTTCTCAAATTAAAACATAACTTTACATTCTAGTTGCATATATTTATTTTTAAGACTGTTAAAATAAAATATTTTTGCACTTAAAATTTAAAAGTTGATGGTCTTGAAATTTAAGTGAAAACTTAAGCCATGCTAGTTACCATTTTATTTCTGAATCTAAAAAATGAAATATTTTCTCCCTTTAATTGATCTAGGGGCTCAGCCTGTGTATTGAAAATTTTCTCACTTAAGATATTCTTGGATTTATTACCAGAAAAGTCACTTGATTCTTACTGTAGTTGTTATCTTGTTTTATTTTGTGAGTCTACCTTGTCTTTCCTGCTTGAATTTTAATTATCTTATTTTAGTAGAGAATTAGGAGTCATAAAGCTTCTTGTAAGAATTCTTCCTTTATGGAAGTCTCACGGATTTCCCTTCCTTTTAAGGGACATAAAAAGGGGAACATGACTCTTTAGAAGGTATCGTTAATTTTGGAGATTAATATTTACTTGCCAACTCATTTGCTGAACTACTGAAATACTAGTTTTATGAGCCCCCACTGTGTCCAAGCATTTATCCTTACCAGACCCTTGATGAATCTTTCTCTTGCTCATTGGCTCTGGTTTTAAATATATGTTACCTCTTGACCAGTCATTTTATCCAGGGGGAATTCCTGTTGAAAGTCTTAAGATTTTGGCTTCTTAAGTAAGTCTGTTAAGGACAGGTCTTACAGTTAACTAATCTTTGTTTCCTGTAGAATCAAGTAAAAATTTGTTAGAATCAAATTTGAGTAATCCCTGTCCTTGTGTTATGCTGTTTATTTAGTGTTTTTTGTAGAATACCATATGAAATTAATTTGATTAGTCCTTTTTTTTCACCTCTAGATTCATCATTTAGAAGTTAGGAGAAAATCTTTATCTTTTTCCCTTTCCTATTTAAAAATATAGTGAACACAATTTCCCACCTTTCTGCTTGCAAAGCTTGTTAGTTTTACAGGTTTATTAAGGTAACAGTGATACTATTTCCCTTTAGAAAAAACCCATGTCAAGCCTCCATCAATGACCCTCAATGTAAGTGCTCAGTTTAAGAAATTTGCCATTTGTATTGTATGTTTATAGTGTAGAGATCTTATTCAGAGATATAAAGCTTAATTTTATTTCCCTGTGCATTGTATTGTTTCTAAACTGTTACTGTTCAGTTCATTCATCAGGTGTTAATTGTGTGCCAGTTTTGCATTTGAATATTCATTTATCTAAGTTGCCAAAATTCTGCTTTATAGGGTAAAACAAAGAACTGTATTGGAAAATGTAATCTTTGCCCTTAGGAACATTTACTGGTACTTCGAAGGGGTTAATGATTATTGTCTATGCCTACCGCTGTTCAGAAACCCCAAATGAAATTTTCACACTCGTTACTAGAATTTCTAAAGGATTAGTGAATTTGTTTGTAACCCTTCAACCCATCAGAAACAATTTGATGTTTGTATATACTGTTATTAGCCAGAGGATGTAAATGATGTCTCCTTTCTGGGTATGAATATTTCTGTTTGTCACGTAAGAGGTTGTTTGTAATTGAAATGCATCAGTAGATGGTTGGTGGCTTCTCAGACTTGGATAGCCATCATCTGGCATTGGTGTGAGAAAGGGCTTTCTGATTGAGTTACCTTCTAAAAATGAAAATCTAAAATTTTATAAATATTTATAAAGTGACCAGTTTTAAGTTTTGTGCAATTTAATTATTATAGAGAAATAAGTATGAGAAAATGGAATATAAAAATATAAATCGTACAAAATTTACAAAATCATACATAAAAATCACAATCATATGTATGTAAAATACCATGTATTTACATAATCACATATGTAAAAATACATGTATGTACAGGCTGAAACTTGGGCAACCAATATAAAATTAAAAGGTTTACTTAAGACTGCAGTAGATTTTGAGTAACTCTTTTGTTATATTGCTTATACCATGAAAAAGGTAACAGGGTTTTTTACATAAGCAGTTTTTAAAATAGTGTTAAGAAAACCACCTAAGTTCAGTTTGATAAATTTCTAAGAAATTCTTGCTTTATTTCAATTTCCAATCTGATTCATAGACTTTCATGTTACTTTTTAATACATAATTCTTTATAAGCTATACTCCTCTAATGAAAAAAAGAACCTTTTGTATGATTCCTTCAGCTAATCAAAGGAAAAGCCTTGTTGGCCATTTTGATTTAGCTAGCTGCTTTGTTTGTTCTTCACTAAAGCAGATAATGAGAAATTAAAAGATACATAGTATATAATTCTAGCAGTAGAATAAGCCCAGTGCTTTTCTTTCCCTTTTCCCATGAAAGAGTTCTTGGGACTCTCAGCACTCTCCTTCCCTTTTTCCCCCTTCCAACATTTTTTTATTCTTTTGTCACATTTTTGTCTCATTGTTCTTGGGATAATTATTTCAGTGTGGGATCATCTTGAAACTAAAGTCAGTATAAGTCTTTAAATCATTAAAATCTTCACGTACTAAAATTTGAAAAAAATGAAATATTTAACAGGATTAAAGAACATCTATTTACTTATTTTTGAGTAGCTAGTGTGTTCAACGTGGTTCAAAATGCAGAAAGTTCCCAAAGTGAGTTTTCTCTCCTCTGTTCCTCAGGCACACTTAAACTAGAGGCAACCAATTCTATTTTCCCTACCTTTACAAAACAAAAACAAATGGTAGCGTATTCTATATACTCTTATCTTGCCTTTTTAAATTGATTTTAAAGTTGTGCCTTGCCTTTAAAATTGTGTTTTTTTTTTTTGTTTTTAATATATACTGGTATATGAAGAATGTATTAGTGTTAGAAAACCTAAACCAACAGTGGGCTAAATGAAGTCTTAAGGTCAGACGGTGATAGGTGATCTAGGGCTGGTATAAGCACTGGAGGTGTTGCTTTCTCTTTCTTGGGTTTTTTTTTGTTTGTTTGTTTTGTTTTGTTTTGAGGCCTAATGAATACAGTAAAATGCACAGATATTAAACAGTTTGATGAGTTTTGACAAATGCACAGAACAAAGGCTGCAGGATGAGAGAGCCCTGTGGTCCGTCTTCATCCCCTTCTCCCTCAGTTGCCTGCGCACTTTCTGTGTGTTGCTGGCATTCTCATTCGACCTAGCTGGATCTCCAGTTTTTGCAGATTGTTCCAAGCTGCAGGATGCAAGAAAGGGCAAAGATTACATGCCAGCCTTTCTTTTTTTCTTTTTTGCAGGAAGATTTCTAGAAGCTGCCACTTCACAACATTTCCAGTCATGTTGTGTTAGCCAGAATTTAGTGTCATGTCTGAATGCAAGAGAAATTGCGAAGTGGAGTCTTTACTATATTCTTTTCTATTAGAAACAGTGCTGCGGTGAATACCTTGTCCATAGGTTGTCTTGTGGAATAAATTTCTAGAAGTGGAACTGCTGGGTCAAAAAGCATTTGTAGTTTGAGAGTACACCTATTATTTCACATCTTTGTTGACACTGATTTTGTATTTGCTAACAAGTAAAAAAACATGGTGGCAGAGGGAAGCTTTAATGTCCCCGGTAGGTAGAGAGAGTTGAGAAAGTACTACTCTAGCTCAAGGTACCTTGAAAACATGGATTACACAACCAGCTAATGTAATACCAAACTGGGTGAAGCACATTACAGCATATTTTAATTTTATTTAGGCCAGTGCTAAGAGAGAGGAGAGTGATAGTTAAGGTGAAAAGAGAGACCCTTTTACCCGTAAGTACTTCACAGGAAGATAGCAAGTAATGTGTTTTTCAGGAGTTACTCTCTCAATTAAAAAGTAGATAAGGTTAAAATTCATTACTTTTGTTCTCTCTTTTCTCTTACATACATTATCACATACATTCCTTAGAAACATGTTTTCAACTAATAAAACATTTTTTCAATTACAGTTGCTGTATGGTATTATATTAGTTTCAGGTGTATAACATAGTAATTAGACATTTACATAACTTCCAAAGTGATCACCCCAATGAATCTAGTACCCATTTGACACCATACTTAGTTATTACAATATTATTGACTATATTCTCTATGCTGTACTTTAAATATCCCCATGACTATTTTTATAGCTGGCAATTTGTACATCTTAATCGACTCACCTTTTGAACCCATGTTTTCAACAAATCTTAAAGTACCCTTTAACTTATTTGGGGGGAAAGAAACTAGTAAACAGATATATTCCATTTGGTTCCTTAAAATTAAAAAAAAAGTTTAAAATGCAGTTGATATTCAGTGTTACATTAGTTTCAAGTATATAGCACAGGGGTTAGACATTTATGCAACTTATGAAGGGATTCCCCAGGGAAGTGTTGCACCTACCTGACACCATATGTGCTTATTACAGTATTATTCACTGTGTTCCCTAAGCTGTGCTGTACATCCCCATGACTATTTTGTAATCTTTAATCCTTCCACCTTTTCCACCCTGCCCCAATCCTCCTGTCTGGCAACCATCAGTTTATTCTCTGTATCTATGAGTTTGTTTCTGTTTTATTTTATTTTTTTAAAGATTTTATTTATTTATTTATTTTTTAGACAGAGGGGAAGGGAGGGAGAGAGAGAGAAACATCAATGTGTGGTTGCCTCTCACGTGGCCCCCCACTGAGGACCTGGCCCACAACCCAGGCATGTGCCCCGACTGGGAATCGAACCTGCAACCCTTTGGTTTGCAGCCCGCGCTCAATCCACTGAGCTATGCTAGATGGGGTCTGTTTTATTTTTTTAGATTCTACATATAAATGAGATCATGTGGTATTTGACTTTCTGTGACTTAATTTCATTTAATATAATACCCTCTAGGTCCCTCCATGTTGTCTCAAATGACAAGATTTCAGTCTTTTTATGGCCAAGTAATATGTTACTGTATATATGTAATACATCTTTTTTTATCCATTCATCTTTTGATTGGAGCATAGAATCCATTTACATCTAAAGTAATTATAGGTATATAGTTATTGCCATTTTATTGTTGCCTGATTGTTTTTGTAGTTCTTGTCTGTTCCCTTCTGATTCTCTTGCGTGTTGATGACTATCTGTAGTGGTGTGTTTGGATTCCTTTCTCTCTATTTCTTGTATATCTGTTGTAGATTTTTGGTTTGTGATTACTGTGTTCTTCATCTTACTCTGCTATGTGGATAGCAGTCTTTTTTAAGTTGATGGTCACTGAAATTTGAACATATTCTAAAATCATTTTCATTTTTACTTACCCCCTCAACGTTTATGTTTTTGTCATTTTTTACTTCTTGTGTGTGTATGTCTCCCTTAATTTACTGTTGTAATTACACATGGTCTTCCTACTTTTGCCTTGTAGTAGCTTTAGTGTTCCTTGATCCACTGCTTTTATGACATGTTTGCTTTTGTCAATGAGAATTTTTTTCTTTGCAATATTTTTTCTTCTTAAAGAAGCTACTTTAACATTTGTTGTAGTACTGGTTTGTTGGTGATGAGCTTCAGCTATTTCTTGTTTGGATATCTGGTTCCTTTTATAAAATATTTCTTGTGGTTCTCAACTTTCTAACCTTTTACTTCAGTTGCTAAGTGGGCTCAGATAAATTTTATAAAATATATTCTGCTAAAGTTATAATTTTTATAGAATAATAATTGTTTTTAAAATATGCTTTTCAATTTTGTAAGATTTGATTGGGGCTTGAAGAAAAATTTATAGTAATTTTGTATGCAACCAAGTATTATGAGCTGTACCTAATTTTGAAGTAGGAAATGGCATAAAAAAAGGATGTATGTGCTTGTGTTTTCCCGAACCACATGATGTGAGACCTTGGAGAGCAGAGACATCTTTGCTACTATAGTACACAGCATAGCATCTTGTGCTTGATAGATCACATTTGTTTCTGTTAATAGAAGTGAATTTTGGGAATGTGGTAGAAAAATTATTAGACTACTAATAGCAGTGTTTTGGTCCCTCAGGGGCTTTGGGGAATGCTCTTGAAATTATTACATATTTATGTAAAGAAACTCAAGGGCTAATCTCCGTGCTTTAAAGATAGAGACTTTGAGGTACTTTCAGTATGGTATCATCCCACTTCATCTGGAAGTCAGATTTCTGTAAACTCTGTATTTTTTAAAGCAATGAAGGCCCAGTGAGCCAAATGACAGGAAAAAAGTATTTCTTATACTTAATAAGTGGGCTTTATCAATGTTAATTTAAATAAAGTATATTTTAAACAAAACTAGAGCTGGCTCTTAACCAGATCTTCTTACTTAGGCTTAGTTTAGCTCAGAAACAATTTTGCTTACCTCTGGGGCAGAATTTGTTTGCTCTTCCTTCATCTTCCCTAACAGTAAGATTCAGCAGGAAAGCAAGTTATAATGTGGCTGTATAGGAAATACAATTTAGTGGAGGAGTAGAGGGGTAGACAGTAGGTAGGTTTTCTTGTTCTTCTAGATTTTTAAGAGGAAAACATCCCTATAATTTGTATAAAATTATACTAATGGAAACAGTCATTCACTGCCTACCACACAAAATAATTTAATTGCAAAATTCTATTAGAAAATTTTGATTATTTAATGTGAATTACTTTTTGTACCTTAATGAGCTATTTGTCTATTTTTTTCTTGTAAAATAGCATGTCCCCTGCCATAAAAAATATTTCTGCTCTGTTCTAAGGAATGGCAGACTATACCTGATTATCTCCAGTATCATAAATTAATTTTATTAAGTTTTAAAACAATGTGATTTAGATGGTTAAATCAGAATCTACAATTGTAGGACATTGTGCTTAAGGACACATATTTATATACTGAAGCCAGTAATGTGCTTTGTGTGGGAGAGGCTGTAGGATACTATTGTGTACATGGCTATTAGAATCATTTATTTATTTATTTTTTAATTCTCCAAAGCAAGACATGAGATACTTTTTTGGTGGTATGTTGACACTGTTCTCTGGCTTGAGGTGATCATTAGTGAGAGTGAGTTTCCTCCCTAGGTTTCTAGAACTGTGATGAGAACATCATAGTTAATTAGGTACTTTTCTTGATGCTCACATACAGTTGTACTTTTTTTTTTTCCTTTGAAGTAGTCAGCAACACTTCTTTCTCAAATACATGTTCATGGTGGGTGAAAAATGTAATGTTTCAGAAGAGTTTGTGATGAAAGCAGTAATCCCATTGTCCCGCTCATACTTACCCACCTCAGTTCCCTCTCCTAGGGGGGACTGGTTCAGTTGTTTCTGTATTTGATTCTTCTAGTGATAATCGCCCACTTTAATGTGCTTATTCCTCCATTTCCTGATTTATCCGTTTTAAGCATTATTTATTGACTTTATGCAGTGATAGTAAAGATTTAGTTCCCATTCACCACCTGTCAAGAATTGTAAAGGGTCTGAGATTTTACTCTCTACCTGAAGTTAGCCTGTCACAGTTTTATGGATGCTGGTAGGAGATGCAGACTCTTGTGTTGGTGGCCGGCGCAGGGGCAGAGATGAAGTATGTACAGTATTACTCAGCCATAGCAGTGGCCAGAGTATCAGCATTCATTTGTGCTAGTGTCCTGAGCCTCACTGCCCCCAGGGCACAGCAGAGAGGGCCAGATAACACCTGTTCACCTAGTGGGCTTTGTTACTTGAGAAAACTGCAAGTTTAGGGACTTCAAATATTTTACAATGCTGTCCTTTGCTACTGCTCCAGAGGGAGAGATAGTAGGTATGCCTGCTCTCTGCATTGGAGGAAGACACTTTCTGTTGTCCAAGGCTCTTTGCTATATGAACATCCTTGAAAATACCGTCCAGAACAAAGAGCGCCTTGCTTGTAAGACATAGAGACCCATGAAGAATTATTTCCCACTACCACTACCCCATTCACCGCCTCCTTTCTGATATATCATTATTTTTAGCTCTCTGGTCACCTTGATAAATACTGTGTATTTATTTTTATTTCACTAACAGATGGTATCTTTTGACTTCTTGCTTTGAAAGAGGAGTATTTTAGTATTTTAGTAAGGGATTCATGTGAGTGTTAGAAACCCAGCTTAATCATAATTTAAGTGAAAAAGGAAGCATCCCCCCCCGGAATTTAAGAGTTCAGAAGGATGAAGTAGGATTTGGTCCAGGTGCTCAAACCTTGCTGTAAGAGTTGGTCTTTTGCTATGGCTGCTTTCCTCCTTTTAGCTTTATTTTCAGGATCCTCCTCCTTTACCCCTCCATCCACCAGTACTGATTCTAGGCTGTGGGTTATTTCTGAGCAAGTTACTATGGCAGGGTGGAGAGAATTTGATGAGAATAGGTAGAGCCTGGTAATGTGCCTGCCCTCAGAGATGGGTATGAGATCAGTCCCATTTGAATCACTTGTACTGGGAATGGGGGGAGAGCAGTTCTCCAGAGTTATGCCTCACTACATCAGAGTTCTCACTTGTATTACTTGTTTCTAAGACTTCCTTAATTTTTTCATTTTCTGAAGGATGGTGTCATATTTCTAGTGTCTCCTTTTTTCATATTTACCTTCCTCCCAATGCCCTCTATCAGTCTGAGCTTTACTTATAACTGCTGCTCAGCTGACATCCTATCACTTGCCTTCATTATGGTCCTATGTCCCTTATATTCCTCTTTCTTGTTTTTTTTTTTTTTTAATCTTCTTTTCCTGGGGTACGTACTAAGGTAAGATGTATGGGAGGTAAAGTATGAGTAATTCCATGTCTGAAAATATTTTTATTCTATTTCTAAAGTGGGAATAGAATTTTAGATTGAACATAAGTGTCAGTCAGAACTTCAAAGGTATTGCTCCATCATTGGCTAGAGTCCTTATTGGTGAGATGTGTTAGGCCCTTTTGATTCTTGTTCCTTTGTAGATAAGCTGCCTTTTCTCTGAAAGCTTTTATATTTTTTATCTTTGTCGTCTGAAATTTCCCAATGTCTTGGAGTGGGCCATATTAATTAGAAGACTTCTATAAACTCTTCTTCTGTTAACTTACTATTCTTTTAGTTGTAGAAAGTTAATATTTCTTTGAAAACTTCTTTTTAATTTTTTTTGTCTTTTTGTTCTGGAATTCTTGTTAGTCCAATGTTGACCTCCTGGACTGATGTTTTGTGTCTCCTTTGATATTTTTTGTCTTCGTTTTGGTCTGCTTCCTTGATGTTTGTCTCTACAACTTTAAAGCTTATACTGCCTTTTTTAAGAGAAAAATTTCATTCTTTTTTGCCTTTCACAGCTTCCTGTCTTGCTTTGTGGAAGCAGTATCTTGACTCTGAGGATCTAAATTGGAAGGCTTTTTAAAATAAGTTCTATTCTGTTTTATGAATTGTTTCTAACTTCGTCAGTGTCTTTGTCTCTTTTATGTTACAGATGTGTAATTCTAATTTAACTAATCAATGGAAGAATGAAGTGATATAAAACTTACTGGGGTCTCTGTACCTAGATAGGGTCTCTCAACTGGTGAGCTTTGCATTAGGGTGAGCAGGTAGAGGGGCCCGTTATTCTTGGTGAGTGGTGCCTTTAATTCTCTCCAGACAGTTTAATTTCATTGAAGAAGGACCTGTCAGGTTTTTTTCCTAAATAATGTAGAGTTTCCAAGATAACTTGGATTGTGAAGAGGATTAATGATCTGGGGTCTTAGAAATGTTCAAATAGTCATCTTTCCTGTGTTTTAGAGGGAAACATTTTAGGGTAGAGCATAGTATTGCAGAGAGCAGCCCAGACATGGGAGCCAGACTACTTGGGTTCAGATCTGGCTTTGCCACTTAGTTACGCCTAAGTTACTTAACGAGCTACTTAACCTCTATTGCCCCTTTTGTCTCTGCAATATTTGGACAATAATACTACCTACCTACTATCAGGGTTGTTAGGAGGATGTAGTTGAAAATACATATATTAAATGCCTGGCATATAGTGAATTCTCAGAAGGTGTTAATTTTTCCTTTTCTCCCTGTCAGTAATAAAAATTATGTGATTTAGATATAGTGGTGATTGCCCACAGCAGAAATTTTGGTAGGATTGGGTAGTTTTAGATTGCGTTTTTCTCTTTAGAGAGAAAAACCACAGAACACTTGGTATCACTGCTTAAAATGTTGAAATGTATATGTGCAAATATTTTCACAAAAGTCTTTAAAAGGTCCTCCTTCTCCCTCACCCCCAAAAAGGATCTCAGTAAAGATAACTTGATTAGGAAAGTAGTCTTGGAGCACAGCCAGAAACTAGGAATGAAAAAATACTATTTTCATGCCCAGAAACTCTATGTACAATCAGAATCATATGTGCTCAGGATGTTAGGGAAGTTTTGTTCCCACAGAAAACACACACTGATAATCCTAGTTCTTGCACTTCAGAAATGTTGGAAGTTTTTTTTATAAAATGGACATTTAGGGAATGCCCTGTTATGGTGGAACACTGAGACTTTCCTTACCACACTCTCCGCTGACTATTTGTAAAATTTAGGTGAATTAATGAGTATAACGCTTAGTGGTCCCTGCCCTCTCCACTCCCCCAGACTTGACCCTGTTTTGAACTGGGGTGTTTTAGTTTAGATTATTTATCTTTTTTCCCCTTCTCCTACAGGAGTGGAGGAAGTCATTGTAATCTAGTAATGTTACTCTTCTGTTTTCAGTAGGAAGTTTTATGTATAAGGCAGGTAGCCAGGGAAACCGTACCCATTCTATAAAGGGTTAGGTTGAGTGAAGAACAAGTCTGTCAGAGTGAGCCAGCGTGTACAATCTGAGCCACTTGGGCAGGACAGGTTATGAAACACCTGGTTACAACAGGTTAGTCATGTCATGTGTACTCATAGTTTACCATTTCTTGTTCCCTACCTCTGGTTGCTGACTGGCAGATAGTACAGTTCAGAACGTAGGCATTAAATCAGTTCTTGGAATATAGGAAGGACAGTGATTGGATTACTAGGAAGACAGAGCAGCAGAAGGGGCCATTGGAAGCTGGGGACCCAAGCAGGTAGACTGGCTGTGAGATGTACCTCCAGCAGCAAGGAAGTGCAAGGTGGTCGCAAAGCTGAAAGTCTAATAAGAACAAGAGTAAAGGAGTAATTTTTAGTTTCTTAAATGATAATTTCTTTCCTGAGGCCTTAAAACATCAGAGATGATAAACACCAGAGGTGATAAACATCTCTGTTCATCAGCTAGAATCAGAAGTTTGGATCTGGATAATGGTCATCTGCTAGTTTGTGCTTGATGGTACTGGAAGTTTGTATGGTGTTAGACTAATTAGTGGGATAGAAATTAAAATGCCCTTGCTCACACCAAGTGATTCTGTAGTTTTCGTTTGGGGGAAAGTATAGCAGGTCCTTGACTAATGTCATTTTGTTTAGCATTGTTTCGTGATGAGACAGCTACAGGAAATTAACTCTTGTTTACATTAATTAGCATATGATAAAATTGGCTTTGTTATATGTTGTGAACCTATTGAGGATGTTAAGTGAGGACTTGTAGGAAACTTCCTTTAGTAGTTATTTTTATCATAGGTAGCAGTGGGTCTGCCTAAGAGAATAGACTTTATAAAAAGAAAGTAGTGCTAAGTGGTTACTTATTATATATGGAAAAATCATTTTTTGGTGTTTCTTGGGTTTAGAGAAGAATTGATTAAAGGCTAAGAAGTTGTATTTTCTTCTTTGGCAAGTTTCTTTCTAAATCCAGGCTAACCACTCTGGGCAAATACGTCAAAGTATAAGTAGGCAACTTGCCTGTCATTTGAACAAGATCCATTTTCTTTTTCCCGTGAATAATGGAAAAGTAGTAAAGGTGCTAAGAGTTGTCAGAGCTTGTGAAGAGATTCTGAGTCAAAATCTTACCATCAATATTTGCTCCAACTGTTCTTTAATTTAAGCAGGTAATTTCATGTTCCTGTTCTGGAATAAACTGAAAACAAATAGTATGTTGAGCATATTAGAACAGAGTATAAGAAATAGTCAAGGACTTTGTGCATTCATTTCCTGGAGTAAAAGCTACCCACAATGGCCTGGATTGTTTCGATAAAGTAGAAATCACTCTTCAGATGTGACAAAGGAGAACAACAGAAACAAAATATTTCTCAGCGCCTTAATTATCAGCAATTTGTTTGGAGATCCATTTGTTGTAAGAGTAAATATATTTATAAGTGAATTGAACTAGCAAGTTTTTGCTTGGTTGTTCTTTTCCCTACTGGGAATACAGGTGGACTCTTGAGAAAAGGTTCATGGTTATGTCACCTGACTTGGTAATCTACTGAAAAACACTTGAGATGTACCTCTAATACCCCCATGGACTGGGGACCTGGAGCTTACCAGGGTCTAGTACCATGATGGTATTAAATAAACTTCCTTTTGCATTAGGCTTCAAAGTTTGAAAAGCATGCTATTAGTCCTTTGGCACAGCTCTCTGAGATTGAACTCTTTGTCGGAATGACTTCTCTACCATTGGAGAGGTTTAGATTGCGTGACCTCTTGGGGATGGGTTATAAAAAGGAATGAAATATCATATTGGAAATAGGTAAACTTCATATTATATGTACATTTTGTTCAATGATAAAATGTAAAATTTAAAGACTTCCCCAAATCTAGAATAACAAAACCAGAAAATGTCTTTAAATTTCTTCTCTCCTCATTGCTCACCCACATTATTAGGCTTTCATAGCTCTAATTAATATCTATGTTTCTCTCCATTTAGAAATACAGTAACTACATACATACATACATACTGAGTTCTTTAAAAAAGGGGAGAGCAGATCCCTTCTGTTTCCCACCACCCACACACCTTTAAAACTACACTATAAACTTAAATAAAGCTTATCTCCGTTGAGTCTATTTCTGGCTAAAAACTGTAAGCCTTCTCCATTTACCAGACAGTCAATTTTTTTGAAGAGGATAGTTTTTTAGTATGACGTGCTGTTCTTCTTTTCAAGTTCCCTGGGAGGTTCCAGTATACATACTCTAGTAGTATTTACCTATACACATTATTTTTAAAATATATAATTTAATTGTAATTTATTTGTAACACAAATATACTAATTGTTTAGGTAAAGGCAAAAACAGTAACCAAATAAAACCAACCCTTACCCTTTATTCCAGTCTCAATGTTTGGTAGCTTTTATTCTTTAGTTTTTCTGACACATTTCAGGCTATTTGTGAACTATTCTGTTGTGCGAAAGCTATGAGAAACTGGCCATCTTGGGTGAAAATGGCAGACTTCTATAGCCTTAAATGAACTCACTGACTCACGATTTGCCGATCTCTGCAGATCTTTTCAGGAGAAAGTAGACAGATTTGCTAACATCATTGGGCAAGGGGCACAAACAAAGCATTATACTTTGGAAGATAGCGGCTGTTTTAAATCTTCGTCACTCTCTTTTGAAAATACTCAAAATACAAAATAGCACCAAAGAGGAGAGGTGCAGGGGTGCTTTGCTATCACTGCAGAGTTGAATGTCTCATTTGCAAACACTTTTAAGTAATGTTGTATAATGGTTTTCTCCTCCTAGCTTGTTTGAATATATTGGGGTATCTCTCTCTCTCTCTCTCTCTCTGCCATTTATGGCTCATCAGTGTCTCCGTGAATGGCTTTGTGAACCATAGACTTCACTGACTGGTTTGTGTTCTCTTATTCATGGGCCAGGTTTCAATTAGAAGTTCATGATTAATTCCTTTATAAACCAACTATAAGCATTTATACCAAGAAAATTTGGAAAAAGTTGGAATAGGAATTTGAACCTAAATTTTGTAAATTTACCTTAGAGAGACTTACAAATACATTTTTTCATTTTTGTTTCTTTTTTGTTCATGAAATAGCTTTTAAAGTGTTGATTAATCAGAAACTTCAGAAAATATCTCAGAAGAGCTGAAATTTGAAGTGGTTATAAAGATAGCTCCCTTTTATTGAGTGTTCCTAGCATTTTTGCTAAGCACTTTACATTCATGGTTGTTAAAGGCAGAACAGGATCATCGTTGTCATATTATTAGACCTATGAATGACGTGCTGTTCTTCTTTTCAAGTTCCCTGGGAGGTTCCAGTATGCAACTAAGGTTGAGAACAGTTGTTTTAGGAAAAGTCATAGATTTCTGGTTTGGCTCTCTGTGTGGATGGTTGAGCGTTTTGGGGAGAAAATTTGGAAAGAGGCTTTGTGTGTTAATGTCTCCTTGGGGTTGGCAGTTGGAAATAGGGTCTAAAGCTCAGCGGCAAAGTTGATACTAGAGGTGTGGTGGGGTGGGGCGGGGGGATTATTGGCAGCTAGATGTTATTCAGAATTTTAGAATTAGGTGAAATTGCCCTGGGAGAGCTTGCGTGATGAAGACTTCAGAATTGTGGGGAAAGTTGAAATGTTTTGAGTGGGTGGAAGGAGAGAACACAGATCTAGGTGTTCAAAAAAGCAGCATCAGCAAGGGAAGTATTGCAGAAGCCAAGGGAGAAGATAGTCAGGTGCCAGGGGACAGATACATCTGCATATGGTAGGTGCTCAATAAATAACTTCTTGCTAGTAGAATTTAGTGAGTGTTTAAGGAGTCTTAAGTTTCCGTTGGATTATCAGTTAGGAAGTTGCTGGTGACCTTGGTAAAAACAATTTAAATGAAGTAGTATTTCTCCTACTTTAGTCTGGGCGTCTCCTAGTCTCTTTTATAAGTTCATTATCCTTTATTTTAACTTAGAGTTCTGTAGAGCTTTGCTTGTAGGCCATTGGTTCCCCAAGTGTGGTTCTCCAGACCAGCAACATCAACATTACCTTGGAGCTTGTTAGAAATGAAAATCCTGCCCTGGCTGGTGTAGCTCAGTGGACTGAGCGCGGGCCTGCGAATCAAAGGATCGCGGTTCGATTCCCAGTCAGGGCACATGCCTGGCTTGCAGGCCAGTTCCCAGCATGGGACACACAAGAGGCAACCATACAGTGATATTTCTCTCCCTCTCTCCTACCATTCCCCTCTAAAGATAAATAAATAAAAATCTTTAAAAAAAAAAACAAAAAAAACTTAGATCGAAAAGAAATGAAAATCCTTAGGCCCACCCAGACGTACTGAATCAGAGACTGTGGGGATGGGACCTCTTGTAACAAGCCCTCCAGGTAATTGTGATGCTTGCTGAAATTTGAAAATCAGTGTTTTAAGACCTTTTCTCTGTCTGTGCTTTCTCCTTAGGCATTTAGTCTTTTATCATGGCTTGAATTACCATGCTTTGTGTCCAAACTTCCAAAGTTACCTCCTTGGTCCAGTTCTGAGGACCAGGTCCACAGATTCGTCTGTCTTTTTATTCATCTTGAGTTTGGTGTCTCATAGTTCTTCCTGTGCTCAACTTGTCCAAAACTGAGCTCAGAATTTTTCTCCTAAACATCTTTTCAGGCACTGTCATCCATGCAGATGTTTACACTAGACACCTAAGCTTGAGCCAGGTTATTACACAAATACTAGTAAATTCTAAGCATATTTCCACTATATGGGTTCAGAAGACACACACAAATATACACACAGACAAATAAAATAGTGATAAATTAAATAACACAATGAGTAAATGCCCCTCCAGTTAAGTGTGAGACAGGAATTATCTTTTAGGAAGTCTCAGTTCTCAGAACTGCTAAGTGATCAACCTGCCTTGCTGAGTGTGATTCCAGAGTTTAAAAGTTGGGTATTTATAGGACATGGTCTCCAAACGCAAGTTAAGTACTTTATTTGCTCAACCAAATAAACTTGTGTAAGTGCATGATATATCTAGTTACTTTATGGGATCAAATATACAAAACTATGTCTGCTGTAACTGATAGGCAATTTCCTGGAAAGGGTGGGTGTTGAAGTGTTAAAGATTGTGGGACTTTGGGGCCAGAATGCTTTGGTTCAAGTCATAATAGCACCACTTGCTGTGACCTTGGACAGGTTACTTTCCTTCACTGTGCCTCAGTTTCCTTAAATGGATAATAACCATCCATACCTTAATGAGTTATTAGGATTAAATGTAATATATTTAAGAGTTTGGAGTAAGCAGTACCTGGTCACATAGGTAAAGGTTCAGTAAATATGAGCTGTTACTACTTTCTCTTCCACCTCATCACTCTATCCAGTCATTCTTAAATTCTTTTAGCTACTAGTAGTTATTCATACATGCTGTGCCTTTAAATGCTTTAAAGTGCTTATGCATCAGGTATTCATGTCTTCACTTAACTCTCCTTTAATTCCCCAAATTCAGTCAGGGTTCCATTTTTATGTTTCCTTAATACTCTAATTCTTCACAGTGCTTTGTAAACATTATTACTTTATAGTAACAGCTTTATTGAAATATAATTTCGCATAACCACACAATTAACCCATGTAAAAGGTACAGTTCAGTGATATTCACAGAAGAGTCATGCAGCCATCACAAAATCAATTTTAGAACACTTGAGTCATGTCATGAGATTACCACTTACTATCATGAAGATACCAAAAAGAATCCCTGTGCTCATTAGCAGTCACTCCACATTCCCTACATCCCTCCCAGCCACTGGCAACCACTAAATCTATTTTCTGTCTATAGATTTTCTTATTCTGGACATTTCATATAAATGGAATCATAAATTATATGGTCTTTTGTGTCACTTAAATAATGTTTTCAAGGTTCATCCATGTTGCGGCATGCATAACACTTCATTCCTAGATAAGTCCCTTTAACATTTCATATAATAATGCCTTGGTGATGATGAAGTCCTTTAACTTGACCTTATCTGAGAAGCATTTTATCTTCCCTTCCATTCTAAATGACAGCTTTGCTGGATAAAGCAATCTTGGATGTAGGCCCTGCCTTTCAAGACTTCAGATATTTCTTTCCAGCCCCTTCTTGCCTGTAAGGTCTCTTTTGAGAAATCAGCTCAAAGACAGCAAACTCACAGCTATTAACAACCACACCTAGCCCTGGCTGCTGTGGCTCAGCGGATTGAGTGCTGGCCTGCACACCAAAGGGTCACGGGTTCGATCCCCAGTCAGGGCACATGCCTGGGTTACAGGCCAGGTCTCCAGTTGGGGGTGTGCGAGAAGCAACCACACATTGATGTTTCTCTCTCTCTCTTTCTCCCTCCCTTCCCCTCTCTCTAAAAATAAATAAATAAATAAAAAATAAAATCTTCAAAAAAAAAAAAAGGAATAAACTATGTTTGAAAAAAAAAAAAAACAACCACACCTAAAACAAAAGTAAACTAAGCAAACAACTAGAACAGGAATAGAACCACAGAAATGGAGATCATATGGAGGGTTAGCAACAGGGGCGTGGGAGGAGGGGAGAGGGGGAAAAGGTACAGAGAATAAGTAGCATAGACGGTGGGTAGAAAATAGACAGTGGGAGGGCAAGAATAGTGTGGGAAATGTAGAAGCTAAAGAACTTATGACACATGGACATGAACTAAAGGGGGGTAATGTGGGTGGGAGGGGGTGTGCAGGGTGGAGGGGAATGATGGGGGAGAAATGGGACAACTGTAATAGCATAATCAATAAAATATATTTAAAGAAATAAAATAAAATAAGACATCCAACAATAACAACAAAAAAAAAACTTCATTCCTTTTTATGACTAGATAATCCATTGTTTGTTTATACCACATTTGTTTATTCATTTATCAATGATGGACATTTAGGTTGTTTCCATTTTTTGGCTTTCATGAATAATGCTGTTAAGAAATGTGTTTATAAGTTTTTGTGTAGACACATTTTTATTTCTTGTGAGAACATACCTAGAAGTGGAATTGCTGGATTATATGGTAACTACGTTTAACCTTTTGAGGAACTGCCAAACTGTTTTCTAAAGCTGTGCTGTACATTTTCCAACTCCAGTGTATGAGGGTTCCAATTTATTCATATCCTTGCCAACAGTTTTTTTTTTTTTTAATTTTTAAAAAATTTATTTGTAGAGAGAGGGGAAGGGAAGGAGAAAGAGGAGAGAAATACCAATGTGTGGTTGCCTCTTGCGTGCCCCCCATTGGGGACCTGTCCCGCAACCTAGGCATGTACCCTGACTGGGGATCGAACCAGTGACCCTTTGGTTTGCAGGCTGGTGCTCAGTCCACTGAGCCACACCAGCCAGGGCTGCATTGTAGTTTTGACTTGCACTTCTTTGATGGCTAATGATGTTGAACATCTTTTCAAGTATATTGTCTTTGGGGGAATGTCTATTCAGATACTTTCCCCATTTTTTATTTGGGTTATTTGTCTTTGTATTATTGAGTTATGGGAGTTTATTATAGATTTCAGGTACAATCCCATATCAGATATGAATTGAAGGTATTTTCTCTCATTCTGGGAGGTTGTGGTGTTTTTACTTTATGGGTAAAATAAAAAATTTTTAATTTTGGTGGAGTCTAATGATCTTTTCTCTTGTTTGAACTTTTGGTGTCAGTCTAAGAAACCATTGCTTAATACAAGTTGTGAAGATTTATGCGTCTGTTTCTTCTAAGAGTTTTATATTTTACCTCTCACATGTTATGTACTGGTAACTATTTTTGTCTTCCCTGTTAGACTGTCAGCACCATAGGTGGGCTGGGCTGGTGTTTGTCTTACCTATTTGTCTTTTGGGCCTAGTTTGAAGCTTGGAAAATGCTAAGTGTTCAGTAAGGATTATTAGTAATTTTGGAGAGACATTTTAAGGGGCTATTATCAAAACATTAATCTGTGAAGGATTTAGAGAGCTTTTTTGCACAAATGAGTATCTTTAACTCTTGAAATATCTTCTTTGTGTTTTTTTAAAGCTAGGAACTGAACTATTCTATTTTGTTCGGGTTGCCAGGAGTTGAATTAATACTGCAGATTAAGTTTAGAAGACTAAACAAATGTGTTTATTATGATTGTCCTCCTTAGTTCTCAAAACTTGTCTGTTTAGCTTTACAAAATTGGGCTTAGTAGCTGAATATTTAAGGCATTTGCTTTTAGATTTGGAGAGTTTTGTTTATTATTCTGTTTTTTATCACTGCTTCTTAAAGAATGAGCTAATGAGCAAATCCCATGTTTCCTTGTCATAAACAAAAATTTCATGCCACTTTCCAGGAATCCGGTATCATCCCCTGTATGTATTGGAAGAGCCTGTTTTCTGATTATTTCTACCAGTAAAGAGGATTTTGGGGGGTTTTCCTACCATAGATTGTTACCCCCTCCTATAATACTAGCTTTGGAGTTAGGGTGGCATCTAAAATGAGGACTTTGACATATAATAAACTCATCTGTCATGACTTTCTTTTAAGAAGAATGTAGACTTTATTACTATAAAACTACACACTTAATTTTTTGAGGAGGGAGATTTTGTACTTTGGTAATGAGTGATTTTATTGATAAAGTACTTGACAAGGAGTCCTTTTTATTTTATTATTTTGTTTTTTTCAGTGGATTGATAGTATGATTTTAATATGAGAAGTATCATAATCTAGTTCTTTAACCAAATGTAAGTACATTGGCTAGATGTACTTCAGAAAGAATTGTGGCAGAGAATTCTTAGGATTAAGCTAAATCATGGAGGAATATACTACCTCATTTAGCATTTAAAAAAATAATGTGAGGTTAAGATAGCCTCAGTAATGGGTATTTATTAAAAATGTATATGCATTTGTATGTATTAAACAAATTCAGGATTTTACATCAGAAAATGAAACAATCTGAACCTTTCAAGGATACACAAGGGATAACCAATAGTATTTGGATTTATTGCTTAGTTACAGTGACATGTCTGTTGCTCAAGTGTCAAAATTGCTTAATATGAGTTAATATATATCTCATTTCTAACAAAATGGGCTCTATGTCTGTGTTTATGCTTGTGATTTTAGTTTTTACTATGGTAACCTCTCATTCTGTCATTAAAAACTAAAAAAAAAACCCAAAACCAAAAATCCTGCCAGCATTGAGTGCTGTACTTTCTGTGTTGAGAATAGCAGATTAGATGAAACAACCAGCCCCTGTCTCATTAACACCATCACTTTCATTCTCATCCATGAAAATATCCTTCAGATAAATTTGGGTACTAATTAGATATAATATTATGTCATTTTTGTGTGAATAGAATCTTTCAGTGAATTCTTTTCTATTTATTTTCCCATACCTACTTACCACTTAATTTTATTGTGAACTTGAATAATTGTGTTTTGTGTGATTTTTTTTTTCCTGTGATCCATAGCAGTCAGTTAATTGCAAAGCAAAAGCAACAAAACAGAATATCCCAAACTTCAGCTTCCACAAATAACAGGAGATAGAGTTCCCATACTTCAAAGTAGTGTGGGTGAGGTGTGGATTTGATTTAAATGAATCATTTATTAGTCTTTTGTGTTCTGTTTAATATTTCCTTTTGACTTTAAAGTAGGTTCCAAAATACATAAAATAGATTGAATTTTCTCACTTGTATTTTCTTTTTTTATTAATTTGTTTTAAAAATAATTGCCTCCCTCTTAGTATATAATTTAGAAAAGGTTTGCAACATATTCTACGTTTTTCTTTATTATGTGTGACCATATTCTTCCCTCCTCCCCCAAAGGGAAAAGAATTACATAGTCTAAGTTTTAGAGATGAAGAGGAAAATAGAAGCCATGATAGAAAAATTTGCTTTTGGCAATATTTTGAAAATGCCATTTTGACACGAGATGAACCTCTTTTGCTTTTTGCAGTGCTTGGTGCAAGCGCTAAACTTCCTGTCTCATTGTCACCTAATTGCCCGACAAGTTTAAAAGTATGGCTTCAATCTTAAATAATGATAAATGATAATTGTCTAAAATACACTGTAAATAAATAGCAAGTAATTTAGGGGGCCAACCCATTGTCGTTGTAATCATCTTTCTAGGTTTGGAGCTCTGTGTGAGATTGGTTGGTTTTTAAAATATATTTTTTTAAATTAAAAAATCTAATTTTTGTTTCGTGATTTTCGGTGGAAATTATTATAAATGGTTTCTATTCTTAGAGCAAACTAGGGCAGCAGATGCTGAATTTACTGAAAAACTGCCCAAGAAGAGCTTAAAAACTCTTTGGGGTTCTATTAAAAATAGCCAGTCTTAGAAGACACTCCCTTTCAGCTTAGTTTGAGAAATAGATTTCTCTCACACTTGCAGTTAACTAACCCAAAATACAAGTTTTAGTTAATGTATTAGAATTACAATGGAAAGGAATGTTTTAAAAATAAGTCTTAAAAGCAAGCTGTTGAAAGCGCCTTATAAAAATTTTTACTAAATCAGCCCTGGCTGGTGTAGCTCAGTGGATTGAGCGCGGGCCTGCGAACCAGAGGATCGCGGTTCGATTCCCAGTCAGGGCACATGCCTGGGTTGCAGGCCAGTTCCCAGCAGGGGACACACGAGAGACAACCCTACATTGATATTTCTCTCCCTCTCCCTTTCTCCTACCCTTCCCCTCTAAAGATAAATAAATAAAAATCTTTAAAAAAAAATCTTTAAAAAAAAAATTTTTTTTACTAAATCAATTCAATAGTGGGATTTCTCCCAAGACCTGAATTTTATCTCCCATTTTTCACCTTGCTGTTAGGTACTATATCTGTGTGTAAGACTACATTGATATGATTATAAAGTCATATTTTATGTTTGTTAAAGCTCTTTTTCATTTCCTCTGTGATTTTTGCCTGAAAGCCAGTCAGTAAAGTATTGACCAATGTAATTAAGACAATACATTGGATAAAATACTGACATGCTACAAGGACAGATAAAATGCCATGTTTTAAACTTATGTGGTCTGGTAGTAGAGAGGTCAGTGTTTTAGCAAATAAACTTTACATTTCAGCTGAAAAGTTCTACTTCTAAATATGTATGCATGTATATAATCCATAGTTCTCTTTTCCTAACCACTTAAAAGACAAATACAGTTTATACTATGCTTGAGAGTAAGCCATGAAATTGAATTATGTTATCACTATACTTTTTCAAACAATTGCTTAATGTTTTGGACTTTATTATGATTAGGGAACATGGAGTCAGGAAAACCTTATGGGAGAATAATTTGCTTCCTGAGAAATAACAGCAGTCGAATATCCACAACAAACCAAGCATTTAGTTTTTGTGGTGCTACTTGTTGCCTCATTTATATTTCCACTTTTATTAAATGTTTGTGAGATACTTGTTTTCCCTCTGGAGTTGCAGTTCCTGTATTTAAAGTTTTCCACTGTAGTTGTTTCTACAAAGCATCCTTTTGAAAATTATGTGATGTCAGATCTGATATCCAGTGCATATATTTTAAGTTTACAGATTATACAAGTAAATAATACACATCTTCGTACTTTAAAACAGGCCATATTTAGGTTTTAGTAAATGAAAACTTTCTTCACTAGTGCTTTTCAAATAGTAAAAATTTTTATTCTGTTAAGGAGGAAGAGAATTTAGCATCTACATTAGGATCATTTTTTCCTATGTCCTATTAGCTAATTCCAAGATTGTTTAATATGGTACCCACCCATTTCATTTGGCTGCAACCTTTGCTCTCATGAAAGTAAGACTGATTGTTCTGAATTGCTATGTGTATGTGCTTTGGCACAGCATGAAGGTGCCCTTAATAACATTGCCATTGTCTTTAAAGCAGCTTGCAGTTATGACTCCAAATAAGGGGTGCGGCAGAGGGCATGACAGATGATGGTTCTTTTTTTCCACCGCTAATATTTAACAAATTTGCTTTGTACTATGAGCCTTTGTGTTCTCTGGACTACCTACTGTATTTTATGTATATCGTTCCTAGTCAACCAATGTTTGCGTATTTGGCACTATAACTTTGACATGTGTCTATAGTTGACCCCTTTGGATCGTTTTTCATGGAGGCAAACAACACAGTATATGGCAAGAAGTTGAGTGGCTTTGCCTCTGTTGGCATTTTCCCCCAATTGCATGCTCAAATACTTTTGTGTTTAAATTATTTCGTATGATTCTTGTCCTTCAAATGTTTGTTTACTTCTGTCTGGTTTAGAAATTTAGGAACGACCTTTGGTTTTAATTCTTTTCCTTTTTGAATATACAGTAGTAATGTCTTTACTGCGTGATTTCTTTTTAAATAAGGAGTTTCTATAGAAAAAACTTGCTGGCTGTTTGAATGGCTCTGTTTTAGATTGCTGAGAGATTCTGTACTGACCATGAAGGAAAGATATTATTTGTGCCGTACTTTATTCTATTATAAATAACTTTATCAAGTGATGTAGGAAGAGAAAGTAAATACTCATAATGCAGAAATCAGAAAATCTTTCTTACTGCTGTTGAGATTATCTTTGAATCATGTATTCTTCATTAACCTCTTTAAGAAAATGAGACTGACAATCACCTTCATGGTGATTCTTCAGTCACATCTGAAATGGAGGACCAGAGAAAAGAAGCATTTTGCCTAGAATTACAAGCACATGGCTTGTAGTAGACTGACTCCAAAGCCAATACTTTTTGTTCTTAATGTATCATTTTCCACCTAAAGTGGTTTACTTCTAGGGTCAATTTGTACTTTGGGAGACCCATTGGATGGGAGACCCATTGGATAGCATAAAATATTTAATGTATTAAATACATCAGCCCAGGCTGATGTTGCTCAGTGGATTGAGCTCAGGACTGGGAACCAAAAGGCCACCGGTTTGATCCTCAGTCAGGGCACATGCCCAGGTTGCAGGCCAGGTCCCAGTTGGGGACATGCAAGAGGCAACCGATTAACGTATCTCCCGCACATCAGTGTTTCTCTTCTTTTCTTTCTCCTGTCCTTCCCTTCTTTCTAAAATGGTAAATAAATAAAATATTTAAAATTTTAAAAAATTTTAAATAAATCAGAATTTGATAATATTTAAAGTATGAGGAGGGGACCCCCCCAAAAATGAAATTATCTTCTGGAGGTCGGGCCCACTGTAGTACAGGCTTCCACCACGTTGTAAGTGTTCTAGGAACCCATCTGTATCAGAGTAACAGCTGGCATTGTTGTGAGAGGCTGTGTTTGGTGTCAGTGAAAAAATTTTTGGAAGACTCTCAATGAGTTTTCCTGCCTGTTTCATGATGGGTGATTTGCGAGCACACCTGCCCACACCACGCTGAGTGTTCAGCAGTTTTTGACCAAATGCATGACTCTTGTGCTCCACCCTCCTATTCACCCGATTGCTCCCCTGATGAAAACATTACTTAAAGGGAAACGTCTTGCCGACGTAGAAGAGGTAAAACAAAAAATGCCAAAAGCCCTAAAAGGCATAAAAATTGATGAGTTCAAAAACGTTTTATCAGTGGAAAAAAATGACTTGATAGCTGTATTTCATCAAATGGACAGTACTTTGAAGGTGACTATAGTTTAAACATGTAATTTGTTAAAGTAAATTCCAGGGTTTTTTTTCACTCCCCTTCATATACTAAGGAACAAGGATAACTTGTTTTTAATTTATCACAAAATTCATTGATAATAATCTTACCTTTAAAGGTACTGCTGTAGTACCCTAACATGGATTTTTAAATTAGATTTTTACATTAAGTTTCTTCCATAATTGGGTTATTATCTTCATTTTACAGATGATGAAACTGAGGTGGAAGCTCAAAGTGTTAAGTGCTAGAAGTGAGGTTCAGGTTTTCAGAAGAAAACAGTGATTTGCTGTAAATAGAACCCATTGATTTGGAATCAAGATAACTTCAGGCAAGCAGTATCAAGTCCTCCTTAGTTCCCTTATCTTTAAAATGAAGAGGTTGAAAAAAAAAATGAAAAGGTTGAACCAAGTAATCTCTAAATGTCTCTTTAAATGCTCCAAAGTGGTAATGCTTTAAAAGCTTCATGGGTCCATGAATTTAAATGAGAGACTGTTAGATACTTATTTTCACTAATCTCTAACTGAAATTTATCATTTTCTTCAAACCACAGCACATTAGCAATCCCTGTGACTTTTGTCTGTATTTGAAATCACAAATATTCTTACATCACACAGCAATTGTTGCAGATATTTTTAAAGTTTCATTTATGTTGGTCACAATTTGGAAATGATAATAGTTAATAGACTTGTCATTAGAGTTTGTTACTTTATATATTAAAGAAATGAGTGTGTTTAATACTGTAAGTTTTTAAAAAATATTTCTATAACTGTATTTTAATGTACTGGTTTACATTGTATATGGATATTTTTGCTTTAAAAATTCTGAGTCTGTACCTGGCCAGGTAGTTCAGTTGGTTAGACCATCATACCCATATGCCAAGGTTGTGGGTTTGATCCCCAGTCAGGGCACATACAAGAATCAACCAATGAATGCATAAATGAGTGGAACTACAAATTTCTCCCTCTTTCCCCTCAAATCAACAAATTAAAACAAAATTTAAAAAAAAGTCAGAGTCTGTAGTCTTCATATACTGCTGAAAGAGTTTATGGCACAAAAACGTTAACTCCCCTTGAGCAGCAGGTTCCCTGCAGTGACTACAAAATGGCCCAGATTGATTCTAGTTATGAATGAAAGAACTTTCTGGATGGTTTTGGGGAGAGCTGTGTGTGGATTGAGGAGGAGTTGCCTCTGTATCTCTCTCTTCAGTGATGGAGTATGATCATGTGGCTTTCCACTAATACTGAGCAAGCTCAACAGAAGCAAAACGGTGTTGATAGAAATAAGTTTATGATCATCTCTGTTTTGCATATTCATTCTCAAAGAATTAAGTTTCTAAGTTGTTTTGTTTGAGGGATATAGGAAAGACCTGTTACCTGAGGTTATTGCTGTTGATTTTGTAAGCAGGAGTACTAGCTTGCCAAGAACAAAAGTTACCCACACAACACATATACTGTACAAAAACATTTATTTCTGAAACAAAAGATCAGTTGGAAGGCTGTATAACTTTAAAAATATTGTTGTATTTGCTGTTGAGTTTTTGTGTATGTTTTGTTTTTTCACCTTTTTTCTTGCTTGGCCCTAAATATATAATTTATGTATTAATTGAATATGAGGGAGGAAGTAGTAAATTCTTCATATTAGTAAGAAGTAGGAGCATACACAAAACTCAATAACTTAATTGGAACACAAAGACTGGTGGAGTTCTGTCCTGCCATGAGGCTGTTATTCCATTTGTAATGCATTTATCTTTGGGTAGGGTGGGATTTGCATTCCCAAAGTTACAATGAGTTTCCAGATCCTTATCAGTTAGTATTAGGAGTGACTGTTTTTAGTGGTGATAATGAGGCAGCTATTCCCAGGAGGAGACTTAGTCACTGGCAGATTTGTCAGAACCCTGAAATAGTTTGCGAAAGCTTAGGATGGAAAAAGCAAGCTGTTTCAAAAAGAAAACAAAACAAAACAACCCCCCCCACTCCAGCTGTGTTTTTGCAGGGAGGATAAGATATGAGGATGGATGGAGGTGGCAAGAAACCAGATGAACTTCCCTGAAGTCTGCAAGCTATCCAGAAGACGGGAAAGATTAGTACTATTTACCTAAAGCACTCTAGTGTGAACATGAAGTTTGAGTGTGGTAAAGATTAAGTTGGTTAACAACCACTAATCTGGAAGTATGCTGTCTGTGTACATTGGCAAAATTTAATTTGAGAGAAAAAAAAAGAAATTCTTCTGGTAGCAACTCATTTTTGTTGCCAGCTTGAGAAAAGTTAATTTTATGCCAAGAGGATGACTGGCATTAGTAGTGTGTGTGTGTGAGGAGTGTTCATGATTGTACAGGCTGCATTACCATGCTGAGGTTTACTAACTAATAACGAAGACCAGATAATCTTTTCCATGACTAGGCAGAATTAAGATGAGAAATGTAGATCATGCCTTCAGGTATGTTTCCCATCTCAATTTTAAGTGCAAAAGGAATCTCTCTTAAGATTAGGGTTTCTTCATAGCTACCTGCCTGCCTGCCAACATAACAAGCCGTAAAACTTTGTTTAGTTTTTCTTAAGTTCAGAAGTGATTCTATACCAAATCCAAACAAATCAAATCACTCTTAAGGAAATTATTGAAAATGTGTAGCTGCTTTGGCTGGACTACATCTGTCTGCAGACAGGCTCAGTTTCTGTGCTAATAAGCACATTCCTTCTTAAACATCCTCTGATGGTCATCAGTATCAGTATCATCCAATATGGAGGTGACCAAGGATGTGACAGCATTTATTTATCTAAACTGTTTTGTAAACTCTGACCATAACTACTTTTCTAGCTAGATGAGAGTCAATGTGACAGCTATGTAAAGGATAAAAATAAATTCTATCCAATTGTGTTAAAATAATATATCACATTGCAATTTATATATACTGAAATGTTCTAATTTAGTGTTGACAATAATAAAGGTGTAAAAGATATTTGAAGATGTTGCATCCTTGAAGGATGCACTGTGGAGTTTATTGTGTTCATTGAATTTTTAAAAAGATTTTATTTATTTTTAGAGAGGGGGGAAAGAGAGGGAGAGAAACATGAATGTGTGTCGTTGCCTCTCGCGTACCCCCTTTTGGGAGCCTGGTCTGCAACCTAGGCATGTGCCCTGATTGGGAATTGAACCTGTGACCCTTTGGTTCATAGGCTGCCACTCAATCCACTGAGCCACACCAGCCAGGGCTAGTCATTGAATTTTTCATGAGGTTAAATGGAAAGTCTTGTTGAGGTGAGCCATGTCTAAATCTGTAGAGAATTTTTGTAAGATTTTATTTGAGCCAAACTGACCATATGCCTGGAGGCAAGATCTCAAAGGACTGAGAGTTCGCAGCATCAGGAGTTAAGGAATTACGCATTCTCTTGAGGGTGGTTACTTTGAAAAAGACATTTCAAAGGTGTGTCAAGATAGGTGGTTTCCCTTCTGAGGGGTCTGAAAAGAGGGATTTCAAACATGCATTCACCTAGTTGCACAGAAACAATGGACAGGGCTTACTTAAGGCATATCTTCTTTACCAAAGAAGTTATATTCCTGGGGCATGACTACCCACCATGACCTGCCCAGTTAGGAATTTATGATCCTATTGCTCTGTGAGGTTGAACCCTCTTTTTGTCCACAGTCTCTGTACTGTTCTGGAAGAATGTGGGCTAGCAGAAGGAAATCCATTGTGAGATGCGGAGTAATTTGTTCTAAACTACTGAGGTAACTCCTGGAGGGTAACTGCCTTTTCCTTAGCTAGGTCAGATTGAGTATCATATGATATAAGAACATTCCTAAATAACAGTTGGAGTTACAGATGATTTTGAATATCAGACAGTAGTAAGATGATTAGTAGTGACAATGAGGCAGCAATAATATTTCTGTTTTAGAAAAATTGGAAAATACAAGTGTGAAAGGAAAAAATATTGAGAAAGTCTGTAAACTGAAAAAGGAATCATGAACTAAAGCATTCTGAACTTTTCTATTAGTTTTTATGTTTTCATTTTGTATTTTTAATCAAAGTATTTAATGTGCATAGTTTAAAGATTCAGTAGTTCTGTAAGACTTGTTTTGAAAGGCAACAGTTCCTCCACTTGCAAACACTTCAACTTCTTTTTTTTTTTTTTTTTTAAATTTTTTTTTTTTTTCTTCTTTTAGATTTTTTATTTTATTATTTATCTTCAGAGGGGAAGGGAAGGAGAGAGGGAGAGAAACATCAATGTGCGGTTGCCTCTTGTATGTCCCCTGCCGGGAACTGGCCTGGCAACCCAGGCATGTGCCCTGACTGGGAATCGAACCGCGACCCTTGGGTTCGCAGGCCCGCGCTCAATCCACTGAGCTACACCAGCCAGGGCCAAACACTTCAACTTCTTATAGCTGATTCTTTTTGCATTTATCTTTGTTCTTGAAAGGGAGGAAAATTATTTTTCCTACCACCTTCCTAAATTCTCCATCTTGGGCCCTGTGAATGGACTGACAAAAGACAGATTAACAAGAGAAGAGCATACAAATTTATTTAATGTAAGTTTTATGTGACAAAGGACTTTTATGAGGAAATGAAGACGTGAAGAAGTGGTAAAAGGCTGGAAATTTTTATGCTGCATTTGATGAAGAGTGAAAATGTTACCAGAAGAGACTGGGTTCTTCTTGCCAATGCTGTAAAGAATTACAGATCAGTTGGGACAACTGTAATAGCATAATCAATAAAATACACTAAAAAAAAGAAATACAGGTCAACAAATCTGTTAGTGTGCATGCAGGGTTTATTGGTATTATGTTCTCATGAAAGAGAATGGGCCTTGTCGAGGTGGGGCAGGGAGAAGGCATAGGTTCAGGGTGAAGCAGGGCTACCAGCAGCCAAAGACGGGTGGCAAGCGCACAGGGTGGCCAGAGAGCCAAGAGCACCACGCCCCTCTGAGTCCTTTGTTCAGAGAATTTATATAGTTGGCAGGATGAGGGGTGAGGGATTTACATATTGATTGACAGATAAAAGTGGTGCTAGCTTTGGGGTGGGGCATGAATACCCAAAGTGTTAATGAGCTTCTTTGGGCACTGAAAGCCCCTCTGGCCTTTCAGGCCTTGGGATAAAAGCACAGTTTCAAGTGCTTTCCTTCCCAGGTAGTGGAAATGATACATAGAATTTTAAGGGCTTCCCTCCTTCCTGCCTTTATTTCCCCTCTGACCTCTCATTCTACTGTCGCAAAAAGACATATAAAATTGTGATAGGACAAAAGAGTATGGGCAAAGAGTAGTGAACTGGAGAAATTTAGCCAGGCCACTTCCTTTGGACTTTTTTCTGTCCCTCCATCTTTAGAGATAAGGATGCTCCCTTCCTCCAACTGTAGGTAGGGCACTTCTCACTTGAGGGTCTTAGTCTTAGGACCTGCTTCAGGGGAGAAGGGAGGATCAGAGAGTCCTCCCTGCACATGCCGTTTCTCAAATTGGTTCAGCCTAAAAAATGAAATATGCCAAGCCATCATACTTTGGGGTAGCAAGTTCTGAACACTGTCATTCTTAACAGCACTCTTGTATTCTGATTTCTCAGCTTCAGGGATTATTTTTGGATTTCTTATTACGGCAGGCAAGGATTTAGGCTTTTTCCCACATCCCTAAGTACCCTTTTTGTTTTCCCATCCTAGTGTAAGTGTTCATAACTTTGCTTAGGTAGGTATTCAGTGTTTACACAGTTAAGACTGAAAGTGCTATTCACAGTTAAGCCACGTAGTCATCTGTGAACACTTTTATTTTTTTATACAACTTTCGTTTTTCCCTGAAATTTATATCTTTCTTTGTTGTTGTTTAACTTCTCAATAATTTAGCAGGTCCTTGAATAATGTCATTTTGTTCAACATCATTTGTTCAGCTTTGGTTGTTTCATTATAATGTTGCTGAGGGGGGAAAAATCAGTTCCCAGCAGGGCCACTGTCCATGTGGAGTTTGCACAGTCTCCCCATGTCTGCATAGATTTTCTTCTAACCCTAACCCTAACCTTTCCATGTTCCTATGCTATTGAGTGTTTCATGTCTACTTTATGTTTTTAATTATTAGGAAAGCATGCTTATGCTTATTTCCAATCTCATTTCAGTCTTTTTTTTTTAAGCATACTGTTCTTACTTCATGTTTGTAGTATTAATGGTGTATTTTCACCTAGAGTTTTCTTCTGCATACATAGTCTCTATCAGGACCAGTTACATAATTTGCAGGCTGAGTACAGAGTGTGAGAATGTGGGGTTCCTGTTTCAACATTTTTTAAAAAGATTTTTATTTATTTACTTTTTAGTGAGGGGAAGAGGGGAGAAAAATATCAATGTGTGGCTACCTCCCCCCTACCCCCGGAATGGGGACCTGGCCCACAACCCAGGCATGTGCCCCAACTGGGAATTGAACCAGCAACCCTTTGGTTCACAGGCCAGCGCTCAATCCACTGAGCCACACCAGCCAGGGCTCAACATTTTTTAAAGAATTCCAAGACAGCAACAGCAGAGCATTAACCTTAACAGGGAGCTCTTCTAAGTACATGGTGCTACATGACTGCCCAGGTCAGTCTATGAAGCTGACCCTGCTTTCTCTTCCAACTTGCCTTATCTGTTTCCATCTCTTTTTATGCTGAAGGTGTCTAATAATTCTTGGCTGTTTGCTAATATTTAAGAGTGAGATCCTGACTTCTGGTCAAGATGGTGGCATAGGTAAACCCAGCTTGCCTCCTTGCACAACCACATCAAAATTACAACTAAAATGCAGAACAGCCATCACTCAGAACCATCAGAAATCTGGTTAAATGGAAATCTGACAACTATGGAATTAAAGAAGCCTCATCCATCCAGACTGGTAGGAGAAGTGGAGACATGGAATGCTCTGGTCCCATATCCATGTGTGGTGAATAAAAATTCAGAGGGATATCTTGCAGCCCAGCACTGGATGCCCCAGCATAGGGTTCCAGTGCCGGGAAGATAAGTCCCCATAACTTCTGCCTGCAAAAACAAGCAGTGATTGAGTTGGTGGAAGAAACTTGTAGAGTCCCAAGCAGTTTCTCTTAAAGAACATACATAGACTTAGACAGATGCATTCCCTCTGAGCTCCAGCACAGGGATAGTAGCTTGAAAGGTACTAGTGGCATACAGGGAGGAAATAAAGTGTCTGGCATTAAGGTGGGAGCTAGGGGACAGGTTTCTCCCAGAAAGAAAGGTGAACAAAGGCCATCGTCACTTTTCTGAGCCCTCTCCTCAGGGAGCCACAGAACCAGCAGGTGGGTGCCATATCTGAGACTCTATAAACCTGGCTAACACTGTTTGCCTGTCCTGGAGATCCTTTGAGACTCCATCCACCCAACTTACAGGCCCACCAAAACCAAATGTGACTTTTCCGTATGAATGGCTGGTCTTAGCCCATGCTTTACAACTTCCTGAGTCCTGTCAAACAAGCAACATCTAAATGGCTCCAGGTCTGGCACTAGCAGCAGCCAGCATAGATTCACAGCTTGGCTTTACCTGGGAATCTCTAAATCCAGCATAAGTGCCACTATCTCTGATTCCTTTATAGCTCATTCAGAGTTGGCCCCGGGTGGAACACAGGTGGGGACTGACCTTAGCCTGCACGACCTGAGAAACCTCACACTCTGTGCACCCAGTGGATAGCTACAGACCACATTGGAGCACAACCATCCTGCTCCTGCACAGCTGATCCTCCACAGAGGACAGAGGTTGGTGGTCAGTGGTAACAGCCAGTCCTTGAAGCCTCCTACTGACCTGCCAACAGCAATCAAGGCTCAACTGCAAGAGGAGGATGTACTTGGCCCACATGTAGGGTGCACCTCAAGTGCCCAGTTTGGGTGATAGGGGAGGCTGTGCCACTGGACCCCATAGAACACCTGGTACATTAGGCCACACTACCAAGACAGGGAGTCATAACAGCTCTACCTAATACATAGAAACAAACACAGGGAGGCTGCCAAAATGAGGAGACCAAGAAACATGGTGTAGATGAAAAAACAGATCAAAACTCCAGAAAAAGAACTAAATGAAGAACTAAATGAAGTTGATCAGATGCAGAGTTCAAAACGCTGGTATAAGGATGCTCAAGGAACTTAGCGAGGACCTCAACAGCATACAAAAGATCCAGTCAGAAACAAAGGATACACTACTTGAAATAAAGAACAGTTTACAGGGAAACAATGTAGAGTGGATGAAACCAAGAGTCAAATCAATGATTTGGAACATAAGGAAGAAAAAAAGAGCCAATCAGATCAACAAGAAGAAAAAAGAATCCAAAAAGCAAGGATAGTGGAAGCTACCTCTGGGACAATTTCAAACATTCTAACATTCGCATCATAGGGGTGCCAGAAGGAGAAGATAAAGAGCAGAAATTGGAAATCTACTTGAAAAAAATAATGAGAGAAAACGTCCCTAATTTGGTGAAGGAAATAGACATGCAAGTCCAGGAAGCACAGAGAGTCCCAAACAAGTTGGACTGTAAGACACATCATAATTAAAATGCCAAAGTTTAAAGATAAAGAGAGAATCTTAAAAGTAGCAAGAGAAAAGCAGTTAGTTACCTACAGGGGAGTTCATATTAGACTGTCAGCTGATTTCTCCAAAGAGACTTTGCAGGCTAGAAGGGACTGGCAAGAAATACTCAAAGTCAAGAAAAGCAGGGACCTACAGCCAAGACTGTTCTACCCAGCAAAGATATCTTTTAGAATTGAAGGGCAGAGAAAGAGCTTCCCAGACAAGAAAAAATTAAAGGAGTTCATCACCAAACTATTATTATATGAAGTGTTAAAGGGACTTAAGAAAAAGAAGAAAGTCAAAACTATGAACAATATAATGGCAAAAAATACAAATCTATCAGCAATTGAATCTAAAAAACAAACTAAGCGAACAAGAAGAACAAAGATGCAATCATGGATACGGAGAGCATTTTCATGGTTGCCAGATGAGAGAAGGGTATAGGGGAATGGGTGAAGAGGTGAGGGAATTAAGAAATACAAATAGGTAGTTACAGAATAGCCATGGGGATATAAAGTACAGTATAGGAAATGGAGTAGCCAAAGAACTTGCATGTGTGATCCATGGACATGAACGATGATGCGGTGATTGCCTGAGGGAGTAGGGAGTGCTGGGTATAGAGGGGGGCAAAAGGGGGAAAATTGAGACAACTGTAATAGCATAATTAATAAAATATAATAAAAAAAAGAATGAGATCCTGAAAAGCTGATTGGAATCTCTTCATATGTAAGTAGGGCTTATCATGCGTGAGCTACACTTAAGTGTAAAATGACCTGGCTGGACAAATCTAGGGAATTTGTCAGTATTTTTATCTTTTTTCTCTTAGACTAATCACTGGTCCAGTTCCCCAGGGAAGTCTCCTCTAATATCTCCTGCTTGGAAGTGAAGCCTTTTGGGAAGACTGTTGATTGAAGGGGATGAGGTCAGATGGCTTGTGCTGGCATATCAGAGCCAGTTGTTAAATTTTCAGGGACTTTGTGAGCCTCTTGCTGAATACAATAATTATTAAAGTTATACAAACCTGTACATAAGTGTTATATTAAAAATCAAGATGTGATAAATACTAATAACAGTTTTTAATTATCTTGAGATTATGTGCATCTATCTATATGGTGGTAATATATGTAATAATAGGCTACTGTGCATTTTTTCTCAACTCTGCATTCAGTGACATCATTTGGGAGCTTGAAAACAGCGAAGGAAACAGTATTTATACCACAGGAATCAGCAGATATTACACATAATATTGCCCTTGTCTGTCCTTGCCCTCACCCCCACCCTTAAGTAAAATATTTATTTACCACCGCACCATGGACTGGGATCTAGTACTCTGTTAAACTGCCTTCACCTTACCTGGTGGTCTCTAGTCTAGAGACCCTCCTTAACCCTCCTTAAATTTAACCCTCCTTAAATTACCTTCAGCCTTTTGCAAAGGTGAGGAAAGGGCATTTGTCTGCCTGCCTGATAGAGCAGAGAGGGGATGTGGGAAATGCATTTCAGAAAGATCTTTTGTTAATCCTTCCCATTTTATCCCTGTTGAATCTTTTGGGGGAGTGCTCCCTGACGCTTACCTTAGGATTCAGTTTTCTTGGGTCTTTTGAGTCCTTTACCTCTTGTCCATTTATTTTCCAGCTTTCAAATTGTAGCTGTAATCTTCACTTCTCTGCATCTCTGCGGGTTTACATCTTTAAAAAAGAGTTCCTTGGTGTTTAAATCCACCATCCTTACTCAGAAGTGTAAGATATAATTCTTGGGGCGGGGGGGGGGGGCAGTTTAAAGGGGTTCTAAAGAGGCTTAGCCATTCCTGGTTTGCAAGTCACATGTAAGTACAGTCTGGAAAAAATTCCGCTGATTCTAGAATATTTTTCATTTCCATAAAGGGAGAAGTAACTTGTGGTAATCAGGTGTTGAACTAGATGATCCATTGTAGTTTTTCATATGGATGTGTGGGGGACATAAAGACACATGCATGAAACAATTTTAGGTCACCTAGTTTGGTCTTGAGGACAGTTGAAACAATAGTATCTACTTGTTGCAGGTTCTGTAGCAATTCCAGTTGCCCATCAGTGGATCTGGTGACCTATTCAACTAATCCTTTCTGAAGCAGTCTTCCTCCACTAATGAATCTTCTAATTTTGTGACTTTGTCTTCATTCTTAACCTCTTCTGCTCAAATTCAGTGTGTACCTCCACCATTAGGTGTGATATGATTGTTTGGGTTGGTTAGACGCTCATTGCCCTTCATTTCACAACAAGCCACCTTGTAGCTCACTAAGTTCTCCTTGGAGTATTGATGGTTACTTTTGATTAAGGCCAGAGTAGAAAACTCATAGGATATACCAGGGTGGCAGCGTAAGTAGAAGAAATTGCCCGTCATCTCTCAGAGGGGTGTGTGGGCCCTTCGGCACTTAAGAAACTTGCGGATCCCTCTTTCTAAGGAATGTATATATTTATGTATATTTTAAAAAAGATTTTTGTGCTCCAAGACAGTGACAGCTGTGGCTAAAAAGAAGAGATATCTGATCAAGTTCTGTTTGACACTGTACATGTGAAATAGATGAGATGATCAGTTAAAGCTGCTTGTTCAAAGCTGTGAAGATGGTAATTATTTCTAAGGATCTAATGTACAGGAATATTTAATTGCTAAATGAAACATTTCTGAAAAAAGGGGTGTTCTGGCAACTACTCCTTGTTGCTCATCCTTAGAGTCTCTCCTTCCTTCACCATCTTTTGTGTTACAAATAAAGGTACCCTTCTCTCCCCCTCCCCCCCACTTCATAGAATGAAACCCAGGTCAGACTTTTTTGTATGTGCTAATGGCTGTTGTTTTAATTTTTTATTTTTAAATTCTTTGTAATTTCTGATGAGCTCTTGCATGGGAAGAATTGCTTCTCCATCTCAGGATATATGGGTGGGTGGGGGTAGGGGGTGGGGAGTTAGGCCAAATTTCCCCATATTGTTATATGCTTGGGAGCAACGTTCTGTAGTCTCAGAGGATGTTTTTTCTGGGTTTTTAACTTTTTTAATGTAAAATTCATATAAAAAATCTTTCAAGAGTACAACTATTAAATTATCTCTTATCACTTATTTAACAAATCTCACCTTATGTTAAAAAAAAAAGCTACAATATTGAGACTGTCTGGGATATCAAGATTCTGTGATGGTCATGCTTGCTGTAATTTCTTCCTCAGAAGCTGACCTGCATTTACCTTGGCGTTGCCCCGCAGTGTGCATTTGAAATGGGAAATCTATAAATAAGGGGCCTCCTTGGCACAGTTTGGCGAGAATTATGGTGGTGGTGTGGTAGGTTTAAGAAAAGCTCACTCTGGCAGTTGACTGTCAAGGTGGTGGTGCATGCCTGCTTGATCAGCAGCCTCAGAGGAGCTACTTTTCTCAGCCCTGGGTGGTGAACCAGTTAGCCCTGAGGTGTAGTGCATAACCAGGAGCTGCTGCCATGCCTTTTGCATGTTTGAAACGCCCTAAGCTAAATGGTAGGGTGATTTTTTTGCCAAACTTATCAGTAGGTTCTTTTTTCTCCCCCCTTTCACTTATGGGACATTTTTATTAAGAAAAAAAGTCTTAAGGTGAGAAAGTTAAAAAAATTTATGCACAGTCATAGTATATATTAAAACTTTTGTTAAAACTGTCTTACTGTTGAACTAGCAGATGGCTGTGATAAAATAGGAATGTGTGAACTGTGAAAAAGAAAGCAATGCAGACTGAATCATAATTTAAAATATCACTAATAAGATTCACTAAAATGTTTTTTCCTTGGGTTAACTATTAATACTGTGTTCTCTTTTCATTTACTTTTTTTTTTTTTAAGATTTTATTTATTTTTAGAGAGAGGGGAAGGGAGGGAGAAAGGGGGAGAGAAACATCAATGTGTGGCCGCCTCCAGTGCACCCCACACCGGGGACCTGGCCCGCAACCCAGCCATGTGCCCTGACTGGGAATCGAACCAGCAACCCTCTGGTTTGCAGGCCGGCACTCAATCCACTGAGCCATGCCAGCCAGGGCTCATTTACTTTTTGACAAAACAAAAGAATAAAAAAATGAACACAGAACAAATGACCACAAGTGGCTTTGAAATACATTCATTCAGAGATTTTTAGGAAATAACTTTCCAAAGTCAGAGAATCTTGAATTAAGACAGTAACATGTAAGAGCAAGGCTGAGTTGTCAAAAAATGGATTATAACTTCAAGAAATACCTGGTCCCCTTATAGTACAAGGAATATCGAAAGGATATCCACAGATGCCTTAAAATTGCAAGGGCTTTAACATACATCCCCTAGTATCTGCTACATTAAACAAAAATAGATGATTTTCTTTCTATACCTTGCACCATTGCTCAAAGTAGGTATACGTGACTTTTTGCCAAGACAGCTTAGAACATTTCTAACAGGTCCCAATGCTTACTTAGCTCGGTGCCAGGCCCCATTAAGCGTTCAGCAATTGTTGAATGGAGAAATTAATCAATACTTGTTTCTGCTGGTGCCTCTCTTATCCATTCATTCTCTGTAAAGGTGCTCCAGGGATCAGTAAAAAATACTGACCCACCCATGCTGCCTCCCTTTTAAATATCCTTCAGTGGCCCCGACCTACTTAAAAGTTTTGCCTCTCAGACTTTTTTTCCTTCTAAAATTGTTTTTTTTTTTTTTTTTTTTAAGAATTTATTTATTTATCTTTAGAGGGGAAGGGTAGGAGAGAGGGAGAGGGAGAGAAACATCAATGTACGGTTGCCTCTCGTGTGTCCCCTGCCGGGAACTGGCCTGCAACCCAGGCATGTGCCCTGACTGGGAATCGAACCGCGACCCTCTGGTTCGCAGGCCCGCGCCCAATCCACTGAGCTACACCAGCCAGGGCCTAAAATTGTTTTTGATTTTAAAAAATTAATGTATGTACTGTGGTCAAAAATTCAAACAACACTGAAAATAGATGTAAAAAAATAATACTTCTTACTCTCCTTTCCAGATATTTAGTTTGCTGGGCATATATTGTGATAGTCTCTCCCATTTACTTTTTAATTTTGATGTAAATTCCATACAATAATATTCACCTTTTAAAAGTGTATTATACAGTCACAAAGTTGTGCAATCATAACCTGTAGTTCTAGGGCATTTTTATTGCCCCCAAAACAAACTCTGTACCCACTAGCAGTCATTCTCCATCTTTCTGCTCCTCCTGTCTTGCCCCCCCTGGTTCCAGTGCCAAGTCCCTGTGCTGTGTCTGGCTCTCCCCTTTAAACGCTGGCCCTAGGCAACCACTAATACACTTTCTGTCTCCATAGGTTTGCCTATTCTGGATGTTTGCCTACAGTTGGAATCAGGACATTATGTGATCTGTTGTGTCTAGATTTTTTTTCAATTAGCATGATGTTTTCAAGGATCATCCATGTTGTATTGAGTATCAGTATTTCATTTCTTTTTATGGCTAAATAACCCACTTTATATACATACCACAGTTCATTTATCCATTCATCCACTGATGGTCATCTGGATTGTTTTTGCCTTCTGGCTATTTTAAATAGTACTGCTATAAATTTCTATGTACAAATATTTGAGTGCCTGTTTTCAGTTCTTTTGGGTGTATACCCAGAACTGCTGGGTCATGTGTTAATGCTGTTAAATGTTTTTTGTTTTATATTTAATTTTGATATTTTATTTGGTAAATTTTTCTATTAGACCAAATAATTTTTAAATTGATTGTTTAACTTGAAAGCCCCAGATAACATGTAGTTTGCAAATTATGACAGATTTTTGTTTCTTCCCTTTGACTATTTTAATCTTTTTGTGATGACGGCTGGTATCTTTGTTTTATTCATGGCTCTAATTTGGGAATGTTTTTAGTATTTTGCTGTTGTGTATGCTATTTTCTATACATTTCTGATAGATTTCTTTCATTAGGGTAAATTTTTGTTTCTACCTCTAGCTTGCTAAGAATTTTTTTTAAAAGTCAAGAGTACGTGCTAAATATTTCCTTTTTAAGAATTAAAATGAGACACACATCTTCCCATTAAATTGTTGATGTTTCAGGAGATTGCATTCCTATTTGCCTTGGTTTTTTTCCTGATTATTTTAGTGGATTTTTCTTCACATCCAGACTGTTGGTCACACATCTATAAAATCTGAAAACCAATCTGAGAGCATGTGTTTTGGAACATCTATAGTGCCAAGTTTGGTGATGGCGTAGAGCTGTACATGTTAGAATATAGCCCCACATGTTTATTTATTTCAGTCTTAGTCCCTTCATTTTTTTCCTGTAAGCTAAACAATTTAAATTCTTGCTATTCATATTCAAGAAAAACAGTCCTTTTACACACTCTGTAATTGGTTCTGCTCCTCTCACCTTATTCCTGATAAAAAAACAAAGCTTCAGTGAAGTAGCAAGTTATCTGTTTGTTAGGGTGCTCATCACCATAGTAACAAGGAGCCAACTCATACTTGAAGTGGGGCATAGTGCTGATCCGTTGCTTTTCTAAAGGACCTAAGACAATCCAAATACCCTTTTGTAGATGAGACAGCAGGCCTGTGCAAGGTGTATCTCAGCATCCCCAGCATGTACAAGATACAGCTGAGGTAGTTTGCGGAGGAAATAAAACGCGGTGAGTTGAGGTTCCATCACATTTCAAAGACTCCAAAACATATCCAGATGTTCTTTATTTTCTGCCTGAGGGTAATCATGTAGCTTCCTATTAAGGCTCATTAACAGTTCCCTTTCCCCCAAATCCACATCGAAGACAACTGGCCTGGGGGAGTAGAGAATTCAATGAGGCAAAGGCAAAAAAGTGATTTTACATTTGGGTCAGATTGTATAAGTAGGGGCCACAGATAATCTTTGGTTTAAACTTATTTCAGTTACATTTTGAAGTGCTTAGTCTTATATCTTGCTTTGAGAAAAGATTGTTTGGGATCTACATCTTAGAGACTTTTCTTAACAGTTGTGTTTAAAGCTAAGATCTGGGGAGAGGATTGGTGGGGAGAAAAATAGACCAGGATTTGAGATTTTTTGCCTGAAATATTTTCCCTGATTTTTGGAGGACATCAGAAATAAAGTTACATTTTCAGGTACCTATAAAATGTATCTAATTTTTAGTTTAGTAATAGAACTAAAGAGCTTATGAAAATCAAAGTATGATTTTGGACTAGCCAAAAGCTAATAAGTTTATTATCAGGAAAATAAGAGACTTTGACATACAATATAGAAAAATTCCCAATAATACAAACTCTGGGGGTATTTTGATATTAGAAATCAAAGACCTCATAAAACAATTGGTATAATTTTTTAAAATATATTTTATTGATTATGCTATTACAGTTGTCCCATTTCTCCCCATCATTCCCCTCCACCCTGCACACCCCCTTCCACCCACATTCCCCCCCTTTAGTTCATGTCCATGTGTCATAAGTTCTTTAGCTTCTACATTTCCCACACTATTCTTGCCCTCCCTATGTCTATTTTCTACCCACTATCTGTGCTACTTATTCTCTGTACCTTTTCCCCCCCTTTCCTCCTCCCACTCCGCTGTTGCTAACCCTCCATGTGATCTCCATTTCTGTGGTTCTGTTCCTGTTTTAGTTGTTTGCTTTTGTTTGAGGTGTGGTTGTTAATATCTGTGAGTTTGCTGTCTTCTTACTGTCCTATTTTTTATCTTCTTTTTCTTAGATAAGTCCCTTTAACATTTCATAGAATAAGGGCTTGGTCATGATGAACTCCTTGAACTTGACCTTATCTGAGAAGCACTTTATCTGCCCTTCCATTCTAAATGACAGCTTTGCTGGATAGAGCAATTTTGGATGTAGGTCCTTGCCTTTCATGACTTGGAATACTTCTTTCCAGCCCCTTCTTGCCTGGAAGGTCTCTGTTGAGAAATCAGCTGACAGTCTGATGGGAACTCCTTTGTAGGTGACTGTCCCCTTATCCCTTGCTGCTTCTAGAATTCTCTCCTTCATTTTAATCATGGCTAACGTAATTACGATGTGCCTTGGTGTGTTCCTCCTTGGGTCCAACTTCTTTGGGACTCTCTGAGCTTCCTGGATTTCCTGGTACTCTATTTCCTTTGCCAGATTGGGGAAGTTCTCCTGTATTATTTGTTCCAATAAGTTTTCCACTTGTTGCTCTTCCTCTTCCCCTTTTGGTACCCCTATAATTCAGATGTCAGGACGTTTAACGATATCCCGGAGGTTCCTAAGCCTCTCCTCATTTTTTTGAATTCTTGTTTCTTCCTTGTTTTCTGTTTGGTTGTTTGTTTCTTCCTTCTGGTCCACTCCATTGATTTGAGTCCCAGTTTTCCTCCCATCTCTGTTGGTTCCCGATGCATCTTTCTTCATTTCACTTATTGTAGCCTTCATTTGTTCATCTAATTTGTGAGCAAAATCAACCAATTCTGTGAGCGTCCTGATAACCAGTGCTTTGAACCGTGCATCTGATAGGTTGGCTATCTTTTCATTGCTTAGAGGAATTGGCTCTGGGGCTTTGATTAGTTCTCCGGTTTGGGCCATTTTTGGTGTTTGTTTTTTGGTCTGGTCGCGGCTGTTACGTAGTGAGGGGTGGAGCCTTAGGTGTTCCCCAGTGTGGGGCAGCTCAGTCACTGAGTTGTGACGAGGTATGTGGGGGTGGGGTCCAAGAGGGAACAATGGCACTTGCTCTGCTCTCTCTTGGATTTGTCCCTTCCACCACTTCCCCTTCGCCTGGATTATCTGTGGGCGAATGTGGGACCACGTGGTCAGCCAGCCACCCTGGGCGGCCTCACTGGGTCTGCACAGCTGCCACCCTGTGCCCAGGGTCCATCAGCCGCCGCCTGCATGCCTGGGAACTGCCAGCCGCTGCTGCCTGCATTCCTGGGTCCGCACCTCCACTTTTCCCTGCTGCGACTCCGCCCCCCTTACTGGTCTGGATGAATGGTTGTTGGACTTCCGTACAGCTCAATTTTCTGTCAGTTTTGGTTGTTTTCTTGTTTTTAAATATTTGTTGTCCTTAATTTTGGTTGCGAGAGGAGGCACAGGGTGTCCACCTACGCCTCCATCTTGGCCGGAAGTCTGGTATAATTTTTATTCAACAAATATTGTGTCTAAAATAAACTGTTTGGGCCCAGTAGATATAACGGTGAACAAAACTAAGTCTTTCCCCAGAGTTGTGCACCAACTCAGGATGATGCACCAACATGGAATGTCAGGAGGAGGGAAGGAAGTGCTGCAGAGAATGTAAAGAAAGGACAAAGGGAATAGGGAAAGCAGGGAAATGGGACTCCTTTAAGTGGATGAGCAAGGAGTGCCTCTCTAAAAAGATGACATTTGAGCGGAAATGTAAAAGAAATTCAGAGTGACACAGGTAAATAAATGTCAGGGGGGAGACAAAGGAAACAATTAAGTGTAAAGGCTTTAAGGTGGAGTTGTGCTTTATTCGTTTGAGGAGGAGAAAGAAACGAGTCTCATTGGAGCAGAATAAGTGAAGGGGAGAAAGACACATAGAAAATGAGAAATAGGGAGGGCCACCTTAGGGGAAACAGGTGGAGGGTGTGACAAATGAAGTGATGGGACGTCCCTTTTTTCTTTCTTACAGGACCATTCTGGCTGCTGAATTTCAGAGTAGGTCCTGTGGGGAGCAAGATTCTGAATTGAGAGACTGGTAGGAGACTAATGCAGGTAAGAATTGGTGGTCATTTAGAACAGGACGGTAGCAGTGATGGTGGTGAATGGTAGTTGGATTCTGACTATATTTTGGTGACTCAGGGTTTTATGGTTTTAGCAGTTGGAAAAATAGGGTTGCTGTTTACTAAAATGGGGCAGATTTTGGGAGGGTAGTGGTGAGGTGTGCACAGAGAATCAGGAGTTTGATTTTGGACATGTTGAGTTTGAGATACTCACTAGACATTCATATTTTGAATTCATGCATATTCTGAAGTTGAGATTTTGAATAGTCACTATTGTCAACCTTAAAAATAAAACAAAATAGCCAGTTATTTTACCAGCAAATTGAGTTTATTTGGGAATACAGAGAAATTGCAATTTGGGACACTCAAACTATGGCAGACCATTCACAAACCTGTAGAGAACAAAGAGGAACATTATAACAAAAAAGGAGAGAGTTGGGAGAGGTTGTTATAAACAAGATGTTTATTGAAGGAAACCAGGAGTTCAAGTATGTTGGTTTCCCATTGTCTGAGCCATGGCAGTTTCTCATTGGCTGGGTTTGTTGCCAGGCAAGGAGAAAATCTCCCTTCTTCCTATTGGAGTCTGCAATGGGTGGTGAGTGGTAGTGCATGAGAGCTTCCCTTCAGGACTTCCCACTCTATTTTAAATAAGGTTTCTTTGATTCAGTTTCACAGTATACAAACCTGGAGTCCTGAAGAGAGGTTTTTAATTTTTTATTTTTGTACCTGTGCAGTTTGAAGAGAGGTTTTGGACTTGGGACAGCATGTAGATGGTGTTTAGAGCCATTAGACAGGCAGGTGGGGGACTTAGGGTGCCATCTCCCAAACTATTTGAGGAGCTCTAGGGCATCTAGCCGACTCACAGGGTTTGCTGCAGGATATTTAAAAATGTCCAGGAAAACAGCATGGATAGTATGTATGCTTGTCATACATCTGTATGTGTTTTTAAAAAGTTTTGTGTGTATGCGTGTTTTGTATGTTCCTGTGCATCCGGGATCAGCTGGGTACAGTTTTGTATATGTACATAGTGTTTCTCACAGAAGAAGTCATGTAAACAAATACAAAATTTCACATTTTACTCAGATTATTTCTCAGTATTCTCAGTCGACCCCATATAGCAGAATCGATTGTGCTGGTAGAGAATCTGCCCAGAAAACTAGAGAACTGCTGCCTAGAGGCCCAGGAAAGGGCTGATGGAGATTGTGCAAAGGCTCTTTTTAAAAAAGCAGTTTATTTCTAAAATACATGCATTTTTTGAATTCTTTTTCTAATACAGTATTCTTAAGACTTAAAAATATTTAAAAACAATTCCACAGATAAACATTTGTTGCAAGAATGAATGGGTAAGGAGGCTGCTTTCTTTAAAGTGAGTATCCTACCCTACTATGAGATAAGATGGCTCTTAGAAAACTAGGGAGGTTTGAGTAATAATGGATAAGGTCAGACATCTTTAGAAAGAACAGTGTCTAGTAAATGAGTGCTAGAGATGTTTTAGAATAGTCAAGGGAATTAGTTCAAACTCAGAAGAGTATGAATACCTAGGAAGTTAAATAACATTTAGTTATATCAGCTGAAGAAAGTATGTAATAAGGTGAAGATTAGGCCTTTAGGAGGAGCTTTGAAAAACAAAAACTTCAAACCATGTTTGTTCCACCTTTAGAAGAAAGGGCATGGGTGGAAGAGGCTCAGTCTTCATTGTATTGAGTGAGCACTTTGGTTCTTGAGGGGGTGGGGTATAGTGTTTTGGGTCAAAAACTGTATTTCAAGAGTCATTATAGCTTGGTTGAATTCTTCCTGAGATGACTCTTCTTTCTTTGCTTTTTTCTTGCATAACCCAAACTTTCTGGTTGAATAATTTTAATACCAGGAGATGGGATAATATGAATGGAAGATTCAGGCATTCTAATTTCTGAAATTGGGATTTTGGTCTCCATGATGACTTAAATAGGCACGTTAATTTATAGTATGAACTAACTTTGGGAGCCTCGTTGACTTGGAGTGCGGCGAAAAGTGGGTTTCTGGTTCTGTATTAGTATATGAAGTTGTGACTACATGGTTTTCTCATGATTTCTTTATGATCCTCAAGATTTATAACTCTAGCTGTAAGGAGCTACTATTCAGGAAACCAAACTTTTTTTTTAAGGCATTTTGGGATATAGTTAAGTCCTTTTTTAAGACTAAAAAAAAAAATCACAGTAATTTCACTTTTTTCTGTTAAAATAGTCCTAATATTTAAGGAGATTTCCATTTCCTCTATTCCTAGTTCCATGCTAGGAACAATGTTAATTTCATTGTTGTTTTTATTTCTTCTTTTTTTTCTTACCTGTGGGTAGCTTTTGTTTTCATGTCAAGTTCAATCAAAGATAACTTTTTTCCTGTTTGACTTGCCTGTTTTTTGTTCCTCTACTGATGTTTTTCCCTTCCTTCCCCCATCTTTCCAAAGGAGAGCCTGTGATAGGCGTTTACCTTTAGTTTTGATCTGTATGTTTCCTGTAACCATGCAGGAAATTATAGCTGAATGACATCAGATGGGCAAGACATCACTTTTCTATATCCATCCACATTTAGGTTTTTTAAATAATTATTTTTATTGTTCAATTATAGTTGTCTGCATTTTTCTCTTACCACTCCCCCACCAGCCAAACCCACCTCCCTCCCTTGCTTCCACCCTCCCCTTTGGTTTCGTTCATATGTCCTTTATAGTAGTTCCTGCAAACCCTTCCCCTCATTATCCTGTCCCACCTTCCCTCAAAACTTAGTTTCAGTATTGAAAACTTAGGAAATACTGTACACTTATGCTAACAGTCAGGTGAGCTCAAGAATAATCTACCAATTTAAAACCTGATTTCTGAGTGTTCCTTCTTTCCCTATATTGTCTCAACCCTGTCTTAAGTTTTTGTGGGGTTCTGCATAAGTGCAAGTCAGTTCCTGCAGTAGGATATACTGCAAAATGTTTTCATAGGGAGAAACTTGGTGTGTCTATTTATTTAAATCTCTTATAACTTAAAATATATTGTGTTTTGAATTTTTTAACCTATCAGAAAATGTCAGTTTGAAGCAATGGCTACATCACTACGGTGATCTTGAGCAAATTTCAGATTCTGAGCTTTTACCCGCTTTTCAGCACAATGGTTGCAGACTGTGAGGTACAAAAGTATTGAGGGATGTGAGATTTGTGGTGATGTGGGGACCACAAGGGAATAGGCATGCAGAGACTGGGGAAAAAGAAAGAACAGCTGGTACAAAGGCTCAAGATGCAAATGAGCTTAGGAACAGAAAGAGAGCCAAAAGAGATGTTTGTGAAAGTACTTTGTAGATACAAAACATTCCTGTACAGCTCAGGTACTATTAAGCTTGGGGAAGGTATGTGTTGTATGTGTTTTCTTTTTCTACTGAGCTATGGTTTGTTAGCTACAGGGCCACCTTGCCTGGGGAGTAGGTGCCTGCCTTGAGGATGGAAAGGAAGAGTAGGATCCCTGCCTCACAAATTCCAGCAGTTTGTACATTATGACAACTGTTACTTTATTTCTACTAATGGTCTTTTTCTATAAGATGGGCAGTAGGGAAGAGGAATAGAATTTTAACTAGAAATGTTGGGTGAGGGAGTTTTGTATCATTTCTAACTCTTACAGTATTTGGCTTTGTTGTTTGGTACGTATAGTTTTGCCATCTATAAACCTATCACTAAAATCTGATTTTGGGTGTTAAGTTCTCTTTTGTGGTTTAGTTTGTTAATAACTGAAGTATCTAAGGGTTCTGGGTGTGAACTCTGCATATTTTATGAGTAATTGAGGACCAGGGAAGTTAGAATTTTCTGTTAAAGTAATTAATGAAGCACTGTGGCTTCAAAGTAACATTTTATATATATGTAAAATGTACAGGAATAACCAAAACTTGATAACAGGACATAGTTTATTTTTATAACCCATAAAGATGAAGTATTTTTAAACTTCTTGGTGTGTTCCTCCTTTCTAGTTAGGGTGTGTAGGAGTCTGTTTATCAGAAATTTTGGTAGTGCTCATTTTTTTTTATCTTTGTAAACATGACCCTAGACAGCTGTGTTTAATATAGTAAAGAATCATGGGGAAACTTTATAGTGTTTCTGTTTGGGACTTAGTGTCTGTATTTTAGTATTTAAAGGATATGGTCCGGGGCTTGCGTAACTCATAACCGAATGGCTGTGTATGTAGACTCTTCTATCCTGGAGGTTACTATGCAGATGAACATTGTTTTTTACCTTAGTTAAATTGACAGTTTTAAATTAAATAACTTCGTTAGGAAAAAGGAAAATGTTTGCACATGGCTGGTGAGTAGGATTTTCTTTAAAATATGATATTGTTTAGGAATGACTAGAGTATTGGCAAAATGCTGTCACTCAAGCCAAACTACTTATTGCCTCGCAGAAAAGTAAACAAGATTAAAGGTGACCACGGCCTGGAGAGTGTCCTCTGTGCTTCCACCTCTTCCACCTCCCACCTCTGAGAGAGCAGGGTGCTAAACCAGGAAAGAGATGGGTGGGTGGAGTTGCTTAATTGCATCAACTTCTGGGCTACCCAAGTATCACTTAGTTAGACACTTTAAGTATCTAACTAACAACAAGAATTTTTCAAACATGCAGTACGTGACTGTTTGGTCAGGGCACTGACCTCTTTTCCCTTAGACTGTCAAATTAAAAAAACAACAGTAGCCAGCACAGCAATAGGCATCTAGTGTGAATGAATCAAAATACCCTTTTTTTTTTTTTTTTTGTCAGATTGGCAAAAAAATATAGTTTTTCGTGGCCATAGAATTTTAGTAATTAGTTTACGTGTGCCATGAGGTGATAAAGTTTGAAAATCTCTTGGCTAGATTAACAACCTTTGATGACTGAGGTATTGATTTTTGAGGCTCTGTAGAGAAATGAGGAAGTCCTGTGGTAGAACAGACTTCCTTGTGGGTGGTATGGTGGGGTTTGGGGAACTGAGCTTAGGTGGTATCTCCAAAGGGCTCCAGGTTGCCTTCTCAAACTGGGTTTCCCACCCAGCAAATTAGGTAAGATCCATTAGAGACTCCATGACAGTGAAGGGCACGTGTTTTTCAGTCAGAGGAGTTTCTTATCATTTCCCCCTTTATTTGGAGGCTAGGTGTTTCCTGTTGAAGATATAGGAGACTAGGATGCTATTGTAGGATAGTTTCTGGCATTTACTTTTCACTGATCTTCTCTTATGTGTGAAGTGCTTTGTGCTCGATCTTGTGGGTGAATCTGTGAAATAGACAGGGACCCCTGCCTTCAGGAATTGATAGTATGTAATGCTTTCCTTTTGTTTTTTTTGTTCATCTTGGATCTACATATGTTCAGCTGTTTCAGGGTCTTCAACCATTTCCCGGGCAAAGAGAAATATTTCTACTAAAATGAACTTGAAGTGACTTTGGTTTACAGCTTATTTTTCCTTAAAGAATGGAGAACCATTAGGATTTGAGGGTTTAGAAAATACAGTCATAAATATACTGTACATGTAATTAGGAGCCTCTGTACACCTGATTTGATGACTTTTAGGCAAATCATTTGACTCTTCTGACACTAATCATTATGTAAATGTGTGTACACACACACACTGCTCATTTAAAATACTTTGAAGCACGTTTCAAAAAAAAGGACCCAGCACTTGGTGTTCTTAGGTGAACTGCCACTTGTATATCTGATCGTTAAATTAAAATATTCATTAAATTATGTCATTAAATATGTATTTATGTTCAGAAATGTAATATATTCATTAAATTAAAAGGATCAAAAGCTGTATGTGCAATTAAAAAATGGATTGATCATTCTTGACCACTGTTGGCTTTGTTCTTTTTTATTTGACTGCCTGTGAGTTTGTCTCCCTTTCATTTCTTTTTATCTTTCTTGTTGCTTTCTGATTTATTTCCTGTCCAGTTTTCAGTAATGGGTGTGGAATAGGACAAAAACTTACGTTGGTTAGTGCCCTGTGTCTGAACCAGGAAGGAGTGGATACCCCAGACAGCCTGTGGCCTGGTGGGGAGGGACTTTCAATGAGCCCTACGGAACTGCCCTGCCCAGGGAACTACAGAATTCCACAGTTTCTTCACTCCAGATTGAATGAGATGCAGCTCCACACTGTGTGTGTAATGGACATTTCTAGGCTCATTCATCCAGTGTTTTCCAAACGTTTCCATTTATTTATTTCTCTCTTTTTAAACCAGTAATTATGGGAGAATTTAGTTATGTACAAAAACACAGAAATAGAGTGATAAACCCTCACTTAGCCATTACCTAGTTTCATGGTCATTCTCATTTGATCTATATTCCCAACCGTTTCTTTTCTCTCATATCGTTTTGAAGGATATCTCAGACATCATATACTTTAATCTAAAAATATTTTAGGATGTATATCTAAGAGATGAGGACTTAAAAATTCTCATATATACATATATACATACACATATACTGATTTTTACATTATATTTGTTTGAGTCAGGATCCACATATTAGTTTCTTAAATCTCTTTTAATGTGCGGGCTACTCTCTGTTTCTCTTGGGATTTTCTTGAAGACACTACCCGTATTATATTGTTCTATAGTTTCCCCCCAATCTAGATTTTGCCTTTTTTGTTTGCTTTTTTAAGATTTTATTTATTTATTTTTAGATAGAGGGGAAGGGAGGGAGAAAGAGAGGGAGAGAAACTTCAGTGTGCAGTTGCCTTTCATGTGTCCCCTACTGGGGACCTGGCCTGCAACCCAGGAATGTGCCCTGACTGGGAGTGGAACCAGCGACCCTTTGCTTCACAGTCCTGCGCTCAATCTGCTGAGCCACACCAGCCAGGGCGATTTTGCTGTTTTATATCCCTTAGGTGTTCATCTTATTTCTCTCTTGTGTTCACTGTAAATTGGTAGCTGACTCTGAGGATTGAATGGATAAGGAATAATTTTTTTTAAGTGCCTTTTTTCTCTCACCAGGGGATGTAATGTCTGGTTGTGTTTCAGTTTTGTGATGTTAGCAGCGACTGATGATTAATGCCTTGATCTGTTAATTCACTAAAAGTTGGAAAATGGTGATATCTATTTTTATCATTCCATCCATTTAAATTTGAATCAAAACCTATCAGGAAATAAAATTGTATTTGAGTCATTTAATAGCTTTGTTATTTTATTTTGAATTAGTATTCTTTCTCTATGACTTAGTAGCAGTGATTAAAACATAGTACATGATTTGGTGTTAAGATGTGCAATATACTTTATTGGGTAGTTGATTACTGCAGAATGACTTCAGACCCATAGAGTTCATTTAGTTAGGAAGTTGTCTTAGAGCGCTTACTAATGGTTATTTCCCAGCTAGAAATACTAATTAGGGATAAATATACACTCTAGTATGTAACTTCCTACTTGTATAATATAAAGTGCTGTTTTAAAGTATTGCCTGGTTATGTAAATTATTATTTTTTAATGAGCCTAATGTACTTGATTTTCTAAAAATCAGTTCTAGGCTCGATTTGGATTAGGAGTAATAAAGTCTAAAATATGTCTCCTTAGTACAGTTAGTTAGCTTTGGTGTTACTTATTGAAGACTTAGGTTTCAAAATTGTGCAGTTTGCCCTGACAGGTGTGGCTCAGTTGGTTGGGGGTCATCCTGCAAAGTGAAAGGTCGCTGGGGTCAATTCCTGGTCAGGGCACATCCTGGGTTGTAGGTTTGGTGGCTGGGGCACATATGAGAGGCAACCAATCGATGTTTCTCTCTCGCATCAATGTTTCTCTCCCTCTCTTCCTCCTTCCCTTCACCTCTCTCTCTAAAAAAAAAAAAAAAAAAAAAAATTGTGCAGTTATTTTTTATGTGAAATTATAGAAGAGGCTTGGAAGATAATCCGATTTTTTTTTCTAGTTTTCTAGTTTACAGTAAGTCCCATTGCATAACTTCTGCATTTTGCATTTGAGTACTATCTAAAGGGATCTGGTGCCTGTTTGGTATTTTTGAGGACCTTCCAGATAGTTCCCTATTAATATTTTTAATATGACAATATGCTTTTATTTCTGGAAAGAATTAATTTGTTTAGGGGAAGAAATAAAAACCCAGTCACCTGATTGGTATTTCATTTTAAAGCAAGCAGCTGAGCTGTAGCACTGGAAAGTGCTCTTAAGCCTAGGGTTTGACCAGCTCAGTAAAGTTCAATAAGAACGTCTGTGGTGGGGTTAACGGGAGATTTTCAGGTGACCAGATAGATAGTTGACTTCTTTCCCCTCATGTATTCTTACTGCCTTTCTTCTTTAGTCTCTTCAGATCTCATTCAAGCTCAGTGTTCTTTAGTCAGAGGTAGTAAATATGGTTGAATCTTCAGATACATCTGCTGTGGAATAAACCTGATTTTCACTTTTCTTTGGGGGATTTTGTGGGTCTGCCTTCCAGATGAACTTGGACTTTTGATCATGTGAATGGACATAGAAGGGCAATTAAAGTGATAGATCAGAAAATAGAATTTAAGTTTTTCAGCAGTTTGCCAGATGGGTCTTCAGCAAGTTATTTTTTAGGTAACTCTTTAGAAAATAGTGGTATAATAAATCTCTTTGGTGAATAGCAGTTTTATGGGACTTCATCCTGCTGCTAACACAAGGTGGGGAAGAAGGTTTACAGTTGTGAGTACACAAAACAGTGTGTTCTTGTATTACTATTTGTTAACTGTATTGTTTTCCATATGAACAACTGTAAACCTGCTTTTGCCCCACCCTGTACTTTGTTAGATTCAACACAAGGTTAGAGTGATCTGTTGGGGCGCCTGTGCAGTAGAGACGGATGTTACATTTCTACCGTTTTTCAGATTCAGGTTGTTTCATTTAGAATAACATACCATCCACTCAAATTCAACAGACATTTTTTTTGTGTGAGGCTCTAGGGGAGCAATGGTAAAGCATGCAGACAAAGGTCCCCATCCTTGAGAGCTTACACCTTGCTGAAATTACCCATAGAATTCCCTAAGTGGAATAGTGGGGTTCTACATCCCCTAAGTTTCTCTTTTCACCAGTTGTCTAGAGCTGCTGTTTGAGGAAAGTCCGGGATGACCTTTAAGTAGAGAGAGTAGAATACAAGCCAGGTTTTAAAATTTTACAACATAACATTATCTTTGTTGGCTTTGAGTTTGATGTGTAGAAAATAATGGATCTTTTTTAAGTAAATAAGAAACCTCCTAGTGATTTCTACTTATTGTTATTTTCTCTTTTTATTCTGAGCTTTTGTGCTGAACTGCAGTCAGTTTTCTAGTGTAGATTTTCTGAAATAGTATTTCTTTTTGCTTCTCTTGTCTCCCTACCTTTATTGTTGGTGAGTAGGATTAAAGTTTATTCTGATATTATTTGGTTGATTGTTAACAACCTCTAGTCATTTGGGAAGTAGCTAAATGTAAATATGGTTACCACATATTCTGTATTTTTCTTTTCTTTTTAAAAAATTTTTTAAAAATATTTTCCCCTTTGTATTTTCAAGATAATCTCAGTTTCAAGTATTTTGTTCCATTTTTTTGGACGCTTAGTTTTTAATTTAGATAATAAATGGTCTATTACATCAGTGCTCTTAAACCTGAGTCCGCGGACCCTGCCGAGCTTTAGGGAGGTGATTTGTGACTCTCCTGAAGGATGATGCCAAACCTTGTAGATAGGAGCCCTTTTCTCAGGAGAGCCTCATTTGCTTTCATAAGAATTTCAAAGGGCTTGGTGGCTGCAAAAAAGGGTTAATAACCACTGTTTGGTGTATAAATGAGATTTTAATTAATAGGAATAACAATTTTTTCCCTTCCAGACATGTTTTTCAGAAAGTTAGAAGATTACCCAGCTATTTATTATTATTGGGGCAGCGAGTCCTTGAACCATTTGAAGTGTTCTCTTGAGCCAACTTAAATGATATAGAGGTCAAATAAAACTTTATTTTTCTTTCATACAGTCCTAGAACATCAAACTTGAACCTATGGGTTTCTTGCATTTACCTCATTGTTACGAGCTGAATTGTATGCCTCTCCCCATTTCGTGTGTCAAAGTCATAACCCCCAATACTTTGGAATGTGACTGAATTTGGACAGAGAGAGGGTGGGCCCTAATCTAATCTGATTGGTGCCCCTAGAAGCAAAGGAAATTTGAACACAAGGATAGATGGAAGGGGCCGTGAACAGAGGAAAGACCAAGTGAGGACACAGTGAAAGTGCAGCCACCTGCAAGCCAAGGAGAAAGGCCTGTTGGGGGAGGGGGGTACGACAAACTTGATGCCACTTCTAGTCTCCAGAACTGTGAGAAGTAACTTTTCTGTCATTCAAGCCACCCTAGCAACCTAATACACTCATGATGAAGTAGCAGTTGAGTGACAGTAAAAAGTATAGCAAAGTAACTTTAACTGTCTTTGCCACAGTACATTTTGGGGGAAATGATAAAATGTTGTGTATAGCTTTACATAGTCTAGTACCTGAAAGAGATCGTAGGACCTAAGAAATGTAGATATAGCCTATTAATATTAAATCCTATTCTTATTGCTCTTATTCTTTATAGATTTATCATTTTACAGTTTTCCATTTGCCTGTGGTTATATTTCATCTTCTGTTCTCTAGCACTTTTCATTCTATAGAACTAATTTCTGTAAATAAGTCTATTATAAATCAACACTAGAACAGTGTCCCTGTGTTTTCTCCCCTGTGTGTTCTGTACAGTCATTCCAGCCCCATGTTATTCTCTGGTGATGTCACCTGTCCTCACACTTCTTCCAGACTTCATTTTTGACAATACAACCCTCAGATATTGTGGGTTTGACTCCAGACCACCCCAATAAAGCAAGTCTCAATAGTAAAGCGAATTGTAATCTTTTTGCTGGTGGAAGGCAGGGGCTTGCCTTCAATTTGTAAGAAGTATAATAAAGCGAAGCACAATAAAACAAAATAGACTTGTATATTCATTTCTTGAAGTTTCTCTTTGCAAAAGAAATAAAATTTAGTGTTTCTAATGATGTCTGCTTCTCTTGCTAACTTGATTCAATAAATTGGAAACTTTTAGATTTGGAGATCAATGAGAGGCTCAGGATGAATGTCTGTTTCTCAAGTTTGCAATAAGGGCAGGAATTCCGTCAGTTTTATTCATGCTGAAGCCTCAGGGTCTAGCACAATGCCTGAAACTTAGTGGGCTATTAAATATTGAATAAACACCAGATTAATTTTAAATAAGGTGTCACTTAAGGTATCCAAATTGAACTCATAGCCTGAATTCTGTTTTCTTTCACAGTTAGATTTCTAAGTCTTCATTTATGATATTGAGGAGTACCCTATTCCTGTGTTCTTCATCTGCTTCCTTCGTTGCATAATGTAGTGGGTGGGATACGGCTTTGACTCCTGACCACATGTGCATCCAGGTTCCTTGATGTGCTTGCTGTGTGATCTCAGAAGATTCCTCTGCTTTGGTTTCTTCATCTACAATTGGAGAGAGAGTATGCATTCAAGTTTGGGTGGATATTCTAAGCTTAGAACAATGCCTAGCGCACAGTAAACATTTTATAGCTGTTAAAGCTGTTATTCTAGTGCAGAAATAGCTATTCTGTTCTCACTTGTTTGTATCTCCTATCTCTAGTTCTACATTGGTTTCTTTCCTTAGATATAAAAACAATTCTCTTTAAATAACAAAACCTTTGCCATAAAACTAACATGATTTTCTTGGTGGTAGCAGTTGTAAGTTAACACTGCCCCTTTGGAGAGTGGTTGGATGAGATATATCTGGTCATGAAAATACTCACACCATGACTCAGGAATTCCACTCTGGGAAACTTAGAAGGATATACCCTTAAATGCACAAGAGATTGTGTCCGTGAAGATGTTACATTATAATGTCCAGGGTTGGAGAGAATGGTTTAATAAATTCTGGCACACATTCACAGTTGATGGGTTTGAAGACTATGTAACCACATGGAAAATACTTGTTCTGAAAACTACAGCATTGTATGTGCACCATGATTACAACATATTAAGTAAATATATTCACCTAGGAATTTCCAGAGGATAAGACTTAGTAAGAGCTTTTTTAACCCCATGGCTTCATTTTAAAGTCTAGATTTATGCAAAGCCAGTTCTAAAGGCCCCAAGCTTACCCTGAATTGAGAATTCTTTATACCTTATTATAACTGTGTCTTTTATATTTGGCTTTAGGAATTCCAGGTTTAGTCAGAATCTGCAGAGTGGGCTGGCTGTAGGGTACAAAGAAGAAGACAGACCTTCCATGTACTCAAGGACTAGTTTTATATGAGATATAAGACAAGTGCACAAACCCCACTATGTGATTTTTAAATTCTTTAATTTTTAATTTTTTTTTTGGTCCAATAATATGACAGTTTGGGCTTCTTGGTGTCTAATGATTAGTTTTCTGTAGTGTAGATTTATTACATTTACTCCTTAGAAATGCTAATTTTTAACTCAAATATTCAAATTGGCTTTGGTGAGTTATACAAACAGGCCCTGAAGCAGCAGTTTTTTTCAGTTTTCTGTTGACCATAAACCTCATTTCTTTTCAAGTGGTAATCTTTAACAAAGTGTGCCTTGACCAGCCAGTGCATAGACTGCTACCTCTGTCTTGCTGCAGCAGATGCTAGAGGAATGCGGTGGGAGGAAGAGTGAGTAGTTACTGGACAGCTGGGCAGTCAGGACTGCGGTATATGCTTTATTTCTTTGGCCAACACTGTGAGTCTGATTTCCGAAGTAATCCCCCCCACTCCATCCACCCCTACCCAGGATTGCTAACAAAAGTCTTGCCTGCTCTTTTGGCTGCATTGATACTGCAAGCAAACTGTTCTGCTTGGTTCCTTAATATTTGTTACCCTGAATTTTGACCTTTTCATCTCCTTTTTCCTTTGATAAGCCATTTTATTTTATTTTAAATTTTAAATGCTTCTAAGGATATTGAACTGCTTACTTTGATATTTTATTTATTTATTTATTTATTTTTAGAGGAGAAGGGTAGGAAAGAGAGAGAGGGAGAGAAATATCAATGTATGGTTGCCTCTCATGTGTCCCCTGCTGGGAACTGGCCTGCAACCCAGGCATGTGCCCTGGCTGGGAATCGAACCCGGATCGTTTGGTTTGCAGGCCCGCGCTCAGTCCACTGAGCTACACCAGCCAGGGCTTGATAAGCCATTTTAAAATTTAATTACTTATAATGGTGCTAATGGGCCAGCCTGTGCCCAGCTGGCTGTGTTAGGTACTTGGCTTAAGGTTGAGGCACCCAATTCAGAGGTATGTGTGTATGTTGGCAGACAAGCATAGTATGTTTTTGCATTGACACTGTAGAGTTAGTAGCTGTTCTCTCATTTTTCCTATCAAACTCTACTTGGCACCTAGTGGGTTTTTGAACTGTGCTCATGGCTAGTATTATTATAGAATCTTTAACATTTATTCCCTAGTAAAGATGACATCCTTATGTCCAAGTTACATTTTGGTCAAATAGGGCATATGTTAAAGCTCTGATCAGCTTTTTGAAAGTGTTGCATGTCACATACAAGTCATGTCAAAAATTGCCTTAAATATATATAAACTTATATACAGTATATGAGGGAGGGCAGGCCCTTGTAGTATAGGTTACCCCTTGCCAGGTGGGTGTTCCAGAACCCATCTGTATCAGTGTACCTACTGGTGGTGTTGTGAGAGGCTGCGTTCAGCTTCAGTGAATTTTTTGGGAAGACTCTTGAGTTTGCCTATTTCATGATGGGTGATTTACGAGCGTACCTGCCCACACTGCGCTGAATGTTCAGCAAGTTTTGACCAAAAACACTGTGACCCCTGTGCCCCACCCTCCTTATTCACCTGATCTTGCCCCCAGTGACTTTTGTTTTTGTTTCCCTGAATAAAGAAGGTCTTCAAAAGGGAAGTGTTTTGCCATTGTGGAAGAGGTGAAACAAAAAATGGCAGAAGCACTAAGACGCATCAAAATAGACAAGTTCAAAAACTGTTTTGAGCAGTGGAAAAAAACGTGTCAATAGGTGTATTGCATCAAATGGAGAGTACTTTGAAGGTAACTGAAGTTTAAACATGTAAGGATGAATATACAATTTTTTATAAATAAAATCTGTTTGGGGGGTCTCCCTCATATATGGAAGAAAGATTGGTTTCAAAGTAGAAAAAAGCATCACCTCACTCAAGGAAGTTAACAGTTTGTTATGTGAAAGGTTAAAGGTCTTCTTTTCCTTTGTTTTCTGTAAGAACTATTAGGATAGGGAAAATAAGCAAGAGGGTTTTAACAGGAAGGCTGACTATCTCAAAATCTGTGGAGGTAGGGTTTTCTTGGTAATATACTTTTCAAAATATAGTAATGATTTGTCAGGGGAGGAAGGGTGACCAAACTTTTTTTTATTGGGTTTCATTTGGATTTTGGTGCTTATTCTAGCTGGGGCTAACAAATTGTCTTATCTGATTAGCTAGTGATAAACTGTGACATAGCAGCGTTTTGTGAGTGTTTGGCATTATGTCACAGGAGCAATAGGAAATAACTTTGTGAACTGCTGTCCTTTGGGTTAATTTAGATAAACATGGTACATTGAACCAAAACGAAATACTTCATCTTTGTCTCCAGCTGTTACTTAATCATTTGTAACAGCCTGAACAAGTAAGTATTCTTTCTTTCAGGCCCTCCCCTTTTTTTCCTACTCTGGGAAAAGAAGGGAGGGAAAACCCATGTAAAGTAGCATATCACTAATTCAGTATTTTGTTATACTGTTGAATTGTGTTAGAGGTCATTTCTGTTGTGATCCCAATAGAATAGCAAAGTAGTGGCTACCATTCCCAGCTTGTAATATTCCTTTTCAGTATGTTTTATATACTTTGATGCCCTATCAAGCTTATCATAACCTTTATTTTCTGGAAATTAGCTTTGTTTAGTCTATAATCATGATATAGAATCTACTATAGATAAGTGTGAAGCAGGTATGTGCCGTACTTAAATACCATTGTGAATTCCAGGAATGATGAAAGCTGTGAGCAGTGAGTTCCTGAAAACCTTTCATGAGGCTGTTCTGTGTATTACTCAGTACTATTAACAGACAATAAAGGGTTTTCCCATTAAATTGTGCATTACTAACCATCCAAATCTCCTGAGGCAAAGTTCAAAATTCCTATGAACTAGCTTTAGAGAATACTCCTTTAAAAGAAAAAAAAGGAGTGAACTATAACTCACTGAAAAAAGTCAGCCCCCCCAGTATTTTGGAGCTCAGTTTGAGAAATACCATCTTTTCTGGCCTAGAGTGTGTTCTGTTGTTTTGTTAAGGTGCTTTATTTGGAGCTGGATGCATTCTGTCAGTGCTTAGAGCCTGCGGGTTAGTCTTTTCTAATGCCTTTGCCTGTATTCACACCCTCCTGGTCTTGGCACTTCTTCACTTGACTAGCCATGGAAGCAGTTTCTACCTCTTTTACATAAGAATGTATGGCTTCCTATGTGATATGATATGTCTGCTTTAATTCATCTTAGTTTTACGTAGAGATTTTATGTGGCACCTAAGAAAAATTGACCCAGTTTGAAAGACAAAGGCTCTTGGAATAGATGGTGTCAGAATTATTTTATTTGTGTCATAATTGAACCTAAGATTTTATATGTTTTGTTTCTTTTTTTTTTTTTTTTTTTTTAGCAAGGAAGGGATAGCTCCAGGAGATAATCTTATCTAATTCATATCTTAATTCTACCACTGTCTGGCTGTGGAGCTTCAAAAGTTGTTTTAGCACTGTCACTTCATTTGCAAAAACAATGACTTTTATTCTGTATGCCTTACTGGAGTTGCTAATCATTTCTGTGATGGTTCAGTGAAGAAGGCAGACAGAAGATGTTCTTTGGAAGCTTTTACATTTTTTAAGAAACAGTGAACTTATTTACTGTATACTTTTTTCCCCTCTAAAGGTATCATGGGAGGGGTCTTTCAGAAACTGTTCTATTTTATTCCTCTGACTTTTTGTAAATAAAGAGTAGCTCTTATGCTAATAAGTGAGAACTCCCTTTTTGGAATTAGCATTCCAAAATGTACCTTTAATGTAGCAGAAAGCAACAGAAAGTGCTTTATCTTCTAAACTGTTTTGATAGGCAAGGCACCATAGATTGACAGGTTAGAAAGCGAGCATCTGCCTTTCATGTTAGGCTTCCTGTTGACACGAAAAAATTCTGTGTTTTCCTTATTCTAACCCCGTATTGCCATTTGATTGCTCATTGATCAAGTTCACTCCTTCACAGACGACAGTTAGTGTGATTCTTTAAACTTTGGGATTTACCCAAGCACTTTTTTTCCTAGGCAAAATTAAGTTCTCTTCCATGTCTTCATTTTGGGGTTGAATACTATGTTTAGGTGAAGAGTTTTTCCAGGTTTTTTAAATCTGAAATCAGAAGTTACAGACTAAGAGGAATGCTGGAATTACTTGAAAGCAGGATTTTGGCCTCTGCTGGAGGAAAGTTGTTCAAGTTTTAATTAATTCATTATTATATCTCACCGTATTCCTGGAAAGGACTTACAGTGACAGGTACGTACAAGACTTTGTCCACACCCAAGCTTTGTGAAACAGTTGCTAAGATTCACTTTCTCACCTTCCAGTCACTCCTCCACCATGAACTCTGGCTCTGCCCTCCTCACAGTGCCTCACAGCAAGGTGTCCAGGGATCTCGGTTGCTAACAGGCACAGTTCTGTATTTGACCTTGCTGTCAGGTCGAAAAGTGGCTGCACCTTCCTTTTACATACATCTTTTTCTGATTGTAACAGTGGTATATGGTCATTGTAAAAATTTTGGGAAAAGACACCTATAATCTCAGTCCATAATACTTTTTTCTCACTGAAATGTTTCCAAGACAACTGTCTTGTTCCTTTCCTCCTGTTCTCTTTCCTCCTGTGTCAGTTTACGCTGGATACCTCTATCTTGCAGGTATGGAGGCTAAAAAAAAATTAATACTTTTTTCTTCTACCTTTGAAGTTTTTCTAGTTGAACTAATATTCAAATTAACAGAGACAGATAAACAGGAGAAAAATAAAAAATTTTAGCCCTGGCTGGTGTAGCTCAGTGGATTGAGCGCGGGCCTGCGAACCAGAGGATCGCGGTTCGATTCCCAGTCAGGGCACATGCCTGGGTTGCAGGCCAGTTCCCGGCAGGGGACGCACGAGAGGCAACCGTACATTGATATTTCTCTCCCTCTCTTTCTCTCCTACCCTTCCCCTCTAAAGATAAATAAATAATAAATTTAAAAAAAAATGTATTTAAAAAAAAAAATAAATAAAAAAAAATAAAAAATTTTAATGCTTGTGCATGGGGAATTCACATATGCATGAAAATTCCAAAGACAGGCAACATTGGGTATGTATGGTATTTTGGACAAAGGAGGAAAAGGCCATAGTGAGGGGCGGGGTGGGGGCTGGTATTAGATTTCTGAAGCAAGAACGAGTGATTTACAGGGAGGGAGTTGAGGAAGAGCCAAATGTGTATGGCAAGGAACTTTTTGCTAGGCAACTCAAAAACAACGGGACATGGAGGCTATCTAGCTAGCCTGCCCCTTCCCAAAGCCCTCTTTTTTTCCCCATACTTAATTCAAATTAGGCTACTCGGGCTAAGGTGAAGATCGTAAGACTTCTGTCCTGAAACAGGTTTTTCTGTCTGAATTGCTTAGGCAGGAAAAGGAGTGGGGAAGGTCAAGGGTTCTTTCTGAGTTTTGTTTCTTAATAAACATCTTAAAATCATCCCCAAAAGGGGGGTGAAGAATCTTCTGGGTAGCAAAATTTTGGTTCCCTTCACAAGCAACGTCTGTTAAAATGGAGTTTACTTCTGCTTCCCCTGCTTCAAGTCCGCTCTGCTGCCTTTGCCGCCCTCTCAGTAACAGGCGCCACTCCGCATCCGGCGGTGAAATGAAGAGATGCGAACCCGTCCTGGACTCCTCTCCTTCAATCCCCATGTATAATTAGTGGCTAAAATTCTCCCTGTTCTTCCTTGCTGATCCATTTTACTTGTTGTGTTTCCATTCAGGGCACCTTAGCTTAGACCCTGATTGTTTCTCACCTACCTCAGTTTTCCAGAAGTGCCATCTATGTTTGAACCTCTTAGGTCTTCATGATATCCCTTCAGTGCTTAGTTTAGAAAATCAGGGCTTCTCTGACCTCTTTCTACACCCGCAAAACTGAGCTTAGTGCAGCTGGTGCCTTCTCCTCCTTTCAGACACTCCTCCCTTTTCCGTATCCCCCCATGTAGCCCACCCCAAGTCTTCCAGCACCCCACTACCCTTATAACATATATCACATTCTGTTGTATTCGCCTGTTTACTTTTCTGTTTCCTCTAAAGCAGAGGTTAGGTCTTATTCATAATTGTACCAGTAATAATCAGCCTAGAGTGTTCAGTAAATTTTTGATAATAAATGGATAGGAGGAAATGGGTGGCAGTTAATATGAAAAAAATTTGAATCTGTTAATGCTAGTTTATGGTTCTGGATGCCTTAAATTTTGTGTCTTAAAGCAGTATGTTTGGCCTTTGTTCATCTGTTCCTGAGTGATGGCTCTGTGAACAAGCTTCCAGAGTGTGAAGTATGGTAGTAGGACAAAGCAGGAGTGACACTGATTGGCTGGCTGGGGCAAGCTCCACCACCTGGTGTTGTGGGGAGGGTTAGGCTTTCCTGTAGGTAACAGCAATGTAGCAGAGATAAGGTGGCTGTTGAAACTAGGGCAGTTCTGTGAGGGATGAAGAAGAGGGAGCATATTAGTGACCTGGTGAACGGGTGTGGGGTCAGGGAGGAGGAATCAAGTGACTCAGCTTTCTGGCTTAGTTGACTAGGTACTTGATGTTATCATCAACTAGTTGTGTTGATTTTTGAGATTCTTGTTGACATCCAGGTGAGTGTGTCTGCTAGGCAGGCAGTAGGATATGAAGCTTGGCAGAGCCCACCAGTGGAGGGTCATCAGTTTGTGGTGGTGAGAAACTACAAGAGATCACTTAGGTATTTGGCTTGAGAGTAGTAATAGCCTAGAAAGATGAGGGACTCTGAGGAACAATGATTAAGAGCAGGGGAAGAAGAGGGGAGAGCTGGGAAAAGGCAGTGTCAAAGAAACTGAGGAGTTCAAGTTGAAGGGGAAATTTGGTGATAAGAAAAAGCCATAAATTTTTTTCCTGCTTTAAAGAGAGTAACAAGAAAATGGGTCTGCCTTTACCCAGCTGTCAGAATATAAATGCTTCAGCATGGACTTCTGCTTGCCTCTTTGCTGGGCAGTCCCACCTCACCTCTGTGGGGGCCACCCAGCACCCCAGCCCAAATCTGTAACTCCCAGCACTCTCACATAAGGTCTAACACATGAGCTTTAACGTTCTGTCCTAATTCAATCTAAGGTTAAAAACAGATTCCTGGGCCTAGTCCCAGAAATTCTGACTCAGTGGGCCCAGGGGTCTTAAACTTTTACAAGGACATTTCTGAGCGTATCAGAACAGTCATGTGTAGGTAGGTGCTGTACCCCTACATTTATTTAATTGCAAGACAGCAGGACTTTTTATGGTGAACTTTAAAAATACAATTGTGATAAAGAGATTGGCAACCATGGAAACCTGGCTGGAGCTTCCTGCAGTGCCTGTTTGAGGGAGTGAGGTGGGGGTGGGGAAGGTGCTACCATCTGGTGTAGTCTGTTAGAGATGGAAAGTTTTTATTTTATGGATTTTGCAGCAGATGCTCCTGGTGCCCTGTTCATGTCGGTGGGGTCCACCACTGATTTCAACCAAAAACTTTTTTTTCTTTTTCTTACCCAGTTTCTTATTCTTAAGTGTTGCCAGTACATTTCTATTTTCTCCCTGGGGGCCTTCAAGGCTTGCAAAGGAAGGAAAGAGGTTAACCCAGGACACCTTCAGCCAGTTTGGAACTCTAGCCTAAATGTTCTTCCTCACTCAAGGGACCCACAGAATTGTCCCCCACCCTCCAGCAGTCATTCTAATTGCATCAAATGATCTTATTAGCTAACCCTCTTGTACCTTTCCTTCCCTCCCTTCCGTTCCCTGGGATCATCTCCTATTTAATCCTGCTAAAACCTTATCCATTATTAATGTATCATTTGAGCTGACTTCACAGGTTAATAAATGCAAACAAAGCCCGCTGTAATTACTTTAGTTTCTTCCTAATGTCCTTGTCTATCAATTTAGCACCTAAAATAATGTGTGGGGGAGGAAGGCGAATAGAAGAACATATTGTGCAATGCAGAATGCTACACACATTGCTGAAGTTTAAATTTATCCACAGACATTCTGTAATGAGATCATTATGTGAGAATGTATTGGATTTTTTCAGCAAACTCCATTTTCATTTTACTTAGAGAGGAGTTGAAGGGATATGGAAAAACCAGAAAATTGTTGACACACAGCACTAGATGTGCCTCTTGTTCATTTATCATTTTATCTATTTTATTTATATATCTTCATCTTGTTCTTGAAGAATTCTGACCAGTTCTTTTGTAAGACCAAAGTATGGAATATATAACATAAAACTAAATGTTACAGTCCAGAAAAGGGGAACATCTTTATAGGTTTAGGATATAAATTGCCAAAGATCTATTTCAGGGAGATAACTTTTAAAATACACTTTGTGTGCCTTAAATGCAAGACTTCTCTTTACCTAGCTAGAAGATACTCATTTCCACATTTCTTCTTTTAGCAGAGACTGGACTGTAGGAATTAAAAGTTGGAATGAAAGGTACCCTTGTTCTGGATGATCACTTTCATTCTTCGTGATTAAAACTGATAACGGAAAGCAGTTACCGTAGAGGTGCAGCGACACTGCAGTAAAGGTCCAGACACACTGCAGTCAAGTTTAAGGAGCAAATGAGAGAGGAATGTGCTCAGTTGCCCAATATGTGTGTCTTAGACTGGTGTCCCCATGAGTGAGAGTAGGTAAAATGCCATGGTCTTAACCGCTCTTGCCTCACTGCCACCAACTCTGAGACTGAAGATGTTTATGTTGGTCTGTAGGTTTATTTTGTAGGAGACCAGCCCATCCCTACAGTACACTTTCTTCAGGGTGCTTTGGGTAGCAGTGGGCTATTTTGACATATAAATTGATGAGATCATTAGGTAGATAATCTAGTAGTCTAACTCCTCAGTTAATATTTCAATGCAGACTTAGAGAGGAAGTGACCAGTTCAAGGTGAAATCACCCTGTGTAGTTAATTAGTGATATGGCAAGTAGTAGAACTCCAATCTATGCATGTAATCATTTTTTTTGTCTAATTTCTAAAATGGCTCCCATTGCCACCCTAGGTAGGTCAGGGAACAGAAAAAGTAAGGCACTTTTTCTGAACTAGTTCCAAATGGGTTTTAGAATTAATAAGGATTATGGGTTCCAGATTTGATTTATGATATTTGCAGAAAAAATGGCTGTTAAGAGCTTACACAAATAAGATTATTTAGAAAATCAAGACTAATAGATGGGCAAAGTACATAAGCAAACAAGTGAAAAATTATAAACATCTAAATATATAACAATGTGGGAATAGCTTAGAAAACAGTATAACAATTTTGATAGACTTTTGCAACCAATAAAATGCTAGTCTCAGCAATTTAGAAATAGTGTTAATCTACTTGGAGTTTTGGATGAGTTCCTTTTCTATTTTCCTTTCTTCTGTTAGGTGCCTTTTACTTACTGGGTTATATTTGGTAAGTTCAAATTTCTTTATTTTAAGCAGTAATTTTAGGTATAGGATATTGACTAGATGTCACTTTTCTCTCTCATTCTGCTCATTGAGTCTGAAATTCACTATGGCCTATACACCATGGAAAGTGGTTAGTTTGCTTTTGTTATTCTTGATCATTAAAAACTAGTTGAAATGAGAGTTGGTAATGATTTGGTGAACTGATAGAAAATGTTTCTATTACTTGCTAGAACTATCTAAGTGTAAGTTTAAAAAAAAAAAGCTTTCCTAAAAACAAAATGAGTATCATAATCAAATGTGTATTTCTTTCCTGTAGAGCCTCTGTTATGCACCTAAAACCATATTGGAATCTGCAGAAGAAAGCACAACCTCTGGAAATTAGCAAGGAAACTCTGAGAACTCCCATGAGCCACCAAGAGCCTATACATGATGAAAAATGTAAAGTTCTCTCCGTGAAATCAGGTGTCTTTCCTTCCACCTCTCCTGGTAAAGCATCATCTCGAAAACCTTTTGGGATTCTTTCTCCAAATGTTCTGTGCAGTATGAGTGGGAAGAGTCCTGTAGAGAGCAGCTTAAATGTTAAAACCAAGCAGAATGCACCACCTGCAACTATCCACCAGGGTGAAGAAGGGGAAGGGCCACTTGATATCTGGGCTGTGGTGAAACCAGGAAATACCAAGGAGAAAATTGCATTCTTTGCAGCCCACCAGTGTAGCAATAGGGTAGGATCTATGAAAATAAAAAGCTCCTGGGATATTGATGGGAGAGCTACTAAAAGAAGGAAAAAATCAGGAGATCTTAAAGAAGCCAAGACACAATTAGAAAGGATGAGGGAAGGCAGGAGCAGGTGCTTTGAGCCGGAGCCTTTCGCATGTGGCATTGAACACTGTTCTGTGCATTATGTGAGTGACAGCGGGGACGGTGTCTGTGCTGGGAGGCCTCTGTCAGTCATACAGATGGTTGCCTTCCTGGAGCAAAGAGCCAGCACTGCTCTGCTAGCTGGTTGTGCAAAAAACTGCACTAACTCACCCGCCATGGTGAGGATTTCTGAGCACTCCAGAGGTGTGCCACCAGCCTCGGAGTCCTTGTCTGCCCCAGGAGCTTGTGAAGAACCCACGGAAAGGGGAAATCCTGAGGGTGGTGAACCCCAGAGCGAGCCAGTGCGTGTCCTCGACATGGTAGCCAGGCTGGAGTCTGAGTGCCTGAAGCAGCAGAGCCAGCGTGAGCCTGGGAGCCTCTCGAGGAACAACAGCTTCCGTCGAAATGTAGGCCGGGTGTTGCTTGCGAATGGCACTCAGGCTGATGAAGACAAAGCAAACAAAGGCACTTTGGAGACACCTGGCACTCAGGTGAATCCTGCGGGGTCCGTATCTGTGGACTGTGGCCCGTCTAGAGCTGACCATTGTTCTCTTAAGGGAAAGCAGGCCTGGGATGGGGCTCCTCGGGGCTGTCCATCATTGCCAGCAGGTGTGGGTTTCCACGTGGATAGAGCAGAATTAGAGCCAGATCAGCACACTGCTGTGAAAAACAGCAGTCCATATGATGTAGAAATGACAGAGGAAATTGAGTCACCTTTTCCTCCTCGAACCTGTCCCCAAACCATTGAGTTACCTACAGATGCTGTTGATTGCATGAGTAGAGAGCTCACGCCACAAAATCCTGATCAGAGAAGAGAGTCTGTGTGCGTTAGCATCACTGTGTCCAAGGTGGAGGAAGACCAGCCTTCTAATTTAAAGTCCTGTGAAGACCCACTTCCAGGGAGGTTGTTTTTTTTGCCCCGAGGCCAGCAGCTGTCAGACTGTTCCCAGTTGAATGAAAGCACAACAGAAGAGTCTTCAGAGGCCAGCCAGCTTGCAGATGCTGCTGAGGGTGGCAGAGCGTCGGAGGGGAAAAGTGTTTCAGCCGATTCATTTGGGCCAACGCCAGCCTTCCCTGTGGAAAGTACAGTGCCGGTACTTGAGATGTCCAGCTGGAAGAAGCAGGTGTCTCATGACTTTCTGGAGACGAGGTTTAAAATCCAGCAGCTTTTGGAGCCTCAGCAGTACATGGCTTTCCTGCCCCACCACATTATGGTGAAAATCTTCAGGTTACTTCCCACTAAGAGTTTAGTGGCTCTTAAGTGTACCTGCTGCTATTTCAAGTTTATCATTGAATACTACAACATCAGGCCAGCAGATTCTCGCTGGGTTCGAGACCCACGCTACAGAGAGGATCCTTGTAAGCAGTGCAAGAAGAAATATGTGAAAGGGGATGTGTCCCTGTGCCGGTGGCACCCCAAGCCCTATTGCCAGGCATTGCCCTATGGGCCGGGATACTGGATGTGCTGCCACCGCTCTCAGAAGGGTTTCCCTGGCTGTAAGCTGGGTCTTCACGACAATCACTGGGTCCCTGCGTGCCACAGCTTTAATCGGGCAATCCATAAGAAAGCAAAAGGGACTGAAACTGAAGAGGAATACTGAAGTCTGTGTGAGAGGTGACAAAATGACTGATTTTTAAAACTGCAGAACACCACCTAGACATACCGTTCAAGTGTTGCCTCTCCGAGTCCTCACTCTAGGAGAGTCTGTACTTACTCCTGCAGGACTGCCATTGCTCGGGCACTTTTTAATGTACAAGCTGTACAAGAAAACTGGCCTCATTGTTTTATAGTGGCGCTCACATTTGATCCAAGGTGGAAGCCCACAGTTTGGTTCACTTGGCTGTGAATAATTACGCCTGTTTTCCCAGATCAAATCCATCTTTAGAGGATGCAGACTTGCCACCATCCAGGACATTTAGAAAAGTTCACCGTAGACTGTGCAGGCAGTCCCCCAAAAGGGGTTCCAGAAATGTTGTGAGCACTCGCACCATATTTGAAGTAAGTAGTGTCCTATGAAAAGAACAGCAGCAGTCGTGGATGAAAAGAATGCTTTCGAAGGAAAAGTCAGGCACCTTACCTTAGACCTTGTATGCTTGATCCTGTGAGATTGATGTTTGTGGTTGGAGGTGGATTTCATGCCCTGTGGTGTTTACAGTGTATATAATGGTTGCGTTTTCATAGGGCTGTGAAAGTGCACATTAAACCCGAGCGCCTTTACCTGAGATGAGTGCTTTTGGCCCCTCTGTAAATAACACTTAAAAATCCGGTTGTATACAGTGGACAGCTGACTGAACACCATAATCACCACAATGCAGCTAGGGTAGTGTTGCGGCTATAATTGTGTGTGTGTGTTTTTTTATTGTCTCAAATTTGTATATCCTGTATAAAATACGAATGTTTCCCAAATAAACTATGAATGTTTCCTGTATAATATATGAATGTTTCTGAGAAGAAACTCTAAATAGTAAAGAGGTTAACCTGTTCAAAAGATACCAAATAATGGTTTAACTGGACAACCTTAAAATTAGCATAGAGAGCAATTTGTTATATTTTAGTGATTCAACAAGAATGAGAGATTATATAGTCAGATTATAACATTCTGTCTACTTTATTCTGTCTGGTTACAAATTTTTTTTTTAATTTCAATAAAAATATGCATCTTAAATGGGACCTGAGTTGCAGATTTTTTTCCTCCTCTATTGAAGTAATGAAAGATACTGTAAATTGAGATGTAAGAATTAAAAACTGTTTTAAAATTGTTATGGAGGGGCCAGAGAATATTTTTTCTGCTACTGAAAAGAGACCATCTTAACAAGCTTGCATTTGCACAGCCCTTTAACACTTACTTGGAGTTTGTCATCTGCCAGTATTTCCTGTTGGATGAGGCATTATCTGGGAGATTCTTACAGCTTGCCTGGGCATAATTAGCTAATTGTTCAGAAGTCATTGAGGATGTATGCAGGCCTGTGGTCATGTACTGCGTGGTGGGGCTGGGAGATACTGGACCCCAGAAAGATTCTGCAGAGGATCTAAAACTAGGTGGCTTGAAATTCAGTGCCCACCAAAAAACTGCAACCCGTGTGAGCTTTGGGCTCTGGGAAAGCAATGATAAATGACCAGAGGAGGGGCTGGTGGGGAAGTGGTGAATGAGGGCGGTGCTATGATGGTCCCAAAGCAGAAAGATGTGAAGGTTGAGTAGGCTTTGGCCCGGCCTGCCATGCAGAGTGGGGCAGCACCGGAGCCAGGTGGAGCTGGGTCACCTGTGGCTGAGGCTCTGTGTGGCCACAGAGCAGCTTCCAGATTGGAATCCACTTTGGTTTCCTCTCCCCTTATCCGTAGGCAGTATCTGCTCCTCCCTGGGAAGAAGGCCCTAAAACTGAAAAGTGTTTCTTGATGCTGAACAGTTCCACCCTTGTCAGACACATGATAATGATACCTCTGATAGGCTGGAGCCTGCAGGCCCATTGATTGTGACAGCACTGAGGAGAGGCTGGGAACAGCTTGGTTTGGTCTTCGGCCACTCCGGAGGCCCTTGTGGGGTCTTGTCCCTTTCCTGGTGAGAAGCTAGTGCTGCTGTCTACACACCAGGAAGGAGCTGTTGCTTTGGTACCACAGTCTGACTTTGGCCACCAGCAGCAAGAACTAGAAGAATCTTACACATTCCAGAACCCAGGGTACTTAAGGGATAGGTCAGGGTCAAGGGTACAAAGCTAAACAAAACACAACCCTTCTTGGCTTGGAAGTAGGGCCATTTTGTATTTGCCTGGGGCCAGACTATCTGACAAGCTCTTAAGAATCAGGAAACCAAGTCTGACCCAGTCGAACCCCTGCTGAGCCAGCCTGGCTCCAGCACAGATGAGGGGATTTGGGGCTGATAAGCTCCCTGAAGCATCTATGGCCAGTGGTTTATCAGGGTTACAGCTTTGCAAACGTGCCTGTTTTTATGCTGTTTTATTTTCCCACTGGAGTTTAGTAATGTTAGCAGTGTTCTTCCTCATGATTCATCCTAGCTGAGGTATGTTGGAAATGCTTTTTCTTTTTAATTAAAAAATATACTTACAGTTAATATACAATGTTACATTAGTTTCAGGTGTGAAACAGTGATAGCCATGCATGTAACGTATGAAGTATGTAACTTATGTAACTATGAATGGGGTGGGGGGGAAATGCTTTTCAACCTCGGAGTCCCCTGGGCTGAAGTTTCCAGTGCTTGTCCTCCCCTGCAGTTTGCTTGACAATGGCAGCGTCAATGTACCCTCCTCTAATAGGTTTGTTACACTTCCTAATTTAGGATTAAAGGAGATAGCCAGGAATTAGAGTACAGCTTGGTGTGTGATAAGTGCCCAGTAAATGTTAGTTATCATTATTATTGGCTCTTGGTCTGTATTTGCCCAGGGTGGGTGCACTGGATAAACACCTTTGGTTGGTTTTCCAGCTCAGCCTTTCCTCGGGCTGGTTCTCAGTGGGACACAAAGCTGTGACTGTGAAGGGCTGAACTTACCAGGAGCAGAAGACACGGTGAGAATGGCCTAACCTCATCTTGGCATGTAGTTCTCTCTTTTGAACGGTGTGGCAGGACCCAGTTCCCAGTGTTGCGTGTGTGATCGAAACAGGATTTTAGCAGGTGGCCTCAGAAGGTAGCCCCTCCCTGTTTTTCATGGCTCCCCTTAGGAGAAAGATGCTGTGCTGCAGAGCCCCCTAGTGCCAAGCTGGGGAAATCAGCCCACTTTTATTTCCCGCAGCAGCTCCACACTAGCTGCCTTCCTGCCTTGCTGTAGACCTTAGAGCTTACAAAGCTGAAAGAATATGGGCATCAGGATGGGGGCTGCTTCCCCCTCCCCTGCCCAAATTCGGGAATCTTCTGCTTGGCTTTTACTCAGAGGCTCTGATGCACGTGGCCTACTTTTTATCTCCCATCCCTCACTTCACTGTTTGAAAGAAAAACCAGAAACAGATCCGGAAGAATCAGAGGGCATCTTCCCCATCTCTGGGGCAGTTTGGCTTTGTCCCTGGCCCAGAGGTTGAGCTGTCCAAGGAAGAGATGAATTGTGCAAAGGGCTAAGATTTTTTAAAAATTTCCAACCTTGTCAAAATAACTCTGGCTTTAAAATAGCCATGTCAAAGGATCATTCAAAAGTGACCTCATACCCTGCCTTAGCACATTGATAGCTCTGCTCAGGAAGTCTCTTCTTTCCTTGGGACCCCCACCTCATCGTTCCTACCTTGTTTGGCTGGCTTCACCCTTCGTATCTGCCACTTCACCCCCCTCCCCCCCCCGCTTTTGTATCTGGGCTCAGAGGGCAGCTTGGTCATGCTGTCCCCAGTGCCACGCACACAGCACATGACCCATAAAATGTTTATATTCCTCTATTGTGACCGTCTTAACATAAGGGGTACTAGCAGGTTCTTGCTGCTCTGGGCTATCCCTAATTTTCCATCTAGTCTAAGAAACCTAAAGCGGAGTGAAGGGGTCTAGGAAGATCTTTTCCTTTGGCTGCAGCTGGTCCCGTGGGAGCATTCTTAGTTAGGGATGCTCCATGGCAGGGACCGTCAGGTGTGTGTTTGGTATGATCTATGTTCTGTTCTTGCCAGTGGCTCCCCTGGTGGCAGGCTGCTTTGGGCTTCCTGGCTGCAGAAGGCAAGGGTGTTACGCATGATCTAGGAGTTCCCTTCCTGGACTTGGTCCAGTCACCCCTTCTAACTTGGACTTGTCAAAGCCTCCTTTGGACTGGCCTTGGACAGTTTTTATTATATGGGCATTCCTAGGCGGTTTCCATGGCTTTAATTGCCTTAATTCCTCCTTCTCTCAGCAGGCTGTGGCTATTCGTTCTCTCCTTCATCCCACAGCCTGCCACAAAAACAAGGACGGAATAAAGCCAGTCTGTACCAGAACTGTCTTGCTGTGTACTGTAGACTGCACCGATAATGAGCTGCTGTTACCTAGCTCTTAGTGTCTGTTGGGGACCATGCTCCTTTAAGTGCACTCTGCTGTGCTAAGCACCGGACACTAGGGACTCGGATAGTTTGTGTCCCTGTTTTCCTTCAGGTTCAAACAAGGTAGCGTTGCAGGCTCTGAGTTGCTGTATGTACCTGTGTGGGAAATGAACAAACCCTCTTCCATCAACATAAACGCCGTTCCTACATCTGTGGCCGTAGCTGGTGTTTGCACAACTTCGTGGGAAGAGTAAACACCACTGTGGTCATGCACCCTTGGGTGACTTCCAGTGTATTTATACCTAACTGGCTTAAGCAAAACCAGTTGGGCAGCACCCCAATTCTAGATCATTTGTTTGACCTTGGTGTTATTTTAGAGCAGGAGAGTCACTAGCGTTGATAGCTGGGGAGTGGGAGCAGAGGCAGGGCGCACACACTGTAGCAACCCTTGGAAGAGGTGGTGTTTTTCTATTTAAAAAGCAAAACAAAACCTACCCCTCTCAAAGGCCCCACATCCACTCTTTAATTTTGGGTCTCTTTGTCTCAATTTTTTTGGATTAAGGTGGGCTATCAAAAAGTTAAAAATCAGTAGTTCTAAATGTTTTGCCAACAGGGAGTAAGTAAAGGGAGTAAGTTCTAAAGTTAGCAATTTGGGAGATGACGACATACAGCTAAAATTACTCTTGGAAATCCTTTGTGTCCATCAACCAGTAGCAGATGATGTATACAGTGGTGGGAAATGTGGAAGTTGGGTGGGATGCAGTGCTCTTGCAGAGTGTGAGCAGTGTGCGGGAACAGACTTGGGGAACAGAACACCCCACCTGTCAGTTACCTGACATAGAATGACCTGCGCTATTTAAATTGTTTCCCTCCTGTCTGCAGACCCCCCATCAGGAAATTGAACAGCTGCTTTACAATCTGGAATTTTTAGATGTCTACTAAGTAGTATAAAGGGACTAATGCAGTTCTTAAAGAAATAAATTCAAAATCAATTAGTTGCCCAACAGTAAAAGGTAGGGCAAGGTTGTATTTAAACTGTCAGTTTCCTGCCCATTATAAAGTTATTCCATTGACCCAATGGAGTGAGGTCTGGTGGGAGGGTATGGATGGAGCCAGGCCTGGCTCCCCAGCTTCCCCCTTCTGGGACTGATCTGTGGTCCTTCCTCACAGAACCGTCTGTGCAGGAAGCCGAGCATAATTCTACTGCAGGCTGCATGGCTTGCACAGTCAACTCTCCTTCCACTCCAGGCCTGAATGCCTCTCTCAGCAGAGATGGTGACTTGGCTGCCCTAGCACCCAAGCTGGGACCTCTTGTATGACCTCTTCCTTTTTGATGACCAGTAGCCTTGGCTCCAGGCCCCTCAACTTGTTCCCATTCTGTGCCCTGAAGAGGCTTTTTATTGCAGAGGGTTTCAACAGGAAACTGCTGGCACACCCAAAATGAGTGAATTCGAGAAGAGTTTACTACAAGGAGTAGAGGAGTGAGCCCTTTCCAACATTTTTGTGGCCCAGGGCCCATATCTTTCTTCATATCGATTACATGTGCAAGTATTTCGGGATATCTTGAGTTAAAATAGAAAATAAATTTTACTTTGTAAAAAGCAACTTTATTAAATAATTTATATACCGTAAAATTCACCCATGTTAAGCGTACTATAGATTTTTAAATTTCCTGAACTGTGCAGCAGTCACCACAATCCAGTTCTAGAACTTCTCATCACCCTTCTAAATAATCCCTTGGTGGACATAGGTTGTTTTCAAGATCCCCAGGTGATTCTATCCTGTGGCTGGGAAATGGGAGAGTGAGGTAAGGTGGCCCAGGTGCTGGGGCACCTGACACTGAAACATGTAAATGGAATTTAAAAGGATGTAAATGAGCATTCACAGGGGCGCAGTTTTGGCTGTGGGGAGACAAAGGACGCCACCGGCCAGATGGTGAGATGGGTCGTGGAAGCCCAGGCCCGGGTCCAGAAAGGTTCATCTGGGCTGTGGATAGTGCTGGAGGGAGTGAGGGAGGAAGGGATAAGGAAATAGGGGCCCCCATTCCACATTTCCACCTGGAAGGAGAACCCTGTGTCTCCCCTGAGTCCCAACTTCCTACCTCCGCTGGAGACTAGGAGGGGAGGTGGGGGATGGCAACTGGGGTGAGTATGCAAGCCCCCCTGCATGGCCTAGAGCCAGGTACCTGGGAGTCACTTTTACCAGAGGGGTGAAATACCACCTGAGACACAGTGGGGCAAAAGAAGAGAATGAAGGACCCAGGGTTCTCTTTCTACCTTGGCACAGTAGACTGTTCTGTCCTGCTCAGTGTCCAGGGATGATGATGCCTCTCTGGACTCCCGAAGCACTCCCTTGCTGTCCTTCCAGCAGGACCTTGCCCCACCCCATCGCTCTGCCTCCTGTCAGTCAGCATCAGCCACTGTAGGCTTGGTGGAATCTCTGCCACTTGGCACGAGTTCATCGTCATCCTGTGATTGCTCCTGGTGACTCATCCATTTGTGTTGTATCTAGTCTGTGGCTCTGGCAGGTGCTGCTGCCTGCAAGGGCTGGGCTGCTGACCAGCATGCAGCAGAGGTGTCTGCGGTGTGCCCGGTTCACCTTGCTCTGTCCCCTTCACTTTGGAGAGACGGGCTCAAGACTGGTGAGTGATATACACTATGTCTCCCAGAACTCAGCTGTAAACAGACCCACCTAGTCTACTTAAAGCAAGAAAGGGATTTGTTAAAAGATAGTAAGTTGTCCCAAATCCGTGGCAGGGTCAGAATGCAGGCTCCAAAGCTAAGCAGCAGGAAAAGACTGCAGTCACACCATGGGGACCGCTTTGTAACACTGTTCTGCTGAAGTTGGGTCTGTACGCAAAGCTCAGCTACCACTGAGTCCCTGGAAGAACCACCACCTTGGCGCTGTGTTTACTCCCTGTGCAGGTCCTGTGGGCACAAGCTCCACTGCGAGTCCCTCAGGCATGTCTGACTGGCTGAACCTGGCCACGACTTCAGTTCTGACATGAGCTTCCTGTTGCATGATTTTGGGTCTCTCTAGCTTGTTCTCTAACCCTCTGGTTTCTCATCTGTAAAATGGGCACAAAGGCTCTCACCACTTTGCTCACATGAGGGATGTCATTGGATCTAATTTTACCTGTTTTTTTTTTACCTCTTCAATGACTCTACCAGAAAACTTTACATGTGGGTTACACCATTTTCCACTGGACAGTGCTGTTCCAGATCAACACTTAAATATTAATGTACATAGGAATTACTGAAATGAAGATTGATTCAGTGGGTCTGAGGTGGTACCCAAGATCCTGCATATCTTCTTTTAAAGTGAAATTGAAAAGAAAATTAAGTTGATTGGGATAGCACTGGTTAATAATATAATTTCGGGTATACATTTGATTATAATTTGACACCTGTGTGACTCTATTGTGTGCTTACCACCCAAAGTCTAGCTTCCTTCCATTAACATAGATTTGACCCCCTTTCCCACTTTCCACCTCTTTCATCTCTGGTAACAACATTCTGTTGTATCTAATGAGTTTGATTTTGTTACCTTTCGTTTTCTATTCCAAATGAGTGTAATCATGGTTTATGTCCTTTTCTTTCTGATTTATTGCACTTAGCAAAATTCTCTCCAAATCCATCCATGTTGTCTCAAGTGGCTGTTATGGCTGAGTAGTATTCCATTTGCATATGTGTACCACAATTTTTACCCACTCACCTGTTGATGGACAATTAGGTTGTCTTCGTGTACTGGCTATTATAAATAGTACTGCAGGGAACATGGGGTATGTATCTTTATAAATAAATGTTTTTACATTTCGGGGGTAACATATAGTAGTTCTAGTTTTTGTTTTTAGAGGGATCTCCATTCTGTTTTCCATAGTGGCATTCCCACCAACAGTGTACGAGGGTTCTGTTTGTTCCACACCCTATCCAACACTTATTTCTTGTCACTCTGATAACAGCCCTTCTAACAGGGGTGAAGTGGTATTGTGATTTTGATTTTAATTTCTCTAATAACTAGTGATGTTAAACATCTTTTCATTTGCCTGTTGGTCATCTGTATGTCTTACTTGGAAAAGTGTCTATACAGGTCATCTGCCCAATTTTGAATCGGATTTTGTTGTTGTTGAGTTGTATGAGTTCTTTATATATTTTGGATATCAGACCCTTATTGGAAGTATCATTTATAAGTATCTTCTTCCATTTCATTGGTTGCTTTTTTGTTTTCTTGATTTTTTTTTTCTGTGCAGAAGCCTTTTAGTTTGATTTTTGCATTTGTTTCCCTTACCTTTGGTGTCAAGTTCACGAAAACACCTTAGAAACCAAAATCTGTAAGTTAAGTGTCTGGCTTTTTCTATGTATTTTATTGGTTTAGGTCTTAGATTCAACTCTTTAACCCATTTTGAGTTAACTTTTGTGTATGATTTAAGATAGTAGTCTAGTTTCATTCTTTTCTATGTGGCTCTCCAGTTTTCCCACCACCATTAATTGAAGACATTTTCTTTTCTACCTGTATAATCTTGGCTCCTTTGTTGAAAAGTAGTTGCCTACATGTGGGTTTATTTCTGGGCTTTCAGTTTTGTTCGACTGGTCTGTTTTTTGGTCAATACCGTGCTGTTTTGATGACCATATATATATAGTCTCTCTATATATAGCCTTGTAACAGCAGTTTGATACCACATAGCACGATACCTCTGACTTTTTCTTTCTCAGAATTGCTTGTGCCTACGTCTGTCTTTGAGGTGGATCTTCTGAAGGCAATATGCAGTTGGGTCTCTTTTTAACCCATCGTGCTAGTCTGTACCTTTTGATCGGTAAGTTCAGTCCACTTCCATTTAAGGTGATTGTCGACATATGAGGACTTACTACAGCCATTTTATCTTTTGTGGTTGCCCTGTGTTTCCATTGGTTTTTTCCCTTGTGATTCATGAGGTTTATGTTAAAAAATGTTTCACACATGGTCCCTATTCTTTTGATTGCATCTTATTTTCATTTACCTGTGCAAGTTCAGTCCTTTTCTTCCTCTCTTTTGATGTTTTGTCACAAATTATCCCTCTAGGCTATGTGTTCATTTCCAAATTGCAGAACTTAGTCTTTAAAAAACAAAAACCAAAACCTTCTCCTTTAACCTTCATCAAGTTTATTCAACAATAGGTTCCGAAATAGAGTTGCAATTTCCTGTTTCTGTCATCTTACTCAAGCTTTTTAGACTTCTGTCTTTGTTTAAGGTAAAAGCTCCTCTCATTTCTTATAATGCAGATCTTGTGGTGTTAAATTAGTCCAACTTTTTTTTTTCTTTTTGGTCTGGATAAGCCTTTATTTCTCCTCTGTGTCTAAGGGATAACTTCACTGAATATATTACTCTTGGCCGGTTATTTCTCTATTTCAGTACATTAAATATTTCATTCCATGCTTCCTTGGCTTTCGTAAGGTTTCTCCTGAAAAATACGATAATCTAATGGGGTTTCCATTGCAGTTTACAGCCACACCCCACCCACCTGCCCCAGCTGCCTTGAGAATTCTGTCATTATTTTTTGCAAGTTTTAATATAATGTGTCTTGAAGACGGTCTTTTTGCTTTGAGGTGTTGTTAGCTTCTTGGATTCTAGAAGGGTCCAGCTCTTTCCAGGTTTGGGAATTTCTCATTGGTTACTACTTTTAATACGCTCTCGGTTCCCTTCTTCTCCGTGTCTGGTATACCCATTACCCATATGTTGCCTTTCTAATGGAGTCAGACAGTTCTTGTAGAGCTCATTTTCTAAACTCTTAAGTCTCTCTCTCCTTCCACTGGAGTCATTTCTAGGTTTCTATCTTTGAGCTTGCTAATTCTCTCTTCCATCTGGTCTGCTTCATTTCCAGTGCTCTCCAATGCATTGTTCATCTGAATAATTGAGTTCTTAAGCTCCAGAATTTATTTCTTTTATCCTCACCCAAGGACCTTTTGTTCATTGCTTTTTAGAGAGAGGGGAAGGGTAGGGGGATGTGGAGTGACAAGAGAGACCAGAGAAACATCAATGTGAGAAATGTCAGTGGATGCCTCTCGTACATGCCCTGACCAGGGACTGGTGACCTTTTGCTTTGCAGGACAACGCCCAACCAGCCGAGCCACACTGATGGGGGCTATTTGGTTCTTCCTTGTAGTTTCAGTCTCTTTGGTAAAGTACACCTTTTGTTCATTGATTTTATTCCTGAGCTCACTGAACTGCCTGAGTTTTCTTGTATCTTATAACTTGTAATTCATAACTGCAATCTTTAATTCTCTTGTCATTTAAATCACAGCCTTCCATATCTTTGAGTTTGGTTTCTGGAGACTTTTCATTTTCTTTTTTTGCAGAGAAAAGAATTTACTGCAAGGCTGCCAGACAAGGGTAAAACAGGCAAAACTCAAATTTGTCTCCTTGAACTTAGGCTTGAGACAAGTTTTACGAGGTGAGGTTAATAAACTGTTATATATGTTCATAAATTCTAATTCAGGAGGCCCTGACTGAATGGTTCTGAAACTTAGCCAGTTACGGTAAGGTATGGGAAGACAAGAGAAAGCACAAAGGAATTCCAGTTTGGCAGCATTGATTGGTTGAAGTCATGAATTTCTTGTGGTGTTTGGTTTTCCTTTGGCCTGGGCAACAGTTCCAGCAGGTACCCCTCACTTTAGAAATGGGCCTATGAGGACCAAATCTTCAAAGTACTTCTGTGGTAGTGTGAAATTTGGTTGCACTGAGGGCTCGAGGTCACATCAGAGACACTCAGTTACTCACTGTGCGGACTCAGTTGGCTAGATTCTTTCAACTGTCAACGTAAGAAACATTCAAGCCTGTATACAATTTTTATAAAAGTTTTTTGAGCCCAACTGATGACACATCAGGAACCTAGATCACAAATGTTCCCTGACTTTTTTTCTTCATGTGCTACTCTGTTGCCTTCGTTATTCACAGTGCTTGATACATTGTTTCTCTTCCAGCACATTTGAGGTAGTGAACTCTTCCTTTTCAGGTATTGTTTTGTTCTTAACAATGAGCAGGTTAGTAAGCAGATGCCCTTCATATTCCAGTAGATGGTGTAAAAGTGCAAGCTTTTTGTTTTCTCTCACCTGAATTATTGGCACTCCTGGAATCTCGGTGGGGCAGTGTCACTGTGGCTGTGGAAAATGCACTGTACTCCCCAGGTGGTGAGCATTCCCTGTGCCCGGGTTACTGAGTTGTGGCACCACCCCCATGGTGCGGTGTGGCAGGCAGCAGGGCTCCAGGCTGGGCGTTGCCAGCACCACCTCCTGTTACCAGTGGCTGCCCCGGGGCTGTGCTCTGTGAGGCATCTCCATGGCCTTTGGTGGGTTTACTGCAATGGGTGGTTGAGGAGAGTAGGGTTCATGAGTCTGGTGGCTTTGCCTTCTCACTAGTGATGGTGGCTGCTAGTTCTCAGCAGTCACACCACTGTACTGTCTCCGCTTGTCACTGGGTTTAGGCACAATGGGCACTGGCTTCTGAGGCAGCAGTGGTGCTTTTGCCCTACCCTGCCCTCCAAGCTGTGGTGTAAGGACTGCAGCCAGAGATCGCCACATCTATCACGTCAGTTGGGGCTGCGGTGGGTGCCAAACTGTGTCTCTGCCCCCATCCGGCCTCCTGTGCCCGTTCCAATATGCCCACCTTCAGATGTATCGACATGTGGATCTTTCAGACACGTTTGTGTGTTGAGCAGAGGATCCTTGGTTGAATTGTAGTTGGGTGTCTAACTTGTACCTTTAAGGGGAGATACAAAGAGGTCTTCTCACTGTGCCCTTCTCAAGATCATGCATTTCTAACAAGCTCCCAGGCAATGCTGGCACTGCAGGTGCAAAGATCACTCCTTGAGTAGCAGCGGCAAGGCTGTAGAGAAATTTAGGAGCTAAAGGGTCTTGGGCATGGTGCTCACAGAGATCTCCATAGTCCTTCAGCTCTTAGCAGGTTTTTTTCTCAAAGCCCTCAAGGGGGAAGCAGAACTTCCAACAGAAGCCAGTGTCAGTGCCCCGGTAGTTCCCCGTTTGTGGGTGCTGCCAGAGCCCTTTCAGCTATGGAAGCAACTATTCGTGCTGACACAGAAGATACGCTCTACGTCTGCCGTTCCTCAGTCAACCTTGGAATGGGATGTGTGTCTCTTCCACCTACTACTTTCAGATCCCTTGGCACTTTCTTACCCAGATCGTAGCCCACGTATTTGCTTATGCTCTACAAATGTCTTTGAGATGATGTTTTTAAATTTAGGGAAATAAGCTGCTGGGAATGGTAGGAAAGCCCCTTCTTCAAAATCTAGGTATCTCCTGAAGTTATACAGCAAATGCTAAAAAGCCACACCCAAAGCGGGGGTGATGAACAATCGGATGTGGATCTGGAGATGTTACTGCCTCAGCCACAGGACTCTCAATGACTCTGGGCTTCTGGCACTCAACTGGCTGGAGCCCATCTTTCAACACGTACCTAGTGTGGTCCAGTATCTCTTGCCCATTTCTTCCTTCTCAAAGGGGACTGTTCAAAATTTCTCCCAGAGTTTCCCCCACCACAGACTCTCTCTCACGTGTTCCTACAAAAATCAGCATAAAAGTCACTGATGCGGCTCTTGCTGTTTTACTCTCCCTTTTCTTCCAGAAAAGACTGTCCCTGGAGAAAAGAAACTGGTGGTTTCTGGTTTAAAACCCCCCACTTCATCTGTGTAACTCGAAGTAGACTGTGAACTCCTTCCCCAGGATGGTTCCTCACCGGAACCTTGGAATGGGGGCTGGAGTTGGCTTTCTCTCATTAAGCATTTCATAGCTGACGTGAGATGACTTGCTCAAAAGCCCAGTTTCCAATTTCCTGGTACACGTTGAAGCAGCTTTCAAATGACCTCTTTGTTCACAAAGGACAGAGTTACCCATCCCTAGTTCTATCCATTTGCTTCAACCTGATTCCTGCATCAACCACACTGTAACACTGGGGGCTGGAAATTTCCATATGCATGCTGGATGGGAACAGGTCTGTAACTCACATAGAGAGACTGAAGGACAGTAACTGAGGTACACGCCCTGTTTGGGCCCCTTCCATCTCTGTGCCTGTTTTCCTCCTGCTGCAGGTAAGGAGGGCGGACACAGCAACAGTTTGTTACCATTTCTCCAGGTCGGCCTGACTGTTCACCTATAGTCAGTCTTGGTGTCCCTGAGGCTGCAGGATTATCTGTCCGGGAGAGAATCCCTCCCCTCACGGTAACTGGCTTGACAGATTCCCTTTAATCTTTATCATTTTTCTTTGTCTTTTGTCCTGAAGAAAATCTGGGCAGGTTCATACGGGCATCCTAGAGACTGCCCCTTCCCTCCCACAGTGGCTGTCACGACACCAAGTCACTATAGGGCACAGGCATCATGCAATGGCCACCGAAGACAAATCCATCTTTCAAGAAAGTATGTAACTAGTCAGCAACCAGTTTCCCAGGTTACTAAAGATGGACCATTATCGTGACCAACCGCAATGATCAATAATTTTTAAGACGTATCAGCGGGTGTATTTTCTCACCTGGCAAAAGATTATCCTGTAATTCAGATAAAATACTCCAGTGTCAGACCTTATTCTTGCTACCTATAATGTATCAGTATTAAGAATAATCAGTTTGAAAAAGATAAACGTATTAGCAAAGTACTGTTAAAAGATTTATTTTTTAATAATAGAATAAAAGTTTAGAAAACATTTGTATGACTCAAACTAGTTTGGAAGTTGCAGAGCAATGGGAAATTTCTGCAACGCACACCAGGGGGAGATTCTCCGACACTGTGGCTCCTTTAACAGCATGCCACCACATGCGCTCCCACATCATGGACACACGAGTCCCGAAATGAATCCTGTCTGCTGTACCCGGTGCTGACATGTTTTCATCTTAGTTTACAGATGCGCAAAGCTTTCTTCAGTCACACTCCAGTACGGAAGAGTCCTTAACACGCCATTTCAAGCAGCCTATTTGGTGCCACTGGGTTTTTATTAGTATTACCTTGTTTCAACAAATCATTTTAATATGGAAAAAAGGACCAAGTTCTATGGCTTTTTGTTTAAAAATAAAAACCAGCTTCAGTTTTTTAAAAAAGCTGTTTACATATGGTTCTGGCACCTACATGATAGATTTTAATGAGCAGCAAAGAGAGTAGAAAACAGTGGTTGAAATGTATATATACTTCAGAATATTTACAGGGTGGATCCAGTGCAAAATAATGAAAACCAAATACTTCAGCAGAGTAAGCCAGTATGTTGGTGTTCACGACCACTAAAGGGTTTGATCATTAACCCTAAGTAAAGTGCCTCTAGGTGATAACAAGAAACATACCCTATCAATCCCCAAATTCCCCATATCCTTGCAAGTTTTGTAGAATTCCGCTCGATACGCGTTTGTGATCTCTGGGTCCTGTTCTTCAGCTTCATCTCACATTCACAGCTCCACAAGAGGCTCGCTGGAGAGAAAGCATGACCGGCGTGCCGTTCAGCCGGAGTCAGCCTCTGCCCTTGCGCCCCAAGTCCCGGTCTGTCAACTCTGGAGACTAAGCTCTTCTTTGTAAGGGTTGGAAGTACCTGGATAACTCTTACCTCATGGGATTTTAAGTTCATTTGGTAATTTGTTCAAGTCTACCACTCTATGAATTACAGGCCTGGATGGGACAGTGCAAACAAGCCCACAGTCATAAAGCTGAGTGGTTCAAACAGGAGAGCCTGTTTCCTCCCAAAGTGGAAAATTCACAGAGCCAGGGAACTTGGGACTCCCGGATGGGAATAGACACACTACTGCAACTCTACCCAAAACTCGACCAAACACTATACCAACAGCAAGAGCTATATAGCACCTCGGATCTGGAGGCAGAGTATCACCTATAATAGTCACGACGAGAAAAGAAGCGAGGGCAGGACAAACCTCCAAATGAGTCCTCTGAGGTACTACCATGCTAGTCAGACTAACAAGATACGGTGATAATGCCTGTTAGGAATTTTTCATAGGACCTCTTTTTGTCGTTGTTACATAGGGTTTTTTTTTTTTTGCAGTTATTAAAAATAAACTACTTACATATTTGTACATAATGCCTCTCTACAGTTTTCTTGTAAGATTGTCACTAAGAGAATGACAAGACACATTAGCTGAAAATGATCTCTTGGTGAGGAAAATTCTTCCCATGGATCTTTCCCCAGGAAAGAGAAGAGCAGCAGCCGCTCGAGTGAGGGAAGGCGGTGTCCTCAGAGCGACAGACACCTCTCGGAAACACGCAAGCAGGACGGGTTTCCCTGGAAAACCTGCCACCTACCAGACCCCTTACGAAGCAATTGGGACACCAAAAGATAGCAAAGGCCACTTACTTCAGTGGCTTTTAACCTGTGCCCAGGCAGGCATTTAGCTTACATTAACGAAGACCTTAATGACTTCATCTTTCACTCGCAGAAAATAACTTCGATTTCAAAATGCACATAGTGTAGATGGTAGGAATTCAATAATCTAGTTAAGAAGGAACTTAATTCCCCTCAGAATATAAGAAAATAGGTTTAAAATCTCTAGGACATTATTGCAGCTAGAATTTCTTCTGTTCATGGATATGGGTCCTAAAGAAAAGACCTTAGTTTCTTTGGTGCGTGGGGAGAAAAACAGGAATGTCTCACGAGCTACGACAGAGCAGCACAAGTGAAATAATTTTTAAACTACCCATCCTCCCCCAAAACACTACCTTTCCAAACAAAACCAAAATCCTTGACCTAAAAAGCAAACATGACAAAATTATGAAGAGATCAAGTATTTCAAATTGCTTGCTGGTTCTCTGTACAAAACCGATCGCATAAAAACAAACTCATACTAAACAGTTTTTTTTTTTATCTTTCAAGTCTTAATCATGAAGAATCACTTCCTCGTGATTCAGCCTCCTAAAATGTAAAGTGTTCAGGAACAGCCTCAGCATCACAAGGACCAACACACCAGCCTGTGTCTGTGGGTCCCCTGGCCTGTGATCAGAGGGATCCCAAACGGATTTCTGCCTCAACAGAACTGTCCTGCTCTGGTCCTTCCTCTACCAACACTAGTCTGGGTAGCAGGACCTTTGACCCCTCTGTTCTATTAGTTACCATAAGGATGTTGGTCACTACCACTGGCCATCTGACAAACAGAAATGCTTGCCTCCCTGCTTTAAAACAAAACAAAACAAAACAAAAAAAGTTTAAAACCTTTTTGTTCCAGGCATGATCTTACCTAATACATAAAGTTTGCTAGTTTACTTTCTTGATGCAAATCTGGCGTGGTTTGATCCATGCTGTTAACGGTGTCCAGTGTAAGCTTTAAACCAGGAGGTCACCGAGGCTGCAGCGGAGGAGATCATCCCGCCGGCGCTGCTGCTCGCGATGGGCGGGGACGCCTGCGTGCTCTGGCTCTGAGAGACTTCCACGGGCTGGGAAGGGATATCACAAAACCGGGGGCTTGGCAAGTTCTCCCAGTCTGTGCCCAGGTCCGTTTCCTCGTCACTTATGCGCTCCTCTCCACTCTCATCTGATTCTCCAGCAGCTCCGGGATCCACAAATTCCATGGACTCCTCCAGGTCTGCTCGCACTTCAAAGGGTCCCGACCTGTGTGCAGTCAGACAGTGAGGGCCTCTTTAAGGCAACCAGTATTCCCACAACATGTGACAATAGGCGACAGAAGACCTGATGGCATGTAGGAGACCCAGAGCTATGGCTGCACCTGCTTCCTAAGTGTGCGCTGTTGGTCTGGGTTGGTTTTCTTTTCTTTTAATCTAATAACTCCCATCCAAGTAATGAGTAGTGTACCACACCACACTTCTCAATTCTACCTACTTAATTTGTGAAGACCCTGGATGGAAAAAGCCGTCCACTGGTACCATCAATTCTGGTCCAAAGTACGATTTTCTGTTTTAAACCACTGCATTATCTATGTATTCCAATGACACAATTCTGACAAAAAGTCACCTGATATACATATTCGGGTATGTTAGTGGAGCAAGTATCAAGTGGTGTACAAAGAAAATGGTAAGATGTTCTCTGGCTTATGAAAGCCCCCAATTATTAAACTCAAGACTCAGAAGAGCTAAAGGACGCGGCTGTGTGCATGCTGGCAAAGCTTCCTGGGGACGGTGTCAGCAGCAGCTGCCGAACACACACAAGGCATCACATGATTTTCTAGGGACACGTTTATAGCACAGAATGAGACAGGATTATTTAGAACATACTCATCTGGAATAGTGTATATTTCTATAGTCTTTCAGAAAAATCCCCCCCGCCCAAGGTTCCGTATAATGTCCTCGGCTCCAAACCCAATGACCTTTCTTTCTCAGGCCTCACTCCCTGTGACAGGCCTCCTTCTCCCTTTTCAAGTGCCCTCCAGCTCCTGCCCCATAGGAGCCAGGCTGCACCTCCTTCAGGTGGGCAGTCACCCCCCACCACGGCCCCTCCAGGGGAGCTCCCTGCAGCAGCCCCTATCTATCCACTGTTACCCCCAATATAATACGGTCCAATGCTCTAGTTCGTGTAAAGTTTCACTAGTAATTACTTTGGGGAAAATGACAGAGGAGAGCAAAAATAACAGAGAAGTGAGAAATATCCTAGAATTGTACAGCCTGCCCTTTCAGTCCTTGGTCCAGACTTCTTAGTCTTTACAATAATAAAGGCTTAGTGTTTGCCTCCTATGCACCTCACCAGACCTGCACCTGCTGACTCACTTTTTCCAGGGTCCAGTAGTCTCCCTCCCTCCAAGACAACCATGCTGCTTCCCAGTTGGAACACAGCAACAAGAATTGCCAATGTTTTTTGCTGTAGGCACTGTTTTTAAGGCTTCACAAGTATTAATTAAATTCACAAGTATTAATTAAATTGGAAGATGTGCCACAGGGTTTCTGTTGGTCACTAGTGAACAATTTACATTCCCCAAAGCCCCTCAAACCAGGCCTCCACTCTGTGCCTTTCCCCCATCACTTCCAGCATAATCTACCACCTGCCCAGCACTCCTGTGCCACACACCCCCACGCAGAATTAACTAGCATAAAAACTAAGTCTTTCTGCTTAATGTCTTTGGGGAATACAGATTATAAAATAAAGCCAGAGAACTTATTTTCTCATGATACAGGAACTTACCCTTATCGATTAAGGCAACAAAATGATCTTTTTGGCTTTTTTAAAGTCTCATTTTGTAAAACAGCTTATTTCAAAAATATTATAGAATATACAACATCAAGAGTGAACCCTAATATAAACTCTGGACTTTGAATGATAGCAGTGTGTTAATGTAGGTGCTGTCACAGTAAAGAAAGACTAAATTGGGGGCGGGGGAGCAGTTTGATTAGAAGGATAACAGCAGTCTCAAAATGTCTCCTCACACACAGCATGGCAGGAAAAATATAGCAATTATACAGTGGAGAAATTACAAAGTATCCTGACCAGGTGACTGAATTTAACATCACCAATAAAGAGGAACAGATGGCCACTGTGGGTCCCCCCAGATGTGACATCCAGGAGATACTCCTGCCTAGGCCGGTGCCAGCCTAAAATGCAGAGCCCGAATCTCACTGCAAGGGAACACCCAATCTCAAAATGAAAGTTCTATTTAAAAAAGGAAAAAAATGTTAATGTTGTAAAAGGAAAGACAAAGTAGGCTGTGAAAATGTTTCAGATTTAAAGAGACACAGCAATTAAATGTAGCACCCGCCTCTGGACTGGACCCTGGAGGGGAAGTGCTGTGAAGGACTTCATCTGGTGCGTTGACGGAATGTCCATATGGGCAGTAGATTGTTACACTGGTGTTCCATTTGCTGATGTTGCTAACTTTGCTGTGGTTAAATAAGAAACTCCCTATTTAGAAGAAGTACACATTAAAATACTTAGGGGTCAAGAGCCATGATGTATGTAATTATCCACAAAGAGTTCAGAAAGACCTACTGTTGTGCATTTAAGGAGCGGAATATGGAGAGGGAGAGAGAGGAGCGCAGATGACAAAGCAAACGGGGTCAAACACTAACGAAGTAAATCCGGGTAAAGGATAAATGGGTTTTTATACTGTTTTTAACTTTGGGAGCTTTCCTGTAAGTTTTAATATATTTCAGAGAAATAAGCAAGTCCAAGTTGGATTCAGGATAGAACCTTAGTTCAGCTGGTCTCAATGGAAACAGGAAGTCCCATATAAGCTCCATTACCAATCTCTCCAGGCAGGACTGCGGGAAGCACGCAAAGCTCTGACCGTCAGGTTCACAGGCTGGAAGAACATGTACACGGTGACAGCCTGGCTGCGAGTGCGTGCGTGCGTGCGTGCGTGCGTGCGTGCGTGCGTGCGTGCGTGCGTGCGTCCTCCTGCAGAGCACAGCCCTCCAGATGGAGGGCAGACTCGAGGGCACACCCAGAGAAAATGCCACATCCTCTAAGGAAGGAACAGCCATCAACACTGCACACCATCAGTCCTTCCCTTTGTGCTAAACTGATAGATGGAAAATGGAAACTTGGTTTGAAGTGCATTTCTTTATTCTTGATTGAGACTAAAAAGAGTCTTTTTCATTTGAATTCTGACGACTTGCATTTCTTTTGTGTGAACTGCCTGCCTGAATACGTCTCTATTTTCTTGAGGTTGTTTGCCCTTCTTTCATTGACCTGATTTAAGTCTAGATTTTAGTCCATTGTTCCTTACAGATACTGCAAAATCTACTGTTGCTTGTCTTTTAACACTGTTTATAGTATCATTTAACAAAGACATTTAGAGTTTTTACACATTACAATGTGTAACTCCTTTCCTTTGATTTTTGGGTTTAGTGGTTTGTTTGGGAATTCCCTTCCCACCCTATGATTATAAAACTGTCTTTTCTCCTAGTTAGCTTTTTTTTTTTTTTTTTTAAATTATGGTTGCTTATATCATCTGGAATTAATTTTTGTATGTGGAGTGTGGTATGAATCCAACTTTTCGCCCCATATCACTACCCGACTGGCCCACCACCACTGAGCTGCTATTATTATGATTCAACATGCCACCCTATCATATGTTAATTCCCACATGTACGAGAGTCTCTTTCTGGACTCTTTTCCTCTTCTAATTGCTCTTCCTATTTGCATGCTAACAGCACCCTATTTTAATTACCTTTATACTATATTTTAAAGGGACAAAGACCATCCCTTATTATTCTTCTACCAAATTTCTTTGCAGACTATTCTAGTTAAACATTAGAATCAGCTTGTCTAAGTTCCATGACATATCTGTGGAAATTCTGATCAGGTTTCCTTTTTGGAAAAAGTGGCATTTTTACAACTGAGCCTTCCCCTCCTAGATAATCAAAAGGGTCTTCACTGTGTTGGGCCTTCTTTCATTCGGTGCCATATCTCATACAGTGCCTGGCAGCCACTCAAAAATTACACGTTAATTTTTCTTTTAGGTTTCATAATTTGCCCTCATTGGTGTGGCTCAGTGGGTTGGGCATAGTCCCACAAACTAAAAGGTCACCAGTCTGGATGCACGCCTGGGTTGCGGGCCAGGTTCCTCACTGAGGACATGCAAGAGGCAACCCATTGATATTTCTCTCTCACATTGATGTTTCTCTCCCTCCCTTCTGCTCTCTCTAAAAATAAATAAAATTCTTTTTAAAAAATTTCATTTTATTCACATAGATTTACATGTATTTTGTAAGGATTACTCCTCTCTATATAATTTATAGCCTTTGTTGCTAAAGTAAAAGGGGCTTTTCTCCCACTTCATCTTCCAGCAAGTTGCCATGGGCACATAACAAAGCAACTACTTCTGTGTGTGTTGATCTTATATTTAGCCACCATCCTGGACTCATTTCTAACAGTTTCTTAGTTCTTTTGGATATCCAGTTCAATAATCATACCAACTACAACAATGTCTACTTAATTTGCCTCTTTCCAACATAAAGTACACCTTATTTCTTTGTCAAAATGTATTGCCTTGGCTGGGCCTTCAGAGCAGTGTTAACATAGCAGTGATAGTAGGGTACCCATGGTTTTTCCTGATGCCGGGGACTGCCTCTATTAAGTTATCTTTTTAAGTGTCACTAAGTATAGTTTTTGCTATATGCTTATGGTAGATATCCTTTATTAATAATCTCTCTTAATTTGATAGTTTTCTTTAATTAATGGGAACAATTTTATTCATTCATTTCCGGCATCTACCAGGTTAATCTTATGTTTTTTCTTCTTTAATATGTTCATGTGATAAAGTGATGTGTGCTGGTTAAAAGTGCGAGCATCCACTACTGGGGCGTTGTCAGCCTGAGGTGTGCTGGCACCCAGGCCCCAGCACTTCCCCTGGCTCTGAGGTCATGGGCATGAGTTACTTGGCCATGCTCGGCCTCAGTTACTCCCTGTGTAAGTAAGAATCATTATCCTACCGGGATTTAAGGCATGCCAATACTTAGCCCAGTGTTAATACATAATGGCTCAATAAATATTAGTTCCTATTATTAATGTTAAATTTCCTAATGTTGAACCTTTTACAGATAAGGTACAGAAAGGATGGCATGCCAACCTACAGAATCAACCACTGAAACTGGGGCCGATTTTCAATGGGTTTCTGTAGCTCCTAAACGAAGGAATGGGATTTAGGGTTAGGGGCATGAACTCCCTATGAAATGGCACAGAATTCTGGGGGCATATGCAGTTTCCTGGAGAAAGTTTGCAACTTCTTCCAAAGTTAACCACTGTTTTAAGCAGGATGAGGGGAGAAACATAAGACAATGGTTAAGGGCAGACTGTCGCAGAAAATTTACTGCAATGTGAAGGAAGCCAGGCACCCTGGTCCGTGAAGGGGACTCCCCTTGAACCTTAGTTTCAGCACCAAAGCAAGTGGATGATGGGAAGGGACCCCTAAAATCTTTGCACCTTTTAATTTTCTTGTCTTCTTTCAAAAGTGCAAATATATTAACCAAGCCAGACCTACAGAAATGTATGGACAGAGTGCTCAGAGCAAGGAAAGGAGATAAACATCTAGAGAAGGGGCTCTTGGACAGCACAAAAGATAAGCCTCACCAAGGTCATGCGTTTATGGGCTGAGAAACTGAAAAGATCCCACGGACCAGTCTGGGATGGTCTTTTTCATTACTGAGTCCTGTTTTTAAGCTAAGGGATTTTAAACCACTTCATTCCATAAACATCTCATCGCCTTTGTGCAGTTAAGTCTATGAGTCTTGTTCAGACTGGCTCGGTGACAAGAAGCGAACTGTGAAGAACTGTTATGATGGGAAGGAATGAGCAAGCACAAAAGAAAATGCACAAGCAACGAGGTCGACACCAGACAAGGCTAGAGAAGAAACAAATGTGGATTCAAAGAGATGGTGTGTGAGCTTCCGAGACAGCACAAGACAGGCCCCATCCAGGAACACCTGGGCTCTTCTACTCCCTTGCAGGTGTTAGAGATGCTTGCTATTAATTTTCTCTGGGAAATGAATATATAAGGACCATGATGGTTCAAGTATGACTAACTGCTGTCTCCTATTCAGAACTACACTATTTTTGTCCCCCTGTGAGAGTCTGGCGATGAGGAACTGGGCCCTGTACACTGCCAACACATACAACAACCCCACTTGAGGGTGGTCCCAACAAACACCCTCCTTACCTGCCTAGGTGTTCGGAATTCGGGCTGACCAGGTACATTAGATTCCTGAGGGTATGCAGTGGTTGTAATTGATCTAAATTTACATGCTAGAAAAAGTAAAAAATTGATTACTATCTTCAACAATGTTAAGAAACTGAAAATTCGTTCACAGCACATTCTCCATACCTGAGAAAAGCACAGGTAAAGAATATTCGCATTCAGCTTCTTTACTGCTCGGGTAAATTTCTGTCTGCTGAGATTTTCCCCACAAAATTCACTGTAAAACAAATGTACAATTTATGAAGTTTTTTTTTTTTTTTTTTTTTTTTTTTAGGAAATTCTGTGTTAAGATGTTCATTTTGAAGAGTATTCTTTAAACTACAGTTTAGCGTAAAACCTATCCCGTAGACTTTGCCTCTTGAATGTCCTTAGAAACTTTCTAAGAACGAATTGTCCCCTCGTGGGGCAACTGCACTGCATCTACAAAAATCACAGATGCACATACCCTTTGACCAAGCAACTGCGCTTCTGAAAATTCATTCCACAAAAATACTTGCAAACTAATAAAATGATGAATACACAGGGTATTCCCTGAAGTATCACTAGAGGACTGGCAAGATCCTATAACATTTATACAAAGGAAAACTCTGCAACTGCCCACTTTATGCAGAATGACAGCGGAAGGCTTGCAACAGCCCCCCAAGGCCCCAGGGGTTTGCACCCCTGCCTTCCCTGCTGCCCTGTCTCCACTGCTCTCCTCGCAGCTCACTCTTCCCAGGGTTTTGCACTGGCCTTTCTCTCTGCCACAGCCTCCTTCCCCAGGGTCCACTGGGCTTCCTCCCTCAGGTTCCCACGTGACCACACACCTGCCCACTCAGACACAGCAGGCCCGTCCCTGCTTCCACATCCCCTTTCGCTCACCCTGCTCGAATGTTCTCCACAACATTTGTCGCCATCTGACATACTGTTATTATTTGTGCCTTCATTAAAATTAAGTGCCAAGATTATGTTTTCATCACCATTGTACCCACTTAGCACCTAGAACAGTGCCTAACACATTAGGAGGCACTTAATAAATATTTGTTAAATAAAAGCTTAAAAAGGAAGGTGCAAACACCTTAGTACAGTATTAATACCTTTTGTGTTTAAAACGGAGGGGGTGCGTGTGATGGTAACTGTGTATGTTTATATTTGCTTGAAATGCAAGGATAACTACAGGGTGGTAGGATGGTCTTAGTAGGAACTGGGTAGACCATAAGCCTTTACATTTTAAAAAAAATTTAAAACACGTATTTTAATTTAAAAAATTTTTTTCAAGTGTTTCTATTTACCTAGTTCTTGCACATGAGTATACCCTCTGAATAACCTGTTTTTTCCTTCGATTCTTTTTACAAGTGGGAGGATTCTCTGTGGCCCTCCCAAACACTTCACGTGCAATTGCAGGATAACACAAATGGGCACCACATGAAACTATGAAATTAATCTCAGTATCTACGGTTGGACTGCTTCTGTCTCGATAACACATTTTTTCTCTTTATTTAATTGGTATAAATGAGAACACAGTAAAAACATAAGAGATCCATGCAGACAAGACATCACCACATGCAATTACTTGCCTGTTGCACAGCTTTTTGGGAAGATTTATGTCGAGTATGTGAGACAAAATGTTGACTAGTTGAGTTGCATAGCACAGGGCAGCACTAATCGTGTACGCAGGGTTGTTATGCTCCATGTCTAAAGGGTAAAAACAACCACCACACACAAAAACAGCTTTAATTTCAATGAAAATACGAACGAACCTGTATTTTATGATTTCTAGCTCTATCATTACATCTTGCTTACGTTTTATTCCTTACTAATAAAAAGGTCCATGTTGCATTGTTTATGCTTTTTACTGAGTGAAATGTAACTTACGTAAATGGGCCTAAACTGGCCCAGCATAAATGAAATTAAAGTCTGAACTGCTCGAACCTGATAATGTATTATCTACCCGAACAATTAATGCCTAGAGAGACCTCCCTTAACTCCCCCACGGAAAAGCAGTCCCTGCCCGTTCAGCCCTGCCCCTGGTGCTGCTGGACCCACCCACAGCACACTCGGAGTGTGGTGCTTTGATCACTGCTTGCCTCCTGTCCTCCCCACAGAAAGGCAAAGGGCCACACCCATCTTGGTGCCATCACGTTCACGTCACCAGCACACAGTGCTGTGCATGACAGAAAGTACATACTCACAAAATACTTGCTGAATGACTACCTTCTCCACCAAGGAAAAGCTATAGGAGTTTTAAAGGGTTTCGCAATTTGGTATCCAATCTCCAGTTAGGACTGCTGTACAAGCGCTAGATACACTTCTTTAAATAGTGGGATCTTATTATGTAAATAAAGAGGTTACTGACTCCCAAAATGTGAAATGTCTAAAATATGTTTTTGGTACAGCTACAGATGGATATACAATATGTAATATATCCATACAACGGATTATAAAAAGAATGAGATGCTGGATACACACAAACCCTGAAAACATGCTAAGTGAAAAGAGTCGGATACAAAAGGCCACATATTACACAATCTCATTTATATGAAATGTCTGGAACAGACGCAACTATAGAGACAAAAAGCAGGTGACTGCCAGGGGCTGGCGTGGAGGAGGGGAATGCGGGGGTGACTGCTTCATGCCTTGGAGTTTCCACTTGAAGTGATGAAAAGGTTTTGGAACTAGATAGAGGTGACGGTTGTACAATACTGTAAATGTACTGAGTACCACTGAATTGTTCACTTTAAAATTGTTCATTTTGTTATGTAAGATTTATCTCAACTAAAAAGTACGTGTTTATAAGTTTTCAAAGACAATTTTGCTTCTCACCAGGACCCTGCGTGGTTTTCTTCTCTTCCACCCAATTATAGTAGGCAGAGTAGTCCCCATTGTTGGGAAGGCTAATCCAAGGCCCTGTTATGCTAATGCTGGTGTCCCCGTTGTGGTCGTCACAGACCCATCTCCCCGAGTGGTACGTTGTTCTCCGGGCTTCGGCAAGCTTGCTCACGGTGCTGGAGGTCATGGCACTGTCACTCTCTGAAGACACATCTGCGGGATCTCTAAAAATCAGAAGATGCGTATGGATTTCAAGGGACTGGGTTTTAAAGAGTACATCGTATCGTACCTGCCAATACACAGAACACTGGAAACAGGACCGGAGTTACTTGGAATATGTAGAGATAAGTGACTGCTATCAAAGATGAAGATCAAACTAGCAGTGGCACAGAAGCCTAACAAGTATAAGGAAGGTGGCACCATGAGCCAGGGCCTCAAATATCAGGTTCTCAAATGATTCGGTCTCAAGGTCCCTTTATGTGCTTAAAACCTCTGAGGACCCCAAAAAGCTTTTATGTATATGGGTTAGATCTATTGAGATTCACTGTATTAGAAATAATGAGAACATTTTAAATTATTAATTCACTCAAGAATAATAAATCTATTACATGTTAACACAGCATGTCTTTATGAAAAAAATCTGCATTTTTCAAACCAAGAACATTAGTAAAGAGTGACAATATTGACTGGCCAAGTGACACAGCACAACACAACACTGATAGAGAATTTTTTTGAAAATCTCTATGATACCCAAGTTTTTCCGTTGTTCTTTCAGGGAAAAATAGTGTCCTATGAAAAAACCTACTACTGCTTGCAACTCACTCAAGTGCTTTTCCTTGAGCCAACCATAGCAACAGTTTCTGCACACTTCCCATTTCATCAGATGTGTATGCAGGGCCAAGACAATAATACAAATAATTTCTATTGCTTCATCAAGAACATTCATGTTGCAAAACTGCTTTTCTTTTTAAAGCACTGCAAGCACATGGTGGAATACAGTGACTGTTACTGTAGTTGGGTGTCACTGCCTTGAAATGTGCCAAGGCTGAGAGGCTTCACCCACCATGGCTTGTGAGCCACCAGGGCCAATGTCAACAGAGTGAAAAAGGAAGATCGAGTGTTAGTACAGAACTATAAAAACAGCTCTGACCACACAGGGCCCCCTGAAAGGGTTGCAAAGGCCCACTGAAGTCCACAGACCGAACTTGGGGAACTGCTGGTCTAAAGAGTGGGTGGGAACAAGAAGTCAGGGCGGGCACAAACGCACAGGAGGGAGAGCGCAGTGTGTCTGGAAGCGGAGAGGATCGTGGGGCTGTGCGCAGAGTGCACAAGGAAGCGCCAGGAGACGGCGGTGGTGAAGCAGGGAGGAAATGGGAGACTGCCCAGGGCCTTCTGTGCTGCATTACGTCCCGACGCTGTTCTCTTGGCCAGTGGTTCTTGACCCTTTTTCCTTCTGCCACAACACACATGTGGCGCCACTCCTGCCACCTGTCACAGGTAAGACGGGGTGAGGGACTACGGCCAGTTCTAAGCTGTCCCGCTTCTTTCTTCTCCCACTCAAGGAAGTGTAAAAAATGTGAATGACCAAGAAATCTTATTATAGGGCTAACTTCAAAACCATCAGTTTTAAAAAATTAATACTATGTAATTATATTGCAGTAAAAAAACTTAATTGGCACAGGTGGGAAGGAGAAAGTTTTTCTCCACGTTTGCTCCTCTGTGACTGTGTGGGCAGCTGTTGGTCTTAGCGCCCTAAAATCCGCAACAGTGTCTTGGTCTTGGTTGGCTGCAATATGTTTAACATTGATATCCTGGCCCATGAGAATTTTTTCTGACCATTACAAAAGCTTATTTAAAAGTTCAATGGGCAAATGTACACAACTCTATTTTTGTCTTGTAGTAAAACAAGGGCTGTGGAAAGGGGACGTGTGGGAGCATCTGATTTCTCTGGTGAACGCGGCCGTTCTTTCCGCCCACCCCGGGGCTTCTGACACGATGACACAAGCTCCCCGGTTGCCGCGCTCCAACACGGCGCTATGGCCCACTAGGGGCCATCTCCACACGGTCGCATATCACGAGATTCAGAAAGGGGTCAAAGCCCCACAGTATTCCTTAGACATGTCTGCCACCATTTAACTTCAATGGTAATTTCTTGTCCCTAAATTTTTTAACTTGGGAGGGTGAGCTTTGCTCCCGGTGACCACTCAGCACGCTCAAAGATACCTCCAAAAGGAATTCGTGGCCTCTCTCAATGTTCTCGCAGCAGGCCTCGGCCCATGAGCATTTAATTGGGCATAATGTTTCTATTTTGTCAGCTTTTTTATCCCCTTTTGCCTGGCCAGTTGTTTACACCAGTTTTTGGGTAATCCAGTTTTTCCTTACTCATCCAAAAAAACCACCATACAGGTTTATTTCTGAAAGTTCTATTCTACTGTATTTTGAATGTGCCTTTTTAGTTTACTACCAGCTATTGTGAACGATATATTACTTGGTAAGAATTCAGAGAGGTTTTCAAACTAGAAGTAACAGACTTTTAAGCTTAGGAAGCTAAGCCTGGCAACAGACGAAGGGGCACAGTGAATTCAGCAGAGGCACGGAGCTGGCAGCAGCCCACTGACCATGCAGCTCTGGGGAAGGGGCTGGAAAGTGAGGGAGAAGGGACGGACAGGAAAAGCCTCAGCTGAGACAGCCTAGTGGTGAGTGAGGAGGAAAAGGAGACTCTCCAGTGGTGTTTCCAAACCTGGCTGCTCATCAGCATCATCTGGGCAAGTTTTAAGTTTTTAAAAAGTATTATGAGACGGACTGGGGGGCTGGAGGTGTGTTCTCTGGACCTGTAATTTTCAAAAGCTCCTGGGTGACTCTGAGGAACAGCCAGGGGCGGACCCACGATGTTGCCACCCCACGGACTCCCGAGCGTACCCATGTACTACTGCTTAAGAGCAGACTTAGGATGCCTAGTGCTCGGCAGCAGCTGGTCACCAGGAAAAGGCTGTCCCCATGTGAGAGACGCCAAGCACCAGATGTTTTCTTCCATTTTAGTGCATGAGTTCTCTATGAAGTAGGCATTTATGGTATTACCCCTAACAGACAAGGAAATAAGACTTCGAGGCTCGAGAACCTGCCTCACAGTAGATAACTAATAAACAGCCCAACTGGGACTGCAGCCGACACCGGCCACCAGACGGTTTCGGATCAGGAGTGAGTCAGCACCTCACTGGGAAGCTGTAAGAGTACACAAGCCTGGGCCCCACTCCATGGCCTCCACCCTCTCTCTACCTTGGCTGCCTCCCTGCTTCATGCAGTGTGCAGTGTTTGCTGAAGCAGATAAGACTTCATTCAGTGTAATTACCAGGAAAACCAACAGCCCCAGAATGAGGTCAAATGAATGAGGTGCTGACACACTTGAAAAATATTTGATCTCTGGGACCTGATCTGCTCTAGAGTCGAAAGAGTTGTTTACTGTACCTCGCACCAGTCTTTACTTCCTCGATTGGAAAAATGACGGAGGTGAGCTCTAATATATGAGATCGCCGAAGATTCGCCAGACGCTCATAATGACTTTTTAAGTCAATGATTTTTTTTTCTACTAGGTCACCAAGTTTGCGATTGTGCCTCTGGATCTTCTCCTTTTTCTCTTGATGCCGCTCTGCTCGAGTATAAAGCTTCTGATTCTTTTCCTTGGTTTTGAGAAGGCCTTCAGAAGCTAAAATAAATCATACCCAACAGTTACCCCTAAAAAGAGTTCTGGAATCCATTAACTCCCTTGAGATTTGTTTGCAAAAGGTTGTGGGCATGGCAACTAGCCTGCGTTTCTGTTCTGAAGAGCAGGGCTCCCAACCCGGCAGGCCACCAGAACCTCCCATAGCAGCGCACTCAGTGTGACGGTCCATCCGCCAACTTTTGCCAACCAGGCTAAGTACAGAAACACAGACTAAGTTCAGGGAATTTTCTTTTGACATTGTCATAACATTGAAGCATGCAGTCATTTTTCTAGTGATTAATTTTATTGTACTCTATAAAAGTATTGGTATTGGTTTATGACAGATTGGAAATCAAAGAGAAAAAGACTGGTCTTTCACTACAGACAGTTTAAGAACCACTAACCCAGTCACCACTGAATGAGACTGTAATTTCCTAAACCTAGGGTGGGTCCCAAGATTCTCTCTGTAGATTTTTAAAAGGTTACCAGATCACTCTGCTAGGGATGGAAGCCACTGTTATAAGTCCACTGCTTTAGAACCGTATCTTTTATTTTCTGTGGTTGTTGCTTTTGTATTCTGGTATTACAAATCTATTAGAGCTGACCAAAGTTTAAACTAGCTCATCTGACAAATGTACAAACTCAGTAAGTTCAGTAAGTTCAGCAACTTCAGGTTCTCAGATGCCCAGGAGCAAACTCCTGGTAGAAACACCATGGGAGGATGGGGAAAGAGGGTGAACCAAGGTTAAGTGACAAGTCCCTGCACTGCTGCTGAACCAGAGTCTTTGGAGAATGCATGCAAAACTCAGTGGAGAATCGGCTGCCCGTAGTTCTGAGCACCCCTCCATCGTGTTGCCCTGCTTCTCTAGCTCATCACCTTGGTGAAACTCCTCAGGAGTTGTCCTTTATAAGGACAAACGTTTTCAAAGGAAGCTTTTACACCCTGCATACCACTCTAGCATATTGCTTCTGAAAGCAATGAATGGAGAGGAAAGGGGATTCACAAGGTATGATGGTGACTCACTCTAAACTTGAAACACTGATCTTCAGAAATACACAAAGTATTTCTAAGGATACAGGGTATCTAAGAGGATTCTCTTAAACTTTGCTAATCACCTATGACAGTATCTGTAAAAATATAATGTAAGATTAATATAGATTAAAATATGTGTAAGACACTACAGAAGAAAAAGAACAATATACTATGCTTCTGGTATGAGTAAGTATAAATGGGTACCAAGTTAGACTCCGAATCCCCTGTTAGCTAGGGCAAATGGAAAACATACATTCCTTAACCTAAAAAAAATTTTTTTAATGACTTTTAAAATTTATTTTTAGAGAGAGGGGAAGGGGGAGAGGTAGGGAGAAGAGAGAACCATCGATGTGCACGAAACACTGGGTTGCCTCTCGCTTGCTCCCCAACCAGTGACCAAACCTGCAACCCACCCAGGCACAAGCCCTGACCAGGAATCCAACTGGCAGATGCTGGCTTTACAAGGCAATACCCAACCAACTGAGCCACATTTGTCAGACACATTCCTTAACTTTTCGAAGTAAATGAAAAAGAGAGCAGTTTATTTAAAGGTCCTTAAGTCAGAATTCCTTACACAAACATTTTGTAAGTAGAGAAAGGCAAGCAGTAAACTTTCCAGGTTGCTACCCACCCCCCTCTCTTTCTCTGTCTCTCTAGTTCACTAATCCCAGGAAATTCCACATGCGCTCCTTATATTAGGGGTGGAGGGAGGGGGTCAGATTACTTACTTTTCTTCATTTCTTCATTTCCTTTACATATTGTTTGTTTCAACTGTTCAATCCTCATCTTGCAGGACATTATTTTCCATCTCTTAAAAAGTAAGCAATAAATATTAGAAATGTTGATCTCATAATTAATGATTATCTACCTGGTATCATTACCTATTTTTAGGTGTATCTTAGAAAACATAATGGAAAAAAAGACCATTATATTTATTATAGTTTTGTAACTATGGTAGATTACCAAAAAGAAAAAAATGTTATTTTGATTCTATGCAGAAGCTGCTAGAAAAGTAAGAGAGGAAAAAAATTCACATAAAAAATTAAAAGATATTCTCTTAACATGCTCCATCTAATATAAGCTACTGGTCACACATGGCTATTTAAAAGTCCATTAAAATTACATAAAATAAAAAAACTCAGCTGCTTACTCACACTACCTGTATGGCATGTGCTCAACACCACACATTGGCTAATAGCTACAATATTGATCTGTGCAGACACAGAACATGGGCATCATCCCAGAAAGTTCTACTGATGCCCTGCTCTAAACTCTTAGTGCTAGTTACAGAGGAGACCACAAACATCCTGTACTATCTCTCTGACACAATCAACAAGTACTTTCAAAATAATTAAAACTTCAGTAAAATAGAAGTTTTTTAACAAGATGTAAATAACTCATATAAGATTTCCTGAAAAGCCTCAATTATACAAAACATAAAATTACCCCCCCTCCCCCGCCACCACCACAAAAAAAGAAACCTGAAATTTCCTCTTTACATTACCAGGATTTAGGTATTACTTCCCCCAAGGTAAATAAAGGATCATCTGTAAAAACATGACTTAGTAATCAGTTAAAAAGTATAACTATCTATTCTACAATGTCTCCATAAATGTGGCCAATTAAAAGCTTTGAACAACATTCAAACGTTTGTGGTGCTTGATAGTAGGATAATACGAGATACAGAGCAGGTCACAGGGATGTCCCAGGGGGTGAAATGCCAACCTCTCCAGTGGAGTGAGAGAGACATTTGCAAACAGGTTCTTGGGGATTGGTGGATTCAGGAGAATTGGCAATAAGATGTCTTCACTTTTAAAAGTATTAGTCTTTAAGAATCAATATTGCAGTTTTTGATAGAAAAATTAGCAAATGGTACAAGGAATGTAGAAAAATGGGAATGGAATTCTTTGCAAATGGCCTTTTATGATCTTTTTCTCTATGGAGTATTTTGTTTCTATAACATTCAGAGCATGAATAGAATTCACTTCTATCATAAATATTCTTTAAGTTATTTAAAAACTATGAGTGATGCTTATTATTGTGAAAAAATTAGACATCACAGAAAAAAAGTGATTGCTAGCTTGACTCCTTCCCCTTCCTCAAGGGTAATCTTGAAGTTTGGTGGACATCTTTCCAGACTTTTTAGAGCACATTTATATTTAAAGCAGGTACTCACAAATATGGATTCATACTTTGGCTTACTTTTTTTGATTTTTCATTAAAAAGCTTATCTTGGACATCACTTTGTATCAATACACATAGACTGACCACATTCATTTTAACAGCTACACACTGTCATATTTATTGTATCCTGCTTAGCATTTAATTTATATGTTAACTTGACTCCTCATGCGGCAGTCAGCATCTTTATCCATAAATCTCTGCATTCGTATGTATCTCCTTAAGAGGAAAACTGCTAGATATACCACACATGTATCAGGAAAACCCCCCATAAAATTGTCCCCCAAGTATGTTGATGTGTATTTACCACCAACAGTGAATAAAAATGTTATCAACCAAACTCCTTATTTTCATATGTTGTACTCATTTTTTCCCAGTTTATGTTAATTTTGCTTGGGGTGTTTAACATAAAACACCTTTTATGTAGTATGTCAAAATGTTTTCCTTTATGGCTTATCCAAGTACTCTCATCCCCAGAATATATAAACTCTTTCCCATACTTTCTTTTCATATTTTGAGTTTATTTTTTCATATTTAATCATTAACCCACCTAAAATATGTGTTTACAATGACTAAGTTTTCTCAAAAAGGACAGCCCACTGCTCTTGTATTTCTATCTATACCAGACTTCCTAATTAACCTTTACGATGGCTCCCTACTTAGCTGTCAATACCCCATTTTTGATATCTAGATAAAATATTTGAAAAGCCCACACTACAAATACACTCAAGAGAGGACTTTGAAAAATGAGGAAAAACAAATTTAGATTTACAATGATTTTTTAAACTCCACCAACTTAAAAACATGTAACCTCAAGTACAACGAATATTATTGAACTAGCTCTTACAGCTTACCAGCTGATCCGTTATCCATTTTCCTTCCATAGCTTTCAACACTCTGTATGGAGAGGAGACAAAGAGACATATAGAACAGGCCCTTACATAATTCAGTTTTGTAAAGCTCAAAAATGTAAAATCAACTTTTAAAATAAGTTCTTATAAATGGCTAGAAATACCAAAGTATTTTCCAAATTCTGTTCTCTGTAATTTTTTCTCACCTCCTTCCTTCTGCGCTTCTGACACAGCCCAGAGCTTTTCTAAGTACACTCACGATAAACTTCCATAACAGCCACAGCCTTTGTCCTCAGTCACAATAATTCCCATCAGTCATAATTAACAATAATGACAGTCACAGGAGAATGCATGGTTGAAAATGCTACGATCATCTCCCAAAGAAAAGGCACAAGCCAGCATCTGTAAAAATTTTTTTTTATGGAGTAAAGTGTTCTATAAAGTTTCAGTGATCAAATAAATTAGAGAAGTAATTGAGCTAAATTAATCCAAGTAGGTTTCTCTAATGCCAAAGCATCTCAGAATATTTAATCCACTTACTAATGTGTTATTAGACTTGGGCTGTATGTGCCTGCAGAACAGTGACTGGGTCAGTTTGGGACAGAGGTTCTATATGAAAATTCTCAAATCCAGAGTGAGAGAGATGCATCGGGGTGCTTGGTAATAACTCAGATACCCAGGCCTCCCCCCAGACCTACTGAATTAGAGTATCTGAGGATTCGGTTTGAAGACTCTGCATTTAACTGTGACCTCAGTTACTGAATTCTGATGTAGATGACCACACTCTGCGAAAGCACTGACAGAGAAGAAGGTAAATGAAAGCAGTAACGTCCTGCAGGAGCCACCTAACTTATGTCTAAGCAGCCTACTCTCCTGGACCCATTTGCCACACATCAAGGGTCAGGGCTGGGGCTTGCCTTGACATCCCACCCCGCCGCTGAGTGCCTACTGTGTACAGGCCCCGGGACTGATCCCAGTATTTCCTAGAAACTTACAACTCTCCTATTTTGCTTCTAAATTTACTACGTTAGCAATCCATGTATCTGTATACCATAGCACTGAATTAATCCACATGGTGACTGGATATCTCCACAAATTAAAAAGCATAATGAAAACTTACTCTTTTTGAAATTCTTCTTGCTTGCTCTTAAGTTGACTTAACCGCTCCTTCTTGTCTATAAACCTGTAAGAAAAAAATTCGGTGATTTAAATATTCTTTTTTTCCCCCCAGTTCAATGAAATTATACAAACTCCTGGAAGCCAATCATTTCTGCAGACTCATCTGGGAATGTCTGTCTTGAAAGTAAGTACTGTTTACTTCTCAATGGGATGCACACAGCTGCTTACCACTTGGTTATTTTATTTTTTTTATAGATTTATTTATTTTTAGAGAGCGGGGAAGAGGAGAAAGAGAAACATTCATGTGTGGTTGCCTCTCGTGCGCCTCCTACTGGGGACCTGGCCTGCAACCCAGGCATGTGCCCTGACTGGGAATCAAACCAGCAACCCTTTGGTTTGCAGGCTGGTGCTCAATCCACTGAACCACACCAGCCAGAGTACCACTTGTTTATTTTAAAATTAAGTTCAAATTCTCAGCTTTAAAATTCTTTCATGGGTTTATAAAATTTGTCTACAGATTTCCACCCCTAGGTTAAATTATTTTCCAAATGGGCACATCAGAACACTAACATGAATTTGAATTCAAAGAAACTGAGACTTCTGTTACAAAAAATAATTTTAATTATAAAGCTTAATTTAATCCTACTCTCAACTACCAACTTGTTTCTTATAACTTTTAAAGTACTATTTGTTCTCACTGATTTTATTGCTAGTCATTGCAGTTTAACAAGTTACTTTGTAAAAGTTATCAAAAGGAAGGGATATCATATCACAGTTCATTTTCTGTCAGTCTTCTACTCCCCTCTCTTCCTCCCTCCCTCCCCTCTCTCTAAAAATAATTCTTTTTAAAAAAAGTTATAAATTTCCGAGTACTGCTTTAGCTATATTGAAAATTTTGATACAGTGTATTTTCATTACCATTTAGCTTGAAATTTCTAATTTTCCATAAGATTCCATCTTTGACTTACAAATGACTTAGAAGTGTATTGTTTAATTTCCAGATATATTGGTTTTACTAGATAACTTACTGTTATTATTTTCTTATTTAATTCTGATGTTGTCACAGAATATACTGTGAGATTTCAGTCTTTCGATTTGAGACTGCTTTATGCCCTTGACTTTGGTTTGCCTTGGTGAAAGTTCCATGTGCACTTGAAAGAACATGTATTCCACAGCTGCTGGGTAAGTGTTCTATGAATGCCAACCAGCTGACGGTGGCTAGCAGACTAGATCCGTGCTGTTCAATGTAAACACTGGCCACACGTGGCTACGGAACACCTAAAATGTGGCTTATTGCTTAATAAGGATTCGGTTTAAAAAAACTGTAGGACTAACACTGTGCAACTGATCTTTGACCGAGCTAACAGCGGCTCACTGTTTGCAAGGAAACAAGGGCCACATCACGTGCTACAGTAACAGGGTGCGGAGGCTAAGAGCAAGCTTTCACCTGTCTCCTTAATTTCTCTCTCACTGCAAACAATTTAACAGAACCTAAAGATCTCTTCCTTACAATAATCTAGAACGGCGATCTTCAACTGGTGTGCTGCAAGAATTTTTAAAACATGCAATACCTGTCTATTTATTCAGGGGCACTGACCCCTTTTCTTTTTTATTTATTGACTTGAAAGAAAGAGAGGAAGGGGGCAGGGGAGAGAAACACCGATTTGTTGTCCCACTTATTTATGCATTCACTGGTTGATTCTTGTATGTGCCCTGAATGGGCATCGGACCTGCGAGCTTGATGTATGGGGACAATGCTCTAACCAGCAAAGCTACCCAGCCAGGGCATGACCTCTTTTCCTTTAGATTGTCAAATAAAAAATGCCAACAGCCAACACAACAATAGCCATCTGGTGTGCATAATTCAAACTCTATACCTATTTTTTTTCAGTCAGGTCAGCAAAAAATACATTTTTTGGTGTTGCACAGAATTTTAGTAATTAGTTTATGTGTGCCATGAGATGAAAAATGTTGAAAATTGTTGATCTAGATGTCTCTCCAAAATACTATTTCTATAACCCCATGTTTGAAACATACACAAAAGTATTTTACTTCTTAAGTGGAAGGGATTAAAATGGTCTAATTATAATCATTTAACAGTCACTGAAAAGGTACAATACATAATATATTAAACAAAAAAGCAAATGAAGCAATATATGACTAAGTTAAAATTAAATTAGAAATTCAGTTCCTTAGTTTTTTTTTTTTAAGCTTTTTTTTTTTTTTTAAATAGTAGGGTTGTTTTTTTTTACGAGTTACAGTTATTTGTTTATTTATTTATTTGTTTATCTTTAGAGGGGAGGGGTAGGAGAGAGGGAGAGAAATATCACTGTATGGTTGCCTCTTGTGTGTCCCATGCTGGGAACTGGCCTGCAACCCAGGCATGTGCCCTGACTGGGAATCGAACCACGATCCTTTGGTTCGCAGGCCCGCGCTCAATCCACTGAGCTACAGTTCCTTAGTTTTACTAACCACATTTCAGTAGCCCCAAATGGCTACAGTGTAGCTATAGCTACAGAACATCCCGGCAGAAGTTCTACCAGGTAGCACTGCAATGGCCAGTATGGCGGGAACTGCGTGAAATAGTATTAGAAAACTCAGAAACCAATGTGGAATGTGGAGTAACCCAAATATTTGTCAATCGACTTATCAGACTTTTACTATGTGCCTGCACAGCAAAGGATCTTCCATAATATTAGGAATTAATTAGGGAATATTAAGAATATTAAGAATATATCTAATAATTCAGCAGCTGAGTGCATACTCTGCGATATATTACTTAATGTGGTGATTCATGTTCCCATAACCTGAAGGGGATGACAGACTGACAAGACTCATCAAACTAGGCACACGCAGGACTGACAGGATAAAATCTTGCTTTCAGAAGCTATAAAGGATCTCCTTTCAGATCTGTCATAAAAACACCACCCCACTTTGCACTAAAACAAACTGGGATGACGAACAACTCTGTCCAGCTCTGTACGGAGCTGGTTGATCCTCCTGGGCTTTGTTAAAAACAACAAACAGAAGAATCAAAATTTAAAACAAATATATAGAGGACAGCAGGAATAATAAACAGAAGAAATTCCTACTGTCCCAAACACTTCATGAGTCATGTTATCTTTCATGAAGGAAGTTAAAATTATGTGGTGTTAATAAAGCTAAACAGCAGATGATATCAAGCAATGTGGCTGGGTCAGCCTTTCAGCTGCTCATCAGCACACTCATCCATTCTCAGCATTCTCTACCCCACCACTCATGGAAATATGGTCGAAACTTCCCGAAGTCCATGCTATCTCAATGTGCTCTTCAACAAGTGGAAAGATTAATACATAGCCATGATATTCAAACCACACTTAATGACATGTATTTTGTGTTTAAAAAAAGGGGGGGAGAATCATATTTTAGGTACTTTCAAGTTGAGTTTATCACATAAAATATCTTGTAGGTTTTTCCTTCTTTAATAGGCACACAGAATTTCATCAAATAGACATCATATAATTTAGAAATACAGAAATAAGGCGGTGAGGCTTCTCAGGGAGGTGAGGACACAGATGCTCCTGGGAGAAGAGGGCACAGCAATCTCCTTACTTTGGTAGAGATGGTTAAAAAACTAAGTATTTCTTAAATTAGGATACTAACAAAACTACTACCCATCAAATTTTTCTCCCTTAAATTCTTTAGGCATACAAGGGTATGATGTTTATGGACAAATGCAATAGAGAAAAAACATGGTCCTTATCAGGATGGTTCTTTTGTCAGAATATTTAGGATATGAAAAAGTGCAGTAAAAATACTCCTCTGGCAGGAATGAAGGTTAAGTCATTAATAGAACACAGAAACAAACTACTGTTTAGTTTCCTCACTTGTAAAATGGGAATAATGCCTATATGACTTGGTTATGGGGATTAAATAAGATAAATGCAAAAGCATCAGGTAAAGGCACTTAGCACATATTCTTATTTCCCTTTTCTCCATTATAATGATTTACCACTTAATCTTACTAATGGACTAAACTGAACTATATATATAAAAATACAGTTCGGATCTGGAAGTGAATTTAAAAATTAGCATAGTCCAGGAGTAAGGCATACTTCTCTGTTTCTTTACTTTTAAAACAGGTTAATAATGCCTGGGTTTATGGTAGGAAATAAGTGGTAGATAATAAATGTGAAAACCTTTTATAAATTCTAAAAGGTATAATGATGACAGTAGCCAGTGATACTGATGAAAAACAAAAGTTACATTTTCTCAGGAGCTCCACAAGTGTGGGTGTGTGTACGATTAATAAACTGCATGGGATGGGGGTTCTTCCCGATGGACACACTCAGACAGCAGTAAGGCCGGTGAGTTCGTGTCTAAAGCTGCCCCTAGAGCTTTTGTTCTGCTGAGTGGGGTATACAAAGGTGGGCCCAGAACTTCATTCTCAAGACAACAGATTTTTATAGGCAGGCTGTAGTTACTGACAACCAGAATACTACAGGCAGCACAGAAATATCTAAAAGGTAATTTTTTGGATGTCTTCCTCTTGAAATCTTCACTAACATCTAAATTTCTTGCTCATCCTTTATCCCACTTCAGTTTGTTTAGTGCCCATATTTCTGTTTTTTGGTAAAAGTGTAATCATACATTCTTAAAACTCATCAGTGAAGGCAGTGCTACCTCATTCCTGAAAATGTACTTATAAAAGCAAAAACCATATGCTCATAATAACGTGTCTGCCTTTTTAATCCATACTTTAAAATAACTGGTTCCGCCCTGGCCAGTGTGGCTCAGTGGATTGCAAACCAAAGGGTCTCCAGTTCAATTCCCCCTCAAGGTACATGCCTGGGTTGGGGCCAGGTCTCTAGTAGGGGGCATGGGAGAGACAACCACACATGGATGTTTCTTTCCCTCTTTCTTCTTTCCTTCCCCTCTCTGTAAAAATAAATAAATAAAATCTTTAAAAAATAATGAAATACCTGGTTCCTAAACCAGCAGGCTGATTTTCCTGTACCTGCAGTTCCTGGGTCTCCTCAGGTGACATTCCCCATCCCATTCCTACACCTACTGTAAACCAGTAACCGACTTATTTCCAGTTTTGACTGGAAAGATGACTTCAACTTGTTAGTTCCCTACTGAGTAACAGTGCTATTTTTGGTGTCAAATAAATGTATAATGCAGAAAATTATGTTCCTATCAAAAGACCTGCAATTTTAAAATGTCCACCAGTATATGATCCAAAGACTGTGTTGACAGTACTGCTTAATATCACTCCTCTTCATCTCTTAAAGAAGCACACAAGTTAAAAGGCAGATGAAAAGGTGGAGAAGTGGGTATTGTTTTAGTACTGGAGCCAAAGTGGGAGATAAGAAAAAAACAGTGTTGGTGAGGATATCATGGTATAAGGAAGTCTTCCCACTATTGAACATGAAACAAAGAAATAGTGAGTTTAGATATTTTTCAAACAGTCTGTCTGCCAACTCATACTTTTCACAAAATTATATAAAGACACATGCTCCCTTCTTAGGAGGCAAAGGAACTAATTATTGTGAGAGAGATTTAGTCTTTACTGTCTAATTTTCCTTGAAGTGGTAAACCATTAAAACCTGTACATTCAGCTAGTCCGTTAATGAACCCTAAAATTTTGAAAATGCATTCGCAGGAACTTTCACACGCATCACCGCGTTCACGATCCGTGCAGGCACGGCTGGGCTGGCTGACTTACTGAAAAGGATCAGAGGTTAAACATGGGCTTTTAAACTGCCATTAAGTCTCCATATTTTATTTCAAGTGATTTCCCAATTAGCAAGCAGCTTTTCATAAAGAGTCTGAAAGCAAAACACAGCATACAAAATTTTAATACAGACAAAATATCTCACAATCTACCTTTGACCCACAGAATTTAAGGCTTATGAGTAAGTCAATATAAATCATTGAGAGCAGAGACCAGCCTTTCTCCTCTGGAAGACTATTTATGCAGGTAACTGCACCCAGTGAGAGTTCACTAAAAATAATCTGGCTATTAGGATAATGGTCCTAGGTCTCAAGGGATTCTTTCATCCTAGTAGATTCTTGGCATTATTCTGGGAATGATGAAAACGAACACCTCTTCTTAAAGAATACACAGTTCAGAAAAGGGAACAATGAAAAGTGAAATGCCGCTGGCTGAGCAAGAACACTTGGGCAGTTTTGTTGTCCCTGAACCCTAAATTTTCTTTTTCATTTCTCAATTTTGAATGGTTCTGGTATTTGTTCTTTATTTTTCATACTCAGAAAAAGAAATCCACCAGAGCACATCCCTATTCTGAAAACTCACTTTAATGCTCAGATTTAGCGAAGAATTTGTGTTTTTAAAGGTGTATTGCCTTTGCCATTCCTTTGATGATGTGCCCACTACATGAATCACTGGTGATCTGATTGAACAAAACCAGAATTCATGCGTTCATGGAACTACATTCTGGACGTGGAGATCTTCCTGAAATACATAACATTACACATTATGCTCAGTACCAGAAGCGACTGAGTAATGCTGTAGGAAATAGTGAGGGGAAGATGGAAGTGTGAACCGACCTTAGTGAAGGTCACAGAAAGCCTACCTAAAGAAGTGATTTAAGACAGACAGATAAGATGCCAGTCAGGAGGTACAGTGTTCCAGCAGAGGGAACAACAGGAAGGAGAAAAGTCCAGTGGTAGGAAAGTTTCATGTGTTTGAGGATTTGAGAGGAGGCCCTGACTATGAAGCAGTGAATGAGTATGAGGGAGAATGCATGACGAGTTTATTTTTGAGTAGTTAACATATGCCTGACATCATTCTAAGGACTTTAATGCATGCTCTTATGCAATCACTACCAGATACCTATGAGGTTAGAGACCCTGCCATTTTCAAAATGAAATAAGCAAGGATAGGCAAAGTTAACGAACTTGTTCAAAACCACAGAGCAAGTGGTGGAGCTTAGATTCAATTGAATGCAGTATGAATCCAAAGCCTACATTTTTAACTCAACCTTATAGCCAAAGTTAGAAGGTAAGCAGTGGCCAAGTCACATGTAACTTTATATGCCATAGTAAGGAGCTTCAATTTATTTTTTTATTAATTAAATTTTGAATTTTATTTTAAATGCAGTGTAAAGTCATTAAAAGGTTTAGCAAAACAATGACATCTGATTTACATTTCTACAGTGGCTGCTGTGTGGAGGCCACAGGGAGGATGGGGAGGAGTGTATGGGTTTAAAAAAAGGTGCGGGGCGGGGTGGGGGAAGGCTTCCAGTCAAGATGGCAGCATAGGCAGACATGGCTCACCTCTTTGTACAACCACATCAAAATTACAACTAAAATATAGAACCATCACTCAGGAATGTCAGAAATTGAGCTGAATGGAAGTCTGACAACCATGAAATCACATTGAATGGAAGTCTGACAACTACAGAGTTAAAGAAACCACATCAATCCAGACTGGTAGGAGGGGCACAGACATGGAATGGGCTCATCCCTCACCCGCATGTGGTGAATAAAAACCCAGGAGGAGCATCTTGGGAGCAAGGAGTCCCAGCCCCACACCAGGTCCCCCAGACTAGGATTCCAGTGCCAGGAAGATAAGTCTCCACAACTTCTGGTTGCAAAAACCAGCAGGGATTGAATCAGTGGAAGAAACTGCTGGAGCCCCAAGAGTTTCTCTTAAAGAACTGAACACTCACCTACTTGGACCCACTCCCTCTGAGCTCCAGCCCCACAGTAGCAGCTTGAAAGACACCAGTGGTATATAGGGAGAAATTGAAGTCTGGCATCAAGTCAAGCAGAGGCCATTGTCCCTTTGCTAAACCCTCTCCCCACAGAGCTGGCAGGCTAGTGCCATATCTGAGACTCCATCAACCTGGCTAACACTGTTTGACCCACCTTGGAGATGCCCAGAGGCTCTGCCCCACCCAACTTACAGGCCCACCCAACTTACAAGTCCACCCAAGCTGCTTTTCCGTAAGAATGGCTGGTCTTGGCTCCTATATCCTATCAAACAAGTAACAGCTAGCCTAAGTGAGCCCCAGAGGCAACCAGATTAGAGTCACAGCTTGGCTTCCCCTGGGAATTTCCAAGCCCGGCACAAGTAGCAGCCATCTCAGATTGCTTTATAGCTCAAGCAGGGCATCCCAGGCAAAACACAGCTGGGGCCTGATCTTAGCCTGTAGCACCCGGGAAACCCTGGGGGGCAGCACACCCAGTGGACAGCTACAGACCACGTCAGAGCACCACCACCCAGCCCCTACACAGCTGGTCCTCCACAGAGGGCAGAGATTGGTTGTCAGTGGTCACAGCCAATCTTTGCAGCTAACTGGCCTGGGTAAATCTCTCCCATTGACCTACCAACAGCAACCAAGCCTCAACTATAAGAGAAGGGTGCACCTTGTAGTACTCAGCTTGGATGATAAGGGAGGCTGTGCCACTGGATCCTACAGGACATTTATTACATTAGGGCAAGCCACCAGGACACGGAGCCAAAGCAGCTCTACCTAATACATTGAAAAAACCACAAGGGGGGTGCAAAAATGAGCAGACAAAGAAACATGGCCCAAGTGAAAACACAGATCAAAACTCCAGAAAAAGAGCTAAACAAAATGGAGATAAACAATCTATCAGAGGCCCAGTTCAAAACACTAGTTATAAGGATGCTCAAGGAACTTGGTGAGGACCTCAGCAGCATAAAAAAGATCCAGTCAGAAATGAAGGATACACTAACTGAAATAAAGAACAATTTACAGGGAAACAACAGTGGAGTGGATGAAGCTGGAAATCAAATCAATGATTTGGAACATAAGGAAGCAAAAAACCATCATGCAAAACAAGAAGAAAAAAAGATTCCAAGAAAAAAGCCTCTGGGACAATTTCAAGCATTATAACATTCGCATCATAGGGGTGCCAGAAGGAAAAGAGAAAGAGCAAGAAATTGGACATCCATCTGCAAAAACAGTGAAAGAAATCTTCCCTAATTTGGCAAAGGAAATATACATGCAAGTTCACAGAGAGTTCCAATTATGATGGATGCAAAGAGGCTCACTCCAAAACACATCACATTTAAAAGGCCAAAGGTTTAAGATAAAGAGACTCTTAAAAGCAGTAAGAGAAAAGTTAGTTACATAGGAGGTGGGAGGGGTAGAATGGGTGAAGAAGGTGAGGGGATTAAGAAGTACAAATAGGGCCCTGGCTGGTGTAGCTCAGTGGATTGAGCGCGGGCCTGCGAACCAGAGGATCGCGGTTCGATTCCCAGTCAGGGCACATGCCTGGGTTGCAGGCCAGTTCCCAGCAGGGGACACACGAGAGACAACCCTACATTGATATTTCTCTCCCTCTCCCTTTCTCCTACCCTTCCCCTCTAAAGATAAATTAAAAAAAAAAAAAAAAAAGAAGTACAAATAGGTAGTTACAGAATAGTTGTGGGGCTGTTAAGTACAGTATAGGAAATGGAGTAGCCAAAAACTTATACACCTGACCCATGGGCATGAATAATGGTGGAGCAATTGCTGAAGGAATAGGGGGTGCTGGGTGGAGGAGCCAAAGTGGGGGGGAAGTCAGGACAACTGTAATAGCATAAGCAATAAAACGTAAAAAAAAAAAAAAAAGGAATCAAGAAAGTGGCCGAGAGAGAAAGGATGGCAGTATGCACTGAAGTAGTTTCAGGTTCTATTTTGGAGCAAATCAAATTAGACTTGCCTATGATTTGGATCCCATGGAATAAGAGAAGAGGAAAGTCTAACGTGGACTCCTTAGTAACAAAGGGATCACAATGAATAAAAATGAAATGATTCAGGATCAGGCTAAGTTTGGGAAAGAGGGATGGATTCATTCAATCATTCAACAAATCTGATAAGCATCTACTGTGTAAAGATACAGCAGAGTACAAAACTGATAAAAGTCTTGCCCTCATAGAGCTTACATTGCTGGAGTGGAAGGCAGTTAGACATTAATATGTAAGCCATAGATGGTGATAAGTGCTACAGAAGACAATAAAGCAGGTAACTTAGAAGGGAGGTCACTATTTTTAACAGTCAAAAAGAGTTTCTTTAATAAATGAGCAGAGCCCTAAAGGAAACAAAGGAGGCAGCCCTGAAGATTTCCAGGAGAAGAGCTCCTGGCAGTCTGAACAAGACTGAAATGCCATGAGGCAGGAGTGTTCTTGGTGTGTTTGAGTACTGGGAAAGAGGCTAGGGTGGTATAGCAGAGTGAGTAAATAACAACTATTATTGAATAGATCAGAGAACAGGCAATACAGAACTCTGGTTAAGGACTTTGGCTTTTTTACTTTTTGGCAAAATCTTTCAGGAACCCCATGAAAGATTTCAAAGAGGAATGATGGTGAAGTGTTACTCTGGTTGCAATATGGAAATAACAGTATAAGGGAGCAAAGGTGGAAGCAAGGGCTCAAGAAGCAATACTCCTTTGGTGGATCAGCCCAGGAGGTGATGAAAAGGACTTAGGCTTTGAAGAGTGGATTGAATTTTTAGTTAGGGTGACTTTAAGAGAGTCATCAAGGAAGACTGGTAGTTTTTTGTTTGTTTGTTTGTTTGTTTTTTTACTTTACCAAAGAAGAATGAGGTTACCATTTACTGAGCTCACATGAGCACGGGAGGAACAGATGTACGATGGAAAATAGTAAGTTCAGGTTGCTAGGATAGAGATACTTATTACAAATTTAAATACATATGTTGAGCAGACAGCTATTTGCTAGATTCCAGAGAGATCTGGGCTGGAGATACAGTGTGGCAGTCTTCAGCATACAGATAGATGCTATTTAAGTCATGAGAAGGGATGTGGGAAAACACAGATAGAGGGTCCAGAACTGAACGCTTGAAAACCTCCATCAGTTAGACACTTACATCTCATACCTAGTATTCTTTAAATGAAAAGACGGGTTTAATTTTTTAATGCTACCACTTATTACTTTCTAAAGTCATCAAGTGCATCAATGAGACACAACAATTAACCAACGATTATATCCTAGAAATCTCAAGAGAAAAAAAAAGAAATGAATTCCATTCATAATTAGAGGAATACTAGGAACTCAAAACATTTCCAAATATAGAGGTTGGACAAACTAGTGGTTAAGTGCATTGTATATGGGTTCAGGATGACTGGATCTTAATTCCGTCTCTACACTTAACTCTGTGACCTAGGGAAAGGCACTTACGGAGCAGTTTCCTCAGCAATAAGTTGGGGATAATAATTTATTGGGTTATTATAAGTGAATTAATACCTGAACTTTTGCGATCAAGAAGTTAGCTATCTTACTATTATTGACGCTAAGTTATTGAAACAAAAGTTGAGAGAGAGAGACCCTTCAATTTAACACACTAACTCTTCAATTACCTTAACCATGGACTTACAGCTCTATTTTGATTTCCAAACAAGTTCGTAAATTCAGTTCTCTTAACTAAGGGCTTACAGCTCCTAGTCTGGAGTTTAAAACGAAACCAGAAGGCATCCCCAAACTCCTTAGCATCCAAAAAAAAAAAAAAAGTCAGGGAACTAGCTCGTCCCAGTTCACACAAGAGTAAGCAAGTCTGATAACAAGATCCAGCTGTGGCACAAGGCTCCAGGGCTCGAATCCCTCTTGATTCCCTTCTGGTCTCTCCTCTAAAGAATTAATGTGTTTTCGATGATAGGGAAAGGTTAAACCAAGCCTTGAATGGGAGTGCAGCAAAGTGTCGAGAATCCAACTCTAAGGCGGCAACAGGGGAAAACTTGTCTAGAGTCACCATCTATCCAATGTCAGTACCCAGGAGCACGGTGGGGTTAGACTCCTCGAGAGGGTTATGGGGAAATGGCAACTTAATCTAGTCCCCAACTCCGACCCTGTTCCCTGGAAGCAAATTAGCTATGCTCTCTGTCTCCACCTCCTCTCGCGGGATTCCGCGGTCCACACCTGGGCCTCGGCCTCCAAGCTCGAGCCTCCAGTCTCCAGCGCGGAGCTGGAGGAGACACCCCGGGAAGAAACAATAGGGCCGTAGCGGCCCCCGTACCTCTCACGGTCGCGGCCGTCGAAGTAGACAAAATCGCCGTTCTGAACGCACTTGGCGCAGGTCAGCCGCCGGCGGGTGGTGTTGCACAGCGGACAGCGCTCGACCGCCACGTACAGCCCCTCCGCGTCGTCCACCGAGTCCACCAGCTCTGCGGGGAGCGGCCGAGGCCCGCAACCAGGGGCCTCCGGCGCTCGGGCTCCCTTCCCACTGGGAGACGCCATGATAGCCTGAGAGCGGAGTCAGTCACGTGGGATTTTGTTTTCAACCAGATGCATCCTGGGCGAGGAGGAGGGGCTTGGGGAGGCGGCGGGAGCTCGCGCTGGGGTCTGGGGGGCCCGGGGGTGCCGGGGAGCCTGGGAGCTCCCTCCGCTTGGGCTGGCGGCGTTGTTGCTTTACCTGGCCGCGGAGGGGCAGCGGTCCTGAAGCCGAAGCTTGTTAGAGGGGCCAGTCAGCCAAATGCCATCACCTCTGGGTCACGCCAAAGCTACAGGTTAACGCCTCTAATTTGTGTCCCAAGGATTCCCGGAAAACGTATTGGGAACAAAAGAAGGGACTCTCTTTAATTCTCTATGGATGCTTTAAAATTTGGTTAGAACTACAGTTGGGTCTTGGAATGAGGTTTAGTTTTGGCTCACCTACTTCCTTAACAGCTGCGTGATTTGGGGCAAATTCCTGACCTTTCTTGGTCTGTGTTTTAACCTGTTAAACGGAGAAGTACCTACCTAGCCAACGTCGTGAGAATTCCTGAGCAAATACGTTGACTAGTAATCTAATAATACTTTAATAGCTAACCAGTGGGAACAACCATACTACTGAATGTGGAAATCAATTTTGTATCTTTCTGAAAAGAAAATTAAAGTAATGGCTAACAGTCCGCCCTCCCTTCCCACCCCCAACTATTCTGGGGCACACTCTGAGGAAAAATTAGAACTTGATAGGATTTAACCTAGAAAGGATTCCTCCCAGTTTCTTTTTCAGGGAGGGGTAAAATAGGGTGGGTCAAAAGATTTTGTTAATCAGTGTTTGAATATGCCTCTAACCCACAGAAGGGAAAAAGAAAAGTGGGCTTATTTATGTATGGGTCGAATTACTTAGACCAGTGATTTTCAAAGATTGTTTTGGTAGGCTGTCAGTTGAGGACTGCTGCCCTAAATTCTATCTCTAGCGGGTACTTTTCTCCCAGGTTTCACACCTAAAGATTCATAACTGCCTGTTAGGCATCAAGTGATGTACCGTCGCCACCATAAGCTCAGCATGTTGGAAACAGAACTCTCCCTCCCCACAAATGTTTCCTCCTCCTGGTGAAAGACATAATCACTACCACTTGGAGCCCTCATCCCTCCTTGTTAACCTCCATGTCTTGGTAAAATGCTGATGATTCCACAGACTAATTAGGTTTTGAATCTAAACCCTTTCCTCCATCCCCTTAGTCTTATCTGATCTGTTTTAATACAATTACGTCGCATTATAAAGACACACGAAAAGCAAAAATTCTCCATACTATTTTAAAATACAGCTTACACTAAACCTGAATGGTTCCTGAAAGTTTTAAGATTTATTTTTACGTGAGAAATAACTTGCTCTGATCATTTTTAAAATTTTTGATTTTTCTTAAGGTTTCAGACTTTTATATTTCATTTTTATTTTGACAGAACTCTTCACAGTGCCTGTACCTAATAGCCGGCGTCATCTAATTCAGTATTTTAAAAGACAAAAAACAGACATACTAATTTCTATCCTAGATATTACAGATAGTACCTATTTTATGCAGTTATTTGTGATTGCTATATAACACTATACATTTTCAGAGGACAGTTTATGCACTATATCTTTAGCAAGAGCAGAATATTAAATTTTAATGCTGCTACAAAATCATTCTAGCAAGGCCCTAAATCTCTCCCATTCTGAAATAAGTTTACTTGTTCAGTTTTAAAAATAACATATAAGTCATTTTAAATATGAACTTTGCTTCATAGGCATGGTTACTCACATAGAATCACCCTTTAATAAGTAAAGTCAAAATATGTATGGAACATCTACAGTTAAAGGTAGAAAAGTCCAGCTGTTTCTGTGCTGAGTTTATGCACATACTCAAACCAATATGCTGTGAGATGAATGATATACTCAGGCTTTTTTAAAACCTTTTAGAATAGGATAGATGTTTTCAAATGCTTCGTAGATCTCAGAACGTTCTTTGGCACCTGTAAAGAAAACCCAAGTTTATATAATCTTTAATATAAGAACATTTCCAAATTTTTCTTAAGCCTAAAATTTCATTGTTGCCCTGCCTAGTGTGGCTCAGTTGGGCATCATCCCATAACGCTCAAGGTCACTGATTCAATTCCCAGTCAGGGTATATGCCTGGACTGCACGTTTCATGAAAGTCAACCAATTAATACTTCTCTCCTCTCTTTCCCCCTCCCTTCCCCTCTCTCTAAAAATAAAAATAAAATCTTAAAATGTCATTGTCATCTCCAGTTACTTTTAGTATTGTGACATCTCTTGAGGTGTATCTGAGAGGTGACATTTATTCCTGCTAAAGACAAAATAATTTGGTGATTACATCCACATTTCCACAAACATACCCTCAGCAGAGTTTTCTAGTACTTCCACTATGTGGGTGTATCAGATCATCTTTAGTGACACAGGGCTCAATATGAAATATGGAACGTTATTTCTAAGTGTGCCATGAATATCACCCCAGAACCTGACCTTTCATCAGCACCTATAGGCATTTAGCTACCTGCTAAATGATCTTTCATCCTTTGATCCACTCATCCCTAGTTAAAATTTTGATTCCCTAATGTTGACATACAAACTGGAGTTGAAGTTTTAAATGTCAGTGTATGGGAAGGGATTATCAGAGGGAAAAACTGTACTGGGTTAGCCAGAAAGTTCATTCAGTTTTTTCCATACGATGGCTCTAGTAATGCTTAGTTGTCTTCAACTTCATTTGAAAAAATTCTGTTAGGTTGCATTGTGACAGCTGTCACATCAGCATGCATGTTAAAAAAAAAATCAAAATTGGTGGATTTTTGTGCAGCCATGTTAATATTGAATAGGAAGAAAACAGGCAACATTTTCAGTATATTATGCTTTATTATTTCAAGAAGGTAAAAATGCAACTGAAAGGCAAAAAAAGATTTGGGCAGTGTTGGAGAAGGTGCTGTGACTGATTGAATATGTCATAAGTGGTTTGCAAAGTTTCTTGGTACTATTGACACTTTAGCCAAATAGTTCTTTGCTGTGGGGCTGTTTCATGCATTGGAAGATGTTTAGCAGCATGCCTGGCCTCTACCTACTGGAAGCAAATAGTGGGAGATAGCCGACAGACTCAAAATATCCAAATCAATCAAGTTATTGGTGGAAATTAAAAATGTATCTTTTATTTTGTAGAAAAACTAAATGGACTTTTTAACCAACCCAATACCACTGTCACCCTTAAGAGTCTTCAATTTCAAGAGATCTTTAATTATAACAAACTGCAGTAGGAGTTAAAGGGGTAAAAACATGAATTAGGCATGGTCCCCACCCTTGAGAGACACCAGTCAGTCCCTACTCATCTCTCACCACCAACAGCCAGCACTAACAACTTCCACCTTCAAAGCTATGCAGCACAATGTGCTAAGTAAGGGTTACAGCCTGGTATTGCTTATGTATATGGAGCTGTCTGCTAATCAGGAAATTATTATCTGATATTATTGTGGGAAGGAGGCAAGGAGATTAATGAAAGGAATATAAAAACTTTGAATGAAGAGGAATGAAAAATAGCTTAAGTTGCTAAAGGCTTCTTTGAGGGCTACCAAGTTAGAGAGGGAGGAGGCTCAGTAACAGAGCAGAAGTAACCTGAGAAGTGGTTATCTGGTTTAATTACAGGACTAATCACAGGGAATCACCAAAAGGAGGATCACCAGATTTGAGAAGTGGGTAGAAATCAGGAGGTAGAACCAAAGATGAACTGTAATTTAAAAAATGGAAAATGGGAAACATTGGTAAGGCTAGAGAGAATTTGGTACCCTCAGACATTACGATGGGAATATAAAAATGGTTCAGCCATATAGAAAACCATTTTGTGGTTCCTCAAAAAAGGTAAAATAAGAATTACCACATGAACTGTCAATTTCACTCCTAGGTATATCTCCCCTCCAAATTAAAAACAGGCACTCAAATAACACACGTAGACTTCTGTTAATTGTGGCACTATTCAAAACAGCCAAGAAGGCAAACAACCTGAGTGGTATATATACACATGGAATATTATTCAGCCATAAAAAGGAATTAAGTACTGATACATGCTACAATGCAGATCAGCCTACAAACTAACTGAGAGCAACCGACACAAAAGGTCACATACTGTATGATTCCATTTGTATGAAGTAACCAGAATAGATAAATCCAGAGACCATGCAGATTGGTGGTTACCAGGGGCTAGTGGGAGGTAGGAATGGGGAGAAACTTCTTAATGACATGGGATTTTACTTTAGAGTAATGGCAATGTTTTGGAACTAGACAGAGGTGGTGGCTGTACAATATTGTGAATGCTCGAAATGCCACTGAATTGTTCAGTTGATGGTTAATTTTATGTTATGTGAATTCTACTTCAAATACATTTTTCAGTGTTTTTAAAGAATCAAAGATAAGTCTTTATGAGCTTAAATTACACTTGAGGGAAAGTCACTTTTTAGTAAAAGCCAAAGCATTTACTACTCCACCCTCAAAGATTTGGGATAGGGATGAGTAGTTATTGGTAGTTATTGACATAGTAGCAGAAACTCTGTATCTTTGGGGTAGAAGAATCCCCATATGTCTCAGATAAAATCTTAGTTTCTAGAGAGAATGGTTTTGTAGAAAACAAAGAGTGAATTGGGGAAGAAATACAACGCCAGTATATAAAACTCTGCCTCTGGTTTGATGGACCTTTTTGGCTTCTGAATACATTTGAATGGAACAGACTTCTTTTAGGAGACAGTGACATATATATAGGAAATATACTTCCATTCCCCACCCCACACTCTAAAAATACCAAAACTAAGTTCCTTTTTACATTTCACTGAGGAACATAGCGTCTAGGCCCAGAATTTTGGATAATTATTCACTTCAGTTTTATCATGATGCTTAAAAGAAAGTCAGACCCAAGAGCATTGCATTCAAGCCCAAAGACTGTAACATTCTGGTATCCCCTGGGGAGTGAAAACACCCATCACCCAAGAGGGACCAGGCACTGAGAGTGATCATTATTTTATGTCATAGGAAACCTTTAGACACAAAGGGCTTTAGGGAGATTATTTAGTATCATTTTTTTCACTCCATGTGTGGGAATGCTGGGGTCCAAATGTTGAAGTTTCCTTGAATAATGAGTAGTAGCTATGGGAGAAGACCTCATGTATCTAGTGTTCCTTCTTTTACACTTAAAATTGTCAAATAAACATTGCCAGGGTTTGTAACTGGGTATTAAAATGAGCAGATTTGGTCAATCTAGTCAAATATCTCCACTGAAATGACTGGCATCAAAACTTTAAGGGAACCCAAAGCAATCCACACATTCAATACAATCCCTATCAAAATATCAATGCCATATTTTTTTTTTTTTTACTGAATTAGAACAAATAATCCTAAAATTTATATGGAACCACAAAAGACCCTGAATAGCCACAGCAATGTTGAGAAAGATTAGTGTTGGAGGTCTCATGCAGCTTGATATCAAACTATACCATAAAGCTATAGTAATCAAAACAGCATGGCACTAGCATAAAAGCAGACACATAGATCAATAGAACAGAATAGAGAACCCAGAAGTACACTTATACCTTTCCGGTCAATTAATCTATGACAAAGGAGGCAAGAATATACATGGGGTAAAGATAATCTCTTCAATTAATGGTGTTGGGAAGACCAGACATCTATAAAAAAATGAAGACAAACCACTTTCTTACACTGTACACAAGAATAAACTCAAAATGGATTAAATACTTAAATGTAAGACCTGAAACCACAAAATTTGGCTCCACAAAGGAATCCACCAACAAAACAAAACAACAACCCTCCTTTTCATGGTGCCTTGTAGGTGATCAGCTGCTTCAAGATGAAGCTGAACACCTCTTTTCCAGCCACTGGCTACCGGAAACTCGTTGAAGTGAACGATGAATGCAAACTTCATACCTTTTATGAGCAGTGTATGGCCACAGAAGTTGCTGCTGACACTCTGGATGAAGAATGGAAGGATTATGTGGTTCGAATCAGGCATGGGAATGACAAGCAAGGTTCCCCATCAAGCATGTCTGCCTGCTGCTGAGTAAGGGGCATTCCTATTATGGACCAAGGAGGACTGGAGAAAGAAAGTGCAAATCTGTTCAGGGTTGCAATGTGGATGCCAATCTCAATGTTCTCCACTTGGTTGTAGTTAAAAAAAAAAAAAAGGGAGGGTGGTGGGGGGAAGATATTCCTGGTCCCACTGATACTTCTGTACCCTATTGCCAGGGGCCCAAAAATCCTAGCAGAATTGGCAAACTTTTTAACCTCTCTAAAGAAGACAACATCTGCCAATATGTTGTGAGAAAGCCCCTAAACAAAGAAGGTAAGAAACCTAGGACCAAAACACCCAAGATTCAGTGTCTTTTCACTCCACATGTCCTGCAACACAAACATCATCCTATTGCTCTGAACAAACAGCATGCTAAGAAAAATAAGGAAGAGTCTGCAGAATATGCTAAACTTTTGGCTAAGAGAATGAAGGAGACCAAAGAAAAATGCCAGGAACAGACTGCCAAGAGATGTAGGCTGTCCTCTCTGAGAGCTTCGACTGCTGAGTCCAGTCAAAAATGAGTTCCTAAGAGTTACAAATAAATAATAACAGGCATCAGAAAACCAAACCAAACAAAAACAAAACAAAAACAAAAAGGCAAACTACTGAATGGGAGAGATATTTGCAAATAACATATGCAATAAGGGGTAAATAACCAAACTATATAAAGAACTCATTCAGCTCAATGTTAAAAAAAAAAACAAAACAAAAAGCAAACAATCCTATTAAAAATGGACAGAGGATATAAATAAACATTTTATTCTACAAAGAGGACATGAGGATGGCCAACAGGCACATGAAAACATGTTCAACATTACTAGTCATTAGGGAAATGTAAATAAAAACCATAATGAGATATTACCACACACTTGTCAGAATGGCTATCATCAATAAATCAACAAACATATTGGCAAGGATGTGGAGTAAAGGGAAGTGTAGTGCACTGTTGGTGGGATTGTAAGCTGATGAAGCCACTATGGAAAAACAATATGGAGATTACTTGAAAAATTAAAACTACAGCTACCATGTTACCTGGCAATTCCACTTCGAGGTATTTATCAGAAGAAATCTAAAACACTAATTCAAAAAGATATACACACCCCTATATTCATTGCAGCATTATTTACAATAGCCAAGATATGGAAGTAACCTTAGTGCCCAGCAATAGATAAGTGGGAGCTGTTGTACATATATACAATGGAATATTACTCAGCCATAAAAAGAAGGAAAGCTTGCCATTTGAGACAACATGGATGGATCTAGCGGGTATTATGCTGAGTAAAATAAATCAGAGAAAGACAAATACCACATGATTTCACTTTATATGGAATCTAAAAAACAAACTAACAGAACAGAAACAAACTCATAGATACAGAAGCAAACTAATGGATGCCAGATGGGAGGGTGTCAGGGGATAAGTGAAAAAGGCGAAAGGAATTAAGAAGTGCAAATTGCCAGTTATAAAAACAGTCATGAGGATGTGGAGTACAACTAGGGAATAGATTCAATAATACTGTAATAACTATGTGTGGTGCCAGATGGGTACTAGAATTATAGGAGTGATCACTTTGTAAGGTATATAAACATCTAATGACTATATTGTACACCTGAAACTAATATAATACTGTTTCTCAGTGATCATTGAAAAGTATATAAATAGCAAAAAACCTTTAAGGGACCCTAAATTAACCCCATACTCCTTTAAATAATCAATCAATAATTAAACATCCCAATTCGTACCACCAGAATCCAACTAGATGACCCTTGCCTTTTAAGCAAAATTTACCAGTCCTTTCCTTCAGGTTATAATGACCACCACTTTGGGGGATAAACATTCCTAAGCTTGGTGACTAAGGTGGGAATTCTGTGGCTGGAAAGTCACTGGAGAAAAAAATGGCTTTGAGATCAAATGATAAGCACTCAAAAGCCATCTCCGCCACTAACTAGCTCTGAAATCATAGGCATTGTTTACCTTCTGAGTTTCAGTTTTTTTACCTGTAAAAGAAGGACAATACCTTTCCCAAAGGGTTGTTAGAAAGGGTTAAGTGAGGGAAGGTTTGTAAGAAGTCCTTTGTGACCTTATTTACAAAACCGAAGCCATTTTCATTGCTCTGGAAGAATGTACAGTACTTTAGGATTATGGACGTTGGGATGGCTGGTCCAGGTACACATGGCTTCTCATTTGGTTCTGTAAGAGCCAGTACCGTGTAATTTGTTTATGCCTGTCTCCTTCACCAGGGATGGATTCCTGCCAGACGGGCAGTGCGCTTTTATAGCTTCACTAGTTAAAACAGTATGTGTACCTGGCAGGCACTCAAAGTTTATTAAATATCAATTTTCAATACTACTTGGAATTTCTAATTCTATTCTTATACCAGGTCATAACTACACATCTTATTTTCTCAAGTGATATCGTATATGTACACATATTCACATATATGTTCACACACATGTGAAAATTTTACAAATTGAGAAAAATAGCATTAAGCTCCTAAAGACATGTGTTTCACAGAATATTAGTGGGAGATTACCAGTAATGATTGACAGGGATATTCTGGTCTCTCTCTGGCCTACTCACCAATCAAGTCAGGCTTGCCATTTTCATGCTGCTCTGTGACCTACTCATTTTCAAGAACCACTGACATCTAGCTGATTGAGAGTGACCCTCAGTAACAAAGACCCAGCTTCTCAAGTCCTCTGTGCTGGAGGGAAACAAGTAAACATGAAGCATTCTACTAAAGCCTCTTTAGACTTCATATTCCTATCATCAGGGCAAGGCATCACAGCCAAATCCCGGTCGTCTTCAATGCTAGGGTCACAAGCGAGGAGAGTGGGCTTTCACCGAGAAAATGATAGCTAATGTTTACATTACGCTTACCTAGGCCAGGCACTGTTTCTGTCTCCTCATGACACGTAGCAGGTAGCTTCTATGGCCACCTTCACTTTACGTATGCGGGAATCAAGGTGGAGCACTTAAACTCACTCAAGGTCCTACAGCCGACGAATGGTGATGCCTGGATTCAGGGTGGACGTTTGGCCTGCACAGTCTATCCTCTCGGCCACCACACCACTAAGAGAGCATCTATCATATCTCAGCTGACAAGGAGGAAGAGAGAAAGTGCACAAAAGACCCCACAGGTGTTTTCATAGGATCATCACAGTATAATTCTGGAGCAAAGGCAGAACTGGAGAACAGACTCATGTATAAAAATAAAGGTCAAAAGGAGACATCGCAAATTAATAAGGAGGGTAGAACATGTTGTGTTCAGACAGCCGGCTAGCTATTTGGGGCTGGAGCATGCAGATCAATTTGGCTCATGCCATGTAAACTTGGCATTTATTTTGGCAGAGAAGAGTAAGATGTGTAAAAAATCAGATAGAAATAGCAGACTTCAGTAGAATGGTATGGAAAAAGGAGTCTCAACTATTTACTTGAAGAATTTTAAAAAACTCTTCTTTATGTAAAAATAACTCAACTGGAAAAGGTCACAAATATAACGAAGAGTAATTATCTTTAATGTTATGGTAAACTCATACAAATCCTTGGGGGAGGAACTAATAAAAACTAAGTGGACAAAAGGAATAAGTTATTTACAAAAGATAAAACAATCTTTGTTGGATATAGTGAAAGTAATCAATTTCTATTTCTGATTACCAGTAAGGTTAAAGCAGTGAGATCGTTTCCACTTGTAAAAAAGTTTTCTTTTTTACAGAAAACTTTTCCCGTAAAAAAAAGTTGTGGTTTTGGGTTTGAATGCTGCGGAGGGTTTTTAGAAGATACTTAGGCCCATTGCTCTAGTAGGGACGTATGATAGAACTGTGTTGTCTGTCTCTTCCAAAACAGTTTGGTGATTTGTGTAGAGAACCTTAAAAGTGGTCATATCCTTAGACAAATTTCCATTTCTGAGCATACAAAATAATAAAATAATTCTTTCCACATAAAAATAGACAGTGCCTGTGCCATTTACAAGCAGCAAACCAAGAAGGAACGTTTAAACACCTGACAGTAGGAGAGTAAGTTTGATGCAACAACGCGCCTCAGAACAGAGGGCGGAAAGGGGAGCCTGCTGGCTCAGTCGGCTCTGCTGCCCGCTTTGGTGGAGCCTGCGAGGTGATGATGAGATTTCATTTTAAATGGGTGGGGGAAGTTTTTTTAAAAAGAAGAACATTACACGACACATGTGAATCATGTGAATTATGTTAGATTCACATTTCAGAGCCCTTTCCTTTCGTGACACCTTTAGCCAGTTCTGGTACCACCACAGCAGAGTTCAGGTGTGGCGACAGCGACCCAATGGCCTGCAAGCCTCTGATGTTTAGTATTTGGCCCTTTACGGAGGAAGTTTGCTGACCTTCCTGGGAGAACACTGTGCAACCATTAAAAGCCTTCATAAAGAGTGTGTGAGGAGGGGTTAAGGTCCATATGTTACAATGCTTAATGAAAAGGCAGGATGTAAAGATAGATGTACAAAATGACAAAAAACATGAAGAAGTTACATCGTTTTGGGTATTGGGACTGATGGGTGAAGTTATATTCCTTTCTATTTTCTCATCTTTTTTAGGTGTGCATTCTATAACGGTGAATAAAGCTATTTAAAAGAAAAAGCCAAGCACACACATAGCTGTTGAATTTTGTGAAAAAGTCAGAAAATAACTTTAGAACTTACCTGTCAATACAACTTTTCCAGATACAAAGATAAGCAGCACAATTCGTGGTTTCACCATTCTATAAATAAGGCCAGGGAACAGTTCAGGTTCGTAACTGTTAAGATATGAAAGGAAAAGGTTAAAAGCAGCACTATCCAACTATTTTCCTGTGATATCTAAGACCCCATAAATATTAAAGCTGCATATTAAAGCAGATTTAAAAAGCTATTTTTGTCAAAAACCTTTTGGTCATCTTGATAAAAGGAGTCTTCATTGTCCTAGGTAATTTCTTGTGCCAGTCAAGAACAGAATTCATTTTGGGTCATGATTTTTTTCAAGTGCAAGTCATCCTAAGCTATTAGAAATTAAGGTAACTTAAGGCATCAGATCTTGTTGGTTCCATCTTTCAAAAAAAGTCTGTCAGTAAAAATTCATAGACACCTTTTCTAAATTTTCCAAGTTCCCCCAATAATGAGCACATTGTACATACATTTATAAACTGATAAAGTTATCAGTTTTAGTAGATAGAGCCTAAAAACTTTAGCAGATAGAACCACAGTTATTTGTCTTTGGACAGGTACTGAATAAGAAAGAAAATTAAACTATCCCAAGTTTAAAAAACTCAGGCTTTGTCCCTGTACATAGTAACTCACTCTTATTTACCGCAACATAGTAAACTGGCTGCTCCACAAGGCAGAGGATGATAGGGCTTAGAACTGCTAATCCACACTCGGGCATCAAGAAGAGGCGAGGGACCTGGAGAAGCTTGAGGTGGCCACAGAAAAGAAGTCAGGAAGAGCAGGCTGATAAAGTATAACTATTCTCCAAACAGTGGCTAATGGAGAACAGATAGAAGAGAAAGAAGATATTTGAGAATTGGAACCCTAGCATACACACGAATCATTGCACTTAAGGAGCGAGTCCATGACATGAAAAACTCTATTCCATTCTGTAAAGACCCAAACAATAGAGGATGTGAAACCTCTGATTGACACTAGAAAGAGACATCACAGTGGCTACCATTCTGAGGTACATGGAGGTTGCTGTGGGTGGTCCTAGACATCACCTTAGTCAGGTCCTAGTCAGGTAGACATCACCCTACCTGACTCCAGAATGTCTGTCAAGACTTCTACCCACTAATCATTCCCCACACCGGGGAGACAATGAGACCAGAGGGAACCTTGGCAAATCCCATGGGAACTTCAAGGCTTGAGCCAAGAAAGTGAGGCTGGGGGCACAGAAGGGATGTTTCCATTTGACTTTCCAGCTGAATCCTAGCACTCTAAGAGGGAAAGGAGAACACGAATGTATATAAATGGTGGTGAACTGTATTTGGCTTTCAGAACCATGGTTTTAAGGTGCCAGCCAAATAATCTCCTGATTAAACACTTACTTCACTTTATTTATTCTCTGCCTTCATTTCAAAAGAAGGTTGAGGTAGAAAAAAGAAAAAGAGGTTTTGGTCAGGGATGGAGAACGCCTCCTGAGGACTGAGCATAACACACACCTGCCAATCTCTTGGCCAAGCCAGATTTGACTTACTGTTCAAGTCTCAGCTTAAATATCACTTCCCTCGAGAAGTCTTCCTTGAGCTCCACGCCTCCCCAGTAGCATTATCCCGTTTGATGGTACCAAAGCATGCCAAGCGGGTGAGGGAGTTCATCCTTCATGGTTACCCTAGTTCATTATTGTCTTTGGTTTGTGTGTCTTCCTGTTAGGGAGTGAATTCCATGAGGACAAGGGATTGTGCTGTATTGATTGTCACTGTCAGTGTAGCATCTTCTACATAATAGTCACCTAGATTTCACTCATTTAAGAAACATTTATTATCAGGATATCTTTGACTTTAAAAAAGAGAAGGGAGAAAAGTGCTCAGGGAGAATGGAGAACAGTTACAGCATAGGGAGATTGATGGAGAAGATTCCAGTGTTATCAAATGCTGATAAATACAAATTTGTAGAGCCTGGGAAATCCAATGAACTTGAGGCTGTAACATAAGGCAAACTTGATCGGATCATTAGAGCTGGTGTGTGCCACGAGGTCATGAACACACACACTGGAGTGGTCATCCATGACCTGATGAAGGAGGCTCAATGGAGAGCTCTCGGGAGAGGCAAGAATGATACTAGAATGCGATAGCTGTGGGAATGCAAAGCAAGCTTCCTTGCTGAGTTAAAATTTTAAAAAATGGATGCGATCATGAAACTGGCTCAGAAGGAAGACAGAACTGTGACAGGCCCCCTCCAAGTAGCTAAAAGCAGTGTGTCTGGTGAATTCTCTTCTTGCCCTGTTATCTTTCAGAAGGCAGCAGTCCTGACAAGGGGGCTCCTACTCTAGATTTAAATCTAATCTGCAATGTTGATGGAAATGGGATGAAATGAAACTCAGGAGAAATCGCACACATCATTTTAGAGCCCTAACTGGCCACAAAGGGGAATGCCAAGTCGAATTAGAACTCAGGCGGAGATCTTTCCCACGTGCAAAAAAGTTGGTTTAGAGAGACACACGGGAGGCCCATGGTTGGGAATCTGGAGGATAAGATGGCTTGCGTGTTAAGAAACTCTTAAAAATGAAGATTTTAGTATGAACCTACAAATTATCACAAAATTGAAGAAAGAAAAAGATACCTAAAGAGGCGATCTGTCTTGTGTGGGGGGCTTCCCAGGGAACTCAGTGGATACCACCATGGGTACTCAACAAGCATACGTTGAAAAAATTCGATGCAGAGAAAAAAAGAAAACACAGTCAAGGGGAAAATAAACATTGCCTGAAGAATATTATAAAAGCTAAATCTCAGAATGAATTAAATTTTTTTAAATGTTAGGGGAAAACAATGCAATTTTTAACTTCAGATGTCTCAATAGAAAGTTAACAAATATTAGAGAACGCATGCTTTATGATCCCCATCCTCCGGCAAACAGAATGAGTGCTCAAAGGCAAAGAGAAGGAAAAGTGACAGAGTTAAAGGACTTAAGTTCAAGCCAGATCCAGGGCATTTGTGATTCTAAGCGTTTAAGTACCCTGGTCCAAGAGTGTATCCCAAGGGGTGGTGAGTTTCGGTGTTGATCGTCAACCTCCATCACACTTCTCTCAGATGGATGGGAGAAGCACCAAAGTAGCTGAAAGAGGGAGGGGCAGGTGGAGGAAGGTGGGAGGAGGAGCAGCAGTAGCAGCAGCAGCATTTGCTGTTAAGATGGAAAGTTACATTTAAAGCAGCCAATCAGGCTGGAGATACTCCCCTGGGGATAGGAATACACTGAAGAAGAAACTGCTGGACCACACCTACACATGCACAAGGAACAGCCTCAAACAATCCAACGGGACGAAAACGAGATGGGATTCACCTTCCCTTCAACCCTTTCTCTCTTCACCAGCTGCCAGTCCTTTCTGACTTGTCTACCCCATCTCACACCCCTTGTCTTCCCTCCATTGCCATCACCCCCAAGTCAGATGGACTGTTTTAGAAATCTACAGGTCAGTGGGTCTCATTGTGTGGGCCACCGCCCAGCAGCCTGGGCATCGCCTGTGAGCTTGTTGGAACTACAGATTCAAGCAAAATCTCTGCTGCTACAGCCCAGGCAGGAGTATGTTTTGTTGTTGTTTTTTTAAATGTTGTTCAATTACAGTTGTCCCCAAGTTTGGGGAATGGGTTTTAATAAGCCATCCAGAGGATTACTACTCAATTTAAGAACCATTCTTCCAAAAGACTGGACCTATATGTAACCAAGGACTTAGTCATAGCATCTTAGCCCTTTCACGTATTGTGCCTTGACCAAAAATATTTTACTTGCTCTAAAAGATACATCATAAAAGCAGCCCATAATACAACTCTAACATGTGCTGGTGAACACAAACTTAAGTTACATAACAATCATACCTACTGAACTGCTGATGGGTTAGCACCAAACCTTCCAGCCTGATGGGAAATCTCACATCACAGCTTCCGACCATGTTCTGAATTTTAAAATCGAGGAATCTGGCGGGGAACCCAAGCTTCTGCACAACCCGGGCATATTTTCTTGCTGCAAGTCGAGACTGCTCTTCACTGGAGAGGGGCAAATAAATGTGTTTAAAGATGACTAATCATCACATCCTCCATATGATGCAGGCTATTTCCACACACCCCTCTGGTTGCATTTCTACCATTTGTACCATGTTTGTCTCTCAGCGTACGAGTATGCTATGAACCTGTAGACTTGCAGGACGAGGACCTACATCCTCGACTCTTGTCCCTTGCATCTAGTAAAAGGCATGGTGCAGCACACTGTTGAACTGAATCATAAACAGGTTTTTGTCTAAATTTGTCATTTGTCACATGTAAGATATTTTTTTCTTTTACTCATTTTAAGTGCTTTTAGATAAGTTAACTATTCCTCTGGTTCCCAAGGTGTGTCCTCGGACCAGCGGCAGCACCGCCACCCGGGAATTGTTAGAAATGCAGAGTCCTGGGTCCCGTCTCAGACATGCAGATACTCTGGGGGCGGGGCCCAGCAACCCGTGTTTTAACGAGCCTTCCAGGGATGGTGATGCTCACTAAAGTTTTGGAGCCATCCATCTGAAAGTGTGTGCCATTTAGGTGGAAGCAACAGCAACAAAAATAAGGACACTTTGTACGTAAAAGAAAATCAGCATGAGGAACATATGTGCCGATGGAATGGCACAGACATGCTGTCAGGAGTTGGGTCTTTCTGGGGCCAATTAGATATTAAGAAAAACATGAAAATACCTCAAAATCTGCCCAATTTAGTTCCTGCTTTCTCAACACAATGTCACTCAACTCATATCCAATATGAGAAAGAAAGAAATTCATCCAACTTGGTGGCTTAGTCCTAAGTGTTTGCCCTACCCCAACCCTAAATCCATGTCAGACAATGTGAAATCCTGAAACCTAAGGTTGGAGTTTTCATTGGGCACTTTTCAATGGTCCCTGTCCCAACAAAACAGTGAGTAGCAGGGCTTGTCAAAGAGGGGTGACACCTGGAGGGTGCATCATGTCCAGGGGTGTCCAACTATTTGTTGTCTTTGGGCCACACTGGAAGAAGAGTTGTCTTGGGCCACACATTAAATACATTGTGACACGTAATCACAAAAAAAATCTCACAATGTGTTAAGTAAGTTTACAGTTTTGCATTGGGCCTCATTCACAGCCATCTTGGGCTGCCTGTGGCCTGCAGGTCACAGGTTGGACACCCCTGATTAACACTACCCTCTGTTATGGATCGGCCCCACTTTCAGCTGAAAATCAGAAGCACCTGAAAGGGAAGCCAGATTGAACATTAGCTGGACCAAAGGAAGTGTTCTATTCCCTTTTCTATCTGGATTCTTCACACTTTACATTGATTATCCTCACCTATCTCTAACTCCTAAAATGTCCCTAGCAAGGCCATATCCCCAAGTTAGCAGTGAGACAAATGTTTCCATTTTGAAAAACTACATTTCACCTAATTGACCCATTACATTTCCCATGTGCTTATAAGATCAAATTTCAAGAGTTTGCATAGCCCTGTATTTTCCTGGGATTTTCTAGTTGTGAATATCACATAGAAATTTTTGCTCAAAAAACTAACAAAGACTACATACATGTTATTGTACAAACATTATAAAATAGATTAAGAACCTTGAATTGTCACAACCAGTGGTGAAAACCACTGATAAATTTGACCCTTCCGCACTTTTCCTGTGCAAACACAGGCATCCCTCACTGTGCACACCCTGGTTATTATAACAACTAAAGAGGATAAGTTTGGTAAATTTGTGGAGATAATTCTGATATCTCTTATACTTACCAAATGCTCACAACTCTGTATCCAAAACTTGAGAACCAGAAGATATGGGTAACAATATTTCTTTATCTGAACTCACTATCCGAGCTTTCACTATCACATGTTAGGAACCAAATAAATTCAGGTAGGAAGAGATACTCCTAAATGTGTGTGTAATATGAGCATATTTTAAAATGCAAGTTGGATAATAAACCTACAATTTAGTTGCCTGCTCTTCCATCCCCAGACTTAACCTGATGTGACCATTCTTCCAACTTGATATACCTATGTGCATTTGATGGCTAAATACAATTTGTCTTATGACCTAATCAAACCTCTATAACTACATGTCTAATTTGTTTCTCCCCTGTTCTAAACAATGCTGAAATGAACATCTTTATAGATATGTTGCAGAGGTGTCCAATAATGACTTAACAATGGGGATTTCTAGGTCAAAAAATATACAGAGCAACAGAAGAAAAAGCCCAGAAACTAACTCAAACACATGTAAAACTCTTAACCTGTAAAAACAGGTGGGGGTGGGAAGGATGGAGTAGGAATGGATCTTCAAAAAATGTATTGAGGCACTGCCTGGCCATTCAAAAAAATTATTTATCTTACAATGAAATAAAATTCTAGACCTGCTCTTCCCAGTATGGTAGGCACTGGCTACATGTGGCTATTTAAATTTAAATTGTTTAAAATTAAATTAAAAAAATCAGTTCCACTTTCAGTCAAGATGGTGGCATAAGCAGAGAAAGCTCACCTCTTCACACAACCACAACAAAATTACAACTAAAACATAGAGCAACCATCTCTCAGAACCGACAAAAATTGAGTTGAATGGAAGCCTGACAACTATGGAATTCAAGAAACCACATCCATCCAGACTGAGCCAGCAGACTGGTGCCTCTAAGGTTCCATCAACCTGGCTAACACTGTTTCACCCCATCTTGGAGATCCCCAGAGACTCTACCCCACCCAAATTACTGGCTCACCCAAGCTGCTTTTCCATATGAATGCCTGGTCTTGGCTCATGCTTCGCAACCTCCTAAGTCCCCTCAAACAAGCAGCAGGCCTCAGTGAGCCCCAGGCCCAGAACTAGCAGCCTAGATTCACAGCTTGGCTTTGCCTGGGAATCTCCAAACCCAGCACAAGTAGCAGTCATCTCAGATTACTTTATAACTCAAGCAGGGTAGCCCAGGGCAAAACACAGGTAGGGACTGATCTTATCGTCCACCATTTGGGAAACCCCAGGGACAGTGCACTCAGTGGACAGCTACAGACCATATCACAGCACCACCACCCTGCCCCTGCACAGCTGATCCTCCCCAGAGAGCAGAGGGTGGTGGTCAGTGGTCACAGCCCATCCTTCCAGCTGACTGGCCTGGGTAAATCCCTCCCATTCAGCTGCCAACAGAACAAAGGCTCAACTACAAGAAGAGGGTGTACTCAGCCTACATATAGGATATACCTTGAGTACCCAGCTTGGGTGATAGGGGAAGCTGTGCCACTGGACTCTGCAGGACACCTACTACATTAGGCCACACCTCCAAGAAACAGAGTCAAAGCAGCCCTACCTAGAAATGTAGAAACAAACACAGGGAGGCTGCCAAAATGAGGAGACAAAGAAGCAAAGTCCAAATGAAATAACAGATCAAAACTCCAGGAAAAGAGCTAAATGAAATAAAGATAAGCACTCTATTAGATGCAGAGTTCAAAACACGGTTATAAGGATGCTCAAGGAACTTAGTGAGGACCTTAACAGCATGAAAAAACCCAGTCAGAAACAAGGATACACTAATTGAAATAAAGAACAATTTATAGGGTAACAACAGTATAGTGGATGAAGCTGAAAATCAAATCAATGATTTGAAACATAAGGAAGCAAAAAACAACCAATCAGAACAAGAAGAAAAGAGAATCCAAAAAAATGAGGATAGTGTAAGCAACCTGTGGGGCAACTTTAAGCAAGCCAATATTCGCCTCATAGGGGTGCCAGAAGGAGAAGAGAAAGAGCAAGAAATTGGAAATCTATTTGAAAAAATAATGAAAGAAAACTTCCCTAATTTGGTGAAGGAAATAGACATGCAAGTCCAGGAAGCACAGAGAGTCTCAAACAAGATGGACTCAAAGAGATCCACCCCAAGACACATCATAATTAAAATGCCAAAGGTTTGAGATAAACAGATTTGGGGGACTGTGGGAGAATGTGTGAGAGGTGAGAGGATTAAGAAGTACAAATTGGTAGTTACAGAATGGCCCTGGGGATGTAAAGTACAGTATGGGAAAGGGAGTAGCCAAAGAACTTACACGCATGACCTGTGGACATGAACAAGGGTGGGGGGATTGCCTGAGGGAGTGGGGGATGCTGGGTGGAGGGGAATAAAGGTGGAAGAATCAGGACAACTGTAACAGCATAATCAATAAAATACAATTTAAGAAAATTTCAGTTTTTCTAGTTTATTCACTACCTTTCAAGTGCTCAATAGGCACATGTGACTAGGGGCTACCACATTGGACAGAACAGACACAGAACATCATCATCTAGAGAAAGCTCTAGAGGAATCAAAACATCAACTTTTTTTCCTCAGTACAAAGCAGGACCTGAAAAGGGCCAGAAAAATATATGGAGGTCAATATTTACATAACATTGTGCATGGGGAATGCCTTCCTAAGCACAAAGCCAAACACTGAAAATATAAAGAAAAAAATTGGATAGACTGACTGACTATACGCAAAAATATTTAAATTGTGTTTTTAAAAAAACCCACTTTATAAAACACCATAAACTTTATTCTGGGAAAATATTTACAGTATAAAATGGTGAAAATACTTAAATGTCTTCACAGACTATTGGGCAAAAGACAAATATCTTCATAGAATGTTGGTCAAAAGACGCAATAGGCAGTTTATATGCTTACAGAGAATTAGCCTCACTAGTAAATCAAAGAAATGCAGTTAAAGCAATATAGCCTTTGCCAATTAATTTGGAAAATAGAAAACATAATAACACCCCATGTTCACTGGAGAAAATGAATGCTCAACGCATCTCTAGAATGGGGGGACATTGGCGCAGCCCCTCAGGAGGACACTTTGCTACCACTCATCCTCAGTCTTCAGGAGGAAGAGCAGCTCCCCGCCACGGTCTCCAGGTGGAAGGCTCTGCATCAGCACAGCAGCTCGGGGCTTCCTCTGCATGGGGTCCAGGAAAGACCAGCCTTTTTAGGAATTTCTCCTGGGCTAATGCTCAAGCTAATGGTCAAGACATGTCTAATGTCCCTCCTTTAAAAAGTTCTATCTGTTTATTTATCGGCAATGTGGGAAATACACAAGAACTACACTCCTAGGGGTGTAACAGGCTTTATCACTGTGGTTGCTTATTTCCTTTTTAATGCATCTTAAAAACAAGTTTTAACAGCCTAGTGAAGCCCCCTCAGTTTAACAGAAGAGACTGGAAAGTATGTTATGAGTCAGTATTATGAGGTCAAATGTTTTTAACCCAAAATTTGGCATTTCATAAACTAAACTCTTCAGCCAAGGGTTTTGCTTCTCTATGTGATTAATGCGATCCTTCCTGGCTTTGCATACTGGATTCTTTGTCTGGTAGGGGTAGGACATTGCTCCTCATACCTTTTGGCTCCTGTGCAGACCATTTTCCCCGAGCTGAATATGAGGGCTGTTGTCCTGGGCTCGCGGATCCTCATTATAACAGCAGCAAACCTCTACACACAGAAGCCCAAAGAACAATTAGCCTCTGCTAGAGTTAATATGATTTTAGTTGAAAGGCTGAGCGGGACTTGAAAACCGTCTTCAATAAACTGAGACTAGATGGGAAAACTAAACAATGTCTGAGTCTCTTCTGCCCACATTAAGATTAAATAACAAAAGCGGTCATGATTCTAAAAGGTACTTAGAAAAAAAAAAACAGGTAGGAATAACAGGAAAGCTAAAATTTGAGTGCATGGTATGTTTCAGGCCCTATTCTACGAGCTTTACCAGTTTTCTCTCATTTATCCTCACAACAGGATCCAGGTGAGTCCTTTGTTATCCCCCTTTAGTGCACAGGACTATGTGGTTATTTAACTTCCACAGGCAACGTTAAAGGTGAGATTGAAAACCACTACTAATTGGACTCGACTTTTTAGTTTGAAATACTCCCTTCTTCTTTCAAGGAAACATTGGAGAAAATAAAAGGAATGTTACAGACTTTCCAGACTCTAGAATGTACTAAAAGGCAGCCAAAACATAAAAGTGAGAGAAAAAATTATATATATATATATATATATATATATATATATATATATATATATATATATATATATAGTTAGGGATGCTGAAAATGAATGACAAAAAGTTGACTTGTCAAGTTCTTGCCTGCTGTAGTAGATCTTAAAGTGTGGGCCACAGACCAGCAGCACAGACAAGCCCTCTGGGTGTTGTTGATGCTGAGAGCCACTGGCCTGCCATACTGACATGTCACTTAGTGACCCACTCTTCCTACTGGTCCTACATTGACATGCCCTTCCCTCTCTCTCCCCCTCTCCCCATTAAGTTGGTAAGGGGACTAGCCTGGGTATTCTGCAAGACTCCAAGTTCTATGGGTCAGAGCTACTCTACAGGACCAAGGTGGGGCTGGCAAGTTCAGATTTGAAGTGTTAGCAGACAGTAAGAGAACCCGGAGTCAGAACCACAGAGTTGATCAAGCCCTATTAAGGATTTCCAGGTGTTTACTAAAAAGATGGCACTCTCACCCAGTATTCATTTTCCTACATTCTTATTGGTAGTTTAAGTGCCAAGATAATTTCTTTGGCTGTCCAGTCCAAGTTTGGACAGGCCCTATACCCTGAAATAAAATGAGGGAGAGCTGAGGATGGTAGAGAATAAAATATGCTCAAAAAGCTGATTGCTCAATAGTGTGGGCAATTATTGTGGCAGCTATAAGAATCTCATCATGCTTCCATCCTCATCATAGCCAGATATGTGAAATATAAAAAGAAAAGCTATATTGCATCTGGGTATATTTGGATTCAGATGTCAGCAGTGACACTACCACAGCAAAAACAATTTGTAAAGAACTGATGCTGTCAAGGTCTTCCCGGTTCCTACTAACATGGCCTTTTTCATGTAACTCCATAAATCCTCTACCACCCAAGGTAGTGGACTTTTTCCCAGTAGGGACCAAGTCTTACTCAACTTTCTGCTAAGTACAGAGTCTGCCAAATCATTCAATGTTGATCGAATTAACAAATCCATTTCCTGGGTAAATAGACCATTGAAAATGGGATGGTTTGCCTTAGCAAGACACAAGAAAGAATAGATTTTATTAAACTTTTAGGGGACCCCTGGACAGCGTGGCTCAATGGATTAAATGCCAGCCTGCGAACTGAAAAAACAGGTCGTAAGTTCGATTCCCAGTCAGAGCACATGCCTGGGATGCAGGCCAAGTCCTTGGTTGGAGGCATGCGAGAGGCAACTGATTGATGTTTCTCTCCTTCTCTTTCTCTCTCCCTTCTCCTCTCTCTAAAAATAAATAAATAACATCTTAAAAAATAAACTTTGAGGGGGAAAAAACTCCTTGAATCTTACATTAGTAAGTAGAAGCTTGAACTTTCCACTTTAAACAATTTAGTTTTTGCAAAGAAGAGAAATTGTAACTCAAAAAAATACAGAAGTGATGGCTAGGTGGACAGCATTTAGAAATAACTATTTCCAGGATATGATAGCACTTTAAGACTTAAAGTTGGCACCCCATAGTGAGGCTGAAAAGAGTTTCTGAATGAAAAGAGAAAGATCTTAACCTTTAGGAACTGCTCAATTACTGCTTTTTTTCAGGATAGAGAAGGAGATTATTTCTTAGAACTTCAAAACGGAGAATGAGACAATTAAACTTTTGAGTTGCCAAAAGCTGTTTGCTCATAAATTTGTTTCTTTTAAAAAACAAAAACAAAGGAATAAATAAGTATCTTGATCATGTGAAGGAAAGTAAATCTAAATGGAAGCTAATTGTTGAAAGGAATACTGAGAAGGCTTACCTTTGGGTTATATTCTGCATTTTTTGCCTGTAAAGCTATTTTCTTCAAATCCAATTTACAGGCCAGGTTTGCAGTAGAAACTATATTCCTAAAGAAATAAGTCAATTTAAACATTTGGTCAGATATGAAAAAAATTAGAACTAACTTCTTCATTTCATAGGTTATGTATCAGCGACTTTGTAGAGGGAGACTTGTTCCAAATCTGAAATACACAGTGATGTGGTCCCTAGTAAAATGCAGAACTTCCAAAGGAAAGTGGTAACATAAAATAGCTTTTCCCAAAATCATATGACTCGTTGACTACAATTAAATTCTAAATATTTTTAAAAACTGTGCCTCAAAATCACAAGTACAATTACAAATCAATTTGCAAATTGAATTCAGTTTTGCATCTTTATATTCTTTGTGTTTAACCAACCCCAACCACAATTTTCAGCAACTACAGTGCCTTAGTACTTTTGAAATATAATCTTTCAAAAATGTATATACTCTTGAATTAGTGCTTCATTTTATAGAAAACCTAACTGTCCAAAGCCACAGTCTAGTAAGAAGTGATAAAACAAAGAATAATAAAATCTGAAATTCTCTTCCCTACAGTATTATCCTGAAATTAGTTGTCATCACACTCAGGAATATAAAATGTGTACCCAGAAGCATCACACATCTGAAAGCCCCCAACAAACAACTTACTGCAGTTGAGGCACAATTTCAGAGCATTCTGAAACAGGGGTCATCGGTGTCATAGGAGTTATGGACGCCAGAGGCAACGAGTTTGGTTTCTCCAGAGAGGGCTGGACTGAGTCAGCGTCACCAGGGGGCAGAAGTGAGTGGGAATTTGCTGAACCGCTGCTGTTTAAGCCCAGGCCAGCTTTCTGTTTGCTAGATAATGGCAGCCTACTTTGCTGACTTTGAGCTTTACAATTTTCTTCAGTTTCATGCTTCCTTCTAATGACAGTCTGGTCTTTATTTTCTTGGGTAAGTTCATCTGGTAGGAAACTAAGATCCACAGACGAGAAACCACCAGATGTTTCTTTGACTTCTTCAAGATGTGAATTAAACACAGCCTCTGGATTGGATGGATTAGATACGTAGACATCATAAGGAGCAAGGGGGCTCAGCAGGGGCAACCCAGGTGGGACGAGGTCATCCTAAGCCGTTCCCAAAACAGAACAAACAGAACAGTGTGTCACACCAGTGGGACAGTACCATGGCCAGCAGGCAATGTGTTCAGGATGAGAGGCAGTTCAATACAGCGGATATTCATGCTCTTTCTCCACAAAGTATTCTATTACAGTGATACAGTACACTTAATAGAAGCAGAAAAGTACTTAACATCCAGAAAAAGCATTTTTCATAAACTGCTTGTCCTACTTTAGTTAGATCTGAAGTAACTTGCCGCTCTGTATCCAACTTTGTAATAAAAGCAACCATACTCTAAATTATGTATAGTTTGGAGAGAACAGAATTACTCTGCTCCTTAAATTAATTGCAAACATTAGTTGATTTAAAGATTTTTTTTAGAGTTTTACACTCATACTTTAAATAGAAGAACAATAAGTGAAGGAAGTTTTAAGACACAGCTTGCATGCTAATCAAGACTCCACTGGGGAATCACTGTTTTTCCTTCTAGGCGAAGGACAGATAAAAGGTTCTAGTTTTGTAAATTTGTAATAGGAAAAAGTGATTGAAATTTAAATGGCAAGAACAGTTTAAATCAATATATTGTATTTTCAGTCCAGGAAAGGCTGCTCAATTTCCATTAGTATCAACTGAGGGAATGAGGTGTGAAACTGAGGGAAACAGCTAATGTAAAATTCATGGAGTTTTTATAGAAAAAATTGATTACCTTGATACATATATTACCACCTGCTTTGCCCAAGTTGCAGGCCCAGGTTCTAGATTTTGAGCACTGCTTGCAGGATAACCTAACCCTTAGCTCTTACTTCTGACAACTGAGTAGTGACGAATGCCTCTTAGTCTCTTTGCATCTTCTTGGTGACAAGCCACCTCAGCTGAGATGTGTCTGGTCAGATCCTACCGAGTTGCTCTGGTACCACAAGCCCAGCAGATGGAAGGGGTGACTAACTGATCAAAGAAAACACTCAGAAGCATGCGGTCATTCTCTTGAAATGTGATTTTTAAACTTATTTCATTTTAAATGGCTTAATTAGCCCCCACTCCCACCCCACAGACTGGCCCCAGGAAAAGGGCGGTGGGGACTGGGGGCCTGGCCCTTACTCCTCTCTGCTGTTTCCTCCATCCCTCCTGTCCAGGCAGAAGGGATCTCATCAGCCAGTTTACACCAAAGCCCCGTGTCTGCAACAGTCAGCGTCTCCCCTCCGTTTTCCTATTGGGATATTTTAGCAGGGGACAAAACGCTCACCCAAGGAAACGAAACTTCAACAAGGAATTTAAAACGGTGGTGGAAGGAGGCTTGATTTGGGTGGTGAGCACACAATACACAGATGTGTTGTAGAAGTGTGCACCTGAAACCTGTACAATGTTATTAACCAATGTTACCCCAATAAATTAATAAAAATAAGTTTTTATAAATAAAGACTAAAACAAGGAATTGAAGGGGGGCATTGAATTGCAATGGAACCTTGAGTTTACCTGTAGGAACCCACCTCGGAGAACGTACTGATAGCGTATGTGCTGCATCCTTGACCTTGTATCTGAAGAAACTTTTTGTTAAACGTTTTTGCAGACCCATAACTCATTCCTCCTTCCCATCTTGCTGTGTGGGCTTTCCTGCGCTACATCACAGGCTGTGGGACGTCACCACCTCTACCTCAGTCCTATCATTGTTTAAAAATCCTCCCTTCGCCGCAATCCCCCACCCATTACGTTGCTCTCTTGCTTTTGTTCCTTTGAAGACTCCTTCTTCTCTTATCTACAATATACTTCACTCTAAAGATTTTAAAAATTAAATGAAAGGACACTTAAGAATTACAAATGGAAAGAAGCCACAGGTGCTTCCAATTCACATTTTGGATTCACCCCAGACCAGGTTCAAAGTCTGGTTTGCAACCTTAGGCAAGTGATTTCACCTCTTGAAACTTCTATTTTTCTGGTGAAAGATGGAGCTAATCAAGCCCACATCTTAGAATCGCTAGGAATTTTATGAGATAAAGCAGGCAAAGCCGTTACAGCGCAGGACTCGCGCGCAGGGAATAGAGCGGATCGCAGACCCTGACTCTGGGACAGTGCGGCAGCCTCCAGGCTCACCTGGGCGGCGCACTGGTCCAGGTAGAGCTCCAGGTACGTCTCTTCGTCCTCCATGAGCGGAGGTCTCCCACGCTGAGGGGCGTGGGAACAGAGGCGGGGACGCACCCAAGCGGGTCGAACTACAGCGGAGTCCGACCAGGCGCACAGGGCGCCCAAACCATTTATGAGCCCCGCAGCCGCACGCGACGAGGCGGGGCACGGGTGTGGGGGCCCAAGCGTGGGTGGGGCCGGGCCTCAGCGCCCGCCCAGTCCGCGCTCCTGCGGAAGGCGCTAGTGAATTAATGATGAAGCGGAGAGGAGGATGCAGAACGTGCACCCGGCCCGCGGGCCACTAGGAAAGAGTGGGAGGGCCGGAGCTGGGGAAGGGTCTGCTCCAGGGAGCAGGGCCTGGGTCTGGACATGGGGATCGGCTTGGAAGAGGCTCCTTGCCCGGGTGTCATCACCACACTCTGCCCACAGCTGAGAAGGAACTCGGCCTGCAAGTGTAGAATTTCCTTCAGAACCTGCGAATGCTTTGCCCCGCTGAAGGAGCGGTCTCCGTGTTAGTAGCGTGAAAAGTGAGCGGGTTGCACAGTGAGAAAATAAAGGATTTTTCATTTTCTTCTTTTTCATCTTGGAATTTGAGGCACTTTACCTACTCAGATGTATTACTTTTATGTAACTATTGCTTCTCACCTACAAATCCCGGGCGATTTTTCTCCAATCGCGGAGAATTTAGGCTAAAGCCACATAGAAAAGAATGTCGCCGTGTAGCTAGGGTGAGGGAGCTCAAGAAAACCAAATATTCATAGGAATTTTCTCTTTCTCGAAATCCTTATTTTAATTTTCAGTGCCTCAGCTTTCCTAAGAACTTAAAAGTGCAGAATGGTTCTATAAATATAACTGGCTTTTTTCTTCATGTAAGATATTTCAAAACGTACATGGAGACACACATAAAACATGCCTCTCCTCTCCAAGAGCGTGAATTTTGATTAGTCATCTTTGCGTCTTTGTACCAAGCTCACAGCTGATCAGTGAAACTCAGTTGGTGAACGAAGCTGTACTCAGAATGGAGCACCGGAAGCACATGATAACAGACACAACACTCTAACCATCAGATAACCATTAAATTCGTACAGAATTTCCAATCAAGAAGAGTAAACATTTTGATAAAGCTGGAATTTTATATAATGATTATAATGATTTGTAATTTAATGATTCATGTTAATGAGATAGCCTACAAAAAAAATGTTTAGCACAGTACCTGTCTGGCAGCTTAAATATTAGCTCTTAGTTTTGTTATTAGACTGTTAGGGACTGAATGTACCCTCTACCCCCAAATTTATATGCTGAAACCCTAATACAAGGTGACTGGTGTCCTAGTAAGAAGACAGAGAGTGTGAGAAAGACAGAGCGAGACACTGGCGGGGGGGTGTGCCCAGGGGAAAAGGCATGTGAGGACTCGGTGAGAAAGTGGGCATCTGCAAATGGGGAGAAGAACTCAGGAAAGACCACGCCTGCTGATGCTTGCACTGACCTTGTACTTCTAGCCTCCAGAACTATGAGAAAATAAATTTTTGTCATGTGAGTCATTCAGTCTGTGGTATTTTGCTATTCCTAGCAAACTAATACGTAGACTAATAAAGTGCCTCATATGTGGTCAGTGGAATTCTGACATGGCCCCCCCAATTCCTGCCCCCGGATGCATATGCTCCTCTCCCAGTTATTCGGACACTAATCTGCATGCTGCTGGGAAGGGATTTTGCAGAAATTAAGCCCCCAAATTAGTTAACATCGACGAAGAGATTAGATTGTCCCTGGGTCAGCCTACGCGAATCAACTGAGCCCTCAAAAGGAATTGGGGTTCGTCCTTGGGAGGAAAGTTCAAAGATGAGGGGGATTCTTCATTGCTGGCTTTGGCAATGGATGGAGCTGCACCGAAAGGAAAGTGGGCAACCTGTAGGAGATGAGAACTGCCCACATGTGACAACCAGCAAGGAAATGGAGACCTCAGTCCTACAGCTGCAAGGAGTTGAATTTAGCCCAGAGCCAAGAAAGGACTCCTTTCAGCCTGGCTAATGTCCTCATTTTGTCCTGGTGAGCTCTGAGCAGAGAGCTGTCATGCTGTGCCCAGGCTTCTGACCTGTACCTCTGTGTGCTTATAAATAGGTGGTGTTTTAAGGCCCCAAACTTGTGACAATTTGCTGCTCACAAATGGAAAATAAATGCATCATCAACTAGAAATAAGAAGTAGGGACACAGATTTGAAGTGATCTGAAGTGCAAATGATAAAGCAGATGAGTAATATGTTAACAATAAGCAAATTTGCATTAAGGGTACATGAGTGTTCCTTACGTTATTTTGACTTTTGCATCTTATTTCTAAGTTTGAAATTATTTCCAAGTAAAAGTTTTCAAAATAAAAGATGAGAGTGTTTTTGTGGATGTTTTCAGTTGTGTTGATTTACCCAAATCTTAAATTATTCTATTTCTGAGAATCAAAAATTGATATGACTTGATTGAATAATAATTAACTGCTAGAATTTATTGAACTGCTACTATGCACCAAAAGCTATCTGATTGTTTCCTATATATGAACTGATTTAAACATCACAACAACCCTGTGAGATAAGTATTCCGTTATCCCCATTTTACAGTTGAGGATACTGAGGCACGGAGAGGTTAAGTAACTTGTCCTGGGTCACTCAGCTCCTGTTCAGAGTGTCTGGCTCTGGAGCCCCATGCTGTGCATTGTCCCCCATCCAAGTCTACATATGCCATTTCAAGTTAGAAGTTTACTTTCATTTCATCTGTGATTGTTAATCTGTTTTGGATCTAGTTTTTTTTCTTCAGAATTTGTAATATTTTGTACTTTGGCCAAAAAAGAAACCCTAACTTATCCAAAAATTTTAATTAATCTTTTCTTTTTTAAAAAATATTTTATTGATTATGCTGTGACAGCTGTCCCACTTCTTTTCTCCCCATTATTCCCCTCTGCCCTGCACCCTCCCCTCCCACCAGCATTCCCCCCCTTAGTTCATGTCCATGGGTCGTACATACAAGTTTTTGGCTTTCCATTTGCTATACTATTCTTAACCTACCCCTGTCTATTTTGTGCCTACCATTTATGCTTCTTATTCCCTGTACCTTTTTCCCTTGTTCTCCCCCTCCCTACTGATCTCCATTTCTATTATTCTGTTCCTGTTCTAGTTGTTTGCTTATTTTTGTTTTTTTAGGTTCACTTGTTGATATTTGTAAGTTTGTTGTCAGTTTACTGTTCATGATTTTGATCTTCTTTTTCTTAGATAAGTCCGTTTAACAATTTCATGCAATAAGGGCTTGGTGATGACAAACTCCTTTAACTTGCCATTATCTGGGAAGCACTTTGTCTGCCCTCGAATTTTAAACGATAGTTTTGCTGGATAAAGTAATCTTGGATGTAGTTCCTTGCCTTTCATGACTTGGAATACTTCTTTCCAGCTCCTTCTTGCCTGCAAAGTTTCTTTTGAGAAATCACCTGATAGCCTTATGGAACTCCTTTGTAGGTAACTGTCTCCTTTTCTCTTGCTGCTTTTAAGAATCTCTCCTTCTCTTTTATCTTGGGTATTGCAATTGTGATGTACCTTGGTGTGTGCTTTTTTGGGTCCAACTTCTTTGGGACTCTGAGCTTCCTGGACTTCCTGGAAGTCTATTTCCTTTGCCAGATTGGGGAAGTTCTCCTTCATTATTTGTTCAAATAAGTTTTCAATTTCTTGCTCTCCTTGTCCTTCTGTCACCCCTATGATTCAGATGTTGGAATGTTTAAAATTATCCTGGAGGTTCCTAAGCCTTTCTTCATACTTTAGAATTCTTGTTTCTTCATTCTGTTCTGGTTGAATGTTTATTTCTTCCTTCTGGTCCAAATTATTGATTTGAGTCCCAGCTTCCTTCCCTCATTGTTGGTTCCATGTACATTATCCTTTATTTCACTTTGCATAGCTTTCACTTTCTTTTTCCTCTATTTTGTGACCATACTCAACCATTTCTGTGAGCATCCTGATTATCTGTGTTTTGAGCTGTGTGTCTGATAGGTTGACTATCTCTTCATTCCTTAGTTCTATTTTGGGGGCTTTGATCTGTTCTTGCATTTGGGCCATATTTTTTTGTCTCTATGTAGCTGTTACATTTTAAGGGGTGGAGCCTTAGGTATTCACCAGGATGGGGCAACTACATCACTGTGTTGTAGCTTTGTTTGTGGGGGAGGGGTCAGAGAGGGAACAGTTCCTCTTGCTTTGCTCTCCACCGGCTTTCAGTCACTTCCCCTGCTACACATGAGCAAATTGGGCCCTTCTTATGCTGGTTCCCAGGTGGGTGGGTTTGTGTACATTCTAGGACCGTGTGGGTCTCTCCAATGAACTTTCCTGTGAGGCTGGGAATTTCTCCTGCTGCCACAACCCTCACAGGTTTTTATAGTCAGAGGTGTTGGGGCTTTATTTCTCTGTGCTGGAGCCCTAGATTTGGCAGTCTGTCTCACTCCTCAGTTGTTCTTCCCAGTTTATCTGCACGCGTATGTGGGACCACCCAGTCTGCCAGCTGCTGCCTTGCCACAAGTCCTTTCCTGCCTGGCTGCCTGGCTCCACCCCTCCTACCAGGTCTGGATGAATGTTTCTACTTTAACTCTTTGGTTGTCAGACTTCCATGCAGTTCAATTTTCTGACATTTCAGGTTATTTTTTGTTTTTAAATTTGCTGTTGTCCTTCTTTTGGTTGTGCAAGGAGACAAAATGTATCTACCTACACCTCCATCCTGGCCAGAAGTCCTAAGGATGACTTAGAAGTCATCCTTTCTTAATTAACTATTGTAAAGATTAAATGAGTTGAATGGGAGCATGTGTAAACTTTTACCAGGTGCTGTGCATATATAAAGTATTGTTTTTAATATCTTTAAAGAGTAACATCAAGATGTGGTTGGACTGTGTTAATGGTCATGAAGTCTTTAAGAGAGATCAACTCTATGGAAAATAGGCCTTTATTCTTATTTTAAGAGGCCCTGCCTTTCATCATAGAAAATATTAAAATGAACCCACATTAAATGCTATTTATATATAGCTATTTAAGAATTGAATTCCTTGTGACTAATTGACACATCACATTTTGTAGATATTGAATCAAATTTACTAATTTCAGCTTTGGAATTAAAAAAAATTGAAGCTGGTAGATTTTTCTCAGCTTTCAATTTTATTGCCTCTTGAAAAGCTCATATACCCCAAGCACAGGGCCTCAGCCTCTAAAATTCAGTCACACCAATGTTGGGACCACAGTTTGTCTGGCAAGAAAAACAGATGGAACTTTGATGTTGAAGGGTGGTTGGGAAACGTTTTTTACACTAGGTGGCGCTCTTTCCCCTTCATAAACGGAATATCTTCTGGTTTGGCAAGCAAACAGCTTTTGGAGCCGGAGTACAAAGGGGTGGTTCTATGCATCCCTTAGATGTTAAAATAAAGGTGGCAGAAGATCAGGGAGTACTTACAAAAATAAATAAAATTAGTCACTGTACCAAACAATGCGAATATATTGTACAAATTTATACAAAGTGATTCAAATTATAGTGGGAAACCAAGAGAAAGTGTTTGAAGAGCAATCCACAAACTACCTAGATTGGCATTATATGTGAAGGGCAATTTTACCGCCTAGGGAAAAGCTGAAAAGCAAGAATTTGCGTAAACGTGATTAGGTTTCTTGAGGCCATGTTAGGAGACCGCATTTCTAAATCTGGTCGCAATTTTGCTAGATGCAGCCTTCTGTTTCCCTTAGGAGCCATGGACATTCATTGTGATTAATCTCTATATTGAGCTGACAGTTTCCTGACAGGGATTTCAACACAAGATTATGGAGGTGGATTTCAGCATTGCTTCAAGGTCTTGTCTAGATCAAAAGTTGATGAATTCTTATCCTTTCAGTAATCACTTGAAATAAAAATACCTCACAATAACTCATCCTTTTTCAGTGGCTCTGGAGCATAAATGTCAGCATCTGGGAAGGAGCCTATGTAATGGCTTAATCAAAAAGGCACGGGAGCACTGTCAAAAATAACCTTAGTCACAGTTGCTGGGGCTCACCCACCTCAGTCTGAGGAAGAGCTTGGAGCGGGGGCAGCGCCATAGTCCTGCTCAGGGGCTGCTGTGCACTGGGCAGGACTTGTGCACTGGGTAAAGGAGACTTGCTGTATTTTAATTTCCCCAGGAAAATGGCTCTGTTTCATGTAAAATTAAAAACAAGAATTAAAATTTCACCAGTTCCTTTTTCTTCTAAATATTTTATTTATTTTTAGACAGAGGGGAAAGGAGGGAGAAAGAGAGGGAAAGAAACATCAATGTGTGGTTGCTGCTTGAATACTCCCTGCTTGGGACCTAGCCCACAACCCAGGCATTTGCCCCGACCAGGAATCGAACCAGTTCACAGGCCAGCACTCAATCCACTGAGCCATACCAGCCAGGGCTCCTTTGTCTTTTTTTTTTTTTTTTTTTTACTTCATCCCTATTATTTTCTTTCTACATGGACATCTACCATTAGAGAGTTTCTACAACAAAAGAAATACATTATTTTTAAAAGTATATTATACATAGGAAGTGTTATCAATGAGCATAGTTTTGGCAACTGTTACATGGACACAGAACCAGTGCTGGGCAGGCAAGAGTGGCTTTGCCCTTTTTCCCGACTGAATTCATCCAGGGAAGTCTGATCCTTGATGACAGCTGTCGGCCCCTGCCACGCACAGCAGATTATAGGTTTTACAGAATTTGCTTGGGAAAGTACGTATAAGCATTTCAGTTCTGTCTCCTCACTGAACTCCACTTTGTACATACCTCACTAAAATAAGAATCTTGGCACGTGTCTGCACTTGCATGCGGTATAATTACAGTCACGTTGGGAATGACGCTTCCACACTATCTTTCCTCCCCAAGAGCTAACATTTAAAGATTTATTTCTGATAGACATTCCGTGGAAACCTGAAACATGTTTACGTTTATTATGCAAAATCAAATATGACTTCTGAGATTTCAGCTGTTTACCCATCTTTGAAGGGTCTGCCTCAATGTTTCTAACCTGGGAAATGTAAGAAGACTATTAATTTCCTTCACTATTTCTTTCTTTTTTTTTTTTTAACATCAGTGTGTGAGAAATACATCGATCAATTGCCTGTCACATGCCCTCAACCAGGGACCTGGCCCAAGACCCAGGCATGCGCCTTTCCTGGACTCAAACCAGTGACTTTTCGGTTCGCAGGCTGGTGCTCAACCCACTGAGCCACACCAGCCAGGGTGCGTCACTACTTCCATATAAAGTGTACCTCATTCGTGCAGTTACGGAGAGAGATCTTCCTTTCCGCTGTGTGGAGGCACACAGGAGGCAGTAGATAGAGTACAGGAGTTAAGAGGCTGAGTGTGGGAGTGAGACCTCGGTTTGAACATTTGCTTAACTGCACACAAGCACGGTGGTTTTGGGCACATTATCTCATATTTGTAAGCCTAACTTTCTCCCCATGAAATGGAGCTAATCACAGGTCTGCCCTAGAGCTGAGGTGGGGCCACACGGGATGATCAGCAGAGCACTCTGCACAGTGCCTGGCGCATAACGAAAGCCGGGTCAGTGGTGCTGAGCTGGCTAAGGATATGATCTGCACTCCAGTGGCAATGACCGCCGGCCCTCGTTTCTAATCCTGCAAATCTTTTAAAAGACTTCGGAGTATTCTAGAACAAAACAGAGAACCATTCATCAAGAGTCCTGGCCCTTCAGAAGGCAACTTTAGCAAATAGCCCATGGGATTCTGTGGGGGGAAAAGAAGCCGCAGCTCCACTGAAGGCTCCCACGACTCCTGAGAGGCCTCTGAGGGAGCAGCCTTTGGGAGGAGGCCAGGGTGAGTCAGCACACCTACCCGGTTCCTGAGAGAAGGCTCCCTGGGGCCACTGAGTCACTCTTCCCTTAAACCAGCAGTCAGCCCTCTCTCCTGCCCCTTTTTTCCTTTCTGTTTCAGTCAAGTCCATGTTAAGAGGTACAAGGGAAATAACAAGATATAATTACCATGATGACAAATCCACAAATGATGTTCTTTATGAAAATGAATTCTTGGATATGCTGTACTTAGAAAGGCCCCTGGGGGGCGAATCTCCAAGATGTACTTCTCGTAAGTCAAAGGGAGTGATTGCTGGCAGAAGTATCTTAGGAGTGACTAAGAGACTCCCCTCTGGAGAAAGACCTGAGCCCTTCGTTGCTGATGGTGAGATGGACAGAGAGCTCACTCTCCTCCTAACATTCCCCAGTATGTCTCTGTGTTCACTATTTTATTTCAAGACAACTTATATGTCGTATTCCTCGTCACATGGTCACTCATCCAAGACTTGTGCAAGACACTCCGTAGATACCACAGAGGACTCAGATGCCTGTCTTTAAGGAACTTACAGTGTAGTGGGGAAGAAGATAATACAAAGACAATAATTAAGATAACAATAATGGCCTGGCTGGTGTAGCTCAGTGGATTGAGCACGGGCTGTGAACCAAAGGGTCGCTGGTTTGATTCCCAGTCAGGGCACATGCCTGGGTTGCGGGCGGAGTCCTTAGTGGGGGCCACCTGAGAGGCAACCACACACTGATGTTTCTCTCCCTCTCTGTTTCCCTCCCTTCCCCTCTCTCTAAAATAAATAAATAAATAAATAAAGTCTTTAAAAAAAGATAACAATAATGTAGACTTACTATGATCACTGGTGACTTACTATGTGCAGGCACTGTTTTTCAGTCCCTGAAAACTTGTTTTTATTGAAACGATGCAATAAGTAGATGTAATTTTCATCTCAGTTTCAAAGATAAGGGAACTGAGGTCCTGAGGAAACGAGGCAACTCGTTCAAGGATACGTCCTGCATGCAATCACCATCACACCAGGTAGAAGTCAGTTAAATGTCTTGGCAGTTTATAGGCGGGAAAGATAACTTCCTGTGCACAGGCATCAGGGCACACTTCACAGAGGAGAGAGCAATAGAACAACGTCTTAAAGAATGTAGGGGGTTCAATTGCGGACCCCCAAAAGACACATCTATCTACCCAGAACCTGTGAATGTGACCTTATTTGGAAAAAGGGTCTTTGCAGATGTAATTAAGTTAAGGCTCTTGAGATGAGATAATCCTGGATTCGGAGTCGGGGGCAAGGGAGCTGAATCCAATGAGAGGTGTGCTTATAGGAGAAAGGCAGAGGGAGATTTGAGACCCAGACACAGAGAGAAGAAGGCCATTGGAAGACTCAGGCAGAGATTGGCAGGCCCGCTGCTAATCATCAAAGAATGACAAAGATTACTCGCAGGCATCCGAAGCGAGGAGAGAAGCATGGAACAAATTCTCCCTCAGAAGCAACACTGCTAATGCCTTGAGTTTGGACTCGTGGGTTCCAGGACTGTGAGAGAATAAATCTCTGCTGTTTTAAGCCACCCAAGTCGTGGTAATTTGTTATGGCAGCCTTGGGAGATGAGTATACGGAATGTGAGAATCCCTGGAAAACAAGAGCTCAAGCAAAGACACTGAAATGGAAAAATACAGAGGTCTGCGTGTGCCTATTTTGGTTTGTCTGGAGATTAGGATTCTGAAGGGGAACAGGCTGTTTAATATGGGGGTCATATTATGGAGGGTTTTGAATGTCAGGTTAGGAACTTCAGATTTTATTTGATGAGCCCCCAGGAACTTGAGGAGAGTTGTATATATAGAAAATTAAAGTCTGCCTGAGCTAGATAGAAGGAGGCAGTATAGGCCAAAATGAGGGCAAGGGCTATGGGAATGAAGGGAAGGAACATCCGAGAGTTGGCAAACGGCAGATTCCCAATCTGACTTGCTAAATCGCTCAATTCATCTTTTACCTGCTATTGTTTATGGGCCTTTGTCTTCTGGGCTGCACAGCACCCACACTGTAACTGAGCTATCTTAAGTCTCCTGGCTGCTTGTCAGGTTGGACTATTAACTTGTTCTGGCTTCCTGGCAGCCGGGCTGTGTTCTACATTGAAGACTTTCCTTCACTAATCATTTCTTTTGCCTTCTCTGGTCCTGGGCCTCCCGCGTGAACTAACCCTTTGGAAACTGTTTCAGTGCCCGCAGCCACCTCTTCCTGGCTCCTGTCCTGCCTGAGCTGGGGGCGGGAGGCAGGGTTTCTGGGCTGCTGGGTTTGCCTCACCCCAGCTTCCTGTTAGGGATCCTATCCTGACATTTGGTGCCTAAGTGTGATGGAGAGGCAGCATTGATCAAGCTGTGACATCAGGAACAGATGCAAATCTTAGAGCCATGTCAGAAGTGACACACTACCAATTTCCTGCAGACCTTTAATATGGTCTGAGGCTTCAAACCTCATTAGCATCATATTCCTCTGGTCAGTTTTTCTAAAATCACTCCAACTCTCTTGATTTGGCTTGATAACATAAGAGCAAGGGGAGGAAAAGAAGAAGCAGCACAGTACCGGAGCTTAGTCAATGCCAGTTATCATGTGAGGTGCTTTGCCTGTGTTATTTCATTTCATCTTCATGTCAGAACAGTGAGGCAGGTGCCATTATACTCATTTTACAGGTGAGGAAATCGAAGCTCAGAATAATGAGGTCATATGGTGAGTAGTGCTGCCAGGACTCACTCAACGCTGGGATTTTCCCACGTACCACACCGCCTCTTACCTAGGAGGTTATTTTATTCATGCTATACTAAGGTGGGAGAATTTAGGTTTTGGCACATGTGCAGGGTTTGCCTTGTGCATACTGGTTTTGGACTTGATGTCGTGATTTTGCATTAACATTTTTCCTCTGGTCCCTCCTAGGGCCCAGGCACTGACCTAGAACTTCCTGGACATCAGTTTCAAGAACGTTTGAAAACTTTCCAGGCCAATGAACTTGTGCTGTTTTCCAAAGGAACAAAACTGCTTTAGCATCAGGTTGCAATCTGCAGTTTTCTGGATGCGTCTCTAGGTTAGGTTGTATAGGAATGAGTAAATACAATGGGTCATCTTTATAGCTTTGACCTCTACATTGGTTTGGGGAAAGGCAAAAGCTTTAATACAGAATCCTGGGTGGTATGGTCTGCAGAACTTAGGAGGTTAGGGCTTCGTTCACACTCTCTAGTTTTTTACCCCAGGCCAATATCCTCAGGACCCCAAGCCCACTGCCCTACCAGCCTTTGTATGCTGTTTTTGTGCCACCTTCTCAATCCCAGGATGTACATCTCCTTCTTTCTGCAATTCCAATTCTAAACTTTGTTCACGGCTCAGCCCCAGCTCACTTTCTCCATTAATCCTCTCCTGATCAGCTTTCCTTTGCTGAGGTCCTGCAGCTGTTGGCTTATCAGTGCTCTTCCCAGCTCTCTTTCTGACTCTGGGTCTGTGCATTATCTCTTTTTTGCAGCCTCTTAAAGACTGTGGTCTTCCTTTTGGCCATATGGAGCTTGGCAGAGCGCTGGGCATACAAGAAGGGAGTTAATTATTGATTGAGTCTGTAAAATGCAGATACACATCTAGAGCACAGAGTGCCTTGAAAAATCTGCATTGCTTTCCCCAATGTGTTTAGAATAAAGTACAAATTCCTGAGCATGGAATCAAAACAACAACAGCAGCAGCAGCAGCAGCAACAACAAACATACAATAAAATCTCTCCGCTTTCAGTTTCCAAACTATACTTCCAGGCATTGAAAAAGCACTGTTTTCATTGCTCCTACAGTTCCATCGGTTGGAAATGCCCCTTCCGGATTCCCTGCGCCTGGAAATTCTTCCAGGCCTTCAGACCCAGCCTTCTGTGTGCAACTCTCCTTGATTGCCCAAGAAACAGCTAAGACGGTTTTTCCTCTGAACACCCAGACCGTGTCATTTTTGCCCAGCGTGGTCTGTATTTCATTTAACCTTGTCCTATATTTCATTGTTTGTTTTCAAGGTTTTATTTATTTATTTTTAGAGAAAGGACAAGGGAAGGATAAAGAGAGAGAGAGAAACATCAATGTGTGGTTGCCTCTTGCATTCCCCCTCCTGGGGACCTTGCCCACAACCCAGGCATGTGCCCTGATTGGGAATCGAACTGGCGACCCTTTGGTTCACAGGCTGGCACTCAACCCACTGAGCCACACCAGCCAGGGCCCCATATTTCATCGTTTACACTCCCTTCTGGATTACCCACTCCTCAAGGAATGGCTCTTAATTCACTTTTGCATCCAGTTAATGTCTTTGGTGGGATAGGCAGCCTTCCACAAACACTGGCCTTGGTTAGAGTGATTCCTATCTGATAGGAAGCAGCAGCAGCTCTAATGCTTTTTGGCAACAGCTTGCTTACAGAGGAGCTAAAAGCAGGGGAGAGCTAAGAGGCAGCGTACCTGCTCCTTCCTTATTCCCTCCCCGCCTCGTGGCACAGACAAGGTTCTCAGGTCTCTGTCTCTGGATGCTTAGCTGCCCTTCCTTAGCAACCTCTTTGCTGGAGAGGAAATGGAAATAGTTCTGACTCAAATGCACACATCGCATCAGGGGCAGGCCAGGGCCCATGTGTCTTCTGAGTCAGCAGGCATTAAACCAAACTCATCTCTCTCCTAACCTCTAAAGCCCACAAAGCAGCAAACTCATTATCGCTGTGCAGGGGATAGTGAGGATTAGGCCAAGGACAGAGCAGCCTGGACTGTGGCAGGGACTGCTGTTTTTCAGGGATGGTTCAGTGAGCCATTTTCCTTTAATTGCTCATGACTTGTATACTACTCACCGGCAGTGTGAACCAGAGACACCCACTTGACATCATTAGCTGAGTGGGCCAGATGTCAGCCACTAGATGTTTCTAACTTCCCCAGCTTGCTGAGCTCATCTGGTCCTTGATGATTTAGTAAAAAGCGCCTCAAATCTCCACCTCTTATAAGTAGGCCAGATACTTTCCCAGTAGCTCTGAGAATTCCTGCTGGCACACGTGGAAAGAGCCTCTGTTCCCTCTGCCGCTGGTCTCGGCCCCCGCTGCTTTCTTGGTCTCTGCTTTGTGTTCCGCTTCCTGCATGCCCTGTTCCTTTTGCATACAGCACCTGCTTACTGGACTTCTTACAGACCCAGAGCGCCACTCTGCACGGCTGTGTGTGTGCTGCAGGCTTTCCTGAAGAATTGGGCATTGGAGTATGTGTGTGTGTGTGTGTGTGTGTGTGTGTGTGTGTGTGTTGGGGTTACGGACATTACATTACCACACAGAAGGGCAAAACACGTGCAACTGCGTATTTCACCATCTCAGTTGCCAAAGTCCCTCAGCCATTCTGTCCTCTGGGGAACTTCCTGGGTTTGTCTCTTCCCCAGCCCCCAGCCCTGTTGCTGACCCTTCTGACCTTCTTCTTGGACCTGCCCGGGTTCCTCCTGGCTCCTTCAGTGACAGCTCCACTGCACATTTCTGATGCAAAGCAGTTTCACTGCAAGCCATGTAGACTTGGCCTAGCGAGCCATCCCAATAACTAAAAAATGCATTTGAGATGTTTCTAACAAAGACAATCTCTGCCTGAAGAAGAATTCTGTGATTAGCTCCAATAGAAATACTTTGTTTCCTCCTTTGATCAGCAAATGAAATGAAATTATTTTGCCCTGGCTGGTGTGGCTCAGTGGATTGAGTGCTGGCCTGCAAACCAAAAGGTTGCCAGTTTGATTCCCAGTCAGGGCACATGCCTGGGCTGAGGGCCAGGTCCCCAGTTGCAGGTATGTGAGAGGCAACCAATCCATGTATCTCTCACACATCGATGTTTCTCTCCCTCTCTTTCTCCCTCCCTTGCCCTCTCTCTAAAAAAAATAAATAAATAAAATCTTTTTAAAAGAAAGAAATTATTGATCTAAATATTTTAGGGAACTAGCTTCTGTTTATTTCTGGGGTCATTAAAAAAACAATGCCTCCTACACAAATGAGAAAAATAACAGAAGTGATAGGAACATAGGCTGTGCTTCACAGGCCAGGGTGGGCAGCTTATCACACCTCCTTGTTTGGGGGGACACACCAGTAAATGCGGCGCTCTTCCTTCCGGTCAAGGGCGTGGCTTCAGGATCTCTGTACAGAGCTGATTCAAGCTGTGTTAGGGGTTTATTACCGTTGACAGGAGAGATGAAGCTAACTTGCCACCACTGCTGTAGACATTCTATGGAGGGAATTTTATGCTCCTGGGGAGGACTTCTATTTGTTTGTTAGCAGTTGCCAGTCTGGGAAACATGAATAGAGGGTAGAGAATGTGGTTTCTGTGTTAGTCAGCACAGCTTGGGTTATGCTGTGCTAACAGCTGACCCCCCTACTCTTGCTGTTTCTTGCTCAGGCCCTGTGTCCTTTCAGGATCAGCTGAACCTCTGCTGTGTGTCACCTTTATCCAGGGAGTCAGGCTGACAGCAGCATCTGTCTAGAACCTGCTGGCCTTGCGACAGAAGGAAACAGGTCATGGTGAACTATGACTGGCTCTTAAAGCTTCTGCTCGTAACTCATGTCACGTCCACTCACATTTTGTTGGCCGAGACGAATGTCAAGCAGGCGGGCAAGTGTAATCCTCCTTCAGGGATGAGCAGCGGAAACATTAATTCAGTTTATATCCAATATCTACCTTTTTATTGTTCTTAAATGTCTAAGAACTGAAGTGAAAGAAAAGGGAGACCTCTATTTTTCAAGTTGTAATGGCTATTCTTTATTCTTTTTACTATCTATGTTAGAAACCTTATTATGAGGCTTAAAGAATAGAAATACACATTTTATGTGATTAGTATCAGAACCTTTATTACATTCAATGTTTTTTTCTGCTGCTGGAATGCAATTAGTTGTAACAGGGGCTGTTTAATGGTCAAACGAGGTTTATTAACACAGATGAAGATAATAATCTTAGTGGTTAAATCTGGACTCTATCCAGTAGTGTTGTCTTTCCTTTACCTTCATAGTGGAACAAGGTAACCCTAAGCCACATTAACCTCATGACCCTCCCTTTAACCTCCCCCCCAAAATGTTTTACTCTTATACATACATTTAACAGGAAAATAATCTTTTCCTATTGAAAATATTTTAAAGCATATATAAAAATAATGATCACATGCTGTAATAACTTGTCCCTTCATCCTATTCATGTTAGAGTGTCAGCAGGTGACATACAAAGCAGAACTGCTAAGAGGTGTTTGGAATAACACTGGTTTAGAAGAATGTTAATAGGTAGTCCACTGAAAAAAGGCTTAGTAATGCCACGACTCACTGGATCTTAGCAAAGGCCAGAAACAATAGTAGTTCCAGGATTCAGAAAGTGCTTGGTTAAACAGAATACAGGTCTCTGTGATACAAGATGTTTCAGGACCTCAATGATGCGTTATTAGCACGTGAGCCGTTTATCTGGTCCCAACCTTCAGGACGCACTTTGGGAAATGCCGACTCACAGCTTTCGGCTGGTCCCATGGCAACCACTTTCCGACCTCACTGGAATGCCCATCCTCCAAGTCTTCTATTTACTTCCAATCAGTCAGCCCTCCACTTTCTTTACCTCCTCATTTAACCACATTAGACTGAACGATTCATCATTTTAATTACATGCCTGGCCAATGATCTAAACCCCCTTATATCTTAGTTGTACGCACCTGGCAAAACCCAACTTTGGATGAATCCAACTTTCCGAGTCCTCTGTGTTCTGCTGGGAAAAGCCATGTGATCATTAACTTCAAACAGGCCTTTAATATCTGACATTTCTTACTATCTGACATTTCCTGTTTAGTTCAGTTCTGACTCTCCCACTCCCTGTGATACCGTCTCGAACTCTTTCTACTTCTGGATTCTGCAATCACCTCTCTCCACTCCCACTGCACGCCCTACTCATGTAGTGACTTTACAGAGTGTAGTTGTGTCTGCTGTTCCCAATCCTACAACCGTCCTCAGCTGCTCTCAGTCCAGCCTTCTTTCCCCCGCTGGGATGGTGGAAATGGCTCTTTTCTGTCTGACAACCCCTCTACTTGTACTCTGCTTCCCATACCCTGCCGACTTTCCAAGGACCTTACGCTGTTGATTACACTTTCTTTTTCTTATTATGGAGTCAACTTTACTTTTCACCTGGTCTTTCTCATCAACCCTCAGATTTACATATGCTTAAGTATTTTTGATTATGAAAAGAAATAAAAGAAGGAAGGCAGAAAGGAAGAGGAAAGGAGGGAGAGAGAAACTCTCGGCATTACATTCTGTTCCAGGTAACGCTGCCTCTTCACGGCCAGTGCTCACCGTTTCCATTTCCTCTTCTCTCACTCTTTATTCAATTTGCTCCTATCTATTTTTTTTTTTTTTTGAGATTTAAAGTACATGTGGTCATGTGCAGCTCAATGAAATGTTACGTATTTATACACCCTACCTAGCTACCACCCAGATCAAGCTATAGAGCATTTCCAGGGAAGAAAAAAGCACAAATATCCTCCACATTTCATAACTTGATATCTTCACTTGCCAATACATCCTGAAGATCACTCCCTGACGGTATATTGGGACCTTCTTTACCTCTTTTCAGCTGAGTAGTGCTTCAGTATGTAGCTGTACCATCATTCAGCAATATTCTGCTGATGGACATTCAGACTGATTTCACTCTTTGGCTATTGCAAATAGTGCTTCCACAAAGAGTTTTGTACAAACATTGTTTTCTATTTCTGTCCATGTATGTTTGGTACAGACTCTAATTAGAAGTGGGATTGCTGGGCCAAAGGTTAAATACATTTGCAGTTTGGCTAGATATTGTCAAATTCCTCTCTTACAGAGGTTGTAGCATTTGCATTCCCACCAGCACTATGTAAAAGTACCCGCTTCCCCACAAACTCGCTAACAACATAAATTAATACACTTCTGAATTTTATATACATATCTTTTTATTTTCTTGCAGCTTGAGATACAATTGACATACAATATAGTACACAGAATTTGGTGAGTTTTGCCATATGTATGCAGCTATGAAATCGCTTCTACAATCAAAATAATGAATTCATCCCTCTCACCCCAAAGAGTCCTCATGCTCCTTTGTAATCTGTCTTTCCCTCTCCAGTCCTATCTCCAAACATGAGAGGTCTCAACAATTTTACTTCCCATCCAGCCTTTCTTGAGGTATCAGGAGTTATGCCACCCGACAGGAGGGAGTGAATTAAGGGAGAAGAAAACAGGATCGTAAAGCCGGGAGGGAGAAATGGCATCCTCAGCAGGAGAGTGAAGGGAAGCCCCAGCCTGTGTCCGCTGCAGTCCACACCGATGGTGCCAGCAGAAAGGGCTGCCAGTTTGAACCTGGAGCTGGTCTCAAGCCTCCGGGACAGATGAAGATAAGCCAATATAAAGGCTGATATATCAAAAAATTTGAAGCAGAGATTTAGAGACTTAGAGAATCTGTGGCTTAGAACCAAACAAATGAAAGGAAAATGACTTTTAATAAGGAAAGAAAGGAACAGTTATCATGATATGCCCAATGACTCAACTATGAATAGCATTAACATTGTAACTGTAACGTAACTAATGAAGTTAATGTAACCAGAATTATGCTTCGGTTCTCTCAGGGGAGTGGCAGTGTTCGTGGATGAGATGAAAGGAAGCCAAAGCCTTATTCTCCCACAGGACACACTGACAGACCATTCTTGCGAGTGAAAGATCAGTAAGGAGCAATAGAAGCTTGTGTTGCTAATTCCTGTACAGCCTTACATCTTGGCTTAAGTGACACGTCCATGTGCCACTTTCCTGACCGCCCTGGGTGGTTCTCTGTCAGGCAATTTTGTGCATACCTCTATCAGGGCACTACTACCTTTTTATTTTTTGTTTTTGTTTTTTATTTATTGATTTGAGAGCGGGGAGAGAGAGAGGGAGAAAGAGAGAGAGAAACATCAGTTTGTCTTCCACGTATTTATGCATTCATTGGTTGTCTCTTATATGTGCCCTGACCGGGGAGATAGATCCCACAACCTTGACGTGTCACGGTTATACTCTAACCAACTGAGCCACCTGGCCCGGGCTTGACCACTCTCGTTTTTGACTTCTCTGTATATCCAAGAGACCGTGAGCTTCCTGGGGGGAGGACAGTGTTTTACAATCCCTTGGTGTAACACACAGAAAATGTTGAGGTAATAGACGATGCTATAGAACACCGCAAAAGTAAAAGTTACAAAGTCTTGGTAAAATTAAGAGAACTTTAAAGAGTCTGTTAGAACCAGACTCTTCTAATAAAATCAAAATCAAATTACAGTGACTTAAGGACATTAAGTCATCTTACTTCTAAAGTCTTAAAACAGTCTGCCTTCCGTGGGACTCAACTGCAGTCACGCACCCATCTCCGCTCAACTCTTCAGGCTGCTGTAAATTTTTCTCAACGAGACTAAGTGCTTGGGGCTCTTTCCCAGAGACATTTATTTAACTTTTCTCATTCATTAACAGAAAGGTTTTATATTCACATTTCTATTGCCTCCTGCTGGGATAATTTCATAAACTCTAGTTATCTCATTAGGAATAAGAAGCCACTCTTTCCAGGAAACATTTTGGGATATTAAACTGTGGGTAACAATGCCGGTGTGTATTACTTTTAAAACTCAGTATCAAACAAGGTAATGAATAAAACATATTAATTTTGATGGAGGTGGAGAGCAGCTGAGAAAAGGAAGTTAGAGGGTGCAAAAGTGACTATTTGATTAATATAAATAATTTTCCTTTGGCTGAACAATTTCCTTTATATTACGAGCTCCCCAGATGCATTTAAAATACAATTCAATTTGCCACAATTGGACTAACAGTTTTTTCTCTGGTATGAACACATCAATCTCTTTTCCTAAAACTCCAATACTGTATGCTCCAAATGACAAAGCGGATGGAGGAGGCACCTCCGACTATTATGCTCTATGGCCCACTTGCCCAGTTGTCAGCGTGCGTCTTCGAAGTTCTGTGCTTTGCTTCACGCCCAAGGGAGGAGTGCTCCTCCCAGCAGACGCTGCCATGGTTCTAATGGATTGGCAGGTGAGGTTTCCACATGCCACTGAGTGAACAAAGAAACAGGGTTACCATGTAGATGGGGTGACTGTGCCTGATAGCTAGGGGGAAATGGGACTGCTACCCACGGAACACAGGGAGGTGAGTCGCCCAGATCCCCTTGAAGGATGGACTGGCCACCCAACTAACGGAGGTTCTGTCAGCAGGCTGCTTCCAGCTATTGGTTCCTTCTCATCTGCGAAGAGCCGCCTCGCCCAGGGCCAGACCCTTCCTGGGATAGCCCGTGACGGGCAGTGATCCCTCCAGAGCTCCCACCAGGCTGCCTGAGGTTTTGCCAGCCTTGCGCACAGCTCAGGTCTGCTCAGTTCTGCTTCTGCCCCTTTAACACCACAGGTGTTGATCACTTCTAGAGAACTCAATGGGGCAACAGAGCTCACAGTGAGGGGGACAAGGAAGATGGTTGGATTCCAGGGAACCACCAGGCTGCCTCCTCCACTGCCACAGCCACTGCCAATGGTAAGAATGTAGTGGAATACTACAGTAATTCAGCAGAAACTGGGACCATTAAAGGCTCAGATCCTGCAGAAATGAAAGTTTGGTTCACTTCATTAGGTAAAAAATTTCAAACAGCTGAGATGTTGGTGGAAAGCCAAGGGACCATGAACTAGGTGGTGGAAAAATGGTCATAAAACATTGCAGAAATAAGTACAATTTCAGCAACACGTGTTTTCTCCGTTGCGTCATATTGTAGATATGCTTATGTTCTCTAATTTCTCCTTTCTTCTCCCTCCCCCCACCCCCCGGTTATATATGGGGCATGTTAACTTTAAATAGTCGTCTACATATAATAGACTATCAACAAGAGCTGCAATAGAACAAAGGAGAAATGGACATCTCTCTGATATCCTGGACTTAAAGCTGGGTGCAGTAACTGTTTAAGTTTTGAGACTTTAAAGAAGAGAAGAGTACCTTTTTGTCTGCATAGGATGATTTAATTTTGTTAGGTGAGAGCACCTCTGGGATTATAAGTATGTGAAGAAATATATATACTGATATTGAGCGGTGAAGGAGCGGAATGTAAGAAAAATTACTTCAATATCTAACCTTTACTGAGCACTTGAATCAACTCATTTAATGAATTAACTCATTTAATCCTCACGATAGCACTTGTGAGAGTGGTACTATTATTATCTCCATTTACAGATGAAACCAAAGCTCATAAAATTTAATTAACTTGTCCACAGTTGCAGAGTGTCTGCATGGTGGTGTTTGGTGTATAGGCTCATACTCTTAATCTAAGGTAGATTGCCTTATTTTACGAGAGAGGAGGTATGACATTCTTTTAAGTTGCCCAGCATCTGAGTCCTCTTACTGTGCATGGGAAATTCTCCTCTACAGGAGTCCGGGTAGGAGACTGAGCCTACTTGCCACCACAAAGCTGCAAGAGCAGACACTCACTTCCCAGTTTTCCTTGCACCTCAGTTGTGGACATGTGATGGAGGCCCACCCACAGGTGCACTTTCTCATGGCCATTGCAGCAAGACCAACTTTTAGGAACACCAGGGGCGGCGGTGCTAGTGGTGGCCAACAGTGTCCGGTGTTGGGGTGTTGGGGTCATAGGTGCAGCATCTGGTTCTCGGGTGTGGCAGTAGGCTGTCCTCACTAGACTAGCCTTGTCACAGTATTTTAGGTGTTGGCTGTGAAGCCGTCACGGTTTCTAACCTTCCCAGCAATTTGGTGAGGTAACCAATGTTCTGATTTGTAGCAACGTGTCAGAGTTGTTCGGACTTATTTCTAAAATAATGTATTAGCTTACATATATAGTGCATAGCTCTTTCTCTGCACCAGGCACTGTTCTAGGTGTATTACACATGTGAGTCAAATGAAGTCTTAGAAAATCTTAAGTTCAACTATTGTCCTCATTTTACAGGGAGGAAGCTTAGGTACAGAGAGCTCAAAGGACATGTCTGAAGTCACGCAGAGATGTGACTGGAGCCTGGGTAGTTGGTCACTAGAGTCTACTCACCAGGTCATCCTCCCAGGGCCCCTTTCATTTCCAATCCACTGTTTTGATTCCACCCTTCTTTGGGCTGGATTTTATCATCAAAGAGTTTTGTTTTCTTTTCAATAAGAGCTCACAGGAGATGTTTTGTTTGAATTCTTTCATCCTGGTGAGGGTCTGTTTTCTGTCTTTTTATACGAAGAGAAAATTTGCTGAATATAAATTTTTAGGTCACAGTTTCTTATGGAACTCTCTAAGCATTGTTCTCTGTCTTCTGGAATAGATGATTTTTGGGGGGGGGTGTGTGTGGCAAAGTCTGAGGACCACCTGATTTTTCTGTTTGCTTTGTATGTAACTTTTGCTTTTCTCTGGGTTCTCTTTCTTTCATTAGGATATGTCTTGGTTTGGGGCAAATTATCTAGGTTCTTCCTGGTCCGTATGGCTTTTTGTCCAGAAGATTCAAATCTTTATTTTGAAATATTTTTTCTTCTATCATTTTGGGGAAAAGTATAAAAATGCATTTGTTTGATTCTATTCTTCAGAAATTATCAATTCCCAAATCGTATGTGTGTTCGATCAATTCCCAATTATGAGTCTGTTAGATGTGTTTTGACTTCTGTATCTATCATCTCTAATATTTTTTACATCATTGCCCCATTCCATTTCTTAAAAAAAAAAAAAAGCCTGTGATTTATGTCCTTTATAATGGCTTTGTGTTTTTTTACACTTTCATTTCTTGTGTAGTATTGTTTTGTTAATGTTTTTATATTCCTACTAAACTACTATTTCCCAGGGCTCTGCTGGCTTGCCTTCTACCCCTGTTGGTTTCTGAACCCTTCCCGTTTCCTTGGATAAGTCCTCTTTTGTACTTATTCTTTATCTGAAGTTTGATTGCATTTCTTTACTCTCTTTTTTCTTTCTGAAGAATATATGCAGAGGGTCTGGGCTGCTTTATTTCTGATGTCAACAGGGCAAGATTTATGAGGGGAGAAAGTGAAGAGTGAAGTTGGACAGTCTTCAGCTTCCTACAACTACTACTTCCCCTTTTCCTAAGGGTTCATGTGCTCTTCCGGAGGTGTGTGGTGTACTCACAGTAAAATCCCTTAAACCGCCTCTGGAAAGTCCCTTAAACTCTCTGTCAGCTATTAGACCAGGTTATGGACTACAGGAATTATTGTTACCATGGCCTCACCTTCAGCCGTCCCCACCCCCACCACTTAACGGTGTGGAATTGGTGTCTCCCTCGGGGCACCTACAGCTTCTCCCATGGTCTCATCATGATTTTGGTGCTTTAATCAAAGACTGTTGGAACTTTCCCCTGTTCTCAGAAATACATGTACCTGAGGTCCAAGGCTCCCAGGTGATGCGGACCCTGGCTTGTGGAGTCTGCCACATTGTGGATGAGGCACGAGAAATTCACATGGACTACCGAGTCCTGTGGAGGAAAAGAGACAGCATAGCTTTTCTCTCAAGGGGAGAAAAAAACCTCGGCCTCCACCATAACAAGCCTTTATTTCTTTTCTCAGCACATTACATGATGGTCCTCATTTACTATGCCCAGGTTTGCTTTAGGTGGTTACCTTTTCCAGAAAACAAAGGAGCCATTGCCACTAATCACATCACAGAAGAAGGATATTAGCAAATGAAAAGGGAAAAGTGGTTGAACCGGTTACACTCATCCTTAGAAGGTTTAGAATGGATTTTAGGAAGTTACTTTGCAGTAAATGTTTGCTGCCTCAATTCAGGGTGAAGGAGTTTTAGCAAAAGCAAGTCTCATAGCAGTCTAGGTACAATGCAGGCCTGACTCGCCATGGGAGAACCTATCCTTGGGCAGGGGTCCTGCGCATCGGACCTTGCTTTCCACTGGGAGCTGGGCCCATGCCATGCAGAATGGTCTCCTACACCCAGGTTCACCATTGTTTCTCATCAACTGGAAAGAGTTTGGAGAGTATTCTTCACGGTGGTTGTTTGGAATTTTAGTGTTTCCCTGTTTCGTTAAAGATGGGGTTAGGAGTTGAGGAGTGGCTTAGCTGGGTGACTACACCAGGGTCTCTCATGAGGTTGCAGTCATTTCAAGACAGGAGAATCCCCTCCCAAGCTCACTGTGATGGTTGCTGGCAGGTCTCAGTTCCAGCTGGCTGTTAACTGATTAGACAGAGACTTCAGTTCTGCATCCCATGGGCCTCTCCATTCGGCTGATACTGCAGGGCAGCGTGCTCCCTGGGGAGGCTGTGATGAGAGAGACAGGAAGAGCAAGCACAAGAAAACACCCAAAATGGAAACCGTATTCTTTTACAACTTAATTTTAAAAGCGACACAGCATTACCTCTGCTCCATTCCGTCGGTCGCACAGACCAACCCTGACACAATGTGGACGGAATGCACACAGTGTAAAAATGAAGGCAGGGGTGATTTTGGAAGCTGGCTGCCACAAGCACATATAGGTATGTGTGTATATTTATATATGTATGTATATATGCATATGTATATATAATATCATATATACAAGTTGACCAGAGGATGTTTGTAATAATTCTAAAGTTGAATGTCCTTAATAATGTAACTTCAAAGTACATGAACAAAAAATTGATAGAATTTACAAAGAGAAGTAGATATCCCTCATCGTAATGGGAAATATAGCTCACTCACCCAGTACTGAATAGATCAAATGGATGAAAATATCAGTAAAGATAAATAAATTTTGAATAAGATAATTAATAAGCTCAATCTAATGACATATATAGAACCGCCATAAAACAATTAGAGGATGCACATTCTTTTCATGACATGCAGAACATTATGAAATTCGACTATAATGACCCACAATTCAAGTCATAATATATTTTAAAGAATTAGGCCCTGGCTGATATGGCTCAGTGGATTGAGTGCCAGCTTGTGAACTGAAGGTTGCTGGTTCAATTCCCAGTCAGGGCACATGCCTTGGTTGCAGGCCTGGTTTTGGGGGCATGTGAGAGGCAACAGATTGATATATTTCTCGCATATTGATGTTTCTCTCCCTCTCTTTATCCCTCCTTTCCCCTCTCTCTAAAAATAAATAAATAAAATCTTAAAAAAAAAAAAGAATTGGAACCATAATTCTTGACTGCAATGCAGTTAAGATTCAAATCAGTTTGTGAAAAGATGACCATGAAAATTTTATGTGAAAAATTTTAAAAGATTGTTCATTAATAAAAAGTAATATTCAAAATTTATGATGATCACTGTAGATCTGTAAGAGGGATGATGATGTTGTGTGCAATTTTGATCAAGGCAGCGTGATAATGGATAACTTGAGCTGTGGTTCCCATTGGGTTGTTACTATTTATTTCTACTCAGTTAGAAAAGGGAAACTCACAATGTTAAGTTGCTGAGAGTAGCAGCAGGTGTCAGTTTTTCTTTTGGAGAATTCTAGCTATTATTTGGATTGATGTGGACCCCATATTTTCAAACAACAACACCCCCCACCCCACAGCCATCTGCAGTGTGCCTTTGCTGCTTTCTCATCAGGAGGCATGGTCTATTCCATCCTCTATCTCCCATGTGTTAGTTTTCACTTGCTGTGTAACAAGTCACCACAAACTGCAGCTTGAAAAAATAACACGTATTTATTGTCTCAGAGTCTCCTTGTGTCAATAGTCCAATGCATTTTAGCTGGTCCTCTGCTCAGGGTCTCACAAAGTTGAAATCAAGGCATGGTCAGCTGTCTTTATCTAAATGTTCTGCCAAAGAAAGATTCCTTTTGAAGCCCCCTTTGACTGTTGGCACAATTAATTTCCTTTTGGTTGTAGGACTGAGGTCCCCATTGTCTTGCTAACTATTGTCCAGGGACCACTCGTAGCTCCTAGAGGTCATGCTCAGGTCCTGGCATGTCCCCCCATCTCAGCAATGGAGAACATTCCTCTCATTGAATCTCTCAGGCTTTCAATCTTTCTGACTTTTTCCCTTCTGCTACCAGAAAACTCTCTGCTTTTAATGGGTTCTCTAATTAGGTCAGGCCCACCAGGATAATAACTCTATCTTCAGGTCAATTATTAGTAATCTTAATTAGTAAATTTTAACCAATAATATTAATCTACAAATCCCCTTTACCATGTAACAAATTCTCTTTACTATGCAGCATCATCATGGGAGCAATGCTGTGGGCAAAGATCAAAAGAGGCATCTTGGAATCCTGCCTACCAGACTCAGTCTGGGCTGGCCTATGACTTGCTTTGCACAGCAGTCTTCTTGTGGCCTTAGGCCTCAGGAAGCCTTGCAACTTCTGGTTTAACCCCTTTGAAATGCTCCTTTTTGAACCTAGCCGTCATTCTCTGTGAAGTTCAAACTGGCCTTGTGGAGGAGAACTAAGGTGCCCCAGCTGTGTTTCCAGCCAACAGCCAGAACCTACTGCCAACCATGTGACTAAGGCCAATCTCCAATAGTCTAGCCTCTGGGCAAATCATCCTAGCCCAATGGCCCAGAGATAAGCTGTCCAAATTGCTGCACTGTAAACACATAAATGATTGTTGTTGTTTTAAGCCACTAAGGTTTGGGGCAGTCTGTTATGCAGAAGTAGAAAGCTATTTTTGGGCTCCATCAGATACCAAGACTGTCGCATATCACACTCAAACATGGAAGTTTGAACAGGTTGGGTTAGGAGAGAGGATAAACAAATTCTTAATTCATTCTTTGGTTATAGTAGACTCTGGAAGTACTTGATTCACTGTTGTAACTTTTGAAAATGATTAAAAATATGCTAAATAATATATCATTGATTTATCTTCCAGATGTCTGAAGAATCATCAACAGTTAGTGAAAATTTAAGGTCCTTGTAATTGAGCCAATATTTTTTATCTCCTGAAGAAGTCCTGGTATTTTACCCTCAGCATTAAAAATCTAGATAATTTATGTCTGAAGCTAGATTCAGGTCAATTTCAGACACACCTTTTGCTCCTCCTGAGATTTCCTTGGGTACCACATGCTGAACCCTTAGCTGCGAGGAAAGCCACCCAACTCTGCTGTGGCCCACACGGTCCTGTTCTCTGCGTCCTACTAGCCTATCACTGGGAGTGCTGGCTCAGTCCTCTTGCTGCCATCCTGCATCCAGGCCAAGTACCTATGTGCCCAAGAGTTCTGGCTCCTGTCACTTCTAGACCTGGACAAATGCCATACCCCAGGGCATGGGATCTGCCTTTGCAGAAGTCACCAAAGAGTTTGTAACTAGTCTGCATTCTCCAGAGAAACAGAACCAACAGGTGTATACAGGGGTGTATGCGTGTACTGCCAACTGTTCTCTCTGAATAAATGTGGATTGGCATTCGGGTACAGCCTCTTCTATTTGAATATCATTCTTGTCACATACCTGCCTGGTCAGTGCAGGTATCAGCACATGTTTACCTATTAAAATTATGAGTCACAGAACTTTGGTAACCAAGCGAATGATTAGCATGAATTTTCAGGCATAAGGAAAACAAAAAGTCATCCAGAACTTCTCACGCACATGTTATATCATAATGTGCTAAGAGCTGGTATTCATGAGTGATTTCCTCTTACTGTGAAGTGCTACTGTGCACAACTGATAGCAACTACTTTTCCCCTTAGTGCGTTATTATTGTTAAGGTCTACAGTAGAGTCATTCACTAAAGGATTTTTGCCAATAGCTTTTTCTGTCTTCTCTCAATATGATTCTTACTTGCTTTGCAACTATTGTTCAGCAATACCATGTCATGTACCTACTTTTAATAAGACTGATAAGAATGAGTGATAGTCATTGTTTCCATCTAGCAGCAAATTTTGTCACTTTCATTTTGGAGAGCATTATTTTCTGTTTGGGGATAGAGCAGAGGTTGGTTTGTCTGAGTGGTCACAATCATTTGTTTGAATATTACACAAAGGATTCATGCTACTACTTGACAACATTTCGAAGTACACGACACACTGAGAACTGGAGGAGAATAGATTGATGGGTGAGTTAACATTTAGTTGCAAAAACTCGTGGGATTTCCTGTTCACACTTTTCATCTTTGGTTACTTGTGGAAAAATCAGAATTACTCAGATTCATTTATCTCTGTATGAAAAGATTTACATTCTATATTTGTTCTGAATTTCTGCTAACTTTTGACATTTGTCCCATTGTTCTCAATTATAATGTTTATATTATTATTTTCTTTACTATATTTACACTTCATGAACCTTTAAGTTACTAGTTCATTTTTGTGACTTGGACATAAAATATAACAAAGTAATTTCAAAAAATGCAAACTCAACAAATATAAGCACCATCAAGTAATATGAAAGTATGCTTCCTGAGACAAATTATGCTGCATTAATTGAATGCAAGCTGAAGCAAACTAACTGAAGTAGTCCTTGTAAATATTTACAATTTTAAGAATGTAATGATTATTATGCACTAAATGAAACTAATGGTAAAATCATATTTAATTGTATGAACGCATCTCACATTTTTAAACATATGGATAATGGTTGATTAGGTTTTGCTTGAGGCTTTAAGGTATGATAAGTTTCAGATACCAAAAGTTCTGAGATGAATCACCATGTATAAACTTTAAAGTAGGTGTTCAAGAATCACTAAAACCTTCTACAAAGATGGAAATATTCTATATCTGTGCTTTCCAATGTGGTAGCCACTAACCACACGTAGCTATTCGAGCACTTGACATGATTAGCATGACTGAATTTATAATTTTATTTAATTTTGATGAACTTAGATTAAAATAGTGGAGCACAGCACAGGGCTGTATGGCTCTTAAACCCTTCACCCACACTGAGAGTATAGACAGGTGTAGAGAGAAAGGATTGGAGAGAACTATGATGCGAATTGTCCCACTGCCACCATAGAGTGGAGCCACTGGGTGGACACCCCTCACCCAAGCCTAGTGAAATAGGCTCTGTTCCAGAAATCTAAAGGATGAGAGTGGGGCTGGCCAGATGCAAATAAAAGTTTAGCGGCACTAAGTCTGCCTGAATGTTTCTCAAGACCTAGATGTGAGAGAGAGAAAGAGGTGTGTGTACCTGTCTCACATATCGAGTGTTGTAGAGGGGTGACGAGTGCCTAGCAGAGACTCGAAAAAATCACCAGGTTTCCAGAGGCTGTAGAAGAAGTAAAGGACTCACGTATTTGAGAGGTAATTGCTCAGGTCAAGGAAGTTATTACAAGTAAAAGAATCTGACGGGGAAGTCTGTAGAAATCAGGAAAACCACTGACTCACTCTCTTCCTCTTGTTTTCAGGATCCCAGTCTGGTTTAGGTATCCAGTAGCCAGGGGCTCCAGGTTAAACTGGGCCCCTTGCTTACAGCAAGGGGTGAATCTTAATTAGTTTAAGCCAATTATGTAATCTCAATCCCATTGTCAATGACTTGTTTAGGAGTGAGCCTTGACTTAAGTTTTAGCCAATAAGATACAATGCAAGAGTTTTGGGAAAGGTTTTCTTCCCGTTAAAAAAAACAGATACATGAAGAAAGAGTGTTCTTCATTGTAGAATCCAGGTTGTGGAGCTTGAAGCTTATACAATTTTGGGGCCCTCTTTAAGAAAAAGGTATAAAATTATCTTTGCTTTTTCACAGTTTACAAAAATACATGATCAGAAATATATGACCGGGTGAATGCATTGCTAGGATCCTCTCCAAGCTCTTCTTAGAAGGAGCCTGTGAAAGTTGAGTGTTCTAAAGCTTAAGCTTCTTTGATTTCTTGGTAAATCACCACCGGCAACTTATTTATTTATTTATTTATTTATTTATTTATTTATTTATTTATTAGTGATTGATTTGAGAGAGAAAGAGAAAGAGAGAAACATTGATTTTTTTTTTCAACTTATGTAGGCATTCATTGGTTAATTCTTATACGTGCCCTGACTGAGGATGGAACCCACACCCTTGATGTACTGGAATAATGCTCTAACCAACTCAGCAACCCAGCCAAGGCTGGCATCCTTTCTTTTTTTGAACATCAGTGTCTTCATGGGACAACTGGACCTATGGCAGCCATCCTGGGACCCTGAAGAAAGACAGTTTAAGGGACAAGCCAACACACTGAGGGTGGCACAGTGTGGCAAAGATAAAGGACTGTTGTTGGAAAGACATCACCAGAATTTCTCAACCTTGGAACCCCTTTAAGTGCAGGCTTCTTATATGAAAAATGATAAATATCTTTATTGTTTAAGCCATTCTTCAATAATTTGTAGGCAAAAACATCCAAACAAAGACAACTACCCCCGTTCTCTCCATTGTTTCTTTCTGCCTCTCTCTGTCTCTCTCTCTCTCACACGCACACACCACTGAATATATGGAAAGGAGATAATCTCAGAACATAAAATGATGGTCCTTTAATCAAATTAAATTAGCTTTATGGAAAGCTCAATTCATTACCCTAGCTTTCTCATTGGCTATACACCCAATGGAGACTTCCCCAAGCGTGGTCCGTGGATTCGTGCCAGTCCATTAACTGTTCATTACCAGTGTATAATGGGGGAACGACAGAAACTGAGAGTAAGAATTTAGAAACTTTTCATGGTATTTAGAGATTTGACAGAGTATTTTATGTCCGTTGCATGTAATAATTTAAAATTTTGGCGTGTTGTACGTTGTATGTCTTTGGTTTTTAAAAAAATTTTAAGAACATTTTTATTTTAGAACAGACAAACAGAAAATTTATGAAGTAGTACAGCGTGTTCCTGTGCACTGCACACCCGGTTTCCCCATTATTCTCATCTTATATCAGTACGGTGCATTTGTCACAATTAATGGACCAGCATAGACACATCATTATTAATAAAGCCCATATTTTATTCAGATTTCCTTCGTTTTTGTCTAATGTCCCTTTTCTCTCTCAGTGTCCCATCCAGGATATCACGTTACATTCAGTTTTTACGTCTCCTCATGCTCCTCTTGGCTGTAACGCTTTTTAGACTTTGCTTGTTTCTGAGGAGAGCTGGTCAGATATTTTGTAGAATGCCCCTTAAGTGAGATTTATCTGCTGTTTCTCATGATTAATATGTCTTTGTCTTATTATTACATTTTCTAGAGCACAGTGATGAATTTTTATTGTATTTTACTTAAGTATCAGTCTGCAACAGATTAGGGAAAACCTGGTCCTTTATCACAGAGAGTTTGAGAAGCACTAGGGTAAAGACCTGTGGTTCCAGCCTTAGCGTTTAAAACTCTCAAACGATTTCTCCTAACGAAACTATTGGTTTACCCTTTTATACCGTTGTTTTCTGAATCTAAGTATTCAGTGGGCCTTCTAAATTTCAGTCTTATGAAAGGGTAAATTACCTTCTTAAAAGATTATCTTTTGGGCTATCTACAGTGCATTAGTCAATGCTTGACAGATTACAGAGCATTTGAAAGAACACGTACAAACTCTCAACTCTGAACAAAATGTAACATTTCTGAATCAGATTCAAGATGGTTTCTTAACATTTAAACCAGAAGCACCAGAGGTATCGTACACACCGGAATATGGCCATAGTGACTATTCCTCTACATTCTGTTTTGTTTTGTCTTGCCTTGTGTTTTTTCCCCCTTTCTCTTAATTTCACAATAGCAAGTGCGTTTAGAATCAAGAGCCAAATTGTTCCCATTACATTGCATTCCTCAATAGGTTATCACTGTCATCTTTACCTTTATTTTCCCCATGTCTCCTCTGATACACTCACTTTCATGACATAAGGAGTGCCCTACACCTTGTTTCTCTGGGGATTTTCTCTTTGATCTCGGAGTCTGGAAACCTTGCTATAACGAGTGCGCTTTGGGCTTTGATGATAAAAGCCCACTTGGTAGGCACTTCCTCTCTGGAAGCTGATTTAACACACTGTTTAACCCACATTTTCCAGTTGTAAAATGTGGGTTAAACAGTGTATATAAACCATTGTATGCCACTTCCTTTTATTTATTTTTGTACTTCATGAAAGTATAGCCAGTTTTGCCTTTGTTTAATGTTACAGCTTTTAGTTTTTCGTTTAGACCTTCCTATTGCTTTTGAAGCTTTTGACTTCTTTTTGAAAAGTTAATTCTTATTTCTTGCTTCGCTTATTATTACAGGTACAGCCACAAATTTGACTTCATTTTTGTTGATTGTCCAATGAATCTGTTCAGTAGCCAGAGAGGTTTTCATCAACAATTTACCTTAAGACTTTTGAATCTCATTTTTAAATTGTGGTAAGACTGTCCTGCCCCTTACTTGATCTTTACATAACAGTTGCCAACACAGAAGAATGAAGAAAAACACACGTTATACTATATTTTCAGTCATTCAATGACATTAGTGTGCAATATACAACTACTGCCCCAATATTGTTGGGCTTGCTTGAAAGGTAACTTGCCCCTGTTTATGGTGAGAAACACAGTATATTTTAATTTCATTTTAATTTATTTTTAAAATGTTATTTTATTGGATATGCTATTATAGTTCTACCCAGCATCCCCTACTCCCTCAGGCAATCATCACATCATTGTTCATGGTCATGGATCATGTGTGCAAGTTCTTTGGCTACTCCATTTCCTATACTGTACTTTATATCCCCATGGCTATTCTGTAACTACCTATTTGTATTTCTTAATCCCTTCACCTCTTTGCACATTCTCCCGCAATCCCTCCTACCTGGCAACCATCAAAATGCTCTCCATATCCATGATTCTGTCTCTGTTCTTCTCATTTGCATACTTTGTTTTTTAGATTCCTTTGCTGATAGATATGTATTTTTGCCATTTTATCGTTCCTAGTTTTTATCTTCTTTTTCTTAAATAAGTCCCTTTAACATTTCATATAATAATGATTTGGTGATGATGAACTCCTTTAGTTTTTTCTTGTCTGGGAAGCTCTTTACCTGCCCTTTGATTATAAATGGTACCTGTGCTGGGTAGAGAAATCACGGTTGTAGGTTCCCACTGGTCTTGATTTTGAATACTTCTTGCCAGTACCTTCTAGATTGCAAAGTCTCTTTGGAGAAATCAGCTGAGAAATCAGTCTTATGGGAATGACCCTATAGGTAACTAACTGCTTTTCGTTTGCTGCTTTTAAGGTTCTAGCTTTATTTTTAACCATTAGCACTTTAATTATGGTGTGTCTTGGAGTGGGCTTCTTTATATCTATCTTGTTTGAGACTCTCTGTGTTTCCTGGAGTTGTATGCCTATTTCCTTCACCAAATTAGGGAATTTTTCTTTCATTATTTTTTCAAATAGATTTTCAATTTCTTGTTCTTTCTCCTCTCCTTCTGGCACCCCTATGATGCAAATGTTGGTACACTTAAAGTTGTCCCAAAGGCTCCTTACACTAACCTCATTTTTTTGGATTCTTTTTTCTTCTTGCTGTTCTGATTGGTTGTTTTTTGCTTCTTTATTTTCCAAATCGTTTATTTGACTCCCAGCTTCATCCACTATACTGTTGTTTCTCTGTAAATTGTTCTTTATTTCAATTAATATGTCCTTTGTTTCTGACTGGATTTTTTTTTATGCTCTTGAGACCTCACTAAGTTAACTGAGCATCCTTATAACCAGTCTTTTGAACTCTGCATCTGATAGATTGCTTATTTTCCTTTTGTTTAGTTCTTTTCCTGGAGTTTTGATCTGTTCTTTCATTTGGGCCATGTTTTTTTGTGTCCTCATTTTGGTAGCTTCCCTGTATTTGTTTCTATGGTAGAAACTAAGGTAGAGCTGCTTCAACTTCATGTCTTGGTAGCATGGCCTAATGTAGTAGGTGTTCTGTAGAGTTAAGTGGCACAGCCTTCCCTGTCACCCAATCTGTGTAGGTATGCCCTATATGTGAACTGAATACACCCTTCTCTTGTAGTTGAACCTTGACTGCTGTTGGCAGGTCAATGGGAGCGCTTTACTCAGGCAGGTCAGCTGCAAGGACTGGCTATGACCACTGACCACCAACCTCTGCCCTCCATGGAGAATCAACTGTGCAGGGAAAGGTGGTAATGGTCTGACATGGTCTGTAGCTGTCCACTGGGTGTGCAGACTCTGGGATTCCCAGGTAGTGCATGCCAAGAGCACTCCCCACCTGTGTTCTCTCTGGGGCCACCATGCCTGAGCTATAAAGCAATCTGAGATGGCTGCTACTTGTGTTGGGTTTGGAGGTTCCCAGGTTAAGCCAAGTGGTGAACCTAGGCTGGCTGCAGCTAATACCAGTCCTGGGAGTTCACTGAGGTCTGCTGCTGTTAGTTTGAGAAGATTTAGGAAGTTGTGAATCATAAGCCAAGGCCAGCCATTCATATGGAAAAGGCACTGTTAAAAGCTTGGGTTGGCCTGTAAATTGGGTGTGACAAAGTCTCAGGGGATCTCTAGGGTGGGGCAAACAGTCTTAGCCAAGTTGTTGGAGTCTCAGATACGGTACTCACCTGCCAGCTCTTGGCTCTGTGGGGGGAGGGTTTAGAAAAGGAACAATGGTCTCTGCCTTCCTTTCTGTCTGGGAGAAAGCTGTCCTCTTGCTCTTGCCTTTATGCCAGTAACTTCAGTTCTTCCCTGTATGCAACTGGTGCCTTACAAGCTGCTGCCCTAGTGCTGGATCTCAGAGGGAGTGAGTCTGAGTAAGTTCATGTGTGCGTTCTTTATGAGGAACTGCTTGGGACTCCAGATATTTCTTCCATCAGCTCAATCTCCACTGTTTTTTATAGCCAGAAGTTACGGAGACTTATATTCCCTGTGCTGATACTCTGGGCTGGGGGGCCTAGTGTGAGGCTCAGACTCCTTGCTCCTGAGATATCCCTCCCCAATTTTTATTAACCACATGTGTGTGTGAGACCAGCCCCTTCCACATCTCCACTTCTCTACCAGTCTGGATGGATGTGGTTTCTTTAATTCTGTAATCACTGGACTTCCATTCAACTTGATTTCTGATGGTTCTGAGTGATGGTTGGTCTGTAGTTTAGTTGTAATTTTGATGTGGTTATGCAAGGAGGTGAGCTGTGTTTACTTATACCTCCATCTTGACTGGAAGTCTCTTGTTTTATTTTTTAAAACAATTTTTAGAATATTTTTTGATTTTCAATTGCAGTTGACATGCAATATTATATTAGTCTTAGGTGCACAACATAGTGATTAGTCTTTCATTTAACTTACTAAGTGATCACCACCATAAGTCTAGTGCCCACCTGACAACCAAACAGTTATTACAATATTATTTATTACCAGTATATTTTTAAATGTTCTGCTAGATCCAGTTTTTCCTGAACATGTTTCTTTACAAACATTTTATTTTCTTGCTACATTTTTGTTTGTATTTGCCTGTGGTCTGAAACTCTGAGTTTCAGATGTCATTCATGATTGGTTTCTGTATTTCCTTTCCCATTTCATTTTAAACAACTCATGCAAAGATAAATTATATACTTTTCTGTAGGTCTGTCTAGCCAAATGTGATTTATCCACAGGACCATTTTCTTATTTATGTGTTCATTCGCTCATTCGCTTTATTCCTATGTTCAGCAAATGTTTATAGAGAACCCATTATGGGGCGATGCTAATGCTCATGTAGCCACATAGAAACATCATTTTAGTTTGGCCCATTGCTAGGCACCTGTGTCTTTCCACCCTAATGACCTTTTGTACCTGGCCTATCATTCCTACTCTGCTCATGTCTGTCTAACTGCCTACTGCATTCCCCTCTCAAGGATGCTTGGCTCTGAATTCTTTAAGGGAAGCGTGTGTAGGGTCTCTTCTGTAGCTGCTTCCTGCAGAAGAGGGATGAAGTTTTCCTTCAGAGCCAAGTGATCCTTGCTCCCTGTGAGAGGGACAATGAGGCCTGGGCACAAAAGAAGGTTCTGATGGTGTCTAGAGTCGGTAAGAGGCAGCATTCCCAGAATATGGGTAGAGTTTGTAACCTGGTGGAGACAAATGGTGTTATAAATCTTAATATTATTAATATTAGGGCAAAAGCTAGAATGACAAGGATTGTGATGAATGGTCTGAAGGGCGTATACAGGCAAAGGAATGGGGGACTGCTAAGGCTGGTTCGCCTCAATTTTAGATGTTATTTTTTTCCATCAACAACTACTATCTCTGGCGATGTCATCAGATGCTCAGGTAAATTCTGTGCACCAGTTTCAAGTTAAAGGAGAGGAGAAAAATGAAACAGTAGTTTGGAAGGTTGTAGCCAAATATACAAGAAAACTAGAAAGATTCAGGATCCAGTTCAGTTCATATAGGTGAAAAATAGAACTTTGGAGACAATTAACTGCATGAGCACAGCAAGAACAGCAAATAATCATATGAGCTTTCTCAAGTCTGCTTTGCTGGAATCTCATAAGGAATCTCCATTGAGTTTTAATTAGCCTCTCAAGGTGAAGAAGCCAAGCCACATGTATGTCATCAGGCTTTGCTTGCAATACTTACAGGCTTGGGTAAATTCCTCAGGTTCTCAGGGTCCCCCCCAAAATGTCTTGAGGTTCTTTCTTTGCCATCTCCCAGGAAAACAACCTTTATACCCTACCTGGAAAGATTTCCACGAACCACGTAGAGAAGCAGCGTACTAGGCTGTTTTTCCAAAAGGCTTTTATTGGCTTTCAAAATCAATCTTAATCCCTTAAAGCTTTCCGATGACATCCAGAGTCCAGGCATGTCTCTCTCAAATATGATATTCCAGTCAAAGTCTTGGTTAATAAAACCACGATTGGTGGCTGGTTTTTTATGTGTCCTATTACAAAGAGAACAGATTCTTATTGGATTTATGCAAATAAACAACTAGCATGAGGATAATACTACTTGTTAAGGGTTTCCAACTTCTGGAGGGGTCATGTAGGGCCAAAAATAGAAATGCTTTAAAAAAAATAAGTCTTCTTATATCTGGAGAGCAAAAGGTAAATTCTTGTCCTTTTAACAGATTGAAAAAGAACCCAACTCCAACTCTGTATTGGCTTACTTTAGATATTTAAATTCATTTACTCAATTACATTTATTATTCTCAAGATTTCTCTTCACAAACCTGTCTGATGGGGGACTCAAATGTTCTCAGATCGCCGGCCATCTGAATAAAGCACCCGTAGATTCAATCCCTGTCGCTGCTTATTGGGCCTGGTAGTTGGCAGACAGCACGAATGCCAGCTTTTCCGGTTTCGCTTCTGCAACTTTTCTCATCCCTTTTAGTTTACTTCTTCATACCCATTCAGAAATAACCAGCTTTAGAAGCACTCGCTTTCTTCCTTTTCCTTCAAAAAGTTGTTGCCATACTTTATATCTTCTGTTAGGAAAACCACACAGTTCCTTTTCAACTTAATTAGAATTAGGGAGGGGAGGGAATTTCGGGGGAAAAGGGGAACGGTTTAGAGCAACAAGTATAAAGGACTCATGGACAAAAACTATGGGGGGTGGAAATGGGAGGAAGGTGGGGAGGGCTGGGGTGGTGGGCTGGGGCGGGGTAAAAGACAGAAAACTACAATATCAACAATTAAAAAATACTGATTAAAAAAATAATAATAATTAAAAAAAACTTAATTAGAATTCTTAAGTCTTAGCAACCTTAATTTTTTGATAGTTTTTTTTTTTGACAAAGAAAACACTTTAATTCCCCATGAGTCCAATATTTTCAATTATAGAGTGCTATGTAAATATTAGTTGTACTATTGTTTCTTATTTCCCTAGGCATTAACTAACAAAGAGTTTTTAATATTTTCACAAAAAATATGTAAAGGTCATAGAACAGTTGAAATATTGCGCATTGATTTTTAAGATTGCGATGCAGAGTTTGAGCTTGTATGGTTATTATTTTTAAAGATTTTATTTATTTACTTTTAGAGAGAGGAGAAGGAGGGAGGAAAGGAAAAACATCAGTGTGTGAGAGATACATGGATTGGCCGCCTCTTGCAAGCCCCCAAACAGGGACCTGGCCTGCAACCCAGGCATTTTCCCAACCCTGATGGGGAACGGAACCAGCAACCTTTTGGTTTGCAGGTCGGTGCTCAATCCACTGAACCACACCAGCCAGGGCACTTGTATGGTTGTTTTTATGCTTCCACACTATGGTGCAAAATGAGCACTGCCTGTGTTAGTAGTGTCTGAGGAACAATATTGTTTGTAAATGCAACAGTTTTGCTTTTGACAACTTAAGATGTTAAGGATTTTATTTTATTTTTTATTTTTTAGGGTATATTTATTTTATTTTATTTTGTTATGTGTAACATTTTCTTTTTTCTTTTCTTAATTGTTGTTCAAGTACAGTTTTCTGCCCTTTACCCCATCCCAGCCCACCCCCCAGCCCTCCCCATGTCCCTCCCATCTCCTCCCCCCTTGTCATTGTCCATGTGTCCTTTATACTAGTTCCTTCAAACAGGATTTTATAAATAGTGAGATATTATTACCAAGCTCGAAATTTATATCTGAATGGCTAACTGCTGGGAAGTCCCTTTTTCTTTTTCCCTTCCTCAAGTAAAAAAAGTAAAGCATAATGATGTATTGCTTATTTAGACCAACTGAGGGAGAAGCTGAACCATTGCTGCAGCTGACGAGCCATCTGCATTTCACTTTCCCTTTGTATGCTCCTGGCCTTTTCTACACGTGTCAGGTACTTTATAAGTTGCTTTTTTTTTTTTCTCAAGAAAACCTTACTTTTTACTGACAACTAAAAAGTAAGCAATTAGCATCCTTTAGATAGGCAAATACATTTCATAGCTTCTGGAAGTATAGGCTCCTTCACTGGCAAACACACACTTTTAAGAAACATACTTCAATAAAGAATAAGACATTCATTAACAACTTCATATCTATTTTCTAGCTTCTCTGTAATAAAAAGCCAAAAGTAGGTGAACTTAAGACTTGTCTACCAATTACTGTTTCAGTATTCCATGTTATTTCAGAATATCTAGAGATTCAATAATTTTTATTCTTCTCAGATGGCTAAGTTTTCCCTTTTAATAAGATTTACCTCCCAGAAATTTGCATTTTAAAAGATGGTCCAGGAAAGAGTTCTTGAAGAAGACCAGATATTTACATCTCAAAAGTACAAGGAAGAAATGCAGGCTCCAGGACCCTAGAAGGACTTTGGTCTCACACTTGATTTAGTCAAAAGGCTGAGAAGCCATTGCACTTTGGTTTTATAAAGCCAATTATCTATAGGCCTTTGAGATGAATGCTAAAGGTTTGGGGAAGGTAAAAGGATTTGATGTGCTTTGAATTGTGTCTGGAGCTATTCCTCTGGCCCTGTAAAAACTTCTTTTGTAAAAATAAAGACACTTTTTAATATCTCAACAATTGGGTTGCCACCCAAACGTTGGCAGAGGACTGACAAATCCATCCACCCATTTTTTGGAATGTTTCTTTCCATCTGGGTACATTTTTCTAGTTTACAGGTAGTTCATAGCTTAGGGTTGTCTCTGAGAGACGTAAAGGTTTGTGATGGGAGACTCAAATGTTAGAAAAATTTCAGTTTCAGGTAATAGCTAATAAGCTTAGCAATCAATGCATGTGAAAAAAGCTATTGTTCCAGGAACTGAAGGTATGACCCACCCTGACTCCGGGAGACCACAAACAGTTCCACCTTTGTGCCCCAGGAGGACTGCAAGCAATCAAGACGGTACCTGAGCTGTTGTACTCCAGGGTAAGACTTTCCACCCAGGGCACAGATGAAAGAATGCTGCAGCTTTTATCTGATTAACTTTCCCCCTGAATTCCCAATTCCTTGCCTATACTTTTCTTCTCCTTATAAAAAGGAGATGTTTAAAGTGGAATTTAAGGTGGTCTGTTAGGGTACAAATGCTCTGTCTTCTCAGATCACCTGTCATCTGAATAAAGCCCCCATAAAGATTCAATCCCTGCCTCAGCTTATCGGGTCTGGTAGGTGACAGGCAGCATGAACATAGGCTTTTCCGGTTTCACTTAGATGGAACCTCAGTCCATGTCCCCTGGGAACTGCAAAACGGGGCTAGCTGCAAATAATATTAAAATGAATGGTGCCACTAACTGGCCAAACCTCCCCATCGCCTCATTTTTTAAATCCTCACCTGAGGACATGCTTATTGATTTTAGAGAGTGGGGAAAGGAGAAGAGAATGAAACGTCAGTCAGTTGCTTCCCACACAAACCCTACTGGGAACTGAACCTGCAACCCAGGTATGTGCCCTGATTGGGAATTGAACCCACAACCTTTTGGTTTGGGGACAATGCTCCAACCAAGTGAGCCACACCAGCCAGTGTACCAGGGTACAGCCAGGTCCTCCCAAAAGAGGGATTTGCAATGGGGTCCAGAACTTGGGGTACCCAGGAAAAATAAAAAATATAGGCTATCCTCACCCTCATGAGTCTGGACTGGGGGATGGGACACATGGAGCAGGGCCAGTAAGAGTTATTTTGCGTATCGACAGTTGGCCATCTTCCTATCTGATATGCATAAACAGGTAGCTTCAGCCCGCTTTGAGCCAGGGACATGGGAGTGACTTCCACCCATGACGTAACTGGGAGGCAGCTTCCCCTGGTTACAGGGCCATCGTGAGAGCTCCATACCATGGGCCCATGCCTGCCTGGACTTACTATGGCAGCCCAGAAAAGCTGGAAAAGTATGGGAATGCTGGCAGGTGTAGTTGATTGTGGGAGGAGTCGGAAACAGGGATTCAGAGGAAGATTCTTACCTGGATTTAAACCCAGGCATGGCAGCCATGCAGGGGGAACCTCGCAGTTTTGGGGGCTAACTGCATGGTTTTGGGGCTCCCTTAACTACGAGGTTAGGAAGCAGGAAAGCAAGATATGGCAGCCATGCAGAGCTCTCTTAGCAATTTGGAAGAATGCAGGAGAGATGTTGCAGGAAGGACAGGGGTGAAAGGACTCTTGCTGGTGGGCCATGAGGAGGTGCCATGTGGTGTTGGATTAAGAACTGGAGGTCGAGTTGACACAGCTGATGGTGCCGGGAACCCCAGGATGCCTACCAGCCAAGCACGAATTAATGGGAAAAACTGGAAGCTAGCTGAGCCACACACTTCTGTTTTTTTCTGAGATATGGTACCCCGGACTGGGCAAAGTGGGGAAGGACCATGTGTGTTTGCGGGTGTTTTAAGGGACTTTGGGATTTTAATGAAGACATTAAGTCATTACTCTGTATTTATTCAAAAGTCTGTATAACTTTCCTTTTCACCAAACTCTGGCATTGAGAGCCATAATTCCAATACCCTGGCTGTGGGCAAAGAATCCACAGTGACAAAGGGACCCCAGGTGGGAGGGCGTGTGTTTCGGTAACAGTATCTTGGCCCCCCATGAGTCTGTTTTGTAACACCAGAGCCTCATTTTTTTAAGCATCACCCAAGATATGTTTATTGATTTGAGAGAGAGAGAGAGAGAGAGAGACAGGGAGAGAAACAGTGATGTGAGAGACATCAGTCCATTGTCTGCAGTACACACCCCAGCTAGGGATCAAACCTGCAACCTAGGAATGTGCCCTGACCAGGAATTGAACCCACAACCTTTTGCTGCACCTGGCCAGGGCTCCATCACCCAATTTATATTGGGGCCAGGCTGTGTTGCAAAAGATTTGCTTTTCTTTTGAGGATTGAAACTGAAAAGCCAGTGTTCATGCACCTGTCACCTACCAGGCCCAATAAGCAGAGACAGAGGTTGAATTTTATGGGCACTTTATTCAGATGGCTGGCAATCTGAGAAGACAGAGGGTTTGTACCCTAACGGACTGTCTTAAATTCCATTTTAAACTTCTCCTTTTTATAAGGAGAAGTATAGTCAATGGATTTGGAAATCAGGGAAAAAGTTAATCAGATAAAGCTGCAGCATTCTTTCATCTGTGTCCTGAGCGGTGGTCATCTTGCCCTGGAGCACAACGGCTCAGATACCATCTTGAATTGCTTGCAGTCCTCCTGGGCCACAGAGGTGGGGCTGCTTACAGTCTCCCAGAGCCAGGGTGGGTCATACCTTCAATTCCTGGAACAATAGCTTTTTTCACATGCATTGATTGCTAAGCTTATTAGCTATCACCTAAACTAAAAAGAATTCCTACATTTGAGTCTCCAATTAGACTGAGAATCAAATCTCTCCTGGTTGACGAGTGTGCACCCCAGAAGGAGTATCTCAAGGCACGGTTGACTGGTTCCTCATCTACAGAGAGACAAGGATGTAAAAAGCCAAGAGTCAGAGGTGTCCCCACAAGTCCCTGGGTTGTTTGGGGCCATCCTGAGTACAACAGGGAACTACCTGGGCTGTGGAACTACCTGTACAGAAAGAACTTTCCACAGTGAACCCATCTGCTGGGTACACTTGGTTCTCTTCCCTTTTTTTTAATCTGGAAGACTCTGCTCATTCACATAATATTGAGACTCTGCTATGTGCAGAGTCTGTGGAAAGCGTCTTGTTTGTGTTGAATATGCTTAACGACATAGGGGAATAATTTTATTTAGGATTCTGAGATCATTCTTTGCCTCTCGTGTTCATTTTTCCTCTTATTTATTTCAGTAATTAAGAGAATTTTTAAATAACACACTAAATTTGTCAACGTAAGAAACATTTAAACCTGTAGATAATTTTTATGAGTTTATTTGAGCCCAACTGACAAGTGCCAGGAAATAAAATCTCAACGGATTGAGAAAATGCTCCAGAGAATGGCAGTTTTGCAGCTTAGTTTATATAGTACAATCAAAGGAGGCAGCGCAAGGGGTTAAATCAAATCCACTGTTGGTGGATGAGGGAGGTGCAAGAAAGCAAACCGATCTCTGGGGTTGGATAAAAAAGTAAAAGCAACAGATGCAGACTTTTTTCCATGTGTGGGTATAGGGTAGTTAACAGTTAACAATTAACAGGATAACAACGAGGAGGGGTTTTGTGGTCTCAGCTCTGGTGCTGTGAGCGGTGAGGGGATGGCGGGGAGGAGACTGCCCTGACAGTCCGATGGTGCATTATTGTAGATGCGAAAAGTCAGCAGACAGGCTGGGCTGGGGTTAAGATTGACCTCCGTTAGGGAGGATACCCCCAGGACACAGTGCCCTGCCCTGACCTGCTTTTCCTTAGGAAGTTCGAATTTCAGAGCATCCTATATGGTCACTTTGTGTCTGAATTTGTAAGGCCACCATCTAGGCTTTCCACGTGCTTGCCAAATTTAGTATGTGGCCCCCTTTTCATCCACAAATTATAAGGCTAGGCACACACAAAAAAATCAATAATACTCTTGAACTCATTAACAATCCTCTCGGGGTTTCAATTTCTTCATCTTTAATATGATGAGCTGGACTAGATACTGTGCAAGACTTTTCCCAATTTCAAGTTTTGGTTAAGAGCCACTAACGTTCGGTATCTGCCTATGAGAAAGAATTCAGGCAGCATTATCAGTTAGATCATTTTGTATGAAATAAACAAAATAATTACTTCTGTAAGTATAATTTTGAATTCTACGAAGATGTTTGCAAAATCCTATTTTAATTTAGCTGTCAGTAAATTCCCTATTATTATTTATTCTTGTTTTTTAAGGTAACTATTACTTGGAAACTTAATTATGTAATAAATTCCTCTTTGAATCTGTTGCTGTTTAAGCCTTAAGATTTAAAACTGTTACTTGGAACTGGAAAGCAAATTTTAGTGCCAGGCTTTAGAATGTTTTCCCCTCCTGCTCTTGCAGAAAATTATACAATACTAAATCTAGGCCTCATGGTACAGTTATAAAATGGTATGTTTTCCATATAATCCTTTGTGTGTGTACATATATACACATATCTTATTTGAAGAGATATGAAAATACTGTTAAATAGATTATAATGTTGGCCAGAAACAAAGCCCCTGGCAAAAGACAGAGAGTGCCACAGCATTTTGCCCATTTTAAACCTCCTTCTACTCCTCTTCCGATTTCTGACTGAAGCATCAGCCACCTAGATAGCATCGGCCTGGTTGTTTCCTCATCAAATTAATTAATAAAGATTCCAAACGAGTCATAATTTCACCTAAGGGGTAATTTTGGCAAGAGGATGACTTGGCTGAACTCTCTTGCTTCTTTCTCCAAAGAGAAAATTAGTCCCGGAATCCTGGCCGCGTTTCTGTGATGCATCCCTACGGATCACCACCTGCCATTAGATCGTGTGGGAGGTTTCTCTGAAGATGATAATGCAGAGAATGAAACCTCCACTATTCTTACAGTGGAAAAATAGATGTAGTAAATGTTTAGGTGGGAAAGGAGTTTGGGGTCTGATAAGGCAGGACTGCAAGATTGTTTCTCTCAATTATTTGCTATGTAACTTTAGCATCCCTGTCTAAAAATGGTGTAGTGATGCTCTAATCCACATGCAGGTGTTTCTTGTTGATTGTCTCACGCTTTGTTAAGATCCAGCTTGGTATATTGACATCTCTGGGAAAAGTAAGCTAAAATTCACACTGGAAAGTAATGAAGATCTTGATTGCAGGTTACTGAGGATAAAAAAATAAAAGGGATTACATCGCCCAACACACAGCAAGGCTATCTTTTATCTTTTAAGATTTTATTTATTTATTTTAAAGAGAGGGGAAGTAAGGGAGAGAAACATCAATATATGAGAGAAACATCGATTGGTTGCCTCTTGCACGCCTCCAACAATGGACTGGACTGCAACCCAGGTGTGTGCCCTGATTGGGAATCAAACCACTGACTTGGTTTGTGAGACAACACCCAACCAACTGGGCCACAATGGTCAGGGCAGCAAAGCTCTCTTAAGTTTCTTCTTCAACATTTTTTCTTTCTCCCCGATTTCTGTGCCTACATCCATTTTCATGTGCATGAGTTAGGGTAATGACAAGATACTATAATAAAATGCAGTGGTCTAAAGAAAAAAGTTCTCTTTCTTTCTCTTCCTCCCCTCACTTTTTTCCCCCTCTCTCTCCTTGTCTCTCAACAGCTGTGATATAAATATTCGTCGGACAGGCAGTTCTTCTCCCTTATTATCCAGGAATCCAGGCTCTTTGTTGCTCTGCACTGATATCATCTGCATAATGAAGTCTGATGGAATCCAGACGGTGGGAGGGGAGAAGAGAGCGTGCAGGAGGCACAGCTCTGTGTCCGGAGACCCAGGCTCACAGATGCATTTTGTTGTAGTTAACAACTCAATCACTTGACCGCACCTATCACGGCAGTTTGCAAATTGGCCATAATCCTTCACGTTGTCCTGTATCCAAGCTCTTTCTAATCTTGGTACCAATGAGTTTGGGTTCTTGTCTCCTGGTATATAAAGATTTAGACCAGGGACACTGATAAAAGTGAAGGCAGATTTATTGAGGCTCTGCAGAGGGTGAGAACAATGAGACGAGGCCTCAGGTTCTGCGCCACAACTGTAGGACTTACAGGTTTTTATGGCTTGGGAACACAGAAATTGCTGGGGTTAGCCAATCGGGGAGTAGGTTAGCAGGCTTTTCCTTTTTTGGAACACTGATAGTATATGAACACTGATGTCTCGGTATATATCAGTGAAGCAAAGCATTCTGGGATTGTACAGCACTTATTATAGGCTGTAGGAAGGGACTTTCCCAACCATGTATTAAGTTGGTCTCTGTGGTTGGTGACTTGGCTTTGGATCTGAAAAACAAACTTACGAGAAGTCATGGTAGTTCCAAGACCATTGTTTTATAACTGCTTATTGATGGCTGCCACAGTTCTGGCAGGGCTTAACTCAATTCCATGGAGCAATTTGTTCTGGTAGGGCTTGACAAGATGGAGAATTCTTGGGAACATTTTATTTTACCTGTTTCAATATGACTTTGCAGCTCTTTTGATCGAGAGGTAGTTTCTCTTCCTCTTGAATCTGACCTCGACTTGTGATTTATTTTTGCTAGTAGACTGTGGCAGAAGGGATGTTGTAGCTGTTAAGAAGCTAGACTTTTTAAGGGATCTTCTACTTTCTCTCTTGGAATCCTTTCTAAATGCCAGTGAGCAAGTAAACAAGTCCAACCAACCTGCTGGAGCATGAGAGACCAAGTGAAGCTTCAGCAAGCCATCCCAGCTGGGTCCAGCCCAAACTGATGACCCATAGAATGATGAACTGAATAAATAGCTGTTTGGTACAAGCTGGGTTCTCTGGGAAGCAGGTGCTGAGATGGAGTAAGGAATACACAATACCTGTGAAAAGAAAAGGAAAGGAAGCAGGGATTGGCTAGAGGGGCCACCAGAACATGGTGTTCCCGACAAGTCTTTGTCTGCCCAGCAAGGAGTTCTAGGACAAAGACAGCCTCTTAGAACTGTCCTCCATTGAACAGAAATGGCTAGGCCTTTGAACCACGGCCTTGCTCGGTCATTGGCTAGGTTCTACCCTGAGATGTGAATGACCTCGGTGTGAAAGCTATTAGTTAACTCTACTTCTTGTTGTCAAGCAGTGAGTCCTCACTTGAAGAGGAACCTGAGAGGTGTGGCCACACATACACCCCATTGTTTTAAGCCACCAAGTTTAGGATTGTTATGCAGCAAAAGCTAACCCATTCACATAACTACAAGGAGGTCTGAAAAGTATATCTGAGGTGGGCAGCCTCAGCAAACGAAGGAACTACTACCCTTTAAAAAAAGAGCATGGGTACAGGAGTGTGTGCAAGTGATCACAGATGCTTATCAAATTGTTTGCCCTCTATGACCTATCTTGTGTAGTTGAGAAAAAATTAGAGCTGGTACATGTAAAGGATCTAGTGCTCAGAGATGGGTCTAGGTTTTGTTGGTTGACAGCGTATAGAATTTGCAGGTCCCTTTTTAAAAAGAAAGAACACAAAATAACAGAAACAAAGTTAATACAAGTCTTGGAAAGGGCTGTTGTGAGAGCCTCCAAGCTTATCCTTATTTAGCTTCATGGTAAATCTGCCCCTGATGATGCTTGACAGATGGTAGATATTTTAAAAGTTATTATTTGTTCAGTAAAAGTAAAAACACATAGCCAATGGTTTATTATCTAGTCACCATTTGCACAAACAAGGTGTCGGCAGGTTCACTTAGGTGCAAAATCCAGACCAACTCTCAGTTTCCTCCTGCAGGGAGTGAAAGGTCCTCCTCAAAGGCAGAACCATTGGTTTGTTTCTGCCTTTCCATCCTACAAACCTCACGTGGTGACAAGGGAAGCTGCAGCCTTGTGAGTCAGGCTTGAAGCTGAAAATACCAGAAATGCCTTTCCGAGCCTCTCCTGCAGCCAAGGCAGAGGCACAGCACTAGTCAGTTGGGGCAAAGAAGGAGCCCAGCAGAACACTGTCTGGCCGCTGTTTGGAGACACAGAGGCACTCAGTGTCTCTGGCAACAATGACCCATGTCCATGGGCAGGGGGTGCAAGTAAAAGGGGCTGCACCCAGGGGCAGCAGCACTGCCAATGTCCCTCCACCAGTCTGAGTACAGATCCCGGCCTGGTTCATGACCCCCCAAAGATTATGAGATGCCCAATACCTTTCAGTAGATTTCCTTTCTTGCTTAAATCAGCCAATGCTTGTGACTGAGACCCTAACTGACATACAAGACAGGGGTTCGAATTTCAGCCCACACAACAGGGGAGCAGGAAATGTTCCCTTTCACTTTGGATGAATTCTTACACCTGCAGATGCTGTGGAAAGAAGAAAGAGCTTGCATGAGAAGCCGATGAAAAGAATTTTTCCTCATTCAAGTCAGATTACACAAGGTTGACTCGTGTAAAATGTCTTTTGCCATTTATTTGCTATATGACCTTGAGTAACTCACAGTTTCTGAAAGTCTCTAAAATGTCACTTAGAATATGCACCTGTGGGTGTGAGGCTTAATGAGATGGCATATGCAGAAGTGATCTTTAAATTAAGTACTTCACAAGTATAAGGTATTTTTAAATTAAAAAATCTACCAAGCTCTTGCTCCAAACCTGATAACACTAATTCCCCCTTTTGGGTAGTTTGGATAGTAATTAAAGTCAGTTTACAAGCTTGGACACATTTTTTAACATAAACTAAGCTTGTTCCAACTTGTTTGTATAATTAATTGGTAGCATTTACTATGCCAAATGTACCTGGGTAATTTTCTTCTTGCTGTATCAGTAGTAGCTTACCCATTTTGATACCTCTTAGGTATTTTTCAAATTTTGTGAAGAAATAATTTGTAATCTCTTAGAGAAATAAAATTTATCATTTTGTTTCTTGAAAGAAATGTAATGTGGGCAAAAATAAGAATTATATGATCATTGATGCAATCCACAGGTTGATCTTTCCATTCTTAGTTTGGAGTTCAGAGTTTCTCTTGGAGGTTGTTTTGTTTTGTTTTGTTTTGTTTTGTTTTGAGAGTTTTGGGAAAATTTCACATGGTATGCTGAAACTGACCTCCAAAGGAGGTTGGGGCCAAGAGACCAAATAGAGAGGCCCATAACTCCTTTTAGCTCTAAGTGATTACATGCATTATTAGGTATAACCCTTGGACAATCATGTAAGGCAGGGGTGTCAAACTCATTTTCACTGGGGGCCACATCGGCCTCGCGGTTGCCTTCAAACGGCTGAATGCAGAGCTCCTTGTGCCTAGTTAAGGAGTAGTTACATTTATACAGTCCTAAAATTGCATTCGGCTCTTTGAAGGCAACTGTGAGGCTGATGGAGCCCCCAGTGAAAATGACTTTACACCCCTGATATAAGGGCACTACTAGTACTTATCCTATTTTTATAGATAGAGGGGTTCACTTACTTATGATCCCAGTTAGAAGATGGAGAACTGCCACCCCAATCAGCCATTCCAACTTCAGAGCCTTCAGTCTGAAACACAGGGTGAGATTGCCTCATCTTGTTAGTTTTCTTCTCTCTTTTAACATAACATTGATGAATTATAATCATAATTTTAAAGCAAACATGGAATTGTACCATGCATATTATTTATTTATTTTTACGTACCATGCAAGTAGTTTATTTAGGGAAGAATTCCACCAAACTGGAGTTGGGAGAATTGCAAAGAATGAAATAGGGAAGGAGGCAAACCAATAAAATGACGAAGTATTGAGCTGTTTCCCATTCCTGGCAACCGACCGGGGCTCAGTCCCACTCTGAGGACTTATGGAGAATGTGCTTCAGAAATGTCCACTCAAGACACACATGTTCCACTGGCCCCCATCACTCATTCATCTAGGGAGGTGTTAACTCTCTCCTATTTCCCACAGTAATCATGCCAGCCTGGCTGAGAGGATCTCCAGTCTATGGAGTATGCCCTGGAGTTCCCAGCTGAGAGATACTCAGCACAGCTTACGGGAGGTGCTCTCAGGCTGCACCTGTGTGTAATTAAAAATTTAGATTGAAATCACCTTACAGATTGAAAAGCAAGTCTCTCTGACCACTAACTGTACTCATCCATTTCTCCCCCTTCAAGAGCAATTTTTGTATTCATTACTGCATATCTTTCAGAGGTACCCCATTTATATGCAAACCAATACTGAGTATTTCCCTTTAAGCTGTTGATGACACACTGTCTACTGGGCTGTGCTTTTAAAAATTTATATGTGTACATTTTGACGGTAATCATTTATTTATATGTTTGGAACTCCCTCTTCTTTGGAATGACCACAGTATTTTCTTTATGGCTTTACCATAATTCGCTTAACCCCTCACTAATGATATTGATATTTCCAATATTTCTTTATAAGTCAAGTTGATTGAGGTATAGTGCAGTGAAGTTCACCCTTTTATGTGTATAACTCTGTGAATTTTGGTAGACACGTGTAGTCATACAACCATAACCAAGATGAGAATAGTTCCATCACTCCAAAGACTCCCTGATGCAGCTCTGTAGGCGGTCCCCTGCACTTATCATCGGCCCCTGGAAGCCACTGATCTGCTTTCTGTCCCTATATTTTTTGCCTTTTCCAAAATGCCATGTAAATTGAATCATGCAGGATGAAGCCTTTTGAGTCTGGTTTCTTTCACTGAGCACAATGTAATTGAGCTTTATCCATGGCATGTATGTATCAGTTATTGGCTCCTTTTATCACTGAGTAATATTCCATTGTATGGATATATTACATTTTATTTATCCATTCACCAGTCCTAAGACATTCGATTGTTTCCAGTTGGGGACAATTAGGGATAAATCTGCTATTATTACATGCTAGCTTTTATGTGGACATAAGTTTTATTTCTTTGGGGTAAACACCTAGGAGTGGGATTACTGGGTTTTGTAGGAAATTTATGTTCTACTTAACAAGCAATAGCCAACCTGTTGCCCAAAGTGACTATACCACTTTGCTTCCCACCAGCGACACAGGGAGGGATAGAAGTACATTTACAATTGTTTGTGTGGAAAATAATACAATAATGAATAAATAGTAATACAAGAATAAACCCTGTGTTTTGTGTATTCACAACTGTGAGCCTGCTGTTGCCCAACCCTGTCCATACATGTTTGCCAGCATTTGGTGGTGTCAGTTGTTTTAGCTTAGTCATTTTGATAGGTGTGTATAGTGTTTGTCTACTATAAATGGTGCCACAAAGAATATTTTTATACACGTATCCTTCGTAATTAAGAGTGAGTAAATCTGTAAGACACATTCTTATAACTAGAATCGATGGACCAAAGGGTTTGCAAGGTTGATCGGATAGTGTCAAACAGCTTTCTGTGAAGGTGGTGCCAACCAGGTGGCGCAAGCATTCCCACCCCGCACCCCATCCTCATCACACCATGTGTTACTCAATGTCAGTACATGTTTTAAATGAAGTTTTACTTTAGATGTCTGCTGTGTGAATATCTCCTTCATTTGGTTGTTGGTGAGAACTTAATGTAAAGCTTTTGGAGCAGTGCCTGCTGCAGAGAGTGGCAATGCATGCTAATTACTGCCTGAGTGTCACGCTGCAAATCCACCAATCACGTTATTTGTCTCTCGGTCTGAGTTCCTCGCAGTATATCGAGGAGTGCATTTCTTTGAAGAGCTCAGATACTTATACAGGCCAGGAATTCAGGCACTGTGTTGTTGTTATATAATTAATGAACTTTATTCTTTTGAGCAGTTGTAGGTACACAGGAAAATAGAGTGGAAGGTATAGAAATTTCTCACGTACTTCCTGTTTTCACACATACACACAACCTCCTCCTCTATTTACATCCTCCACCAGTGTCTGTTATAACTGGTGAACCTACGCTGCTGCACCATTATCACCAAGTTCATAGCTTACATTTGGGCTCATGCTTGGTGTTGTACATCCTAGGGGTTTTGACAACTGTATGGTGACCTGAATCTACCATTGTAATATCGTATGGAATAGTTTCACTTCCTTAAAAGTATTGCATGTTCTGTTTGCTCATCCCTCCTCCCCTGGTGCCCCTGGCAAACACTAATCTTTTTTACTGTTTCCATAGTTTCGCCTTTTCCGAAATGTCATATACAGTCTGTAGCCTTTCCAGAATGGCTTCTTTCACTTAGTAATGTGTATTTAGGTTTCCTCCATGTATTTTCATGGCTTGATAGCTCATTTCTTTTTAGCACCAAATTATATTCCATTGTCTGGATGTACCAGTTTATTTATCCACTCACCTATTAAAAAACATTTTGGTTGATTCCAAGTTTTGGCAATTATGAATAAAGCTCCTGTAAACATACATGTGTAGGATTTTGTGTGAACATAAGTTTTCAATTCATTTGGGTAAATACTAAGGAAACTAATTGCTGAATCTTATGGTAAGAGTATGTTTAATTTTGCAAGAAACTGCCAGACTGTCTTCCAAAGTGACTTTATCATTTTTTCTTTTTTCTAGTTTTATTAAGATATAATGGACATACAGTGCTGTATAAGATGAAGGTGTATAGCAGATGATTTGACCTTACATATATTGTGAAATAATTAACACAGTAAATTTAGTTAATATATGTCATCTCATATAGATACAAAAAAGAAAGACTTTTTTTTTTTTTAATTTTTAGAGAGAGGGGAAGGGAAGGAGAAAAAGAGGGAGAGAAACATCAATGTGCGATTGCTTATTGCATGTCCCTACTGGGGACCTGGCCTGCAACCCAGGCATGTGCCCTGACTGGGGATCAAACCAGTGATCCTTTGGTTCACAGGCTGGCACTCAATCCACTGAGCCACACCAGGCAGGGTACTTCCCACTAGTCTTTTGTTAATGTTGCTCCACATCCTTGTAAGCATTTGGTGTCAGTGTTTTGGATTTTGACAATTTTAATAGGTATGTAATTGTGATATATATATCTCAGCCCCTGGTTCTTGGCACAGAGGTCTGAGAAGCCTTGTAATTTTCTTTTTTTTTTTTTAATTGTTGATATTGTACAGTTTTCTGTCTTTTAGCCCGCCCCCAGCCCACCACCCCAGCCCACCACCCCAGCCCATAATTTTCTAAGTGGTAAGAGCACAAGGAGCATCTTTTGTTCTAATAGTTGGCCTTTGACCTTGGTTCCTGACACAGGGCTCCTAAATCCTTTGGAATTTCCTGGGTAATAGGAGTGTCTTTTGTTCTAATGAGGTGAGTCTTGGTGGGCTCCGGGATGGGGGCTGGTCTCCGGAAAGACAAAGCCATGATTAGGAGCTTGGAATTTTCAGCCCTGCCTCCCATTCTCCAAACAAGGGGGGCTGGAAATGTAGTTAACGATCTATCAGGCCTACCCATGTGATGAAGCCTCCATAAAAATCCCAAAGGTATGTGGTTCGAAGAGCTTCCAGGTTGGTGATCACATGGAGCTGCAGCAAGAGCCGTCCCATGAGAGAGGGTGGGAGCTCCACCCGCCTTTCCCCAGACCTTGCCCTGACGAATCTCTTGCACCTGGACGATTATCTGTCTCCTGTATCATATGCTTTTATAGTAAACTGGTAAATACTACATAAATTGCTTTCCTGAGTTCTGTGAGCCACTCCAGCAAATCAATCAAACCCAAAGTTGGGGTTAGAAACCTCGAATTTATATCGGATTGGTCAGAAGCACAGGTGACTGCTACTGGCACCTGAAGTTCGGTGGGGGTAGTCATGTGGGATGGAGCCCTTAACCTGGGGGAGCTGATGTTATCTCCAGGTAGATATTGTTAGACTTGAGTTACATCATAGGACACCCAGCTGGTGCTGCCCAGAATTGCTGGCTTGGGGGACCCCCACCCTACATGTGGTGTAGGAAGTGTTATGAGTGTGGCAGTAGTGTGAGAGTAAAAGAGACACACAGGAGGGGAACTGAGTTTTTCCTGTACAGTAGTGGTATGTCATGGTTGTTTTTTAGTTTGCATTTCTCTGATGACATCATGTGGAGCATCTTTTCATAGGCTCACTTGCCATCTGTATATCTTCTTGAATGAGATGTCTGTTAAAATCTTTGGCCCATTTTTTTAAATCAGGCCATTGGTTTTCTTATTATTGAGTTTTAAGAGATCTTGGTCTATTTTGAATAATAGTCCTTTATCGGATGTGTCTTTAGCAAATACTTTTTCTCAGTCTGTAGCTTGTCTTCTCTATATCTTGATTCTTATATTTTCAGCCTGTTCCTTTTTCACTTAACAGTGCATTTCTCCTTGATTATTTTTCCCATCAAGCTTCATTCTGAGAGGGTTGCTTGCTTGGCACAGACTCTGGGCACCGGCTGGCACTCTTGGGCTCAGCTTACTCTCTTTAATAAAACTTACAGACATTCTTAGGGCTTTAAAGAAAAGAGGAAGATTAGTTGAGATGATTGACTCCATATTATGGAATGAATTATGTACAAATATAGCTTAGATATAATTCTGTACTATGTACAGAGTTATAATACTTTATAGGTATAATGAAATGACTCTTTAAAATTTTTTCTGTTTTCTACAAAGTACTTATCCCCAGCTCAAAGTTATGTTTTTGATCATTTATTTTCTACCTCTTCCAATAACACATAGTGCTAAGGTTGCAGGGACATGTTCTGTTCACCTTTGTGATCCTAAACCAGCATCTGGCACATGGTAGGTAGGCTATGTGTTCATAGCTGATGAATAAATTTATGAATAAGCGACTCTGGGACCCTGTAGCCTTCAGATATTGGTGAGACCGTAAGGCAGCTGGGCCACGGGCAATGTGTCTGCCTTGATTCTGGGCCATGCTCTTGTCTGCTTGTCTTCAGACCTGTCTGTACTAAGTGATGACCGCATCACTTTCTACTGTCAGAACAGAAGCCCTCATTGCAAGGAATCCTTTGTTTCCCTGTCTGAAATTGCTCAGAGTGCAAATTTAAAGTACAGAGTATCCAAGGACGTCATGTTCATGGCTCTTGTCATAATATATGTGACTCTAATTCTGTGAAATCCTTGCTGCAGCTGCCAGGAAACGCCTGCCCCTGAACGATGGCCGTCAATTGCTTCCTGCAAGGGCTTGGAAGCTGGAAGAGTTTCAGGAAGACAACAACTTTCCATCTCAGCTGCCTGGAAGGTTCCCATCTTACTCCCTCCACCTAAGAAACTTTGTTTCCATTGTCACCTTAGCTGTCTTAGCTGGCACACACATGGTGTATTAGGCATAGTAGAAGGTACTCATTACATGCTAATACACTAAGTCACATTATTATTATTATTGAGGTTCAATAATTAGAAAATGTGTATCTAAGAAATTACATTACAGCAAAGAAGATGTACCAATGGCCAATAAGCACATGAAATTCTTTTTCTTTCTTTACTGTTATTGGTGACACTATTACAAATGTTCCCATTTCCTCTTCTTTGCCACTTCCACTGAGCCCCTGTCCCCCTTCCCTCTGGCCATCACCGCACTGTTGTCTGTGTCTATGTGTCATGCATGGATGTTCTCTAGCTAAGCCCTTCGCCTTCTTTCACACAGCCCCCCTTCCCCCTCCTCTCTGGCAGCTGTCGGTCTGTTCCATGTGTTCATGCCTCTGCTTCTATTTGTTCACCAGTTTATTTTGTTCATTAGATTCCACATATAAGTGAGATCATATGGTACTCGTCTTTCTCTGACAGGCTTATTTCATTTAGCATAATCTCCAGGTCCATCCACACTGTCACAAAAGGTAAGATTTCAAAAAGGAAGGAAATTCCGCCACATGCTGCCACATGGGTGAACTGTGAGTGCATTACACTGAGTGAAATATGCCAGTCACAAACCATTAATGTATAGTTTCACCTATATGCAGTATCTAGAATAGTCAAACTCATAAAAAGAAAATGGTGCTTGTCAGCAGCTTGGAAGAAGGGGAAAAGGTGGAGCTACTGTTCAATGAGCTTCGAGTTTCAGTTCTGCAAGATGAAATTCTGAAGATTGGTTGCACAACAGCATTGACATACTTCACACTAGCAAACTATACACTTAAAAATGGTTAAGATGGTACATTTTTTGTCATTTTTTTTTACCATAATAAAAAAGAGATTAAAGCTTTAAAAAAGACCAGCTTTCCCAAGGCTTCTTATTAGTACATGGGAAGATGTATGAATGTCTATGATAATTATTTTATTATTATTATTTTTTAAAGATTTTATTCATTTATTTTTAGAGAGAGGGGAAGGGAAGGAGAGAGAAAGAGAAATATCACTGTGTGGTCGCCTCTCATGCACCCCATAGTGGGGACTTGGCCTGCAACCCAGGCATGTGCCCTGACTGGGAATTGAAACTGCGACCCCTTGGTTCTCAGGTTGGTGCTCAGTTCCCTAAGCTACACCAGCCAGGGTAATGATAATTATTTTAGAATGCAAAGTGAAGACAATGGTTGATTTTTCATTTTAAACTAGTCCATGAAAATTATGGGGCTCTCAATAGATGAAACTGGTTAACAATTTTTCATATAATGCCAGATTTGCTACATTTTACCTGTGATCATCTATAAGATTTGAATGAGATAGTTGTATGCTCCTTCCAGAACAAACAGATAATTTTAAAAAACATGTTGAATGCTGGCTGCTTTTATCAGTTTAATGAGCTAAGAATTTGTACCAGTGTTTTTTTTTTTTCAAGTATAGCAGCTTTGAATGTAGTCCTTTTTATCTTCTCTCCACACCCAAATATCCTAATGAGCAGTTTCCATCAAAATCAGGACGAGCTTTATATCTTTTTTAGTTTTAATGCTGCTGTCTAAAAGTGCACCAAAATATTTGCTTTATTCCCCACTGTTGTAGAGGTGACAGGAAGTTATGCCTTTGTTCTTGAAATGAAGAAGGATTAAAAATATTTCATATCACCAGGGTAACACTTAAGCCTCATTGCTAACACTGTATGAATGGATGCTCAAAGATGCAGGTATAAAGGGTAACAGCATAAGAAAAGACAGAGGTGTGTTATAAGAATAAGGTAATTATCATGTGTCAGAAATAAGGAGGTCAGAAAAGCAAAAGGAAAAAAGAGCCCAATGATACTATCTGCAGTGAAGAGGCTTCAAGATCAAAGAATGTACATAAGGTCCTAAAAGCCCTCAAAGTGCATTCTTTAGGTAGGAACTATAGAAGACACCCTCCGTTCTCAATTATTCTGTATTTAATTCCATATATTGAATATGAGTACTAGATATTTATTTTGAAGATATCTGTCTAGAGCTAAGGAGACGATCAGAGAAAATCATGAGGCAAGTTACCCTTTTGTGTCTTTGAAAGGTTTCAATTTGTCTTGTTCTTTCTGGAAATAATATTTCACATAGTTATGACCTTGTCATTTTATTACTTCATTTTATTACTAGTCAATAACCATGGGTAATTAAGACTATCATTTCAATTGATTGGTTTTAAAAAATGCCTCATTAATGACCACTCATTGTTGAATTAGCTCAGAAATCATTTGAGGTTGTGATCAGCTGCCAGGAGGCAAACAGGTTCACGTTTCTCATTACAAGAATTCCAGAGGCTTATAGTTGCTAACAGCAGTTGAGTAGCTTAAGTTGTCAGGACTGTTGTCTGGGTCAGTGGACCTCAGCCTTTTGGGTCTACAACCTCTTTATAGGCTTAAAATTATTGAGGATCCCTCAAAGAGGTTTTGTTTGTATGGGTTCTATCTATTGATATTTACCATATTGGAGAACTTATAAATTAAAAAAAAATTAGTCGATTTGAAAAATAATAATAAGCCTATTACATATTAACATATTTTTGTGAAAACAACTATACTTCCAAAACAAAAAAAGAAATCAGTGAGAAGATTGGCATTGTTTTGCAAATGTCTTTTATGTCTGGCTTAATAAAGAACTAGATTCTCATATCCCTTTCTGCAGTCAGTCTGTTCAGCCATGGGCATTTGGTTGAAGTGTGTGAAGGAAATCTGGCCTCACATAGATGAGAGTTGGAAAAGGGATGGATTATGAGAACCCCTGAAAGGGCATGAGGGAACCGCAAGGGTCCTTGGACAATTCTCTGAGGACCACCAGACTAGATCATTCTTTTCCCGTATGTTTGCTGCCTCTTGGTGAAAAGATAATTGTTGTGTCTCTGACTTTTGTTTTCAAGGCAGGAAGAAGAGGGTAAAATGTAGGGCTTGTCTGTAAGACTTTTCTTTTCAATATATTTCCCCTTCGTTTCAAGAATCATAGTTGGGAGACTTCTGGCCAAGATGGAGGTGGAGGTGGACACACTGTGCCTCCTTGCACAACCAAAATTAAGGACAACAAAGATTTAGAAAGAAGAAAACAATCCAAACTGATAGAAAAATTGAACTGTACAGAAGTCCAACAACCATTCATCCAGACCAATAAGAGGGGTGGAGTCACAGCAGGAAAAAGTGGAGGTTGGTGGATCTGGGCCTGCAGGCAGCAGCGGCTGGCAGATCGCAGGAATGCAGGTGGTGGCTAGTGGACCCCGGGCACAGGGTGGCAATGGTACAGACCCAGTGAGGCCACACAAGGCAGATGGCTGACCAGGTGGTCCCACATTTGCTCGCAGATAATCTAGGCGAAGGGGAAGCAGCAGAAGGGACTGGAATCTGAGAGAGAGTGGAGCAAGCACCATTGTTCCCTCTCTGACCCCGCCCCACATACAGCATCACAACCCAGCTACTGGGCTGCCCTGTCCTGGTGAACACCTAAGGCTCCACCCCCACTACATAACAGCTGCGACCAGACCAAAAAAACAAAAAACAAAAAAACAACCAAAAATGGTTCAAATGGGAGAACAGATCAAAGTCCCAGAGCCAATTCATCTAAGCAATCAAGAGATAGCCAACCTATCAGATGCACAGTTCAAAGCACTGGTGATCAGGATGCTCACAGAATTGGTTGATTTTGCTCACAAATTAGATGAAAAAATGAAGGCTACAGTAAGTGAAAAGAAGGAAAATGCACAGGGAACCAATAGAGATGGGAGGAAAGCTGGGACTCGAATCAATGGAGTGGACCAGAAGGAAGAAACAAACAACCAAACATAAAACAAGGAGAAACAAGAATTCAAAAAAATGAGGAGAGGCTTAGGAACCTCTGGGACATCTTTAAACATCCCAACATCCGAATTATAGGGGTACCCGAAGGGGAAGAGAAAGAGCAACAACTGGAAAACTTATTTGAACAAATGATAAAGAACTTCCCCAATCTGGCAAAGGAAATAGACTACCAGGAAGTCCAGGAAGCTCAGAGAATCCCAAAGAAGTTGGATCCAAGGAGGAACACACCAAGGCGCATCAGAATTACATTAGCCAAGATTCAAATGAAGGAGAGAATCCTAGAAGGAGCAAGGGATAAGGGGACAGTCACCTACAAAGGAGTTCCCATCAGACTGTCAGCTGATTTCTCAAAAGAGACCTTCCAGGCAAGAAGGGGCTGGAAAGAAGTATTCCAAGTCATGAAAGTCAAGGACCTACATCCAAGATTGCTCTATCGAGCAAAGCTGTCATTTAGAATGGAAGGGAAGATAAAGTGCCTCTCAGATAAGGTCAAGTTCAAGGAGTTCATTATGACCAAGCCCTTATTCTATGAAATGTTAAAGGGACTTATCTAAGAAAAAGAAGATAAAAAAATATGAACAGTAAAAAGACAGCAAACTCCCAGATGTTAATAACCACAGCTAAAACAAAAGCAAACAGCTAGAATAGGAACAGAAATAGAAATCACATGGAGGGTTATCAACAGGGGAGTGGGAGGAGGAAAGAGGGGGAAAAGGTACAGAGAATAAGTAGCATAGACGGTAGGTAGAAAATAGACAGGGGGAGGGCAAGAATAGTGTGGGAAATGTAGAAGCTAAAGAACTTATGAGACATGGACATGAACTAAAGGAGAGGAATGTGGGTGGGAGGGGGTGTGCAGGGAGGGTGTAGAGGAATGAAGGGGGGAATGGGACAAATGTAATAGCATAATCAATAAAATATATTTTAAAAAATAATAAAATCAAAATAAACTAAAAAAATCATAGCTGGGTAATAAACCATTATCAGACCAATCATCAACCAAGGGGAGTAAGAAGATCATGACTGATTCAGTACTGGTGCCACCCTGGGTGGGATTTACTATCCCTGGAATTAAGAGGTCTCTGTTTAGAGTTATTGGATTGAGCAAATAAAAATATTGAACAGCCCATCAAATTTGAATTTCAGAAGTCAGAGTGGCAATTTGCTTTGGGGGAGCTGTCTCTGAGGCAAGAATGCTGCTAGGGTGGGAGTGGGGGATGCAGAGGGCAGAAACCAACTGGAGGAAGGCAGCTAGCAGCTGGCTGGGGTGGGGGAGGGGCGGGGGCACATCGAGCCACTGTCCTGCAGGAAGGCAGCAGCGCGGGCTGCCGGCAGTGCTGGAGGAGCCCTGCAGCGCCCCATCCTGAGGTTTGCTCCGCGCTTCCAGAGGCTGAAGGAGATGGAGACAGAGGAAAGAAGGCTATAAAGTAAAGGACGTTGTCTCCCTTCCCATCTCTCATTTCCAATCACTCCCCCTTCTAGGGCAGAAGCAGTTTTATTTGCAATTTCTATGGAAGAATCTATATTCATAGATCTTCAGATTTCAGAATTTGTTCCTGCCTTTTTATTGACATTCTCAGTACTAATTCATTCCACCATAAGATGGTAAGTAAGCAAAAAAGTCAAATGAACAATGGTGCTTAGGGGTTTTGTTTTAAATAAACCCTTTCCTTAGGTAACAGTGAAGTAGCGAAATAGGTTCTTTTAATACTATTTCCTGGCCAGTTTGCATAAATCATTACCAACCTAGAGAAATGAGGCAGGAAGCTATTGTAAGAAAGCCCTGATAGTAAAGGGAAATGAAAATCAGGTCATTAGAATTTGTATTTTTCTGTGGAAATATGAAACCATCTATGACAAGGTATTGAATCTTTTTTTTTTAAACTAACAGGTCTGAGAACCCAAATATCATTGATTTATTCACTCAACATTTATTATATGCCTTTTCTATGTCAGACCCTGTGCTGGTGATTATAAGGGTGAATTAGACATGTTTTCAGATGGTTAGTAGAGTGAGGGAAATATGTAAAGAAATAACTAACAGCAACAAAGAGAAATAATTCTAATAAAATACTTTAATAGATAAATGATGCAGAGCTAACACTTATTGGCAAGCACTGCATGAAGTACTCTAAATCAAAGGTCGAATTTAATAACCAAAGTCAATATCAATAACCAAATTTAACCCTCCTGACAGGCATCTGAGGTAGGTGTCATTATTATCGTCATTTTGCAGATGAGAACACTGAGCTCAGAGAGGGTTCAAATTTGCCCAAGTTAGTAAGTATCGAAGCCAGAGGGGATTCAAACTGGTGACCTCTGGCCGGTGAGAAAATGTTTCAGTGAGTAGGAGACCCTGAAAAATAAGTGTTTCTTGCTAGGAAAAATGGAGGCGATGGGGAGAGGGCATGGCAGTCCCAGAAAGAGAGAAGGATGTGCAAGGGGGTCGGACGTGCACCCAGCCTGTGGGGAGCAGAGAGCAGTTTTGAGGGAGTGAAGGCCGGGGAAGGGGCAGGGGCAGACAGAGCACAGGGGCCTTGAATGTCTTACTGAGGAATGGCAGGTTTGTTCCACCAAAGGGACTTAGGCAAGGGAGTGACAGGATCAGCTTTACCCTTCAGAAAAATTACTCTGGCAGCGGCGCAGGTTAGAGAAAGGGAGGCGGGAAACTGTTTGTCTCCCTGGCTCAGGGGACCAGGAAAGTAATGCCACTCCTGAGAATATAGCCTAGAGAAACTCTCAAACATCTGCTCAAAGAGAGTAATGGTGCACTTTTTGCATTAGCGAAAAATCCTAAGCATCCTTCAACAGGAACTAAATAAATAATTTGTGGCATAGTCACCTAATGGAATACCACATGGTAGTTAAAACGAATGAATTAGGGCAACATGTGTCAACAGGAAGAAAAGTAAAATTGAGCCAAAGAAAGCAGTTGCAGAGTACATACAGTATGATGTCATTTCAGTAAAATTTAAAAACCTGCAAAGCGATGCTTGAAGTGTTTCTTTTTTTAATATTTTATTTATTTTATTTTTAGACAGGGGAAGGGAGGGAGAAAGAGATGGAGAGAAACATCAATGTGTGGTTGCCTGTGTCATGCCCCTCACTGGGGACCTGGCCTGCAACCCAAGCATGTGCCCTGGTTGGGAATTGAACTGGCAACCCTTTGGTTTGCAGGCCAGTGCTCAATCCACTGAGCCACACCAGCCAGGGCTAAAGTTTTGTGTTTTTGTTTGTTTGTTTGTTTTTTAAGTACTTTTTTTAGATTTTATTTATTTATCTTTAGAGAGGAAGGGAAGGAGAGAGCGAGAGAAACATCAATGTGCGTTTGCCTCTTGTATGTCCCCTGCCGGGAACTGGCCTGGCAACCCAGGCATGTGCCCTGACTGGGAATCGAACTGCGATCCTTCGGTTCGCAGGCCCGCGCTCAATCCACTGAGCTACACCAGCCAGGGCTGTTTGTTTGTTTTTAATCAATTCATAGCATGAGAAAGCACGAAACATATATGAGCTTAATAGCAAATTCACTAGAGTGTGTTGGGGTGTGGGGCAGGCTAGTCATGGTGGGCTAAAGTATCTATACCTATATAACTTCATTAAAAAATAAAATTGCAAATATGACAAGGTTAAGATTTTGATAAAAGTGGGATTCAAAACACAGCTGTTTGTTATATTATTCTATTTTTTCAGCTATATATTTGACATACCACAATTGAAAGGAAAGTTAGGGTGCTTGCATCCAAAAGTATATGCTTTCTCCAATGAAAAGAAAAAAAAAAAAGAAACAGAAAGCAGAGCTCTGGCAGCAGTGTAGCCAAGAGATAGGGAGCTGGGAGACCACTGCCCAGTCCAGGCAAGAGATGGTGAGGACCTGAACTGATCCAAGTTCAAGGCAGCGGGGATGGGAGGCCATGAGAGATGGAAAGTGGGTGAACGTTGGGAGGTGGGAAGTGGCAGAGAGAGTAGAGTCCAAGTGGCTCCCAGCACCTGGCTTGCACTACTGAGTGGGTGGTGAGTGAGGCCCATCGCCAAGAAAGGGAATGTAGGACTAGCAACAGGTTTGGCTTGGGTGTGGTATGTGGAGATCAGTTTCAGACATGTTCAATGAGAGGCTTTTCCAGGAAGAAACATTCAATATACCACGTGATATTCAGGCTAGGAGTTCAAGGTCTGGAGTAGAAATACAAATTTGGTTATCACCAGCATTTGGGAGAGACCTATATTTCGAGTGCCTGTAACAGTGTGTGGCATAATACTGTAGATATACAATAAAGGAGAGTTATTATAATTATTACTTTTATTAACATGTCACAGGGCTCCGAAATAGCATTTATTACTACCCTTGCCATATAAAATCTTTTAATTATTTTTTTAAAAGAATAATATTCTACACTTGAGTCCTTTGTACCAAGATCTTCACTTTTGTCTTCTAAAGCCTCTTGAAGTAGTTGCCTTGTCCTGTTTATTTCTTTGGCACAGGAACATTTTCCTGAAGCCATTAGCAGCATGAAGGCATATTTTATGCATGAACAAGTCTATGAGAGTTTTGGCGTTGGACAGAAGATGGATTCATACTCAGATGACTCTTATTCCTATCCAGGTGCCTCAGCAGACCCTAATGATATTCAGAGTTTCTGGCAGTTTCAGAGGAAGTATTTCCATGCTTAACAAACTTGTTTCTAAGCAGATTTTGTTTGTTAAACTTCAGGTCCATGCATGCCCTAAAGACTTAAATTATATGGACTTCCTGAGGTAGATGTATCATATTACACCCACATTTTAAAAGAGAAGACTTCCCAAATTATCACAGGGCATACAGATTCTTAATTCGAACAGATTCATAAGAGTGAAAAAGAACACATGTGTCTTTAGTATGAAGACACACTCTTTACCAATCTCATTAATCATTTCATGCTAACCATGAATCTTGGGTATATTTTATGAATATTGTGTTGACTCATTTTGTTAGAATTCTCTACATTAGAAGTTACTCAGTAGTTTTCATTTCTGTTTTTGCCAATTAAGTGGTTAATTATTTGTAAATCATTACTAAAGCACCTTTAGAGAGCTAAGTAAAAAATGTAGCCAACTGACAGAGGGCAGGAAAGGATGCGACATTAAAAATTCAACACATGGGGACTGCCGGTCAAGATGGCAGTGTAAGCACAGGCTGTGCTCGTCTCCTCCCACAACCACATCAAAATTACAACTGAACTACAGTTCAGAACTGGTTGAAATCTAGCTGAATGGAAGTTCTACCACTAGGGATTTAAAGAAGAAGCCATGTTGAGACTGGAAGGAGGGTGAAGACACAGAAGGGCAGGTCCCATACCCACGTGCGGTGGATAAAAAGTGGGAGCTCACGTGGTCACTGCCTTGCCAGGTGTACGTGAATCACAGCGAGAGCCTGAAAACAAAGCAGTGGCCCCAGAAACTGACCCTGCAGCTCGTCCCCCAGCAGCTGCTGACCACACTGGGCCCTTTGTCCCAGAACTCAAGGATGGTCCAGTTCCATTTCAACACTGAGTCCCTCAAAGTCCCCTACCACATCATGGGCTATGTGCCTGTCTGCCACATGGGCCCCTGCAAGGGGCGCCCACTTATGCTGCTGTACTCCTCCAAGGAGATCTTCACAGGCCTCATCCCCTTCCACCGGAACATCTTCATCAACAGTATCTGGCAGACAGATTATTGCCAACTACTAGCAGATTCAGCAGCAGGAGCTGGAGCAGCAAGCACTCTCCGGCCCCCCCACCCTCACACACACAGTAGGCCCCATTCTCGAGGACCAGGCAAGGCCCTCACAGAATCTTCCCCAGCAATGCCCACCGTGGCATGAGCCTAAGGGCACAGTGGGGGCCTCTGAGGCTGCAGGGCAGCCAGAGCCTCAGAGTGCTGCCCAGACACCCCCAGGCGTGGTTCAAGGCCTTCCTGAAGCAGCTACCCATCCTCCTACTGGACCTGTCCTTCAGCCCCAGAACCCTGGGGCCAGCACCCAACTGCGGAGCCTCCGCCTCAACTTACTGCTGCTCCTGACCAGGGTACCCCGACTGCAGGCTTATCTCTACCACCTCCAGCCACCAGGAGCTGCTGCATTGCTGCCCCAGTACACCAGGGCTGGGGGCAGCCCCATCTGGGGCTCCTACTTCTGCACCTACCACCCACTCAGTCCTGGCCTACAGAACTTTCCCTGCGGGCTCCACTGCCAGCTCAGATGCTGCTGAGTGGGGAACTGGGTACTTCAGCAGCCCAGCATCACAGAGGATGATATCCTCTTGTATCTCATCTGAACCCCTGATACCCGATAAAATTCCTTGTAGGACACATACGCAGTTGAACACATGAAAAGATGCCCAACATTACTGTCATTAGGGAAATACAAATTAAAATCATAAGGAAATGCTACTCGACACCTACCAGAATGGCTAAAATCAGAAAAACTGACAATACCAAGAGTTGCCAAGAATGCGGGGGAATTGGAACTTTCATACACTGCCAGTGGGAATGCAAAATGGTACCACCACTTTGAAAACAGTTTAACAGTTTCTTATAATATTGAACGTATACTACTATTTGACCTAGCAATTGCATTCTTAGGTATTTGTCTAAGAGATATGAAAACTTATGTTCCCACGAAAGCCTTCATGCAAATATTTATGGCAGCTATATTCGTAATTGCCTCAAACTGGAAATGACCCAAATGTCCTTCAATGGGTGAATGGATAAGTGATCTGTGCCATATCCATATGTGGAAGGCTGAACAATGGCACTCTGGAGGGTAACACGTCCTAAAACCTGAAACCTATGCATGTTACCTTATATGGCAAAAAAAAAGACTGCAGATGTGATTTAGGATCTCGAGTTGGGGAGATTCATGCGCATCCTTATAAGAAGAAGGCAAAGGGAGATTTGACTCCAGACAGACATAAACGAAGGTACTGCAACCACAAAGGCATTTCACCTTTGTGGTATCATGATTGGAAATCAGACTCAACATGCTACATGCTGGCATGATTTCATTTAGATATTGTTCTTAAAAAGACAAAACTGTAGGGACAGATCGTCAATAGTGGCCAGGGGTTGGGAGGGGTTGATTATAAAGGGGAGCCTAAAGGAGTTGTGGGGATGATGGAACCGTTCTGAATCTTGATTGTGGTGGCGGTTATACTCTATTTATTTGTTAAAACTCACAGAACTGTATACCAAAGAAGGAAAAATTTCCTGTATATAAAATTTAAAATAAAATTTAAAAAAGAACTTAAGCTTTAGCAGCCAGGAAAAATGTCAAAGTGCTAAATTTTAAGCATCACATAACACAAATCTCCGCCCTAAGAGGCATTGGTTCTCAGGTAGACCTCAATCAGCAAATTTTTCTTCCCACCAAAGGAGAAGTTAACCCTTTAGTGATTGGCACTATAAGAACACCAAAGAGCAGGATCGAGAGAATTTTCTCTGGATGACTGGAGAAAGAACAAAGAACTCATACTAGAGGGAGGAGAAAGCTCCTGGGCTGGCAGAATAGAAAGAAACATCCTTCCTAAGGCACTTTGGTAATAGACGTCTGCATGGTTAGGGTGTACTGCCGAGAACAAACTTCTTCAAGAACTGTCATTAAGGTGAATTTTAAACAACCACATAAAACCAAGCATGAGACTTTCTGCGAAAGGCCAAGGATATAAAAACGTGACATCCTATTGTGGATCTAGTGAGAAAAAAAACAGAAGGGCACAGTAAAATTTGGACAGTGCGAAATAAAAAGGTGGTCCAGAGCAGACCACTTTCAGTTGTACTGACCTTGCTATGGGTTTTCACCAGGAAGGGAGTTGTGTGTTTGTGGCAGAACTCTCCTCACCACATTGATAACCAGGGTGTGCAGTTAGGCTTGAGCATAGTGTTCTCATTCTACGTGCTAGTCCTGTCGTTGTTCCAACAGTTCTTGTGCTGCTTTCACCGAGTTCAAAGTTGAAGTTCCCTTTTAGGTACTGTGGCCATACAGAGTTGTTAATGAGAAGCAAGAAACTTTTGGAAGGTGTTTACCCACAATGATAATTTGAGTTTGGAAACAACGTAAATACTCCCTCTCTGATTTGTGGGAGCCAAAAACTTAGGCTGTATACGATGGAGTCGCTAGTATGTGATTGATGAAATGGCTGAGGGTGAGCAATGCAGAGCAAGGTGGCTGAGGGTTCGAGAAATACAAATGTGCCGTTTTAATCTATCCTGATCCCTGCTGAAATTTAATAGCACCTGGTGACAGTTTATTCGCTTTGCTGAAGACCATTCTGGGTCTGGTGACTGGCTGAGTCTTCTGCAAAAGCAGCAAAGATTCCAGGAGCCTCTGGGTTAGTTGGCATTTATTTTGATGGCCTAATCCAGAGGGATTAGACCAAGAATATACTGTACATTCAGGAACTCACTTTCAAACTCTGCACTTCCTAAGACTGGAGTCATCTGCTATTTCTCTGCCTGAGCAAGCCCTCACCTTCATATTTTTGTGCAGAAGATAAGAATTTTAATAGACCCCATTTGAAAAACAGGATTGGAATGATAATGAAAGCCAATGGACGATTGAATTATAGTTGAATTAATCTTATTGCAGGGTATGTTATCACTGTTTTTTTTTTTTCAGTAAATGGGCTTAATTCATTATTTTTGACAGCAATTAGGAGCTGACCAATTATTTGCTTAGCCAATCCTGATTTAAGAAGAAAAAGTATTGTTACCTTAAAATGTGGTTGTTTCAGAGAGATCTGATCAGATCACTAGGAAGGAGTAGGGAGGGGCCGTAGGAGGGGGTTGCCCAAGGCAGTGGTAAACAGTCTGGGATGGGATTGGCTGAGAGGCTGAATGCCTCCAGAGTCCGTGGAATTATGGGTGAGAAGACTTGAAATTGAAAAAAGCACTCTCTGTGCTCTGGGGCAGGGTGTGGACTGGCTCATCGGCTCTTAGGATTTCTTCCTGGAGGATGCCTGGACGATGGTGCCGTAGCTGGCTGCATTTTCCAACCGATGGTATTTTGAATACGAAGGAACTTGGGGCACAACCTAGGGTCGGGCTGGCCTGGCACAGGGTGGCAGTGTGGTTCCTCTTTGGCCGTTCTAGAGGGGACAGGCTCATAGGCAGAAGTCTGCCATTCTCCCAAAATTGTGTAATTTTTGTATTTTATGTTGTTTTAGTTAGTAAATTAACCCTATAGAAATAAGATAAAACTAACAGGGGGAATGCTAGGAGAACGCAGGTGTTGAAAGAGTTTAGCCTTAATTGATAGGCCTAAGTGACTAATGCATGTGGAAAGCTGTTATTCCAAAATTGTGAAGCTTTTGAATAAAGATTCTTTTCCTTTATCACCAAACCTTTGCCTCTGGAATTTTGCCTAGAGGGTGGCGGTGGGCAGCGGGACCCCAACTTGCTGTTCAGTAACATGATCATCCTAAGCCTGTGTCCTCCCAGATCTATTTCTCATTCTTCTGCTCTGGAAGAAGGCCCTTGTTAACAAGGCCCTTCTTTCGATTAGAGTCTGAGATTGGCCAATGAGAGGCAGAATAATGGTCCCCCGAAGACGGCCATGCCTAAATCCTCAGAACCTGTGAAAATGTTAGATGTTACATGGCAAATGGAATTTGTAGATGTGATTAAGGTAATAGGCCCTAAGATGGGAGGATTGTCCCGGCTTATCAAAGTAGACTCACTCTATTCACACGAGCCCTTACAGACAGAGACACTTCTCTTACTGGGAAAGGGAGAGATGACTGAGAAGGGGAGGTTTGAGAGATCTGAAGCCTGAGAAAGACTTGATTAGCCATTGCTGGCTTTGAAGATGGAGGGAGAGAGCCGGGAGACAGGGCATGTAAAGCAGCCTAGGGGTTCAGGATCATCCTCGTTTGACCCCCCATGAGGAAGTAGCAGCGCCACTTCTACACCTGCCTGCCCCTGAAATCTGCCAACAACCTGACTGAGCAGGGAAGCAGATTTACCTCTAGAACCTCTACAAATGAATGTAGCCCTGCCAACCCCTTGATTTAGGTTTTGTGAGACCCTAGGACCCAGGTGAACTATACTGTGCTTGGACTTCTGACTTACAGAACTGAGGCCCCTGGTTCTGTGATACCAGTTCTTCCTACTGTCTCTCCAACTTAAGAGCTTTCTACTGTTGCTAATATCTGGGGTACCTTCGATTCTCTGGTAGTCTTCCCACCCTCTTTCATCTCCTGTGTTACCAATCCACTGTAGTAAATTCCTTCTGCTTTAAATACTCTGAGTGGTTTCAGTTTCCTGATTTGAATCTGTGTGATAAATATAGGATAATTCCGTTTTTTGGTGGCAATTGGAAGGGGGTTACGATTATTCATTCAACAAATATTCATTGAGAGGCCGTGCATCAGTAATGAACAGGACCTCGATGGACTTTACATTGCAGTCAGGTAGACAGAATTTTAATTAGTAGTCAAAGTAAAGCATTAGTGTTATGCTAAGAACAAGGGTCTATGAGAACATACAGCAAGGGGTTCTTAAACTGATGTAGAGGCTAGAGAGGGATTCTATAAAGAGGAGACATTTAATGAGACTTGAAGATGATCCAAAACTATAGTCAATAAGGTCAAGAACGGTGTTTGCTTGAGGATAGAATTAAAATAATCCTGTTTTATTCTGCTTGAAATTTTAATCAACAAAAAACTCTTGGAACTAATAAGCAATTACAACAAAGTGGTGGAATACAAGGTTAATATGGAAAAGTTAATTGTTTCCTGTATATAAACAAAGAGCAAATGTGATTTGAAATTTAAAACACATTATCATTTACATAAGTGTTCCCAAAATAAAATACTTAGGTATAAATTGAAGAAAATATATATAAGAATTTTATGAGGAAAACTACAAAACTGATGAAAAATATCCAAGAAGAGCTAAATAAATGGAGGCAGTTCATGTTCATGGATAGGAAGATTTAATATTGTCAAGAGGTCGGTTCTTCCCAAATTGATCTATAGATCTCCCCAAATTGATCCAAAGCAATTCCAATCAAAATCCCAGCAAGTTATTTGTGGGTATAGACAAGCTGATTGTAAACTTCACATGAAGAGGGAAAAGGCGTAGCATAGACAGCACAATATTGAAAGAGAAAAAAGTTGGAGGATTGACTGACATTACTCAACCCCAAGACTTATAATAAAGCTATAGTAAGCAAGATGGCACGTGTTGGTAAGAGAACAGACAAACTGATTATTGGGACAGAACAGAGCCCAGAAATAGACCTACATAAATATAATCAGTTGATCTTTAAAAAAGGGGCAAAGGCCTTGCAATGGAACAAAGATAGTTTTTTCAACAAATTATGCTGAAATAACTAGACATCTACATGCAAAAAAAAAAAAAAATGAATCTAGACACAGACCTTACAGCTCTATACCTTCTCCTTCACCAACCCCTGTCCTCCCAGCAGCCTCCGCCCCTGCCTGAGAATATGTCAAAGTTCTAGTGCAAATGGGGAGCTGGGGGAAAGAGTCAAGCAACTGGTCAAGTTGACGCTGTGTCTTGTGTGTCCTCTGTCCACTCCTGACCTTCCTAGGCTGTTCTCAGAGCATGAGAATCAAAGGCTGCTGAGGATCTGCCTCCCGACACGCGCTGGTCAGCGCTGTCTTCTCTGGAGCCTTATTACTTCCATTGTAGCACAGCTGCGAGTGTAAAGGGGTTCCAGATGACCATGTCACAACTTCCTGTAAAGGAAATGGATCACTGTCCACAGTGCCTGGAACATCATAGGCCACTCAGTAAATATTGATTGAAGGAATAAATAAATGATCTAATGTGTTCAGCCCGAGCGTATTAAGCAGAGTGAGCAGAAAATGGCAATAGCGAATACAGCACAATTAATGCAGCAGGCATTATTCTCAATGCTTTGCATAAATTAACTCATTCAGTTTTCTCACTGGCTTTAGGAGGTATGTAACTGAGCAGAGCTAGTGTAAGTTCTCGAGTTTGTGGCAGAACCCTACAGTCTGAATGGAAACTCTATATGGTTAACCACTAGTCTGTACTGCAGCCCAAGAATGGAATCAAAAATGTTTCCTAACTTTTTAAAAAACTTATTGCTTTGAGAGAGAGAGAAATCGATTTGTTGTTCCATTTATTCCTGTATTCATTGGTTGCTTCTTTTTTTTTAAATATATTTTATTGATTATGCTATTACAGTTGTCCCATTTCTCCCCCATCATTCCCCCCACCCTGCACACCCTCTCCTACCCACATTCCCCCCTTTAGTTCATGTCCATGTGTCATAAGTTCTTTAACTTCTATATTTCCCGTACTATTCTTGCCCTCCCCCTGTCTATTTTCTACCCACTATCTATGCTACTCATTCTCTGTACCTTTTCCCTCCTCTCCTCCTCCCATGCCCCTGTTGCTAACCCTCCGTATGATCTCCATTTCTGTGGTTCTGTTCCTGTTCTAGCTGTTTGCTTAGTTTGCTTTTGTTTTAGGTGTGGTTCTTAATAGCTGTGAGTTTGCTGTCTTTTCACTGTCATATTTTTGATCTTCTTTTTCTTAGATAAGTCCCTTTAACATTTCATAGAATAAGAGCTTGGTGATGATGAACTCCTTGAACTTGACCTTATCTGAGAAGCGCTTTATCTTCCCTTCCAATCTAAATGACAGCTTTGCTGGATAGAGCAATTTTGGATGTAGGTCCCTGCTTTTCAAGATTTCAAATATTTCTTTCCAGCCCCTTCTTGCTTGTAAGGTCTCTTTGGAGAAATCTGCTGACAGTCTGATGGGAACTCCTTTGTAGGTGACTGTCCCCTTATCCCTTGCTGCTTCTAGAATTCTCTCCTTCATTTTAATCATGGCTAACGTAATTACGATGTGCTTTGGTGTGTTCCTCCTTGGGTCCAACTTCTTTGGGACTCTCTGAGCTTCCTGGACGTCCTGGTAGTCTATTTCCTTTGCCAGATTGGGGAAGTTCTCCTTTATTATTTGTTCAAATAAGTTTTCCACTTGTTGCTCTTCTTCTTCCCCTTCTGGGACCCCTGATAATTCTCATGTTGGGATGTTTGAAGATGTCCTGGAGGTTCTTAAGCCTCTCCTCATTTTTTTGAATTCTTGTTTCTTCCTCGTTTTCTGTTTGGTTGTTAGTTTCTTCCTTCTGGTCCACTCCATTGATTTGAGTCCCAGCTTTCCTCCTATCTCTATTGGTTCCCTGTGCATTTTCCTTCTTTTCACTTACTGTAGCCTGCATTTGTTCGTCTAATTTGTGAGCAAAATCAACCAATTCTGTGAGCATTTTGATGACCAGTGCTTTGAACTGTGCATCTGATAGGTTGGCTATCTCTTCACTGCTTAGAGGAATTGGCTCTGGGGCTTTGATTTGGTCTCCAGTTTGAGCCATTTTTGGTGGGTTTTTGTTTTGTTTTCGTTTTAGTCTGGTCGCAGCTATTATGTAGTTAGGGTGGAGCCTTAGGTGTTCCTCAGGGCGGGGCAGCCCAGTCGCTGGGTTGTGACGCTATATGTGGGGGCGGGGTCCGAGAGGGAATAATGGCGCCTGCTCCACTCTCTCCTGGATTCAGTCTCTTCCGCCGCTTCCCCTTTGCCTGGACTGTCTGCACGCGCGAATGTGGGACCACCTGGTCAGCCAGCCGCCTTGTGTGGCCTCACTGGGTCTGCACAGTTGCCCCCTGTTCCTGGGAACTGCCAGCCGCTGCTGCTTGCGTTCCCGGGTCCGAACCTCCACTTTTTCCTACCGCGACTCTGCCCCTTACCGGTCTGGATGAATGGTTGTTGGACTTCCGTACAGTTCAATTTTTTATAAGTTCTAGTTGTTTTCTTGTTTCTAAATATTTGTTGTCCTTAATTTTGGTTGTGAGAGGAGGCACAGTGTGTTCGCCTATACCTCCATCTTGGCTGGAAGTCCCATTGGTTGCTTCTTGTATGTGCTCTGACTGGGGATTGAACCCTGAACTTTAGTGTATTGGGGTGATGCTTTAAACAACTGAGCCACCCAGACAGGCCCTTAGTTGCTTCCTAACTTTGAAGAGAAGAAGGCAGGCCTTTGATGTCCTTGGTTGTTGCATTTAGCTTCAGCACAGATCTCACTAGTGGCATTTATCTATGATACTTAAAATCACTAGCGAATGCTGGGCACCATCCTGGCTTGTAGCCAGCCCACTGGCATTCCTGTCTGGCACACGTTGCAGGACTGGTCATGTGAGGAGCACAGCTAATAGCAATGATTGCTGGGTGATGAATGGCTAGAAGTAGGGCAGCTCGAAGCATGACGGGGACAAGGAATGCAATCAGGAAATGCTGACCTGGAACTTGGAGTGGGGTAGGTTGGGCTGTGATGGATGGAAGGCAGCAGCTGCACGTACAGCCTGCTGGCACGCAGTCTGAGAAAGCACTGCTTAATTTGAATTGAAATAGGCAGCTTGAGAGGTAGAGAGGCAGGCAGTGAGTAAAGCCACAAACCCAATACAAACCTTTCATTAATCTTTCCAACCATATTCTCACTTTTGGGTGGTATCATTGTTGTTCAGCATCATTCCTCACTATGATAAAGAACCATGATACAGGGTTGTGGGCCCAGGGCCATGCATTACGAGATTTCTGAGGAAGGAAAAGGCAGAAAAGGTTTCAAACCGAGATCTGATAGGCACTTCGGAGCCAATCTCCAAACAAAGGTTCCTGTTTAATGTCTGGAATGGCAGTTCTGGAATGCACTGAGGTGTTTGTGTGTGTGAGAGTGGGGTATTGTTGGTTCCCCATTTATTTCACGCCTCAAGGACAAGGGCCCCTCTGTTTTATTTTTCTTCTTTCCCATTGTACTTATATCTCTTGTATCTCAGTCCAGGTCTGAGCTCTGGCCCCCTGGGTGCCAGGGGACTTGACCCTGGCAGGAACAGGATCGTGAGCAGTGTGATGTTGGGCCCATGCTCTGTGGGCTCCGTGTCGTCCTGGAGGCTCTTGCACAACTTTCAAGGGGAAGCCGCTTCGTGGATCTGTGACTTTTTATTGCAGGCTTCCAACGAGACTTAAAATGGATGTTTAAAGATTAACCCCTTATCAGATACACGGTTTGCGAGTACTTTCTCCAATTCCCTAAGCTGCCTCTTCAGTCTGTCAATTGTTCCTTTTGCTGTGCAGAAGGTTTTTAGTTTGATGTAATCCTGCTTGTCTATTTTTGCTCTTGTTGTCTGTGTTTTGGGTGTCATATTCAAGAAATCATTGCCAAGAGCAGTATCAAGGAGCTTTTCCTATGTTTTTTTTCCCCTAGGAGTTTTACAGTTTCAGGTCTTACGTTTAAGTCTTTAATCGATTTGAGTTGATTTTTTTGGTATAATGTAGGGGCCCAATTTCATTTTTTTGCATGTGGATATTCAGTTTTTCTGGTATCATTTATGGAAGAGATTTTCTTTTCCCCATTGTGTGTTCTTGGCACTCTTGTCAAAGATCAATTGACCATGAATGCTTGCATCTGATTTTTGGACAGAATGCATTAACATTTAAACTATGAGGCCATGTAGGGAAAAGAAGGTGGTAGTGTCCTAAATGGACAAAATAGAAGGCAGTGCTACAAGTAATAATATATTTAGGGATGAGTACATAGGACTGTTTTAGGTGGATATCATACTTAACATTCATAAATGTTACCTATTAAAAAATGCTGAGCCCTGGCTGGTGTAGTTTAGTGGGTTCAGTGTGGGACTGTGAAGCAAAGGGTCGCTGGTTTGATTCCCAATCAGGGCACATGCCTGAGTTGCAGGCCAGGTCCCCAGTAGGGGAGACATGAGAGGCAACCACCCATTGATGTTTCTCTCCCTCTTTTTGTCCCTCCCTTCCCTTCTCTAAAAATAAATAAAATCTTTTTAAAAAATGGTGATTCCTGGCTATACCTCCCACCTCCTCTCTGCCCCTCAAAAAATTCAGTCCAGGAGGTTTGATGTGGATCACAAGTATTTGTGAACTACACTTTGAAAAATGCTGGTAAAACCTGGCAGGTGCTATATGTCTTTGTCTTTTTCAGATCATGCCAATATAATTACTTCAAAAACTTTGTGGACTTCCTGAGTGTCAATTTCTAATCCACTCAATTATATAAAAGCCAGGCCCCCCAAATCTCTGAAACAAGCTTCTACCTACCTTGGAATTCCTATGAAGCTGCTGTGGGACAGTAGCCTCAGAGTTTTTGAAGTCTCACTTTTTAAATAGAGAAAGCCTGCGAGACAGATTCTTAAAATCCTTAGAAGGCCTTCTTTCTTTGAGGGTCTATGTGATACCATCTTAAATATCCTTTACTTCTTGATAAAGGATCTTATATGTAGCTCTATTCTAGATTTTATTTCTGCTTCAAAGCCATCTGAGAATTGTTTGCCAACTCCAGTAGACTTCTATTCTTACAAATGATGGAGCAAGATTAACCATAACAATAGGATTAACCACAAGATTTATGAAAAGAAACTAAAAAAAATTTTTTTTAGGGATCATTCAAACCTGAAGCTTTATGTAATATTTCAACTATTGATTTGAACTCCTTTTAATCAAAACATTTTTCCTCTTTCAGAGATATCTGTTATTTCTCTTTTCTTTTTAATTTTCACTTATTTATCTTTAGAGAGAGGGGAAGGGAGGGAGAAAGTGAGGGAGAGAACTGGTTGCCTCTTTCATGCTCCCCACTGGGGACCTGGCCTGTAACCCAGGCATGTGCCCTGACTGGGAATTGAACCAGTGACCTTTCAGTTTGCAAGCTGGTGCTCAGTCTACTGAGCCACACCAACCAGGGCTCTTTTCTTAATATTAAATTACTTTTGACAAAAATATTTGTAGAACTTGGTGGAATATAAATGCTTGGATTTGGGTTTTTTACTAATCTTGACTTTATACCTCTATTGTCAGGCTAGAAGCTAAAAGGAGTTTCTTGCTGTTGATCTCTATGTTCCTATAATTTTGGCTGATTTTTAATCTTCTAAACCATTGGGAATTCAGACCTCCTGTAACAGTCCCAATGCACTCAGTAGAAGAAAATAAAGATATAAAAGGTAATTTTAAAGCTAAAGAGGGAAAAATGTAGTAAAAAACCCCAAAATTTTTTCTTTGGCCTTTAGTGGATGGTAGAAATCTCCTTTCTTTCCTGGCAATTTCATAGGAGATGGACTCTGATGAACCTGAGCATAAGTTTCTAAACATAATGCATATTTCTCAGTTAGTATTTAAAACACAGTTCATTGCTTCTGCAAATTCTGCTCTCATTTATTGTCCTTGAAAAGTTAGAAGAACTGACTCATGAACATAACACAAGACTAGTGATCTTCTTACCCCTTATTTGGTTGAGAGCAGCATCAATGAAGGCTTGTGGGAGTGCATTGTTTCACCTCAGTTATTTCTGACCTGAAATGAAATAAATCTTAATCTTGAACTCTACTCTGTGATTGGTGCTGTAGACCTAGTCCATCTGCAAACAGATCTTCTAACAATCACTGGTATGATTTCCCAGACACAATAGAGAATGAGACTGATATTCAATACTTCGAAGACCGGTGTTCCCCATCAACAAGACCTCATTGAGTAGTGACTTTTGAGGAGATGCTCAAGAACACTGAGCTTTTTCTAGGTTTTGAAAGTCGGAGCTCACAACCATCATGCAAGCAAAAAACAAGTTACTTGCCAGATTAAATGTGCAAGCCTAATTTTTGGTCAGTTAAGGAGGTGAATGGTTGGTGAGCATGACAAATCATGAACTAAAAAACAATGGAGTTTAGGCAGACTTCTGGCCAAAATGGAGGCGTAGGTGGACACACTGCCTCCTCGCACAACCAAAATTAAAGACAACAAAGATTTAGAAACAAGAAAACAATCAGAACTGATAGAAAATTGAACTGTACAGAAGTCTGACAAACATTCATCCAGACTGGTAAGAGGGGCAGAGTCGAGGCAGGAAAAAGTGGAGGTTGGTGGACCCAGGTGTGCAGGCAGCAGTGGCTGGCAGATCCCAGGTGCACAGGTGGCGGATAGCAGACCCCGGGCGCGGGGTGGCAATGGGCAGACCCAGTGAGGCTGTGCAAGGCAGCTGGCTGACCAGGTGGTCCCACATTCACGCGCAGATAATCCAGGCGAAAATGGGGAGTGAGACAGACCTCGAAACCCAGGGCCCCAGTGCCAGAAAATAAAACTTAAAAACACTGAATGAAAACACTTATGGGAGTTGAGGTGCCAGGAGAGACTCCCAGCATCACAGGAGAGTTCGTTGGAGAGACCTACAGGGTCCTGGAATGTACACAAGCCCACCTACATGGAAATCAGCACCAGAAGGGCCCAATTTGCTTGGGGGGAGTGGCAGAAGGAACTGGAATCCAAGAAAGAGACAGAACAGAGCAAGCACCATTGTTCTCTCCCTGACCCTGCCCCCACATACAGCATCACAACCCAGCGACTGGGCTGCCCCGCCCTGGGGAACACCTAAGGCTCCACCCCTCACTACATAATAGCTGCGATCAGACCAAACCCCCCCGCCAAAAAACAACTACCCAAAAATGGCTCAAAAGGGAGAACAGATCAAAGTCTCAGAGCCAATTCATCTAAGCAACCAAGAGATAGCCAACCTATTAGATGCACAGTTCAAAGCACTGGTGATCAGGATGCTCTCAGAATTGGTTGATTTTGCTCACAAATTAGGTGAACAAATGAAAGCTATAATAAGTGAAATGAAGGGAAGTGCATGGGGAACCAATAGAGATGGGAGGAAAACTGGGACTCGAATCAATGGAGTGGACCAGAAGGAAGAAAGCAACAACCAAACAGAAAACAAGGAAGAAACAAGAATTTAAAAAGATGAGGAGAGGCTTAGGAACCTCCAGGACATCTTCAAACATCCCAACATGAGAATTATAGGGGTCCCAGAAGGGGAAGAAGAAGAGCAACAAGTGGAAAACTTATTTGAACAAATAATAAAGGAGAACTTCCCCAATCTGGCAAAGGAAATAGACTACCAGGACGTCCAGGAAGCTCAGAGAGTCCCAAAGAAGTTGGACCCAAGGAGGAACACACCAAAGCACATCGTAATTACGTTAGCCATGATTAAAATGAAGGAGAGAATTCTAGAAGCAGCAAGGGATAAGGGGACAGTCACCTACAAAGGAGTTCCCATCAGACTGTCAGCTGATTTCTCAAAAGAGACCTTCCAGGCAAGAAGGGGCTGGAAAGAAGTATTCCAAGTCATGAAAGTCAAGGACCTACATCCAAGATAGCTCTATCCAGCAAAGCTGTCATTTAGAATGGAAGGGAAGATAAAGTGCTTCTCAGATAAGGTCAAGTTCAAGGAGTTCATCATGACCACGCCCTTATTCTATGAAATGTTAAAGGGACTTATCTAAGAAAAAGAAGATAAAAAAATATGAACAGTAAAAAGACAGCAAACTCACAGCTATTAAGAACCACACCTAAAACAAAAGCAAACTAAGCAAACAGCTAGAATAGGAACAGAACCATAGAAATGGAGATCACAATGAGGGTTATCAACAGGGAAGTGGGAGGAGGAGAGAGGGGGAAAAGGTACAGAGAATAAGTAGCATAGACGGTGGGTAGAAAATAGACAGGGGGAAGGCAAGAATAGTGTGGGAAATGTAGAAGCTAAAGAATTTATGACACATGGACATGAACTAAAGGAGGGGAATGTGGGTGGGAGGGGGTGTGCAGGGTGGAGGGGAATGATGGGGGAGAAATGGGACAACTGTAATAGCATAATCAATAAAATATATTAAAATGAAGTTTAAACAACATAGAATTGCAAATAAACATGAAATATTTGGATTTGGATTTGGATTAGGTGACTTTTATGATCTCTTCCAGATCTAACATAAATTTCCATAGGGCTGGAAAAATTAATGAGAATTCACACACACGCGCACACACACACACACACACACACAGAGTTCATGTTCTATAAAAAATGGGAAAATCTAAGCAAAGAGTATAAATGAGCTGAAGCATGTGATATCCAGGGTTTTACCTTCAACTTGCAAAGGAAGCATACTCTGTCCTCAAAGGCATATAAGCCACTAGAGATGATGTTTGTAAGGAGAAGTGAATAAATGAAGGGGCAAGCCAACGTCATTGTCAAACATTTCTCCCTGGGATGCAAAATAAGTTTGCATGTCATCAAGGATATATTTGGGAGGGGGGATGGGTTTAGCCTGACATAAACAATATCCCATCTTAAGCAAATTTACCGAATGCCTTTAATGTCTCAGGGAAGTTAGTTGAGTAACCAACTGTCCCAGTTTACCTGGTACCGAAAGGCTTCCTGGGATGTGAAACTGGAAAAATCTTAGGCCAATTGCTACAAGTTGGTCACCTGAGTTATGAGAGAACTAAGCAGAGGTCAGATCACCTTTGTAGTACAGATCATCAGTCCAGTCAGTAGAGTGTATCTCATTCGGTGCCATGAAGAAACACCAAATGGCCAGATGGAAGCCTCACCTTTCAGTTCAAGTAGAACTGTGTTGTGTCTCCTACCAGGAACTTTGTTCCCTGGGTAATGAAGACCTCCAATCGTGCAGAGATCAGAAGCAAAATTTTTGTAAGTGAATGATTATGTGTAATGAGAAGATCCACTTTCACTTCTTCCCTTTGGTTTTTGCAAATATATACTCTGGGGGGGTGGGGGGTTGGGGCAGGGTGGGGAAAGCTGTGCATATAGGTAGCTGATTCAGAGTATACATATGTTGCATCTCATAGAAGAGCACCTTAATGTTGCTAGGCATTGCCTGTCTCTCATTTGTCACCCAAACTGGGTTTTTGATAGCCATTCCAATCATTCTATAATGTCAGCTACTTCTAGTGAATCCTTTGGGCCTTAGCCCATTGCCTCACTCTTTTTACTGTGAAATAAGTTCCTTTGTCAGGACAATGTTATCTGGAATTGTGTGACAGTGAATAGGCAGACATGTAGTAAGTTCACAGATGGTGGTAATGGCAGAAGCTTTGGTGCAGGGCAAATCCATATCTAGAATAATTGTCTATCCCAATGAAGATGAGTAACTGCTCACTCCATAACTGAAGGTGTTTAATAAAATCACCCTGCCATCTGATGGCTGTTATTCCCCCTAGGGAGTGGTGTGTACCAGGGTTCAATGTTAGTTTCTCCTGTCTGCAGGCGGGGCAGTTAGCAGTGGTGGTAGCTAGATTAGTCTTGGTAAGAAGAGTCTATATGTTTGAATTCCTACCTAACCTCCATCTCTGCTACTATGGCCACTTTGTTCATGAGCTCATTGTACAGGAGCTTTAGTCTAGAGAGCAGGAAAAGACTAGAGAATGGGCGCCCTGTGGGTATGGTCACAGAAGTCAAGGAAAGAACAGCATTTCAAGAAGTAATTAGTGGTGTCACGTGACAGAGAGATTCCACTAGGTAAATACTGAGCAGCTCTACTGCAGTTAGCAGCAGGGAGATCACTGGGATTTCCATGAGAAGTGTTTCAGAATGGAGTTGTGGGTGCAGAAGCAGGTTCCAGTAGTATGAGGAGTGAGTGAATGGGAAGTGTGAATAAGCAGTCAAGTGAGTGAGTGCCTCTTACTTACTCAACCAACCAACCAACCAACCAACCAGCCAACAACCTGGCTTGGCAGGGGATTGGGTAGATGGGGTGATCTGGAGTTTGAAAGAACTTTTTGCTCTCTCCTTTCAGTGGAGAGAGCCCAAATTCGCTAATGGCTGATAGAGAAGAAAGGTTGAAGATGGAGACGGAAAGGGCATCGCTGAAGGAGTGAGGTCCCGGAGGAGGCCAGGAGCGCTGACATCCAGAGAGCTCTGCATCATGAGAGCCGGCTCCCAGAGGTGTTATTCTACAGCCTTCACAGAATAACGATTGGTAATGGAGCTTGCAATCTGTTCACCTTTTCTCATAAACATTAAGTTTCCAGAACAATATATGGAAACACCAAAAGATGGCTTTTAAAAATTGTTGACCCAGATCCCATGAATCTGGTGAGTTGGAGACATGGTTAGAAATAAAGGGAACAAAGCCAGGGAAAGGCTAAATACATGATTGCCGTGCCATGGGGAGGAAAAGTGCTGGGTAAGGACTGGCTGGGATCTAAGAGTGATCGTTAGCTGCTCAACTGAGCCAACACAGACAGGTATGTTTTAAAAAGTGTGCACCATTCTGGAGGACAAAACTTTTTAAATCCATGTTTTATGTTCAAACACCTAACATGATGCCATGCATGTTGCTTGGTTTGGTTTGTTGCTGCTGATCTGCCCTCACCAGGTCATGCTCTTAAGAATTATTTGGGCAGCAGTGCTAATGGTTTCTGCTGAAACATACATGCTCTTTTGGCTGATTTCTCAAGCCATGGTTCATCCCCCTAGCGTGGCGGTTAGAGTGGAGCCTGTATATGCAGTAGTGGTGAAAGAGAGGTGTGGTTTTATTTGCCTAGGCATCATTTACGCAGCCTGCACATTGACCACATTTTAAATTTAGGCATCATTAAATAGCTGATACTAATCAACTGATCAAACTGACTGCACGAATAAAACTTGTCATGTGAGGACTAAAGAAAGATGAAATAATCTTTTATCCTGTACATTATTTAAATCTTCTATTAGTAAAAATGCAGTATCAACTATTAAAGAGTGCCATGAGCCCTGGCTGGTGTGGCTCAGTGGATTGAGTGCCAGCCTGAGAACCAAGGGGTCGCCAGTTCAATTCCCAGTCAGGGCACATGCCTGGGTTGTAGGCCAGGTCCCCTGTGGGGGGCACATGAGAGGCAACCACACACTGATGTTTGTCTTTCTTTCTCCTTTCCCCCTTTCTAAAAATAAATAAATAAAATCTTAAAAAAAAAAAAAAAGGAGTGCCATGAAAATGTTAAGCAAGGACACCAAAGATGAGGAGAAAACTGGAAAAAACTGGAAAATATGACCTGGGAGTAATTGAATTAAAGAAAGGAAAAGACTGCAAGGTTGACTTTAACAAACTCTTCAAGTGCTTTTTAAGAAATATGAACCTGACAAAGATATAAGAAAAGGTTTAAAACCACACTGATTTTTGTCCTATTGTTTTTCTGTTTTCTGCAAATTTTCTAGAGTAACGGTGTTTCTTTTGGATTTTTCTGTAGCATTTTATTGTGGAAAAACTTAAACATGCAGAAAAATTGAAAAAGAGTGCAATATACACCTTAATACCTATCTCTTAGACTCAACAGTTTTTGGCATTTTTCTATATTACCTTTATCTATATATATATTTTTGCTAAACTATTTGAAAGTATGTTATAGACATTATGATTTTTGCTCCTAAATACTTCAATGGTGTTTCCAAAACATAAAGGTATTCTATATATTGCAACCACATTTTATTATACTTAAGAAAATTAGGGGCTGGGGAAAAAAAAGAAAAGAAAATTAATAATATCCAACATTGGAACATTAATATTGTCCAACACTCAGTCCATATTAACAATAAATCCCAATTTGTACCCCAATCTATTTCTCATAAGTTTTTTTGCTTGAGGATCCAATCAAGGATAACTTATCACATTTGTTGTTCTGTCTCTTTAAATATGTAATATTACTGTCAACTTCATGAGTTAATCTTTTCGTTGTTGTTGTTTATTCTTTTTGTTTTTATGAGTTAATCTTAATGTCAGAAAGAAGAGAGGTTAATAAATAAGACATTATCTAAATTTTTTTGCATGCTACTTCATTTGGTATTTGTAATCATAACTACAAGAAAAATAAGCACAGATTTTTAAAAATGGAAGAAATTAAGTGTGACCTGTGCTTGTCTCTAAATGTGAGCCTATAGGTGATTTTACATATATATATATATATAGTGTGTATATATATAATATACATATTATATATATAACTTTCTCTTATTTATGTACTTTTATTTGCCAAGTGTTTTTTAACGATGAGCATGAATTTAAAAATGTGTCCAAGACTGAGGCTGCAACAGAGGAGTTGCACCCAGTGTGGGGCAGTGAACATTGAAACACTGAAGTAGCTGTTTGAGGAAGGATGTTGAATGGATATGTAAGGCTTTTAGAGATAAGAGCACTTTCTACCTATCTGCTGGAGGGTAAAAGTGGTTTGTTCTTTGGTGAGAGGAAGGATGTCAACTTTCCCTTTCTTTTTATGCTGTTTGAGCAGGTTATAAACTAGCCTGTCGGTATGTGGGGCAATGATAGCGTGGAAGAAGCATGGATTGTGGAGTTTGAGATTCAGCTCTGCCCCTTGCTAAACGTTTGGCCTAGGGAAGTACTTGATTTTCTGAACCTGCTTTCCCAACTGCAGATGGGCATAATTATATCTCACTTGATTGTTGTCAGAATCAGCAATTATATACAATATATGAGAGTAGCTAATATAGTAATTATTTGAGATATAATGTAAGCTTAATGATGCCGTATTTAATATTTATATTGAGTAAGAACCGGTAGTACTATTTTAAAAATATTTAAAAATACATGATCTCATTTAATTCTCACATTAACCCTTGGAGCTAAGTGCTCTTATCCTCAGTTAATCAGCAAAGAAACTAAAGCTCTGAGAAGTGAAGTGACTTTTCCAAAGTCACAGAGTGAGAAAGGAGTAGAGCTGGTGTGCAAAACCAGATTCTGCGATTGCAAATTCAGCGTGTGACAAAATCCTCGTAAGAAGTGTACGCAATCACAGAATCAAGAATCAAAGAGGCTTTAAAGGTTGTTTCTTCCGATTGCTAGGTTTACTAGGACAAAATATACCTATTTCAATACTAAATTCTTTCTATTAGAAGAGTTTACATGATGCTGGCTGGCAGCCAATTTTTAAAAATTATTTCTTTCTTTATTTTTTAGAGAGAGGAGAGGGAGGGAGAAAGAGAAGGAGAGAAACACCCACCAGTTGCCTCTCATATGTGCCTCAACCAGGGACCAAACCTGCACCCTAGGCATGTGCCCTGACTGGGAATCCAACCAGTGATCTTTCCCTGTGCAGGACGACATCTAACCAACTAAGTCACACCAGTCAGGACCCAATTTTTAACACTGTTGATTTAATTTAGTGTTATATATCTACTTATTATTTATGCTAATGCCAAAAAAGATACTTCAAGTAAGTAAAACCTACCTATGAATAAAAACTCACATTTTAATTGTCTGTATACCTAAGGTTTATACCTTGGCAGCAGTGGCACGTGCATGGGGATTGGAGTTAAACAGACCTGGGCCAGGTGCTGGTTTTTGAGCTCTGGGTCCTTGAGCTAGTTTTTCAGTGTGAATCTGGTACCATACTATAGGGTTATTTTGACCACTGTGTGAGCTAATGTACATTAACCACCACACAGTGCAAAAACATAGTAAGTACCGGCTTCTTTTTCCTTCTTAAATTCACCAGTTTCCAATCATTGGACAGCCTTTGAAGATGGGAGGCATGAAGGTGGTCTCAATAAAATTAAGTTATGTTAACAAAGTAGCTTTATCCCCTTCCCCATTCCTGCCCAGATCTCCCTAGACAGGCCCCAGTGATGTTTTGGGGTTATATGGGCAAAGTGGAAACTCCCTTCCACTTAAATGACACCAATGTTTCTTGCAGCTATTTAGAAGTGGAGGAAAGATGTTCTGCTTGTCTTTTACTGTTTAACAAATCATCCAAAAAAAATCACAAAGATTATGTGGGGTCAGGAATTCAAGCAGTACTTCACTGTGTGATGTTTCTGCTCCACATGGTACTGACTGGGGTCACTTGGGGGTATTTAGCTTGTGGTGTGGAGGGTCTGGGGTACTAGAAGTCTTCATTCATAGATCTGGCACCTTGGTGGGGGCTGTTAGAAGGCTGGGCCCATCTGGGTTTCTCCTCCTCCCCTTGTAATCTCAGGGCCTCTCCACGTGGTCTCTCCAGCGAGGCAGTTAGACTTCTCACGGGGCAGCTCAGGACTCTGAGATCAACAGTTCCAAGCCTGGGCCCGGAACTTGGCAGTGTTACTTGTGGCATATTCTGTTGGTCACAGCAGTCACAGAGCCCTCCCAGATTCAAGAGCAGGGGACACAGATGCCGCCATTTCATGCAAAGAGTGGCAAATAATCTGTGGTTGCCTTTCGTCTGTGATGAAAGCACTTAAATGCCACGTACTTAAAGAGACTACGTGTCAACAGGGGCAGAGTGTAGACCTCGAATAAGCGCAGTTATGTGCCAGGTACTTTATTAGAATTGCTAGTTATTTCTGGATCTGCAGCTGCAGATATTTCTGTGAACTTTCAGGTGGAGAAAGAGGACCTTTAAATTCAGTTCTGTGAATTGTTTCTAATATACTTTCATCTCTGCCATCCCTATTTGGTGGTATAAAAGGTGTAATCTGTTACTCACTTATTACTCAAATCTCCACATAACTCACCACTTCTGGGAAGTCTTTCTCAATCAAAACAAAATAGCCAGCTTTCTTTCTATCTGCTGGAGAGATGTGTACTGTATGTCTTTAAAATATTTCCAAAATTCAGAAAAAAGAGAATTGTTGCATGCTAACGATCAGAAGGCATCTCAAGTAAATGGCACTTTGTAGATTAACAGAGAGAGAGAGGAGGTCCAAGATGGCAGTGGCATAGGAGAGGTGATGGAATACTGGGAAAGATCCACAGTAATATAATAATAGTAGGGCATTTTAATACCCCACTCATATCAATGGATAGATCATCTAGACAGCAAATTAATAAGGAAATAATGGCCTTAAATGTCATATTAGATCAGACTGACTCAATTGACATTTATATAGCATTTTATCCAAAAACTGCAGAATACATATTTTTATTTATTTATTTCACAGTTCTTGTTTACAGTCAATATTATCTTGTATTAGTTTCAGGTGTACAGCACAGTGGTTAGTCAGAATACAGATATATTTTTAAGTGTACGTGGAACATTTTCCAGGATAGATTCCATATTATGTTACAAAACAAGCCTCAATAAATTCAAGAAGATCGAAATTATACCAAGCATCTTTTCTGACTACAATGGCATGAAAATAGAAATCAGCCTCAGGAAAAAAACTGGAAAAAACACAAATATGTGAAATCAAAAACCGCCCTGGCTGGGTGGCTCAGTTGGTTGGAGTGTCATCTGTACACCAAAAGGTGTGGGTTTGGTCCCTGGTCAGAGCATATACCTGGCTTGTGGGCTTGATCCCTGGTCGGGGTGCATATGGGAAGTAACCAATTGATGTTTCTCTCTCACATTGATGTTTCTTCCCTCTCTCTCCTGATACTTCCCTCTCTTTCTACAATCAATAAAAAAGAATCTATCCTTGGGTGAGAATAAAAAAAGTAAAATATTATTTTGGAACAAATGAAAATAAAAACACAACTTTTAAAAATTTATGGGACTCTGAAAAAGCTGTTCTAAAAGGTAAGTTTATAGTTATACAGGCCTACTTCAAGAAACAAGAATAAATAATCTAATTCAAATAATTCAAATAAATAATCTAATTCTATACTGAAAGGAACTAGGAAAAGAAGTATAAACAAAACCCGAAGTAATCAGAAGGAAGAAAATAGTTAAGGTCAGAGGGGAAACAAATGAAATAGAAATTTTGAAACACAATAGCAAAAAATCAATAAAATTAAGAGCTAGTTCTTTGAAAGGTAAATAAAATGGACAAATCTTTAGTCAAACTCATCAAGAAAAAAAAAGAGTACCCAAATAAATAAAATAAAAAATGAAAGAACTGTCAGCACAGAAATACAAAGAATCATTAATGAATACTGCAAAAACAACAACAACAACAAGCTCCCCCCTACCTTCCCCTCAGAAATACAAACAGCTCTGGCTGGTGTGGCTCAGTGGATTGAGTGCCAGCCTGCAAATCAAGGGGTCACCAGTTCAATTCCTGGTTAGGGCACATGCCTAGGTTGTGGGCCAGGTCCCCAGTAGGGGGCATGTGAGGCAACCACACACTGATGTTTCTCTTCCTCTTTCTCCTTCCCTTCCCCTCTCTAAAAATAAATAAATATGAAATCTTTAAAAAAAGAATACTATAAACAATCATATGTCAACAAGTTGGACAATCTAGAAGCAATGGATAAATTTCTAACCTTCTAAGACTGGACCAGAAAGAAATACAAAATCTAAATAGACGGATTACTAGCAAAGTAACTGAAGCAGTAAAACAAAACAAAACAAACTAACAAACAACCCATAAAAACCTCCCAACAAATGAAAGTTTAGGACCAGATGGCTTCACAGGTAAATTCTACCAAGCATTCAAAGAAGAGTTAATACCTATCTTTCTTAAACTATTTCAAAAAATTAAACAGGAAGGAACTTTTACAAACTCATTCCATGAAGCCAGCATTACCTGATAACAAAATCAGACAAAGACATTACAAAAAAAGAAAGTTGCAGAACAATATCCTTGGTGAACTTAGATGCAAAAGTTCTCGACAAAATATTAGCAAACCAGATTCAACCACACATTGACAAAGTCCAACATCCTTTTACGGTAAAAACTCTCAACATAGTCGGTATAGAAAGAATAGAAAAAGAATGAAATTTTGCCCCGGTCCAGGCAGCTCAGCTGGCTGGAGCAGTGGCCTGTACGCTGAAAGATCACAGTTCGGATGACCCATCAGGGAGGTCAGGGCACATGCCTAGGTTGCAGGTTTGGTTTGGTCCTGGTTGGGTGCATACAAGAGGCAACCAATCCATGTTTCTCTCTCACATCAATCTTTCTCTTTCCATCTTTCTCTTTCTCTTCCTCTCTCTCTCACTCTCTTTCTCCCTCTCACTCTCCCTCTCCTTCTCGTTCCCTCTCTCCTAAGTCAATGAGTGTGTCCTCTGGTGAGGTGTTAAAAAAAAAAAAAGAATGAAACCTTGCCATTTGTGATAATATGGATGGATCTAGAGAGGAGTAGGCTAAGTGAAATAAGTCAGACACAGAGAGACAAATATTGTATAATTTCACTCATGTGTGGACCCTAAAAAAGCAAAACAAATGAATCAACAAAACAAAACAGAAACAGACCCATAGATATAGAGGAGAAACTGATAGTTGCCAAAAGTGAGGGCCATGGGAAGTGGGGTGAGAACATAAAGAAAGAAGAGGACATGAATAAAAGAGAAGAGAAAAGAGAAAGAGAGAGAGAAAGAGAAAGAGACTACTACTCTTTACATAACAGATTTATACTTTATAATTTCAAAAAAATTATTTCTTAGTTGTTATAACTAGAAGTACCTCAGATGGTGGGAGTGCTAATCCTTTTAGGCAAGTTAGTTGATGGTTTCAGTAACATTGAAGGGTAGTAAGTGGCAACCAAGGTTAATTATATCTTAGACTAATTATATATGTTAATTATAACTAATGATATTATACTACAAAACTTAAAGGGTAGGTCCTAATTCCTAATAGGGCTTACCACGCATAACAGTTCTAAATCATTTTTGTTTTGACATGAATAAATAGATCATTTCTTTTTCAAAAGTCAAAGACTGATCACCCAAAAAAGCTGAAATAGTTTATACATTCATGCTTTTTTGTTTCAAATAATGGAACACAAAAATAAGTGATTCCTTACTATTAAAAGTCATATATTTAGGGTACTGTTTTATGTACAAACATACCTCTAAAATGTCACCGTTGTTTTACTGAACTCAGGAAAATGATAGAAAGTTTTATTCTAACCTAAAACCTGCTTTAGTACTAACTAGAGGAAGTTAGATGTTTGTAAGCTAATCAAGAGTCCTTAAACTCCATTATAGAAATGACACATTTTTCTCTTTGTATTAAGAGACTTAATGGCTTTGTTCTTCAATAAAGCTGGATCCTCTGGCACACACTCAGGAGACAGACAGTGGTTTAGAGATAAATTGCTTTGAGGGTATTGGAACCACTGAGCTGCTGAGTAACCCTACTGAGAAAGGAAAAAGAGGACGCTTCTGGAGTTAAAATAAGACAGAATGCATGTTTGGAGAACATAGTGGCTGAAGACTGGCAGAATTCTCAACATCTCAGGCTACCACAAACTCTTGTTTTCTTTTGTACTTTGGAGATGCTCTGGAAAGCTAAGACAACAGTAATTAGAATACAACTGTATATAGTATGCTTTTAGCTAGCCCATATAAAGGAAGTTCTCTGTTGGTGTAGGTGTAGAAAGTGCTTTGCTCTTCATCCCGTAAAGATTTACTTACTTCCATTACCTCTTAGGATGTCAGGGGAGATGTTAGTGATGAGTCCTGATTTTATGTATTTTTTTTATTCACACCCTCAATGCATTGGAATCATTTTCAGCTGTCATAAATTTTGAGTAGAACTTGTCATGTTTTGTGTACGTTCTTGGCAGTGCCAGGAATTCTGCGAGAAATTGGTAAGTAATAACTAATGATAAGCAACACATCTTATTTGCCAGTAGACCAGGAAGACCGCTGCCAACCTTTTAGTGAAGAGCAAACTTATAAGCAGGCTTTCTGGCCAACCTTTCCTTTCTGTTGCAGCTTCTAGTAATTTACCCCGGCTTAATGAATGCCCACCAGCTGGCAGACACACACGGCTTCGTATTTGCACACAATTTATTTGGGTCGGTTTTTAATTTTTCTCTCCGTTTGAAGCTACAGTTGCCTGAAGGAGAATTCAGAGAGAAACTCTGGAGACGAAGGAACGAAATGCTTCGTTTTCCAGTGATTTCTGGGGAAGAATCTGGGACAGGGTGAAATGGAATACCATTTGCTTAAGGCGTATATATGTACACACACACACACACCCCTCATCCAGTTTGGAGGGCCAGTTGGTTTTTCGGCAGGAGGGCCATGCAAGACGAAATCAGTTTTGGGGTGAGGAGGGAGAGAGACAAAGACAGGAGAGGGAGAGAGAGAGACAGGAGAGAAGAGAGAAGAGGAGAGAAGAGAAGAGAGAGACACTAATGAATGGAGTTCCGCAGAGCCTCCAACTCCGGAGCTCCCACCCTCCACTTAGGTGCCCAACATTATCACGGGAGGAGAACTCCGGAATCCCCGGCCAGCCCGACGCGGGGACAAACCGGAAAGCGCCGAGGCCAAGGCAGAGGGCGCCTGTCCCTTTAAGGGGCTGGTCTCCGGGCTCCGCCGGCCCAGACGCCAGGACGTGCCGGGGCCGCCCCGCCCCGTGCCGGGCGGCGCGACGGCACCTGAGTAACTGCGGCGGCGGCGGTGCCTCTGAGCGGGTGGCTCGGGCAGAAGTGCCTGTGCCGTTGTGTCTTCCCTGTCTCCTTTCCCCGTCGCGCAGGGTAAGGGAAAGCAGGCCGCGTCGGCCCCGGGTGCTGGCCCCGGGGACCGCCGGGCAAGGGCGGCTCCGACCGTAGGGTCCTAGGGCGGGCGGGAGGGCAGCACCGGTTGGGGGGCGCGGCCGCGGGGCCCGGACACCGCCCGCGGGGTAGGCCTCGGGCGCTGTATCTCCGCCGCCTGATTTTGGCTCCGGAAGGGACTCCGGGGCGGGCGGGCTCTAAGGGTCGCTCGGCCTCACTGGGCCGCCCAGGGCCCGACCCCAGCCTTGCTGCGGCGCCTCGGAGCGCAGTGGAGGACTCCCCCGGGGACATCTCCCGAGGGCGAGGTCGGAGGAAGAGGGCCCTGGGGTGACCGAGGCGCCTATTTTTAGCCGGGCCTAAGGGCCCCCGGGAGGGAAGACGGATTACCGCCTCCTCGCCTGGTGGATGGAGGGAGAGCGTCTCCGGCGGCGTCCCTGGGCCGGAGCTGGGCCATGCTTACGCCATGCTGGAATTCTAGTCCTCGCCGCTTTCCCTGATACTTAGCCAACCGGCCCTCGCCCCCTTCCCAGTGCTCCGTCCCTTCGCCCTGTACGTGTCCCCAGTTCTGGGTCGGGGGCGGTTGGGAACGGGAAAGCAGCGTGAAGGGAGAGTTTGGAAAAATAGGTGGACCGCCCTCGAGACGGGGGAAGTTATCCCTTCCTCTCCCTGAGGGGTGTGTCTTCCTTACCGATTCCCCCTCCCCCTTCAGTTTCCAACAATGCGATTTTTGGCGTTGGGGACTTCGGGAGAAAACCAAGCTGGCAGCCTAGAAAAGGCTTTCGGTAATCAGACACCTGGTGTAGGCTCTGCAGCCCCGCACGTCGGTCGTGAAGGAGCATGCTTGCACTAGAGACCGGCTTCCCTAGAAGCGGGGATCGGCATCTTGACCTCATCCAGCTGCCCTTGATTAGGTTGAAGACTGGGCTGTTTAATCTTAGACGTTATTTCTAGCAGGAAGGAGGAGTCTAAATTCGTAGTCGGGCCTATACCAGAAAAGGATTCCTTAATAAGTATCTGAATAAGCACCGCTTTAACAGCTGAAGTTGAAGTTAACTTCTAAGTTGTGAGTTCTTTAAGATCCTTTGAAAAATGTAGACACCCGTAGCCTGCTAAAGAGAAACACCTTGGGGTGGACTAAACACTCTGAATTGTGTAGGAATTGACTTAGAGTTTGAGTTCTGGCTAATTAGATTGCACTTTTTCTCCCTACCTCTCACCTAGTAGGCACTTGGCAACACTCTCCAGTTTGGCTAAGGCTGTTATCGATGAGACTGGAATGATCCTCCCAAGAATAACACTGGAGCATTCTTAAATTAATCTGAATTTTGGGTCTACATGCCTTGCTGTAGATTTTCATATTGTGTTCTCTGATGGAAAAAAAGGCTCCACCCAACCCTTTTAGTTCAAGGATTTAGCAAGAAATAGCTGGACTTACTATCTGTAGGTTCTAAGATAAATTCATTTATCACTCCTTTCCCCAGGTTAAATTAGAAATCTCCTTTCCAATTTGGTAGTGTGGACAGTGATAGCAGTAACTACTCTATCAGGTGAGCTTAGAGAATGAGTCGATCTAATTTAGTTTTCTAAGACTCATATTGAAACTTAAAATGTAACAAAGCCTAATGAAAAATTTTCTTAAATGTATTAAGCACTTTAAAATTATAAAGGATATTGAGTATTATTTAACCTTGATGATTCAGGGTTATGAAGAGCCATTAATACATGATTTTGTTTCCAATTTAATTTTTCCTGTATCTTCCCTTAATATCAGCAGTGTTTCCTGTTTGGTGTATTTTCTTGGATCTTTCACCCCAACCCTCCTTCTAGTTTATAGGCTTTAAACTGTTTTTAGTGGGGAGAACATTGTAATAATTAGATGGTAAATAACAGTCTATGGCGTTTCTAAAGGACTTAAATGAAGGTTTTTTTTTTTTTTTTGAGGCTTAACTTCTAAAGGACGTGTTTTAGAATTGTTACTATCAGTAAATTCTTATCTTGAATTTTACTTGAAATATATTGAAGGTATATTCTTAATTTCATGTATAATTTCTTATAGCAAAGGAAATTTTAGCCTAAAATATTTCAGAGTTGTTTGTAAAAAAATTAAGTTTTAATAAAAATTAATCTTAATGGCTTCAGGAAGATTTGGGTTTCCTAGGAATCTGATCTAATATGTTATAAGGTAATATAGTGAGACCATGCTTTAAAAAACACTGAAATATTGGAAGATAACATTTTATATACTGGTTGTTCTGTGTAAACTGTTTTCAGTTACTTTGAAAATAAATTCAGAGTATATGTAGAGGCTGGAAGCAAGTAACTTTCTTTAGAAATGACATTGATGGTCACTCTTACGCATTAATAGATTGGAGTTTCATTGCATCCTTGCAGTTTTGTGAACATGACTGGGTGTTGTGATCTTAAAAATGTAGTGTATGTGCAAATCACAGTAAGAATGTTGGTGTAGGTAAGAATATAAGCTATTTTTCCTACAAACAGTGCCTTAAACTAAGGGGAAAAACCTTAAGTGCCATGAACTAAGGAGTTTGAGGCTATTAATAGCCTAATTAAGGCTATTAATATAGCCTTCATATCTGAGCTCTAGAAAAGGAAAAGTAGTGACAGTTTATAACGTTGCATGGCAGGCTTTTGAATTGGTGTTTGAATGTTTTTTTTTCAGTCTTTGAGAAAGATGGCAGTGTGAACATTCAGGCTTTTTTTTTTTTTTTTATGGTATAGCTTTTTAATTGGCTTTCTGTTAAAAAGATAAAATAGGCAAAGTATACTTTTAATACTAAGAATACTTTTAGTAGAGACTCCAGTAGGAAATATAGTATTCCTAGGAAATCTGTAAGAAATGTTCAACTCTTTTTTTTTTTTAAGTTATAATTTAGTTATTTTACATATTACCTCAACTATTACTGGCTGATTAAGAACTTTTAACCTGAACGTAAATCTGGTTTCAGCAAAGTGATTTTTATACTAAGTGACTGTTTATACTCCCCTCCTTTCAAGATACTGCTTTTTGGATTTCTCTTCTTACTAACTGCTTTGCTTATACTGTCTTTATGATTCGTCTTCTACTCTTGAGGTTGGAGTGTTTATCACTTTTCTTTTTATATGTCCCTGGTGATCTCATCCATTGTCATGGCTTTAAATACCTATACGCTGATGGCTGTCATGTTTATATCTCCAGTCCAAACTTTCCTGCCTCACCCCACCTTTCCACTTGGATGTTAAGTAGTCAATTCAAACTAAACTTCTACGTTCCTCTTTAAACCTGCCTTAGGTACAGTCTAATTTGTCTCATTCAATGGCCTCTCCATCCAATATTCAGGCAAAAAACCTGTTGGAGTCCCCTGACTTATTTCTTTCTCACTTGGCATTCTTGGCTCTGTATCATCTTGAAAATATATCCAGAATTAAATTACTTCTTACCACCTCCACTGTTCCCTAGGCTGGACCAAGCCATTATTATCTCTTGCCTAGATTTCTGCAGTGAGTCTCCTAACTGGTCCTACTGCTTCTCTCCCTACAGTCTTTTTCAACATAGCAACCAGATCATATCACTTGTCTCTCCAAAACCCTGCAGTGACTTTTCCATATGCTGAGTAAAAGCCAAAGTCCTTATGACCTACAAGGCTTTCGAAAAGTTGGGTACTCCTACTTTCCCCATTACCCTTCACCTCTCTATTCAGCAGCTACTCTGCCCCTCTGCTTATTTTTCCTTCAGCCCCCAGTGTCTGTCTGGGGCCTTGTTGCCCCTCCTTAGATAATTTTTCCTTAAGATATTTGCATGGCTGACTCTCATGTCTCCTTCAAATCTTTGCTTTTGAAATGTGGTCTGTCTTACTTTACTGTTTTATTTCAAGCTGCACTCCCCTACTTATGATCTGTACTGTACTTGGTTCTTTCCATGGCACCTGTCACCTTCAAACAAACTATAAATTCTATGTTGATTGTATTTATCGTTTCTTCTCTCTGCCCCCAAACTCACACTATACTGTAATCTCTCTGAGATCAGGGCTTTTTGTCTGTTGTTTATTGAGGGTTTAGGGCAATGGTTGGCACATAGCATGTGCTCAATAAAGGCTTACTAATGACAAATGAATTAAATCCTTTCCCTGCAGTTCCTTACTGTGGTGGATATCTCATTCTTAGACACGTGTAGAGTTCTCTCCTTTCCTAGGAACAGCCAGAGAGAAGAACAGTGGCGCTGGAGCCCTTGGTGGAGGGAGTGGTGTTAGAGTGTGGTGGAAACCTTCTAGCCAGCCGCATGTGATTAGGACCATTGGTTAGGTAATTGAAATAGTTGATTAAATCAAGAGCTGAAAATATCTGCACACCTTAAGTGTTTTATTTTAACTGAAAACACTTATTTGTCTGTTTTATTATGTGGATCAATCTCTTATCTTTGGTGGTGGGGGAGGCGGGCTGATCTTGTTTCTGTAAATAATATCCTAAAAACATGATTTAGGATACTGATGATTTCTGCTGTTGGTTTCTTTACAGTGGAATCAAAATGTAGGCACTAGAAACCTTCCAAGTTCAAAGTCATTCTAGATTTTTCCATTACTTCATCAAAGGCTTTAACAGGATTTAACTAAGTTTTCATAACAATAACAGCTTTCATCTTTATATTCTCATATTTAATGGATTTATAGGAATAAAAGTACATAGGAGATTACTAGCCAGGATCATTAGCTTTCTGTAGACACTATTCCATGTATTTTTACCAAGGGGGAGAATGTCATTTAATTCAGTGAGTGGTCCTTTAAATGGCTTTCATATTGAATAAGTTTTATAGGGGCCATAAGTTCCCAGCTGCCTGTCGTTGCTAGAGGAGAATGTCATTTATATACATTTCTTTGTTTTTACTCTGAGTAAGATCTACAATTAGTTATCAGAACTTATGATTTTCATACACATTGTCTATCAAGAGACCTGATGTTCTGCTACATGTTCACTGGAAAATGTGGGTCAGTTATTACTTATTCTTGCACACGAGTCATTTAAATTGTCAAGGGAACAGTCTGGTATGGCATAATAAGTTGGAAGTCATTAGTTAGGAGACCTAAGGTCTTAGATCTTATTAACTCTAAGGTTTTTATGCAAATTTCTTATTGCTCAGTTCTTCCATTATAGAACGTGTGATGTATGAAAAGAGCATGGGTGCTCAGGAGTCTAAAGAGCTTGGGTTTGAATTTGGCTTTGCTAGTTACTACCACCTGCTGTTTGTGTAAACCACCTATCTTACTTAACGGGCCTGAGACTTGTTTGCCTTGCTTATGTTATCTTTGTAGTTGCTACATAAGTGATAGCTAACAGAATGCTTATTTGCTGCAAGGCTCTGTAAATACTTTACACTGTCATTTAATTCTCTCAACCTTATGAGATAGGTACTTTTGGTGGAAACTAGGGAGGCAGGTTAAGTAATTTGTTCAAGGGATAGAGTAATTAAGAGAAAGAACCTGAATTTGAACTGAGGTAGAGTCTCTAAAGCTCACTTTCACCCAATTAACTATTTTGTAAGGATGCTTTCTGAAAAAATAAAGCACTGTACATCTGATGTTAGGGGCTGGAAAGCTACATTAAGGTTATTAACATTCCCCCCGCCCCCGCCCCGAGTTAGAGGACACACTTTTGAAGACTTAAAGTTTTCCAAATGGAGAAAATGGTAAAAGCTACTTAAAATCAAATGCTATAAAATGTTTTATATAGTAAGCGATAGGTAGGCTATGATCCTTTCAGTTTCCAAGAAGTAATTTTTTCAGTCTCAGTTCTTGTGTATATACATTATGAGTTACTGCCCTGTGATCATTTAGACATTGCTTAGTGGCTATCTCAGAAAGGCCAACTCAGGTCACCCTACTTAAAAAGCATACCCTTTCTGTTTTTTGTCTTAGCCTTATTTTTCTTCATTGCACTATGGATCACTACCTAACATTATTATATATGCCTGTTTATTTGTACGCTTGATATCTATCTCACCTATAAAGAATATAAGTGAGGTGGGAATTTTGTTCATCACTGTGAACTATATTTCTGGCACTTAGGTAGTGCTGAATTTGATGAATAGTGACTTGCCCGCTGTTTGAAAATAGGGCTCAATGAGCCTTCTGCTTTCCTTGTCATTTGTGCCATCCTCCTTCTCCATTAGCATGTCTAGTTGATTTATATGGAATGGCACGTAAAGTGAGATTTCAAGAATAAGTGTTTCAAGTTTACTTTTGAAAGTGGAATGTAAAACAAAATTTTATATGCGAATTTCAGCAAAAATATTTCTGTGATTAGTACCAGTTAATCTTGTTGATTAATAATATAAATGTTCTCAGTGAAATATGTACATAAATAATTCATTGATCACGTGTTTAGATCTAGTTATCTTTGAAATAAATTTGAACAAGCCAAGATGTGCACTGAAAGCTCCCCAATATTCTGAATGCTATGTTGCTGAACATGTAAAATGTTTCCTTCAGTCTTTAATATATGCACACACAGGTTGAATTCATTTATGTGCTTATGACCTGTACATCCTTTGTTTATTGGGAAGTTATGTTCATTTGAAACATTCTCCATGATTATTTTACGTAGTTTTCATAATCTGGATGTCTGAGGTTCGCTGAATGTCACAATGCCTACGATTTCTCAAGCTGGTTATATCATTTCATATTCTCATTTTAGAGTACATTTTCAGATATTGTGCTGTATTAATCTTTGTGGTTGGTACACTGTGATGAATGGGAATTTCTTAAATGGCTTCCACTTTGACTTAGATGTTAATTGTAATTTTAAGTTTAAATTGGATCCTTTGTTAAAGTGGCCTAGTTCTTTTGCTCCCTAGTTACTTTTTTTGGGAGGGGGGTTGTAAAATTAGAATATAGTTTAACTTAACAAAGTGCATATTTCTGAGCTTGACATTTTTGGAGCAGTTTTCAAGTAAAATATACTTAAGATTAGCCTTGGAATTACATGTAATTACCTTGTCTGTTGGGAGAAGGGGAGAAAAGAAATAGTTTATAAATATAAATTAGTTATAAAATGAGAAAGGCTGAATTCTTGTCTACTCTTCTAGCATTATTTACCTGACATAATTAGGGACTTATTCCATATACTTTTAGTTCTCTGTAACTTTCATTTAAGTGAAAAGTCCCAGCAGCATTTTAAAATAACATACTACTTTTGGTGTAAAGAGAAGTTTTAGTGATTACTCTTGGATACTATGTCTGTCTGATTTCTTAAGGTAGATTTGTGTTGAGTCAGGAAAACCCTGGGTGTTTTCTGTAAAATTTTAGTGGTTTCTTATTTTAAAACATTTGCTTTTAATTTTGTGGGGGAGGGGTTATTCCAAAGTACAACTTTCTAGAGGTACTTGGCACTGTTCATAATTATAATTATGCAAATTTCAGAGGCAGGAAATATACACCTGTTTGCATGTCTGTTTTTAATTTACGTTTACCTCTTCCCACTTATATTTTTGTTGAACATTAAAATGAATTTTGAATGATTCAGGTGTACAAGAGCATATAGAATGTGTCTGTACAGTTTAAAGATTAAATATAAAATGAATACCTGTGTTCCAAATACCTGTCTACCTTTCCTTCAGCATTCTAAAAATTTTTTCTTTAAAGTACATTTGAAATAATACTTATAAAATATGTATAAGGTAAAGAATAAAGACACAATGAATAGTGTTATATGTAATACCCAGTTCAAGAACATTGTCCTAACTTTTCATTTCTTTATATGCTCTTCCCCCGCAGAGGTAACTACTGTCTTCATTACATTTGCTTTTAAAAAAAGTTTTGCCACATCTATTTGTGTTTCTAAATTACTGTGGGTTTTTTTGTTTGTTTGTTTTTGAACTCTGTAAATGGAATCCTTCTGTATGAGTTTATTTGCAACTTCCTTTCCTCCCTCAACTTTATGGTTTTGATATTCTTTCATCATGTTGTATATTAGTTGTAATTCACTCATGTTCACTGATGCATAGAATTTCATTATGCGAATACTTTCCAGTTTATTTGTTACCTGTTGATTGTGTGAAATTAATCCAAAATGGAGTTGGGAAGCAATGAAGAGAGTGCTCTCACACATGTACTACTCATTGAAACTTAGAAGAAGGAAGACTTTTCTCTTTCTCCAGGAACGGCCTAGCCTGTGAGAAGGCGCCATAACTCTGAATTCTTCATCTCTTCTCCAACGAACTCTTGTTCAAAACAGCCCCTCAGAGTTTCCTCCTTTCCTCTATGAAAGAATGTTCCCTGCATTATCTGGACTTGCCTGTGGTTTGCCATAGCTTGCTTGTCCTGAATTGCAATTTCTCTGCTATTCTTGAATAAACTTGATTTTGCTGGCTGAATCGCTTACCTTTTTCTTTAAAAAAAAAAAAAAAGACTGACAGTGGGCATTTAGATAGTTTCTAGTTTTCTTTTGCTGTTACAAACAATGTTGCTATGAATACCTTGCATAGGTCTATTGGTGTACTTACACCCATCCATGTTTTTTAGTGTAGAGTTTTTAAAAACTTTTGTTACCATTTGCAGTAAAAAAGAAATTTTGTGTTACAAGCTCAGTACATTATCTATATATAACAAGTTTATATAACAAATTTCTTGGGCAAAAAAATCTGTGATGCTAGTCCATTTCATTAAGAACAAGACTGTTAATCAAACCCTACTAAGGGTTTGCTATCCCTTAGCAAAGTTGGTTTTTGCTATCCACTAATGAATTAGGATTTGTAGTTTGAATAAATTGTTTTGGACATTATATGTAGCCAGGAGTACAATTGCTGAATTGTAGGAGAGGTACATTTCCAGCCCTACTACTATGGTCATATTATTTTCCAGTGTATTGTATTAGTTTATTCCTCTTACTAATGTGTATGTGTGAAGGCTCCACATTCTTGCCTGTGCTTGATATTGGCAAATACTAAAGTCAGACAGCCTGTTTGGTATGAATTGGTATCTTGTAAGTTTTGCATTTCTGCTTAGGGAGAGGAAACATCTTTTCAAATATTTGCTGGCCATTTTTATTCCCTTTTCTCTGGAGCGGCTGTTTATTTTTCTGTTGGGTTTTTCTTTTTATTTATATTTCTTCAAATGTTCTGAATACCAATTCTTTGCTGATTATGTATCACAAATGTCTTTATGTCTTTCTTAACAAAAGTTAAATGTTTTAAAGTTAGTTGAATTTATCATTATTTTCCTTTTATGATTTGTGCTTTGTGTCTTAAATCCTTTCTTACCTCAAGGCTATAAGATACTCTTACAGGTAGTCTTATAAAGTTTTATGTGGTCTTTCACAGCTTTTCCTCTGGAGTTATCTTCCTTTTTATGATACTATTTTCTCCAGAGTTCTGCTGTGTGGCATTTCATTTTTTTGATGGGATAATGTGTGAATTTAGTAGATTTTAAAAAATAATTCTTTGAGTTACTAGTTTTAGTTACTGCCACAAAGTAAGGATCTTTTTGTACTGGGCATTTTGTAGTTTTACCACAGCGCACTATGTGGGTGACCTGTGTATCCAGCTAGTACTTGGTGTATATACATTTAATCTGAGGAGTCAGATCTTTCTTCAATTTTGGAAAATTTTTAGCTTTTTAAATATTCCTTCTTTTATCTTCACTTTTATTCTCTTTTGATAGATCTATGTTGGTAGTCTTGCATTAGTCATAATCCTGAATCTGATCTGGCCTTTAAATTTACCAATTCATAGGAAATTGAAAAGACAACAAACTTATTTAATACTGTGGGCATGCCATCAACAAAATTCATAGTTGGAATCTCCAGAGGACCCACTTACCTGGTTTTTCTAATCCAGAATTCTAAGAATTGTAAGAAACCAAATAATAAGACGTAACAGGGATGATGTATGAAAGGAGACAAGAAATAAATAAACCAACAGAGTAACTGAAAAAAATATTTGCAAAGCAGTTGGGGAAGTATGAATGCTGGCTTGATATTTGATATTCAGCAATAATTGTTAACTTTAAATTTGCTGTTGGACTGGATGTTTTATTTATTCTCCAGGCTCAGCTTCTATAAAGCTATAGTTCTAGGTAGTAGGTTTGCAGCCTAATTATTTTTTGTACATCTTTCCTCCCTTCCTCTCCTCTCCTCATTCCAACTTTCCTCTCCCCATCCCCCCTCCCCAAGCTGTGCAGATTTTATTCGCATCCCCACCCCTTGGTGTCAAGCACAGCAACCTGGTTTTGTTCTGTTGCTGTTACCCGTAGGAGTTGAGCTTATGACCATTAGAGTCATTATCCAGCCATCTTATCTGCCCCGCTTCTTGTTTTCCTACACTCCATTTTAGGTATGGGGTACTATTGGGAATTTTTATTTTTGGGAGATGTTTGTCTTAGCTTTGAGTTTAGCCATGTTTTCTTGATAATTTTTCATGCTTCATTTATCATTTAAAGTGTTTGGAATGGAAGTATCCTCATTGAGATTCTTTATTTTTACCTGTTATAATCTTTTTTTTTTAATTGAAGTTCAGCTGAATGTATTCTGAGTACTCTAGCTCAGTGATCTGTTCCCTTTTGCTCAAATCTGCCCTTTCAAAATCTTGTTGGGCGTTATTCAACTTTAGAACAAATGTGATTTTAGTATCGTACTAATTTGTCATGATTACAATCAGCTAAAATCCTTAAACTTTAGTTATTCTTACTCCTGCTAGTTGGTCTTACTCATCCTATGTTTCTTTAGTCTGTTTTGGAGTACAGTTATCCCTTGCCAGTCCAATTGGGGCTGAAGACATTTTTCTTTTTTGAGGTAGGACTGGTATCCCCTGCTATCTGTACTCTGTTGCTTGTCTGAAATTTGGCGGTTAAACGTACCTAGCATTTGTTTAATGACTTGAATTCATTGTTAAAAATGTTTTTTTTTTTTTTTTTTTTTTTACTCTGAACGTTTTTTGAAATTCTTTGAGGAAGGGAGGGAGGGGGATACACACACACACACACACACACACACACACACAGGGAGAGGAGAGAAAATGAATGTGAATAACCAAAACATTGATTGGTTGCCTTCTCTTATGTGCCCAACCAGGATATGTGTTCCAACCAGGGATCAAACCCCGCAACCTCCTGCAATCTGGGCATATGTCTTGTCCGGGAATCGAACCTGTGACCTTTCGGTCTACGGAATGATGCTCCAATCACCTGAGCCAGACTAGCCATAGCTGGTTTCGTTCTTGAAAACCTTGCTTCTAAGTCATGAAAAGCTGCTACATGAAAATACATTTTCATTGATTTTAATGGGAACTTATGCTGCATTCCATCCCAATGAACCAATTTTCACACAGGGATATACTAATCTAGCAATGAAGACTGGTTTGTGTGGGTATAAACACAATTTGAAAGTAAAGAAATGCACTGTGAGCATGTAATGTGATAAAATGAAGGTGTACTGTACTTGCCAAAGGAGGAAGAGAAAACTTGGTGGTGGTTGGTGAGGTGTCATTCTTTGCAGTCTGTTCTTTCTCTACCATTTTCCTTACCAATTTCAACGTTATTGGAGGGTTATGTTGCATTTAATCTGCACTTAAAAGTCACATTGTGGCACAGATAATAACCTTTGTGGGAATAAAAGCCAAACACAAGTCCTTTAAGCAATGTGGAAATAGAACATAGGCAGAAAAATCTGAAGAGTTGTAGGAGATGATAATAGCTCTGTATTCCTCTTGCTTGGCATATGTCCACAGAACAAAATGTTCTGGGTTTATCCAGATGTGTGTGGTACTTCAGTACACATGATGTATTTCAACTGGAAACCACTGTATTGAATAAATTGTTGAGTATGTCTTTGAGATAATGTTGAAATTTCATTCTTTATACAGTATTTATTTTATGTGTTTGTGTGAACAATCACTAATCTCAGAAAAGGCCATTGTTGGAAGAGTAGTACTTTTCAAGAGTCACTTTGATGAAAACCAGGTAACTGAATACGCGAGGTAAGTCTGTAGACGGAAATAACACAGTATCCCTTTGTATTGGAATTCCTGCTGTTCCAGTTACAGAACTGAAAGGGTCTGGCAGCAAAGGATACAATAAAAATCTTATTTTATGAAGCATTATTTAGTTGGTTTGTTCTTTGTTCTCTTTTGATATATCCTTGAGTTCAACAAATTATAAAGTGGCAAGCTTGTCTTACGCAGGTAACTGATTAAAATATTAGTAAGGTCAGGCAAAGAGCAGAGTCATTGATATTGATTAAGATACTTTCTAAACCATTAATGGGCAACTTTGGGATATGATCATTTAACCTTTTAAATATTCCCTGATTTCTACTACTGTTCAGCCATGTTTAGTACTTGTCTTATTTCCTTGAATAGCTTGTCTACTTTATCAAGTGTTCTACCCAAATCAGACATTACAATGTATATTGGGTGTTCCTGACTTAGTAAGCCTTTTTATTAAAAAACAAAACAGAGTGGACGTAGGCCCTGACCAGTGTGGTTCAGTTGGTTGGGCGTCATCCTGCAAAGTGTGCTGGTTTGATTCCCACCCAGGGCACGTGCAATATACACCTATATCAAATCATCACGCTGTACATTAAGTCCTGAGGCATGTAAGGCAGCCCATCGATGTTTTTCTCCATGTCTTTCTCCCTCCTTTCCCATCTCCCTAAAAATAAATTTAAAAAATCTACATCCAGGGACCGAACTGGCAAACCAGGTATGTGCCCTGACTGGGAGTCAATCCAGCGACCTTTTGCTTTGTGGGTCAGTGCCCAACCAACTGAACCACACCAGTTGGGGCTGATGCTCTTATATTTTTTAGTTAGTGACACTGTCTAAATTTACCCACAATGAATTTATCAATTTGTTTTTATTTTTTGAAAGGTTTTATTTATTTACTTTTAGAGAGAAGGGGAGGGAGGGAGAAAGAGAGGGAGAGAAACACCAATTTGTGAGAGATACATCAGTCAGTTGCCTCCTATACTCCCCAGACTGGGGACCTGGGCCGCAACCCAAGCATGCGCCTTGACTGGGAATCGAACCAATGACCTTTTGGTTTGCACACCAGTACTCAATCCACTGAGCCACACCAGCCAGGGCTGAATTCACCAGTTTTAGTTTAACTATTTTCTGCTATTTTTAGTACATGACAGCCCTTGTTTTATTTTAAAACTCTTCTATAGAAGGCATCTTCTATAGTGGGGAAAGCAGAGGCCTTTCATGGATCTTGTAATGTAGGATCATGGCATCTGTTCACTGTCTGTTAAAGGTAGTACCTATCTCTTGAGGTTATTGTGTAAATATGGTTTCTAAGCACAGTCTCCAGAGCAGGGTGGCCATAGGGTAGGGACCTCTGCTTGTGGCTGTGTTTTTTTTCCAGCTTTATTGAGATATAATTAACATATAAAATTGTGTAAGTTTAAGGTGTACAGTGTGATGATTTGATATAGATGTATATTGCAAAATGATTACTACAATAAGGTTAGTTAACACATTCGTTATCCCATCTATTTACTGTTTTTATTTTTTTATCTTTTGTGGTGAGAACTCTTAATATTCTTAAGAAATTTCAAGTATATAGTACAGTATTGTTAACTATAGTGACCATGCTGTACATGATGTCCTCAGAACTTATTCATATTGTAACCGGAAGTTTGTACTCTTTCACCACCTTCACCAGTTCTCCCCCACCCTGGCCTCCTGCACCCACCAATCTCCTCCCTGTGAGTCTGGATATTAGATTACACCTGTAAGTAAGGGAGAGTGTATGGTGTTTGTCTTTCTCTGATTTATTTCACTAAGCACAATACCCTCAGGTACCATCCTTGTTGTTGCAAATGGCAGGATCTTCTTTTTTATGGCAAAATATTCCGTGTGTGTGTGTATGTGTGAGTATAAAGAGAATGTGATGTGTGTGTGTAGTCAGTCCAGAAAGTATCCAGCCACACACTATGAAAAATAGAGACATTTATTGAAGAAGGTACAAGATACAAAAAACATTGTACATAGGACAATGACACCTCAGTCTCCTTCAAAGTAGGCACCCACCATTTATCTCTGATTATGACTTTCTTGAGGAAACCTGGTTCATCAGTAGTGGTTTGACTCAAGTCATTAGCAATTACATCATGATGTTCCTTCTGCTCTGGTAGCAGAAGCTGTGGCACAAATTTTGCTGTGACACATTTTGTGCCAAGATCCTGTGTCAAAATCTCAGACATAGTAATTTTTGGAACCCCCAGGTCGGTTTCTAGTTAGTCTTGTGGGCGTCAGTCTCTGATCTTTGTTGTTTCCAGCCTGTACACATTCAACATTTTCAGGGGTTCTGCTTGTTGCAGGCCTTCTGGAACGTGGATCACTTTCAGTAGATACTTGACCACCTTTGAAGCATTTATTTGTGCTGCACTGATTGCAGCGTCCCCCAAAACCTGAAACATTTGAGTAGTTTCTGTGGAGGAATGTTCCAGCTTAACAAAATGTGATGCAGATTCGTTGTTCTACTTGCTCAGTGGTTTTGAATGTGACAGCGACACAGTACACATGCTCACTCAATGGTGTCTACTGCCCCCATTGACTAGGACAGTGATCAAAGTCATTGTTCACATGTGCACATTGTCAGTCCACTCTCCTTGGCTGCCAGGTCACATGAATGTTGTGCAAAGGGTTCTTGTTACATTAACAGTGGCTGGAATCTTTCTGGATAGACTGTATTTTTCATATATATGTGTATATATATATCAGATTTTCTTTATTTGTCTATTGACAGACACTTTGTTTCCGTGCTTTGGTTATTATAAGTACTTAGAAATAATGCTTAATTGAACAGGGCGGGAATGGGGATGTAGATAGCTCTTCGAGACAGTGATTTCATTTCCACTGGATATATACCCAGAAATGGATTGCTGGATTATGTGGTAGTTCAATTTTCATTTTTTTGAGGAACCTCCATACTGTTTTCTACAGTGGCTGTGGAAAACTTTACATTCCCACCAACAGTTCACAAAGGTTCCCTTTTCTCTGTATTCTAGCCGGTACTTGTTACATCTTATCTTTTTTTGGTAATAGCCATTCTGATAGGTGTAAGGTCATACATATTTGTAGTTTGGATTTGCATTTTCCTGATGATTGGCAATGTCAAGCACCTTTTCATGTACCTGTTGGCCATTTGTGTATTTCCTTTGGAAGAATGTCCATTCCTGTCCTTTTCCCATTTTTCAGATTTGTCCAGTAATCAGATTATTGTTATTATTTTTTGCTATTGAGTTGTATGCCTTCTTTATATATATGTTGAATACTAATCCCTTATTTGATACATATTTTGTAATTTTTTTCCTCATTCTGTGGATTATCTTTTCATTTTTTTGATTTTTTTTTGTTTTGCTGTGCAGAAACTTTTTAGTTTCATGTAGTCTTGTTAATTTTTACTTTTGTTGCTTATACTTTTCACATCATAAGCAAAACATCTCTCCAAGACCATTGTCGAAGAGCTAATTTACTTTTTTTTTTCCTTGTAGGAGTTTTATGGTTTCTGGTCTTACATTTAAGTCTTTAATCAATTTCTGTAACTGGAAGAAGATTCTTTAACTGCACTATGGGTTAATAATCAATTTATTAAGTAATTTTTTAGGAAAAAATGAAAATGTATAAGTAGTTTCTTTGTCATGTTTTCCCACTTACAGTTTATAATCAGTATTATTTTGTATTACTTTCAGGTGTACAACACAGTGGCTTGACAATCATATATCTTGTTACAAAGTGTTCCCCCAGTAACTCAAGTACCCACCTGTACCACTGAGAGCTACTACAACACTGTTGACTATATTTTCTGTGCTGTCCCTTACTCCCTGTGACTATTTTGTAACTACCATTTTGTACTTTGCCCTATTTTAATTCTTTCATTTGTATGTACTTGGAGTTTTGAGTATATGTAAGATTTTGCTATTCACAATTTTACTGTTTGTGTAGATTCTTTGCTTTCTCTTAAATAGCAGAGGTAAGAATTTGTGGAATGACATTAAAATAAAATTAAAATGTAGACTGTAGAAGTGTAGAAATTGAAATATAGACAATAGAATAGATTGCACAGTTAAAAAAAATAATCAGGCTTTTACTGTTGTTTAATTGTGTACTTGACTGTAAAATGCTGTGCAGTTTTGTCCTAATTTTATGTGGCTTTGTGCTTGGAAGCTCTGAACACTGTAATTGAAAGCCAGAAGGAGAAAATACTTTGCTAGCATTTTTGCCCCTTGGTTCTTGAAAAGTTTTTAGGAAAAAGGTCAGCTCTAATCCCTAATAAAAGAGTTTTATAATACAGTCAGTTGATCCTGTTTTGTTTGGAAAAAGTATTGCTTATTTTACAAAAGATACATTCTGGATTACTAAATTTCATATAAAGTATTTTTTATTATTTGCTAACCTTAACAGTTAGTTTTGTTACACATAGCTGACAGACATTATTTGCTTCTGAAAAGTGTGTATTCCAATGTTTAGCTGGATTTGGAATTCTTTGTTAATGGTCATTGTTTCTATGGAGATTTTATTCCATTATCCTTGGGCTTCTATTGCTGAGTAATATGTAAGTGTAATTTCATTCCTTTATAGGTAATTTTTCTGTGTTGCTTTTAAGAACTGCATTGTATCTTTTGAGTTACACAGTTTTACTACACATAGGTTTAGATATTTTTCTTTTCATTTATTATGTCCAGATTTTGTCACCCTTCTGAAATTAGATTTGTATCTTTCACCAGTTTTTTGAAAATTCTTAGCTGTTATCTCATCAAGTATTATCTTTCATGGTTCTTTTCTCTCCTCAAATTTCCATTTGACTTAATTGAACCATTTCATTCTCTCCTTCATGTCTATTAATTTTTCTCTCATGTTTCCCTAATATATTCTTTTGTGCTGAAGTATCAGTTTTTAATCAGATCTTTCTTTCTGATAATTGTTCAACTATGTATGATAATCAGTCCATTTAGTTTTTAATATCTGCGTGATTGTGTATGTGCATATATGCCAATTTAGTTTGTGGATGCTCACACACAACTTAGTTTCTTCAACTCTTAGTTGCTTTGGTCTTATATTTGTATGAGTGTTATATTCTCTTTTTGTGTGTGATTTCTTTTATGCTTCTAATAGCTGAAAAATTATTTTTTTATAGTCTCTTACATTATTCTTTTTGGTTTTTTGGGGGATGTAGTCCCTGTTGGTATCTATTTGGGTTGTTTCCTTTTTTCATTTTTTGTTGTAAGTTCACCTTCAGCAAGAGCAAGTCTGCAAATACTGTACTGTGCAGGCTAGACTGGGTAGAAGGAATTTTTCTCCAGAGACTTACATGGTATGTAAGTATGTATGACTTTGGAGCTGTTTTTGTGTTAGTATTTTTTTATATTGCTCAATTTTATTTATTTTTCATTGAATTTATTGGGTTGACATTGGTTAATAAAATTATAGGTCTCAAAGCTTGCGTTAATATTTTTGATAGAAGGGGTTGGGGTATTCTGTACTGGCAGAAACTATTATAGATGCCAATTTCAGAACCTGTGATAAAATATTAATGAAAATTTTTGTCTAGCTTTTGGGTGGTAGGAAAAGCAGACAAGCATTTGCTTTTCTTTGTGTCAATATGGGGGCTTATTTTCCCTTAGTTTATCCTTTGCTGACTGTGGACCCCTTGAAAAGTCTCATTTTTATGTACCTGTCTCATTTCCACTTCCTCAGCTTGGAGCCCAATGTCTCCTGTCTTAGCCTTAAATGGCCATTAACACTTTAATTTTCAGAAAACTCACCTATTGTAAAGCAAAATGGTCTTTCTTACTTTTTTAATCTTTTTGTTGAGGTAACGTTGGTTTATAACACTGTATAAGTTTAAGGTGTGCAGCATTATAAATTGACATCTGTATGTACTACATCATGCTCACCACCAAAAGTCTAGTTTCCATATGTTACCATACAATTGAACCCCTTTACCTGTTTCATCTTCCCTCTGCCCCCCATTCCCCACTGGTAATCACCTGTCTGCTGTCTGCCTCTCTAAGTTTGCTTTTGTTTTGTTTTGTTTCTGTCTTTTTAAAAGTGATTTATTGATAATGCTAATACAATTGTGCCATTCCTCCCCCCCACAATTCCCCTCTGCCTTGCACCCTCCCTCCCACCTGCATTCCCCCTATGTCTTAGTTCATGTCCATGGGTCGTGCATATTAGTTCTTTGGCTTTTCCATTTCCTATACTATCCTTAATCTCCTCCTGTCTATTTTGTACCTACCAGTTTGTGCTTCTTAATCCCTGTGCCTTTTCCCCATTCTCCTCCCTTCTCCTCCCCACTGGTAACCCTCTGTGTGATCTCCATTTCTGTTTATTTGGAAGAATTTTTGCTCATACTGCTACTAGTGGATTTCTCAAATTAGTTTTTAAAAGTCATTATTTAATTTATAAATTTAAAATGTAATAGGCTAAATTTAAGTAATAGTAATATGTGTGTATGGTGGGAATATGTAAACATTCTGAAATACATAAGGTAAAAAGTTACCAGGAAAAGTACCTAGAAGTCACCATGGAGCTAATGGTTTCAACTGTGTCTTCCAGGAGTTTTTTAAGTATATATGAGCATGACTGTCACATAAAGCAAAATTTTCCCTTTATGTCATTTTGCAACTTGTTTTTTTATATATTTTGGTTTATTTACAACATTTTTTTAATGTTTCCCATATTACATGTAAAGTTCTACAGCAAGCTTAAATAGTCCTTTTCCTACTGTTGGACATGGTTCTTTCTAGTTTTATTTGTTTATTTTAAAAAATATTTTATTTATTTTTTTAGGGAGAGGGCAGGGAAGGGGGAAAGAAAGGTAGAGAAACATTAATGTGAGAGAAAAACATTGATTGGTTGCCTCTCATATGTGCCCCAATACTGTTTTCAGGGAGAGGGCAGGGAAGGGGGAAAGAAAGGGAGAGAAACATTAATGTGAGAGAAAAACATTGATTGCCTGCCTCTTATATGTGCCTGCAACCCAGGCATGTGCCCTGACCGGTAGAGGAACCAGTGATCTTTCACTCTGCAGGAGAATGTTCAACCAACTGAGTCGTACCCGTCAGGGCTCTTACTAGTTTTATAAAGTTATAATGCTAAAAGTGGGCATTTTTTAAAAATTGCTTTTAGAGAGAGACAAGGGAGAGAGAAATCGATGTGAGGGAGAACCATTGATTGGTTGCCTTCCCATATACACTGGGACTGGGGAAGTGCCCAGACTGGGGATTGAACCCACAACCTAGGCATGTTCCCTGATGAGGAATTGAACCCATGAACTTTTGGTTATGGGACAATGCTCCAACCAACTGAACCACACTGGCCAGGACTAAAAAAATTTTGATTTTATCTTTGTATTTGTGTGATTATATCTGTGGAATAAGCTACCAGAAAAGTAGTGTTCAGTATTTTTATACTTTAAGATTTGTTCAAATTTCTAAATAGATTGCAGTTATTACAATCAAACTAATGCTATAGGAGAATACTGACTGTCACTCTGGCCTATGCCTGATTTTTTTTTGCGGGGGGGGGACAGCTTTATTGAGGTATGATCGACATTGAACTGTACAATGTGATAAATTTTGACACATCTGTACACTGGTGAAACTGTCACCACAGTCAAGATAACGAACATATACATCATCTCCAGTCTTTCCTCCCACCCCTTGTAATCTCATTCACACGTGTTCTTGTTCTGCAGAGACTAAGTGGAGAGAGGTAGCATACTGTTTTAATTTCTTTAATGTGACTGAATTTTCACTAAAAAGTACATACAGGTTATCCCCTCCCCCCTTCTGGGAACCTTTTACACATGTCCTTCAACCATTTTCCTTTTGGGTTCATCTTTTTCTCACATTCTAACTGGTATTTGTAAGTAAAGGCAACTACGTTTGTCATTTTTTTTTAGGTTAATTACTTATTTTTTGCCTAAAATAAAACTTTGATCCATATATAGTTGAAGTAGGGGCTTAATTCCCCCCTCCACCCCCAAATGGCCATCATTTGTGCCAGTACTACTTCTTAAATAATGTTATTCTTTTACTGTTGATTTGAAATGGGTGGTTTATGATATACTAAATTTTCCTATGTATTTGTGGCTATTTCTGTTTGTATTTATTTGACTGTTCTTGGGCAAGTTTTTAAAATTCTTGTTTCATAAGTGAAGCTTTTTCATTAGTTCCCTTATGGTTTTTTGGATAGTATTTGACATTCTTGGCTCATCATTTTCATTTTATGTTTAGAATGTGAATGATGTTTTTAAGTATGATGTCTTTTTTGGAAATAAAGAATAAATACAACATTTTATCACTTTAGTACTTTCATTGTTGAGTGGCTTAAGGTGATGATACATCTAAGAGTTATTTTATCAGCCTATTATGTCCAACTTTAACATCCAAGTCAAACTTTCCTAAGGGATGACAGATTTTGAAGTAGGTTTTCTGTTTCTGGAAAATTTAACAGATAACAGACACTGCTTATTAGGACTACCTCATGGTAGTGGGACTGGACAAACTTGATGAGGTTAGGATAGATATAGGGCTGCAGGGAGAAGTTACAGAGAGGTAAGATTTTAGCTCAAAACTAGAATGTTCTCATGTCTTTTCTAAAGATATAAAAGGGGCTTATGGAAGGTGCACATTCTTGGTTTTCAGGCATAGGCTCACTGACCATCAGGTCTAGTCCTTGGATGGCTAGTAGGAGTAGTTGGCCCTTTGCAACCTAGTGTTCTTATGGAAAGTAAAAGTAGGTCAAGATTATAAATTTTAGGGGGAGAAAGTCTTCTGTAAATGGTATAGCTGTTTTATAGTTACTGCATTATTGGTGTGAGTGTTCATGTTCTGATGTTAATTTTTGAATAATTTATGATTTATGTTCTTATCATTGGAAACATGTATTGATTTGAAATACTGAGTATTTAAAATGTCTTCAGTTTTTGGTTTTAAAACTTTTAATTTTGGACTTCTGGTCAAGATGGCAATGTAGGTAGACATGGCTTGCCTCCTTGTACAACCACATCAAAATTACAACTAAACTATAAAAGAACCATCATTCAGAACCATCAGAAATTGAGCTGAGTGGAAATCTGACAACTGTGGAATTAAAGAAGAAACTACATCTAGACTGGTGGGAAGGGCAGATGTGCAGAATGGGCTGGTTTCATACCCATGTGTAGCAGATAAAAATTGGGAGGGACATCTCAGGAGCAAAGGGTACCGATCCTACACTAGGTCCGCCAGCTAAGGGTTCCAGTGCCAGGAAGAGAAGTCTCCATAACTTCTGCCTATAAAAACCAGTGGGGATTGAGGCTGTGGAAGACAGAAAGTGCTGGACTCCCCGGCAGTTCCTCTTAAAGGGCCCATGCACACACTCAGACTCATTCCCTTTGAGCTCCAGTGCAGGGACAGCAGATTGAAAGGCATTAGAAACGTATGGGGAGGAAGCGAACTGTCCAGCATCGAGGTGAGAGCTGGGGTATAGCTTTCTCCCAGACAGAAGTACTGGCAGAGGCCACTGTTTCTTTTCTGAGCCCACCCCCAGCAGAGCCACAGAGCCACAGAGCCAGCAGGGGTTGCTATTTATGAGTCTCCATTAACCTGGCTCACACTGTTTGCCCCATCCTGGTGATTCTCTGAGGCCCCACCCCACCCAACTTCAGACCTACCCAAGCTGTTTTGCGTGGCTTTTCCATACAAATGGCTTGTATGGGCACATGCTTCAGATTTTCCTAAATTCTCTCTAAACAAGCAGATGTGGCTTCATTGAGCCCCAACCTCTTATTCAGTTGCCCCCAGGCGTGGCACTAGGAGCAGCCAGTATTGGTTCACCACTTGGCCTTACTTGGGTACCTCCAAGCCCAGCACAAGTAGCAGCTATTCGCAGGTTGCCTTGTAGCTTATGCTGTGGGGTCCAGAGAGAATACAGGTGGTGACTGATCTTGGATGTGCCAACAGCAGTCAAAGTTCAACTACAGTGGGAGGGTGTACCTAGCTTACATGGTGGCTTCACCTCAAGTACTCATATTGGGTAGTAGGAGAGGTTGTTTCACTGGACCCTACAAGATACCTATTACATTAGGCCACTCTGCAATGCATAGGAGATGTAGCAGCTCTATCTAATACATAGAAACAAACAGGGCTGCCAAAATGAGAGGCTGCCAAGAAATAGGCCCTAAATGAAGGAACAGAACTCCAGAAAAAGTAATAAACAGATGGAGACAAGCAAACTACTAGAGGCAGAGTTCAAAACACTGATTATAAGGGTGCTCAAGGAACTTAGTGAGACCCTTAACAGCATACAAAAGATCCAGTCAGAAATGAAGGATACACTAATTACAGATTAATTTATAGGGAATCAACAATAGAGTGGATAAAGTCAAGAATCAAAACAGTGATTTGGAATATAGGGAAGCAAAAAACAACCATTCAGAATAGGGAAAAGAAAAGAATAAAAAAATAATGATTGGATAGTGTACGGAGTCTCTGAGACAACATTTGCAGCATGGGGGTGCTGGAGGGAGAAGAGAGCAAGAAATTGGAAACCTATTCAAAAAATGACAGAAAACTTTCATAACTTGGTGGAAGAAATAGACATACAAGTCCAGGAAGTGCTGAGAGTCCTGAACAAGGTGAACTCAGGCCCACAGCAAGACACATCATAATTAAAATGCAAAATGTTAAATAAAGACAGGGAGAACCTTAAAAGCAGCAAGAAAAAAGCAGTTAGTTAACCTACATCGGTGTTCCTATAAGTCTGTCAGCCAACTTCTCAAAAGAAACTTTGCAGGCTAGAAGAGACTGGCAAGAAGTATTCAACGTGATAAAAGCAAGGACCTACAATTTAGATTACTCTATTCAGCAAATCTATCATTTAGAATTGAAGGGCAGATAAAGAGCTTCCTAGATGAGACAGAACTAAAGGAGTTCAGCACAAACAAACCAGCATTATATGAAATGTTAAAAGGGTTTTAAGTTCAAAACTATGAACAGTAAAATGGCAATAAATACATCTATCAACAATTGAATCTAAAAATCAAAATAAGCAGAACAGAAACCGAATGAGAGGTACAGGGAACATTTTGATGGTTGCCAGATGAGAGGAGAGTTGCAGGGTTGGATAAACAGGTGAAGGTATTAAGGAGTACAAATTACTAGTTACAGAATAGTTATGGGGTTATAAAGTACAGCATAAGACACATAGTACCCAAAGAATATATACATGACCCATGGACAACGGTGTGGGGGTTGCCTGAGGGAATGGGGGGGCTTGATGGAGGGGGCAACAGGGACAAAATTGGGACAATTGTAATAGCATAATCAATTAAATATAATTAATGATTTAAACAAAAAATTTTAATTCATCTAATTATAAGTTGGTTTCCTTACAAAATAAGTTTTTAACTAGATTATCTCCTGTGGAGGTGTTTTTCTTAATTAAATTTATTGGGGTGACATTGGTTAATAAGACTACTGTGGAGGTGTTTTTAAATGAGTAATGTCTTTTCCTGAGAGAGGACTAGTTTGGGCTTGATGGATGGGTAAACAAAAGTGTGAAAGATATTGGTGTAACTTTCAGCAGCTACCTTTTCAATTTCTTGGAGAACCCGTTCAAACTGATTTATCTATTGAATTTAAAGGATAAATAAACTTGATTAAAAAACAAAGTGCGTTGTGATCTAATACTTAATGGAGAAATTAAATTTCTCTAGTCATTCTGGCATTAGTTGGATTCGTTTCAGATTCTGACAGTAGTAGTACTTTAGAATGGCTGTTGCTGGAATATCTTAAGGAGTGTGGTAATAAGCTGTGAGTCACAGAAATAACTATGTGTTGCAGTTTAAAAGGCGAAATTGCACCACAGCTTCAAAACTTCAGTGTAACCTCTAAAGTTAATTTTAGGAAAGCTGTTGTAAATGGAGTTACCATGTCAGGCACCTCAATGTTTGATTTATTCGCTCATCTTGTCTTTTGATTACTTTGAATCTTTTCCCTCTCATTTTAAAAGATAATTTTATAATTGTATTGTGGACTCAGGGGCCATTATACTTTTGGTGTAGTGACTAGAGAATGGGAATTTAGATGAGTTTTTATATTTTGATAGTTATTTAAAGAAATTGATTAATGCTTTGTCTGATTTTTTTATCGGTGTCTTTTGCCTATTGACTTATAGAATCAAATTTTTAAAAGTTCTTATTGCAGATGTAATATGCTTGTAAACTTTTAAGCATATATAACTGCACAAAATAAGAAGAGTCTACTTAGTGTTTTCTTCAAGTACTTTATATATTTTTTATGTTTAAAACTTTAATCTCTGTGGCTGTTTTTCTTTGATTTGAATGATTCAGCCTTTCCTCCGCTGATTTGAACTAACTTACAACTAGCTAAATTTTAAAAATCTATTCGGATCCATTAGATTTTGAGTACCATTATTGTCTGTTCTTTTATCTTCATTACACTTCAGTACTTCCCAATAATTGTTAGACTGTCTCCTATCTCAGAATTCTGTGAATGTGTGTGGAGAGAATAAGGGCTTTAGAATTTTAGGAGAAGGAAGACTAGCTATAGGGATGGTACTTGAGCTGGAAGATGAGGACCACATTGAGGCTTAGGTTAGGGTTGGTCTCCCCCCAACCCCCCACCCCCACCGTTTATAGATACTAAGTACTTGCTTCCTCAGCCAGATTATATGTGAATCTATTAGTGGAACACTATTAAGCATCTTGCATTTTCAATTCAAAATTTTAAATTTAAATGATTCAAAATGAACACAGTTTGTAAAGAATAAAATTAACAATATAATAATTACAATGTGTTTTATATGACCTCCAACACCACATTTTTCACCCTACTCAGAACTAATACTTTGTGTCACATTCCACTAAGAAAATAGCATTAGGAAGAGAATTTTTACAAACTTTACACCATGTCTACCTCCTTACCTGAGCCTTTGCTTTCTTCCTTCCATACGTTTCTGTAGATGTCTGCCTCCATCTAAGGCCAGTCTCCACTTGTACAACAAACTCTTCCTCTTGCCATTTGAAAACATTGCTCCTCATGCTCCTGCTTCATCACTCTTTCCCTTTCTGCTGGACCGTGTTTGTCAGCATATTAACATGTTGTAGTTTCTCCCATCTTTAAAAGCCAAACTCTCAACCTCATATTCCCTTCTAGCTTCCACTTAATTTCTCTCATTGCTTTACAGAAAGTCTTCCTCCAAAATGTTGTTCATACCTTCTGAATTCATTTCAATCAGGATTTGATCATCAGCACTCAATTATTTAGGTCACGTTCACCAGTAATGTCTACTTTGCTAAATCCAGCAGTCAATACCTAGTTTTAATTGTACTTTATTTACTAACACCATGCGACATAGTTGATCAATCTCTCCTTCTTGATACACTTTATTCATTTAGCAACCATGGCAACATGCTGCTTATTTTCTTTCTCACTCTCCTCTCAGTCTCCTTTGTAAGTTGGTCTTTATCTTCCTGTTGCTTAGTTTTTGTTTTTTTTTAGGTTCAGTTGATATTTTTAAGTTCGTTATCATTTTACTGTTCATGGTTTTGATCTTATAAGTCCCTTTAACATTTCATACAATAAGGGCTTCGTGATGACAAACTCCTTTAACTTGACCTTGTCTGGGAAGCACTTGATCTGCCCTTCCATTCTAAATGACAGCTTTGCTCGATAGAGTAATCTTGGATGTAGGTCCTTGCCTTTCATGGCTTGGAATACTTCTTTCCAGTCCCTTGTTGCCTGTAAGGTTTCTTTTGAGAAATCAGCTGACAGTCTGATGGGAACTCCTTTGTAAGTAACTGTCTCCTTTTCTTTTGCTGCTTTTAAGATTCTCTCCTTATCTTTCTTTAATCTTGGGTAATTTACTTATGATGTTCCTTGGTTTATTCCTTCTTGGATCCAACAGCTTTTGGCCCCTCTGAGTGTCCTGGACTTTCATGTTTAGTTCCTTCACCAGATTGGGGAAGTTTTCCTTTACTATTTTTTCAAGTATGGTTTTCAATTTCTTGCTTTTCCTCTTCTTCTGGAACCCCTATGATTTGGATGTTGGAACATTTAAAATGTTCCCAGAGGTTCCTTAGCGTCTCTGCATTTTTTTTGAATTCTCGTTTCTTCATTATGCTTCAGTTGGATGTTTATTTCTTCCTTTTGTTCCAAATTGTTGATTGGATCTTGGTTTCCATCCCTTCACTGTTGGTTCCCTGTATATTTCCCTTTATTTCACTTTGTATAGCCTTCATTTCTTCCTTTGTTTGGTGACCATACTTAAACATTTCTGTGAGCATCCTGATTACCGGTGTTTTGAACTCTGCATTTGATAGGTTGTCTTTTCTCCTCCTTGCTTAGTTCTTTTTCTGGAGTTTTGGTCTATTCATCATTTGGGCCATATTTCTTTGTCTCTGAGTGCCTGTAATGTTGTAAGGGGTGGAACCTTAGGTATTTGCCAGGGCAGGGCAACCCACGTTGCTGCCTTGTGGCACTGTTTGTGGGGGAGGGGTCAGAGAGGGAACAGTGCCACATTCTTGACTCTTGCCCCATTCTCTGTCACTTCCCTCGCTTCCCACAAGCAGATTGTGCCCTTTCAGTTGCTGATTCCCAGGTGGGCAGGCTTATGTACTTTCTAGGATCCCATGGGCCTCGCTAAAGGATCTCCTGTGAGACTGGGAGTTTTTCCTGCTGCCACAGCCCCCACAGGAATTTACAGCCAGAGGTTTTTGAGGTTTTCTTTTCCTGCACTGGAACCCTGGTTTGTGTGGTTTGTCTTGCTCTCCCATTGTTCCTCCTGGTCTGTCTACACCTGCATGTCGGATATTCTGGTCCGCCAGTCACTGCCTGGCCCACCCAGGTCTGTCAGCCGTCGCGTGTCCTGTCCACCCTGGCTTCCCGCCTGTGCCCCTCCTACCAGTCTGGACAAATGTTTCTTCTTTAACTTCTTGGTTGTCAGGCTTCCATCTAGTTTGATTTTCTAGATGTTCTGGTTGTCTTTTTGTTTTTAAGTTGGTTGTTACCCTTCTTTTGATTGTGCCCCTTCTTTGGGTTGTGGAAGGAAGTGAAGTGTATCTACTCATGCCTCCATCTTGGCTGAAACTCAGTAGTATTAAAACAGACAGACAAGAAAACAAAATAAAACATGGTTTCTGCTCCCTAAAAGCACTCGTAAGTAAATTATGTTGATCAGTTAAAAACTTAGATAGTTCATGAATTATCAGGAAAGAACAGTTCTGTCTGAAGTTTGTTTTAGTATTTCATTAGCATGTGATTGCTATTCTCCTTCAACTTGTTAAAAACTTATCTTAAGAAGTCCAGGATTGTGTTAATACCAATTAAAAAATTGCTTATGCAAGTGCAAGATGTTAAATGCTTTTTCAATCACAGCAGTTAATAATGTGCTTAATAAACATCTGTTTTCTCAGGTTACATTTCTCACTATTTTCAGACTTGGACCATTCTTGCTGTAACTTGAATAAAGTATATCTGCATTTTTAAATGACATATAAGTTGAAAGACAAAGTTAAACTTAATAAGTTTATTATGTTACCAATATATGGCAGTGAACACAGACAATGGTGACTAGCTTTATTTTATCGTGAAGAATTCATGAGTCCTATTAAAATAGTTCTGGTGAAGTATTATTTTGGATAAACTCATTTATCCAACTTTAAAGGAGATAAGTAATTCTAAGATACTTAGAATAATGATTCTTCCGTTTAGGTGGAATTTGGTTTCTTTATCTAATCATTACCTGTTTTTAAATCTTCAGATCAAAAATAAAAAAAAAAACTTAAAAAAATATTTTGTTTATTTATTTTTAGAGAGAGGGGAAGGGAGGGAGAAAGGGAAAAGAGAGAAACATCAATTTATTGCCTCTTGAATGTGCCCTGACTGGAGACTGAACCTGGAACCCAGACATGTGCTCTGACCAGGAATGGAATCAGTGACCTTTTGCTTTAGCCACACCAGTCAGGGCTTAAAAACTTTTAAAACTCTTAGATTTATTTGTACAGTAAAATTGCAAAAGTTAATTTTAATTATGGGATTCAATTTCATCTGCGTTACATACCTTGCCTTTTTCTACAATAAATTTGAGATGAGTTATGAGAATACAAACCACTTTATGTGGTTTATACATGTTTATAGGAATATTGATATCCAAACTATAAACATCAAAATCATTCTTACTTTGAGATTTAATTTTAGCTGAAACTACCCTTCATATGAGGGATATAATTCAAGGCAGATCTGGGTAGGCAGATTCAGATCACAGTTTTATTTTCTGAAGCTATTGGGTTAATCTAAAAGTAGGATCCATATTCTGTTGATGGTTGGGAAGGGATGGTGATAGCCAGTTTTGTTTTTGCAATACAACTTATTTTCAGTCAGGAGTACCTTGAAAAAAATCAAGGAAAGCAAAACATCTAATTTATAATTTATTTTAATGCCAAATGATACACCCTAACATTTTTTTTTATCCTCACTTGAAGGCATGCTTATTGATTTTGGAGAAAGGGAAAGGGAGAGAGAGAGAGGAAGAGAAACATTGATGTGAGACACATCCATTGGCTCCCTCTCACACATACCCCCAACCTGGACTGAACCTCAGCCTAGGCATGTGCCTTCACTGGGAATCAAACCTGTGACCTTTTGGTTAATGGGATGACATTACAACCAGCTGAGCAACACCAGCCAGGGCCATTCTAACATTTAGATTTTGGATTAATATATTTCCATATTCTTGGATGTATCCCACCACATCATGAGGCTGTTAGTCACTGGAATAAAGGTGCTAGCAGTTTGCAAATGGACTCAACTCTCTAAATGAACCACCTCTATTTTTTTTTTTCCATTAGGAGTATGATACTTTTAGTGAATATCCAGTGTGTTGGTAATAGTTAATTCTTCTTTATTTTCACATATAGTAGTATTTATCAACATTTCATGATAAAAGAAGCTAAATTTTAATTGTCAAAAGTGGATACTTTGGGGGGAAATGTCAAAGTTATTTTTCTCACATGACTGAAAAATAAAAGGATATGTTACACCCTTTCTAAGTACTACACATTTTTTCTTCATGGTATATTTGCTAAAGTATGTGATTTAAACTACTAACGTGCTTAAATTTGTAGATTAGGTTACTAAAATACTACTTGAAATAGCAGATGTTTTATGTATTTAATTTTTACAAAACTAACTCAGGTTTTTTTTCCTTTCCCATTTTAGGTTTTATAGGATCACATCAACAAAAGCACGATGGAGTTTTATGAATCAACATATTTTATTGTTCTTATTCCTTCAGTAGTTATTACAGTAATTTTCCTCTTCTTCTGGCTTTTCATGAAAGAAACATTATATGATGAAGTTCTTGCAAAACAGAAAAGAGAACAAAAACTTATTCCTACCAAAACAGATAAAAAGAAAGCAGAAAAGAAAAAGAATAAAAAGAAAGAAATCCAGAATGGGAACCTCCATGAATCTGATTCTGAAAGTGTACCCCGGGACTTTAAGTTATCTGATGCCTTGGCTACAGAAGATGAGCAACTCGTACCTGTTGCACTGAATGTGGCTGAAACGTCAAGTAGTGTTAGAGAAAGAAAAAAGAAGGAAAAGAAGCACAAGCCTGTACTTGAAGAGCAGGTCACCAAAGAAAGTGATGTATCAAAGATTCCAGGCAAAAAAGTAGAACCTGTCCCAGTTACTGTACAGCCCACCCCCCCCTCTGAAGCAGTTGCTTCAAAGAAGAAACCAGGGCAGAAGAAGTCTAAAAATGGAAGCGGTATTATAATCTATTTAACTTTATTGGATGATTTTATTTGTTTTAATGATGTTGTATTTTGAAATTCTGATACTTTATTAGGTATGTGCACAGAATGTTAAATACTGAGCCTGAAGCCAAAGTCATTATCCTTTTTACTGTGTGTTTGCTTTCATTAACATTTAGTGCTGATAGAAATAATTAGTATTGATTATAAAACTGCATTTATAATTAAAATTCATATTACAAATATTGGAAAGACCTTTAGTAGCAATATACAAAATTAACTCTTTTACTAACACCACTAAGGACCTGTAAGTGCCAACAGTTAGAAACATTTACAGTTATTTCAGCCAATGCTCTCTAATCACTGTGATAGGAATTAAAGATGAAGAGATAAATCAGATACCTCTTTTCACCCTTGACTGATTTTGCAAACAGTTAGTATACATCTGTTTTATGGTAGGCATTATACTAAGTTCTAGGACTACAGAGATGAATAATTTATTTTCAAGGTATTCACATGCTAGCTGTAGACACAGACATAAATACTATAAAATAAAAAGTTTTGTATAATGATCTAGGTGTATCTAAACCAGTATAAGAGTTCTGTATTGGCCACTTAGATCATATAATGACTGAAATCAGTCTAAAAGATTGAGTAAATACTAGCTAGTTTATTTGGGTGACTGGGAAGGGGTAGGGATAGTGTATTCCAAGAAGAGGGGCAAAGAACATGTAAACCAATAGTAAAATGTGACATAGAAGACATGTATAAAGTATAGAAGAAACACAGAAACCCAAACAGCTACTACTTATGGGGACCAGGGCCAAAAAGCTTTATAAAGGAGAGTGTGCCTGAGCTGGATCTTCCAGAGTGAATCACGTCACCAAGCAAATAATGAGGTCTTATTCCACACTGACAGAATATCGTGTATAAAGGCACAAAGTTGTAAGTACAGTGTATTGTTGAACCATGAAATAGGAAGTAGGGAGTGTTAGGAAACAAAGCTGAAAAGATATGCAGTGGTTAGAGCATGATGGTTTTCGTATACAGTGCTAAAGAGCTGGGATATTATATTTTCGTCATTGTTGAAGATTTTCAAGCAGATTAATTTACGTGGTCAGATTTATGTTTTAGAAAGATACTTTGGCGGAATTTGGGAGTACAAATTACATGGGACAGTATTTGATATAGACAGACTAGTTACAAGGTTATTGCTTTCTGAAGTTAAGTTGAATTCTAAACTATATGGTAGTCACAGAATAAATAGTAGATTAGGAGTGGCTGAGATATGGGATATAAAAGAAGGAGCAAGTTAAAAAATAGGTGTAGCAGAGTAAGAAAGCTAGAATGGCAAGTTATTAGTGGAAGAATTATACATCCAAGTTTAAAGTTTGAGTGGTAAAGAATTCTGGGAATTTTCATTGTTGTGTCTTTTCTGGTGTGGTCATTGTTTTGATTTATTTTTAATATGCCTTTTCATTTATTTTTAATAAAGATGATCAGGATAAAAAGGTGGAAACTCTTATGACTCCTTCAAAAAAGCAAGAATCATTACCCCTCCCCCAAGAGACTAAACAAGAAAGTTTAATCAAAGAAGAAAGAGGAAAGAAGAAAGTTTCATCGAAGAAGCAGAAGACAGAAAATGGTGAAATATGTTGATATGTTATTTTATAAACACTAATTCTAGAGAAGTACACTCTGATAAGGACCCTAGAACCCTCACACGCTCTTTAACCCCCAGCTTAATATGTACTGTAATAGCTTTAATGCTAATGCAAGTCCTGGGTTCTCTTTAGCTTTGTGGCTTTGCAGTGTTTTGGGCAGGGTATAAGTTTGTAATCAAGAAGTATTGGAAATTTAAGTACGATAAGACATTTATAAATATTCTCTCATTCTTACTAAGTTTTAAAAATAATGTAAATAGCATACAAACTTTATAGAAGAAAAATATTCCTGAAATACTTATATTTTAAAAAATATATATTTATTTCTAGAGAGAGGAGATGGGATGGAGAAAGAGAGGAAGGGAAACAATGTGTGGTTGCCTCTTGCACGGCCCCTGGGCTGGGGACCTGGCATGCAGCCCAGGCATGTGCCCTGACTGGGAATTGAACTGGCAACCCTTTGGTTTGCAGGCCTGTACTCAATGCACTGGGCCACACCAGCCAGGGCCCTTATACTTTTTAATATCACTTAAGTATTATGCTTGAGGACATTAGCTTTATCTTTCATTACTTTACATTCCCAATTATTTCCTGAATATAATTTGCATGTATACACGGGAAACAGCCGATTAAAAATGAGGGTGCAATTTTTATATGTTTAGGATTATACAGGAAAAATTTAGCTATGAATTTATGTCATTTAAACAGTGATTATCAAATACTTTCGGTATCAACTAGTGCTACAAAATAGTAAAATTGGATAGGGAAAAAATGAAATTCTGTTATTTGCATTAAAATTACAGCAAATGAGTACATACAGAAAAATAGTACCTCAAAATATTTGATAACATTAAATATTTATTATGTTTCAAATAAAAGAATCATGCATTCCCAGAAGTCTTTTCAAAAAGGAATATAGAGAGATTGCCGTATAAATATGGAAGTTTGTATCTCTAACCAACAGACATCAGACTTTCGTTCGCACTCATAGAATTCTTCCCATTAAAATAAGGTATAAAATAAAGAGGCTTCCTTCCTCCACTTTTAATGTTCTGGAAGTTTTAACCAGTATAGTAAGATGTGCCACAGAAATTAGAGGCTTAACTATTAGAAGTGAGAATATACCTGTAAGTGATACATCAGGTGAAAGGAACTCAATTAAAAATTAGCAATTGCCATAAGAATTTAGTAAAGAAGCAACATAAAGAAAAATTAAGTTTTTCTTGAGCACTAATTAAATGTGAATGGATTGTTAGTTAAAATAGGAGAAAAAGCAGAACTAACTAAAATGTAATGGATTTTTAAGAAGAAATTTTCAGGTATTATCAGAAAGGACATAGGCTGCAAATTTTTAAGTGATTTAAATATTTACTATGAAATAATACTGAACTAGGACTGTGTTTTGATTTGTTAAATGATAAAAAGGATTTTAAGGCCAAGTTTAGGTAGTACTAGAGGTTTGAAAATAACTGCATTTATCATTAAACTTGAATATGCTTGCATGTTATTTAATTACTGTTATAAAAGCACCAAGTAATTATAATTCTTTTGAATTTAAATTGCAGTCTTGGTAGATGAACCTCTTATTCATGCAACTACTTATATTCCTTTGATGGATAATGTAGACTCAAGTCCTGGGGTGGATAAGAGAGAGGTTATTGATCTGATTAAACCTGACCAAGTAGAAGGAATCCAGAAAGTGGCATCTAAAAAGCTGAAGACGGAAACTGACAAAGGTAATATATAGACTTTGATAATCTGTTGTATTGAAAAAATACATTTTTGAGTTCTGATGGAGTTGAGCACATTTTCTCATAGAAACAATGAATTGCAAAAGACTAATATACTGAGTTGGCCGAAAAAGCTTGGCTTTTCTGTAAGATGGTTCTAGTAGTGCTTAGCTGTCTTTAACGTCATTTGAAACAATTTTGTTAGATTGTATTGTGGCAGCTGTCCTATCAGCATGCATGAAAAAAACTTACTAAAATTGCTGGATTTTTGTGTAGCCATTTTAATATTAAAGATGAAAGAAAATATGCAACATTTTCCACATATTATGCTTTATTATTTCAAGAAGGCTAAAAATGCAGCTGAAATGCAAAAGAAAAGATTTGTGCTGTATTTGGAGAAGGTGCTGTGACTGATGGAATATGTCAAAAGTGGTTTGTGAAGTTTCCTGCTGGAGATTTCTCGCTGGATGGTGCTTCATGGTAGGGTGGACCAGTTGAAGTTGATAGTGATCAAATCAAGACATTAATTGAGATCAGTGTTACACCATGTGGGAGATAGTTGGCATACCCTAAATATCTAAATCAATGAAGTTATTGGTGAAAATGAAAAGTGTGTCTTTTATTTTATGGAAAAAACTAAACAGACTGTTTGGACAACCCAATAACACTGGTAAATTAGTGGTCCCCAGTCTTTTTGGCACTATGGACTGGTTTCGAGGAAGACAATTTTTTCATGGACTCAGGGGTGGGGGGTGGGGCGGGGGATAGTTTCAGGATGATTCCAGTGCATTACATTTATTGTGCACTTTACTTCTGTATTACTGCGTTGTAATATATAATGAAATAATTATACAACTCACCATAATGCAGAATAAGTGGGAGGCCTGAGCTTGTTTTCCTGCAACTAGAAAGTCCCATCTAGGGGTGAGGGGAGACAGTGACACATGAAGTGTGTTGTTTACGTCCAGTCTACTCTATAATCTCATTTTGGTGGCTGTCACCGCAGAAAACCCACCTTCACAAAGATAGGCTGTTGGAAATGGAAACAGGCTTTTCCCTGCTTTTGTGTCAGTCTCAGGATATTCTGCCTTGACTTTAATCTTAATGTATGGAGATTTGAAGTTGTCTCAAACATACTTTCAAGGTCACCATCATTTGCAATCTCAAGCGGTTGATCCTCTTCTATCATGGACAAAGTTGATTCACCTGGCTTATTCACAAATGGTTACAGATCCATTCCTTCCTGGTCCAGGGGGTCTTTGGTGGTTGGGAAGTAATGCTCAAACTCTTTTGAAAGCTGAGATAGGTGAACATGTACCAACTGGGAGAAAGAAGGCCCTGGCCGAGTCTCTTTCAAAATCTCGGCTAATGTTTGAAACATGTCAAAAATCCCAATGTCACTCATTGCCCCCATAATTCCAGTGTGGCTTTGAATGCAGCCATTTTATCTGCAAACTTGAACACAATTGTTGTTTTCCCATGAAGTGACAGATTGAGTTCATTGGTCAAGTTGAATGTGTCACACAAGTAAGCAAGTTTTTGACCCATTCTGTGTCACTGAAATGTGCTGCCAGTGGTGACTGTTTTCCTAAAAGAAATCTCTGGAGCGGCTCTCATAACTCAGAAACTCTGGCCCATGATCTACCTTTGGAAAGCCAGCGCACTTCTACGTGTAAGAGAAGACATGTGTGCTCTGCGTCCATCTCCTCACAGAGCTGTGTGAATAGACGTGAGTTAAGGGCATGTACTTTAATGTGGTTGATAATTTAAATCACATCCTGCAAAACATTGTTAAGTTCAGGTGACATTTTTCAGCTAGCCAGCATTTCTCTATGGATGAAACAGTGCACAGACTCACATTCAGAAGTGACCTCTTTGACCTGAGTTGTGAAACCAGAAAGCCGTCCAGTCATGGCAGCTGCTCCATCCGTGCACGTACCAATATAAAATGACCAATTGAGTTCTTGGTATGTAATCATTCAAAGACTTGAAGAGTTCTGCAGCTCTGGGGTTAAGTTGGCATCTAAAGTGCACATAACACACCCTTGTGCACTCCTCCTGAAAAATATACAGCACAAAAACAGGCATTGTTGCCTTGGTGTCAGCATTGACAGACTTGTCAACTTGGATTGTGTACCAAGGTGACTTATTAATCCTCTCTAACGATTGTGCCTCAGTATCCTCTGCTATTTCATCAGTTTGCCTAGTTATGGTGCTAGCCAAAAGAGGAACACATGCCACCTTTTGAACTGCAGCCTCTCCTAAAACTTCACGATGGATGTCCTTAGCAGGAGGCAGGATCAACTTTTCAGCGATAGTAAAGGGCTTCTTAGCTTTATCAATATGGTTAGTTACTAAGAATGATGCACTCAGTACAGACACATTTGAGGAAGTGGTGGCCTTCAGTAATTGTTCTGTTATTCATGTCCACATTTTTTTCTTTTGAAAAACTCCAAAGGGTTGTCTTTTAATGCAGGGGCTTGGTATCCATGTGACAGCACAGTTTTAAAGGTTCCGTGGCTTCATTTGATAGCTGGTCACCATATATTATACACAGTGGGCTTGGAGAATGTGATCCACCTGTTGTAATGAACCTGTAATTTAAGTAGTACTCTTGGTATTTTCTTTTAAATTTAGTTTTCTTTTTGTTGGCAGTCTTAGACTCTTCTGATGTCTTGTCATTGGGTCTTTTCCCCCTTTTCAGAAAAGCTCTCAAGTGACTTTTTCTTTTACTCATTTTAGCTAGGGTTAGCATGTGGGCTTACCAAAACTGTGACTGAGACAAGTGCACAGTGTGGGAAAGAGTTGTGGATGGAAGTGGTAAATAAAATAACATACAGGCCATGCACAGACTAAAATAAGTGTCAGGTTCTTACTTAAAGCCTGCTGCTACCAGATGCAGCTGTACAATCGAAGTACATCAACTCACTTGCCGCTGTAAAGCCTGCCACCAGATGCAGCTTAATTGTCACGTGCCACTCACTGACAGGGTTTTGATATGAGTCTGCAGGCAGTTGATTTATTATGGTCTCTGTGTAGTCAGTCCTCTCTGCTAATGATAATCTGTACTTGTAGCCGCTCCCCAGCACTAGCATCACTATCTCAGCTCCACCTCACATCATCAGGCATTGGATACTTACGAAGGAGTGTGCAACCTAGAATCCCTCACATGCACAGTTCACAGTAGGGTTCCTGCTCCTATGAGAATCAGGTACTGTTGCTGATCTGACTGGATGTGTCTGACAGCAGGTGGAACTCAGGCTGTATGCGAGCGAAGGGGAACAGCTGTAAATACAGATGAAGCTTTGCTGGCTCTCCTCCTGCTGTGTGATATTGGTCTGTGGCCTGGCGGTTGGGGACCCCTGTAGTAAAGGATTTATTGGTAGTTTTCTAGTCCAACCTTTTCAGTTTTGTAGAGCTGGACACTGGCTTTGAATTGCCTAAGGGTTCACAGCTATTTTGCTCTCTGGTAATCTTTTCCCATCTACAATTGTCTTTTGCAAGATTTCTATGCTGATTCATAACCACCTTTTATTATTATTTTTTAAAAGACTAATTTTTTTATAGCAGTTTTAGGTTCACAGCAGTACAGAGTTCTCACCCCTTGTCCCCACACATGCACACAGTGCCTTTTTAAACATACAGTGTAGCTGAATTATTAAAAGCCTTGGGAGTTTTTGGTCTAATGGGTGGTAGTTGCTTTTGGGAAGGGTAAGTTGATGCCTAGTATGAGAGCATTCGAGGAGTTGAAGTGGGTGAATCAGATGTTTGATACATAGATTTATTATTTTAAATGTTGCGATTGCTTGTATGTATTTGATGATCTTTGAAAAATCAGAGTTCCTTTTAATAATTATTTTTAAGCTTATTTTCTCATCTGTAAAGTTGGATTATATGTCATGAGTATTAAGGTTAAGTAAGAATATTTGTGAATATATATAGTACAGATACTAGCACATACTAGACATTTGAGCAGTTTTTTATTTTTAATATTTTTTTTCTTTTAGATTTTATTTATTTATCTTCAGAGGGGAAGGGAAGGAGAGAGGGAGAGAAATATCAATGTATGGTTGCCTCTCGTGTGTCCCCTGCTGGGAACTGGCCTGCAACCCAGGCATGTGCCCTGACTGGGAATTGAACCGCTATCCTTCGGTTCGCAGGCCCGCGCTCAATCCACTGAGCTACACCAGCCAGGGCCAATTTTTTATTTTTAAAGTGATGCTGTATTGACACTAGTATTTTAGAGTTCGAGCAAGTTCTCGGTTAATGTAATTATTCTATATTACATTAAAGATGTTAAACACTTTTTTCTCTCTTGACTGGAGTATTTATTTTGTTAACCTGTAGTGTAACTGTTTTGTATTGGTTATTGATTTTCTGGATTAGGAATTCTTGATGCTTACCTTTGCTGAAGTTATTTTGTCTTTTAATTGTCAACTCTTTTTTTTCTTTCTTTAAGAAAATGCAGAAATGAAATTTAAAGATTTTCTCCTGTCCTTGAAGACGATGATATTTTCTGAAGATGAGGCCCTGTGTGTTGTAGACCTCTTAAAGGAGAAGTCAGGTGTGATACAGGAGGCTTTAAAGAAGGTGCGCATAGTTTTAGATATGGGTGTATGTGGGAGCAATGATTAGAGGTTCCCCAAATAGGACTTCTGCTAGAGCAATAAATTATCATCTATTTCCATCCTTCATGCTCCAAAGCATATGGTCACATTTAAAAGTTCTAGAATGCCTTCAGAAGTTATTTCATAATACCCATACTAATCATTACACTTAACTTAGTTTAGTTAGGTATCTGAGTCATTTGATGTTTTGACAAAAGCAAATTGCTTATAAGTAAGATGATTTATTTCACTTTGGCTGTTAGCTAAGTTATACCTTGCTGTCCTCTGATTGGAAGTATTGAAAGCAAGGTCAGGTGATGTCTGGATAGCATGTTTGGAATGTTTTTATGACTGAAGGCAGTACCATTCCAAGAACCTGGGAATCTGTTTTTTTTTGTGTGTGTGTGTGTGTATTACCCTTATAAAATAAGTGATTTTGATAGTAGAATCATTGCTATGACAAAATTTATAAAAGAAAAAATATTTTTCAAGTTAATATTTAATTTCTCATGGGTCATGCTTACTATATTATGTGTACTATGTCATATTGGGAAAGGTAACAAGTTTTCAAGTGTTACTTATGTAATATAAGATGACAAATACCTGGTATTGATTCTTAGATGGTGACCTTAATTGTTTAAACACACACACTCACACACACACACACACACACACACACACCCCTACCCCCCAACCAGTTACCTGCTTTAAAACATTGAGTGACTTCCAGATTTCCTTAAAGACCCCTGTAGTTCAAGCCATCACCTCTTACCTCGTTACCTTCAGTAGCATCGTAGGTGATATTTCTGCTTTCCATCTTCACCCTCTAGTTTATTTTTCCATACAACTACAAGGTGACCTTTAAGAGGTCAATCAGGTTAAATTATTATTAAAACCCTTTGGTTCCTTTCTCCTTGCATTTAGAATATAATCAAGTTCTGTAGCAGGTCTATGCCTGTCTTTCTCTATAACCTTCCCTATCCCCTCAACTACATTTCACCCATTCTAGGTCTTTTCTGGTTCCTCTAGAGCATACCAAGCCTTTTCTTCTGTTTGGACTGTCCCAACCCCTCACTCACCCCACTCCCCTAACCGATCAGTTTCCTCCCTTGGCTAATTTCTCTTTAAAGTCTGTACTTAAAAATCCTTTCCTCATATAAAGCTAATTTTACTCCTCAGTCTAAATTGTTCTCCCTGCTGCTGTTTCTCATAACTATCTGGACTGTTTTGTCATAACATTTATCATAGCGTTTTAAATCTGTCCATACTTTCAAGTATCTGTTGACAACGTGTTTTATAAATCTATGCATTTTACAGTGTATATGCTTATTGGACAGTCTTTATGTGGTGCCAACAATGGCCCAGAGTGAACAAGGTGTTTGAGGGTAATTGGATACAAAGTCAGATTATTCTGTTGCAAGGAATGTTCTTGAAATTCTTAATGGAAGAATTTGTTATTTTATGTACTTTATTTTAATTGAGTAAGTATATTAAAAAAGAGTAGTCATTTTATTGTCTGAGACAGCTTTGAACTGTAGCGACTGGTTGGGAAATCAAACTCCCCTTGATAGGTATTGTAGGTAGGCCAAGAAGGAATTGGCGACTGCTAAAGATAGCATTTTGAAATAGAGTTTTTGAAACTTTACATTTTTTCTCTTTCCTTGGATTGTTGAGCTTTAGACTAAAATCTTCCTGTTCTGGGTTTCTCATGGAGTGGTTCTTTCTCGTCAGAAAGGATTCAGTGTCCTGTAGGTCCCCTGTATTTGGGAAAGACTAGGTAAGTTTAATATATCCCTTTTTCTGTGAGAGAAACTGAGTCTCGGTCAGACTTTTTAGATTTTAAGGTCCCAGATGTAAAGGAATCTCAAGTCTAATAAAGACCACTTGAGAGAAAGGAGGAAGATAAATTCAGGAGCAGCAGCATAAGCACAGGATAGAGATAGAGGAGGTGGAGGGCTTTCCAGCTAATTACGTGTGGTAGCTAAACAAGAGTCTAGAATGAATCCTTGTTTTTGCTCTTGAGTAACTGAATAGATGTGGTATAGTGGTATTTTTGAACACTTTGCAGAAGAAGAGAGAGTAGAGGACTGTGAAAAATTTTAAGAAGTTGTTTTAGGTTCCATTATAAGTGGATATAATCATTTCACAGTTGAGGCTATGTATGTTTTATGGAGCTGAAAAAGATTGCAATGGGGGTGACTTAGGCAAGTAATCTACTATCACCAATACATAGGGTGGATATGTATTAGATCAGAGAGGATGTGGAGAGTGGTAAGAAAGTTAAAGAATGAACCCTGAGAAACATTAGCAATTTAAAGGGCAGGGAAAGCCATCACAAAGCAGGAGGAGGAGAAAAAGCTGGAGACAGTGAAATGACAGATGCTTAGATGGGTTGAGAGTTCACGGCTTGGCTGGAAAGTTAACAGTGACGTGCTTTAGAGAGATCAAGGAGGATGAGGATTGAAAAACTAGATTTGATATTCTTATTGAAAACAGTTTCATTGGAGTACTGGACTGTAAATAAGTGACAAATGATTAGGAAAAGTGACAGTAATAAGCTTAGATTGGAAAGGGGAAATAAAGTGAAAGGTACAGGGTTTGCATAGTTAGATGTTAATGTTTGTGTCCATGCACATGCCTTGTGTTTAAGCTACAAGTTGTGTGCTTTTATATTTAGAGTGTAGGTTAAGATCTTGGGTTCTGGAGTCACATTTCTTGCATTCAAATCTGGACTGTGCTGCATTGAGTTTTGTGGCCTTAGGTTACTTGACCTCTGTTCCTCAGTTTTCCCATCTCGAATGGGAATGATAATCAGGTTGTGAGAATTAAATGAGACAATACATAGTAGGTACTTAGAGTTCCTAGTATACAGTAATTGCTCAAAAATGTTAACTCTTAATGTGATTAAGAAAATGTTAAGATTTATTTGATTATTTTAGTTGATTGATTATTAATTTCTTAGTGTTGGACTTCAAATATACTTGCCTCAATTATGTGATTTTTTTCAACTTTAGTTTATTGACTGTTTTGGCCTCATGCTGTATAATAGGAGGAAGTGTGCTTGCTTAAATTTTTTCCTACCTTCTCTCTTTCTTCCTTCTCAGCTTTTGTTAATTATAGCATTTGTTTATCAGATACTTTTAATGTTTAATATTTGTTTTGTGACTATCATTTTCATGTTTGTTTTAGTCTTGATTCTATACTTTAAGGTGGGTTCAGAGCTTGATACCAGTTCTTTTACCATAGCTTCTGTATTCATCTCTCGGTTGGCTGAAGTTGTTTTTCCTGGAATTTCTTCAAGAAGGGCTCATGGAAACTATATTTCCCAAATTCTGGCAAGTTAAAATGCTTCTTTGTCGTCTTTATACTTGAATGATAATTTGGTGGGGGATAATTTTTCTGGATGTCACTTTCTTTGAGAAATTTTTGTACTTGCTTTACTATATATTCATATAATATATATGAATAAATATTCATATGTTCTATATTCATGTTGCCGCATAGAAGTCTGAGACCAGCCTGAATTTTGCACTCTTTTCATGTATTTTTGTCATAGTATACTCACAATAAAAACATCCTTTGGGCTGTCAACCAAGTGTGTATTATTTATTGGACCTTTCTACTGTCCACCCTCTTACAAACATCGAGGTATTCAGCTTCTTTAAAGTTTAGCAGTAATTTTACCATACTATGTCTTTACATTGACTCCTCTATTAATATTACTTGGGATAAAGCATGACTTTTCAATAATGAGATTCAGTGTTCCCTAAAATAATTGGAATAATGGGTATTAATTAAGCATATGTTGGATCTTCTTTGCCTGTTCTTTATCATTCATATTTTAGTCCTAAAAAATACAAGCTTTTGTTTTACTTCTGCTTTTTCTTTTCTTCACCCTGTACTCTATGTCTCTTAGCATCTGGCCTTTTCTGTTTGTTGTTTCTATTTGGATATTTCTGGGATGGTGTTACTTTTTTTTACTTCTACTTTGGGTTTTGCTAGCTCATGTTTTATCTCATTCTGTGGTCTTACCTTCTCTCTGAGCTCTTTCTGTGAGCTCTCTTCTTTGCTCTTGTTTTTCCAGAAATGACTGCTCTGTTAGATTTCTAAAAATCATGGTGATTTTTTTAAAATTAAAGCTTTTGTCTACCCTTCGCCAGTCTTTTTCTGGTGATTTTTCTTTACTTGCCATTTGTTTTTTCTTACTATTTTCCTTTCTCATTTTCTTGTATCTTGCATAGACCCTGTTTTATTTCTTTTTGACCAGTACTCTTCTTCCATTGAGGGGTATACCTCTTGAATCATCTCTGTGCTTGGAGATTGATAATGAGGGACCAAGGCTAACTGGTGAGAGCTTTGAATCCTAACCATTAGACCACCTGGGAGTGGCAAAGAAGGCTAACTGGTGTTCTTGTAGGGCTGTGTGTGTGATTGAGTTCTTTTAGCCTTTCCTTCTTCCTTGATAAAAGCTTCACTATAGAGAGTTTCACTAGAGAATCTCCCCTGACTCTGCATCACTGACTAGCTGCTCTCTCCAAGTAAAGTTTATCTGTATGATTTCTTCATTTTTTATTTGTTTTGCTTCTTGAGACCTTCTAAGAAGATTCCTACCTTCTGTCTTTGCACTCGTTCCTGATGTCAAATGGAGGATTGTTGGTTTTACTTCTCAGAATATGCCTGTTAACTTCAGAGAACTATGCACCTATGGCACCTCTATGGTTTTGGTTATATTCTGACAGGGTTGTCAAGCACCTGTGTGTGATCTCTACTATGTTTGGCAGTCTCTCCTGATACTATGCTTTGACTTTACAGATGACTATTTCATTTTGGTTCATTTTGCATTTTGGTTTCATACTGTTCATTTGATCTTTTAGGAGGAAAAGGGGGAGATTGCTATCTTGACTCAGGGTTTAAACTGAAGACCTATAATTCTTTGTAAAAATCTGTTTTTGATTATATGTACCCAATTATATGCATTGGATTATATAATGATACAGTGACTTTTCTGAATGACATTTTACTGTTAAGTAGTTGGCAGTTATTCTGCTTTATATGTCATAGTAAGCTCTGCATTGGTCTAGGAACACTTAATACTAGATAATTCATAAGTTTCATTAGCCTTTGTTAATTACTAATACTGTGTTGATTTCTCAATTGTAGTCAAGTAAAGGAGAGGTGACTGCACTTGTATATCAGCTTCAAGAGAAAGACAAGTTACTTGCTGCTGTGAAGGAAGATGCGGCTGCTATGAAGGATCGGTGTAAGCATTTAACCCAGGTGAAGACATTCTTTTATTTGAAGGATATGCTTTCTGAATCTGAAGCAATGAAGGATTTTAGAAATTGTTCACATTTCTGAGTTAATTATATGTATAAAAAAGTAATACCCTGTAAAAGTCAATTTTTTTTTAGAGTTTTGGTGGTGGTGGTGGGGTCTTACTCTTTTGTGTTATTTATAGCCTACAGTTGAATTACCATTTTAAAATAACAGTACTTATACATATCCTAATTTCAGAATAACAAGCATTTGGACATTTGGAACATTGTTCAATTGGATCTGACTTACAGTTATTCTCTATAGAAGCACAAAACTCAGTGTGATCTTGTTTAAATCCAATTTAGAGGGTAAATGTTTTACATAAGTAATTTATTAGTGAAGGTTTTTGCGATGAATATTTATAATTTTTAATCATTGGAGTTATTCAAGCCCTGGAAATTTTACTCAGAGGTAAAGACAGACCTTTAAAAAATCATGTAAAAGTCTTTTCAAACAATACAAACTTTCAGTTATAAAGTAAATTAGGTTCTGGGATATAAGGTACAGCATGGTGCACTAGAGTAAATAATACTGTATTGTGTGTTTGAAAGTTGCTAGGAGAGTATGTAGTAAAAGTTCTCATTACAAGAAAAAAATTACAACTATGTAGGTTTATTTTTCAATATATATAAAAATATCAAATCATTATGTTGTACACTAATGTAATATTCTTTGTCAATTAAATCTCAAAAAAATCATGTAGACTGTGAACATAATTGACATTCTATAAAAAATGTGGTCTCGTTCCTCCTGAAGTATTTGTCTCTTTTTTAGGAATTAAATACTGTAAATGAGGTTTATATCTGCATCATTCACATAATTACCTCATGACATTATGAGACTGATCTCATTTGCATATACAGTCCTTTATGTGAATTTGAAGTAAATAAATACATCATTGGAAAAACTTGGTCAGATTAAGATTAATCAAAGTTGTTACTAAAATAAGCATATTTCCTTAAGATTAGAAACTTTAGTTTTATGTTGCAGAACTTTAGTGTTCTGATTGTATTTAAAAAATTTTAAAAGTTGACCACTAATACTTTGTGGTAATTCATTGAGCTGTACACTTAAGATGTGTATACTTTTTCCTAAGTGCATTATATACATCAATATAATGATATGCAAATCTAAATGAATGACTCTTAATGAGAAACCATAAATTGCATACACATCTTAAATTTTGTCAGTTTCTTACAGTAGGGGGCATGGGCTAATCATACCTGCATATAATTTTAAAGTTGCTTGGCTTTCTTTTACTTTGATAATTATATTCTAGAAGTTCATAATACTTGCAACACAAAGTGAAATCACCTGTTAAAGATTTGACTTGGGAAGATAATAAACTTTTGCTTTCCAGTTTTTACTTTTCTTTTATTCCAGACTTCCATTCTGTTGTAAATATCCTTAATCTCTTTCTCTAGGAAAGAGACTCCTTTTTTTCCTCTTCTACACTATTTTTTTTCAGGCCTTAGTTTTTGTACCCTAAAAGAGAGATAGTACCTACAAATTATAGATAATTAACTTTTGCTTTTAAAATGTTCTTTCTTACCAAGGTAGAAGGTAGGATTTATTCCAGGTTTGACTCTAACTCTTAGATCAGAAAGTGCATTTGAAATAAGAGTAAACAGAACAGCAGTGTTTGTGAAGGGAGTTGGTGTAGAGACGTTAAGATGCAGAAGACGGTGGTTTTTTTTTTAAACATTTGACCTTGGTTTTTAAGTAAGTACTTACTTCAGAATTCATGATTATTTTGCTGACATTATTTTTGCTGATGTTAAAAAGGTTTTCTTATTATAGTCTTATGTATTTAAGAACAAGTTTTTCATAACTTTTTTTTGTGGTTTACCCTTCTAGGAAATGATGACAGAGAAAGAAAGAAACAATGTGGTTATAGCAAGGATGAAAGATCGAATTGGCACATTAGAAAAGGAACATAATGTATTTCAGAACAAAATGCATGTCAGTTATCAAGAGGCTCAACAGATGCAGATGAAGGTATATTTTCATTCTTTGAAAACAAAATGAGATGTTTGCATTCATTTAATTCGTGAACTTTTCGGTGCCCAATATTTGCAAAGCCCTGTGCTGGCCATTTGCAAAGCCCTGTGCTGGGCCATGGTACAATGGCTAGTTAACTGGCTGCCTTTTTAAGTATACAACTTTTCTAGGTGGGGAGGCTGGACGCTGACAAGTAACTCATTATATTAGTGGTGTAAGCATTGGGTGCTTTGGAACAGAGTGGATGGGAGATGAGGAAGAGAAGGATTGATAGGGAAGACTTGTTAGAAATGATATGCAGACTGTGTTTAATCTTTTGAAACAATTAGATATTGTCAGGTAAGAGATTGAAAAAGTGGGCACTGGGTATAAGAGGTTTTTACTTGATATGATTCCTTAGTCCCATCCCTAGAAATGATGGTTCATTGGGTCTATTTTGGGGCCCAGGATTGAGCTTTTTAATGAGTGCACCCCAAGTGTTTCTAATACAGGTTGTTTAGACATTGCAATTTGTAAGAAATACAGTAAGACTTGTAGTATTTGAGAATCAGGGCTGCAACGTAGAAGAGAAGATCTAGAGAAGTAAATAGAGGTACTGTTCGTAAAGAGCCTTGTATAACTGAACACTGGGGAGCCAGTGAAATTTAAGCAATGCAGCACTGTGATTATATTAGTATTTTAAATTATTACTCTGGCAGCATTGTGGAGAATGGAACAAAGGATAGACCTTTTGGAAGGCTTTTGCAGGAATCCAAGAGACTAAAAGCCTGAAATCAGATGTTGACAATGAGAAGATGATTTTGAGTGATTCAAAAAGAGGTAGTAGATAGGGCTTGGTGATAGAGTGGAGGAGAGAGGAAGAGAGAAGTAATAATGCAGGATAACTCATAAGGGTTTGGTTCTGTCTTCTGTTCTACTTTCATCTGTTTTCTAGCATTTCAGAAGGTTCAGTTCTTACTGTCTCTCTTTTCTCTGTATCATCCATTTTCATAATTACAGTTTCATAATCAGTGGGTCTAGCCCAGTGATTTTTGTTTGTTTTCATTCTTTCTTTTTTTGAAATTAAATGTTCTCTTTATTACTGACAGGTAGGTCTTTGGAGAATATAGTTTGGGTTTGCTTGTTAAGGGGGCTTATAATACTCCCCCTAATTGAACTTTCTGGACCAGGAAATTTTTTCAGAATTATTTCATTGCTGGCTGATGTTTCACTTTGGAAGCAATTGTCATCATCTCAAATTTAACAAATGTCTAAAATCATTCTCTTGGTTTTTGTTCAGGTTTTTTTTATTTTCTAATATTTTGAGGCACTATTATTATTATACTTCAGTCCTTTGACTTTTCTCTCCCTTACCCAGTCTATATTTGTTCTGAAATCTTAACGATACTTTATGTATAGCTACTTACATTTAATTCTCAGACATTAGTTTATTATTTCATACTAACATAATTATAGCACCTTCTTAATAGGTTTCTCCATTCTAACATGTGATTAGTACCAGATTTATGTTTGTAAAATACTATTTTGATCACATTGCTAGTCTGCTGAAAAATGTTAAATTCTTCACTGCTGTCAACGTCCAAATGTTTTCCATGGAATTACCCTAATAGTAAAAAAGAAGTGAATGACTGTTGTCAGGTTTTTACCCATCCACTACTGCTTTTATGCTTTCTTTTGGCCCAATCATTTGTTTTCCCAACCCCTAGTAATTTGAAAAATTTTTTCCCCATAAATCAAGTTATCAAACTGATTTTTCCAACCTCAAGTGATATTTTCTTTTTAATTCCTACTTACTATTCATTTGAAAATTAGCCAGGTACTCTTGAAGCAGTATCTTTAATTGAGGGTGAAAGGTATTGAAGTGATTCACCATTTTTTTACTTGATTGCTTATAAAGGCCACAATATGTACCATATTTTTCAGACCATAAGACACACCTAGGTTTTAGAGGAGGAAAATAGGAAAAAAATTTTTGAAGCAAAAATGTGGTAAATATATAATAACATAAATAACATAATATTTCACCAATGTAAATGTAAACAGAACTCAACAGCAGCGTTAACAACCATTATTCCCCCCAAATTGGGGAGGGGGCGCGGGGGAGGAGTGCGTCTTATAGTCCGAAAAATACGGTAGATTCCATGTGGTAAGTTCTCTGAAAAATAGAAACATATACTTTAATTTCTCTTAATTGAATAGGTTTATTAAAAGTTATTAAGATTATTTCATGTATTAAGGTAAGACATATCCTTATAGAGATAAAAGATTCAATATTCGTTATCTTTTGATTCTCAGATAATTCTGAAATAAAAAATTAGATGCCAGAATATTTCAGCAAATAAATTTCTGTGTAATGAATTTGCAATCTATTTGGTTATAGCTCAATTTGTAATTTTATATAAATGTATTGAACATAGTTTAAACTTTAAAACTTGATTACTGAAATCTTATAAAAATATTGCTTACATAAGATTGACATAGGATCAGCACAGGCTAATTCTATATGAGTATATTGGGTAGGAAAGAAATTCTAAATTATTAGCTCTGAAACAACATCTCTGTTTATTTTTTATTTCAAATATGATAGCAGCCAGCATCTACTTGCATTATTGAATTCTCTGACAGCTGGTATTTGATTTGCATCCATCACTATCAAAATGTAATTCATCCTTTAAATTTGTTTATATTTAAGAATGATGCACATTTCATTCTCTTGATGGTTTTTACATTCTTATTGTAATAAAGTATCTTTTAAAAGTTAGCTTTGGTAGTCATTGTTTTCTAAATCTTATGTTTGTAAAATAATTTTAGTTCCAGCAAGTCCGTGAGCAGATGGAAGCAGAGATAGCTCATTTGAAGCAGGAAAATGGCATTCTGAGAGATGCTGTCAGCAACACTACGAACCAACTAGAAAGCAAGTATGTTTCCAAATGCTTTAGTGTTAATTGAATGGCAGAGTATTTTCTTTTATCAACAAACTGATCTTTGATAGTGATTGGTTAGACTTTCATTTTTCACATTTGTTTCTAAAATGAGTTAATTTTCAAAACCAATTCTCTGGCTGTATGAAGAACCTCATCAGCTGAACTGTGTGGTAAATACTGTGCCACCAGTTGAATAGTTTACAAATTTATGAGACTGAATTTACAAGTTTAAAACCATCTATCCCCTTTAACAGTAGTTTTCAAATTTGATTATTCTGAAGAGCATCTGACATTTTAGTTTAAAAAGCATATTCTTGAGTCCTATTCCTAAAAGATTATGATTCAGTGGCTCTGAGGTGAAGGAATGTACATATTAAAACACATTCCTGGAGAGATCCAAGATCTCTGGTGGCAGAGTAGGTAGAAGCTATATTCACCTCCTCCTTGGACCAAACTGAAATTACTGATAAACGAATTCAGTAGAGTAGCAGGATACAAAATAAATACCCAGAAATCAGTTGCATTTTTATACATCAATAATGAACTATCAGAAAGGGAAACTAAGAAAACAAGATGTGTACTCAGAAAATTATAACACGCTGAAGAAAGAAATGGAAGAAGGTACAAATCAGTGGAAACATGCACTCTGTTCATGAATAGGAAGAATTAACATCATTAAAATGTCCATGCTACTCGAAGCAACCTATAGATCCAACACAATTCCTATCATGAAAACAATGGCATATTTCATAGAACTAGGACAAATATTCTAAAAATTTATATGGAACCACAAAAGACCTCAAATATTCACAGCAGTCTGGAGAAAGAACAAAGGTGGAGGAATCATGCTGCCTGATATCAAACTATACTACAAGGCCATAGTAATCAAAGGAGCATGGTACTGGCATAAAAACAGACATACAGATTGAAGGAACAGACTAGAGAGCCTAGAAGTAAACTCACACCTTTATAGTCAATATTTGACAAAGGAGGCAAAAATATACAATGGGGTAAAGATAGTCTAATCAATAAATGAATAATATATCTATAATATCAATAATATCAATAAATCAATTAATATCCAAAATTTATAAAGAATTTATAAAACTCAGTGGCAGCCCTTGCTGGTGTGGCTCAGTGGATTGAGTGCTGGTGTCTGGACCAATGGGTTGCTGATTCGATTCCCAGTCTAGGACACATGCCAGTTGCTGGCCAGCTCCGCAGTAGAGGGTGTGTGAGAAACAACCACACATTGATGTTTCTCTCCCTCTCTCCCTCCCTCCCTTCCCCTCTCTAAAAATAAATAAACAAAATCTTAAAAAATAAACCTCAACAATGAAAAAGCAATCTAATTAAAAAATGGGCAAAGGATCTAAATAGACACTTCTCCAAAGAGGACATACAGATGGCCCATCGACATGAAAAGATGCTCAATATCATTAATCATTGGAGAAATGCAAATTAAAACTAGAATGAGATGTCACTTCACACCTATCAGAATGGCTTTTATCAGTGAATCTACAAAAAGTGCTGGTGAGGATGTGGAGAAAAGGGAATCCTTGTGCACTATTGGTGGAAATGTAGATTGGTGCAGCCCTTATGAAAAGCAGTATAGAGTTGCCTCAAAAAATTAGAAATGGATCTGCCTTACAACTGAGTGATTCTGCTTCTGAGAGTTTACCTGAAAAACCTGGAATACTAATTCAAAAGAACATATGCACTCCTGTGTTCATGGCAGCATTATTGCCTACGTGTCCATCAGCAGATAAGTAGATGAGATGTCCAGTAGTATTCCATTGGGTAAATGGACATTGTGTAAATTGTGTTCATTTACACAGTGGAATACTACTGGGTGCTTAAAAGGAAGGAAACCTTACCCTTTGGAAGAGCGTGGATTGACCTTGAGAGCATTATGCTAAGTGAAATAAGCCAGTCAGAGAAAGACAAGTACCATATGATTTCACTCATATGTGGAATCTAATGAACAAAGTGAACTAGCAAACCAAACAGACAGATCCATAGATAGAGAGCAGGCTGACAGCTGTTGGGGGGTGTGGTTCCGGGGCTAGCTTTCAGGGTTGTAGGGATTGAGCAGAAAGGAGAAACTCATGGGCAAGGACAGCAGTGTGCTGATTGCTGGGGCAAAGGGAGTATGGTGGGAGGCGGAGGAGGGTGTGTGGAGGGATAAATGGTCATGGAAGGAGATTTGACTTGTGGTGGCGAACACACAGTGCAGTGTACAGATGATGTATTAGGGAGTGGTGTACTTGAAACCTGTATAATTGTGTTAACCAGCATCACCCCAATAAGTTCAATAAAAAGGAGGAAAAAAAAGATCTTCCTTTTAGAGTTATATAGATGGCTCTGGGTTATACTTTGAGAAGTAGTGCACTAAAGAAGACTTGCTTGCACAGACTAAACACTAACTGGTTGATTTTAATAGATTTTTAGAACATCGATTTGAGGGTGACACTGCTGATTCTGCTTATGCGTATGTGGTCATTCATTTTCTTAATTATAGTGATTTTAGAATTTCTGTAATTATCTTCAGAATTATTCAGAAGTTACACTCAAACAGACTTTTAGTAGTCACAGCCTTTTCAGTTTGCTGTAAGTGGAATACTGTCTCAGCAACACTAATATAAAATATGTTTTGGTTATTCTTTATATGGGTTGGTAGTAATGGAAGGTTCCTAATCCAGATACTATTTTTAGGCAGTCTGCTGAACTAAATAAACTGCGCCAGGATTATGCTAGATTGGTGAATGAGCTGACCGAGAAAACTGGAAAACTGCAGCAAGAGGAAGTCCAAAAGAAGAATGCTGAGCAAGCAGTTACTCAGCTGAAGGTGATATATATGTCCACCTTTATTTATCGTTTCATAAATAATATAAATACTCAATTCAGTGACCTAAATGTATACATAGGTTTTAGAAATGTAGTTTGAGGCTTAATGGGACTTGTCTGCCTATATACAAGTGTATGCACTAATGTAAGAATTGAATACTCTTACATTCAGAACTAAGTTTAAGTTTAAGGCTTACATTAAGGCTTAAGTTTGAAGTTAAAGACTGTTTGAAGATAGGAAAAATGAAATTAGCTGATTGACAGGTATAAACAGTGGGATTTCATCTTATGTGTAGAGGTTAGGGTCTACCTGTGTAAGGCAAAGATCATGTAATTAAAATGATCTTCAGTATCACTTATCCATAACTTGGATTTTTTAGTTAAGTTCAATAAAGCCCATTTTTCCCCAGCATTAGAATAGATTTTTTGTCTTGCCTGAGCACAAGACCAAGGAATGCTCCAGTAACTTTTCTTGAACCATAGTATACAAAAATCACACACTATTTCCTTAGACACCAGAATTTATCTTTAGACACTTGATAAGATGATATGCTTATACTGAGAAGAGATGCATAGGTTTGGTGTGGCTGACTGAAAGAGAAATAGATTTGTTTCTCTTAAACTTTATAGCATATATAGCCCTAGCTGGGTAGCTCACTAGGTTGGAGCATCATCCTATACACTAACAAGGTGCAGGTTTGATTCCCGGTCAGGGCACATACCTAGGCTATGGGTTGGATCCCTGATTGGGGTGCGTACGAGGGGCAGCTGATTGATGTTTCTCACATCAGTGTCTGTCTGTCTCTCCCTCCCTCCCTCCCTCTCCTTCCCTCTCCCTCCCTCCCTTCTCTAACCCCCCACCCCTCTATAAAGTCAATTATAAAAACTTCATAGCATATGTACATTGAGTAGAATGATGGGTAGAATGGTCATTTCCTCCTTTTACTGGGGGCAGGATTTGTTGAGTGTATAGTTTAATTTGTATAAGTTTAATTTAGTTTCCTACCTAGGTGTTTTATGCAGGCATACCTTGATACTTGTTACAGAGTAGTAGGGATTAAAAGGCCTTTGGGAATAAATGAAATGTAGAAAATAGTGTAATTTTTGTTTTCTTGGATCCCTGTGGGAGACTGATGTAATGGTTCTTCTTTTATTTAATATTTGTCTTGCTGGTGTGTTTACCACTGGCATTTTTAAATATGAAAGTTTGTTCTCTAGATAAGTAGATAATGACCCTAAAGATTAAAGTGAGTTGTGCTATACCTCAAATGATAGATTATAGGTACCTATTGAAATTTAGCAATAAAGATACCATCCCACCTTTGAAAACCTAATCAGCTGATGGAAGATTAATGAAAAACAGGTTATAGCTAAGTGGATCAGGTATATACATAGTCGTAGGTATATTGATCCACCAGCACAAATATTATTCCTGAAATAATTTCCAATCTGTAAACCCTGTATATTGGGGGTAGAATGGCTGTGGCTGGTAGTATCTACATGCTATCAGGCTAGGCATATCTGCCTGTCTTATTAAAATGTAGGAGAATAATTGGAATAAGTTGTTTTATGATACAACAGTAAAAATAGAGGATACTTTTTTTAAATTAATTTTTTAAAGATTTTATTTATCTTTAGAGGGGAAGGGAAGGAGAGAGGGAGCGAAATTATCAATGTATGGTTGCCTCTCGTGCGTCCCCTGCTGGGAACTGTCCTGCAACCCAGGCATGTGCCCTGACTGGGAATTGAACCGCTATCCTTTGGTTTGCAGGCCCGCGCTCAATCCACTGAGTTACACCAGCCAGGGCTGATAGAGGATAGTTTTTAAAAAAAAAACTGCAATCCTGTGTTTGTGCTGATTTATCCATTCTTTAGGTTCAACTCCAAGAAGCTGAGAGAAGGTGGGAAGAAGTCCAGAGTTATGTCAGGAAGAGAACAGCAGAGCATGAGGCAGCACAGCAAGGTAAGGGGAAAGGTATTCATGTGAATTCAGTATATAATTCCAGGTGATATTTCCGCCCTTTTTCATGGAGAAAGTATAATACTGCATTTTGGTTATAGCTCAGTAAAAATGGCTTTAACATTTTCAGAGTACCTTTTTTTCTTTAACATTTTGTAGGGTTTTAAAAATAAGAACTCTAATAGCTTCGTGTGAAGCATTAAGTTGCAGAAAAATTATAGTCCACAATAGAGTAATGGGAACCTAGCTGAGTCCTTTCTGTAGTTATGTATTCCCTTTGGTTCCCTGATCAATTCTTCATTTGTTTTTTGTTTGTTTGTTTGTTTCTAAGGAAGGATTCACTTCCTATATTGTGAAGAGAAAAACAGCAAGTGCATTGCTATTCTAAATAGTTGGCTTAAAACTACCTACTTCTTAAACACTAACTTTTACAATTTACTCTTAATTTGATGACTCCATCTGTGAGATAATGGAGCTTGTATTGTGTGTATTACTATGTTTCCATTACTCCCTTTCTCTTACCAAAGAGGCAGTGAGCTAATAAAATAAAGTTTTAAACAATAGGGTAGGTCATGCAGAATTTGGCTCTTTAGACCTTTGGTTTCCTCTGTTTTTTATTTTTTTTCTCCCCTAAGTATTTATTTCCCTTTATATACTCAAGATACGGAAGGCTTTTTCCTTATATGTAAAGTTTATGTTAAGATACAGTAGGTTATTTTTAAAGACAATATTTTATATTTTATCAACAAAGCACACATGAATTTTTCTAAAAGAATTGTGACTACAAACTAACTATGAAAAGTAAGACCTCACTCTGACCAGAAGCAGTTACTTTTGCTTTTAGTGTTTTGTATCATATTCCTAAGTATATCATATTCCTAAGTAAGTGTATTATTTGTACTTACATTGCCATCTTTTGATAGGCATCTTAACATTCTCTCACAGAAAATGAGGGCCTAATACTCTCACACTATTCCTCCCACCTTCCCCCCTCATACTCCTGATATTGTCATGCATACTTTTTGATCATGTCATTATTCATCATTTATATCATTATGACTCAATGGTGAGGCAACATAAAAATTAAAACTGCTATTTTTTTCTTGAACAGTTTTTTTTTCTGGAGCTAATTATTGCTTTATGTTTTTAAGCTGCTTGATCTTTTTTTATCATTTAAATTTTTACCTATGGTTAAACTCTATTTAACCTTTTCCCCTCCCCTAGCCTCTGAACATGTTAGATACTGGAGAACCTATTAGTTTTTCCTGGGGATATCCCTCTAGAGTCCTCAGTCTTCCTGTTTGAGTACTTGCTACTTCTAGGTTTGCTTCATAGCTGTCGTCCTCAGACTTCCTTCTGTTTCTCTCTCCTGTTTTCTGGATCCCACGTCACTGCCGTCTTTTTTTGCTATCCTCCCTCATTTAATAGCATACTTTTTAGTGGCTTCAAAGAGTATGCCTTGAAGTATATTTGCTGAGACTTTGTATATCTGAAAATGTTTTTCTTTCCAATTTCATGCTTTGACTGGATGTAGAGTTCTGGGTTGGAAATAATTTTCCTCACAGATTTAACTTACAGTGTTGCTGGAAAGACATATACTCTTCTGAGTTCTAAACCTGGACATTGCCGTTAATTTAATTTTCAAGAGCTCTTTAATGAATTGTGTTTCATTTGGATAATAGTGTCGTCTTATGGAAGAAACATCTTACTTTCCTTAAAACATATCTGATATATACACACATTTTCTCTTCTTCCCTGTGTTTGCCTCTCTGTCCTTGGTGGTAGTCATCCATGTTCTGTCCCTGTCATCCCTCCTCTCTGTTTTGGACTTGATTGTGTTACCGGGCCAGGAGGCAGCTCTCAGAGTGCCTTGTATCTTGATTTCCTGAGTCTTTCTAGGATTCTGGAGCACTTCCCTTTCCTTATCTCTGCCAAGTCAGTGATAATCTCTTCATTTTGTGTTAATTTCTTGTGATTTGGAGTTACATTTATTTCTGATTGCATAAATACTTTGCGTTCCCTCTCTCTTTTTTCTTCTCTCTCCACCTCCCTCTCTTTCCTCTTTTGGGGTTTTCGTTAAGAAGAGAAGCAGAAAGAAATGTTTTACTTCATCTTGTACCAGGACGTTTGTCAACTTTCAGCATCTTTCTCTGTTTTCTAGATAGACTACAAAGAACTTATAAGAAATTCACTTACTTACTAAACTGTCCTTTGCGAAATAAAGAATACTTTCGAGAAATAGTGTAACAGTTTTAAACATCCACATACTATTCAGTTAACACATTTATTGAATATGTACTGTGTTCCAAGCCTTGGGCCCCGCTCTGCATTCAGAAAAGGCAGTCTCTGATTTCAGAAAGCTGGGACAGGAGCTGAATTAGTACCACGTGGCAGGTACTGTGATTAAAAGTAACCTGCTGTTCAGGGGAGCCATACGCAGGAAGGAGAGAGCAGAGGAGAGATTCAGGAGGGTTTTCTAGAGGAGATAATATCTACACTAAAGGTGAGCAGCAGTAACCAGGAAAGGAAGAGACCTTTGTAAAATGCAGTGCTTTGTTACAGATTTACAGAGTAAATTTGTGGCCAAAGAAGGTGAAGTACAGAGTCTGCATAGTAAACTCACAGATACCTTGGTATCAAAACAGCAACTGGAGCAAAGACTAATGCAGTTAATGGAATCGGAGCAAAAATGGGTGAACAAAGAAGAGTCTCTACAAATGCAAGTTCAGGTATCTAATTTTTTCTCTTTTAAAAAATAAAGGTGGGCAATTGTTGGATGTATCTGTATAGAAGAGAGAGGAGACTTGACCTTATCTTAATTCTGGAGTGGTAATGAATAATTTAAATTAATCTTTGAGCAGTTGACACAATATGATGTGCTTGAATATGTACTTGAAGATGTCCTTAACCACAGTCTTAGGCTTTTTGCATTGGATTAGGAATAACACAATACATTCTTATTTTCTACTTTACAAACTAACTCTCCAAAAAGAATGCCTAATTACTGATGTTTTAAAATGATGCTTGACTTCTGGTCAAGATGGTGGCATAGGTAAATATGGCTCTCCTCCTTGTACAACCACATCAAAATTGCAACTAAAGTATGCAACAGCCATCACTCAGAAATCAAGCTGAATAGAAGTCTGACAACTGTGGAATTAAAGAAACCACATCCATCCAGAGTGGTAGGAGGTATGGAGACACAGAACGGGCTGGTTCCACACCCACATATAGTGGATAAAAATTCAGGAGGGATGTCTCAGGAGTGAGGAGTCCTAGCCTCACACCAAACCCCCAGCCTAGCATTCCAGTGCCAGGAAGAGAAATCCCCAGAACTTCTGGCTGCAAAACCTAGTAGGGATTGAGTCGGTGGAAGAAACTTCTGGAGTCCCAAGCAGTTGCTTTTAAAGAACTGACAGAAGCACTTACTCAGACTCCCTCCCTCCAACTCTAGCACTGGATTAGCAGCTTGAAAAGTACCAGTTGCATACATGGAGGAACCAAAGTGCCTGGCATTAAGGGGGGAGCCCTTCCCCCAAAGAGCCAAAGAGCCAGCAGGCAGGTGCCATATCTGAGTCTTCATCCACCTGGCTAACACTGTTTGCCTCACCCCGGAGATCCCCTGAGGCTTCCTCCCATCCAACTTATGGGCCCACCCAAGCTGTTAACAGAGACCTTTCCACATAAATGGCTGGTCTTGGCTCATACTTCACAATTTCCTAAATCCTCTTAAATAACCAACAGCCATCCATAGTGAGCCCCTAGCACCTGTGCCTCTTGCTGAATGGCCCCAAGCCGGCACTAGCAGCAGCAGTCCTAGTTTCACAGCTTGGCTTCACTTGGGAATCTCCAAGCCCAGCATAAGTTGCAGCCATCTCACATTGCTTTACAGCTCAGGCAGGGTGGCCCCAGGCATAACACGGGTCGGGGTGGACCTTGGCCTGCACCACCCAGGAAACCCCAGAACCTGCCCACCTAGTGGACAGCTGTAGACCACATCAGAGCACCACTACCCTTCCTGTGCATAGCTAATCCTCCATGGAGGGTGGAGATTTGTGGTCAGTAGTCATAGCTAGTCCTTGCAGCTGACTGGCTTGGGTAAATCCCTCCCATTGACCTGCCAGCAGATGAAACTGAGAATCAAATCAGTGATTTGGAACATAAGGAAGCAAAAAGCAAACAATCAGAATTACAAGAAAAAAAAAAGAATCCAATAAAATGAGGATAGAGTAAGCAGCTTCTGGGACAACTTTAAGAAGTCCAATATTTGCATCATAGGGGTGCCAGAAGGAGAAGAGAAAGAGTAAGAAATTGGAAATCTATTTGAAAAAATAGTGAAAGAAAACTTTCCTAATTTGGTGAAGGAAGTAGACTTGCAAGTCCATGAAGCATAGAGAATCTCAAACAAGATGGCTATAAAGAAAAGGCCCACTCCAAGACATACCATAATTAAAATGCCAATCATTAAAGAGAATCTTAAAAGCAGCAAGAGAAAAGCAGTTAGTTACCTATAGAGGAGTGCCCATAAGACTGTCAGCTGATTTCTCAAAAGAAACTTTGTAGGTTAAAAGGGATTGGCAAGAAATATTCGAAGTCATGAAAAGCAGGGACCTATAGCCAAGATTGCTTTATCCAGCAAAGATATCATTTAGAATCGAAGGGCAGATAAAGAGTTTTACAGACAAGAAAAAAACTGAAGGAGTTCATCATCACAAAACCATTATTATATGAAAGGGACTTATTTAGGAGGAAGAAGATCAAAACTAGGAATAATGAAATGGCAATGAACATGTATCTGTCAACAACTGAATCTAAAAAACAAACTGAGCAAACAAGAACAGAGACAGAATCATGGATATGGAGAATGTTTTGATGGTTGCCACATGGGAGGAGGGGGATATGGGAAAGTGGGTGAAAGGGCATTAAAAAGTGCAAATAGATAGTTATACAGAATAGCCATGTGGATGTAAAGTACAGTTATAGGAAATGGAGTAGCCAAAGAACTTATATGCATGGCCCATGGACATAACAGTGGTGTGGGGATTGCCTGAGGGAGTTGGGGGTGCTGCATGGAAGGGGCAGAGGGGGAAAAATTGGGACAATTGTAGTAGCATAATAACATAATTTTTAAAAAAATGATGTCTTTTAGAATCAAAGAATGTCTTTTTAAAGATAAACACATGTACCTTAGTTTGTTCATGTGTATTGGTATATTTGTTAACAGTACACTTTTCTTCCTCTCCTTTTTGGTTCCTATTTATGAAAGGATATTTTGGAACAGAATGAAGCTTTGAAAGCTCAAATCCAACAATTCCATTCCCAGATAGCAGCCCAGGTAATGTGCTTTCTTACTGCTTATCACTACTAGTAGCTTCCTAGCTGTGTACCTAATCATCTCAGTGCCTATTGACTTCTGAGCACTGGACTAGTAGTCAGGAGGCTAGTCAGTGAATCAACATTGATAATCCTGAGTGCTGAACATTCTGATAATTATATATAGTGCTGAGGGAAAACAATCCAAATCCAGCTAATTGAGAAGTGGGTTAGAGAACTTTTTGTTTAGGAAGAAAAAATGTCCACAATTCTGTCATTAAAGAGGAGGAATTGGTCAGATGGTGTCAAGATAGTACTTTATGTATTAGAAGTGCTCACTAATATTGATTAGCCATAGGGCAAATTTTATATGCCCTCAGTGTGTAGCAGTATGTTAACCACGACTCTCATGTTACACATGCAAAAGGATCATTTTAAGATTTATATTTCAGTATAGTGAGTGGGGAAACCTTCCAAAATTTTGCGAGTGGCATTACAAGACCTGTATTTCTTTGGCAGCATTTTTATGGAACATGATAGATATATATATATAGTCTTTAGAATATAACTAATAGAACATTAGAACATTCAGGAAAAAAGAGAATACATTCCCGAGTACTTTTTTCCGTAATACACATACTGTGAATTTTAATTATTCAACTTTTATCCTTCTAAAAATTGGTTGTAGAAAAAGTATTAGTTTAGAATACAAGTCACCTTCTGTATAAAAAGTAATTTTAACATTATAAACTTGTATTTTAGTCAGGCAAGTTTGAAGTGTCAAAACTTTGAGATAGAAAATAATTTCCAATTGCTTTCTTTGTAGAAACTATAGTCTAAAATTAATTGGGAAGAATTATTTAACATAGGAAAGGATGTTTGTGTGTTTATGGATGTTTATATATATATGTAAATTATCAATTCAAACTGGATTGAAGTCTTAAGTTACTAGCTAAAAGGTAGCTCTAGAAAATTTATTGGGAATTAAATATAGGATGCTGTTAGTACGTTTTAAAAAGATGAGCATAGATAATGCCAAACTATTTAATTCTTACCTTAATCATGAACTGTATCATTTCATTATTGAAAATTGTTAGTTAGGAACAGAAGCACAGAGATGAAAAACAGTTGTGGCTGTTTTTCCTGTTTTGTTCCTTTGTTGGTTGTTGGTGATCAAATTTGCCTTCAAAATAATAGCTACTATTTATTGCGCACTCATCATGGGCCAGATGCTACCTTAAAAATTTTATATACATTAATTTAAGTTTTAAATCTGTTGTGATGATTATTGTGCAACTTTTAAACTTTGTCTTACATGCTTTTAAGTTGACACCTGTTTTTCTTTCTTAGACCTCTGCTTCAGTTCTAGCAGAAGAATTACATAAAGTGTAAGCCTGCCTTTCTACATTTCTCTTACAATTGCTTAGTCACCATTAACAGATACCTGTTAGATTCAACACTTAGGATTACTTTTATATTGTATGTTGTTCAGAAAATACTCTCAAGTAGATTTGGAACAACTTTTGCTCTCCCCTCCCCCAAAACCCCCAGGTAGTGATTTGTTTCCCAGAAGGGTGTTTTTATGTCTTCCTCATAAAAAAGTTGGGGACATTTTTTCATTTGGGCTTGAGCAGTTATGTGGGAGAGGTAATTGTGATTTGAAACCAGTGGAACTAAATTAGTTTTTGTGTCTAATGAGTAGTTGTAGGTACTCTGTATCTTAATTGTATGGTGGTGCCCAAAACAAAGTTCTGAGTTTTTTTTTGTATTATGTAATTGAGTTCAAAGGCCTAAAATACAGTTTTGACATTGTCATGCTTGTAGTTAAAAAAAAATTAATTTGTTGATCTCAAGTTTTAAAATAGGGATAGATATTTTAGGGAGCTGTAGTAATGCATATGACAGTCATTCCTAAACTGAAAGGAGCTAAGAAACGGAAGGTTCATTTATGGGAGAAACGACTAAAGTAATGATGATCATGTTTAAGGCTTTTTTTTAACCCTTTGATTTGTGATTTGACTTCTAAATGTTTATTGAATGTACAAACGTATTTCTCATTAAAGGATTGCAGAAAAGGACAAGCAGATAAAGCAGACTGAAGATTCTTTAGCAAATGAACATGATCACTTAGCAAGTAAAGAGGAGGAACTTAAGGTACAGTAATTATTATAAATGGCTGCAGTATTTGACAGGCATTGAATTATCCTGATGTTGCAATCAGTATATGTGTCCGTGAAGAATGGGAAAATATTCCAGAATTCATTTGAAAAGTGTTTTTCTAAACTGCATAATCCTTTTTAGCCATCTAAGAGGAAAAGTTTAAAGGTCTTTTTTTCTCACATGATCTAATTTACAATAATTGGGGAAATATGCTAAACAATAGATACTGATGGTTTCTCTTTCTAATTTAAGAAATTGTAATTTGAGACTTTGAGACCTTTGCTTAAATAGAAAAGAGATTTACAACTTCAAAGTCAATTATATTAATACTTCTAATTCCATTTTCCTTCTTCTAGGATATACAGAATATGAATTTTTTATTAAAAGCTGAAGTGCAAAAATTACAGGCCCGGGCAAATGAACAGGTAGATCTTTATTGCTTTTCAGCATTCACCTCAGATTTCCAGCTCATTTACACTTACTTTATTGGTATTGCCTGTCCTCATTTCACTCCATAGATGGAGCATCTGTAGATAGTGCATAAGGGTACTGGCTGCTTATGTCTGGCTGGTGGTGTGTTGTTGAGATCCTCTTCTGTTTGACTGTGACTCTCATAACCCACTCAGATGTTAACTGTTTTCGTATTGAAATCAACGTTCGATCCAGTGACTTGACCACTTTTGAGATACCAGAGGAACAGTTATAACACTCTTACTGTGCTGATACATTTTGGCCTTTTGCCATTTAATTTAAAAAGGACATATCTTTTTATTAGGATATAAGTTTGTCACTGAGAAGTACAAAATATTGGACAGCCAAAAGTATTACAGCAATGTATGATACTGCTTTAACTTTAGTCCACATATATGAAAATGTGACTTTTTAGTATGTCAAAATAAGTAAAAGAACAGTTCAGAGTGTTTCCTGAGAAATGGTGTGATTCTAATCTCATTCTAAACACAGGCTGCTGCGGCACATGAACTGGAGAAAATGCAAAACAGGTGAGTGATGTGTTGTTGTGCATGGAGCTGGTCTGTGTTTACATCCAGTGTAATTACGGAAAATACTGCTGCTTATGGCTGAGAGTTGTGCACATAGTTTATGTGAATTTTCTGAATATATGAAGTATTTCAACTGATTTTTTTTCCCCATAGTATTCACGTTAAGGATGATAAAATAAGTTTGCTTGAAGAGCAGCTACAATGTGAAATTTCAAACAAAATGGAAGAATTTAAGGTGTGTGATTAAGCTTGTCCACTCAGCTTTTTTGAAGAACCTTGTAATAGTTCTCAATTGAAGTGAATCTGGAAGTACTGAAGCAGTGTTTCTATAGTTTCTTTTGGTGGCTTATACAAATAGTGAATTTTATTGTACACTTTTTGCCTAGATTATCTTGTCTCTTCAATAGACTTTTGAAATTTGTTTTGCCACAGCTTTTTCTCACAGTTTTCAGTTTCAGTTGGTAGTTTGTGATGGTTTTATCTGCCTCCATTGTCAGTGTGGTGCTAGTTTCTGGTTCATGGCCAACCAGTGTCAGTGTTGCAGAGCATTCTCATGGCCAGGGTGCATCTCTGTATGTAGTACGATTTCCTTTTTTTTTTTGCTTTTATTTAATAGGAATCCTGTCAGGGGTGTCCACCCTTTTGGTATCTCTGTGCCACACTGGAAGAAGAGTTGTCTTGGGCTACACGTTAAATACATTGTGACATGTAATCACAAAAATATCTTGTAATGTTTTAAGTAAATTTATGATTTTTGTAGTGGGCCATGTTCACAGCCATCCTGAGCTGCATGCAGCCACAGGCTGCAGGTTGGACACCCCTAAGTACTCACTTAATGAAAGCAGGGTTTCCCAAATGCCATTGGCACAAACTGTTCAACTCTTCGAAGTACACGTGAAAACAGTTTCAGCACCATTTTGGCCTAAACCGTATGACTGAATTAGGGGGCTCAGAAGAAATTGTGGTTTTAGAGATTATATACATGTACTTTATACTAATAGTCCCGAATGTATTCATTGAAACTGAGAAATGGAGCCGTGTGAGATTTGCATTCGTATGGTACATCAGTATGTAATTTATCTCTTTATTAGTACTTAAAACAATAACATGGGCTTGATTTTTTTTCAAGAATCCATTCAGATGATTGCTTTGTTAACATTTTCTTAATAAAACAGTAATTTGAGATTCTGTCTCCCAGATTTTAAGTGACCAAAACAAAGCATTACAATTAGAAGTTCAGAAGCTACAGACTTTTATTTCTGAACAGGTAAGGCTCTTCATGACTTACAAAGTAGAATAGCCAATGTAGTATAAGGTCTCCTTCCTCATAAATAGTAACTAACTCATTCATTTTGGGAAATTTTGCTTAAGTATAGATATGTCTTTTAATTGCATTTCTATTGTTCCTGTGCTTATCAAATAGCCAAATTAAATTAAGTAAAATATAATTTTTCTTTTTGAGAGGAAGTTAATACTGACATGTTTATCAGCCTCCCCCTCCCACCAAGAAAGAAAAGTGTAAAAGGATGCTTAAAAATAATTTTTAAGGCCATTTTGATACACTTGGCTCTCAGGATAAAAGTCTTTACACTTGGAGCCTGACTTTCTCTAAGGCAGCATGGTTTCTTAAAAAAGAGAACGGATTTGAAACCTAATCCAGCACTTCAAGCAGAGTGACATTGATCAAATTGCTTAACCTTTCTGAAACCTCTTGTTCCAGGTCTTTCCCATTTTATTTATATCATAAACTTGGTAGATTTAAATGGGTAAGTTTACGTGCTTAGGCTAGTGCTTCGCAGATAGCAGACATCTTAATAAGGGAAATCTTTGCCTTAGAATATTTATTTTTTCCATCTTATTTCCAGCCCCTACCCCCATCATACTTTTTTCTATATTTATAGTAAGCCATCAGAACTGTAGTAGCCCGAATAAGCATGGCTACTTGATGAACTAGAGCCCCAGGCAGCGTCCACTTTATGCCTCTTTGTAAGACTTGCTTTCATAATCATCTTCTGTACAACTCTTCAAATTTCAGTTTTTAAAAATATTCTAAAACTTGACACATTAAAATAGAAGCTTTGCATGTGTTTGTAATGCTGTTAAATTTTTAGAATGCACTTTTATTAGAAGCTGAAATGTAAGTTATTGCAAACAATAGCTCTTCCTTCATAGGTGTGTGCTCCCTTTTTTATTTTAAAATTCACATTTATGCAGGTATTGAATTGGTATAAGTAGCTGTGCCAAATATTGTGGAAGTATTTTGTTAACATCTGTTTACTTGTCAAGAAGTAGTCCACTTATTTTTCTCCCCTCTTCAGTTGATATTAAGTGCTTTGCTTAATCTTTATTACTTTGTATTTTCTTACCCTTGCAAACTAAAGGTCGTAGGTGAGAAAATTCTGAACACATGATATTTAGTGCAGGCATATGACTTCATGCCTCTATAATCCTACAATGGTATTAAATCTTATTTTAAATCTTAATCTTATCTCACTTTGTTGTGGCATAGTTTATAAGTGATACTATATTTCAATTGTAAGCTCTTTTCTACTTCTTTAACTTAATCTTTACTCTGTTTTGTTTCCCATTACCATTTAGTTCTGCTACTTAATGTATCATCCATCTCTGAAGTCTGGTTGTGTCTTACAGTCTCTAGTTTCAGTTTAGTTGGCAGCCTTTTAAGTTTTGAGTGCTACCTAGATACTGGCTGTCAGATGCAACATCAGTGACTTGGATTAGATTAAATATGATAGGTGTTTTTCGGTTGTGTTAATTCTTACCCAGAAAAGCAGAATGTATTTTTTATAAGTTGGTTATTGGAGATTCTGGAATGCCTATTTCAGTATATGAAGTTTGTACTTTCTAAAATTAAGTTCGTGGGAGATGAAAACAAATGCCTAGAAACTTCTGAATCTGTCCTAAGATTCCAGTCATAGAGGTGCTGGTAACTCCTACTGAATTTTTAAAACCATTTTAACTTTCGTTCTATACTAAAAAATGGCATTCTCTATCATTAGACAAGAGTAAAACCATTAGTTTTAAATCTTTTCTTTTTCTTAAAGTTAAGTAATATGATGCCCTAAAACTTGCTATGCTACTACTATCTTACATAAACTATCACATGTAGCAGTTAATAATAAAAAAAAAAAATGAATATTTTTTAAGCTCCTCTAATTTCTTTTTTAGCCTTTCATCTACTGTGAGGTTTCTATATACTTTTAAATATTGGTAAAATCACAACTTTTAGCATGAGATTGATTTTTTTAATGAATTAATTTTATGAAGTTTTATAAGTAGTCCACAAAACAATTTCATAGTCATTTGAGGGGTTTTTTTGTTTGTTTGTTTTTGTTTTTTTTTGGTTTTTTTTTTTGCTTAAAAAATTATTTGATAAGAGTGGAAACTCACTTTGCGGTACTAAGTTAAGTTTTTTTGGTAATTAGATTTTTTTCTCTTGTTGTGAAAGCTCTTTTTTTAAAAAATTGTAATAAGCATGTGACTATGATGGTGTTTTTTGATTGTAGTTCTGACTTATCTATCTCATCTTGGCAGACCAAGAACCATCTCTAGGACCTTTTCTCTGGTCATTTTTATTGCTATTGGTAATGAAAGGAAAGATAAAGATTAGTGTAACTTTCATTTTTTCTATTTCTACCTTTCTTGAACCCTTTGCTACCCAGTAGTCAGAATTCCAAGTGACAGTTGAGAGATGAACAGTTCAGTTATGAAGGACTAAAGGACAGAAGGACTAAAGGACAAAAGGACTAAAAAAAGTTTAGTCCTTTTGCCCCATGGATTTATATCCTGGAGGAAAAGATTAAGTTTATTGAGGCAGAAACCAACAATGATGCCAGGTTGTTGTTTCTTGAGGTGTAGGAAGCAGAAAGGCAACGAACACCGGGTAAGGCAACCTGTTTATGCACCAAAGAAGAGAGATCTCCATTTGGGATGTCAGCCTGTGGATAGATGATGCAGATAGTTTAGTTCCCAAATCTCATTTATTCTGAATAAAATAAAACTTTCTTGGGGTGGGGGTTCTTAGGTGTCCTTTTTATTTTTTGGTCAGCCCACTGTGTTTATTGAGCACCCACTGTGTGCCCAGTGCCATAGGGACACTCAGCCCCAGCCCTTCCCTCTGGGAGCTCACAGTTTAGCCAGCTAGGCCCAGAGAAATGAGTAGTACGTGGAGTCCTTTTTATTTTTCAGCATCTTGACTTTAGCAAAGGAGCAGCATGGCTTTTTATTTTTATTTTTATTTTTTAATTTATTTTCAGAGAGAGGGGAAGGGAGGGAGAGAGAGGGTGAGAACCATCAGTGTATGTGAGAAACATCAGTCAGTTGTGTCTCATACGCCCCCAACCAGGGACCTGGCCCACAACCCAGGTCGGTGCCCTGACTGGGAATCAAACTGGAGACCTTTCGGTGCACAGGATGGTGCTCAGTCCACTGAGCCACACCAGTCAGGGCAACTTTTTATTCTTATTCTATTAGATTTTTAAGATTCAGAGATTAAGCCCTGGCTGGTGTGGTTCAGTAGATTGAACACCAGCCTGTGAACCAAAGGGTCGCTGGTTCGATTTCCAATCAGGGCACATGCCTGGGTTGTGGGCCAGATCCCCAGTTGGGGATGTGTGAGAAGCAACCACACATTGATGTTTCCCTCCCTCTCTTTCTCTCCCCCCTTTCCCCTCTCTCTAAAAATAAATAAATAAAATCTTTAAAAAAGATTTAGTGATTAAGGTTATTAAGTAATAAAGCTATGGGGACAGAAGTTTTTTCTCTGTGCCCTGCTTTCTGGTTGTATTTTATTGCAAAAGAATTTGTTATTTTATAAGATGTAGTTTTGAAAATCTTCTAGGGAGAAAAATTGGATTGGATTAGAAATAATGTATGAAGTAAAAATGTTGGATAGATGCTAAGCTGGGTCAGTTTTGTGGTTTGAATATTGAAAGAGCAGTTAACCATGAGTACTTGTTAAACTGTGACCTCACTAAAGGAACTGTCACTTTATTAAATACTTACTAATTAAATATGTTAGGAACTGTGCTACATGCTGAGGCTACAGAGATGAATGAGACTTGGTTCCTGTCCTCAAGAATATGGTTTAGCGTGGGAATTGATATATAGCACAGAAAAGTGTGAGGAATAAAATTCTTGAACTGTGTGTATAGGTTAGGAGGAAGACATAATGAATTCTGTTGGAAAGGGAGTGAGTGTGAAAGTGGGCAGAGAAGGGACAGCTAAACCTGATTTTGAAAAATGGCTATAAATTTGACCAACAGCTAAGAGGCAATCCAGGCGGAGGAGATATAGTGTTAAATGTCATGGTAGTATATAATAAAAGTATATATTCAGAGCATACTGTAGAATTGCAAGGTATGAGGTGTAAGGAGTAGAAAGTCATTAGGGCCTAATCATGAACTTTGTTTGTTGTGTAAGGACCATGAACTTGATTTAGTGTGAAAGTATGCCACTGAAGGGTGCTGCAGGAATGAATAAGTGTTTTGTCTAGCATTTTAAGTAGAGTTTGACAATGCAGTGTTTGAATTTATGTAGGGGCATAGTATGTAGGACTCAAAGTAGAATACCACTAAATGGTGAACTTGGCCTTAATAGTGTTGTCTTTTTTTAAAATTGAGCTTTACTTGACACATTATATTAGTTTCAGGTGCACAGCATAATGATTTGATATTTTTGAATATTGTGAAATGATCACTGTAAGTGTAGTTAGCAGTCATCACTATATGTAGTTACAAATTTTATGTTGTCTTTTATGTGAGATGGTATTCACCAGAAATAAAATGGGCAAAAACCATCTTGATGAAAGATTTGTTAACTTATTGCATGATTTATTTTTCACAGTTTATAAACCTGATTAAATATACTCTTGAAAGCTTCTATCTCCTTTCTGATGGTAGGAAAAAATTTTCCTGTTTGGAAATTCTTCTGGTATACCTCACAAAATAATCCTTATGGACTAGAGGCAGGGAGAAGAATTAGGGTGTTGTCTTAGCTGGGCTTAGTAAAGCTGAGAGCCTAACCTAGGGCATAGAAGAAAAGTGGATGCATTTTAGGATTTGGATTTAAAATGGAAAAATTAATAGTGTGTGTTAAAAATTGTTGTAATAACATTGGAAAAAATTGGGAAACTAGTGAAATTAGGAGAGAGCAGGTAGGGATGGGTGTAAGACCGTGTTCTAGGAAAAAGACCCTCACCCTGTTTCGTCAGGGTGCCTAGCGGCCTAAAGGCCTAGGGATGCTGCAGGGAAGCCCTACTTTTAGACACACGAAATTGTGACTGCGGGGACTTGAGTGTGTATGGGGGGATGGCAGGAGGGGCCGGTTGCAGGGGTCAACTTACATGTCGTGTTTCAATGCTTTACAAGGAGGATGTGTTCATGTATTGCTTCTGAAATTTATAATCAGTTCTAAATATTGGTCTGGGTGGTGGTTATATAACATCTACGTGTTTGCCTATATAAATATTGTACCTTAGTTTTAAAAGTTAAAAAATCTATTTATACAAAGGAAGAACAAAGCCTTTCCTGACCTTTGAGACCTTAGGACCTTTGTTTTTTTTTAATATTTGAGGAACTGAATTTATTAATGTAAAGGACTTCAGACAAATTCTCTTCTTTATCCTTAAGATTTTCTTTTGTAGTAATTAAAAAATTATTCATAACATAGTAGCCCATTTGGTACTTCATCATTTTTTCTTGTGTAGCTCCTTATGTCTTATGTTTGGTATATTAATTCTTTAATTATTAGCAGTCTTCAACTATGGGTCATTTTCCTAAATATTGGATTTATTTAAAACTAAACAATTTTCATAGAATTCTATTTCTAAAGTAGTTTTACCCAATGCAAAGTTGGTAAACTAAACTCTTTTTGGTGATTTTTATTTTAGCCTAATAAAAATGTTGTGGAACAAATGGAAAAATGGTAAGGGTTTATAATTTTCTTTTTATATTTTAATGACTCACTTCTACCAAATTTGAGATAACAGAATTATTAACTGTATTAATCTAGATTCTTAAAAATCTTTTTGTCCTTCATAATGGATGAGAGTGGCATGCTGTTGAATGATTTGATTTGGGATTGTATTGGGTTTGTGGGTGTTGTGTGTGACAGTGAGTTATTTAGGTTAGCATGTAAACATGCATTACTTGAATACGTTTTACTCACTGGTAAAGAAGAAGTACCCTTAGACCATAATCAGTGATCCTCAGAAACGTTTCTAGAATTAGATGTTATAAGGAATGATGGACACAGGAGTTAGTCCATGTAAAATATTTAAGAATGATGTTATTTATTTACCTTGTAACATAGTTCATACATATGCTTTAAATTTATAATTACAGCATTCAAGAAAAAGATGAGAAGTTGAAGACTGTGGAAGAATTACTCGAAACTGGACTTATTCAGGTGGCGACTAAAGAAGAGGAACTGAATGTAAAGCACTTTTAGATTTGTTTTTCTTGTGAAGGGATTTTACTGTACTTTGTGTAAGATTTTTCCCATAGCTTTTAAGCTGCATATGAGTTACCCACATTTTATGACTTTTTTCATTAGATTTAAGATTTTATTAGAAATCCAAAAATGCATCATTGATTATAGCATTCACTGCTTGAATGATGTAGATACTGTTATTATGGTTTGTACAATATGCTTCCCTACTTCCAGCCATGCTCCAATTATAATCAATAACTAGCAGACTTCATAAGTTCATGAAGTAGTATTAGAAGCCAGAGAAAGGAGAGACTGCAGTTCTCTTTTATGATTATCATTAACTAACTTGAGTAGGATAGATAGGGTGCTGGAAGAAATAATTTAAAAAGATGATTTCAAGGTTAGCATGGCAAGTGGTGTGCTTTGTGGTTGTAAGGTTGTGAAAACAAATAGAAATACTTGTGGGGATAATTGAATTAAAAATCTATTTGGTTAGCTCTAGAAGGTACAGGAGTGTAGACTGGTAGAAGAAGTGAGATTTTTGGGCCTTCCAGAGAGAGTCAGCTAAGGAAGAACAAGAAGCTTGTTTGTTTTGAAATAGCTATTTTTTTTCAGAAAGTTAAAATATGTTCTGCTTATGTGTCTTTGAAAAAGGCAATAAGAACAGAAAATTCATCTTTGATGAAAGAAGTTCAAGACTTAAAGGCTAAGCAAAATGATCAGGTAATGTATTAGATCCTGCAGCCATTTTCTTTAAAACAATGAACAAACATAGCAAGAATGTATTGTTTTGTCTGTTCCTGCCTTCTGCAAAGTGGAATTTGTCAATTAATAGTTTTTTTTTTAACTGAAGTTTCTCCTTTGAGACGTTGTCCTTTTATTTTTTTCTATTTTATTGATTATGCTATTACAGTTGTCCCATTTCCCCCCTTCATTCCCCTCTACCCTGCAAGCCCCTCCCACCCACATTCCCCCCTTTAGTTCATGTCCATGTGTCATAAGTTCTTTAGCTTCTACATTTCCCACACTATTCTTGACCACCCCCTGCCTATTTTCTACCCACCGTCTATGCTACTTATTCTCTGTACCTTTTCTCCCTCTCTCCTCCCACTCCTCTGTTGCTAACCCTCCATATGATCTCCATTTCTGTGGTTCTGTTCCTGTTCTAGCTGTTTGCTTAGTTTGCTTTTGTTTTAGGTATGGTTGTTAATAACTGTGAGTTTGCTGTCTTTTTACTGTCATATTTTTTCTTCTTTTTCTTAGGTGAGTCCCTTTAACATTTCATATAATAAGGGTTTGGTGATGACAAACTCCTTGAACTTGACCTTCTCTGAGAAGCACTTTATCTGCCCTTTCATTCTAAATGACAGCTTTGCTGGATAGAGCAATCTTGGATGTAGGTCCTTGACTTTCATGACTTGGAATACTTCTTTCCAGCCCCTTCTTGCCTGTAAGGTCTCTTTTGAGAAATCAGCTGACAGTCTGATGGGAACTCCTTTGTAGGTGACTGTCCCCTTATCCCTTGCTGCTTCTAGAATTCTCTCCTTCATTTGAATCTTGGCTAATGTAATTCTGATGTGCCTTGGCATGTTCCTCCTTGGGTCCAACTTCTTTGGGACTCTCAGAGCTTCCTGGACTTCCTGGTAGTCTATTTTCTTTGCCAGATTGGGAAAGTTCTCTTTTATCATTTGTTCAAATAAGTTTTCCACTTGTTGCTCTTCTTCTTCCCCTTCTGGTACCCCTATAATTCAGATATTGGAACGTTTAAAGATGTCCTGGAGGTTCCTAAGTCTCTCCTCATTTTTTTGAATTCTTTTTTTTTTTAAATATATTTTACTGATTATGCTATTACACTTGTCCCATTTCCCCCCATCATTCCCCTCAACCCTGCACACCCTCTCCCACCTACATTTTCCCCCTTTAGTTCATGTCCATGTGTCATAAGTTCTTTAGCTTCTACATTTCCCACACTATTCTTGACCTCCCCCTGCCTATTTTCTACCCACCGTCTATGCTACTTATTCTCTGTACCTTTTCTCCCTCTCTCCTCCCACTCCTCTGTTGCTAACCCTCCATATGATCTCCATTTCTGTGGTTCTGTTCCTGTTCTAGCTGTTTGCTTAGTTTGCTTTTGTTTTAGGTATGATTCTTAATAGCTGTGAGTTTGCTGTCTTTTCACTGTCATATTTGTATCTTCTTTTTCTTAGATAAGTCCCTTTAACATTTCATATATTAAGGGCTTGGTGATGATGAACTCCTTTAACTTGACCTTATCTGAGAAGCATTTTATCTTCCCTTCCATTCTAAATGAAAGCTTTGCTGGATAGAGCAATTTTGGATGTAGATCCCTGCCTTTCAAGACTTCAAATATTTCTTTCCAGCCCCTTCTTGCCTGTAAGGTCTCTTTTGAGAAATCAGCTGACAGTCTGATGGGAACTCCTTTGTAGGTGACTGTCCCCTTATTCCTTGCTGCTTCTAGAATTCTCTGCTTCATTTGAATCTTGGCTAACGTAATTACGATGTGCCTTGGTGTGTTCCTCCTTGGGTCCAACTTCTTTGGGACTCTCTGAGCTTCCTGGACATCCTGGTAGTCTATTTCCTTTGCCAGATTGGGGAAGTTCTTCTTTATTATTTGTTCAAATAAGTTTTCCACTTGTTGCTCTTCTTCTTCCCCTTCTGGGACCCCTATAATTCAGATGTTGGGACGTTTAAAGATATCCTGGAGGTTCCTAAGCCTCTCCTCATTTTTTTGAATTCTTGTTTCTTCCTTGTTTTCTGTTTGGTGGTTTCTTTCTTCCTTCTGGTCCACTCCATAGATTTGAGTCCCAGTTTTCTTCCCATCTCTATTGGTTCCCCATGAGTCTTCCCTCATTTCACGTATTGTAGCCTGAATTTTTTCATCTAATTTGTGAGCAAAATCAACCAATTCTGTGAGCATCCTGATCACCAGTGCTTTGAACTGTGCATCTGATAGGTTGGCTATCTCTTCATGGCTTAGAGGAATTGGCTCTGGAGCTTTGATTTGTTCTCCGGTTTGAGCCATTTTTGGTGGGTTTGTTGTTGTTGTTGCTGCTGCTGCTGCTGCTGCTGCTGTTTTTGGTCTGGTCGTGGCTGTTACGTAGTGAGGGGTGGAGCCTTAGGTGTTCCCCAGGTGGGGCAGCCAAGTCACTGAGTTGTGACGCTGTAAGTGGGGGCGGGGTCTGGGAGGGAACAATGGCGCCTGCTCCACTCTCTCCTGGATTCCAGTCTCTTCTGCCGCTTCCCCTTTGCCTGGATTATCTGGGCGTCCGAATGTGGGACCACCTGGTCAGCCAGCTGCCGCCTGTGCACCTGGGAACTGCCAGCCGCTTTTGCCTGCGTTCCCGGGTCTGCACCTCCGCTTTTTCCTGCCGCAACTCCGCCCCTCTTACCCCTCTTACTGGATGAATGGTTGTCGGACTTCCATACAGTTCAATTTTCTATCAGTTGTGGTTGTTTTCTTCTTTCTAAATATTTGTTGTCCTTAATTTTGGTTGTGAGAGGAGGCATAGTGTGTCCACCTACGCCTCCATCTTGACTGGAATTTTTTTTGAATTCTTGTTTCTTCCTTGTTTTCTATTTGGTTGTTGCTTTCTTCCTTCTGGTCCACTCCATTGATTTGAGTCCCAGTTTTCCTCCCATCACTATTGGTTCCCTGTGCATTTTCCTTCACTTTGCTTATTGTAGCCTTCATTTGTTCATCTAATTTGCGACCAAAATCAACCAATTCTGTGAGCATCCTGATCAGCAGTGCTTTGAACTGTGCATCTGCTAGGTTGGCTATCTCTTGGTCACTTAGAAGTATCGGCTTTGGGGCTTTGATCTATTCTTCGGCTTGAGCCAATTTTTTTTTTCTCGTCTGCCTGTTACATATGGGGGCGGAGCCTTAGGTGTTCACCAAGGCGGGGCAACCCAGTCGTGAGGTTGTGATGCTGTATGTGGGAGCAGGGTCAGAGAGGGAACAATGGTGCTTGCTCTGCTGTCTCTTGTATTTCATTCCCTTTGGCTGCTTCCCAGAAGCAAATTGGGCCCTTCTGGTGCTGCCTCCCAGGTGGGTAGGCCTGTGTATGCTCTAGAACCCTGTGGGTCTCTCCAACGTACTCTCCTGTGATGCTGGGAGTCTCTCCCGGCACCTCAATCCCCACAAGTGTTTTCAATCAGGGCTTTTAGGCTTTATTTCCCGGTGCTGGGGCCCAGGTTTGTGTGGTCTGTCTCCCAATTTTCGCCTGGTTTATCTGTGCACGAATGTGTGTCCATGGGTAGCCAGCTGCACTGTTCGTCCGGGACCACCAACCACCTCTTTCTCCTGTCGTGATCACTCCCTGCAGGCCATGGACTCCACCCCTCCTACCAGTCTGGATGAATGGTTGTCGAACTTCCTTACAGTTTATTTTTTGTCAGATGTGGTTGTTTTTTTGTTTCTAAATCTTTGTTGTCCTTAATTTTGGTTGTGTGAGGAGGCACAGTGTGTCCACCTATGCCTCCATCTTGGCTGGAAGTTTGTCAATTATAGTTTTAATCTGTAAATGATTAGTGACTTGTTTATCAGTAGTAGAGGCAGCAGTTTATTGGATGCTGACTGTATCTCCAGTACAAGGTACTCTACATAGGAGGTCATTGCTTCTTATGACAGCGATAAAAGGTTGTAAGTACACAAATAGAAAGTGAGACTCATTTAAATAATGGTAGAAGAGGCTACCTAAAATTAGGTAATTTTTAAAAAAGATTTTATTATTTATTTTTAGAGAGCAGAAGGGAGGGGGAAAAGAGGGAGAGAAACTTCAATGTGCCGTTGCCTCTTGAGTGCCCCTAGTGGGGAACCTGGCTTGCAATGCAGGCTTGTGCCCTAACTGGTTATTGAACCAGGGACCCTTTCGTTTGCAGGCTAGTGCTCAATCCACTGAGCCACACAAGCCAGGGCAAAAATTATGTAATTTTTTAGTTGAATTTTCTCTTTAGCTTGTTAGAATTATTAATTCTATAATTTTAGCATTTATGTGTTGATTTTTCTTTTGACCTACACTTACATAAGTAGCCTTAAAGCTTCTTACTTTCAAAGTGCTTCTCATTTTCATAATTTTGACATTAAAATCTGGTAAGAATTAATTCCTGGGTTTACTTTTCCCGTTTGGATTTTGGTGTAGTAGAAAATTTAAGGATAACATATTTTCTAGTTCTGACCCATTTATATTTTGACCGAATGATTAACTAGGATTACTTTCTTTTTCCAGGTCTCTTTTGCATCTCTAGTTGAAGAACTTAAAAAAGTGTAAGTGGTGATGTTATTAAACTGGTCTTCCTCTTTTGGTCCGTTTTCCTAGTGCTGATAAATCTTGTTTTATTGTGCAGTTGGGATAGTTGCTGTGTGTTAGTTTACCTTTCACTTTAGAATTTTTCATTGATGGAGTAAGCTGTGCTTTCCCTAGTACAATGTGATTGTTAAAAAATTTATTTCCATAATTCCATTTGTTTTCCTAACTTGTGACATAGAATTATTAATTTTCTGTTTCTGTGGTAGGAACTACCACAGAATAGGCTTTATTGGATAGGGAGATAAGTTCTTGTATCTTCTTTCTGAGATTTCTATAAAGTTTGATGTCATAATTGTGTATAAGTTCTGTCACAGCTTTTGTTGCCCTAAGAGCCAGTATTGTTGAGAGGAGCTTGATTCTCCCTACTGTTCTTTAGGGTACAAGTCTTTTATTCTTTTGTGAACTTTTGAAGCATGTCACCAGCTTCTCCTTGCATGTATAGGGTTCAGTCACCTGGTAGTTACCGATTATTTCTCATTTAGAAAGAGCTTTAAGTATTTTCCTTATGCCTGACATGTTATTTTACTTAAAATGGGGAGAATTCATTTGGTGAGCTTTTCCATGATTCGGTGCTATTCTTAGTTGGTGATGATTTCTATTCAAGTTTAATACTGCATTTCTTTAAGAATTCATGAAAAAGATGGAAAGATCAAGTCTGTGGAAGAGCTTCTGGAAGCTGAACTTCTCAAAGTTGCTAATAAGGAGAAAACTATTCAGGTATTGTGAGAGAGAAAACTGTGTTGTTTGTTTTTGTTTATCAACTTTAGTGAATACCATTTAATTTCATGTGTTTGTCTGTACATTGCATTTTATGTCAATTTCTGTGTTTCCATTGTCCAATCTTGTCTGTTTTGTCATTGTCAAGGATTTGAAACAGGAAATAGAGGCTCTAAAAGAAGAAGTAGGAAATATCCAGCTTGAAAAGGCTCAACAGGTAAAAATCCCAGAGCCATAGCATGACAGATATGTTAGTGTATGTGTATTTATGAGCTCTTTGGTTTTTTTCTTATTACTTGGGAAAAAAAACTTTTAGTAGTGTGATGTAAGTATATTGGGTTACTCATTTTTTATTTTTTTGCTTGATTTGAGAAAATGTTCTTGATATTTTAATCACTATGTTTGAACTCTTAAAGATTCTTTTTTAGAAAATTTTCTGTACTGTTTCATTTTAGTTTACCAATTTAAAACACAAAACACTTTAGTAAATCTTTTAACATTTTTTTAACTGCATGGACTGTAATGTTTTGTTATAGAATATGTATTGCTCAATATTTGCCTTTGGAACAAAGTACAGATTTCATTGGAGGATTTCAGAGGTAGAAGTGGTTACTGGAAATAGATGGGTTTTGGTGAATTTAATCTAATAAGGCTTCATTGAAAAAAAAGGTGAGATTGCATGGAAGAGATGATTCATTCATTCATTCAACAAATTCATTCAACAGCATTGGAGTTCCCCCTACGTGTCAAAGCATTATGTTAGTGATTGAAGATAATGTGCTGAATGAAATGGAGTATTATGATGAAAAGATAATATAGACTCCTCTAAATATAGATTGAGAGGTCAGGAAAGTCTCCTGAGGAATTGACATCTAAGCCAAGATCTGAAGGAACTGTAGGGGATAAAAGGTTCTATTATAAACTGTGTATGATAAGAAAAGGAGATTTAAAGAGGAACAATATAGAGTGCTGCTGAGCTTCAAGGCTGCTGGCCTTGAAGACTGGGAAAGCAGAGCTCTGATACGGTAGGGAGGTATGTGGACAGTTTAATGTTTTAATTTTCACAATCACAGAAGTATCACATTATTTAGACTCATTCATAACTATATTTCTTCACCCCTGCCCTCTTACCTTACATTTTTAATTTGTTGCTCTTAACTGTCATTGAAGTCAAGAAATGACAAAATTAAAACACATCTCATTTTGGCATGAATAATTCCGCTAGGATCTTTGTAATTTGGAATGTATTTATTTTAAAGTTTATCATAAAACTTTAATAAGGTAAGGTGAAAGGGTTATGAGTTGCTTTTTTCTTTGTATTTCAGTTATGTATCACTTCTCAAGTTCAGGAGCTTCAGAACTTGTAAGCACCATTTCTTTCATTTCTCTTTAATATCTCTTTTCAGCAAGTTCAGTGTAATTACAATGAAAGTCATAGCTTCTTTTTGTTTGATTTCAAGTGATATTTTAGGGGATATCAAATTATAACCTCAAGGTCTTAGGTTTTCATTACTATTTAACCTGTAAATTTTTTTTTATGGGAATAAGGATAGAGTGGGAAGTTTTATTTTTCATGATTTATAATCTGAATGACTTTAAATTGAGATGATGCTTTTTGCCCATTTTAATAGCCTCTGTGAAACTGGCCATGTATTTCATACCCAAACCAGTTGCAATACGCTGTCTAAATTTATATTGACTTAAACAGCATGCTCTGGGGTGAGAGTAGAGCTACCCTACTTTATTTACTGTCTGGATCTATAGTGATAGATGGGTTTAATCATCTTATGTTTCTTATTTTGATATTCTAAAATCTTGTATATCTTTACACTTAAAATACTAACTTTTTAACTTATTTTAATTAGGTTAGGCTATAAATGCAACCTAAAATATACTTTGCAGTATATACTATTTTTGCTTTGTATAGTCCTATAACATTTTCATTGATAGTTCTTTTTAACTTATTTTCAGATTAAAAGGGAAGGAGGAAGAGATGAATACCATGAAGATGGTTTTAGAAGAGAAGGAGAAAGATTTAGCCAATAGAGGGAAATGGTTACAGGTGAGAAGATAAAAATAAAAGTAAACAGCTTTTTCTCCCCCCCAAAGATTTTATTTATTTATTTTTAGACAGAGGGGAAGGGAAGGAGAAATAAAGGGAGAGAAACATCAAGGTGTGGCGGCCTCTCACACACACCCCACCAGGGACCTGCCCCACATCTAAGGCATGCGCTTTGACTGGGAATTGAACCTGCGACCTTTAGTTTGCATGCTGGCACTCAGTCTACTGAACCACACTAGCCAGGGCTAAACAACTTTTTTATACTGGAATATCAATTCAGTTCACACCTATTCTTTGTCAGGATCTTCAAGAAGAAAATGAATCTTTGAAAGCTCATATTCAGGAGGTAACACAACATAACTTGAAAGAGGTATAGTATAAACAGGTTACCGGCATATTACATAAAAATGAGAAATATTTATTTTACTGTATTAGAAAGCAAAGGAGATAATATGTTCTCTAAGTTTCTTTGCTTTTAAAATTATTATTGTAAAACTCATAGACACAGACAACAGTATGGGAAGGGAATGTGGGGGTCATAAAGGGTAAAGGGGGGGTGAAGTATATGGTGATGGAAGATTTGGCTTTGGGTAGTAAGTACATAGTGCAATATACAGATGATGTATTATAGGGTAGTACACTCAAAACCTGTATAATCTTATTAACCAATGTCACCCCAATAAACTTAATTTTAAAAAGTTCATAGGCTTCTTGCCATTACTGATGTGGGGTTAGAAAGCTGTTTAATTTAATATTGATTAACAAAGATGTATTTTTAACCTTTAAAAAGATTACTGTTGTACCATACCTTTGTTGTTGATAAAATAAGCTAACTTTTATCCCCGTCAAGTCTGTTAGCCTAAGCCTAAAAGCAGCTTCTGTCCTTACATTTCCAGGTGGATTATTAAGCTTATCCTTAAGTGTCTGTATTTAATTGGTGTATTAATGTGTAATTGTTTTAAAAACTGGATATTAAAAATTAAGTTAAAACTTTGTAATAGTCAATTAATTTTTTGTAAACTTGAAAGTGTTCTAAAAAGTCTGTTAATTAAAAAAAAAAGCAAAACCTAAAAATAAAGAAAAAATTAAGTTAAAATTCATTGTTTCTGTTTTATAAATGACACAGTCTTAAATTTATCACATATAATTACGTTTTTATATTATTGGTGAGGTATTCTGTATATGTATATACATTATAGTACCTGATCTTTTTAGCGTTAGAACTAAAAATGGGCATCTGTTTCGTAGGTATGTTCTACATCACAATTTGAAGAACTTGGGACTGTGTAAGTATACTTAGCCAGCATTTTAAAGAGAAAGTTTTCATGATTTTTCAGAACATGCTTGAATATTTCAACGAGTTTCTTCTATGTCATTAACTTTCTCATTAAGTAGGAATTGTAGTCCAGAGGCCCATAAGCAAAGTCTCTGTTTGGTATAATAAAACATGGGCCCTTTAAGTGCTTTCAGATAATTGGAGACTTTATCCTTTACAAACCCTTCAAATCCATTTTCTAAAATACTCTTTCTGCTTGTTTAGACTGGTTTTATGGTTTTTTTCCCCCAAAAAAACAAAGTATGCAATTTTTGTAAAGAGAGTTTAGAATTATTTCAAGTTGAAATTATTTTAGTATTTGAAAGAATATCTTTGAATTAACCTGATGCTAATTTTAACCATAATTTTGATAATGAATATTTACTCTTTCTGTAAAAGTAAATTGTTTTGGGGAAAATGGTATCTGCTGTTAATCAGGTATGCTGTGCAGAGTAGTAAAAAATACTGCATTTGATTAGCATAAGAGGTATCAGTCTTTGTAGATATTTGCCTTTGAAAATTTTTTATCTTATAAAGTCTGTTCTCTTAAAGTAAGTCAGTTTACAGTGGTGGAAAGGGTACCTCGAGTTTTTCTTTTGGTCCCTCTAGAATTACCTTTAAGAGATTTTGCTTTGATGTGATGTCATCAGTCTTTATTGATGTTTAAGAAGTAGCCTAATAATCTGTGTCTTTAGAAGTAAGATATTGAGGATATATATTAGGTCATTGCCTTCAGGAAGACAAAGGAGGTGCCTCTATTCTCGGCCCTAAGATTGCTCATTTGTACAACGAATTGTTTACCTTGTGGGTATTGTGTTACTGTCCAGGTGCTTTTGTCACTCTTGGTAATAGATTAGAATATGATTGTGGCCTATTTATAGTAAGTATATAGATCTTTAAAGTATGTAATTTTAGATTTATTGTTACTTCACATTTTTTCTTAAATCACTAGAGTGTTTTGTAGGGGAAGCAGTTTTAGGTTTACATAAAAAATTTAGAGAAAAGTATAGACTTCCCATATACCTCCCTCCACTATGTCCCTTATTATTTACATCTTGTATTAGTGGTACATTTGTTACAATTGATGAACCAAGATTGATATATTGTTATTAAAGTTCATAGTTTCCATTAGGGTTCATTCTTCGTCTTGTACATTCTATGGATTTTCAGGAATGTATAATATATATCCATTTTTATAGTATCGTAAAAAAATAGTTTTGCTATCCTAAGTCTCTTTCCTGTTCTCCACCTACCCCTTCCTCCGTCCCTCCCCTCCCTCCCTTCCCACCTTCCCTGTCTTCCCTCCCCCAGCTATTTGGCAGCCTCTGATCTTTTTATTGCCCATAATTTTGCCTTTTCCAGAAATGTCATATGATTTGAATCATACAGTATGAAGCCTTTTCATATTAGTTTCTTTCACGTAGTAATACGCATTTAAGATTTGTTGTTTCTTTTTAGTTCTTAATCCCACTCTTTGTGTATGCATTTTTGTCATTTTTCTTTCTTTCTTTTTTTTTTTTTTTAATATTTTGTTTATTTTTAGAGAAAGAGGAAGGGAGGGAGAAAGAAAGGGAGAGAAACATCAATGTGTGGTTGCCTCTCACTCCCCCAACTGGGGACCTGGCCTGCAACCTGGGCATGAACCCTGACTGGGAATCCAACCGGTGACCCTTTGGTTCACAGGCTGGCACTCAATCTACTGGGACACACCAGCCGGGAGGTTTTTTGTCATTTTTCAAGTAGACCTAATAAACATGTTACAATTCTAGATTAAGATGGGATAAAAATAATACTCAACTCAGCAAATATTTCAGACCCTATTTTGTGCCTTCTGACGGTAGGAATACTGAAATGGCTAAAATGGGTTTCTGCCTGAGGAAATATATAGTTAAACAGATCATTTAATATTGTTAAGTGTTATGCTAGAGAAGTCTGTGTTTAAGGTAACGAAGGAAATTGGGATTCACGTGGACTGTATATAAAGCAAGACATATCTATGATCGATTAGGGAGAACCAGATTAAATTATATGTAGCATCTCTTCAGTACAAAGGTTTTGGAATAAAATTGTATTTCAGATTTAATCTAATTATGGCTTTCATTTTAAATTTTCCTCCTAGATAAAGCCGTACTTGCTTAAAAACTGTTAAGTATGAAATAAATTGTAGCCGTTTTAAAATGTACTTGACTTTGAGTTGAATAATTCTGGAAATAATTGTTTTTTAAAGCATTTATAAGTTGGTGTAACATGGGAAGAAAGCTGATAGGCATTGTTTCTGCTATCTTTTTTTATCTTACAGATGATAATGGAGTCTGGTTGTCCTTTTTTATGTGTATAACTAAATATAAGGTCTTTGTAAAAATTCTAGGTTGAAAGAAAAGGAAAATGAAATGAAGAGAGTAGAAAGTATCCCAAAAGAGAGGGAGAGTGATCTTTCTAGCAAAACGAAGCTGCTACAGGTAACTATGCTTACTTAAAATTAATTGTGTGAATTACTGTCTTTGGATGTTTTTGAAACAATTTTAACTACTACAAAAAAAAATAGAATACAGAATGATTCTCCCTTCCACCTAGCTTCTGGGTCTCATTCCTCAGAGATCACTTATTATCATTTTGAGAATGTGCTCACGCACAAGTGTGTATGTAACCAAGCAAACTGGGGCTTGGCCACGTGGTACCTTGATACAGGACCCAGCAATTAGTGTTGAAGAAAACAGGTTTTTATTTACAGGTTTTTAAACTCAGCGGTGCTGAGAGCACTCCTCAGTGCCCTGTTCTGTCACAAAACCCAGCACTTCCCTTGCTACCCAAAAGGCATGCCCAGCAGTTCCCCATATCCTTATCTGTTCTTAAGCTGGTTGCTCATGCGGATCTCTATCCTCTTTGGACAATAAATGCTCCAAGTGTGTTTCAGAGTTCCCATCCACTGCCGAAGCTCTCTCCTTCAGGATCTGGGGTACATTGTCCTCAGTCTCCTTGTGGTGGTTCAGGAAAACATGTGCGTTTTTCCTAGGGCAGCAGCACAGCTATTGCCATTGTTACACAAAGTATCTTAGCGAATCACCCACGCCCCCTCCCCCCAATTGAGGTTTGTGGGGAATATGCTCTGCTACTTTTGGGGACCTCTGCTGTGTACCCTGTTACACGCATACTTAATTGTTTTTTATATTTAACCATCCATGTGTATTTTGCTGTCTCTCCCCCATTAATAATGTTTTTGAGATCTTTGCACATAAACACTTTTCTTTTACTTTTAATGGCTTTATGGCATAAAGCTTTTATGGAATTTTGTTTTATGGTTGTGTCATCCTAGTTTATGGATACCTAGATTATTTACAGTTGTGATTCTTGTTACAATAATTCTACAGTGAATATCCTTGCACATAAATCCTCAATACTGTTGCTAGTATATCTGTACCTAAAATTCCTAAAAGTGAAATTATGGTTCAGAGGTTTCTGCAGAGGTTTTTTAGTTTCCTTTTTGAAAGAGATAGTTAAAACAGAAAATTAGTACATCCTCACGTTCATGCAGTTAATGTTGAAAGCACTTACAGAACATTCGTTCAAAGCGATAGCAGATTTTAGAAGCCTGCGTTGTCTCTGACTACCCATGTTCACATTTCGTACTCCAAGTGTTGGTTCTGTCATATTCCCATTCCCTCCCAAGTAGGCTCATGTAAATTTGTTGGATAATACTGAATTATCCTCAAAGAGTATTTTTACTGATTTACATCCCCACCAGTTGAGGGGTATTTCGTTTTCATCCTCTCCAGCACTGACAAAGATGAAAACATTTGGTGTTATGCTTGGTAGATGTCAGATTGTTTGGATTAGCATTTGATTGTGAGGGGTGTTAAGCACTCCTCCTTTGTATATGAGTTGGCCTTTAATTTTTCCCACATTTTTTCTCCAGGTTAACTTTTCTTACTGATTTCTACAATCCTTTTTAATGTAAGGGAAATTAACCTTGGCATGTGTGAGGTGATTTGTTTGCTTAAGTTTTTCTTTTTACTTCATTTGTGTTTTTTTCCCTCCTTTTGGAAATTTAAAACTTTTATGTACAGTGAAAGAATAATAGTGAAGTAATAGTAACAGTGAAGATTTTATTTAGCACTCAGGAATTTGTACATGTTTTTATTAAAATTACTTGGTGACATATAGAATATACGTAATTTTTACCTTTGGTGTTGTCTTAATTTTGTGTGCACCAGTGCTGGTAATTCTTTGAGTTTTAAGTCTTGGGATGAAAGGTATCTCTCATGGTGTGATCATAGAAACATTTCCCGTATTTCTAATACCTTTACGATTTATTTTTGTTTAGATGTTTTATCCTTAGGTACTTTGAGTAAGTTAAGAGAATAACATTTCAACTTAAAACAAAGGCTAGCCACATTATTAAATAATCCGTGGTTGTTTTACCTCAGTAGTTCGGCCCCCCGGGGGCCCTTGAGCAATATTGGAGACGTGTGTGGTGGTCACGGCCAGTGGAGGGCCAGTGTCGCACCTAGTGGGTGGAGACCGTGGGTGCTGCGAAATGTCCTCAGTGCGCGGGACAGCCCCACGGCAAAGTAGCATCTAGCCCAGTGTGTCACTAAAACTTGCCCTGCTGATTTGAAATGCCACCGGCTCTAAATTCTTACAGGTATTTGGGTCTGTATCTGGATTCTATTTTCTCCTATTGAGACATACCCACTTTCAGGCTAGTACTAAGTAATTTCATTATTTTCTAATTAGGGATTATTATACCCTCTTAAAGTTTTTACTATTTTAGAGTTTTCCTGGCTTACATGATATATGTTTCAAAAGTTTATACAGAAAATAAAAATCTCTGTTCAGGTATTGATGTTTAATTTTTGTTTAAATAGGAGGTACAAGATGAAAACAAATTGTTTAAATCCCAAATTGAGCAGCTTAAACAACAGAACTGCCAACAGGTAGGTACTGGTAGGTGACTTGCCATTGATTTATATGGTGAAAAATTATATAACCCATGGTGGTTTACAAGTATTCTTACCATTTTCCTGTTCATTGAGAACAAGGTATGTGTCATTTTTATTTATGTGTTTATCAAGTTTCCTGAGAACCAAAGCAATTTGCTGTGCCATATCCAAGATAAAATCTATAATTTATAAAATATGCACAAATAATTTTGATCTGTATTCCAGATCTGCTATGTATCTGTGTGTGTGTTTTCAGATCTTCTAGAATTTTTTTTCAAGCAAGTCAATTAAAATCCCATAGAGGTCAGTTTTAATTTATGTGTATGCCCAGCCACTCCTTACCGCAAATGAAACATCAATAATTGGAGAGAAATGAAGAAATGTGTAATATTATAAGTAATAGTTTACCATTCTTTGAAATACTTTTTTTGAAGTATAATTCTGCTTGCTTAAAATAAAAAAATTTTAAACATGTTATCAAAATATCCTTTAAATTAATTTATGAACCTATATGAATAAACTAAGAAAGCATTTTGAGGGGCAAAAAAATTAGTTCCTGTTGACAAGCATATAGTAGTTTAATTTGAGATATTGTAGTTATCAAGGAATAAATGTATGTGAAGGGCTATATACCTTTATATATTATATAAAATCTTTTTGTTACAGGCAAGTTAACTGTAATTTTTCTTTTGACTTCATTTATGGTATTTTTTGACTTTTGGAAGCTTAGTGTAGTCAAATAGAAAATACACAGTGTGAAAATTTTGAGGTATTAACTCATCCTTTGCACCTCGTGGGAAATTGATAAATATTTGTTAAAGAGTTTAAGTATGTAGTAATTGTGATGTTTTTATTTAGGACTCAGTACTTTTTATACATTTGTACTTGTTTTTATTAAAATTATTTGGTGACATATAGAATATATGTAATTTTTACCTTTGGTGTTGTCTTTATATCTGAGAAGAGGCAAGTTTTTAAAGTCTAGAAAGCTTTGTTTTGAAATAACATTTAACTCTTTTAATAGGCATCTTCTTTTTCCCCACATGAAGAACTATTAAAAATGTAAGTAATAATTTTGATTCATAATTTGGGAAGTAGTAACTTTCTGTGTACTAAATAGTTCTAAAATAAGCAATTTAATATAACTGCAAATGGTCACCCAATTTTTACATTTCTATTTGGGTTTTTGAACTGCTAGTAGAGTTTAGTATGCCTTTGGCTGAGCTAATGTACCTTTTTATGGTATTTTTAGTTCTTTGAACATTTTATTTAGATTTTATTTTTTGGCCATTCAGAAGATATCAGTCAAATTAAACTATACTTTTTGAAGGCTTTACTTACTTAACCTAAATATTCACATTTATTCTTCTATCAAGGTGGAATTAAATGAAGAACATTTTGGCTTAGCTTATGCATTTTTAAAAAATCTTGTAATCTTTATGCTTGTTCTCTTTTAAGGACACGGTTTTTTTAACTGAGAATTTTTATCGTTGGCCTGTATTTTTCTGTAAGAAACTACATACATTTAAAGATAGGCATGTTTCAACATGTTAAATGTCAAGCATATTAATTAACAGATGATATAAGTATCTAAATGTTCTTTCATTATGACTTGTTTACAAAGTTGGTGGTTTACTAGTTTAGAATTATTTCCTGTAAAATTGAATCTTGAGTTTGACCATATAGAGCAAGGGTAGACAAACTTTTTCTATACATGGCCCAATGGGGAATATTTTAGGCTTCGTGGACCACATAGATCTGTTTCATGTATATGTATATGTACATATTATTTTTCAAAAACGTACAATCAACTCTTGGCTGGAGGACTATACAAAACCAGACTTAGAGCTTTAGTTTGCCTACCCCTTATATAGAGCCTGATTCTTAGGGAAGAGCTATTCAACATTTGTAGTGTAACCTGTTACTCAGGCTGCTCTCTAATATAACAGGATTGAGTTGTGACTTTTTGCCATTGCTTTCTTCATTTCTGGGAAATAACTAACTCATTAAACAGAACCAGAAAAACAAGAACCTCGTTGACCATTAGGAAGATGACAAGGGAATACCTACCCTGCATTAATAGTGTACTTTTATTGTGGGTTAGCCACTTTAAAAAATTCACAACTGATTTTATTACCTTCTGGAAAACAATAATATATTTAAGAGAGTGCTTCTACATCAATTTTACTCTTCTGAGAATAGCTACTTTACTACCCCAGATAAAAATAGAAATAACTACAACTGCAGTAGTTCATGTATTCATGAACCATTTTTTCAGGAGATGATTTCACTTTAATGAAATTTCAGTTAAATGTCAGCATGTCCTATTGTAAAAATTTATTTAAAAAATTATTTCTGAAAGTAATAATTCATGGCTAGGCTTTCTATGGTAATAGTAGCTAAGCTTAAAGAGTTTGCTTATTGAGGTAGTGAATTTTTCAAAGCATCATTTACTTGCTATTTTTATTTTGTGGTAACAAATATTATGCTCACTGTTTACCTCAAATACTGCTTTATGTATTTATGTTCTGGTTTAGAATTTCAGAAAGAGAGAAGGAAATAACTGGTCTCCAGAATGAGTTAGATTTTTTGAAGGATGCTGTTGAACACCAGAGGAAGAAAAATAATGTAAGCATATCTTTATTGGAATAAAGCTTTTCTTTTTAGTTGTTTACTGAAATATCATGGTTGAGAATTTTTAAAAAATCTTTTACTTTAGATTTTTCTTTATCTTTGTAAGTACTATTTTGTGTGTAGCTTTTTGGGGGAGGATTATTGGGGTAATTTTATTGGAGAACAAATTTTTTTAAATGAATAAGTGAAAAGACCAATTTGTATACTTCTGAATAGTATTTAAAATACTGAAGCTATAATTATTACAGCTTCAGATTAATTTTTTAATTAAAATATAGTTGACTTTCTATTGAACTTTTATTTGGGAAAATTATTCCTTTAGTTCAACATTTTAAAATCAAGGTATTTCCTCTTTGTAAACTAAAAGTAATGCCAATATTCAAATGAAGTATTTTCAGTAATTAAATCTTTCAAAGTTTTCTGGAACCTCCTTTTTTTTAACTGAGGTGGTTCAAATTTGGGGAATTAAGCATGTTAGGACCTGAATACTTTTAGGCTGAAATGGGAAGGGATAGTGCTCTAAGAAGTGTAAATCTTGATACTCTTACTAAAGATAAATAGTGAATTAAGGTGAATTTCTTCAATTCTCTATGACCAGGAAAGGTGACACCTGTGAGTAAAATACAAACATTTTTGGTAGAGAAGGAATTTTTGCACAAAAAAGTATGATTGCTAAGACTTAAGGAAGGTTAAAAATGTTAATGAAATCTAAGGGGATATTGATAGTAAATTGACGTGTTTCCTAACGAAGTAAAATTTTTCAAAGTTCGAGTTAATTATCAATTTAACAAGTTGAAATGTCCCTGCACCTCTGAGTTTGTCAAAATTAGGTATGGGAATTGCCCTCATGTATTCGTGTAACATTACTAATAGCATTGTTACTAATGGCGTCGCTTGGCCACAGCACCTGAATCGATTTTGCCCATATACTGCTAACATCCTAACTTGTGTTTTATTATTGGGATTCTGAGATAAAGAGGGCACAGTAAATGCCATTCTAATGCAGCAGCAGCAGCAGCAGCAACAGCAGCAGCGCTGGAGGCATTGATGTGTATGAAAGGAGCCAGGACACTGGAGGCAAGCAGATTGCTAGTTCTGCCACTTCATATGTTGTGTACACTTGACCTAATTTTTTAAACTATCTGAGCTGTGGATTCCCCATCTATACAGTGGGAATAAATGCCTCTTAGGGTTGTTGTGAGGATTGAGAATTTATGTGAAGTGCCAAGTGCAGTGTTTGTAACATAAGTAAGCATTCAATAAATGGTGGTTATTGGCTTTTCATTTTTTGTTTTTAATCTGTTTGGATTTCTAAATCTGAAGAATGGCTGACATAGAGCAGTTTCTTGTATTTTGTTAATGAAATGCTTGTTAAACGAGATCTTTCAGAGTTCCGTTTCCAATGACCTCTGTTTCTCTTCCAAGAGAATGCGTTTTATAGCCTTCCTGCCTCCTGGTTTGCCTGGATCAAGTAGCTCACACAGTTCATGTCAGGTTGCTTTATGACATATACATTTGACCATGCCAAGAAAGATACAGAAGCACTGTGAGTTACTATGTCATTCCTAGGTAGACTTGAAATGTGTTAATTCAGTAAAACATGTGGAGAAAAAAATTATTAAGCTGCAGTGGAAAGTCCTATGAGTGATACAAGTCCTTGTTTAAAAGTCACATGTAAAGCTTTTTGCATTCTTATGTATTGGCTTTGTCCTTAACCCTTTAATACTTGGTGTATCTGAAATCATATTTATAATCTTGGTATGTGTGTTTACTTTTCAATGCTTTCTTCTTTGTCACATGTGCACAGTAACTACTTTAAAGCTGGCATATTTGGCGTGAATACTAAAACATGTGAAGTGGGCATCTTTATTTTCTCATTCAAATTTCTAAACATTGCTTTTTATTTTTTGCTAATATACATATTTTTCCATTGAAATAATTTTGCAGTAACCAGCATTTAAATGCAGTGCAAAATACTGATGAAATAAAAAGCAAAAATCTTTCAATAATGGATAAACTGAAACCATTCTTTCTAAAAATGATTAGGACCTTCGGGAGAAAAACTGGGAAGCAATGGAAGCTTTGGCATCAACTGAAAAAATGCTGCAGGACAAAGTGAACAAGACTTCCAAGGTTGTAATGCTAACTCCTAGAAGCAAATCCATTGAACAGTGAAAATCTGCAGCTTGTCTTAAAACAGACTAAAGCATTTAATTATACTGCAATTTAAATATAAAATCTTATCCATCCACATTTATCATCTCTGCCATCTCTGCTTTTTTCATCTACTCCATGAAGCTTTAATTTTGGGCATGCTGGTTTGTTGTGATTACCTGATTGTTTAAGCTTTGGTGATTACTGCTTTTAAACTGAAGAGTCTCAGGAGAGCTGTGCCTCCCACATGAGCGCCTGTGAGATAGACAGTGTGTGCCTGTTGCGTTGGTTGTTAAAACTCTGATGAAAATCCTGAGCCAAAAATATCACACTGAATTAAGAAGTACATTCAGATGCCTAGGATGCACCTACAATAATGCACAATAAACTCTCCTAGGTTCTTTGAGGCACCCCAAAATGCTCACATAAGGTGCAAAATAATACAAGTCTTAAAAGTGCAAGGAAGGGATCACTTCTTGGTATGTTATTGGGGGATGGTTCCTTACAAGAGAGGGAAATAAAATTAAACTTTAGGTTTTGAAGTGGCTGGGTAGTAATGATACCTGCGTTATGTTTGGTATGGAGTATTAATATAAGGGGTAATTCTCTTGACCAGAGTATGTATAGTACTCCTGAAACATCTCTCCCTGTCTTCAGTGTGGTACAGGATATTCTCCCTGAGCTCAAGTTGTCCATGGGTTTGAAGATTTCTAATGAATTATAAATAAGGAGAAGTCGTTTTTAAAGATTGTGAGAATTGAATGTGCCAGATTAGTCAAGCGTTTTGAAAATTCCTACCAAGAATAAATGTGGAATAAGTAATACTGAATTTTACAGATGGGTTAATGAAGCTCATTAATTATGTGATTCAGTTCAGCATTCTATAAGTATTTTGTGTGCCCAGGTAATCTGTTGAATTTTAAATGTAAGTCTTAGTGACATTTGAAGGATTTTTTTAAAGTAGGGTTTTAATAATTTTTTTAATCATTATATGTTTATAGTTACATTTCCTTTCATGTAATGGAAATTTACTTATATACTTATCTACCTGGCCCTAATTTTCACTAAAACCTAAACTGGAGACAGCTGGCAGATGTTGGGAGCATAGAAATCTAGACCAGGGAACAGAAAAACCTAGCCCAGGGAGGGGATTGTTTCGTTGTGAGCAGTTGCAGTCAGTGCTGTCAGCAGTGGGGGTCCTGGCAGAGTTTCTGGTTGTTTTTAAAACTTTGTTTTTCATGGTTAAGGGCTGCATTTTAGCTTTTATTTTGATAATAAGAGTGGGTATCTAGGAAGTACTAATTTCTTAATCATTCTGCAAGAAGTTGCTTGCTGCCTGTCATAGGCATTCTGGCATATTATGGTTCCAAAAGAAAGCTAGGGTTTGTCCATGCTTCAGCATGTGTTTGGTGATGAGTATAAGAATTATCTGCATTTCAAAACTTACCACCAAAGTGCATGATGGCTTCTTTCATAGCTAGTAATCTACAGAGAATAGAATTTACAATCCTTCTCTATTTTAATGGAATTTAGTCCTCAGCATAGGTGTAATGTGGTACTGATTGACCCAGAATCACAAGTTGTGCTGTATAGAGTAAATATTCTTGAGGAGCTACTCTAAATGTTAGGTTTCCAAGAAAGATACTTTATATATGTTACACTTAGGTTAAGATAGTAAGGAAATTATAATGATGCAGTTTTCAATTATCGAATCTCTTCTAGATGTTACAGAGGAAAGGAAATTGTATCCACAACCAAACTATTTTGTCAGATGAAAACTTTTTAGCTAAAATTGTTAATACAAACTAAAAGTAACTTCTCATCTTAATGCCTCTTGGTTAAAAGTTAGACACTTTTCTTTAGATTCTTTTCCCTCGGGAAGTTTTCGAAAAAACATTGTTTCACAGTGTCTCTTTTCCTAAGTGTTTTTCTTTAGATGCTGCTCTGCCATTTTTATGGTCAAGTGGTAAAAAATGACCTCTTAATTGTCTCTAAATTGGCAGTGAAGCATTGTTCTTGAATGAGTATACCATATTTTGTGCAGTTAGGTGGGTGTATTCCTGAGAAATAGTAGACTTTATTGAATTATTTAAAATACTCCATTAAAGGATCTCTTTTTAAATCCTGCCACTAATCCTGAATAAAGTAACAGCTTTTTGTGTGTAGAAAATATGATTAATCTCTAGTTTTTTATTGTGTGACTTTAGATTTTCATGTTATTAGATTTTCTTGAAGTGTATGCATCTTAAACCTGTAATACATTTCAAAGACGACATTTAAATGGGTGGGGAAATAGCGTTGAGATCTTGCTAGCTTGCTTGTCTTTTGCCATCTGGTGAACTTCACAAATGTTTTGACATGATTTTTTTGGCTTAGTTTAGATGTGCATTTTTAGCTTTCATTTTTTATCTTGTAGATAGTTTGAATATGGGATTTTTATTTTGTATGTGATCAAGCCTAATTTTGACAAACCATGGTTTTGAGTTAATTGATATCCATTAGACTTGGATTTGGATTTAAATTCACCAAATTTAGACATGCATTTCTAAGACTTAAACTTTAAATTTATAGCTGACAGAGTCCATACACAAGTGTCAGAACTAGTCTTCATGATTGATGCTTGGCATTGGTGACATCATATGACATCAATTTCTTCTCCTTTTTCCCATGTGCACCACCCATCAAATTATGGTTTTTTTGTTTGTTTGTTCAGCCTAAGTAGTGTCACCTGGCCTTGAAGCTGGAGATAATGAAAATTATCATTTTAATCCCCTGGCAGTATAGTCTGTCAGTGACCCATGTTTTCATAGAAATTTGCCAGTCAGTAAGCCTCAGTTCTGTCGCCTAGATGCATACTTTCTACATGTAGTTTGTTTCAGCTATAGAAAGTGGTTTTTGTACGTGCAGTTTAAGGTTTTAGCTGCAGGAAATGTATTTTGTGTTTTGGGTTTTACTTGGTTTTGGAAGTGTTCCTGGAGGGAGAAATCAGTTGATTATTTCTAATGGCAAGGAAAATGTCTCTGTAGTCAGATATGGCCTTGGCTTGATTAACATAAGACATGATTTGTTATTTAGGGGGCTCTAGAGATTTTGTAGATTTTTTTATGGAAGCATTTTTACATTTTAAAATGGGAAAATTTTGATATTTGTCTGTAATTAAGATGAGTTTTGAAGACATTTTGGCTTTCTCCTCCCCTAGAGCTTAAAAGACCTTACCTTGTTTTTTGTTTTCAATTTTATAATCTTGTAAGTTTGATTCAATCTTTTGCTTTAGGAAAGACAGCAACATGTGGAAGCTGTTGAGTTGGAAGCTAAAGAAGTTCTCAAAAAACTATTTCCAAAGGTGTCCGTTCCTTCTAATTTGGTAAGATTTATCTATTATTTTTTCAAAACATGGAATTTTTATCACCCTTCAAGGAAGTTGTGAAGAAGTTGCATTTGCAATTTGCACTTGGTTTCAATAGTGCATCGATTCCTTATTCTTTTCCATTTTTAACCTAGGGTGCTTTTAGGTAGTGAAAGTCAATAACTTGATTCAAAACTTATTTGTGTTTACTTAGCTGATACTTTTGTTGTATCCCTAAACTTTATTTTTTTAATTATATTTTATTGATTATGCTATTACAGTTGTCCTGACTTTTCCCCCTTTGCCCCCCCTCCACACACAACCACCTGCTCCCTCAGGCAATCTCCCTACCATTGTTCATGTCCATAGATCATGCATGTGAGTTCTTTGGCTACTCCCTTTCCCGTACTGTACTTTACATCCCCATGGCTATTCTGTAACTACTGATTTGTACTTTTTAATCCCCTCACCTCTTCACCCATTCACCCCTGCCCCTCTCCTATCTGGCAACCATCAAAACATTCCCTGTATCTATGATTCTGTCTCTGTTCTTCTTGTTTGCTTAGTTAGTTTTTAGATTCAATTATTCATAGATACGTATGCTTTGCTATTTTGTTATTTAAGAAAAAGAAGAAGATTACAACTATGAATAAGTCCTTTTAACAGTTCATATAATAATGGTTTGGTAATGATGAACTCCTTCAGTTTTTTTCTTGTCTGGGAAGCTCTTTATCTGTCCTTTGATTCTAAATGATAGCTTTGCTGGGTAGAGCAGTCTTGGTTGTAGGCGCCTGCTTCATGACTTTGAATATTTCTTGCCAGTGCCTTCTAGCCTGCAAAGTTTTTTTGGAGAAATCAGCTGACAGTCTTATGGGCACCCCTTCATAGGTAACTAACTTCTTTTCTCTTGCTGCTTTTTAAAAATAAGATTATTTATTTATTTATTTTTAGACAGAGAGAGAGGGAGGGAGAGAATTATCAATGTGTGCTTGACTTTCACACACTCCCTATTGGTGACCTGGCCTGCAACCCAGGCATGTACCCTGAATGAGAATTGAACTGGCGACCCTTTGGTTCCCAGGCTGGTGCTCAGTCCACTGAGCCACATCAGCCAGGGCTTTCTCTTGCTGCTTTTAAGATTCTCTCTTTATTTTTACCTTTGGCATTTTAATTATGATGTGTCTTGGAGTGGCCTTTTTGCATCCATCTTGTTTGGGACTCTCTGTGCTTCCTGGACTTGCATGTCTATTTCCTTCAACAAATTAGGAAAGTTTTCTTTCACTTTTTTTTTTTTTTCCAAATAGATTTCCAGTTTCTTGCTCTTTCTCTTCTCCTTCTGGCAGCCCTATGATGTGAATGTTGGACCTCTTGAAATTGTCCCAGAGGCTGCTTATACTATCCTCATTTTTTTTTTTTGATCCTTTTTTTCTTATTATTCTGCGTGGTTATTTTGGTTCCTTATGTTCCAAATCATTGATTGGAATATCAGCTTCATCCACTCTATTGTTTCCCTGTAAATTGTTCTTTATTTCAATTAGTGTATTCTTCATTTGTGACTGGATTTTTTTTTTTTTTATGCTGGTCTCGTCCTCAGTTTATTACTAGTGTTTTGAACTCTGCATCTGATAGATTGCTTATCTTCATTTCGTTTAGCTCTTTTTCTGGAGTTTTGATCTGCTTCATTTGGGCCATGTTTCTTTGCCTCATTTTGGCAGCCTTCCTGTGTTTGTTTCTATGTGTTGGGTAGATCTGCTTTGACTCTGTGTCTTGGTAGTATGCCCTAATTTAATTTAGGGTTTGTTCTGTTGGGTCCAGTGGCACAACCTCCCCTATTATCCAAGCTAAGTACCCAAGGTGCGCCCTTCATGTGGGCTGAGTACGCCCTCCTCTTGTAGTTGAGCCTTAGTTACTGTTGGCAGATCAGTGGGAGGGATTTACCTAGGCCAGTCAGCTGTAAGGACTGGCTGTGACCACTGATCACCACCCTCTACCTTCCATGAAGGATCACCTGCGTAGGGGCAGGATGGTGGTGCTCCGACTAGGTTTGTAGCTGTCCACTGAGTGTGCTGGCCCTGAGGTTTCCCAGGTGATGCAGGCCATCATCAGCCCCCACCTGTGTTTTGCCCAGGGCACCTTGCCTGAGTTGTAAAACAATCTGAGATGGCTGCTACTTGTGCTGGGCTTGGAGAGTTCTGGGCGAAGCCAAGCTATGAATCTAAGCTGGCTGTTGCTAGTGCTGGGCCTGGGGCTCACTGAGGCCAGCTATTGCTTGTTTGATAGGATTTAGGAAGTTGTGAAGCATGAGCCAACACCACCCATTCACTTGGAAAAGCAGCGTGGGTATGCTGGAAGTTGGGTGGGGCAGAAACCTTGGGGATCTCCAAGGCAGGCCAAACAGTGTTAGGCAGGTTGATGGAGTCTCAGATATGGCAACGGCCTGCCAGCTCTGTGGGAGGAGGGTTAAGAAAAGGTACAATGGCCTCTGTTTGCCTTGATGCCAGACACTTCAGCCTCTCCCTGTATACCACTGGTGCCCTTCAAGCTGCCACCAGGTGCTGGAGCCCAGAGGGAGTGAGTCTTAGCAAGTGAGTCTATGTGTGGGACTTTAAGAGGAACTGCTTGGGGGTTCAGCAGTTTCCTCTGCAGACTCAATCTCTGCTGGTTATCGCAGCCAGTTTTGGAGACTTTTCTTCCTGGCACTGGAACCCTGGGCTCGGGACCTGGGGGGCACTGGTGTGGGGCTAGGACTCCTTCTCCAGAGATAATCCCTCCCAAATTTTTAGCCACCACATGTGGGTGTGGGACCAACCCATTCAGCTGTACCCTTCCTATCAGTCTGGATGGATGTGGTTTCTTCAATTCTGTAGTTGTCAGATTTCTATTCAACTCAATTTCTGACTGTTTCAAGTGATGGTTATTCTATATTTTGGTTGTAATTCTGATGTGGTTGTGCAAAGAGGCGAGCTGTGTCTGTCTGCACTGCCATCTTGACGGGGCGTCCTAATAAACTTGAAATATGAGATATTAATTAGAAGATAATAAATACCATATTTGGGAAAGAGTGATTTCTTAATGGGTAATAAGCCAATAATGTTCTTAATGGCTTTATTCAAAAGAAAATTTAATTGAAGTGATTGCTCCTTAGTTTTAGGAACACTTTATGTTTTAATTAAATACATAATACCATGAAGCAAGCTCATTTCATTTCAAAACTCAAGATTTTGATCATCTGTTAAGGTCTTCAAGTAAAAGTCTTGAGGATAACATAGAACAACTTCTTTTACTTAAGGTTATGTGTGTTTTAAGTGGGAGGGAAGAGTTGCTTTGATTCAGACAATTAATATATTGAATATTTGAGGGCAGAGAAAGCTAGTGTAAGTATATATAGTTTTCTAAAATGCTGATATAGATCTTTTGTTTTAATGGAGAATTGTATACATACTCAGAAGTAGAGAGAATAGCATAATAAACCTGATATACCAAATATTCTGCTTCAACCATTCTTAATACACAGTGTGAATCCATAATACATGCCATCTTGTTTTACCTCCTATGCACTTCCAGATTATTTCGAAGGAAGCCAAGCATCAGAACATTTCCTCTATGTCTAAAAGATAAGGATTCCTTAAATAAATACTACTACATTTTTATAAAAATCCTTAATTTCACACATCTAGTCAACACATTTCTCTAATTGTCATGTCAGTTGTCTGTGTAGTTATTACTTCATGAAATAATTATTTCATGATTAGTAGTTTGTTTGTAGTTACTACTTATTGTAGTTTGTTTTAGTTAGTACTCAAGTAAGGGTCAACAAGTGATTGGTTTAAGATTATCTCTTAGATCTTTTTTTATTCCATGGGTTCACTTCTATTTGTTAGCAATCCCTACCCCCACCCCCTTAAAAAAGACAACCGATGGTTTTATATGCAGTTTCCCAGTCTGGATTTAAGCTGTCCAAGTCCTCGTAGTGAGTGCCATTGTGCTCCTCCGTCCTCTGTGTGTTCCACGAATTGGTAGTCGGCAGAGGCCTGACTGAGTCCAGGCCCGGTACTTCTGGAGCGGGGCGGGGTGGGGACAGGACGACTGCACAGGCGGCGTTGCGTGCTCCATCATCACGGGGGAGATCCGAACTACTCGACCTGAGGGAGGTTGTTTACAGGCTTTTAAGCGACTTAATTAGTTTTTCTGCTGACTTGTAGTTATATTGAATCTCCTAGTATTTGAAGCTAAATAGGATTTTCATAGTGTCCATTCAGTCTTGGTTCAAATCTATGATGTGAGAATGTAATTTTTTTTCTTTTTTAAAAAAGAAGAGGCTTTTTTATCTCAGTGCTGTGGCAAATATTATAAAGTTGTATCCTGCTATTGGGTGATCTCAACATCCAGGTTTTTTTTCATTTCCAATTCTTATTTGATACAGTATAGAGAATCCTGATTCAGCCATGTAAATGAAGCTTTAAATTACAGCAGTTAATATAAATTTCATGTGTTCTTTCTTTTCTTAGATTAAACTAAACCAAAGGCTTAAAAGAGGACTAAGAAGAAATTTGACTTAAAATAGCCAACAAATAAATACTATATCAAACTTTAAAATTTAGATAAGCATCAAAAATGTGGAATAATTTGTTCTGAAATTTAGAATAATGGCTAAAACCATAATATTTGCCTTATGTTTGCATCAGCTAATCTGTCAGCACAAATAGTTTTTGTTGGTTTAAACAAGTAAATGTTGGTGTATGCTTATCATTTCTCATGATTTTAAAAGCCCTTCATAATACATATTTATTTTGAAATTTTTTCAGAATCCTGAGAGCACCATCAGAGAATTTGTAATCCTCTGAATAGTTTATCTTCAGTTAACTTTTAGTTTATAATCTCAGAATACTTGATTTTTGAGAAATGGTTTACCTGAAAAAATGTCTAGAAAAGTTATGCATTCTAGATTTTCTCTGTTTTAAAGATTGAATCTGTTAGTTGTTGCATTAGTAAGTGGGAAGGCTGGATTTGAGCCTGGACCATCTACCTGTAAGTTGCAGATAGCCTTGGTTTAGAGCGATAAGATTTCATTTTGATGTTAGTACATACATATATTTTTGGTGTTTGTTTTCAAGACTTGGTTTATCTACAATTTATGCATTATATTCTTTATTGAAATTTCCAGACAGTTGGTATTTGTCTGTGTAGCTTCCTTTTATAACCATATAATTTGTTTATTTAAAAATTTTTTACCTATTTTATTTAGATATTTTTGGAAATTGGTTCTTTCTGTACTTCTCCACAGAGTTATAGTGAATGGTTGCGTGGATTTGAAAAGAAGGCAAAAGAATGTGTGATTGGAACTTCTGGCTCAGAGGAGGTCAAGGTTAGTTTAAGATGTGAAGTACCTGTATTTTAACCATAAAAGAAGTAAATGAGAATTTGTCTTTATAAGCTTGGGAAAGAAGAAACATGTACTACTGTATTTTGCCATGAATAATGTACACTTTTTTTGACCAATTTTGAGGGAAAATAAGCGTGAGCATTATGCATGGGTATAATCATTACATACCATGGGTATAATGGCATAAAAGTCCCATGTATAATGTGCATGTGGGTGCACAGTACACATGGCAAAATACAATATTGTGAGTAGACTAATGGTTTTTTGAGAAATCATAAGGGCTGTATAAATTTTGGTGAAAATGCTGTAAGTCTTCCTTGCATTTGATTTGTATACAAAGTTAATGTTTGTCACTTCTTTAACTCTTGTATAACTCATTTCTAAAACTGAATATTTATCTCTTACTCTCTTTTTAGCCTCAGTTAAAAAGTAGAGCTCAGTTGAGGTAGGTAGGTAGAAACCGACTGGTTTGCTAGTGTGTACCCAAGTCCACCACTGCATTCAGACCCTGGATATGTTTTTATCCTTGACTGCTGAAATCTGGGAGCTTGAGTTCTCTTTGTTAAGTGGCATGATTAAAACCCCCTTTCCCATGTGTGTAGTGTAGGTATTATGACTTTACTTCACATGTGGATCTGCTTTGATTTTACCATTCAGCTAAAGAGTGGCAAGCCTGTTTATCATAAAATTGTGTAATGTATTTTGTAGTAAGCAGACTTGGAGAGTTTTATTAGCAAAAATCAAATGACTAAAAAGGTAATTGAACTTTATTTCTCCTTAAGAAAGTTGAAATGTTAGTGTTTCATTAGAAAATAGTTAAAAACTATTTGCCATAATATACCAATAAGTGCTGAAACAAATTAGAAACACAAAACTTTCTGGTAAAACTGGAGGATTTTTCTCTGTGTCATTCTCTGCAGGTTCTAGAGCACAAGTTGAAAGAAGCTGAAGAAACGCACACGTTGCTACAGCTAGAGTGTGAAAAATACAAGTCCGTCCTTGCAGAAACAGTAGGAAATAATTTTTAATCTACATTTCAGTTTCATTTTAAAATCATTAACTTATTCCTTAGTGGCTTAAACAGTTTATTTTAGCATTTGAACATGAATTTTTTAAAACAACTATACTTTTGTCCATAGGAAGGTATTTTACAGAAGCTACAGAGGAGTGTGGAGCAAGAAGAAAATAAATGGAAAGTTAAGGTTGATGAATCACAAAAGACTATTAAACAGGTATTTAAAAAGGAACAGTTTAGAGCAGTGATTCTCAAAGTGTGGGCCCTGGACCAGCAGCATCAGCATTTAAAAATGCATGCTTGGCTCTCACTCAGGACTTACTGAATCTGCAACTCTGTGGGGCCAGTAATCTTTGTTTCAAGAAGCCCCTCAAGTGATTATGGTGCCCCTGAAGATTGAGAATCGCCAGGTTAGGGTACAACTAAAGGGTAATGATAAAGAATGTAAAGTGCTTTGAAAGTTACAGAATGACTATGTGATAACATGAAGTAAAGAATTTGGGGTTCAAAGTGAGTTTTAAAACATTGTATTATGACTCATGATATAGTATTCAAGAACAAGTTAGTCCTTTTCTTCATGTACCTGACTGTTCTTGTGCAATCTTAATTTTTCTCCCACGTACTTGGGCGTGGTAGAGTGACATATGTTCCTCGCTTGTTTTCATGGGCCAACCGTGCGGAATTTAGGGATGCTGATGGTATTCATTGTTAATGCATTTGGGGATTAAGTACAGCCAGTTATCAGTTAATTATTTAAAAAGTAAGCTCTTCTAGAAGGGCCTAATATAATGGCATGCAAATGGGGGGAGTATGAATGCAATTTAAATCAAGTTAAATATGAGGCTCTCATTTTTAAGGTCTTTTAAAATTCAGTATGTATTTAATGAGATGCATTTCGAGACCCGAAGTGTCTAATGGTTTAAAATTCAAAAAGGTGGAAGCCTCTATATCCTTGGTGGTTTACTTGGTCATATAATTGTTTCACATTTCAGATGGAGTTGTCATTCACAGCTTTGGAACAAGAGCTAGAGCGAATGAGGAGAGAAAATAAAGATACTGAAAATGTATGTTATTCCATTGTTTGATTTATAACCTAGGGACTCATTTTAACCATTAAGGTTTTTCTTAAGATCTGTGTCTTAAGATTTCTTTGATCTATTGATGCAGTTGTTAGGCATTTAAGAACATTCTTTGTAAGTTCTGAGATGATACAGTTCTATATTCATGAGTGTCGTAACTCCATCATGTGGAAGATCATGAAAGGGAATCTTAAGTGTGCTAACTTTTCCTTCTTTGTTGCACTGCTAGCTGAGAAGAGAACGAGAGAATTTGGAAATGGAACTAGAGAAGGCAGAAATTGAACGGTCCACCTATGTCACAGAAGTCAGAGAGGTACATACAGTAGAATTTTTTCAACTTCGCTTCTCAATTTCAGTTTATAACAGAGATAAAATATTTCAGTATTAGTTGTTTGTGGCAAAGCTTCCAAGTAGCGTACATAACATGGGCTACCATAAGGAGATCAATCTTAAACTCTAAACTTCATTGCAGCTGAAAGATCTGTTGACTGAATTGCAGAAAAAACTTGATGATTCATATTCTGAAGCAGTAAGACAGAATGAAGAGCTAAATTTGGTAAGAAGCTTGTTCTCCACTGGGTATCCAGTAGGCTCTGGAAACACTTTTGTTGAGAGGTGGAGAAACCATCCAAACTTCTTCTCCTTGCTAACATCTTTAGCTTGGCATTTTTGTAAGTTTAAGATAATCTTCACATTCTGATGACTCCTAAGATGATCTTCCTTTTCTTGGTTTCTAAGATGATCTTTCTATTCTTAGCTCCTAACAATGGCATGTTTGGCTTGCAACTCTTTCTCAAAAATTTTTTCCATTTTTTATAAAACCTAATTTCTTGGGCAGCTAAATGAATAAAGAAATGAAATAAACTGATAAACACTAACTGACTTCTGAAGATTGTCTTCTCAAAGTTCTATAGTTAACTGGACCTTTTATTTTTTAATAACGAGGAAGATTATCAAAGGTTGCAGATGCATCCCATCCTCTTTATTCAAGGGCAGTAATCCACCCAGATTCTTATTTTAAATGGTCTTTCTATAGATAACACATAGATTAGCACATTCCCATGTGGTTGGTCTTCTGTGTTACGGTAGTGATTTATGGGAATAAGTTTTCACAATAGGGCTCTATGGGATGTACACATAGAGGTCCCACCTGACACCCACATCCTTATTTTTGAAATAAATTTTTATTTACCTACGTTTTACCTTAACTGAATCATTTCCGCTGCAGTGTGAGACTTGTTTTACACATATGTTCACTACACACTGTACAGGTCAGGACTGTGCGATGCCACAGTTACACGCCTTACAGTGTTGGTGCATTTCAGAAAGCGATTTCTCCCGCAGTTCTTGGAGATACTACTTTTAACTCTGGTGCTTCGTGGCTGACTCCAACAGTGTCATCAGATCCACAGGATTGTGGTTGCGTCTTCATTCAGCCAGGGGTTCTCTTTGTATTTTTTGCTGCTCAACTTCCGTTTAGAACTTACTTATTTTTTTAATTGCTTTGAGTTTGTAACCTTTATTTTAGTTTTTGTTTGTTTTATCAGGGAAACCGTTTCCACATTTTAAGATAAAATAATCTTGTTTGCCTGTACATATAGTGTGTGTTCTTGGGCCAAAGGAATAATCTCTGGTATATTTAATCAGAGTTAAGGAGCAAAAACTGAAGAAGTTGGGCATTTAAATAGAGTTCTAAAAATAAAGTTTCCAAATGGAATGTCTCCCATAATTCTCCCTCCGGTTCAGTGTGTCAGCATCTTGTATTTTCCCCTTGGGGTCTCCGGACCGGTTTGCAGTATCATGCCTGTGGGTGGGAGGCCAAATCAATGAGTTTGGTGAGTTTGAATAAGAAAATTACTTTTTTCGTCAATGTAGTCCATTTCCCTATTCATGTTTAAATCTGAACAGTTATCAAGAGTAGAGGCATTATATATTGTCACCAGAGTTTTAATTAAAGAGCTTCGTTACTATTTTGGAAAGCTGGTTATTGAGAAGTACATCTTAAGATGTTTCTTGTTCGTATTACTAGGCCAGCGTGGTCTCCCCCATCTCTTCAGGGACCTCTTAAAGGGTGCTCGACATTTAAATTTTTGAAGTTTTCAATGTACTGGATTTGTAATCTTCTGTCTATTGTCTTTTAAAGTATTACATAGTTGAATTTTCTTAACCATATAGGTCAAGAAAGTCTTTAAACACTAATTAGTAAAGTTTCCTGAGTACTTGCCTTTTAATTTGGAGTAATTTAAATATGAATGAACTACTTTATGAATAGTGAATAGTAACAGTTTTTGAAGGCATTTTACTAGAATTTGATACTTTTGTTTTTACATTTGCAGCTTTCTACTGTAAACTCGTTTGTTTCTATAGCTTTTCTTAAGTTTAGCTTTACCAGATGGCAACCTCCACTGCTTAGCTTTTCTGTGCATCAGGTGCGGCATATTGGCTAATCCACTGTGCATAACAACTGTTAGAGATTCCATTCTTTCTCATTCATTCTTCAGTCTTAGAGGTCTAAGCATAATCGAAGGAGGGCAAAAATAAAATTAATTATGGTGTTCCTTTATTTTTACAGTTAAAAGCACAGTTAAATGAAACACGCACAAAACTTAGAACTGAACAAAACGAAAGACAGAAGGTAGCTGGTGACTTGCATAAGGTAAGATGTTACATCATCATGCTGTGTTGTGCCTTGAATCTTAAGCAGACACTGCTAATTCTGCATTTATTGTTTTGCATTATTTAATTTGTTTATTAATTTAAACTGTTACACAGTTTTTGGGACTGAAACTTTTGGCTTGTTTTTTTTTCATTCTTTATTTAAAATTTTTTATTTTTGTTTTTAATTTTCCATTACCATTTTGTGCCCTTATACTCCCTACCCCCTGCAGTCACCACACTGTTATCCATGTCCATGAGTCCTTTTCCCTTTTTGCTCAGTCCCTCCACTTTATACCCTCCCCCCTTAGCTGCCATCCTGCTCTCTGTCCATAAGTCTGTCTCTGTTTTGCTTGTTAGTTCCATTTGTTCATAAATTCCACATATGAGTGAAATCACATGGTATTTGTCTTTCTCTGACTGGCTTCTTTCATGTAGCATAATGTTCTCCATGTCCACCCATACTGTCGCAAAAGGTACAGCTTCTTTTTCATGGCTGAATAGTATTCCATTGTGTAAATGTTCATAGTTATTTTATCCACTCATCGACTGATGGATGACACTTGGGCTGCTTCCGTATCTTGGTGATTGTAAATAATGCTGCAGTGAACATAGGGGTGCTTATGTTCTTTGGAATTAGTGTTTTGGTTTCCTTCAGGTATATTTCCAGAAGTGGGATCACTGAATTTTTTTTCAACTTAACTTGCTTTATCATTTCATCACATTTGTGTAATTAATTGCGTTATAAAGTATAGAATAGATTTTAAATTTAAGTTATTCTTTTTTAAAAAATTTGGTTACATCCATATATTTTGGGGGTGATTAGCGTATATAGTTGTTTATCTTCATGGATCTGAAAGATGTATATATAGACTTGTTTCAGAAGTTTGTTCCTTTCATTTATTTTTTTGTAGAAATACATTTCCCTTAATGTCATATAAATAGGCAGTTTTTAGGATTACATTTTTTATCTTTTGTATTAGGCTAACACATTATTTGTAATTTTGAGGTATTTTTCAAAGTGTAATTCATGTGTTTATTATGAAAGGTGCTTTAGAGTTATAATTGTGTTCATGGGTTGTATAGTCATTAGTAAAACAGTACATCACTTTTTCAAAAGTCGAAAGAAATTGGGTTGGTCAGAAACTCCCTGTGGTTTTTTCTGTGAAATAAAAGACTTTTTATTTCACCAATAACCTTACTGATTTGGATATCTTGAGTATGTTGGCTATCTCCTGCTATTGGCTTCTGGTGGGTAGAGGCCAGGGTTGCTGTTGAACATCCTCTAGTGCATAGGACAGCCCCACAGCAAAGAATTGTTTGGCCAAAATGTCAGTAGTACCAAGAAACTTTGCAAACCACTTTTGACACATCCGATCAGTCACAGCACCTTCTCCATACACTGCACAAATCTTTCTTGTGTGTGTTTCAGTTGCATTTTTACCTTTATTGAAAAAATAAAGCATAATACACCAAAGTTATTTGGTGTTGCTTATTTTCTTCCGTCTTCAGTATTAAATTAGCTACACAAAAATTCACCAGTTTTGATGTTTGTTTTTAAATGCATGCTGATAAGACTGCTGTCACAATACAGTATAATAAAATTGTTTCGAAATTGCTGACCCCTGATCTAGACTCATGTTAACCTACATATCAACTGTGTGTTGTTCGAACTGTTTAAAACCGTGAGCCATGTGTTTTTATAATCTAGGTGAGAGAGGAAGCTGTTTTCATTTTGGAGAAAAAACTCAGTAGGTTGGCTTTACATTGTGTTTTTAGAAGAGCTTTAATCTTGTACAAAAGGTATAAGAAAATTACTCATTTTTTGGTCTTGTATGTATTTAATTATCAGTTGTAGTATTTGGAAGGTCTACCGTATTGCTTTCCTTACAGGCTCAACAGTCAGTGGATCTTATCCAGTCAAAAATAGTAAAAGCTGCTGGAGACACTACTGTTATTGAGAATAGTGATGTTTCTCCAGAAACGGTATGCGTTTTCTTTAACTTCACATCTCTGGGGTATGTAAATTATATGCAGAAAAAACATGTACAAGATCCATCTATGACTTAAAAAATGCCTTTGTAATATGCTTTCATCAGTTACGTTGTTTTCTTAACTGATATCCTATCTCTGAAATGCAGTGTTTTTATTAATGTTTGTTTTCACTTTAGCTTAGTGAGATAGGTCAACGTTAAGGTTTGTGCTGGGAAGACTGCTGGATACTGCTTATGAGTGTAGACTTTTAGACCGCCTGTGTCAGGGTCCCCGCCCTGCCACTAGTAGCTGTGTGACTTTGGGCAGATTCCTTAGCCTCTCTGTGCTTTAGTTGCCCCATTTGTAAAAGGCAGTGATGATAGTGCCTATGTTGTAAGATTGTTGAAAGGAATAAGTGAGTTACCATATGACACAATAGTTGGTAACACAAGACACAGCAGTGCTTATTAGCACTCGTAAGAGCTCAATATACTTTCACTGTTGTTATGAAAGTTCTCTTCTTTGGTGCCCTGAAATTTTTTTTTTTTTATGAGAGGAGAAATAAATTTATATCCGATGGTTGTAGATTCTAGAATTTTCCCTCTGTGGCCTGGGGACAACATTTACGACAGCTTTCTTTGGTGCAAGCTAATTTGCATCACTAGGTAGCAGACACTCTTTCTTTATGTGGTTTTTGTTGTTGATTTTTATGTCATTTTTCAGATTATTCATGTATTTAAAATAAAAAATTTCAAATTTTGATGGCAAATGTCCTGTTCTTGTGTTTGGAGTTTTTCACTACTTCCACCTTTTGTTTTAGGAGTCTTCTGAGAAGGAGACAATGTCTCTAAGTCTAAATCAGACTGTAACACAGTTGCAACAGTTGCTTCAGGCAGTAAATCAACAGCTCACAAAGGAGAAAGAACACTACCCTGTGTTAGGTAAGAGTAACTGAAGTCGTACTGTCTGTCTACGGGTGATCGACATAGTGTGAGCATGTGAGTGTATGTGTAGGGTGTGCTTGTCATAAACGCAGGGGCTGTCATTGTCCTAGTGGAAATACTTCCTCTATATCTCTTTCAGAACCACCAGATGACAGCATCAGCTGTATTGGAGTTTTATTTCCATTTTGTACATATTTCAGTCTTGTAGCTTGGGTGGGGGAGGGCTTTATTTTTGCCTCCTTTGCCCCCTGTGTAAAACATGCTCTTGTAATTTGTATACGTAGGTTTTGTTCATTGTCAAATGTCTGCAGCTCCTTCTAAGATCTGATAAACTATCTGCGCAATATTTTTTTAATGAGTTGGTAAATAAAAGTGACTGTAATGTTTTTGCTAAGTTAAGATTCTTAACCGAAAGTCAGGTCATCACAATTTCTTTAAATTGGAAGCTGGGGGGATTTGTTTGTTTGCTTAGAGCTAATCAGATCCATTTTTTAATATTCTGAAGTGACAGTCTTCATCGAAGATAAATAAACCCATCACTAACAAACCATGTTAAGAAATTTTGTTGCCCACATTACCTGGTAGAGCTCAGGTTTGTTGGCACTTTAAAGTGACTTCCAGGGCTGTACGTGCAGCATAGAGGGTGAGGTCAGGAGTAGAACAACTGCCCACTGAGCCATGGTTGCTGGGCTTGCTGCAGTCATCACTTTGTGAAGTGTGTAAGTGTTGACTCACTATGGTATACCTGCAACTAATAATACATACCAACTATAATTAAGAAATAAATTTAAACTATCCATATTTTAAAAATGACCTGTCTTTCAACTGGTGAATAAAATTCATTGATTGGTTAATTCCTGGGATTTACCTGTTTTAAGAATGACTTAAGTCACACTGCCTTGGGTAATTAAGATATTTCAATATGCACTGAATATTTCAGATACTCTTCTTTCAAAGCTGTTGGTTCTAAAATAATCATGGTGTCCTGGAGATTAGCGAGTGGACTGTGCAACTCAAAAGGGCAACTCATCACTGAATTTTCCCTTTCAGAACCCATACTTAAGGCTCTTAAGTGTATATGGAGGCCTCAGGGTAGGTTAGGTGTCCTGCAAAAGCTGGAATGGGCTGCTGTTTTTGTTACAGGGGCATTCTGTCTCACATTTACAGAGTGACTGACTATCTTCTGGCCTGCCTTAGCGTACACTCTCCTTTAAAGTGCTATGTATTTCAGGTCAGTTACCTTTAAGAACACTTTCCAAATAAACCCAGCTCATTTTTTTAACTTGTCAGCAAAAATAATTACACTGTAGTCTTTTAGCCTTAGTAAGCTGCCCTTTCAGTTGCCTGGAGTTACACTTCTGCCACATGACTGCCTTCCCCGAACTAGGAAGTAGCTTGGTGTCCTGCTTCACAGAGAAACACTCCTCCCCGTGTCCTCAGCCCTCCTGTCTGCTTTCCACATGCTCCTTCTGTTCAGTCCTGAAAACATGGTCAGATGTCTTATGTTAACCATGCACTTCCATTAGGTTACCACTCTTTTTTTTTTTTTAACTACACTGTTTAACAAAGATTCTTAAACTAAGAATCTATTCTTATAGCATCTACTTGACACTAATTCATGCACATACTCTAGAATGGCTTCTCTTCCTTCCATTCCGAAGAAACCTGTTTTTGCTGAGGTCATCATTGATTTCCTAATTGTTGGATCTAATACAAGTCCTTCTGTTGCATGTAAGGTACTGAAAATAGTTATGAAATGTGCAGGATATGCAGATGTCGGTCCATGGGCCTTTGTGTTATAAAGGAAGGGCTTCCTTTCCAAGAGCTTACCCAGTTTTGAGATCAACTGTTACTGCTTGTCTTTAGACCTTGCCGGTAGTTTCTCTCCAGCATCTCAAAGGTGTTCTTTAATATTTCCTTTTTCCCCAAATATGTAGGCCGCTCATATACATCTTGTGAACCATTTTTGACTTGCCTGTTTCCACATTTGCCTTAATCGGTTTACATTTGACACCTATACTGATCATTGGTTAATAACAATTTTATTTTTCAGATTTTTTTATTCTGATTTATAAAATTGTAGTAACTTGTTAAAATTAATATATATAGTTTAGCATCACAGTTCTAACAGAACTGTTTGCCAGGCAGCTCCCGCAAGTGATAACTTAGCATTCTTTTGTCAGCTGATGAGCGTAAGTCCAAATTTGGCAAGTGATGGGGTGGCCGAGCATGAGTGGTACACCATGGAGGATAAGGGTGGGCCTATGGAGGTGGAGGTCCGCCAGGCACGTGGGAACCTTCTTCCGCACATTCCACCCACACTGACGGCGCCGAGTCCTCCGCACGGACCCCTTGGTGCCCACAGCTCTGCATGAAATGTTTGTGCTGCTCTCAGGTTTTTAACTTCAGCCTTCATTTTTGCTCAGTATATCCTCCCTTTTGTGAACTCTTTTAAAATTACTACTGGATGATTAAATTATAAATATAAATGTTTTGTTTATGAGAATGTAGGTAATAGGTTACCATCTGATACAAAGAAACTTTATTTTTTAGTATGTAGTCTAAGGACATGGGAATTATTTAAGGTAATGCTATACATTACCAGTAAGGGAAAACTTATTTTTAAAAGACAAAAATGGAGAGAGGTGATATGTACTAATTTAGTTTTCTAAATCCCAATACACAGTACTTAGCATTTCTGTAGGGGTGTATTTATCATATATCTTTATTTTGTAAAACTTTAACCTTTCTTTTCTTTGTATAAATAAGTCTTCCTACCCACCTCCTATTTCTTTTCCCTCTTCCCATAGCCCCCTCCCATTAAAAGAAGGCTGTCATCTCTGTTTTCTGTTTGTTTGTTTGTTTGTTTTTTTGTAATTAAGATAATTGATTGTAGCTTTGGACTGGTAACCACTGGTATTTTGTAGAGTACTTTTTGTTCCCAGATACTTACTTTTCCATGTGTTTCATACTTGCCTGCCTTCTTAGTGGTCTGAGTGTTGTGTACCTGTCTTCACCCTGGTGTTTTGATCTGGTTGGACTACTATGACAAAAGTCCCGTAGACTGGTGGCTTGCACAACAGCTTATTTCTCACAGGAGGCTGGGGAGTCCAAGATCAAGGCAGCAGCGGACTCCGTGTCTGGTGAAGCCTGCTTCCTGGTTTGCAGATGAGCATCTCCCGTTGTGTGCTCACGTGGCAGAAGCCGGGAGGGAGGCCTCTGGGGCTCTGTTTATACGGATACTAATTCCACTCATGACAGTGGGTCTTCCGAAGGCCCACTTCCACGTGCCATTTACACTGGGGGTTAGAGTCGCAACATAGGGACTTGGGAGGGATGCAAACATTCAGACCGTAGCACTGAGGTTTCCTTACTTTGGACCCAGTTTGTGGAATCCTGTGGAGGGAGGGTGATCATTTTAAGGTCTGACACTTCGTGAGCATGCCTCTAACACATAGTCATTGTCGTTCACCTAATCTTCACAGCAACCCAGCACAGTAGGTAGTAGGTAGGTGGGTAGGTATTGTTTTTAATGCTCATTTTACACAGACCCAGAATTGGTTCTGTAACTTGCCCAATATCACACAGCTGGGTGAGCTGGGATTTAAATTGAGATGGTCTGGGCCTAGAACCTGTACCCTTTTTTAAAAAATCCTTACCAAGGACATTTTTTTCATTGCTTTTACAGAGGCATCAGTGTGAGAAACATCAATTGTTGCCTCTCATACGTGCCCCTACTGGGGATCAAACCCACAACCCAGGCAAGTTCCCTGACCAGGAAGAGAACCCACCACCTAGTTGGTGTTTGGCGTGACACTCCAACCAACCGAGCCACACAGGCCAAGGCCATTATCCCTGATTTAGGCACTATGTGCTTCGATTGCTGTTGTCTCTTCTTTCTTTTCTCCTCATTCTATCTAATCCTTTGTTACCAGCTTCTTAGGGTTTCTTCAGTCAATTCCGACGTTTTCCTGAAGTTGGTATTTGGTTTATCAGTAGTGAATTGGAGAGGCTCTCAGTGTTATGCAGAAGAAACCGAGGTGCAGTGTTGTGTTCTGTGTGTACGTGTTCTCCTTGCTCCTGTTGGCAGGGAGATTCTTACATGATGCTGCAGAAAGAAAAACGGTTTTTGTAGTGCTGCTGAAGTACAGAGTTAACAGATGAAAACTAGCTTTTGTTCCTACACACTCAGCTCACATCTGGGCCAGGTTTCCGTTGTGTGTACGTAATGAGTTAGCACAGCGCTTCCCGGTTTCATGTGCTGGGGGTGATTCGACTTCCTGATCAGTGGCTCGTCTGGTTTTAGAGAGCATGATAGCCGAGGTAACTTTACTTTTTAACTTTCTAATTGCTTCTTTTCCTCTCAACTGTTTATTTTGAAAAATTTCACATGTAAAGAAGTATCGAGAGAATAGTACGTTTACACACCTTAACCTCTTCATCTCTCTCTACCTGTGTGCATATTTTGTTGATATCGAACCAATTGAAAGTAACATTCGGGTATCATGATGACATGTGATCCCTAAGCATTTCTATATGTATCTCCTCAGAACAAAGTCATTCTTTTACAAATCCGTAATATCGTTATCGCATTCAAAAAGATAAAACAGTAGTTGTATAGTATCATCCAGGATTAAACCCATATTTAATTTCTTCAGTTATACCCCAAATACCTTTAATTTTTCCCCAAACAAAGTCCAATCAAAATTCACACGATTTGGATAAGTCATTTGAAGTTTATAATTTGTTTAGTCATTTTATCTAACTTTGAAAGCTTCGTGTGATTCCGGAAAATCTTCGTTTGAACGGGCGTGCATGTGGGTGCGGAGCTGCCGTTTCAGCCTCCTTTCGGCGCCACTCACTGCGACAGCTTGACGGTTCCCTTGAGTGGGACGAGTAGAGATGGGTTCTCGGTGTTTCTCTTAATGGTTTTTAATAGCATTTTAAAATCCTTACATCATTGTCAGTTTAACCTGAGGTTTTGGCTCACCTGTTTTAAAATCCAGGTAAACACTTCTTCTGATGAATTCTGAGGTTTTCTCTTGTTCTTGATTACAATTAATCTTAATTGCTTTGATCCTAGTAGAAAGGACCTTGCTAGATCAAACGGAATGTGTGCTTTACTGCTTGACAGATGTTTCTGATTGTATTTTGTTTCTTTGTTTTAAAGTGAATTTCTTTCTTTCTGATCTTTTGCAGAGTGAAGTAATTGGGAAACTGCTCATTCAAGGATAGCAGGAGGCATTGTATTATATTTTGCCAAATTAAAGCCTTATTTATGTTTTCACCCTTTCTACTTCGTCAGAAACACTGAACAGAGTTTTGTCTTTTCTAATCCTTGTTAGACTACTGATTTAAAGATAAAAAGCCAACTCTGTAGACACCTTCAGAGTTTAGTTTTATAATAAAAACTGTTTGAATAATTAGACCTTTACATTCCTGAAGATAAAATAAACATGTAATCTTTTATCTTATTTTGCTCAATAAAATTGTTCAGAAGATCAAAAGTGGTAAAGATGATGTAAAATTTAACATTTTAATACTGATATTATACACTGTTTTACTTAACATTTTGGAGAGTAACTGCCTCTGACTTCAACTCAAGAAAACACTTTTTGTTGCTAATGTAATCAGTTTTGTAATGGCGACAGCAAATAAAGGGATGCTTATTATTCAGACTTGTTCTGATTTCATTGAGCTTTAACAGATTTTATTAGGTCTACAGACAGCGTAATTTAGAACACAGTTAGCAAGTTCAGCCTTCCGACAAGGTAAGGTAGACGTTGTTGCCCACACAGCTCTCTGCTGGAGCGCGTCCTCCTGGTGGCCCGGTGCAGAAGGGCTGCGGGCTTACCGCCCGCTTCCTCCTGAGGAACTCTACTTTGTTTGTACTATTACTATTATTTTCACTAATAATAGTTGACTTTTCAGTTTCCTTCTTGCCAGGTACTATGTTACAGTTTACATGTGTTATCTTTTTTGTTGTTGAAGAAAGCTTTTTAAAAAAAACAATAGTAATAATTGGATGAACAACTGAGCCTTTCAGATGCTAAAAAACCACTGACCAATATGCTGTGCCACTGAGCATGCCTTCGAGTGCCTGGCCTCCCTGCTGTTTCCGTCGCACTTCCGCCTTCCCACTTCCCGTTGTCTGCGTAAAACTTTCTTTCCTTGGACATCATTCTTGACTTGCTCCCTTACCGTCTTGAGATCTGTTTAAATGGCACCTGTCTCATCACATCTTTCTTGATCACCCAGTGTTTCCCTGTTCCCCTACCTGTTTTCATCTGTGGCATTTAGAGTCTTCTGATATATTCTGGGTCACTCCCCAGTCCCCCACCAGAGAGTAAGCTCCATGAGGGCAGGGGTCCTCTCTTTTGTTCTTTGCTTTATCCCCAGCTCTGAGAAAGTGCCTGATACTTAATTGTGCTCAAATAGTTCAGTGAATGAATGGATGAAATTTATTGTATAGCTTGGAGATTTTTCTAGAGTACTGCTTCCTAACCGTCCCACCTCACAGCCTGTGTACCAAGTAGGATTTCTAAGGCACGTGGAGCTAAGGTGAAGAGGCCGCTGTCGTCCGGGGAGGGCTGCCTGGGCTTTGGGCTTCCCCGGGCCTGACCTGGCTGCTCTCGGCAAACCACTGGGAGACTGAGCTGAAGGCCAGACACCGTATCAGCATCTTCTCTCTCTTTCCTTCTCTCTGCCTGTAAAGATACTTATGTCTCTGCCCAGAAAGAAACAAGCAAATCCTGTCTTCTGTTTTACAACCTTTTCTTGCTACTCTTCTCTCCCTTCAGAGCTTAGTTCCTAAGAAGAATTGTATAGTGGTAGATTTTCAATCTCCCTCTATGTTGGATTTTTAAAAAAATAAAATATTTGCAAGAGACTCAGATGACTCAGTCCAGTGTCTTGTTAATTTGTGACCCCTTCCTCAACCTCCCAATCAAATACACATTCATCTTTCTGCCTCTAAAGTGGCAGGAAGTTCACAACATCCCTATTCCGACAAGGGACAGGTGTAAATAGTTAATGGTTATTAGTTATATTAAAACTCTGTTCCTGTTACTTGCATCAGTTTGTCCTGCTTCCTCACTCCAGACACATAAAAAAAGCGTATCACACTCCTGTTCGGTTATTCAGATATATCAAGATAGCTCCATGTTCCCTCAAAGCCAATTCTGCTCTAGGTTAAGAATGCCAGTTTCTTAGTTGCTCCGAGTGATGAAAGGCCATGTGAGCCCACTTGCCCCATTCATCCCCAACTGGCCACCTCTGCCCAGTGTGCTACAAGACCACAGGAGGAGAAATGGAGCATCAAAACCAGGAGGGAGCCACATGTCTTCGATCCCCAGTGGCTCCCCTTGCCACTATTGCAGCCAGTGGCGATAGGAACCCCTAAGAAAATAGATTGGGGAGAACCTACCAGGAGGGAAGTGACCAGTGAAGTTGGGAGCAGAGCTGTTGCAATGGAGAGACCTGGAGGGAGGCAATGGGGGGATGCCCGTGAAGCAAGCTATAGCCTTGCTTGGTGTGGCAAAACTGGCAAGTTCCCTGGGGGTCAGTGACAGTGTGTAAAGCATCCAGGGTTGAGCGGCTTGCAGGTGTTCACCCAGCAACAAGAGTCGGTAGGGTGTGCCCCAGTGGGCAGTAGGTGTGTTGCCCAGTTTGAGCCAGGGTCAGATTTTTCCCATGTGTCTTGTACCCCAGGACAGGCTGCACATGGACCCCTGTCACTCATTGGGTCTCCCCTAGATGGCATGTATAGGAAAAGAAGTGACTACCAGGAAAGGGCTGTAGTTGCATCCTCAACTGAATAAAGAGATGTTTGTCCCTTTCTCCCTTCACTTTCTGGGTCCCCAGAGAAGGGAGGGCAAGTGAGGTAACAGACTCTAAGGCCTGAACTGGGGGGAGGTGGGAGATGGGTTCTTAAACTGGGCTGGGCTGGGCTGGACTGATAGTAACCAAAGTTACGGAGCGACCACGGGATCTGATCGGGAGGTGCTTAAGAGGGAGGTGCTGCGGAGTGCGGTCAAAGACCAAAGACCGTAGTGGGTAAAATGAGACCATGTCCAGGCTGTTCCACCGACTGGCTGGCAGGTTTTTCTATTTCTTATTGACTTGATTTTTGTCATGTTTTCATGGAAAATTGGGCCATTTCATATTCACTGGTGGAATTCTATAAGCTAACACATATCACTTATACAACTTACCACATGCCAGATATTTTTTTCTTTTTTTTAATATATTTTATTGATTATGCTATTACAGCTGTCTCATTTCTCCCCCATCATTCCCCCCACCCTGCACACCCTCTCCCACCCACATGCCAGATATTTTTTAAGCACTTTCATTAACTAATTCTCACCAAAATTGATTGGGAGTGCTTTTAGCATCATCTCCATTTTATAGCTTGAGGACACAGGCACAGGGAAGTAATTACATTGTCCAAGGTCTCAGCTACCAGGAGGAAAGAGAATTCCAGTTTCCAACTTAAGCTTCCCAGCCTAACTTATTCATACTCATTCATATATTGAATATATAGTCACAATTATATATGTATAGTCTTATAATTAAGAAAATTATAAATTTCTTGTTTCAGTTTAGAGAGGAAGGGGTAGACATGAGAGAGAAACATCACTTTGTTTCACTTATTTATGCATTCTTTGATTGCTTCTATGTTCCCTGAGGATCGAACCCACAACCTGGGTGTATAAGGAAAACACTCTAACCAGCTGAGCTATGTGGCTAGGGCTGTATAGTTTTTTTTTACCTGCAGTTGTTTGAGATTGTTAGTGTACCTTCTCATTTTCTTCTGGCCATACTTTCCAAGTGATTGTCAGCCTCAGTGGTTCTCAAAGTGTGGTCCTCAGTGCCCTGAGCATCTCAAGATGCCATTAGAGGAGTCAGCAAGGTCAAAACTACCCTCACAATACTATATTGTTTGCCTTCTTTGCTGATGGTGCTATAGCAACGTGGGTAAAATCACCAGTGCTTCAACAAAAATCAAAACTGGTTCCAAACTGTATTAGTAGTTACTGCATTTTCACTACTATTCACTTGCAGCGAAAATAATGTGGGATTCACTTAAGAATGTCTTTTGTGATGAGATCAATAGTGATATTAATGAAAATGAGTTTGGGGTATGTATAATGAAATGTGTCCACATTTGGAAGATCTGGGTAACTGAGTGAACCAGTACGTCAATGCATAATGTTAAAGAATCGTGCATGGGTAAAAGATCCATTCAAAAGTACAAATTGGTACTTACAGAATAGCCATGGGCATGTAAGTTAGTATTAAAAAGGAGGAGCCAAGGAACTCATATGTGTGAGCCGTGGGTATGAACAAAAGTGTGGGGATTGCCTGAGGGAGTGGGGGGTGCTGGGACAACTGTAATAGCATAATCAATAGAATGTAATTTAAAGAAGATCAAGGTAAACTAATGAAATGTACCTCATACAAAAAAATTACTGATAAGGATTCTGATTCCATGTTGTAATTAATCTTTAATCACATGTTGAGTTTTGCTGTAGTATCAAAGAATATCCACAATGATCTGAAATGGCTACTTTTATGTTTTCCAACGATGTATCTGTATGAGGCCAAATGTTGTTCATACACTTTAACCAGAACAACTTATTCCAACAGATGGACTGCAGAGCAGTTGTCTCCTATGAAGCCAGATATTAAGGAAATTTGCAAACATGTAAGGCAATGCCAGTCTTCTCACTACATCTTTTTGGTTAATTTGTTTGAGAAACAACGTTATGTTTCACAAAAACATATTCATTGTTGAAAGCTGAAACCAAATGCAGGTTTAGCTGCCTGCCTCTTCCAAAGCCAACACGTGCAAACAGGTGCTGCTGTAAGGAAAGGGTTTATTCAAGTGCTGGCCACCTAAGAAGATGGGGGACTCTTGACCCAAAGCCCATTTTACCACCTCAGTGCAGGCAGAGGTTTTCGTGAGCAGGGAGAGGGGAACGGAACACAGATGAAGGGGAACGGGTTGAAGAGTGCTCCACGTGCAGACCAGCACCGTCTGTTCTGATGGGGCTCTTGAAACTGGTCAAGGCTTTACTTACGGTTGAAGATCAGCGAACATCCCAGAGCTGGGGCACCTGAAGGTCAGAGGCTGCTGCTGTTGAAGTTTGCTCCTAGAATTCTTACACAAACATGCTGTTTATCCACGAGCTACGTGTTAGCCTGTCGGCATTTGCAGAAACCATGTCAAGAAATGGTGGGGTAAATTACATTATGTTGGTATTTTAAAATAAGTTAAGAAATGAGCATGTAATGTTTTTCTTGATTTTGATTTCTTGTACATTAAATATTGATAGATATAACAAAGACAAAAGCTTTTTAAAAGTGTAAGCGATAAACAATGGAATATTAGCCATAAGAAAGAATGAAATCTTAACATTTGCTCCAACATAGATGGCCCTTGATGGTGTTGTGCTAATAAAAATAAGTTAGATAAAGACATACCATATGATTTTACTCATGTGGATTCTAGAAAACAAATGAACAAACAGACTTGTAGACACAGAGAACAAACTGGTGATTGTCAGAGGGGAGGGAGTTGGAGGGATGGGCGAGAGAGAAGAAGGTACACACCTCAGGTTATGAAGTACGGCAGTCACAGGGCCGCAGCGTGGCGCCTAGGGAGTACAGTCATCGATGTTGCAGTAACTATGGTGACAGGAAGTGCTAGGCTTCTGATGCTCGTTTTGTAGGTGTACAAATGTCAAATCCTGTGTTGAACACCTGAAGCTAATATTTTATGCCAATGGTCGGTACTTCAATTTAAAAAAAAGTGAAAGGAGTTCTAAGATAAAAAATTTGAGAGCTCTACTGGTCTAGAGTGTTTATTGCAACAGTTTTTAATACATACACTGGGCAATGCTGTCAGCACTTTTTGTCATTGTATTTTGTTTCATGTTTAATTTGCTTATGCTTTTATCATTTTTATCTTTTTCTTTGGATTTATTTTGTTACTTTGCCAATTTCTTGTCTTCAAGTTTATTCATTTTTCTTTTTTCTTTTTTAAATATCACGACATTATTTTAATGTCAATATTTTATTTATAGCCAAAACAATTGTCTTTTAACGTTCCTGAATATAAAGAAGCTAACTTATCAACAATAGTTTCATATGCCCTTCTGAGTTTATCTCATTTTCAAATCATTGCATTTCCAGACTTGACATTTTCATGAACTAGTGATGCATGCATCATTTTAAAGTTACTTTGATTACTAAAATTGTTACAGGTACAACGTTCATGTGCCTGGTGCTTCAACAGAAAGGCCACTATTCAACACATTAGAGTTTTGGAGTAAGGTAAGGTTTATCAATTGGAGAAGATGGGAGTAATAATTCTCAAATCCGTATTAAGAGAGCTGAAAATTCAGGCATCTTATATATCACCGAAGGGAGTGTTACTCTCAGTACTTAGCCAATTATTAATTACTAAGAAAGGGGAGCAAGGGGAACTAGACATTGAGCTTAATGAGCTGGGGAGCTCAAGCCTGTTTGCTTCACCAGGGAACTACCGGTTTTCACTCTCTGGGGGACCACAGCATTGTGCTCTGCCGAAGGGATTACCACTCCTCCCTTCCGGGCTCTAGTATGGATTCTGGGGGGAGATGCTGGACCGTAGAAGCCTGTCAGTCTAAGTAGGGGGTGTAAATCTATCAAAAGCCTGTAGAAAGCTTGGGAAGTTAATTGGTTCTTTGAAAAAGCACCTGGTTCATCCCAAACCCAAACTAACACGATCCCAGGGGAACAAAGAAACACCTCTTTCTCTCTCTCTTTCGCCCGTGTGACCTGCATTCACTTGGAGCATGTGCCTGTTCTCTCTGTGACCGTGTAGCCTTAGTAGCTGTGTGGCTGATGCCATTTGGACGCCACATGTAGGCTCCAGAAGGGAACCTGAACCCCACAACACAGCCGTGGACTGCAGCTGGAAACACACACTAAGCTAGCCAGCTGCTGGACTGGACTGGACTGGACTGTAATATGGAGCAGAAACTCTGGAGTGGCCTTTGTACTGGTCCTACTGAAGAGAAGACTAGAGTTTCTCCACGGTAAGATGGATGGAGATGGGGCATTGGGAAGTCAGGAGGAAAACCCTCTTAATTTTACACATGAATTAAGTTTACCTCGGAGGCCCATCCTCCCATGCGGGTCTCAGGCAATTCTTTTTCTCGTGATACCACAAGAACTTGTCTTCCACTGATAACAGGGAATGGGTGAGGCAAAGAGGTGGGTGGGGGCGGTCAACAGCTGGGCACCAAAAAACAGTCTAAAGTGAAGCATAAAACTTCTAACCCCTTTGTCCCTGGTTGGCCCTGCTGATCTTGAGTTCTGCAGTTCTTTGTGTGTGTTTCCCTACCTCTTCTGACAAAGTGGCTGCTCAAGCCTTAAGCATAATTCCTCTAGTTAATTAGCATATCCACAGCAGAGCTATTGGCCCGAAGGCCATCAGATAGAGGGGGCATTTCTCTGTTAAAATTTCCCCCTTTTTGTTCATCCCTCAATCTTGAGGGAAATAAGGCAATTGGATTTTACAATCTCACATGCCCACCTCTTTCGCGGCGGTCCCTGAGCCTCAGAGGGCATTGTACTTGTTCAATTTATAAGAAGAGACCACAGCAGTGGTGGAAGAAGCAGTAAGCCAGGATACCTGCACCTGAGTAATGATCACAGCAAACCTTATGCCAGTCTCTGAGTCCGTAAGGCTGCCAGTCAAGAAGACCTCCAAGTGAAAGGCTCAGAACATCATTTTTGCAGGTAGGAAGGCAGGCAGTGATAATCCGACAGATTACCCATGGCTGCAGCCCAGCTGTCCCTGATGATGTCATCAGGTGCGCAAGCAAGCTCCCTGAGTGGCTTACACAGCATCAATCTCTGAAAACTTCCAAGTACAAGCTGTTCTGATCATTTCTCTGAAGTTTACGTTATATCATCTAGCTGCAGCCTGCAACTGCAAGGCTCAGAGAAAGAGTTTCAGTTCTCAATAACTCCAAGGCAAAGGGTGGAGGAAAAAGGAAACACTAGTCCAGAAGGTTGCAGCCAAACGCTTCCACTAGAAAAGTTCAGGATCCAGTCCAGCCCACTGGTGAAAAGTAAAACTTCAAAGAAAATCATCAAACTAGAATCTAATAATATCCAATTGCACATTATAGTTTTTATTGAAATAATTTTTTCTCTCTAAAACCTCCTCATTTTATCAAAGATAGACAAGTTAAGACTAATTCTTTCCATAAGTGCAGTTTCAATAAATTTGGCCTGTTATTTGCATATGACAAGAATAGCAAGTGAGCATATAAACTCTTTTAAACCTGCTCTGCTGTAATTTCATCAGAAATCTCTAGACTGAGCTTTAATTAGCCTCTCAGGGCTAAGAAGCCAAACTACATACATCTTTGCCTGTAATACCTACGGATTTGGTTGACTTACTCAGGTTCCTGAGGCCCCCCCACCCAAATGTCTTGAGGTTCTTTCTTTGCCATTTCCCAGAAAAGCAACCTTCATTCTCTACCTGGAAAGACAGCTGTGAACCATGTCAGCAAGGCACCAGGCCATTTTTCAAAGAGGCTTTTATTGACCTCCAAAGTCACCCTTAATTCCTTAGAGCTTTCCTGGCGGTATTCAGAATCCGTGCATGTCTCTTTCATACCTGGCATTCCAGTCAAAGCCTCATCAAGAGATTCTAATTGTGTCCCCCACAGGTAGCTGGCTGAGTCCAAAGACATTTCCTTACTCCAGACGCTACGTGTGCCAAGGGTGAGTGGTACCCAAAGCTAGTTCATATATTTTCCATTCTTATTTTTTTGATAAATTCATTTGAGGCCGTAAGTTTACCTCTGGATTCTTTGCATCCCACAGATTTTATTATGTAGGGATTTTTGTTGTCTTTCATTTCTTAACTTAAAAAAATCATGAATATTTCAAACATCCAGAAAATCATGGAAAAGTGGGACGATTCTAGCATACAATATTAAATATTAACATTTTTTTCATATTTTCTTGAGTTATTTTTGGTAAAAAAAAATTAGGTGCAGTTGAAGCAGCTGGCATGCACTTTTCCGACCCCATCCCTTCCTCTCCACGTGTGGCCACTGCGCTGAAGATGCTGTTTAGCCCTGGATTTGGTGTCGTTGCACAGATAATGCATATGCACTGTCCAGAACAACATGCAACAGTATTCTGCATGCTTTCAAGTGCTTCATAACTCATTTTGCCATTTGTTTTATTTACCCAATATCGGCTTGCAGCTTCTAGTCATTCATTTTTAACTGAGGATGTGCCACAGTTTATTTGTACATTTCTCTGCTAAGGGACATTTAACTTGTCACCAACTTATAAAAATTTTATGTAACTTTTATTTTGATTTTCTTTAAGCCCAGGGATATTTTTGGAGTGTGTATTTTTCACATCATGGATTTTTAAATGTTGTCTTCTAGTATCATCGCATTTGGGTCAGTGAACATAACCTATATGGGCAGCAACTGTCTGAATTTGTGAGGAGACTTGAAAAGAGAGAAAAACTATAAACCAAAAAAAGAAAAAAGTAATTCAGTCTCAGTTTAGAATAAAAGAGGTTAGCAACGAGAATGCTATGTTTTGGAAAGAGGTGAGTTTGTTATGTGAAATAGTTTGGATTTTCAAGTTATTTTATTAGGCTGGCTATTAGACTCTTCAGGTAGCAAATGAGAAAAAGTTGGGGAATATTTAATTTTGATGGCCTAAGGAACACAGGGAAAAGGGTAAAACAGGTGGGGAAAGGTGTCATGTACATTTATTTACATTAATGCTTGTCTCTTTCTTTTGCTATGAAGCTTCAAGAAGTTAAGAGTATTTGAGGTAAGAGCAGGTTCTTCTTGAGCTATTATTCAATGCGAAATTCTTGAGTTAGCATTCAATGCCAAGTACAAGTTTTCTGTTTATCTGATGAATGTAGTATTCATTTAAAAATATCTGAAATACAGAAATATAGTACTATTGATTCAATCCATTTGCTGTAGTTGTAGAAAATGGAAATTCACTGACTGACTTTGAGGAATTGTGTTAGGTTCCATCTGCACCTAAATTGTGCAGGCTCTTCTGACCCCGTATGTAGCTCTCCTCCTTGCGAGCTGTTCCAGTAAAATAAGAATGTGGCTCTAGTAACTCCAAGCCAAATACAATAATGAGTTTTCTTCAGCAATTTTTTGGTTGCCAAGTACAAACATGGTCAATATTTTAAATATTCCAAGCAATTGAAAAGCATGGATACTATATATTTGTTTGATTCAAATTTGTCACTGATACATTCCCACAGTGCCCAAACTGTGCTTTAGGTTCCTTGGGTCTACGGAGGGGCTCCAGAATCTGCATTTCAAACAAGCTCCAAGTGTTGCTGATGCTGGTTTGAGGACCACACTGCGAAAACCATGCTTTATGGTTTGCAATTTGCTTTTCATCTGTTGCAATTTCTTCACAGTGTCTTGTCAAATAACAGTTCTTCTTGTTTTCAAACATTGCTTGATATTCACTAATTATTTTTAATTAAAAACACCATTAGATATTCACTAATTATAGAAAAATAATTAGTGAATATCTAATGGTGTGCTCAGTAAACCACCTTGAAAACTGAATTCTCCCAAAATAAGACCAAAAAAAAAAAGTGTCAAGTACTAACTGGTGGTTTTCTTGGTCTTCTTTGTGTTTCTTGATATTTCCTGTTATGCACACAAGGAGTGTTTTTTAAACAAGTTATCTTAAATTTTCCCCTCTTTGCTGGATTTCTTTGTGCCCCCACCCCGACATGTGTGAGTGCTGTTCTCCCGCTGACCAACCTCGTCTCGACTTTGACCTCCTTGGACAGGACAACGTCTACACTCAGCCGTGTGAGGACAATATGAAGACTCAGATATAAAGATTCTTCCAGGGTCTTTGCCTTGATGTTCCCTTAAGTTGACAGCCTCTGCAGACTTGTTCCTCTGTTAGAGAAACATGTCCAGTCAGGTGGAACAGGGTTTTTCTAGCAATCAGTCTTGGTAGCTTTTAACCCATAACTGGATACCTATTTGAATAAGCTAACTGCATTTTCACCCACACTTGCACAAGATATACAAAACTTTCATGTGCTGAGCACCTGGTTCGAATGTTGTAAGTAGCCTTAACAGACAACTGGCCTCACTCTGGTTATTCTCGGAATGGCTTAGGAGTGCAGTATGAACGATTTCGCCACCTTAGAATATCTCACGCAACACTGTACAATCACACTTACACTTACTTAGAATATCTCACTCAACTTTTAACTAGATTATGGCTGATGCCCATATAACAGAAGAAATTAACCATGTACTTTGGGTCATTTTTAAAAAAAAGATTTTATTTATTTATTTTTATACAGAGGAGAAGGGATGGAGAAAGAGAGGAAGAGAAACATCAATGTGTGGTTGCCTTTTCGTGCCCACCACTGGGGACCCAGCTGGCAACCCAGGCATGTGCCCTGACTGGGAATCCGACTGGCAACCCTTTGGTTCGCAGGCCAGGGCTCAGACCACTGACCTACACCAGCCAGGGCCCATCTTTAGTTTTTTGAGGAAATGCCATCCTGTTTTCCACAGTGGCTGCACCAGCCTGCATTCCCACCAACAGTGCACTAGGGTTTCCTTTTCTCCACAGCCTCGCCAGCACTTGTTTGTTGATTTGTTAATGGTGGCCATTCTGACCGGTGTGAAGTGGTATCTCACTGTGGTTTTAATTTCCGTCTCTCTGATGGCTGGTGTTGCTGAGCATTTTTTCATGTGTCTGCAGGCCCTCCCTCTGTGTGTCCTTCTTGGAGAACCATAGCAAGCATCATATGTGCCTTGAAACTTTCCTGAGCATGTGTGACCTGGCTACCGAAAGCCATACCCGGCCTCCTTCTTTGCTGCCTCCCACTATTGGACCTGAAAAGTCAAACGCTTTCTCAGCTTCCTTTGCAGCAAAGGATGGCCATGTAACACAGATCTGGGCTATGAGCCCTAAGCAGAAGTGAACAGGAGAGGCTTCTGGGAAAGTGAAATCGCTCTTGATTAAAAAGAAAAAAAGAAAGAAAAAGAATGCATGAGCTGCTCTAGCCCTTTTGCCTTTCCTCTTTTTCTTGCCTTGAACACAGACACGATTGCTGGAGATGCAGCAGCCATCTTGTGGCCATGAAGGATAAGCCAAAGGAATTGCTGAAAATAGGCCCCGAAATAGGCACTGAAACTTTGACCTACCCTGCAACTTCCCACCTCCAAACTTCTGATTATGTAAAAAGACAAAAAACCCAAACAAACAAAAAACAAAACAAAACACCCAACCCATGATTTTGTTTAAACCTCTATGGTGATTTGCAGTCCAGATAAATCCTAATGGGTGGGTACACCACTCTAGACAGAAACTTATGATCCTTCCTCTGAGTTTCTGCCTTACATTTTGCCCTGTCTCCTGTTCCGTTACCACCAAGCATTTATTTATTTTGGTTTGTCTGTTTGACTTCCCCAGTACTGTGAACTCCTTGGGGACAGGGACTATCTTACCATTTTTTGACCCCAAAAGTGACTACAGTACCTGGCACATAACAGCTGCTTAGTAATACTTCATTAAATGAGTGAAGGGCTGCATGAGTCATGTGGTTGCATGGAGGGTGTTACCGGGAGGAGACGTTAGTGGCACTGAGACCAGCAAGCAGGTTGCAGGGGTGAGGATCCAGGCAGGGGGCCGTGAGAGTCTGCACTCAAGCAGGACCACGCAGATGAGAGAAGGGAATGGCTGGAGGGGAAATTTAGGAGGCAGAAGGGATAGAACCTGGAAAGGACTTGGGGAAGAGACGCGGGGAGGAGAAGGGCTCAAGGAGGGTTGAGAGGTCCTTACTGTGTGCTGGGCGTGGGCGCCCATTAGTTCTGTGGCCTTGGTTGGGTTGCTCACTCAGATGTGCCGGCGCCTTGGGCACCTCACGTGAAAGACAGGAATAGCAGCCATGTGCACCTGTCAGGTTTGTGGTGGGAAATGAGTAACTTTGCACATGCAAATTGCTTACAACAAAGCCCGGCACACAGTGAGTGCCCCATACATGCTATCCGTTGTCCCCATCATATCAACGTTGGGGCAGGAGAATAAGAGACTTGGGAGGGTGTTTGATAGAGAGGGGGATGTGGATGAACCGGCGGGGAGTTCAGGTGGAACAAGGAGAAGGGCCAGGCAGCAGAGTGACTTTAGGGAGCTAAGCACGCTCCCAGCCTCATGCCCTGGAAAGAAAGACTTGACTTATAGTGGGACTGAAACTCATTTAGGGAGCTTGAGAGAAATGGGGTTGGGGACCACCTGCTTCGTTCAAGTTGGAGCCAGCGGGTTACACCTCTTTGACGATTGTCCTGAACGCTTCCTGGGGGCTGGCGGGAAGAAATGGAGACTCGGGGATGTTCATTTTTTAATGAGAAGAATTGTAAGCTCTCTGGGGCACAGCAGAAGCCTCAGAGGTGTTGTGTCTTAGCGATTTCTGAGATGGTTAATGAAGCACAGCAGGGGCACCATAGGAGGACTGCCAGCCCGTGAGGCCTCGGAGGACCCCGCGTGGTCAGGCAGGGTGAAATGCAGGGCAGGAACCGCACCCTCGCTGCTGCATCCCAGGACCTCCGATGGGGTTACATGGGAACAATGGCAAAGCCCCACTAACTACTTGCCTCACCGGATCAAGTCTTTCACACGTTACTTTTATCATCTTGGTTTCCTGCCAAGCATGGGCTACTATAACACCCATTTTAAGGATGAGAAAATTGAGGAGTGAAGAGAAGTAGCATTTCCAAGATCCACCAACAGGGAAGAGATAGAACCAGGATTCAAACCAAGTCTGGCCAATAAGATGTGGCTGTTTCCCTTTCACTGCATTGCTGCAGCTCAGACCATGTTGCTCAGGAAATTTCATTCGGGGGTTTTGCTGCCATGTTACAGCGGGCACTTTTCGGCTCATAGTCTGGAAGTTAACTTGCTGCCAGAAAAAGCAGAGTATAGACCCTTTATCATGGCTGAGTCGTGCCCAGAAAATGGAGCAGTCGGGGGAGGCACAGCTGCAGCTCAGAGAGGAAAGGCTTTACCTCGCACATGATGGCTGATATGTCAATGTGACTGGGCCTCGGGTGCCCAGGTGTTTGATTGAACATTATTCAGGCTGTGTCTGTGAGTGTGTTTCTGGGTGAGATTAACAACCGAATTAGCAAACTGAGGAAAGCAGATTTCTCTTCCTAATGTGGGTGGGCCTCCTCCAATCAGCTGAGGGCCTGAATAGAGCAAAAAGGTTGGCCCTCTGGCGGGAAAGAGGGAATTCCTCCTGCCTGACCTTCTTTGACCTGGGACATGGGTCTTTTTCTGTCTTCAGGCTTGGACCGAAACCCCAGCTCTTCCTGGGTCTCAAGCCTGCTGAACTCTGAGCTGGAGCTATAGCATCGGCACTCCCCAGGCTCCAGCTTGCTGACTCTTAGGATTTGTCGGAGTCCATAATCATGTGAGCCAAGTCCTTATAATCTCTCTCTCATTACACGCACACACACACACCCTGTTCGTTCTGCTTCTCTGGAGACCCCTGAGGAAGACGCTGTAGCACCCTGCACAGACATATTAACAAATGGTGCTAAATAAAGAGACATCTTCCCTTTCAAAAATGCAGTAGAGAGAGGCTATATTTACAGTTACACGTAGTCATACGTGGACTTGGAGCCCATATTGGTAATTCCCTGCACTGGTATTCGGGATGGATTCCAGGACGGGGACCAGTCACAGCGGCGAGGCACTGACGAGCAGGGCACTTGGCGGCTCTCCCACTCGGACCCCAGGGGTACTGCCACCAGACTCCACAGCATCCCCCATGAATGCTCCAGTGGTCACGCCGGCGGTCACTGACAGCCTGGACCCTGGCCTTCCACCCGGCACAGCGTGACGAAGAGAGGAGAGGGCATGTGTCACACGAAACAGGATCTGTGTAAAAGGCCAAACCAAAGAGAAGGAAGACGCTTCCTTCAGCCGTACCTGACTAAAGCTGTCCACCATTTCCTAGCAAGGAGGGATCGGAGGTTAATACCAGTGTCCACCCCACTGCAGACTATTTATATTTTGTTGTATATAATTCTGATTGCTCGCTGAATGATACTAATAATAGCGGTGAAAATTTATTGAGGGATGGCTACGTTCCAGCTGCTGTGCTAAATACTTTAAGTAGACTATCTCATTTGACTTTCATACTAAATGAAGTTGACTCTGTTATTATCTTCTACAAATGAGGAAAGTGAGACTCAGAGATTCACTGACTTTCCTGGGATCACACAGCTCCCAAGGGGCCTGGCCAGGGCTTTGCCCAGGCAACTTGAGGTGGAGTTGATGTTCTCAGCCCCATCCCCCAGCATGAATGCGGTTTCTCTGGCTCTTTTGTCTGGCTTCATTAAGTCAAAGATCCCTTCCAAGTGTCTGGGTGGCATGGTTGCCTACCTAACTGCAGCCAAGGTTTCCGTGTCCAGACTGGGCTGACCTGGTGCGCAGCTGGCCTGTCAAAGGCTGCCTTAACCAAGCTTGTCCCTGACTGGGAGTACCATTTCGTTAGGTGACAATTCTCAGCAATAGCGACATTTACCGCTTCTTAGGAGGTCAGCATTGTAATGATGTCACTTTAAAGTAACCAGGCTTTTGTTCCAAATCCTTATTTGGAACTAATAAGAAACCGAATTAATAACTAATTCTGTGCAGTTATGGGTGAGTGATCTACAGGTTCAGGGCGCCAATCTCAGCACCTGTCAAGCAGGAATCCTACACATCACAGGATATTGTGTGGACTAAGGATGAGCGTGGGTCAGATGTCTAACCGTGCCTAGCACCGGGAAGGTGCTCAATGAATGTTCATCTCCCAAGGCAAGAGTTGCAACTTCTTGGTCTTGCATCCTTAACCCATCTCACCTAACACTTCGAGGCATCTTAGGTTTTTTTCAATACATGTGACTAGGACCCTTCAGTCCAATCGAACAGATAATTGTTGAGTGCAAATAGAATGATCTCTGCTCCCCCGGTGTCCCCAGCCCCTGGGGGTGGGTCTGCAGAGCGGGTCCCTGGTTTGCTGTGTTCTGTCGGCCCTTGGTGTGGGCTTGCAGGGCTGGCTGAAGGAACAGAGACAACCCTTCTGGGGACGGGCGTCCTAGTTCTCTAGCCACACTGCAGAGAATTCCAGTCCTCTGCACCTTGGAGTTGACAGCGGTGGTGTTTCTAGTCTGACTTCCCTTTTTGCCCGCCCCCCCCCCCGACTCCGCCCATGAGTGTTCTGTCCCCACGGGGACCTGGCAGAGTTTTGATTCTTGACTCCTCCCTGAAGTGGAGGCAGAGGCCAGCGCCGGCGGTGAGGGCGGCCTGGGAGGCTCCTGTCGTGTCAATGGTGTTTGCCCGGGAACAAGCTGCTTGCTCTGCATCCTGACATCTGCCTGGGCCAGGTGCCCGGGCTATTTTTGGTGGCTGACTACGGGAGTTCCTTCCCACCTCCCCCACGCAGACCTCCTGAGCCCGTAATTGCTCCGCACCTCTGTGGGTTCGTGTGTGTGCACGCACGCATTTAATAAGCTTGCTCAGTGATAATAAGTCTGATTTAGAGGCTTAAGGAGCTCCCTATGGATTTTTCTGCCCTTTCTCATAACCGCTTGTTCCTCTTTATCCACCAGGGGATAACGTCTCTGAGGAAGAGAATTCATTCTGAACAAAGCCTGGTGTGATGGGGCTCTTCGGTTTATGCTCAGCTCCCTGGGTTTCTGGGGCTGGACAGAGAGATTCTCATGAGGGGGTGGGGGTGGGGCGGTGCCCCAGGGAAGGGCGCCCTGTGAGGTTTGCACACGGCTCTGGGCTGGGACCAAATCTGAGGGAGGGCTGGACGGGACTCTTGTCATGCCAAGGTTCTCCTTTAGCAGCGAACTGTACAACAGGTCATAAGCCAGGCCGAAAGGGAGAAATAAATGAAAGAAAAAGAAAACTGAACAAGAGAAATTAGATTTAAGTAGTTATAGTGACACGATTTTCAGCTAGATCCAAGGAAGAAATGCCTCCTCGCAGGTCCAGAAGGCATAAATGGGTTTCTTTTTTTTTGTTTTGTTTTGTTCTATTTTTATTTATTTATTTTTGGAGAGAAGGGAAGGGAGGGAGAAAGAGAGGGAGAGAAATGTCAATGTGTGGTTGCCTCTCATCTGGCCCCCACTAGGGACCTGGCCTGCAACCCAGGCATGTGCCCTGACTGGGAATTGAATCTGTGACCTGCTTTGCAGGTCCGTGCTCAACCCACTGAGCTACACCAGCCAGGACTACATAAATGGGTTTCTAAGGGAGTGCACAGCCCTCCTCGGAGAAGCCTCGAACCGCCACAGCAGCAGCGCCAGCGCCAGCCCTCCCGTCTCTGCCGGCCTCACCCTGCGCCAGGCACAGATCTCAGGCTTGTATTCACTGAGTCCTGCCTGCAGTCTCAACCCCGTGGCCCACCCGTGGAACAGGAGGTACAGATTTTAAGCTGCTGGTTGGAAATCACCAAGGGTTGATTCAAATGCAGGCCCGACTCCAAACCCCTAGGTTGTCCTCTTTCTCCAGTTTTGATTGACAGGCTCTGAAGCAGTGTTGGCGTTTCACAGGGCTGTTGTCAGGACACAGAGGTTACAAGTGTGAAAGCACTGAGGGTCGTGCAGTGCTGTGCAAGTGTGAGGAGGCATTATTACCGTTTTCATTGGGTCATTCTGTTTTCCAGCTGCACCAATGGATTCTCAGTGTACCTCACATGTGCAGTCACTAGGGGGAGGCAACAGACAATGTATATAAGCAAACTTGGTCTTGGAAGGAAAGTTTTTTTTTTTCCCTAAGTGATGCTCAGGGTTTAAAATAGGAAAGCAAAAGCGTGTATTGGGGACTAGCTGCCATTCTCATCGAGGGTTGATGCTGTGCATTGTTGAAGTGTCTCTGTGAAGGCATCTTAGCCGATCACAGATAGCTCGGATAGTGAGTAATGCCCAGTGAATGAATGGAAGGGACTCAAGGCTCAGCATGGCCTCTTTCTCATCGTTCTTGTTGCCTCCTGTTTGCCTTGTGGTCATTTCTGTGTTCTTCGAGATTCCGTTTCTCCTTTATTCTTCCCACTCCATTTTCTTTAGACCACGTTCCTTGTTCATCAGAGGCAGAGCGAGTAAGGCAGGTCCTGACCCTTCATGCCCCTTTCACAGTGTTCTCCTGAGCCGGCCTCTGGCTATTGTATATGGATCCTTCTACGACTATTTCTAGGTTGTTTTCATCCTCATTTTTTTCCTAGGGCGATTCGTTCTCTTCTCTTTCCATTCTTCTAGAGTTCTTCATTTTCCTTTTTGCTAACTGCCAAGAACGTTGGACTAGGAAGTCAAGCCTTATGAACAGTGCTAACTAGCTAGTGGACCTTGAGACATAGCAGGATCTCACTGAGCCTTTGTTTTCAGGGGTAATTATAATTTTCATGTTTACCACCCAGGTATATTTCTTTTGTATATTAATCCGGTGTTTGCCACTTCTGTGCATGCAGGATCATCCAAATGGTTTATCTTCTCTACCATTTGAAGTATTTCTGGGGTCAGTTTCCAGGTACTCCCAAAGAAGTCTCCACCCTCAGGGGCTGCTCCGTCCCGCTAGGTACAGACAGTCCCCCAGGCAGAGCAAACAAAGCTCCCTGGGGCCGCACTACCACTGGGAAGAGCGGTTCCCTTCCTGTTGTGTTGCTGCCTGCTGGAAGGCTCCCGACGTGTTGTTTGAGCTCCCGTGTGGGGCAGGTTTCGAGGTCACCCCAGCTGCCTCTCTCCCACATTCAGGACGTGCTGGAGTGGGTTCCCATGACAGCCCCCACACTTCCTTCTCTGTTCTCCTTCAACACCCAAGGGCCAATGCGGTGTGCTGGCCTCCCCCTCTTTCAGGACGAGCCTACCTTTCTGCAGCCTTCTGAAAAAGGGTTATTTGCCAAGCACAACAGAAATGTTTAACCCAGTAGGGGGGAAATCCTGAGTTCTTCCCCAGAGACTTTCCTTGCATACGGACCATTTTCAGGCCTGTTGCTGTGTCTTCTGAACGTGTCTGGACCTCAGTGGTGGACGATGAGAAACACTTGTTGAAAATGAGATTTTTGTTTCAGTGAAAAAATTGCCACTGTCACCATGACTACCCTCTCGTCTACTCCTCCGTGGTTTTTCCTTTTTCCACATTTCCCTTGATCTCCTTCTTTCACTTGGAAACCATCATAATGTGTTCAAAAGTGAAGGGGACATGTCACAAGGACACAGGCTTTGCTTAAAGGAGCTCCCCTAACCAACTTTGGGACAACTTGAGCATCAAAGTTAATAATAAGAGTAACGGATAGTAACACACTGCATTGAAAAAGAATCTACCAGTCCTCATTTATACTAAATATAAAAGGGAGGGGAGAAGGAGAAGCCTTTTTTTTTTTTTTCGTAGAAGAATGTCAATTAGTAAACACAGAGGAATGATACAAAGCCATTCGTTTTCAGCCATCACAGTAATAATTAATTCAGGTAAGAATTATTAGTGGATGCTGAAACCACTGCGTGAAGGGTTTTGGGGGAAGAGAATATTTATATAGTCTCAAAGTGTCATTTCCTAGATCACTTAGGGATTAAAAAGGGGAAAGGGTACTTTTACGATGGAGAGTTCTGGCAGGCACTACCTTAACTAAGTGATGGAATAACATCACCGAGGATGGACGAATCGGCACGCTGGCCTTGGTGGGACAGAGGAGGACACAGCCCCAGCTGCATGGGATTCTTGCCAGAAATGTTGAGCCTGAATCTAATCAAGAAGAAACAATTAAACATATCCAAATGTGGGGACAATCTGCAAAACAACTGGCATGGATTCTTCAAAAGTTCAATGTCATCTATGGGACACAATGTATGGGAACTATCCCAGAGTAAAGGAAATTAATGAGACATTTCAACCAAATGCAATGTGTGGTCCTTGATTGCCTGCGTATTGCGGGGAAATCAGGCTCTAAAGGATAGCGTGAGGACAACTGAGGAAATTTTAATATCGATGGTAACAGTATTACATCAATATTAGAAATCATAGTTTGTCCCTGGCTGGTGTGGCTCAGTTGACTGAGTGCCGGCCTGAGAATTGAACGGGCATTGGTTCGATTCCCAGTGAGGGCACACACCTGGGTGGTGGGCCTGGTCCCCACTTGGGGGTCCGTGAGAGGCAACTGATCTATGTATCTCTCACACATTGATGTTTCTTTCCCTCTTTTTCTCCCTCCCTTCCACTCTCTCTAAAAATAAATAAATAATTTAAAAAGAAATCATAGTTGGTATAGTAAAGGAAAAAGTAAAATGACATTAGAAATAAAATAAAATATCATTTATCATGGATGCCCATGTATCTGAGAAAAAATAATCTACACTTTTCTAGAAGTTTCCAAATTTTATGGGCTAGTAAATGCTCTTGTGACTTACTTGCTCCTTTTCTGATCTTCTCTCAATTATCTTTCCTTCATTTTTTAGTTAGAGGGATCTCCCAAAGAAGAGGGAAAGTAGTGAAGAAATGGCCATTGGAGGGCAGCGTTGATAGCTGGTGTTTCTGTTCGGGGCAGGTGGGCCAGCCACAGCCTTTGATGGCAGGGCCATTCGTTTCTGTTGGACCAAGGCTTGTACAGCACTGGTTTGGGGCTAGACGTTTTCACTTTCTCTGAGTCCTAAAATGTTGCTTATTTGTAAAACATGACACTTCCCTTCTTTGCTCTTTCTAGCTCAACCCCCAGGGCGGACACCCAGAACAGGGGAGGCTCGTCAGCGGCCATGTAGTCGCACATCTTTTTGGGCTACACCAGGGGCAGGAGGCCCACGGCTCCTTGCCAACAGGAGGAAAGCTGTTGCTATTTAAAAATTATCATCACCATCATTATTGTTATTATTGTTGTTATTGAGTTCCCAAAGTCAAAAAACCTGAAGGAGCATAAGGTTGCCTTTATAAATAATAGAATTAGAAAGAATGAATAATTAAATAAGAACAGTCTTTCCTGCCAAATACAAACTTTTTCTTGGCTTTGGAGAGTGTCTTTGGCTTTGTTTTTTGGAGTTAGAAAAGGAGATAAATTGAATTTGATGTCGGGAGTATTTTGGAGAAAGGATCAGAGCATCAGAGCCAAGCACCAGGTTGGGAAGATGTTGATGGAAACCTCAGATAAGTGTGGGTGACCCCAGAGCATCGGTGACCCCAGACTGTGGGGGACTGTGTTCCCTGTACGTGGTATCCATGGCGGTGGAGAAGTCACAGGTGACTGGGGGACAGCCAGGGTCTCCAAGGGATCCTGCTGGAGCCCTGGCACGCATCATGGTACAAAAAGAATCCCCAAAGGTCCTGTGCCCCCTGAAAGGGCAAGGAGGGGCTGAGAGAGGCCCACAGTGGGGCTGGGGAGGATGCCTGTGCATAGACGTTTACTTAAATTCGACCAGATTAAGTTTGCTACCATCAGCAGAATGGGGGCTCAGATACAGAAATCAGATTGATTTATATAAAATGAATGTTAAACCTTGGCAGTCTGAGTCAGAGGTTATAAAATTGAAACAGCTGTGCCCATTTTGTTGGGCTCAGCTGGGGCCTGAACAAGTGAGCGGACCTGGTTCTGGCAGACGGTATTGGAATTTTCTTTGCTTGTTTTGTTTTGGATCATGGTTTCCCAGGACCGCGAGACCAGGCCCTTTATTTTAGCCCAGTTCTCCTGGTCCATCTGGGATTCTTGACACAAAGGACTCTGGGTGGTCTGCAGTGAGTCTCCTGTCATCTTTCTGGGGCTCACCTCCCACCTTCAGTCTATACCTGCAGCGCGTGAGGAAGGAGGTGATTACACAGGCCCTGGGGACATGGGGACCCCCACAGGAGAAGCCTATCAGCAGTTCCTAAGGAGGAGGGTGCTTTTCTTCCACTCCATAGGGCAGGGCCCTTGCTACTATTTCTCTTTCTGCGCCCACACACCTTCCTGGCGGATGAGTTGGTCAGACTCGAGGACAGCTGGGATGAGTTTCAGGGAGTGTGGAGCACGCAGGGCTCAGAGGCTGGCCCTGCAGCTGCGAGCTCCTTCCTCCCCTTCCAGCACCTCATGCAAGCCCTCTCTACAGTAGGAAAGGCCACTCTGGCAGCTGCCAGCTCAGGGAAAGCACCCTGGGTGGCGGGGACCTTCTGATAGTTGTCAAGGGATCATGCAGGTGAGTGTGACCTTTGGGGACCCAAGGAGCCTTGAGGAAACTGCAATGGTTTGTACCCTGAGGCTTTGAGTGTTGGATCTCGGGTAATAAACTGTCCATCACTGGACAGACTCACTGTTCTTGGAGACAGAACGCAGAGAAGGATAAGATGGGGTGGGGTGCCTCCCGCCCCCCTGGAGAGTTGGCTGCTACTAAATAGCTTGGGGGTGGTCATGAGCTTTCAGAAGTTGCAGCAGCGGGCAGGATGAGTGACTTGTGCATATTTAAGGACTCCTCCAGCTCCTCCTCCTTAGCAGCCCCTGTCCCTGACACTCCAGACGGTGATAGCTGGATCCTACCTGGCTGGCTGCACTCACCTTTTAATGGAGGGCGAGGCCCTTTCCAGACACAAACCACGGAAGGGGCAGCACTCGGCCAGGTGCCACCCTGGAAAGGGTGTTAGGGGCAGGACACAAGCCAGCTGCCAGTGTCTCTGTCCAGGAAACTGGGAACAGGACAGGGCTGGTTAAAGGAGGAAAAGATGATGGGAACCGAGGAAAAAGGTGCAGCTGTCACAAAGGACATTCACACAACAGCACGGAGACAGCAGAATGAGAAATCAGGAGAAATAACCAAGTTTGGAACCAGTGCCGTTGCAGTTTACCTCCTGACTTTTTGGCAGCTAGGGCAAAAAATTTAGTATAATAATGGCAAGAGAATTTCTATTTACTACTAATAATAGCTAATATTTCATCACTTCTAGGTACCAAGTTTAAGAGCAGGGAATGTCTTCCATCCTCACGACAGCTCCATGAGGAGGCCTTGATGTTATGCCTGTTTTTACATATGAGAGAACAGGGCAGGGGGTCACACACATGGGAAGCGGTGGCCCCAGTGACATCAGGCAGTCAGGTTTCAGAGCCCCTCCTTAATTCCTCAGCCTCATGCTATGTGGTTTCAGCATATGGAAAAGGGGTACATAGTTCTTTTTTGCTTCTTGATACACATCGTCAAAGAACTAGCGAGGAGTCCCCCAATTGCCCAGGGGGGCAAACCTGAGTCCGTCTGGTCAGCGGCTGTGGAAGGAGAGTAGAGAGCCTGTCTCAGAGCAGGTGCAACGAGACAGCAGGCGTCTTCCATTCCCAAAGGTCACAGGAGAGGCGGAGAGCCCCTTGCTCCACATTAGGCTTCCTAACCTTCGGCTTCTGTCAGTTCCAGTGACGGATTCAGAACTGACCACGGCTATGTTGAAAATTAGGAGTAAGGGGTGACGATTTCCTTTAACCAAATATCAGGCCATGTTATCTGATGCATCTCAGGTGTGCCTTGGTCTCTCGGCCTCACCTGTCTCCTAGATGCAGCAGCGTACTCCATCCGAGCTGCTGGGGTGGGGATCAAGCGGCAGGCCTCTGGGCGGGTCCGAGGCCCAGAGTCTCTGCTTCCTCCCAGCATTTCTGGATGTGAATGAGCATCTAGCACAGGGTAAGGGGCTGGCTTCCTCAGGGGCGGGGGCGCCATCTGATGCAACTCAGAAACGCAGGGAATCGAAGCCCATGGGCGACCCGTTTTGGCCGAAGAGACTGGAGATGGGTGGATACATTCTCTCTTTAGTTTTCCCTTTGATGGGTAGTCCTGAGGTACATTTTTTCTCTGTATGGCCTGACCAGAGATGTCCTGTGTGGCCAAGAAGGCACACCCACTGGGCAATGGCTGCATCTCTTTAAGACTAGTGGGGTGCAGTGGCCTGCACAGTAAGACATTAACCTGCATTTACTGCCCAGCCTCCCCTGACTCACCCTCTTTCCCCTTCATTTTGTGCTTTCAAACTAAAGCATTAACCTTCAGTTCTTGCCTAAGGAATGTAGACTAAGACTAATCTAACAGGAGCATTGGAGTTCAAAGTGAGGTTCCTTCTGAGCTACCCCTCTAGCTCACTGTCCCATGCCATTCAGTTTTAAGGGAAGATGACTCTGTCCATGGACCAGGCTGTCCAAGAAGCCGTGGCTGAGTGGGAGGTGCGGGATCTGCGGAGGGAGTCCACTGCCAGCATCTCCAGGGCAAGTTCGACTGGGATGGGGACTCAGAGCCAGAGGGTGATGACAGCTGCCACCGTCTTTCACGGCCTTGCTGTTTACCTGGCCTTGCCCTGACGGTCCCTTCTTCTCGTTTGTCTCAGCAGTGGTCGGCACGCCTTCAGCCTTGAAATCCCGCGGCACTGAGAGGACCCGAATTCCTCTGACGGAGCTTTATCCCTTTCCTTCCTAGTAAGCTAAAAGATGGCTCGGCCCCCAAGGGCTGCAAATCTGTCGTGAGTTAGTGATAGGAGAAAGTTCCTGCTATGACTTTCCATTCTAACGACTCTGAACAAATTCCCTTGCTCTGATGTGACTGCCGGATTCCTGGGGGACTCCTCCCGCATGGATTCTGGACAGCTGAGCAACTCGTTGGCAAAGAGAGAAATAAGAACTGGAACAGTTTTCCCCACTTGGTCATCCTCTGGCCCCTGGCTGCAGAGAATTCTCACTGTGCTGCCCCATGTGCTCGCCAGAGACACATATTTCAGATCCTTTTCTATTGGCTCTCACTCAACAATGACATAACCTAAGATTTCATGAGCTAATGAATCTCTAAAAATCCAATTTAAGTCTTTAGGGTTTATAAAATGTCCCTAAATTTTTCTGAAGATAAAATACAAATACAAGAGCAAAGCTACCCGCTAGCAAAGCTGCTGAACCTCCTTCCAAGCTAAAGATAGGGGGCTGCCTTGGCGATATTGGTGAGCTGCTTTATCTGAGGAGAGAAAGGATTAGTTCGTGACATCTGTGTCCCACAGGCTGGTCAGACTGGAGGAAGTTCTCTGAGCGTCAGAGAAAGCAACACTGTGCCCAGTCCACACAGCTCTGTCCTTTTCCCCTTCAAGGTGCTCAGGTGGACAGCTCTGAGGCAGAGGTGCATTGGGGGAAAGACAGTCTGAAGCTTCTTCTGAGTTACTGCTTGGAGTAAAGATCATCTAAACGGACCTTCCCCGAGCTCTTCAAAGAAGCTCCCTTGGGCAATTGGTGTCGTGGGGCTATGGCCTCAGAAGCAGTAGTCACCTGGGCTTGCTCTGAAGGGAGCTCCTCAGTGGAAAAGTGCTAGGGGTGATGAATGGCAGGGAACTCAAGTAATGGTAAGGCAGGGAGATGTCCCAGGATGTCCAGAGAGGAAGCATCAGAGGTTCTGCGGGGAAAAGCTGCTCTGGCCCACGAGCCAGAAGCAGGCTGAGAGTTCTGAGACCCCCTTACCCAAGCCTGGGATCTCTTTCTCCACCCATCACCAACTCTGTTTCCCATTCTCCTCTCTGGCTGGTGAGACCCCCCCCCACCTTTGTCTGGTCCCCAGGAGGCTGAATAGGTTAGGGGGGCTTCATAGACAGAAGGGTCCCCACCCAGGGGCTTCTAGGATTACCATGAACCCTTTGGATCTTGGAGTCTAGGTTGTTCCAGGAAGATGGTCCTGCTCCACCACCTTGGATAGCATTTGTCGCCTGATGGGTGAACATTAAAACAGCACAAGTCCGTTTCACTTCAGGCTGTGTGTGTTGCAGGGAGAGCCGAGACAAAAATGGTCTGATGCACTGAAGTCAAAGACGTTTTACTGTGGACTCTTTGGGGATCGCAGACTGGTAAACAGATCTTTTGCCAGTGTTTTCTTGGTTGTGTCTTTGGTGCCAGGGTGTCTGACTGCTGTTTTGTCTGGAGATGCATCCAGAATTGACTGAGGATGATTCAGCCTGGGGTCTAGTTTCTCTCTGTCTGTAGACTCAGCAAGACTGCCAGTGGGTAGGTCACCACGGGCCCTCTGAAAGCAGACTCCACTCAGCCTTTTGTCCCTCCATGTCCTTCAGGCTGTGTGAAGCTTCCGATCACTGCTCTGGTAACGCCGGCTGGGTAGACTCCCGGGAAGCAAGGTAACGGGATAGCTTTTCTACTCATTTTGTACATGTCTCTTCCTTTTCACATAGCTTCTGTTTTAGGTGGTTGAGGCACTCAGCGTCGCTGGTTTTTCTCGGAGTGCTGGAAGGTAACTAATGTTCACTGTTGAGAAAGAAAACTACCTTACTCTGGAAACCCAGGACACTGCTATGCACAAAGCTGCTTCTCTGTTTTTGTTTTGTTTTAAATTTTATCTATGGGTTTTAGAGAGGGAGGATGGGCGAGAGAAAGAGAGAGAGAGAGAACTACATCAGTTTGCTGTTCCACTTTTTTTACACATTCATCGGTTGCCTCTCGTATGTGCCCTGACTGGGGACTGAAGCCACAACTGTGGCTTATCAGGATGATGCTCTAACCAGCTGAGCTACCCAGTAGGGTGAGCTGCTTCTCTTGGATGGGGCACAGTGAACGCTGATTTTATTTTTCTAATTGCGGCATCTCCTTGATTTTCAAACTTTTAAAGAACCAGACCCCTCTTCCAGTGAAAAACCTTAGCCCTGATGTATGGGACAGATAACGCAGAAGCCTTGGTCATGGAGGTGGGATAGACGAACTACCCTCTTGACCTTCTCCTTCCCTCTTCCTCCCTCAGAGCAGTCCATAAGTCCCTCCACGAGACCCTGGCACCCTGCGGAACAATGAAAAACCACCGTGCTCACAGGAAGTGAGGGCTGATGCATTCTGGTTCTTACCGGCAGGGCCGTGACATCATTAAAGGCAATATGCACATGTATCATCAGTTTGATGAAAGCATTTAGGGTATTAATGGTACAGGTGTTGTGGCTACTACACAAGGACATATGATAGACAGTTCCTGCCCAGAGGGAAGTAACGACTTAGTTCCTGTAACAGGTATGTAGATATGTGTAGGGTGGCGGTGCCAAGTGCCCATTTCCTAAGTGGCTACCATGACTTAGCCCAGAAAAGCATGAAGATGTGAAGGCAGCCACTTGTAGTCTTGAGAGCTACAAGTCCGCTCAGGACTCAAGCTGAAGAGGGTCGTCCATGATTCCTAAATCAAGGCTCATTGACAGTCAAAGAGGCAAAGGGCTATCCCGACTCTCTGTTGGTGCAGGGAAGCTGTTCTCTTCCATTGGGCTGCAGGGTCACTGATAACGAGTTATAACTTTAGCGAATGCCACACAACTGTTTCAGGGCCTGTGTGTTAGGATTGACCTCTACCTCCCCTACAAGTTTTTAATGCCCTGTGTCTCTGAGCCCCATTGCCAGAGCACACCATGGACCATTCACCAGCCTACTGGGGCTGAGTCTTTCTCAGCAAGCACAGCTAAGGAGACGTGGACAGCAGGTGGAAATGTGTGATCCGAGGGTCTCTGAGTGACAAGGCCTGTGTGTGATCCTGACCGACTCTGGCCAACTGCTGTTACCCCTGCACTTCCTCTCAGCAAGAGTGATTGCACACTGTGATCGCAGAAACGGTTACCTGCAGCCCACTGTGTCACACGAAAGAGAAAAGGAACGAGGACTTAGAGACAGCTTCTGGGCTTAGTCTGATTAGTGACATCCTGCTAATTTCCAAATAGTTCTGAGAAATCAGGAAGGGGAACCTAGTAAGTTCTATTAGTTCATGACTCAGTGATGGCTAATTGGTTATTCATTTAAAAACACTCAAAATTGTATTTAATATTATTGTCTTCATCTGGAAAGTGATTTGTTTTGTTTGACAGAGCATTAACCATAACATCTTGGCGGTTAGCACAAGCTACTTGGCCCTCCTTGAAAATTCATCGATACAGAATTTAAAAAATGTCCTTAGGTGAATATTAAAATAATAGGTACTAAATTCTCTCTCCAATGTATTGGTTCCATAACATGGAAATAGTACCTGTCGGGCCTCATGGAGCTCACCTGCTCCACCCAGGGGGTCTCCCTTCTCTCCCTGGAGATAGGCATAAGTCCCCTCTCCTGTCTCCGCCCTATGACACCTCCCTGACACATTGTTTCATGAACTATCTTCCTTGGTTTATGAAAAGGCAGTGGTGCAGTGAGCCTCACTGTCCAGAACCTGGCATGCACGTCTCTTGTTAAGGGGCTGACAAAGCAGGAATAGTGGACTTCACTTTGACAGGGATGCTGTTGACTACCTACAACAGGAAGAGCATCTTCTTGAGTTTTCTTCAATTAGTGGTGACGAATTTGCCCTTCACTCATTCAGTGGACATCAGTGGATCCTCTTCTATTGGCTCTGACCTGCCCCTTGTCTTTTGCTTTTTCTTCACATGTTTAAGATCTTTGGTGGTTAGGGCGATGCTGAGTATTCTCACAGACAAGAGTAAGACAGCATGCCTGAGTGAACCCGCACTTCTTAGCACAGCCCTCGACCTATGGGACAAGTGCACCAGTGGCTATTCCCTCCTTTGGATACGTAGGGATTCAAAAGAAGGACTGTAGAGTAATTAGAGTCACAGTGAGGAGGTTAAGGACACTGGCTTCCGAATACAATCGTCTGGGCCTGACTCCCGACTCTGCCACATACTGTACGGGAGACCTTAGGCAGCATACTCCACCTCCTGGTGCCTCGGCTCGCTCACCTGCCAAACAGGGCAGTATCACCTTTCTACCTTCTAGGGTCCATGTGAGGATTAGATGAGGTAATTCTCTAAATGTTTACAGAATAGAACCTAGCACTGGGCAACTTCTTAGCAAATGTTAGCCATTATTATGATTATTATAGTAGTAATCATTTTTGGCATCTCTTTAGTTTTTCTTAGTTATTATAGGAAATACAGTTGTGATGGGTAATCATTGCATATGAATAGTGACAATAACATTTTGACTTATCTGACCCTTGTCTAAAAGCTTGCTGCTGAAGTCGCTATCCTGGGGTGCAGTATATCATTCTCCCTTCTTGTTCCCAGGCATAAAAGGTAGGGCTCAGCAATGAGAGAGAGGATTGTAGTGGAAATCAGGACTTACAAAGTTGGATGTTACATCTTCTTGACTATGAAACTGCCTTGACTCAATTCTTCAATCACCTTCAGATGACCTTTCACCATGTACAGAATTGAGCTGTTGAACTGTTAGAAACCACAGTAGGTGTCAGCAAGAGCCTGGAGACACGCCAGCATTGTGGTTTAATATATACTTTGAAGAATTTTGTGTATAATGTGGTACGAGTGAGAAAAAGCACACATCTGTGTGAGCCCACTGGACTCTTTGGAAATCTTTTCATCTGGTAAAAAGACAAAAGCCCCTCATTTACTGAGCCCAGGTGTGTGCTAGGTTCTACAATTATATTATCCCAGTTTTCAGATAAGGAATCTGAGCTTCCAAGTATATAAGTAACATTTTCAAGTTCACATGGTTAGTGAGAAGCAGAGAAGGGCTTCAAAGCCAGACCTGTCTTAAGTTTGGCCTCCATGGTAGTCACCAGTGCTGTTGACTTCCAGGCCAGAACATTAAGTTACAGATGCAAGAGTCTCCTCAAGGGCGATTGGCCACTCTGTTAGCCTGCGTCCTTGGGTGGCTATGGTAAGCAGGACGCCCTGCAGTCTGGGATGGACAGGCCGTGTGAGCACAAAATAACCCTCTGTGGTTTTCAATCAAGAGTTTGGGGTTCGTTCTTACTGCAGCATAACCTGGCATATCTTGACTAATAAATGCTCCAGTAAGGTGATTAACCTGGCTAGCTAGATTAGCTTTAGAATTTTCCTATATGTCAGGTAGAAGCAGCAGACTGAATCTCTTGGGGGAAACAATGACTAAATGTTTCTAAGTGCTAACAAGGTAGGTTATGAGTTCAAAAGGATCTTGTATAATAATTTTTTCAGTGTTTTCTTTCTGATCAATTTCTTCTCCCTCTCTTGCCTTTTTCCCCTCTACCTTCCACCTCTTCTATTCCTGACTCTGGGCTCCTTTTAGCCTCTAAACAGATTGAATGCCTAATGCCCAGTAGCACTCAAATATTTTTTGAAATAGGGGGAAAAATTCAGAATTCAGAAATCAAAGTGTTGAATTCTAAATTCTCTTTTGTTGGCGATTTGGTTTAAAATGATGTTTAAGAAGTTTACCTTGACCTTTAACTACACAAAGCAACTGCAGGACTCATTTTTTTAGGTTTCGCATGTCCTCCAAGTTCCTTTCACCCACTTCTTTTGGTGCTGCGTCTCTGTGGCCTGAGGAGGGCTCTTGGCTAGGATGCTTGTGCAAGCAGGTTGAATTTACTTCTGGCTGAGCCCACCTCTATCTGTCATCTAATTATCATCAATAAATATTTAAATGTCAGGGCGGCTGCCCTTGAATGGAGCCCTGGGTATCAGGCTTCTTCGAGTTCTAGCTGATCGTTATTAATTCAATGAACATAGTTGTAAATTGGCTAAGAACACACAATGGAGGTGATCGCAAGTGCTCTTGCCAATGTGGGCTCAGTCCATTGAAAGATGTTTTAGATGTGTTTTTGTCTCAGTCTAGGAAAATGTGAGATGTAATTTGCTTCAAACTAAATGCTTCTTTAGTTTCTTGCCCAAGTATTAAGCAAGAATAAGGCAGGCGGAGGAGCCATCTTCACATTGTTCTGAATGATCTGGAGGTCTGCGAGGTCACTTTTTGAGCTAATGTGAATGCAGGCAAAACGCTCTCCACTGAGATGAATTATGTGCTCAGGGTTACCTGGTTTTTTTTTCTGAGTTAGATAGGGAAGTCAGTAGTAGATAGAAATGAAATGACCCATTATGAAATAATCAATGAGAAAGCTACACTCCTGCAATGTTTCTGGATCAATATACAAGTTACCTTTCAGATAGATGAATTATTCTTGTGTAGTTCAGAGCAGAACAAAGCCCGTTTCCAGCCAGACTCCCCAGATGCATTGTGGGTGAAAGCAGAGACCAGAGGCGTTAACCCACTGGGGTCACAAAAGAGGGGTGCTCTCGGCGCAGCAGCCGTTCTGCAGCAGTGCCCAGTGAGAGGGTTGAGAACAGGTTCGGTAAACACCGACCTGGAGGCAGACCCTGTGGAAGGTTAAGGGGGTAGCACAGATGAGACTCTGGGGAAAAGGCAAGTTCACACCCCAGGGGCGGGGGTACAAACTGGCAAAGACTTTCTGAAAGGCAATTTGAGTTATCTATGAGAACTTAAATGTCTATACTCATTTACCTAACCATCCAATTCTAAGAATCTATCCTACAAATGTTGTTACACATGTATAAAAAGATATCTGTGTAAGGATGTTCCTTTGCCGTAATCATAGACACACAACACAAGTTGAAAATGTCCATCAAAAAGGGAATGTTTAAGGAAACTGATCTATCAATACTGTGGAATATTATCAGCCATTTAAAAAATGCGGTGCTGACGTATGACCTTGGGGAGGTTATTCAGCCTCTCACTGCTTGAGGTTTCCCACTTGTAAAATAGGTATAGTATTTAATAACTCTGAGTTGAATGACAGACCTAAATGAATATGTGTGTGTGTGTATGTGTTGTACATATACGATTTTTTATTTTTGGAAAGACTAAAATTTAGAAAAGGAACTGAGGAACCCAGTTTAGAATCCCAAGACCCTCACCTGGGAGTGGAGGGTGGGAGATAGGGGAACGAAGGTGAAAAGAAAGTAGTCTTTATTGAAAATACACCCTCTGCTAGGCTATATGCTACATACTTTGAGTAATCCTGTCATTGAATTCTCACAATCATCTGAAGTAGGTATCATTACCCCCATTTTACAGAGGACAATGAGAAAACTCAGAGAAACTTGCTGAGGTCATGGAGTAGTGACTGGCAGGGTGAGACTTCCCATCCAGATCTAATGTTAAAGCCATGCTTGCTACCTACTACTCTCCTTCCATGCTGAGACCATGTCATACTCATCCCGAAATATTCCATGTCTAGCATGGGTCCTGACTCTATAGTGCTTGTTACATTTAATTAAATATTTGCTGAAAAAGTTGAGGATGCTGATGTTGATAACCCCTGGCTTCATATTCTTTAATATGTGGGAATAATTACTCTGATACTTTACTTAATATGTAAGTTTCCCTGTATTTGCTGTAATTTATCCCACCTTTATCAGTCACCGTAGGCTAAGATATGCTGCAGTGACAAACAACTCCGTAAATCTCAGTGGGCGGCTACCTTGTTATGTGGATTTCATGAGTTGACTGCTACTCGGCTTGATGCTGCCTTATGAGTTCCACGGGAGAGAAGATGAAGGATGAAGAAATCATGCAATGGCCCTTAAAGCTTCTGCACAGAAGTAGCGCATGTCACTTCTACTCACATTTCATTGGCCAAAGTGAGTCAGATGGCCAGGCATGAACACAACCTGGTGGCGAGTATAATCATCCCTCAGGGAGAGCCTCTGTTGGGAGGGCCCACTTAGGAGAAGCTGGGGAGAGGAGCTGTGGATATTTTGAAGAATAATGTGATATAACCCACTACTGTACTGCAAAATAAATTTTAACCCCCTTGCAATAGATGCTGTGTTTTCTACTTCTGTTTAGCTTTTATTTGTCCAGTTCTAGTGCTTTCTTCTCTAGGCATTTAAGCTTAAGCTTGTACAAATAGGAGTCAGTCTCATCCACAATCAGCAGTTACTGAAATGTGTTGATGGGACCCTACTGGTCCCTCAGAGACTCTCAGGGGGGGTTACGGGCTCTCAGCTATTTTAGCAATAAAATTAAATTGGTGCCTCCTTTTTCACTCTCTTTCTCTCACTAGTGGATAGTGGGGTTTTCCAGATGCCACATGATGTGTGGTACTGGGGCAGAAGCAGGTAGGAGAATCCAGCCATCTTCTCTGAAGCCAGGCATTAGAGATTTGCGAAAATGTATATTAATGCTACTCTCCTTGCTCATGTTTTTGTTTTAGAAAATATGGTTGTATTTTATAAAAATGTTAACATGTGAAAGGTTTTTTAAAATAAGATTAATAAATACATTATTTTTTTTCAGGTTTGATTTCTAATATAGCAAATACTGATGGTTGTAATATATGTAAATGATAGCTCTTTGGGGAACTTAATAATTTTGGTAAGAGAGTAATGGGAGCCTGAAAACAATGTCTGGAAACTTCCATCCAAATGACATCTCAATGAGAGTTTTAGGGGAACGATGCTTAAACACAGTTAAAGTTTCCTTAGCTGTATAGAAATACCATGGAGCCTAGTGGGTTTATATAAATACTGTTATTTTTCATAATCATCACCAGCGTTCCATATCTTGTACTTCCTGAAGGGGAGAGATGATTAGTTTGTTAAAGAAGATTGGTTGCATGAATTATTTTCAGCCCTGCAGAAGTTCACAGCTTGATGTGGCATCAGTAATGAATAAGAAAAATGGCAGTGCGCAACCCGAAAAGAAAAATGCTGCTTGCTAATAAGAAGCACTTGTAATTCCACGTTGTCTTGAACCTTTACCATCATGTCTCACTCGCTTCAATATGGAAGAATTGAAAACAAGCCACACGTTGACACTGATGAATAACAATAATGAAGAATACTTCGTGGAGAGCGTTTTTCCAGACTTGGGAGTGTTTTTCACATATGAACCAATTAAGCCTACTTTCACATTTGCGATCAGGACCAGCTAAACTTTTTAAAATCTTCCTCCGGATTTTGCCTTTGCACAATGCCAGCACCCGCCTCCCCTAGGAAGTACCTTCCAATAAAATGACTTAAATCTACGGGCAAAGGCTTTTATCTATGTTGCAGAATTTTTATAAGATAATTTTGTTCTGGAAGGACGGTTGTGAAGGAGCACCTGGGGGTGCAACTCGTGTGTGCGTGTGTGCACGTGGGAATGTGATGCCAGGAAGGGCTTTGCTTGGAGAAGTCGGCAGTGCAGTTTACGGAGCGGCGAGAGGTATGGAATGCTCTGAATTTCCTTTTCTGCCTTGGCTTCCAGGAAGCCCAGTCCTCACCTGATGTTTACTTGTGGTGATTTTTATTCTTTTTTTCAATTGTAAGTGACTTCCATTTTGAAAGCAGGCACAAAATGTAAAATTAAAGAATGAACAATAACAACAACAAAAGCCCAGTCAGATGCAGGGCGGTCTTTAGGTAGAAGCAGTAACTGTAACACTTTGCAAGGCTCAGCTCTGACAGAAATTCCTCCTTCGGCACCATGTATCTGCCACCATTACCTGAAATGCCCTCCGTCGGGCCCCCCCTGTCAGGGGAGATATTTGGTCTTTAGAAAGCTGCTGTGTTACAGAGAGCACGTGCTACTGCGAAGAGTCAGACCTCAACCCCCTGGTCCTCATTAAGGTCACAGAGTGGGTGTGTTTCTCTAAGAGCTTAGTCCTTAGGAGACTGAGCAGGAGCTTGGAATTATTGCAAAGGACAGGCTGGCATGGGGGGCTACAGACATCCCAAGAAAACCTGAGGAGCTGGTACTCGGGCGTAAGGACAGGGGAAAGGGAATGCGAGTCATCATTCATAACCTCATGGTCGTGCTGACAGACAGGCTGCGGTGGGTGTGGGCAGGGGTGAGAGCCTGGAGGAAGCCCTGCTGATTTAGGGTTTAGTCAGTGTTCTGCTGGTTCCATAGAGGGGTCCACGAGAGCAATGGCTGGCACTCGTAGGGAGCTTTGAGTTGCTGCAACTCCTATTTGTCTCCATCTAGTTGCATTAATCACCAGGCTGTTGCTAGACTATAGCAGAGAGAGTGGACAACTTCCCGTCATCCTGATTCGAGCAAATGTTTCTATAGTTATTCACCATTAAGTATTAAGGCGGCTTTCTTGAGATCTACTTATTTATCTTTTTGTCCAGATCTCTCTAAATACATGTAAAGTGTTTATTATGTTACAGATATAATTGCATATTTCTGCTTCTTTAAGTTCCACCTTATTAAGAATTTTTTTGAAGAATGAGGATTAAATTTTACCAAATTTCTTTTTTAGGCGTGTATGTGTATCATCACATGGTTATTCTCCTTTGAGCTGTTAATATGGAGATTCATGTGAACTGATTTCTTAATATTGAATTATTTGGGGAATAAAACTTGCCTGGTACATTATTCTTTTAATATATTGCTGGAGTCTCCTTGTCAAGGTTTTGTTAGGTTCTGAAGTCAATAGTATGCAGATTTTTGAATAGAAGTGGAAAGCTCTATGCTTTGGAACAGGCTTGGGCAACCTTCAAATGATCAGTTCCTTGAACATTGAAGAGAATTCATCTATGGAGCCGTTGAGGCCAGGTGTCCCCCTCCCCCGCCCAGGGGCAATCTTTGCAAGTGTTACAATTGTAATCAGACTTATTGTCAAACTTATTGACCATTTTTTCTTATATCACTTCTTTGGTGAATTTTGATCCACTTTTTCCTAGAGAGTTTTCATTTCAACCCGGTTTTCAGATTAATCAGCATAGAGTCATACATTATATTCTTTTATACAACATTATTTTAAAAGTTTGTATAATTTCATTGTGTGGATAATGCACGTAACCAGTCCCTGTTATTGGACATGGAGGTCGTGTCTGAATTTCTTCCGTTTTACATTATGGTCTGAGAAACAAACTTGTAGGTTAACCTTTGCACACACTTTACTATTGGGTTGGCCAAAAAGTTTGTTTAGTTTTTTCCGTATGATGACTCTAGTAGTGCTTAGTTCTCTTTAACTTCATTCAAAACAATTTTGTTAGATTGTATTGTGACAGCTGTCCTATCAGCATGCATTTAAAAAAAAACTTATCAAAATTGGTGAATTTTTGTGTAGCCATTTTAATATTGAAGATGGAAGAAAACAAGCAACATTTTTGTCATATTATGCTTTATTATTTCAAGAAAGGTAAAAATGCAACTGAAACACACAAAAAAGATTTGTGCAGTGTATGGAGAAGGTGCTGTGACTGATCGAATGTGTCAGAAGTGGTTTGTGAAGTTTCTCGGTACGATTGACATTTTGGCCCAATAATCCTTTGCTGTGGGGCTGGCTGTCTTATGCACTGGAAGATGTTTAGCAGCACCCCTGGCCTCTGCCCACTAGAAGTCAATAATGGGAGATAGCCAACATACTCAAAATACCCAAATCAATAAAGGTACTGGTGAAAATGAAAATTTTTCTTTTATTTTACAGAAAAAAACCACACGGACTTTTTGGCTAATAGTAGCTTTAAGTAGTTGACTGATGAAATGCAGCTGTTTTTTTCTTTTTGAGTCAGGAAGGAAAAACTGGCTAAGGTCCACCCCCTGGCCCCCCGCCCCGCCTCATCTTGCTGAGCGGATAGCAAAGAGCTCAGCCTTGCAGCTCAGCCTTGTCTCTGCCACTTCATGGACTGAATCTGAGGGAATTGATCTCTCTACACCTTAGGTTTTTTTTCCTTTTTCTGGACAGTAGAGATAATAGTCGTAATTTCTGTAATCAGTACAAGAAAAAGAAAACCTCCCAGGTGTTTTCAGCAGAAAGGGATTTAGTACAGGGCGCCGCCTACTCACGCACTCTTTGGAGGGCTGGAGGAGCGGTCACTCCTCCGACCTCCTGCAGCGAGTCCCTGTCCCAGAACTGGCCTGGGGTGGGGGAGGGGGTGGGGAGCAGGTGCCTCTGACACCCCTGGGGGAACTGTTAAGTCCAGGGACACACAGTTGAAGTGGCATGTTGACACTGCTTCTGCTTCAAGAGCCTGGAAAGGTGGAGAAAAACTACAGTGCTGCTACAGAAAAATCTCCCATCTCTACACCCTTGCTCACCAGAATGAAATTGCCAGAGGGGGCAGGGAGTGGCCTCTGCTGTTCCCACCTTCCCAAATTTACAACCAGTGAAACCTAAGCCCCAGCTAGCTCCACAGCAGTCCGAAACATTGTTTTCGGTTTTGCAGCCTAGAGGCTGGGCAATCCACAGTGTTTACCCTGACATCGTTCTTGAGACTGTTGTGAAGATTCAATAAATAATAATTCATGTGAGTGCCTGATACAGTCAATATTGTTATTTATTGTTTATTAAGAGCGAATTGTGTGCAGAGACTGCACTTATTTATTAGGGATGGAAAAGGGAATATTTCTTTGCTGTTCTCAAAATATTTCCAGTATAAATAGAAAGTAGGCATTAAAGAAATAGCTATATTGCAACAAAAAAGTGCTATGGGAAGGTAGGGGATGGGGTAACTGTCCGCAGCGAGTGTTACCTCACTTACTCATTTGTTAAAAAACAGATTTCCTGCCCCGGCTGGGTAGCTAAGTTGGTTGGAGCGTCGTTTCGCTCCCCAGTCAGAGCACATGCCTAGGTTGCAGGCTCCATATCCGGTTGGCAACCTGTCGATGTTTCTCTCTCTCTCTCTCCCTTCCTCTCTGTCTAAATGCAATCAATGAACAAAAAATCAATAGAGATAGATTTATTGATATAACTTATTATATGGGTCAGGGCCAGTGCTAGGTACTGAGATGCAGAATGTGAGACAGACAGGTCTTGTCCCCTGTTGTGTGGGGGGTGGAGGGTGGGTGTTGGGGGGATAGTAAGAGGTTGCTGGGGAGTCACAAGGGAAGGCTTCACAGAGGAGGGAACATTTGGGCTGAATCTTTAAGGATGAAGGAGGTATAGGCAGGGAAGGGTAAGAAGACAAGTACAGCATCACAGAATCCAGATTAATAAAGGATTTCAGCCTTCAGCCGAGGGCAGTGTTTCCCAGTGTGTTCCACAGAACACCAGCCCCCCGGTTCCTTGAAGAGATGGTTCCAGGGTGGTTTAGAGATCCTGATGGTTATGGGCACATTAAAATGTTGAGAAGGTTCAGAGTAAAATATCATTAACTCTGTTAAACTCGGTATTTCTTAAATTTTTGACCATGAGAGCCCTCTCTGATGTGATACCTATTAGCAAAGAACACACTTTGGGGAAGTCCCGAGGTGATCAACCATTTCATTCTACGGGCAGCAAGATGAGGTGCAGAGAGGCTCAGGGTCACAGAGCTGCCTTATAAACTCCAAGAGGTCAGGGACCATGTTATTCTCCGGCATCTTTATTTTCCCAGCAATTCATTCAGTATGTAGCTCAGAGTAAATGCATAAAAAATAGTTGGAATGAAACACTGATCAGGTCAGTGGAGAGAGTGAACCAGAGGGGAACGCAAATATCTCAACTCTCAGACTTATGTTTGTAGTGGTACATATCCCTCAGCTAATGGGAAACATTTCCAAAAACACACAGAGGACAGTCTCCCCATGAGGGTAATGCAGACCTTTCCCTTCAGGTAGAGTTGCTGGAAAAAATGCAGGACGCGTGCAGTATTTGGGGCATGCTTATATCAAAAAGTTATTCATTGTCCATCTGAAATTCAAATTTAACTGGACATCCTATATTTTTGTTGGCTAAATCTGGCAACCCTACATTTTGGGGAACAATATGGAAATCTTTCTACTTGCTAATGTTGCTTGCTCATCACCTTGGAAAGGAATTCATAAACAGACACATACTTCCCAATGTATCAGGGTCAGTTTTTTCAAGTGCGTCTAAGAAGATAAACCGATTATGTACAACTTTGTTTCTTTCCAGTTCCTGCAGAGAGGGAAAGCTTTTGTGTAAACAGGGAAGTGACAAAGCATTGATTTCATCAGCGTGGCCCCAGCCCTTGTGTGAGAGCAAGCAGAGGGTTCTTCTAGCCAGAGCTCTGCTGCACATCAGGACACACCCACAGGAGAAGCTTAGGGACCAGATGATTGGTGCATGTGGAGGAACAGGGAAGACAAACCTCTAAACAATAAGGCTGATTAGATTTTTGTGGAGAGGGGATAATTGCTATTACACACTCCAAGCCAGGATTATACTTCCATAAGGTGATAGTTTTAGCCTTGAAATTTCCGGAGGTTGGACCAGGTGATCCTTCCTTTTGTGCAGCTCAGGCCTGGACATAGATCGCAAATTGTCATGCTTTAATAAGCCTTCTCATCCCCCATCCATCTTGGCCCTGCCCCACAAATGTGCACTGAGACCTCTCACAAATCATCCAGCACTCCTTTGCCAGGAGGATCTGACTTTAAGAAAATCAAACAATTAAAAAGAGCAGTAAACAAAGAAGGCACCCCAAAACCTTCTCCGTTCTTTATGTTGTGAGTGGCTAAGGCTGTGCACTTGACTTTCATCCTCAGCTTGGGGCGGATTCTATGTGCTTTTGTAAACCCAAGCTTAAAACCCAGTATGTCTTTGGGCAGCTTTTTGCATTGTACTCCTTCATGGGGGTTATTTCTCATGATCCCCTTGGGTGATTCTGCTTCCACAGAGAAGGGCAATAACTTGCTTAAAGTAGTCATTAATTACACTTTTGTTCACTGGTTTCCTCATTACATTAAAAAAGGGGAAGGGTTTAGAGCAGCAAGTATAAAGGACACATGGACAAAAACTGGGTGGGGGGGTGGAAATGGGAGGGAGGTGGGGAGGGCTGGGCAGTGGGCTGGGCTGGGTGTAAAAGACAGAAAACTGTACAAGAACAACAATTAAAATACAATAAAAAATACATAGTGTGTGCCAGGAACTGTGTGAAAGGCACAGGTGAAACTGGCAGGTTAAAATGTTTGTGATTCAGTGTGATAGGTCAGCAGAGGTGCTGCGGAGGGGCTGGACGAACACTTTCACCTTGGAAGGCCAAAGGGAAGGAGGAGCTGCACAGAGGAGAGGTGTGAGCTGAATCCTGAGGAACTGTCGTTTTCTAAATGCACAGAAGGCCGAATAGAAACAGCGTGTGCAACGTCAAGGAAACAGTGAGGAATTGTAACTCCTTGTTCAATGAGGGGCACCCATAGGCCAAAGATAATCCATTGGGAAGAAAGCAGCGTAACTTTTTGCTTTTACTCATTTTTATGCAAAAATAAACTTTACTAATATTCAGTATGTGATTTACAGTTGGGCATATGCAACTTTTCAGTAAGTATACCAGTATCCCCACTTTTTGAAAGTTTGCTTTATGCCGCTTCTCTTTTATGAAAGACCAGTGTTAATACTTGTTTTTGCTAGCCAAAAGAAATCCGAAGAGGAGTTTTGCTTTTATGAAAAAAGGTGAAAAGTGCAAACAGCGTTCAGCGTTTGTTTTACGGTGAGCTTTTATAGAGGTGGCGCACACCTCCGGCAGTTTGGCGCTACTGAGCTTCTTCCCGCGGCGAGCTGCACTCAGCGTCTCAGCGTCACGTCGACATAACCTGGAACTGTGCGAGCATCTGTGCTTCATCTCGATTAATTTTGTGCATCAGTTAGCAACATGTGTCCTAAAGTTATTGCTTCTTTACTTCACACCATTTCCATCTCAGTTTACTAAGGGTTTCATGGAACACTCATCTTTAGGACAGTTGGGGGAAAACTTGTACATTTGGCTGGTTGCACGCATGGAAAAAAACGCTTTACCAAAAGGGGGCGCTCAGGTTCAAACTACTTCTGTCACCACAGCGGCAGTTGGTAGAACTAGGGATTCAGTTCAGGGTCTCCGTTCAGTGTAGGTAATTGTGCTTCTTTCAGTCCAGGGTACCTCCCAGTATAGTCCATGGAGCCGGAATGCCTAGACTGCTTGTTTAAAAAAGGCTAATTTCCAGGCCTACCCCAGATCCTTAGAATCAGCATCTTTCAGGAATAGAAGCCAACAACCTGTACATGTTTCTAAGGTCCTCTGGTGAAGATTATTGCCCTAATCTGCTCAGATCGCTGTGACAAAATACCACAGACTGGGCAGCTTAAACAGAAATGCATTTTTTTTCTCACTTCTGGAGTCTGGCAAGTCCAAATCAAGTTTCCAACAGGGTTTAATTTCCGGTGAAGGTTCTCTTCCTGGCTTGAGATGGCCACCTTCTCAGGGTGTCCTCTCCTGCTGAAGAGAGGGCACTGGTATTCCCTCCTCCTCTTATCAGGGCACCCGTTCTATTGGATCAGGGCTCCCCGCTTATGACCTCTTTTAACCCCTTAATGGCCTTATCTCCAATTCAGTTATGCTGGGGTTAAGGCTTCAACATATGAATTTGGGGGGGCACAGTTCAATCCATAGCATTTCTGTTCACTGAAGTCTGAGGACCACTGCTGCAGTACAAGCCATAAAGAAGCAGTGAAGTCAGTGATAACTTCTGAGGTCGGCCCCTTTGCTCCTCGAACCCAGGGGAGGAGCCTGAGAAATGGGGTGTGCCCAGCTCTCCACCTTGCGACGGACACAGTTCAACAGAAATGCGATGGGGGTCACATTTCACATTATGAAAACATATGTGGTTCAAAATTTTCTAGTAGCCACTCTGAAAAAAATAGAAAGAGTCGAAATTAATTTTAAAAAGTGTTTAGTTTAATCCAATATATCCAAAATGTTTGGCTACATTCAACATAAAGTCAATATAAAGTCAACATAGTCAATATAAAGATTGAAATTCATATTGAACTGAAATTCAACATAAAGTCAATATAAAGATTATTAATAAGCCATATTACAGTGCTTTATATCACATTTTTGAAGCCCTGTGTGTGTTACTTTGCACTTACAGCACATCACCGTTCATACTAGCCCAGTGTCCAGCACTCAGTGGCCACGTGCGGCGAGCGGCTGCCTACTGGATAGTCGGTGCTGGATTACCGCCACCTTCCAGGCGGGGCTGAGGAGGCAGAACAGACAAGGTGTGTTGTGAACACGCTGTACAAGTAGCATCGTTCCTAAGAGAGGCTTTATGATTATGATTAGCCCTGAAATGTTTCTGTTAACATGACTCTCTTCTAACCAGCAGCTTAAGATGTCAAGTTTAAGCAGAGAACAGGAGCTGACGGCTCAACCTAGCAGTTGAAGAAATTGTCACCATTCGACATTCTGCTCAGCATTTACATAAGAAATCACAGGCTGCGGTGCTGGCTGCTGACTGAGCCAGGCTGCCTGGATGGTCGTTTGCCCCGAAATGAATGAAAACGGGGCGGTGCTTGATTTACCGCCCTCAGCTGTCACTTCTCACCTCCACTGAGCCTTTCCCAAGACCACAATAAATGCCACTTCAAAGGGTCAGAGCTGGATCTCAGCTGTGAAGAATGTACTAATTCTAAACCAGTCTCCTTCAAACAGAACAGCATCTGTAGTCAGCGTCGGGGGTGGGGAGAACATATGGAAAAAGTTCCTTGAATTTTATATAATAAAGAAAGCATTAGGATAATCCTGAGGTTAACTGTATCCGTATCCCACAAGGCCACGTGGGGGATCCTGAGGGGCTACAGGCATGTTGCTGGGGCTGAGCTGTGCCTTGGGACCCACTACAGCCCAGATGCTTCTAGTTACACTGAAGACAGCAAATTCTTGTCTTGTTGGAGGAAATCGGGGTTTTGGGAAAAGAGAAAGTTTAGTGAGGAGGGAAGGGAAGTTACTTTCATATATTTGAGGGCTTTTTGGAAGAGATATAGACTCATTCTTTACGGTCAAAAAGGGCAGAATTAGAACACATTTTTAGCTCAAAATAAAGAAGACAGTTTTAATGATACTAGGGCATCTTTAATAAAACACATGCATCAGATTGTGTTCTTCTAAGGAAACATTTATCAAGTACCTACTTTGAGTCAAGCACTATCACTCATGTTATTTTAATTAAAATTCACAACATTCCTGTAAGGTCGGTATCGTTGCCTTGTTCCCGGTGTGGCACCCCCCTGCTCCGAGGCCGTCACGGTGGCCAGCGGGGAGAGGAAGACATCTGCCCTGTGCCCAAGATCTGCTGAGCGCTCGGCGCTCCTGAGCAGGCTTGCTACCCCAGGCAGCGTTGGATTGGAAAAGAGACAACTTGTGTGTCTTGTACAGTGGAACTTGAATTTGACATGAGAGAAAGGCGTTAAAACAACCTGTACAACGTTGCAAAAGGTTTTTACTTAAACCAGACCTTCCCATTCTCACCAATGATAACGTGTGCCTGGGCGGAGTGTCGAAAGTGTCTTCTTTTTGCACACTTAAACGTTTTTCCTGTCCTATGCAGTTGGCATGTCCACAGTCAGTCTTTCTTACTAATGTATATCCTGCTGTGTCCGTAAAACGGTATGTTCAGAATGCAGTTCTCAAACGGATATTGGTTCTTCTTTTGTCCTACCAGTTACCTGCCATGTCTAGGACCAAGAAGTGGGTATAAATATCTGTTTGTGATACAAACATATAATAAAATATTAAATGGTTAATGTTATTGAGTACTTACTAAGTGACAGGCACAGTTCTAAGGGCTTTATTGTTCCTGATATATCTGCCGTCATGTAAATGTTCTTAGGACCCCTCACTTTATGGACAAGGAAACTGAGGCACAGAGAGGTTACATAACTTGCCCAGGGTCACACAAGTTGTAAGTGGTGAGTTAGGATTCGCAGCAGGCAGGCTTATGCAAGAGACCACAGGCATGATGGCCATATAGTCCCTTGGTGTAGCATAGCATCATTTTTCCGCTCTTCTACCAGAATTCAAGCATACTGGTACAGCCCTAGGGGGGCCCAGACTTGCACTGTCTAATATACTATTGAGCCCTGGATACGAGGCTAGTCCAAACAGAGATACACTGTAAGAGTAAAATATATCCTGGATTTTAAGAACCTAGTATGAGAAAAAGAATGCAATACATCTCTTTTGTAATTATTTCAAATTGATTAAATGTCAAAATGACAATAACTTAGATATAGTGGGTTAAATAAAACATTTTGTTACAATTCTATTGTTTCTTTTTAAATGTTTTTTAAACTCCTTGCTTGAAGATATATTTATTGATTTTAGAGAGAGAGCAAGGGAGAGAGAGAGAGAGAGAGAGAAACATCGATGTGAGAGAGAAACATTGATTGGTTCCCTCCCGCACGTGCCCTGACTCAGGGTCCAACCATTACCTGCTAAGTGCCCTGACTGGGAGTCAAATCCACAAACTTTTGGTGCACAGGACGCTGCCCAACCAACTGAGCCACCCAGCCAGGGCTAAAGGTTTTCTTATTTTAATTTATTTCTGTTTTTCAGTTACAGTTTACTTTCAATATTATTTTGTATTGGTTCCAGGTATACAGCATAGTGATTAGACAATCATCTATTTTAGAAAGTGTTCCCCTTCCTATACCCACCTGGAATGTTGTCGACTATATTCTCCGTGTTTTAGTTTATATGCCTACCCATTTCTTCTTATTTTTTAAAATGTGGTATCTAGAAAAATTTTTAAAAGATTTTACTTATTTATTTTTAGAGGAGGGGAAGGGAAGGAGAAAGAGGGGGAGAGAAACATCAATGTGTAGTTGCCTCTCTCGTATCCACCACTGAAGACCTGGCCCCGCAACCCAGGCATGTGCCCTGACCCAGAATCAAACCGGTGACTCTTTGGTTCCCAGGCCCGCACTCAATCCACTGAGCCACACCAGTCAAGGCCAGTTTCTAGAAAATTTTAAATGACACATGTGCCTTGTCTTTGCGACTAGCATTTCTATTGGACAGCACTGACCAAGACAGTTTGCTCATTCATTTGTTTACTCATGCATTCAATACGTCCTGCCCACAATGGCAATGGAATATAGCAATTAACCAGACAGATTTGGCTTCTGTCCTCATGTAGCTTAATATTCCGGAAAGGCTGGTGGGTTGGGGGTAGGAACGAACCCTAAGAAATAATCATTAAGTAGTTAATGAATTACCATCAATATTGTCCAATAGGAGTAGTTTGCTGTGAGAGATTACACTTATGGGCATCTAAGCCTTGAAGGCCACTCAATAATTATTACTCATTCAATAAATATTTGTTGAGTAAAAGAATGAATCTGGGGGATTAGAGGCAGTACCTGAGGAAACAGCTTTCAGAGTTCTGTAGAATGAGGAGACTCAATGGCAGCTCATGCTGCAACCGCAGGCCCCGCCATGCCAGGGGACTTTGGCTCCTGCCCCCTTTATACCAGAGTTGTCTCTGGGCAGGGTTCAGTTGCACAGCTGTGCCCAGGAGTTTCATTGGATGAGCAGAAGTGCGGGGAGCAGTGTTCCTGGCATGGAGAAGGGCGGTCTGCAGGCACCTGGGGCATCTCAGGGAGCCGGTCGTGGGGGAGACACCTCAGCACCCCTCCTCCCGCAGCACGCAGCGCCCAGCACTTCCGGCTCTTGGACTTCAATTTCTTGCAGGAGGCAGCTTCAGCAGCTTCGAGTTGCTGCCTCTCCTCTTCCTCCCCACGCACCACCCCCCACTAGATTTGCCTTTGCCTTTTTTGCACAATCCATTTGACAGGTTTTATTTTGTTGTTGTTTCTGCCCAGTGTAAGTGAGACCTCCAGTAGAGAGAATGACTTTTAAATCTTTTGTGACCCTGTATTACAAAACGTTCCTATTTTTCCCCCTGAGCAGTTTTCATTTCTGTGGCAAGTTACAATAGGGCGCTTATTCTTGTAGATAACAGTGTAGCCGCCTGGAGAGGGGGAGGAGGAGAATGAGGAGGAGGAAGAGGAGGAGGAGAGGGTGGGGGAAGTGAAGGAGGGGGAGGGGAGGGGGAGGCGAAGGACAGGGATGCGGAGGAGGAGAGGGAGGTGGAAACTGCCGGGTGGCTATGTGGCTGGAGTCAGCTGCTTGTAACTCGCCTGAAGTGGGAGGGGGTGGGGAGCGGAGCTGGGCCCGGGGCAGAGAGCAGCTTTGGGCAGCCTTGGAGGCATGTTAGGTCCCTGCCCTTGGGCTCCAGGCTGTGTGGAGCCACAAGCAGGCAACGCCCCTGCCCCAAACTGGTGTGCGATCCTTGGATGGGCCTCTTTCAGTTCCTCGCATACCTGATCCCAGTTTGCCACGTGAGCCAAGGAGCCAGAAAACAACAAAACCACCGAAAACCCAGCTGGGCGGATTTGCTGGGTTCTGAGCCTGTGTGTCTTGCCTGGATCTTACACTGGGCTTGAACACAAAGAGGGCTGTCCCAGGCTCAGGACCAGCTGCAGCAGGGAAATGAGACACTGTGCCCTGAACCTACTGGGCACCCAACAAGTATTTGTTAAACCAATGATTAAGAGTTTTAGGTAAGGAATAGCATTTTTAGTTAATCTGCTACACAGACCCAAGTAGAACGGCTGTGTGGATGGGTAAGCGTTGCGCGGCTTGTTCTAGGATTGTCCTCAGGACCCAGCTGGGTTTCGGTCGGTCGAGCTGTCTGAGTCTCTTGCTGCCCTGAGATTCTGCGATCCTTCGAGACACGCCTGGCCAGGGACAGGCTGCTGGCCTGGAGGAGGGTTGCACTCAAGCCTCTGTGTCTATCTTGTGGTGACTATTGTTCTGGTAAGCGGGGTGTTCAACTTCAGCACTATTGTCATTTGGGGCTGGGTAATTCTTTGTGGCGGGGGCATCCTGTGCATCGTAGGATGTTTAGCAGCATCCCGGGTCCTCTACCCACCGGAAGCCACCAGCACCTCCCCGCCCTGTCCGAGTGGTGAGACTCACCGATGCTCCCAGACATTGCCCTCGTCCCCCAGGGAGCTGCACAGTCCTTGCCTGAGAACCACTTCTCTGTGGGAATAAAGGGAGACTGCGCTACACACCATGTGGAAAGGCCCACAAGGCAAAAGCAGTTTCTGCTGGTGTATATCACATGGCATGCAGGGTCTGTAGGTCTGTCTCCCCAAAGCATTTTATTTAGCACACGTTCGAAGGCTCTCAGTGCTCACTGACTGGGCGTGGATGGGAGTGGGGGTGGTCACAGTGCGGCGCTTGGGGGGTGGATAACTGAGCACGGGCAGCTTCTGCCCACTCCGGCGTCCTGTCCACACTTGCCTCTCTGTGCAGGGCAGTGGCTCCGGATCCTGAAGGTGCGCTGTGATCACCTGGGGGGTTTTACAAAAATAACATGCTCGCTCCCCTGCCGGGATTCTGATTTAATTGGCGGAGACCGTGGCATCTGTGTCAGGTGGTTTAACGCCATAGCAGGCATGGGGAGCCCCAGGAGTGGCAAAGAACGTGGGCTTTGCAGTGGGACAACCTGGCTTTCGTCTCAGCTGGCCAAACCTTTTGAATTTATTGTTGATGAAATTGGGGATTAATGTAGCTCCCTCCTGTGGTGACAGGAAAAGGAGGTAACATTTGATGGGAGGTCTTACTGTGAGGTGCGTGGTAAGTGCTCAGTAAAGGCCCTCTCTTTTTAGGCCTGCCCTCTGGGCCCTGCTTCCTGCCTGCCTCTCCTGCCCGCTTTGCTCTCTGGGCCCCCCCGAGTCTCAGGGCAGGCGCGCTGGCATCTCACTGTGGCTGAGGTTGGCTTGCCTGTCCCCACTCACTGTGGAGCCACTTTAGTTCCCTGCACTTGGGAAGAGCCAGTTTCTGCACATTTCAAGGTGTGAGGTTATGAGGGCGCAGCGGGCTCTCCCAGTGTATTTCTGGAAAAGTTGATCCAACAGACGACAGGGAGCCACTGGGGGAGCGGGGGAGGGGAACGGAGAAGCACACCTTTGGCCGTACGTCTTAATCGCAGCCCTTTTTTCCTGTTTATTTGTTTACTTACTTATTTGAATGGGGAGGTGCGTGGCTGGGGCAGAGCTTGTACATAATGAGTCTGAGCACAGGGGTCAGCAAAAAGTGACATGAAATGGAGAGGTGCCACTCATTCTTTCTCTCACTTATCTTTTAAGTTATTTTCCTTTTAAAGGGCCCCCGAAGAAGGGGCCCCGGAGTTGGAACAATGCCTCATTTCCATTGGACCGGAGGGTGATAAATACCCCTGGGAAGCATGCTCTTGTGGAGGCCTGTTGGCCCCATGGGGGCTACTGACCAGCCACGATGTTTACCTGCGGACAAGGGGCTCCAGTGAACATACCATCTGTGTCTGAGGTTTAGATAAACCCGACATTTTATCTGGCAGAAATTCAGTCATAAGTATGTTAGCAGGGGGTGGAAACCGCCTTGTAAATAGGTGCAAATGTTACGTGTTCACCAAATTATTTCCCCAGTTTATTCTCTTCCTTTGGAAAGAAGCGCCTGCAAAATCGGTGAGGTGGATGTCTTCAGTGGGTTACCGGAAACGGTGACCCTGGGCCAGAGATTCGTGACCAGAAACTGCAGGTTCTCCGACTGCCCCCTCGCCCCTGCCTGAAACCCACTGTGGACACTTCACTAGGCCAGTGGTTCTCAACCTGGGGTGATTTCATCCCTTAGGGGACAGTCAGCAATGCCTGGAAAGGTCTTTGGTTGTCGCAAGTAGGGGGAGGTGCCACTGGCATCTAGTGAGGAGAGGACAGGGGTGCACCCTAAAAGGCACACAGCAGGCCTCCCAGCGAGGAATTAGCCAGTCCGAAAGGTCAACAATGTTGAGGTGGAGAGACCACGCATTAGACACACCAGTGTCTGGGGCCAGCTCTGCGTGGGCCCCGGGGAGGGGGGGTCCTGGTGGCTCTGTCCAACCAAAGCCGGCTCTCGCCTGCTGGCACGTCACCTGCTTAGCCTGGCGATGGCCGTGGTTAGATCTGAGCTCAATGTGGCTGGACGATGGTGGTGTTAACGACTGTTTCATCAGGACCTATTCTGCACCTGTCCGCCGTCGGGCCCCTTGCAGACACTGTCTGAATGAACGCTCACCACAGTCTGGGACTAGGTAGATGAGAGAGCAGGGCCTCAGACTAGTGAATTACCTGGCCAAGGCCACACAACTAGCAAGCAAAGGAATCAGGGTGTGTATCCAGGTCTAGTTCCTCCAGAGCTGGGGTTGCCTGTTCTCGAGATAACCAAGGGGAAGGGCAGTGGCTAAGCACCTGGATTCTTTTATGCAGCTTTGGGACAGATTTTGTCCAAGAGTTGGTTTTCCCCTTTTCAGGTGGCCCTCAGTGAATTGTTTTCTCCTTTGTAATTTTTAGCCCTACCTTGATTCATTTATCATGAGTAGCGATTTTGGCCAGTAGCCTTTTATAAGCAACAGTGATAGCCTGTCACTGGATGGGCAGAGTAACTTGCTGGAGTTTCTCATTTTGCAAGGCTACCCAGGGGAAGTGGGCCGCAGATGTTCCTCGTCCAGCCGGGATACCACGGCTCCCAACTCCACCAGCTGTGCGGGCGGACGTGGGAGCTCAGGGACCTCCAGGCTGCTCGTGTCTGGTGTCTGGGAAGACTCTTGTCATCCACATGGCCGGTGTGACTCTGAGACCCCTCTGGGCAGCGATGGAGAGGCCCCACGGGTACTAGGGTGCATGGGTAGCCAGGCCAGATGGATACTTGATTCCAAGACAGGCTCCAGCAACGCCACTCTGCTTCTTCGGGTCTTGGTTTCTGCATCAGGAAGTGAGATGAACTCTGTGTTTCTCTTTCTCTGTTACTCTGTGGCTTGAGGCAGAGAAATTTGAGTTCCAATTTAAAGAACAAAGGTGGAGGGGAAAAAACCCAGAGAGGTTTCACTGTGCTGACTTGGGAGGCAGAAACTTGGTTAGGGCTCCCACGGTTAGACTTCAGTAAACTGCCTGTGAGCTCCGCAGCGCCCCCCTGCGGTTAGTTTGTTTTCTCTGTTGATGAGCAGAAAACCCTGACAGTGAGGTGTGCAGGGGGAGGAAGGAGGCAGAGTCACTCTGGGAGCCTCGAAGACACTATCCTTTAGGTCGAACTTCATGTTTTGCTGTTCCCTGGACTACCTCTCTTTCGGAAACTTTCTCTCGCGGCAGGGTGTCCAACCTGGGGCCTGCAGGCCGCATGCGGCTCAGGATGGCTATGAATGCAAAATTGTAAGTTTACTTAGAACTCTGAGATTTTTTTGTGGTTTCGTTTCACAGTGTATTTCATGTGTGGCCTCAGACAACTCTTCTTCCAGTGTGGCCCAGAGACCCGAAAGGTTGGACACTCCTGCGTCTAGCTCTTCTGGCTAATACCCCGAGGATCTGTCCTCTTAGCACCCCTCATAGACACCGTCCGTCTCTCCCTCCCCCCCCCCCCACAACCCCTTCACAGTGTGAGCCTTGAGAAGGAATACATCTGCCGGGAAGGACTCCTCGTGGTTACCTGACACAAATCGATAATTGGAGCCGAGCAGCCATTGCTGACAGACGCCTTGCACAGATCCTGCATTTCAGGGAAAAGCCACAGACCTTTCAACTTGCTGCACTAGACTCCTGCTGCCTAGGTCAACCCTTATAAGGGAGGGAGTTCCTGGTTTCATCTTTCAACCCATGGACCAGGATTTGCCCCATTCAGTCAGAACTGCACAACCATATCCTCATTTAGATCTATACTGGCCAGTTAGAACTGCCCCATAACAACTTAATAGAATGCATGATAATGACCCATCAGGACCGTGCAATTTGGACCAATCAGAACTGTACAGACTTGGATTCCTCAGTAGCATAAAAAGGGACCAATCAGGAACCAGAACAGAAACGTTATAAAAGGGGGCCTCCCCTTTGCTCTGTGGAATGCACTTTCAGGTTCTACTGGCAGCTGGGTTTCCCAGTTTGCAAATTGTTCACCTGCATAAAGTCTCTTGTCTTTCTAGCCTCAGACTGGGAGTTCATGTTGAGAGCAGAGAACAGCATCGGCCCCTATTTACAAGCCTTGCCACACAAGCAAGCACGAGAGGACCCTGCATTACCTGCATCCCACTCACAGCTCAAGGGCTGTATCTCACTCCGTGGGGAGGTCCCAGTGCGCGAGCGCAACCAGATCCCTCTCTGGGAAAAGTTGAGTTAGGAACCACAGGGAAACAGAACAACAAGGCTGAAGGATCCTGTCTGTTCAGAGGTGAGTATTGAGGCAACTCCATTTTCTAGGCAAGGGAGTTGAACGATGGAATGTGCTCCTTGGGGGTGAAGATTTACTTTCACGACTGAACGTGGGGAAGGCTGGATGGGCTGTTTCCTGAGCCTCTGCTGTGCTGGCTTCTGAATTCAGGGCAGACAGAATGAGTTAGGGCCCTGCTCTGGCAATGCGCACTAAGAGACACAGCTATTAGAAGAGGCTCCGGTAGGATTTGTTTTCTGGCTGGCTCTTTGCTTGAAAGTCTCTTAGTACAAGTGGGAATTTGGGTTTCATGAGGAACAGCGCAAGTGTAAAATTCATTCTTTAAAGCTCAGCTCGAAGCAGGCCCTAGGCAGAATGGTGATGTGTGTGAAGTTTGCTTTCTGCTTCTACAAGGCCCTTCTTTCAGCTGTTCCCCAGTGCCACTGGCACCTTTCTCCTTTGCAAAATTTTCCTATGTAGTCAAGAGTGACAGTGAACATCTTACTAAGTGAAAGAACTAAACGGAAAAGACTACCTACTGTATGATCCAACTCTGTGACATTCTGGAAAAGGCAAATCTATGGAGACACAAAAAGCTCAGTGGTTGCCAAGGGTTGTGACGGAGGGAAGAGATGAATAGGAGGAGCGCAGAGGATTTTTAGGACAAGGAAAATACAATGTTCGGTACTGTAATAATGGATACATGTCATTCATTTGTCCAAACCCATAGAAAGTACAGCACCAGGAGAGAACCCTGAGGTAAACTATGGACTTTGGGTGATATGGCGTCAATGCAGGTTCATCAGTCGTAACAAACACACCACTCTGGGGGGGGACGCTGATAAGGGGAAGCTGTGCATGTGCAGGAGCAGGAGGTCCAAGGGGAGTTCTGGCGGACAGTGTGGACATGCGGACAGTGTAGACGCAGGATTATCCCTCTGATGGGCAAGGGGTGGGGGTACTGACCCAACACGTGGCAGTCGTTGGCCGAGGGCTGCTGGGTGAAGCGCACATTCCTTGACACTCCCTGCTTGTCCCGCATCCTGCATGAGTGAAGTGGATGCCAGAGGAAGTCCTAGGTGGTGAGCCACGAGCTGTCCCTTGGAAGTCTGACCGTGCACAGGCCCCTAGCATTTGCTGCGTCTCCCCAGTGTTTACACAAATGTAGGAAAAACGTTCGGAAGCTGGGCAGCCAACACGATCAACCTCCGTTATGGGGTACTCGTAAAACCCCGTCACACAGGCAGCCACACTGTGCAGGGCCCCCCACTGACGGAGGGCTAGCCCATGGGCTAGAAAAGTAGCCAGTGTCTCATAGCTTCCTGTGTGCCATTTCACTTCTTGTGGGACCATGAGCTTACTTGTTTCTTCATTTTTCAATGACAGTTTACTTTCAATGTTATTTTGTGTTGATGTCAGGCATACAGCATAGTGGTTAGACAATCGTGTGCTTTACAAAGTGTCCCCCCGGATATTTCTGGTGCCCACCTGGCACCATCCACAGTTATTGCAACATTAGGGACGATACTTCTTAGGCTGCACTTTACATCCCCGTGACTGTTTTTGACCACCAATGTGTCCTTCTTGATCCCTTTATCTCTCCCACCCACCTTCACTGCTTTCACGTGGTGCTGCAACCCCCTTCCCCTCTGGCGACCACTCGTCTGCTCGTGTGTTGGAGTCTGTGTTGGTTTTTTTGTTTGGTCTTTTTCTATAGATTGCACATGTAAGTGTTTGTCTTTTCTGCACTGGCTTATTTCAGTTAACATAATAATACCCTCAAGGTATTATGATCAGAAATGGTAAGACTTCATTCTTTTTTATGGCTGAGTAATATTCCATTGTATATATGTATCACCACTCATTTTTCATTCACTTGACTATTGATGGGCATTTGGATTGCTTCCAAATAGTGCTGTAATGAACTTAGAGGTGCATATATTTTCACAAATTACTTTTGGGTTTCTTTGTACATATTCCCAGGAGTGGGATCACTGGGTCAAAAGGCAGATCCATTTTTAATGTTTTGAGGTAACTTCATACTCCACAATGGCTGTACCAGTCTGCATTCCCACCAATAGTGCACAAGGGTTCCCTTTTCTCTGCATCCTTTCCAGCACTCATTGATTGATTGATTGACTGATTTTGAAAGATTTTACTTATTTATTTTTAGACAGAGGGCAAGGAAGGGAGAAAGAGAGGGAGAGAAACACCAATATGTGGTTGCCTCTCCTGGCCTGAAAGCCAGGCACATGCCCTAGACTGGGAATCAAACCAGTGACCCTTTTGTTCACAGGCCAGCATTCAATCCACCAAGCCACACCAGCCAGGGCTGTTTGTTGATTTATTGATGATAGATGTTTTGATACGTGTGAAGTGAAAACTCATTGTGGTTTTAATGTGCATTTCCCTGATGATTAATGATGCTGAAGCTCTTTTCATGTGTTTATGGGCTATCTGTATGTCCTGTTTGGAGAAGTGTCTATTCTGCCTATTTTTTAATTGAATTGTTTATGTTTTTCTTTTTGAGTAGCATATGTTCTTTATAAATTTTGGGTATTAAGCCCTTCTCAGATGTATCATTGGCAAATATGGTCTCTCACTCAGTAGGTTGTCTTTTTGTTTTGTTGATATGGTTTCCTTTGCTGTGTAAAAACTTTTTAGTTTGATTTAGTCTCATTTGTTTATTTTTCCTGTTGTTTTCCTTGCCCAATGAGATATATCAGAAACATTACTGCTAAAAGAAATGTCAGAGATTTTACTTTTTATGTTTTCTTCTAAAAGTTTTATGGTTTCGAGCCTTACATTTAAGTCTTTAATCCATTTTGAGTTTATTCTTGTATAGGTGTAAAAAGATGGTCTAGTTTCATTTTTTTGCATGTATTTGTCCAATTTTCTGGACAAATACCATATAATGCCATTTATTGAATAAATTGTGTTTACCTATTGTATATTCTTGCCTCCTTTGTCACATATTAATTAACCACATATGTGTGGTTTATTTCTGGGCTTTCTATTATGTTCATTATCTATATGTCTGTTTTAATGCTGGTGCCATGCTGTTTTGATTACTATGGCCTTATAGTTTAGTTTGATATCAGGTAGTATGATTCTTCCAACTTTGTTCTCTTTGCTAAGGCTATTCAGGGTCTTTTGTGGTTTCGTGTAGTTTTTAGATTATTTGTTATAGTTCTGTGAAATGTGTCATTGGTATTTTGATAGGAATTGCTTTGAATCTATAGATTGCTTTGGGTAGTATGGACATTTTAATGATGTTAATTATTCCTGTCCATGAACACAGTATATGCTTCTACTTATTTATATCTTCTTCAATTTCTTTCTTCAGTGTCTTATAATTTTCCAAGTACAGGTCTTTTACTTCATTGGTTAAATTCATTCTTGTGTATTTTTTAATGTAATACAAATGGGATTTTTTTCTTAGTTTCCCTTTAGGTAGCTCATTATTGGTGTATAAGAATGCAACCAATTTTTGAATATTTATTTTTTATCCTGCTACTTTACAGAATTCATCTATCATTTCTAGTGGTATTATTGGCAGAATCTTTAGGGTTCTCTATACACAGTATCATGTCATCTGCAAATAAAGAGAGTTTTACCTTTTCTAGTTTGGATGCCTTTTATTCTTCTCATTGTCTGATTGCTGTGGATAGCACTTCTAGTGCTGTGTGGAGTAGGAGTGGTAAAAGCAGTCACCCTTGTCTTGTTCTGGTCTGAAGGGAAATGTTGGGACCACAAGCTTTTTGAGGGCAGATACCATCCTTGAAATTTTTACCCCCCTATTTCTCACCAGTTGCTTTTTTGACAATACTAGGCACATAGCAGCCACTAAAATATAATTCAATGTTTTTATAAGTACTATCCCTAGCAATCTATACAGGTTGATGAAAAACTCTAATCATAACTCTTTGGAAGGACCCAGTAAGTCACACAGAATACATCTTTTCTACATCAAAACATCATCTACAGTGTCCCAGTCATGACTGGTATTCACACCCATTGTCCAATGACGTACAGGGGACCAGTGTGGTGGCACAGGGAAGAGTAGGGCTTCAGTCACCCTCACCACCGCCAGGCCCTGGCTGAGCCTTTTACTCTGCATGTGCCCTTGGAAAGCGATGCAATACTCTGGAGCCTTAGTTTTCTTGTCCACAAAATGGGGACAATGACACTGTCTCCTTGTATGAGACTGTAAAGATTAAATTAAATCATTGAATATAAATATAAATTCATGCACAAATAACATATATACACATGCACTTTGTATGTCTCTACCTGCATGTATATATAAAATAATATTTATTTTTAAAGGTTTACTTTATTCTCATTCAATGTTGGGGGTTGGCAGCCTCCTGCTCACAGGGACCAAGCCTGCATGTGCCCTGACTGGGAATCGAACTGGCAACCTTTTGGTTATGGGATGATGCTCCAACCAACAAAGCCATGCTGACTAAGGCCATCGATAATCATATTTAGCAGAGGATCAGCAAGAGCGAACACTTCATTGGGGCAGCTGTTATCATTATTCCGGAGACAGGTTATCGAGTCTCCCTAAAGGTGGACTTTACTTGGGAATAGCTGCTATCGTTAGCATGTGCTTCAGAATATCAAGCCTGGGTATTTTGTCCTCTGTCTTCCATGCAAAGGTTCATATTGAAACTAAATTACAAGTTTTATTCTCCCAAAGGAGTAATTTTAAGACTTGTACTGATTTTTGTTTTGTCTTCTGAAACTAGAGAGAAGGATTCTCTTTCATTTGCATCATTTGTCTTCAAATAAGAGAAGCGAGCCTCAAATAAGAGAGCTCGTGTTTCCCGCAGTGTCTTCTGAACCGTCTACTCTCCTGAGGCAAATGTTCCTCTTTCAAGTCCCTTTAATGCCCAGACATTAAAGGCTCTGAGAAGTCCTGCAGTAAATCATTTCCCCAGCTAAGCTGAGCATGAAATCCTTTTGCCATGTGACACTTATTAATATCCCTCTAATTTCCTGTAAATTTTGATTTGTTTGCCCTCTATTCATCAAGGTGTTGGGTGTTGACGACATATACTACTGATCTTGAAATAAGTGCCTTATTTTCACAAAAAATAATTCAATACTTTTTTTAAACTTTAAAACTTCTTTTTCTACTTTTCCCCTTTGCTCTATTCAGAAAGACCTTTTTCACTGCTGGCACAACTGGGAAGACACAGAGCGGGAGGCGCAAGAGCCTGCTCTCCTGAACTCGCTCTCACTCACGCCTCCCTCTCAGAAGCAAAGCTGCTGGTACTTGCCACCAGCTGCTCTCCTCACAGCAGCAGACCAAGGAAGAGTCACACACACAGGCAGGAACCTTGCTGCCTTTCACTGTCCCACTGTTCTTGGAGATGGGGTTTCCCACTGTGGAGGGATGAAAAAGTAGCATGAAAAATTAAAACCTGAGAAGAAGGGCCTGTTTTCACCAGAACCGTCTCCTCCTCAACCTGTCCCCACTGCTCCTACAAACCGGCTCCAAAGGATCCCTGCTCTGTTTAGAAAAGGGGTAACTGGGCTCCTCACCTGGTTATTCCTCACCCAACCGGAGGTGGAGAACAAGGTCCGGTCCAGGATGTGAATGACAGTGACTCCTCCTTATCTCTGCTGCCCTGGGAAAGGCAGCCCGGCACTCTGTCTGCAGGCAGGCGGTGTAGCTTGGTGTGAGGGACAGTGCCCTGGAGAAGCCCAGAGCCACAGGTTCTCTTGGTGCTAAGTCACCAGGCAGTTGTGGCCCAGAGAGGGTTGGTGTTTTAGCCTACACCACAAAACAGAGATGCTTCCTCCTACCACTCGGATAGGACCTTTCTCTGCCTTCCTTTCTGCTCTTTTCTGTGAGTGGCTTACGAGGACGAGAGGGAGCAATTGGCTTCACAAATCTGACTTTTACCTTTCCTCACCAGCAACCAATAAATATGTTGCTGGACTTAAGATCTTTCTCATTCATTCGATGTGTATTTATTAAGTGCTTGCTGGATGTCAGGCACTGTGCCAGGGCATTCCTCCATGGCATCTGGTAAACGCACGTGATGTATTTCCCTCCGATGCCATAGAATGAGGCCCTAGGCCAGTTGCCCTGGTTACAAAATGTCACTCTATATTTTCTGGTTCCTGGCACCAGACACTTTGGCCCCAGTCACCACAGATCCCCCACTGATGTGTCTAGTTCCTTGGTGTCCCTTGAACAAAGACAGTCCATGTCTGAGACCTCAGGCTTGAAGCTTTAGAGAGGTGGCCTGCAGAGTCTTTGTGACCCATTTCCTCGCAGGGGACAAGGAGTGGTCCTCTCTCTTTTGAAGGCTGTGGTGGAATGGGATGGGCCAAGGGTGGTGCACTTGAGCTGGCTGCTTGTCTCAGTGCAGTGGACCTGGCTGAGTTGAGGGGTGGGGGAGGGGGGAGGGTGGGGTTCCCCAACCCCTCCCAGACGCTGCTGGGAGCTTGGAGCCTGACTCTCCAAAAAGGGGAGGGAATGGAAGGGCGTGCTCTGGCCTGGAGGAGGTCATTCCCTCTGCCAGGTTCCACCCTGAGCTATTGAAATGTAAATTTAACAGATATTTACTGAGTGCCTTCTACAGTCAGTCACTGTGCAGGGGTTTGTACACGGCAGTGGACGAAACAGGCACGGTCTCTGGTTTGTGGGATGAATATATGAGCGTGGGCATGCAGGGCGGAGCAAAAGCATGTTTACGGTGGTGGGTACGTGAAACACAGAGTTTAGTCCTGCATCATTATTTATTAATTATTGTATCATTTTCCACACGAACAACTGTAAACCTACATTTGCCCACCCAGTATGTGTGAACGTGGAATGTCTGTGTGAATGTGGAACGTGTGTGCGACTGTGGAATGCATGTCTGAACGTGGATGTGCTGATGACTCAGTCCAGAGACAGACTGAGAGGTCAGGTCAGGCCCTTGGGGCTGTTCCCCAGGGTGGAGTAGGGAGGGACAAGAAGGGTTTCCAAAGGACTTCTGTACTCACCTCCCCAGTTTTGCTGGGCCCTGACTTTTGCTGCGCTCTCAACATAAGCTGGAACTGCCCGTGCGTGTCCTGTAACTGAGAATTCGATCTCCTGACCATCTTCCATAGCCACAGGCAGCAAGAGGGAGGACGGCCCACCCAGGGCCCACCCAGGGTATCCTTCCTCCTGCAGGGAAGGTGGGGCTCTTTGGTGCCAACATGTCGAATGCATTTCTGCCGTCAGTACGATGACAGGAGTCTGAAAGGATGCCTGTAACATTCTAGAACTTGGAAATATCAAAGGCCAGCATTTCCCTGCCTGATCCATTCAGAAGACCGAAGAAGAAGCTGCTCCATTTGAGCCAAGGTTTTCTGAGGGTGGCCACAGGACCAGCTGCCTCAGCATCCACTGGTGTGTTAGTTATAGAAAGTTGCTTAATGGCTTAAAACAACAAGCAGGTACTGTCTCCTGGTTTCTGTGGGTCAGGAACCCGGGCGGCTTAGCTGGGAGCCTCACAGAAGGTGTCTCATGAGGCTGCGGTTAAGCTGTCAGCAGGGGTTTCATCTGAAGTCTCGACTTAGTTTGGGGGGAAATCCACGTCCCCACTCCCTCATGCGGTTGTGTTTGGGCCTGTCTCTCACCGTGTGAGCTTCTTCATGACCGCTGGCTTCCCCCAGGACAAGCAGTTCAAAAGGGAGTGATCACCCAAGATGGAAGCCGTAGTCCTATTTAACCTGAAGCTGGAATCGACAGCCCATCACTTCTGCCACTTGGAGCGGAGAGGGTTACTCCTAGGAGGCGGGGATGATTGCGTGCCAGGAAGAAAAGGAATGAGGGGGTCTGGGAGGGTGCTGTGAGGTGATTTGATTGGCTCAGAAATCTTGTGCCTTCCCTGCTACTGAGATAGGGATTCTCAGCCACAGAGAAATACACAGCTTGTGGGTAGACAGAAGGTCAAAGAGGACTTCAAAGAGAGGCCACTTGTCGGAGGCTCCTGAGAGGCCCCTTCGTAAGGAGCCGAGGGAGAGGATGCGAGGTGGTGCTGCTTAGTCAGTTCCCACCAGGACACATCCCTTTGTGGATGAGCAGCCACCAAATTTCCCAACCAAAGAACTATTGACTTCAACTGGGTGTACAGTCTTATTCCAAGTTAGAATTAAGTAATAGTTTCAAAAAAAAGTGGTCAGGCAAGTAGCATGGGCTAAGTGGCTGGGTACGGTGCAATAGGGACTGGTGAGGGCTGGGGAGAAAATGAGGGAGGGGGCCCTGTTGGAGGGGATGGCCACCATGTACCTTCACTTGTGGCCACACTGGCAATTGTTGCTGCATCTTTACATTTTTGAAGAAATACTACACTCCAGACTTCCAATTTAGATTTCCCACTTATGAGATGTTGGCAACCAATGAAACATTTTGAAAGCGCTGTGTTGGTACCTTAAACACACACACACACACACACACACACCCCTGTGGGCAAAGTGTGGGCAGGATCCCGCACACTTTCTGACCAACACTTCTCCTCCCCGTTGTGGCTCGAGGGCCGTACGTATCGTATCGCAGAAGAAATAGGGCAGGGAGGCACTGAGAGTTTATGGAACGTTTTGGGGTAAACTAGTTCTAAAACAATCATACTTATTTAATCACCAAAATAACGACGTCACCTTGTGTGTGTGCTGACCTCTCAGGAAACGATTAAACCTGGTTTTGATGAGCTTCCTAGAAAAGAGCAAAGAAGTGTCCATGGTTTCTCCACGGGCTCTTTGAGGGTGAGGAGTGCTCTCGCCATTGTAAAGAGGAGCAGACAGAGATTCCCTGTGATTCCTTCAGGAACGGACTAGAAATCCTAAAGAAATTCAGTACTGGACTTTTTGAAGTGAGACAGTACTAAGAATATCTGTGCTTGTATCCAAGTGGTTTCTACAATACAGAGAAATAGTTATATAAACTGGGAAAGCAAGAGGGATTTAGGTTGCACGTAAGGAAGCACTTAGAGAGCAAGAGGACTTAAAGGCAGCTGGAACAATGGGGAGGGCCTCCAAGTTGTGTGTGTGTGTGTGTGTGTGTGTGTGAGAGAGAGAGAGAGAGAGAGAGAGAGAGAGAGAGAGAGAGAGAGAGAGAGAGAGAGGGAACCGAGAATTTCTAAAAGGAAGAATTAATAGCTTTCTGCTCGATATGCTCTGTAAGCAATCTTACCCAGCAGAGGGTGGGTGAAGGAGGCACCTCTGGATCTTTTTCCATCCTGTGGTTTCCTTTTGGGCCCAGCAAACAAAGCCTCCCTCCAAAAGCCGCCCAATTTACCGACTCATCCAACTGATTTACCAGCTGTCTCTTTCCCCAGGAGGTAAACAGGCCATAAAACGAATGAAATTCCTGTTCTTCATTACCTGACCCCCATAAATCATCACTCACTCTGGGTGAGCACTTATCTCTGAGGCATCACAAAGCACTGAAAATGCTCTCTCTGTTATTAGGAGGAAAATAGAGGAAATGAGCACAAAAGCTCATGATGATGTGTCTCCGTGCACGGACAACCCCACAGGCAGCGAGAGCCTCTCTGTGTGTGTGTGTGTGTGTGTGTGTGTGTGTGTGTGTGTGTTGGGGGAGTGAGCTTACATGGGGCTTCTCCTTTTCTTCCATTCTCTTCTAAACTTTTTCTAAGATTAGATTCACTTTTGGAAATTGAGGTCTCCAGTGAGCAGTGGATAGATAAGATCATATGGGATATGACTTTCCTTATTTGGTCACTTATAAAGTTGCTCTTGAACTGAAAGCTGATTGTGTCAAAATAGGGGGCTTTGGCGTGGTGCTGGCCAGCAAGCGGGCGCTGTCCTGTCCCTGTGACAATACGCATTTCTGCATTAAAGCAGGCTCCTTACACCACACTGCGGTCATGTGGCCTGGAGGTGCCCTCCTTTGAAACCCTTGCAGCCTTTTCCTTAAGCGTGAAGGTTACCATCCCACGTTCCCTAGCAGATAATAACCTACTGGAGTTCACATTTTCTGTCCCAGAGTGCGCTGTGAAATCCACAGAGTGCAAGAGCTACTCTCCTGTCACGTTGCCCACCCAAGAAAAATACAGCAACGTGGCTTCTTGAAAGCTGGGAGAGTGCATTTTACACAAAAATATCGCGTCGATCCTGGTATCGCTTGCGCCTGTCCCATGTTCCCAGCTGTTCTCCGTCCCTGCCTGAGTCTCTGAGTCCCTCCTGCAGATAGCCTCCTAAGTGCCCTGGGCTCCCTCCTCCTGTCTGTGTCCCCTCCCTTCGCCACAGTGTCTGCTCACAGAGTGAACTTCCAGTGCTGATTTGCGCTTTGTGTTAAATGAGCTCTTGTTGGGAGAGATGGGCTCCCCCCCCCCCCCCCCGCCACCGCTCATTGAAGTTTTCCATGTGGATTTCTCTTTATCACCTATCATCAGTTCTTAAGACTCCCAAGACTTGTGTCCTTTCCCAGAGAATTCATGTTTCTTTCACGGCTCTAGTTGGCCCAGAAAAGTCTCTTGCGTAGGAGAAAGCCCCCATTTTATCTTTGATGGGTACACTCAAAATTTCAGCGAAGTTAGACAAAACATGTTAAAAAGAGAGTATGTGAGAGGAAAAAAGAAAAGTTCAAACACCACAGCACGGTAGAGATTGATCTCTACTAGCATCTTTCTCAGGCTTTGGTGAAAGCATCTCACTAGGTCACCCTGTAGCTACACAAACAGGATGCAGGATGCTCATATGACCAAGGGGGCTTAGGTGTTCTAAATGTTACCTAGCTGGGGGCACCTGCATTCTAAAGGGGGGCGGGCAGCGGTAAGCTTTAGTAACCTGGGCTGTCCCTTGCAGGTGAGGGGTGGGGCCGGGAAGAAGAATGTCGATCACACAGCATGTCCCCTCTGTGGTCTGCTAGTCTTTCTTTGCAGGTTAAATGGACTCAAACAAGCTTCCAGTGCCATAGGGTGCCGTATTCTGAACTCCACACTTGCACCTACGGCTGGGCCAGCACACTGTGTGGTGGTAGAATCGCTGTGTTCAAAGTCGTGTGACCAAGGAAGCAGCCGAAGCTCTGCTCCGGAAGGGAAACAGGCCCAGGCGAGGATGCAGAAGGTTAGCCTGCTGAACTGTGCGGTGAGGGGGGCTCGGGGAGGGGCTGTCCCAGGCTGAACACAGTAAAATATGTACACACATGTATAATGTATATACTTTTTAAGAAATGATCCACTCAAGGTGTTGAAATAGCAGCTGGCTAGGCGGCTTCTATCTCCTCGATTTGCTCTTGGTTCCGGTTGCCTGTTTCCTGCAGCCTCACAGCCCCCTTTCGTCCAGCCTCCCTCCAAAAAGCCCAGGAAATGGGGCCAGTCCCCTGGCGCTTCACTCCAGGCCAAGTTTCTATCATAATGAGCTCCCCGGTGAGGCAGGCACTTCTGCCATGGATGTCCGATAGTGAATCAGATTATACATTTCTTTTTTCCAGTTGAGTATTGTTTATGTAATACGCTCCTACCTTTCTAATGGTGGGCATAAAATTGTCATGTGCATGGGGAAAACATACCGAGTTCTGACTTGGTGTGTGTGCGCACTTGTGCATCAAAACTTCTCTAATTAACACCACCGTGGGTAACGGTTCTTTTGGAATGAGGTGTTGAGATTGGGGGCTCTGGGACCGCATCCAGTCACGTTTCCTAAGGCCTAAGGCAGGGGAAATTCTTCACATACAGAATATAATTATCCAAAAATGGAAGATGGCCAAGGTGCTGAAGCTAAGATTTCCTGTTCTTACACACCCTGGGACATTTCAAGAACCTCCTTGTCATAACCGGTCGGACGTGATTTCCAGGGGGATGACGATGCACCGGGACAGGAAGAGAACAGCTGGCTGCTGGGCCAATCTACTGGTTGCACTAATTCGACTTTTTCTTTTTTTTGGTCAGAACCCCGGTGATGAACGTGTTTAGGGTCACTCCGCTGGCTACGTGTCCGGGCAGGGATAGTCTGACAGAGGGCAGCGTTAGTTATGCGGTTTGGGATCTGGGCCAACCGACTGGAGTCAGTGAATGGGCACAAGATCCATTCATTGGCAATATTAATAAACAGTCCCTGTGACTTGAGCCCGTCAGAAGGCGTATCCAAAACTGTTGGGTTCCTCTGGGAAGATCTGGTCCGGTCCTCAATTGGCTTTGGCCACACAGTCGTTCTGCTGCGCACACCAGTCCGTATGCTGTGGTCTGCGGGGGCTCTGCCACAGCTCTGCGTGCCGATCTGTTGGATAAGCTGATTAAATCTGCATTAACCGCAGGGCCCAAAGCAAGTGTGTTGGTGCCCTTGAATATTGCCAAAAGGGTCAATTGCTTTGGCTTGGAAAAATAAATGCATTTCTGTAATTGCTGAAAGCTATTACCTGGTGACAACATTCTAGTGTGTTGGTATTACCTTTTAATTAATGAGCACTGAGAAATAAATTCGGACTGCAGCTGCATGTATATGCTAGTCAGAGATGGGAGCAGGTAGAAAGAGAGACTGAATAACATGCAAAGTCTTTTCAGTGGCCTACAGGACTCGATATTATTGACTTCATCTCTCTGATACACCCCCCCCCCCCCCCCCCCCCGCTTATGCCCTGCACACCCTCTGTGCCCTTCTTTCCTGCTGAGGGTTTTGCACTTCATATCTTCTGCCTGGAATTCCTCCCCGCCTCCCCGCCATATTTGCATGACTGGCTCTTTCTTGTCATTTATAGCTCACTTTAAATGATACCTTAGCGGGGACACCTTCCTTAATTACCACATGATAAGGACCCAGTCCTTCACACCGTATTACATTATCCTATTTTTTTTTCCATAGCACTTATTGCCACCCGAAACTCCTGTTGAGTACATCATCTCTCTTTAATGTGGTACGGAGTCTGGCACACAGTAGGTGTTTCACAAGCATTGTTTTGTGAATGAAATTTTTTGGCCCCTGGCACTGTTTTTGGATAAGTCAGTGGACATATGTCTCCAAGGAAAGAGCACTTCACTGGAGGCTTGAATGTTCCCAGTGTGGACTCAGCCGAGAACCTACGGGTGGCTCAGGGCAAGTCCCTGGGACTTTTTGTGCTAATGGACCATTTCAGAGCTCCTTGGCTCTAAGACAATGTTCCCAAATGCTGGGCTTTGGTTGAGAGGGGAGCAAGGTGGGTAATTTCTGTTTTAATCGTTAAGAGTTTTAACCTTGAAGGAGGTAGAATGGGCTAGGGCCTAGAAATTTATCATAGAATGGTATGGTAAGGGGATCCCTTTTAGGGGACCAGCCTGCAAATCGTTTAATAGCTCCCACAGTGTTCAACAGTCAACACTCCCACTTGGGATATTGGTTTTCTCTCTTCAGTGGCCTGTGGCCCAATGAGTACGTGCAGGCCAGTAAAAGTAGATTCTCAGTAAACGGAAACACGAGCATTCACCACAGAGTGGTTTCTGCCCAGGTCCGCACATCCAGCTCCTCTCATGGAGCTTGTGAAGGCACCTTAGGCAAAGCTACGGGGAGACACTAAGCTGTGAGAAGGTGATAAAAAGATCCCTGTGCCCCTCTCCTTTGGGGGCAGAAACCTGCTCTTTTATCCTGTACTGCGGTCAGCCTTCACCCCTGTTCTTACTGCACACTTTCAGGTACAGCAGATTCATGCGGGTGGATGGCCATGTTGTCCCCGGCTTTAAAAGGGACTGTACCTTAATGTGTTTTAAAAGGACCCAAGCATTTGAAAAGCAGGAAAACACAAGCGGCTCAGTGCTTGTGGGAAAGTGGAGATGCTATACCCAAGGTCGGAGACTGATGGAAAAGACGGAAAATTCAGTGTCAGGGTCAAGCGAGGCTGGAAACAGAATGGCCACAGAACTCACTTTCCAGTGAGATCCCGAAGCCCTGTGTTTAAGTAGGGGTGGTAGGCAGGGATGAGGGCTTCCCCAGCCCTTCTTCACCCTCAGGTGTAGTGGTCTTGTTAACGCAGATAGTTAGCTAATTATTAATAAGGAAAGAAGCAAAGGGAAACTGACATTGTTGAGCATAATCAAGCAGGGAGAATAAGCCCGTTGGCTTCACCAGGAAGCTACAGCTTCACACACTCCAGAGGATCACAGCATTGCCCTGCCAAGGCTTAACACCCCAACCTCCCCTGGTACCAGATTGTTGGGGGGGGCGGTGGGAGGTAAGGACATGCACAATAGAAGTCAAAATGCTGCAGGGGGAGGTGCTTAACCATGGAGGCCTGTCAGTCTCACCTGGGAGAGGGAACAGTTAGCTAGGGTGTGAACGCATCAGAAGCCCGCTAAAACTTGGGAAGTTGATTGGTCATTTTGAAAAATCTCCTGCTCTGTCCCAAGACCAAGATAGTATAATTGCAGGGGAACGAAGACATTCTTCTACTCTCTCGGTGGCTTGTGCTCGCCCTGTGTGCTTGCGCATTCTTTCTCTTTAACCATGTGGCCCTAGGAGCTGTGCAGCTGGCAGCCATGCGGACTCCAAATGCAGGCTCCAGGAGGGAGCCTGGGCACAGCAGCCCAGAGGGGAACAGCGCTAAGCTGCCTGCATGGGGACTGAGACCGCTCAGCAGCCATCTGCAGGCTCCAAAGGGCTGAGCTTTAATGTGAAACAGAAACTCTGGACACTGACTGGCCTCTGCGTTGGCCTTGCTGGAGACACAGCTGAACTTTTCCCATGGTGGGATGGACAGAGATGGGATGCGAGGGGAGTCTTCCACCTCAGTGAATCTTGCCACACCACAACCTCCTATGTGGGGGTTGGTGAAATGCTATTCTCTCCATCCCACGAAAGAGCCCCACTTCCACGGGCAACAGGATGACCATCTCCCCAGCACATTCCGTCCAGTGTGATCAGGGTTCTCTCCCAGAATTTGTATTTGAAGGGAACCCTACTTCCCCTTGCTTTTCACGTTCAGCCCTAGAATAAAAAAGTCTACTTCATTCTAAATCAAGAACATACTTACTGACCTTTCCCAAACGAAAGAAGCGCCCATAGCCCACAATTTGAACCTAAATCAATTCCTTTCCTAGGACCAAAAACAAACAAAAATAACTTCCCAGGAAGGTGAACACCAAAAAAGACTGAAGCGTTTTGGGGGTACCTCCAAAGTTCAGTAGCTGATCTTTTACAAAGGTAAACAGGACTTACCTTGCTGGCCTCAGAGCAGCGACACGCCATTGTGAGGCCAGGCGCCAAGCACTCCACGTGAAGGGCGAGCCGTGTGGTTGTTGGCTGCGCGGCCACATATGGCGCAGATGCCTGATGTTTGGAAAGAACTGCAGTGCAATTAAAAGACTTTTTGAGACTTGGCAATATTGTTAATTCCTTTGCCATTTTATATGAGCAAGAGGATTAATTAGCATTGGCTTTATAGAGTTATATCTAAATGCATATGTTTTGGGTTAGATATTTCTTTTTACTAGATTAGGCAGACCTGTTCCCGACTGTGAAGGCTGCCTCATGGGATTCATTGGTGCCTGCCCGAATGCTTCTTCTTTGCCAGAACGTGCTATCCAGGGCTGACGCCAGGACCGCTGGCGGTGAGGCTGGCTCTGCCCCGCCTTGCAACGTTACTTTTGAGGACAAAACCAGGAGGGAATGGGTAGTGATTTAGAACACGGGGCAGGCTCGGTCGCATCATGTCTTTTGTTTTTGTCCATTTCTTCAAATGACTTTTTCAAACAGTCTTCTTTTTCCCAGTTGCCTATTTCTGTGTTTTCATACTTTTAGAGGAGAGAAAAAGAAAGTTCTTTGTGGTGGGGCATCTTTTAATGAAGCGCAGAATAGCTCTGCAAGCTACTTATTCCGACCTTGTCAGCGTTCAGATTGGAGCCCATGCAGGTCCCAGCTCTTCCTTCTGTCAATTAAGCCATAATTAGTAGAAGAGTTTTTCTGGGATACTTTGGTGGCCTTGGAAATACAGGATATTCCAGAAGTAGATGTATTCATGATTCTCTTTCCTATACCTCCGGTAATGAGGGTGGTTTGCCTCGTTCATCTCCCAGCCCTGGGCCAAGTGCGGGCCCGTGTACAGCAATGGCTGCTGAATGAACAGAACGTTCGCCTTGGTGCTTGGGCCACCGTCTCAGCATGCACGAGGCTCCCCGAGATGGCTCATTAACAGAGTCATTCCAGGCTCCGGCTTCCCAAGTTATGATTTGATAGGTCAGAGAGAGGGATCCATATTTTAACAACTATCTGGATGGATTTGGACTCAGGTACCCTCTGAGCCTCGCATGTTAGGGAGAGAAACTGCTCTGGGGGATATGGCATTTCAGAAATTTGGAGAAAAAGTTTCTCCCAACCAGCTTAGGCTCCTTCCCATTTCCATCCATGCCTATGGCCAACCCTGGGGGTCCTCCACGGTGGCTCCCTCCCTCCCTCCTGCGCCGTTGCCTGGCAACGTCTCCTGGTGCCTCTCCTCAGCCTTCCCCGTCCTGACCACCGCCAAGTCCATTTGCTGCAGATCAGATTCTCGCTGTTCCTCTGAAGCCACCTGAGAGATGAAAGCTGGGTCTTACTCTGGAATATACACATTTACCTGGTCTGATCTAGGTGACCTTCGTAGGCACCTGTGCTGCGTGTTGGACACAGGACGCTGAATGAGGTTAGTTATATGGACTTAGGTGTATAAATGAGATGATGCATTTAACTTCTTAGCCTTGTCCAGGGTAGATAACGTACCTTCCACACATTGCAGATTCCCCCCCCCACCATGGATTATAAACTCTTTGAGGGCTAGGATGGTGTCCTCTTCTAGGGTGTCCCTGAGCCAAACCGGATTTCTCAAGGCCTGGAGCCAGAGCAGGCATTCCCCTGAGATTAGACATCAGTCTGCCATAGTCATAAAATAACCCGATAGCAAGCCCCAGAGAGGCATCAAGTGGGCAGTTTTTAGCAACAGCTGATGCCTGCCACCCAGAGGGGTGTTGACAATGACATAGAGGAGGTAGCTATGCCCAAAGGCTTCTGAGCAGACTCAGCAGGACAGTCAAAAGCTCATCTTCACACTCAAAAGCTGCAGATGCTTCAAACCACCCCCCGCACCTCTTCCTACCCCCCGCCTCCTGCCCTGCCCACCACCGCACCTCCTACCGTAGCAGGCGATCTGGTCAGGGCTCCCCTTTGAGTGTGAGCTGTAACGCAAACGTGTGCAGCAGCGAACAGGAGTGGAGGGGTCAAGCAGTAGCAGTGTAGCTGCAGAAGAATGTCCTCTAAAATCTCAACTTCTGGCCACTGCAGACAGAAAGGAAGGACTTCCTCTCGTCCTGCCAGCCCTGGCTCTCTGGCTCCCGAGGGCGCTGGGTTGCCCAGGCCAAGAAGGGAAGCCGTGGGACAGCCCTTCGGAGCTTGCGGGAAAGAAACGTGCCACCGAGGCGAGGCGTGGGGCAGGCTGCCGTCCTCTGCAGGTCGCTGGTCCCCTGACCGACAGAGGCTAAAGCAAAGGACAACTTACTTGGGACAAGGAGTTGGTGGTCAGCAGTCTCAGAGTTTGTTCAGCAGGTCAGCCCTCAGGGTTGGTGATTCTTTGGTTCGTTTGGATTTTCGGGTTGAGCTCACAAGATGGTCGTCACAGCTCTGAGACTCCGACAGGCTCTAAGAAGGAAGGAAAGGCTTTCTTTCTCTCTTTCTTTCTACCCCCACCTCCATCTGCCACTGTCCCCTCTTTCCCCACCTCTCCCCTTCTCTCCCTTTCTGTCTCGCTCTTCTCTCCCCTCTCCCTTTCCTCCCTCCCTATTTCATCTGTGAGAAAAATCCTTCTCAGAGGCTTCCAAAAGGTTCACCTTATCTCTCTTGGACTACAATCCACTTACACGCTCACCTTCAACCCAGTCGATAGCCAATGCCTGTGGGTTCCCTTTGTTTGGGTGTCCAAACTTTTGGCATCTCTGGGCCACACTGGAAGAAGAAGGGTTGTCTTAGGCCTCACATTAAATGTACAAATGCTAATGAAAACTGACAAGCAAAAAAAAAAAAAAGTTTTAAGTAAATTTATGGTTTTGTGTTGGGCCGCATTCATAGCCACCCTGGGCCGCCGGTTGGAGACCCCTGGTAGATCTGTCTCAGGTCTGAGAGACGGAGCCTGTAGCTGCCTAGAAGGTATCAAGGCTCAGTAAGCGGAGGCAGAAGAGAGGAATGAGGGGGTCAGGTGGGCAGCTGTGTCGGGTTTATAGGGCTGTCATACCAAAGTGCCACAAATGGGGTGGCTTACGTCATAGAAGTTCGTCTTGCAATTCTGGAGGCTAGATGCGTTTAAGGTCAGGTATTGACAAGCTTGACTCCTGAGGGCTGTGAGGAGCAGTCTGTTCCTTGCCTCTTCCCTAGCTTCTGGTAATTTGCTAGCTGTCTCTGGTGTCCCTGGGCAAGTGCGAGTGTCACCCTGGGACCTGCCTCTGTGTTCGGGTGGCGTTCTGCCTGTGTATGTGGGTCCAGACTCCCCACTTTCATAAGGCCACCAGTCCTTGTGAGTTAGGGGCTCACCCTTCTCCATGATGGCCTCGTCTTAATGAATTACATCTGCAACAATCTGATATCCAGATAAGGTCACAGTGTGACACACCGAGGGCTGGGACTTTCTCACATGAATTCAGGGGGACACAATGTAACCGTGTAACCAATGTAACCGTGGTCAGTAGCGTGATCACCGCATAAAGTGAAGTGGCTGGGTGGGCCGGCCCATGACCGCCTCAGCTATTCTACTTTCTCGTTCGCACTTAGCGTTTAATTCAGTCTAAAGAGAACCTGTGTTCTTCCAATGTCACAGAATAAAGAGGAAAGCAGTTGAAAAGGGCAAGCACTAGAAACTTCAAAGAACATAAAATATTAAAAACACCATCACTGTCATTATCATCATCATCAACCTGTCTGTTTATGCATTTACCTACTTCCATGTGTAACGGCAGTAGAAAACCACAGCCGCTCCGAGGGCGAACCCGCCAGTGCCCTCGGACAGGAGTCCAGGAGGCGGCAGCACGGGGCCGTCACTACGCTCTGTGCTAGTCAGGGTCATTAGCTCTAATCATGTAGGAAGTTTAGTCTAGTGGAGTCATAAAATTGATTTTTAAATGTTTATGCTCATTATTTAAACATCCCCCCCACCCAGACTGGGCTGTGGAGAACACATAGAAAAGTCAGTTTATTCATTGCAGACATTTTGGGACTACATAGATGTCAAAATGTATAAATATTTAAAAATACCTTTTAGAGCGATGCAGGTAGTTGTATATTATAGCATTCTCTTAAAGTAACTGAATCTATTTACTCCAATTTTTTATTTCAGTGGAAAGCTCACTTCAAAGAAGACAAGAGCATGGCATTCCCCTCCTACAATCTTCTTTAAAAAGTTGTCAGAAGGCCCTGGCTGCTGTGGCTCAGTGGATTGAGCACTGCCTGTGAACCAAAGGGTTGCCAGTTCGATTCCCAGTCAGGGCACATGCCTGGATTGCAGGCCAGGGTCCCCAGGAGGCAACCACACACTGATGTTTCTCTTCCTTTCTCCCTCCTTTCCCCTCTCTCTAAAAATAAATAAGTGATTCAGAAGAATCATAAAGTGCCCTGCGATATGATGGTTGATATGATGGTTTCGAACTTTTCAGTCAGCACCCCTGTTTTCTGGTGCTGTCCAAGGGGTGCTCCTGGCTTGCGGGGCAGGTGGAGAAATCGGCGCCTGACTTGCCCCTCGTCGGGCCCAGAGAGGGAAACCGTGTGGATGGCCAGGGAGGCGGGTCTGCAGCGAGGGGCGCTGTTGTACTGGACAGGCCCCGTTCCGTGCGGCACGCACGTCATGGATCTGGGACAGGGGCTGGCGCTTCCGCTGCCGCCGCTGCCGCTGGGCTCTGCGGCGCCCCGTGCACGGTCTCTTTCTTAAGTGATGTGATGCAAGTGAGGTCTCTGTCTAGCGAAGCTGTTTTAAGTGTCTGATAGCCACCGTCACCCTGTCTTTGTCTGGGCTGCCAAGAAAGGGGCTGGACTTTGGCAAAAATGTATCTTCTCAAGCTCTTCCCCAGCAAGGGCAGGGCTGCTGAAAATCTTTTCATGGGATGCACTCAAGGCCCTCTTTGGACCGCGGGGCCTGGGAAAGGAGTCCCGAGTCCCCCTCTTCCCAGCTGCCTGCCGTCTGATGCATGCAGGGGTCATGGATTACTGTAATTGCTCCTGCTCTCGTCACGCACCCCACCCTCTACTCTAGCACCTGTGTGAGCATGGAGAGCATCCATTCACTATGATTTTTGAAAAAAATTAAAGTGAAAGGACTCAGGTAACCATTTTAAAGTGTGCAATTCAGTGGCATTTATACATCCACGACGTCGTACAAACATTACCTCTATCTAGTTCCAAAGCAGTTTCATCACCCCAAACAGAAACCTCTACCCATTACGCAGTCACTCCCCACCCTCCCCTCTTCCCGCCACCCCCCAGTCCCTGGCAGCCAGCAATCTGGTTTCTGTCTCTGTGATTTACCTACTCTAGATATTTCATCTAAGTGCATTCATATACCATGTAGTCTTCTGCGTTTGGTTTCTCGCATTGAGCTTATGTTTCCCGAGGCTTATTCGCATTGTGGCGTGTGCCGGCACTTCGCTCCTTTTCCTGGCGGAGTAAGCCCCATCGTGCAGGTGCGCTGCGCTCTGTTTCTCTGCTCATCTGTCGATGGCAGTTCAGAGTGTTTCCCTCTTTTGGCTATTGCTACGATTTTTAAACAGACTGTTTTCTTTGTTTAATTCCTTTTTCAGGCAGAGAACCAAAGGCTAACATCCTTAACCACGGAGTCATAAGAGTCTTTAAAAGGAGGCACATGCAGTTTCTAGACTCTGGGGTTTGAGCTTCAACCGCTCCAGAGAGCGTTTGCCCGCCTCTTCCTTAAAGGACTCTGTGGCGCTATCGGCCACCTGCTGGGGACCAGCAGCGGTTGCCGCAGGGATGTTCTTCCTCGAATCGGCAGTGCCCGTACATCTACTGGGGGAATGAGTCTCTCTTCCTTTCAGTGTGACTCAGCGTCTCTCTGCAGATGGTCCTGTAAGTTTGTCCCGCGCGTATGTTCGCTGTCGTCAGACTTCTCCGGGACTCCAGGCACAGAACTAGGGTTTGGAGGCTATGATGTAACCAGCACAGTACCTAGCTCTTTTTGGCATTTCAGTTTCCCTCACTCAAAAGTGAGGCCCATGGGAATGTTAAACTGCCTCATGGTTTTATAAATACCCAGTGCTAAAAAAATTATGTGCAAAATGGAAGGCCTAGGTGACTGTGATTTTTAAAAACCTCAGCTGTTGGGCTCCCCATAGCTAAGGGCAATAACAAATTGCCCCCCGGCCGGGCTGTGAATGACAAGCCATAATTCTCCTTGGCTCTTTTGCTGACTCCACAAGCCATGGGAGCCCTGCCTTAAGTTTAATAATGTCACCAGCAGCCCCGTTGATGTCATAGCCTACATCTGCCCAGGAATTCTCCTCTGTCAGTTACGTCGCGTGTGCCCCGACAAGGCTGTCCCCAGGACGGCAAGTCCTGATGGCTAATGAGTGCTTTGGCTAACTTTCTACGTCAAGACAGTTTAGGATCACCTGAAGTGACCCCGTGCATTTATAAAGCCCCAGTCTGCTGACATGATTAAGTGATAATTCTTTAAACATGCAGCATGTTTTTCTACCATGAAGCCCAGACGGGCCCTGCTGACACGTGGGAAAACGGTGCCAGCGCCGTGGCGTCTTCGGGGCCGTGCTGGCTCTGGTTCCCCACGTCACCCGTGCCCTGTCTAGTCTGTGCGTGTGGCATCACAAAAGTCAGAAGATCACAGCACAAAAGATTTTAGCTCCCTTGTAGATGAAAGGAAAATGTATCCTACCCCTCCTGACCTAAACGTGCCTCATGAGTTAGAAACAAAAACCCATAAAGCTTTCCTGTCACTGTGGTGCTCGAGCCACCTGTTTATTCAGGCTTTTCCTGAAGCTGGGGTGACCGACACAGTGGGTGTGAGGGCAGAGCCTCGTGGGTGATGTCGGGGACACTGTGATTCAGGACAGTGCTGCCCGTTAGTTCAGAGCTGCGCCGAGGGTTATGTGTTCACCCAAAGCCTTGTGCAGCCTCGTGAGAAAAGGAACCCAGGGCACTCTTCCCTCTCCCAAGGCACACTCGGGGCACAAGTAGGAGACAGCACTCTTTCCTCCACCCCCCGCCCTCCTCTCCCCCGTCAGCACCATCCCGATTTGCTTACAAGCAAAACCAAGCAGAAATTCCTCCCTACCACCTCCCTCCATGTCATTACCATGGAACCTTCCAGAAATAACATGAGGGCCAGCTTCCAGAATTCCAGGGCAGCAAGGTTTATAGGGCCTTTGACCTTGTGACCTGCAGTGGAAGGAATCTTGGGCTTTTGCCCACAGCCTCATGGCAAAAAGGTTAACTGGTGTTGAGGACAGAGTGGGGGATCCCATCAGCAAACAGCAGGAAGTAAGTTTGTGATGGCTTTTGTGGCGTGTTTAAATGGGGGATCTGTGCTGGAAATGGTACACCCACATGGGGCTCCGCCGGCGTCCGTGGTGCAAGCATGACCCTGTCCCCGCCCTGCCCTCTCCCCCTGTGTGCCTGCCTTTCATGGCTGAAAGGTCCAGTATTGTCCAAGCAGCTCACACCCTGACGGTCTATTCTGGACGAAAGCAATCCATGAGCAGTGTTTCTCTGTGAAATGCGATCTGTGTCTCTGAGGTCCTTAGTCTTGGAAAGGAAGGAGGCAAGGTTGGCGGGGAGGCTCCCAGGCCCCCGTGCGGCCCTCCCTGCTCCGCTCCGGGACCTCTGCCCGGTCGTTCTGCAGGCTGACTTCATCTGCCCTCCCCACTATCCTGGGAAGTATTTCGGTCCCCTTGCTGTTCTTTGAAGGATTTGAGGTATTTAACAAAAGTGCTTACGATTCAAAAGGAAACCAGTAAAAACTTGATGGGGAGACATGGAGTGAAGGCAAGGCATGAAGAAATAACAAACCACCTAGCAATGCGCACCACACTGACACAGTGCTGGAGCTGGCCATAAATTTGGCTCAGGGTTTCTCAGGAGCCCGGATAGAAGGAATAACACTGCATAGTTAGAGAAGTTAAATGAAGTATATAGTAAGTGGAGGAGCCAGAACTTGAGCCCCATTTTGTCTGTTGGCAAAACTCATTTATTCATTCATTTACTAATAGGTTGGGATTTCTGCTAAGGTCTTGAATGGTGGCTAAGGCCCAAGCCTGAAACAATAAACTTAGCACCAGGTCCTAAAGATCTGGGTGAGACACTCCCACCAGGGTTATTAAGAAGCAGCAGGATCCTGGCTGGTGTGGCTCAGGGGACTGAGTGCTGGCCTGAGAACCAAAGGGTCACTGGTTCCATTCGCCATCAGGGCACATGCCTGGGTTGTGGGCCAGGTCCCCAGTAGAGGGGCATGCGAGAGGCAACCACACATTGATGTTTATCTCCCTCTCTTTCTCCCTCCCTTCCTCTCTCTCTAAAAATGCATTAAAAAGCTTAAAAAAAAAAAGGAGCAGCAGGATGAGGCTCACCACCACTGCTGCCTTCCCACTTGCCCCTCCCAGGCTATATGGGAAGAGGGGAGGGAGGCCAGGGGAGGGGTGGTCTTCCTGGTGCTCAGGCCTTGTGTGTGGCGAGAGGCTGGGATCTCACCATGGGGGAGGGGCTGCTTTCCCTTCCTCTAGCCAGGGGTGTCCAACCTTTTGGCGTCTCTGGACCACACTGGAAGAAGAAATTTTCATGGCCCACACATTAAATCCACAAACACTAATGAAAACGGAGGAGCTAAGTAAATTTATGATTTTGTGTTGGGCCCCATTTGTAGCCATCCTGGGCCGCACGCAGCTGGCGGGGTCTAGGCTAAGCCATGTGCGAAGCCTGGAGACCACTGAGCAGGGAAACGACTGCTGGAGCTTTGTTGAGCTGCGGAGCACACAAGCTCACCCTGTGTTGTCCCCCAGATTCATCATGAGGAGACTGTCCTTGGAAAGGCCAACCTGAGTCCCTAAAGGCAAGGAAATGTGGGCATAATGACTGCTGCCCACGTCGGCCTGGGGGGTGCTGGAGACGGAGGCCCCTGCAGTTGCAGGTGCCAGTGCGACTCACAGGGTTGCAGGGCAGTGTCCCTGGGGCGAGAAGGGAGCTACCCCCACCCTGTCTTGTTCTTCACTGCCCTTGGAGGGTAGGAAAAGTGCCCCTAAAGCTTATCTTATTTGTTCATTCTTAGACAAATTACTTGGACAGATAAAACCAAAAACCAAACAAAAACCCCTTTAACTTGGAGACTTTGAGCAAGGTGCTGAAGTCCACTCAGACCTCAGTTTTGTCATCTATAAAGTGGGCTCAGGCTTCAGTGAGACCAGCATAGGGTGTGTCTCATGGGTGTGGCTCATCCAGAACACTCAAAACGTGACGTGGGATCTGTTCCCTGTGATCATTCCTTCGTCATTTTCCTTGCTTCCTTTCTCTGAGTCTGTTTTGTCCTGAGGAATCTCCTAGGCGTCCTGTTCCTGAGGATTGTGGCCCACTCCCTTCAGGGCTATTGATTAGAATCTTCAGGAGAATTGTCAAAACACAGATTGCTGAGCCCACTCAGGGCTTCTGATTCTGGAACCTAGTGGGGCGTAGGAAGATGAAGTTTTAAAAGCTTCCCAGGTGATTCTGATTCAGAACTAGATGCGGGTGCTTCTCCCTCAGGCTGTACCTGACAACTGCTGTTGTAGCCTTTGAACAGGGTGTGCCCACCCCTCATTCAAATATCTCTCCTCTGGTTCTACCGAACTGGTGAAGTTCCACGCAGTTCTCACCTTTGCTTGAAAGGCACAGTTATTTCGAAAGGTGGGTGCAGAGAGCCCTGATTAACTGCTAACACTCCAGCTCAGACTTGTTTAGCTCCCATCAGCCTCATGGGTCCCTGAGGGAAGGCGCTGGCATAGATCCCTTTTGATGAACAAGAGGGTGAGGATGGTTCTAAGTCCAAGAATTCTTCTTGGGAGACCAGAACGTGACCCCGAGAAGCCAGGGGACAGCCAGTGAGAAGTGAGAAAGGGGAATGAGGAAGAAAGGCAGTCACCCTTCACTTAAGCAATTTTTGCGTCATTAATATATTGTAATATGTTTCTTTTGGAGTAATTTCAGACTTACAAAAGGAGTTGAGAAAAAACAGTACAAAGAATTCTTATACCCTTCAGTCAGCTTCTTCAGATATTCACTTCTTAGAAATAGTGCAATGATCAAACAAGGAAATGAACACTGATGAGATACGATTGCTTAATTACAGATTAATTCTGTAGAATAAAATTCAAATTTAGTTGCAAATGAAATCATTCAAATTCTCTAGTCATCTCTCTAATATTCTTTCTCTGGTTCCAGATCCAATCCAGGATCCCACGGTACTGCGGGGGGCCCCTGTCCTGGGTACCAGATGTCGGGGGGCTCTGCCTGCAGAGCCCCATCCCTCCGTCACGGATGAAAATAAAACTACCAAGACATGATCTGCTTGGGGAGGAGAGGTGGACAAACTCTCAGAGGAGAATAACCCAGAGCGCCTTCCTCACTAGGCTTTTATTGGGTTCCAATACACAGGAATACAGGTTTAACATTTCAAAGAAATCTGAGGGCTTAATCTGAGTCAGTGTCTGTCAGGAAAGGGGGTTGCCAAACTTTCGAAGACATACTCATTTCCTCCTCCGACCCTTATCATCTAATAGAGAGCACTCTTAGCAAAGCAGGTTTCACAGGACTTTAGGAATTCTTCCTTACGCCTGATCACCCAGGGAACCGTCCTGGCTGGCACAGGGCTGCACCACTTGCCCTCATAGTTTCAGGCTTTAAGCCGATGAGGAAGCAGGAGACATCTCCCAGAAGGAAATGAGGACTCGGGCTATGTCAGAATAGCCTGGGGGGCGAGGGTCCATCACATCCTCTTTGCTGCAGCCCCCCTGAGTCCTTCCATGATGGCCTTCCAAGTGGTCATGTCTGGCTTAGGTTGCCCCTCCCATGAGGAGTCTTACCCGTCATTGACTAACCAGCCAAGCATTGGGGCCAGAGATGGATGAGGCAGAAGCAGCGCTCCTGCCAGGGAGATAAGCTTTGCCTCCTTAGTGGCTCACGTCCTCGTGACAGAACAGACCCAGATGAAGCGGGTCCTTTGGCTCTTACACAGTCCACCATGGGGTGAGGGCTACAACTCCTGAGATCAGCCTGAATGGTCTGCAACAGGTACATATTTCCTTAGCACCCCGGAACCCTGGCTAGTTCCTCAGAATGTCTGTCTTTTGTGACGGATGGTTTTGAAGAGTGCTAGCTAGTTATTTGGTAGAGTGTCCATCAGTTTGGGTTTTTCTGGTATCTCCTCACGATTAAATTTGGGTTATTCATTTGGGCAAGAATATCCCCAGAGAGGATGTTGTTCTCCTCTCAGGACATCGTAGGAGGTGGTAGGAGATTAGAAGTTTGCTTTTCAATTTTCCCCCCTCAGCAAACCACCCTGGAAGAAGATAGACCCATTTTCACAATTGACAGGCAGTGTCAGCAATAACAGAAGAGGTGAGGCTCTCAGGGGCCCTGCTCTGCAACCCTGTGCCGCCTTCCCCTGCGGGCTCAGAGTCTCCTTCCGTGCGCTTCCTTCGTCAAGCTTGTCTGCCTGGTGTGTGTGGCCTCCTCTTAGGGAGGCAAAGTACTTTGGAAAATATTGGTATAATCTCTCATGAAAACAGGTCCAAAAAGTAATAAAAATGTGGCTACTGCCTCTACTTAAGCACAGTTTTCTTTGGAAAGAAAATTAGATGTCATAAGAATTGAAATGTGGTTGAAGAAACAAATTTATACTTCTGTGTCTGTGATATCTGTCAGTACAAAAAAGTACACAAAAGGCAGTTATTGATACAATACGAGCTCATGTGCTAAGGGGACAGGAAAGAAACAATTCAAAATAGCATTGGGAGGGAGGAAGCCGAGAGGAGCTGAGAGTGAAGGTCGGGAGCTGGAGCATCTTTCTGCCTCACCCCGCACAGGTAGAGGTGAGGGAGTTTCAGGACGACCTTTGCAGGGGCGACGTTCAGGATGTGCTTTTGTTTCACGGATACACGTCTTTTGCTTTGCTTCAATTTTAAGAGGAAAGGTACTGAGGGAATCAAAGATGAACTTCAGTCTACACTTGTTTGTCCATTTGGTGCTGTTGACCTTGGTGAAGAAAAAAGGAACCAGAGACTAGGAGGCCTTTATTCTTTGACTTTAATGTCAGTGACCTTATTTGTAGAGAAACTCATATTTGCTCATATTAAAGGAGTAAAAACAAAGGAGGAAAGAGTAGCATATAAAAAGGAAAGTAAAGAACTCACACTTCGGAATGTGGGATACAGAGTGTGGAAGTCCCTCTTCTGCCCCAGTGGTCATCATTTCAGCAGGTCGGGGTGTATTCCATCCGAATTTCTCCATGCTATCTTGGAACTTAATTTTTTCACTTCATGCATTTTTGATCCAATAACTTTCTGGCTGATGGTGGTGGAGTCGCTTGACTATTTTGGTATCCAGAGTTTCCTGTATTTGGAATACAGTGGTGAAAAATGATCATTGATCATTCACCTGGTAAGAATTTCTCTCATTTCCCATTTTGTTGAATATTTGGGGGGGGCATCTGTCTCCAAGGATGACCCCATCCTTCTTCAAAGTTCTCCTGCCTTCTCTCCTGCTGCCCACCCCAGCCACGTCCGCCCCCCCCATCCCTGCAGCCAATCTGCTCCCCGCAGGCCAAAGGCTCCTTCCCATTTTCTGGTCCTTGTTTGTGGGGGCCCCTGTCCTGGGTACCAGATGTGGGGGGGCTCCACCCGCAGAGCCCCATCCCTCCGTCACGGATGAAAATAAAACTACCAAGACATGATCTGCTTGGGGAGGAGAGGTGGACAAACTCTCAGAGGAGAATGACCCAGAACCCCTTCCTCACCGGGCTTTTATTGGGTTCCAATACACAGGAATACAGGTTTAACATTTCAAAGAAATCTGAGGGCTTAATCTGAGTCAGTGTCTGTCAGGAAAGGGGGTTGCCAAACTTTCGAAGACATACTCATTTCCTCCTCCGACCCTTATCATCTAATAGAGAGCACTCTTAGCAAAGCAGGTTTCACAGGACTTTAGGAATTCTTCCTTACGCCTGATCACCCAGGGAACCGTCCTGGCTGGCACAGGGCTGCACCACTTGCCCTCATAGTTTCAGGCTTTAAGCCGATGAGGAAGCAGAAGACATCTCCCAGAAGGAAATGAGGACTCGGGCTATGTCAGAATAGCCTGGGGGGCGAGGGTCCATCACATCCTCTTTGCTGCAGCCCCCCCCCCCACCCAAGTCCTTCCATGATGGCCTCCCAAGTGGTCGTGTCTGGCTTAGGTTGCCCCTCCCATGAGGAGTCTTACCCGTCATTGACTAACCAACCAAGCATTGGGGCCAGAGATGGATGAAGCAGAAGCAGTGCTCCTGCCAGGGAGATAAGCTTTGTCTTTTTAGTAGGTAAAGTCCTCTTGACAGAACAGACCCAGATGAAGTATGTCCCTAGGTTGTTACATAGCCCACCACGGGGTGAGGGTTACAGCTCCAGAAACCAGGCTAAACGGTCCGCAACAGTCATCCAGCATCTCACCTTCTCTCTGCCCTCTTTCTGGTCTGGCTCATTCCTCCCCTCTCCAAGTCTTCTGGAAGGATGACCACACACCCCCTCCGACCTCCACTTGCACGTGGATTCCCCACAGTTAGGGATCTGCCTGTGCTGTTTCCCAGGATCGCTCTCAACAGAGCACCGCAAACAGGGTAGCCTGAAGCAACAGACACTTACTCTACAAGAGTTCTGGGGGCCAGAAGTCTGCACTCCAGGCCCACGTTCTCTCTGAACTCTCCAGGGGTGCAGTCCTTCCTTGCTTATCCCGACTTGTGGTGGTGGCCAGCAGGCCGTGGCGCTCCTTGGTTTGTAGCTGCATCGCTCCAATCTCTGCCAATCTCTGCCGTGGCCTTCCCTCTCTGTGTCTCCGCCCCCATGCCTCTCTTCGGGGAAGGACACCAGCCATTGGATGAGAGTCCACCTTCATCCCCTCTGACTTCACCTAGATTTGACAAAGTCCATCTGCAAAAGACTCTATTTCTCAATAAGGCCACATTCGGAGGTTTCAGGTGAACATGAATGTTGGCAGGGGCGGGGTGGGCCACTGTTCAGCCCAATACACGGCTCTAGAGCCACACCACCAATTTCCTTTTAGATGTTTCCTTGTGGAGGTACCACCGGTGTCTCCAACTCAACGTATCAAAAAGGGAGATTGTTGCCTTACCAGTCCCCCAGGCAGGGTGGGGGTGAGGGCCTGGGGACGTCTGTTTATATATTTATTCTCCTTAATTATGTGGACTGGTGCCACCGTGCTCGCTGGCTCTCTTGCGGTTCTGGCTGTCCTCGGGAGGAGTGTCAGTGTGCTGGGGGGTGGCCAAAGAACCCATCTTCAGGCCCCCATGTGAGTCTGGGGACGAGGCTTGGTGCCTGGTTTTAACTAAAGAAACCCCCGGAAACGGACAGGGGCCTTAGACAAGCTCTGACACACAAACAAGAAGCAGCAGGTGGTCGCCCCTGCTGGGCCTGGCGTGAGCCCTTCCTCAACCACGGGACGACGGGACAGCAGTGACAGTCCCAGGAGCCCTGGCAAGAAGTCGGCCGCGCAACTGAAAGTTATCGAGAAGACACTCTGAAATGCAAACCTTACAGACAAGGTTCGTTCGGGAAATGCGCGTTGTGCTTTGAAGGTGTGCTCCTGCAGATACGAAGCCCTCACAGTCCGCCAGACATTGCAATATTGTAATCTCATCCTTTTCAGCTTGTATGTTTTTCTGTCTTTTCACCTCAGATATCTATATCTATAACTATATCTGTATCTATAGATACATACACACATATATGTGTATATATATCATGATGTTAATATATTGGGCAAGGCTTATAATTTATATGTAAATACATGCATGTACCTGTATTAGGGTGAGTACTCAGAGATTTTTTTTTTTTTTTTAATGAGTGGAGAGTGTGACCGAAAGTTGGGGGAACAATGGTCTTCAGCATCAGGCTCCCATTCCTTAGCACTGCTTGCAAGGCCTTTATTACAGGCCCCAACTTTTTAAATAAGATTTTATTTTTAGCATAGTCTTAGGTTTACAGAAAAATCGAGCGGAAACCGTGCACGGCCTTCGGCACCCTGCGCGCCCCTGGCACCGCCGCGCGCCGGCACGGTCACACCGCGTGCGCAGTCGACCGGAGGGGTCGCTCCAGCGTCGGGCGCTCCGTGGGCTTGGACGGACTCGCAATGACGTGCTGTCTGCTGTCATAGTTTTGGCAGCGTGACTTCGCTGCCCCAAAGAGCCTCTGTTCTCCGGTTATTCATTGTCTCCTCACAACCCCTGGCAGCCACTTACCCTTTTAACATCTCCGTGGTGCTTTTCCAGAGTGTCCCGTCGTTGGAGTCGTATAGTGCCTAGCCTTCAGCCTTCGTTTAAACCTTGTCTTCCCCATGTCCCTGTGTGCGAGGTGGGCCTATGCTCCACGTGCCCATGAACACACTTGGTATTTTGGCTCCAGCTGTTTTCTCTCGGTCAGAACTCCGTCTCAGGGTCCGCTTTCCTCCTTTCGCACCCCTTCACTTCTCTCCAAGGCAGGGTCAGTCCCACCTCCACCTTGAGCCTGTCTTCACTCTCAGGCACACTGTCATCCCCCCTCTGCTCTCCCTCCCCTCGCAGGGCAGAGGGTTCACTTACACCTGCATCCCCACGAAAGTGGGTGATGTCTCGAGCGACAGCGCAGCACCAGTATGATGTCCTGATGGCTACAGTGCCGGGACAGCTGTGTCAGGGCTGGATATCACCATGGCTGCTCAGGACTGGACATCTTCATGGCCACAGTGGCCACGGTGGTCACATGAGGTTTTCAGCCCCATGTTCATCCTATGGGACCACCATCATACAGTTGGTCCATCAGTGACTAAAAGGTCGTTAAGCCGCACATGACTGTGCGCATCTCAGAAATGGCAACTGAGGTGAGCAGCAAGGGACAGAAGTCTGTTGGTTGCTGGCTTTCTTGTTGCTGCGTTAGTGGTTCTGAGGGCTGCCTAGTGACATTTATTGTTTATACTTGGGCTGCACATAAGAGCTAGATGAAAAGGTTGTTTTTGACCATATCTTATCATATGTTCAAGCAAGTCTGAGGACATGAATGTGTACCGTGTTGTAAAAATAATAAAAAGATAGTACTCAATTTTGACTAAGTGGTGAAACAAAGAATACTCTCAACTCCTGTTGGCAGGAGTTTGAGTTGGCATACTGTTCTGGAAAGCAGTTTGGAAAAATGCATCCAGACTCGTAAAATGCTCATATCTTTGATGTAACAGTACCATTCCTAGCAATGTATTATAAAGATGTCACTATAGTTTTGGACAGAGATTTAGTACAAGGATGTTCATTGCAGCCTTGGTTATAATAATGATGGAAATTTAGAAATGACCTGCATGTCCAATAGTAGAAAATTGGTAAAATAAGTTATGGTTTTCCCATATGATGGGATATTTAGTTGCCAGTGCAAATTGCACTGTAGGAAAAATTTTAAGATACAACATATTGCTAAGTGAATTAAGTAGGCTATAAGTAGTATTTTCAGTTTTATTGCAATTTATTATTGAAAAAGATGTGTGCAACTGACTTTTCAGCTTACTCTAGCCTCGAAAGACTACACTTGCCTTTAATATTCACATCCAGTGGCTCCATCCCCCATCCGGCTTGATTACAAAGAGGTTCTTTCTTCTAGAAGTTTCCCCTCCTCTCTCCCTCATCACCTTACTCTGGCCCTTCACTCCTTTGCAGGTCACCTCTGGAAACCAGCTTTTTGAGGCTGTCACCTCGTGAAGCTTTGCAGAAACATGGATAGCAATTGGTTCCCTTAGTTCCCCAAACACAGGTTAAGACAGAGTTGTGATGATTAATAAAACTTTCCTGAGTGCTTGGTTGTAACACGTGGGGGGAAAAAAGAAAAACTGAGCATTGGATACCACATATGCTCGCTCCCAGAAACCTTAGGCTCGGAGCGGTCTCGCCCATGCGTTTTCTGTTGGTCCTGTCTCTCCTTTCCCTCCAGCACCATTTTGCAAGGACTGGCTTATCACTCCCCTCTCAAGGGTGTTTTTAAGCTTATCTTTCCTCCCAGGAGCCCTTGCCATCAATCCCGCTGAAGAGAGGAAAACTGATTTCCTAAAAGGAAACATAATTTGTAGAAACTAATTCCACCCACACTAAGGATAATAACATTTACATTATTATGCTGGTGATTTGACTTAATGTCTGAAACCTCCCCATTTCTGAATGGCATCTTAAGATTGCATGACCAAAGGGCCACTCAAGAGACCTTTCCTTCCACTCCCCTTTCTTTCCAGAACAAAGGACAGTTTGACTTAAAAAGAAATACCAGCTATCATTGTGGAGTGCAAGGATTTCTTTTAGTCATGAAAGGAAATATTATACTTCTGCCCTATGCCTTTGTTTTACAGAGTGTTTTTTTTTTTTAAAAATTCACTTTTAACTAGAACTTATTGTATGTATATGTGGGTGCAGAAAAACCTTTGAAGAAATACATCCTAAAATATAAACAGTAATGCTCTCTAGGTGAAGGATATATTAGTTATCTGTTGCTGTGTAACAAAATACTCTACAACTTAGCAGCTTAAAGCAACAAACATTTATTATCTCAACACTTTTCTAGGTTAGGAATCTAGCTCAGGTCCTCTGGGTCAGGGTCTCTCACCAGGCTGCACACAAGGCTGCCAGTCATCTCAGTGCTCAGCTGTGGTGGAGGGGGGAGGGGTGGAGAGAGAGCGATCACACTGTTTTGATAGCCTAATGTGTCGGGGGGTGTTCAGGACACCCAGGGCCCCTCAAGACCCCGTCCCAGGTTGGATAACTCTCCAGGAGGGCTCGCAGGACTCGGCACATTGTCGTGTTCCATACAGTCATGGCTATCCAATCACGGTTTACGGTGGCGGGCGGATACCGAGCACGGCCAGCAAAGGGAGAACGTGCACGGGGTCGAGTCTGGAGGAAACCAGGCATAAGCGCCCAAGCGTCCTCTCCTGGCAGCGTCTTGCCAGACATGCCGCATTCCCCCAGCAGTGAGTTGTGACAACTTGTGTGACACGTTGTCTACCAGAGACCCTCGTGAGGGGCTCAGTGCCCAGTGCCTGGTCAGGCAGGCACCCTCTGGCCAGCGTGTGTCAGTATTCCAGACTCCCAGAAGGCAGGCAGGGGTCCAGCGTCCGCATATTGTTTGCACAAACAGTTTGGGTGCAGCGAGTGAGCCCTACTTACCGACCAGGGAATGGGGGGAACCTTCCCCCCTGAACTCCAAGTTCCTGGATGCTAGCCAGGGGCCTTGCAAGCAGGCCTTTCTAAGGACAACAGTCTCAGGCCTGCTCCGTTAACTGTTTTCTGCACACCTGACCACAGAAGTGAGATCCATGACTTTTTCTGTACTCTTTTCATTAGAAGTGAGTCACTGGGTCCAGCCCACAGGCGAGGGGAGGGGATTTTACACGGACATGACTATGAGGAAGAAGGATCTCTGGGGGCCACCTTAGGCACTGCCCACGGCAGGGGGTGACTTTGCTTTTCTCCTCTGTTTTTTACACTTTCTCTCAACGACATGTAGTACTTTTATAATAATAAAAAGCTATTTTAAAACCAGGATTAATTATATGTGCAGCAGTATGTACTGTTGGTGGAAGAAACAGTCTGTTTCTTGGTGGCAGAAAAACGGGATTTCTTTCGGCCCCGTCCCCATTCAGAGGTGCGGGTCTTACAGCCCGATGACTTGGTGGTGGTGGAGATGTGAAGTTCCCTGAGAGGAAAAGCTGGAATGTTTCTAATTATATTTATAAGAGTAAGTACAGGATTAAAAAACGTTTAGTATTTTGGGAACATCACCTACAGCAACTGGAGAGCTGAAATAGATGATGAATTTGTGAAATGGCGGAATGTGGAGGCTAGGGGAAACTTCACCAGGCTCCAGGAAGCTTCACGTCAAGTGAACGTTATGCCTTGAAACGTTCGGCAAAAGCTCCTGCAGACCTTTGATAAAGGCATGGAGTGTGGCCGAGAGTGAGGGGCATGCAGAGGGTGCAGCACGCACTTCTGCCTTGGGCTGGGGCGACGACCTTTTCACTGCTGCTCTGGCACGAAAGGATGAGGGAAGTAGGAACTTCTTCCCTCTCTTCTTCTGAGGTCGGGGTTTCAGGAGGAAGGGAGCCTGGCTTGGGGGAGGATGGACCTGTCACAGATCAAGGGAGGGTTGCTGCCAGCTGATCTGTTATTACCCATGGTGGGAAAGGTGCCCACTCACTTTCAGAGGCTCACAGTGGCATGGGGATCTGGGGATACCTGCTGTTGTCAGGTATCTGTAAACACAGAGGGTGTTGGGGCAGCACCACCTGAGTCACAGCAAGGCACCTGTGCTTGTGTGTGTGCACGCGCGAGAGAGAAATAAGGAATGTATTCTGGAGGCTACTCAAACGCCTTCAGCATCCATGATCCCCTCAAACGGCTCTATCTTTTTCATGCACAGTAATTAAAATATTCTTTAAAAATAAAAAAAAATATTAAGTTTATTGGGGTGATGTTGGTTAACAAGATTATACAGGTTTCAGGTGTACATTTCTACGATACGTGATCTTCATATCGCATTGCGTGCCCACCACCCAAAGTCACGCTCCATCACCATACATTTGACCCTTGGTGTTCTAATGTGCCATCACTACTACTGCTACTACAACTGCTGCTCCTGCTCCAACTACCGCCGCTGCCGCCACCATCTGTGTCTTCCCCCCATGGTGTCCGATCTGTGAGAGCCTGGATTCTTCTGTTCTGTGGCTGGCATGCAATAGACAATAAATACAGTAGAATTGAATTAAAAACCCTGTGGATGCCAATTCTTCATGTTCTTTGCTTTGCTTCTGCTGCTTACAGGTATTTAAATACCAACTGCATAGGGTTGCCTTTCAACTCACTGGGTTTTATCTGTAGAATGCCATGAACTTTAAAGCAGTTCTGCCAACATTACCCTAAGTTGCCAGACAAAAAAGAAGAGAGACACAAAAGGCCCCATGTTGTGTGATTCCGTTACGTGAACTGTCCAGAACAGGCAAATCCATAGCGGCAGAGAGTGTTTAGTGATCGCCAGGGGCTGCGGGGAGGAGGGAGCAGGGAGTGGCTGACGGCTAAGGGGCGGGGGTTGGCGTCGTGGGGCAATGAAAATGTGCTGGAATTAGATAGCGGTAATGGCTGCACGACTCTGTGACTGGGTTAAAAATTCACCACGTTAAAAGGTGAATTTTATGGTATGAGCATTATACCACAATGCAGCTGTTATTAGAAAAACACAGGTTTGTCATTAAATCTCCCAGGAGGCAGGGTGCTGCTGCTTTTATAGTGGTTCCACAGATGAATAAAACAGGGTTTGTTGGCAATGTGGGGTGATGAAGGTACCGTGGACATTAGAGTCAGACACACTTGGATTCATATCCAGGTCCTCATCACTGTGTGACCTCTGGCAAGTTACTGTTCTGACCTCCTGGAGCCTCATTTCCCTCCTTTGAAAAGTGGGTATACTAATACCTAAGGCATCGGGCTACGTAAAGGTCAACTGCATTAACCTGTGTGAAACACCCAGCACCAGGCTTGTCAGCTTCACAACGAGCTTAGTTCTCTTCCTTTCCTCCTCCTACCTCGGAAGACCTGCTACATGCCTGGGTGAGTGGCAGAGCAAGTAATTAGGATCTGATGACTAAGGTAGGATCTATGTTGTGGCATCCAAAATGATGAATTTGCCTTTTTTTATTTTTTAGAGAGAGGGGAATGGAGGGAGAAAGAGAGGGAGAGAAACGTTGATGTGAGAAAGATCAGTGGGTTGCCCCTGGCATGCACCGGGACTGGGGACTGAACCCGCAACCCAGACGTGTGCCTTGACTGGGAATTGAACCAGTGAGCTTTCACTTTGTGGAACAACACCCAACAAACTGAGCCACATGGGTCAGGGCTGAATTTCCCTTTTGAAGCCCACGTGTCTGCAGTGGTTCAGCATTGTGTGCGTTACTTACCATGCAAGCTCACTGTCCTTTCTCATTAAATTCTCACTGTCCTTTCTCATTAAATTCAGAACAATGTCACTGAACATACGCAACAGGGCTCTGTGGATTGGTGCTATGTCCCTGTCCTTGCTGAGAAGAAAAGAGACAGCCAGCCAGAACTCGTCCCATTGGTTCTTGCTTGCTGGGTGGTTCTGCAGCCTTCCTCTTCATGCAGGGGTATGCTGATGCATGTTGACGATCGGTTCTCTGGAACATAAAAAAGCTCCGATTTGTAGTGTGTGCCAATTTCTATGGTGTAAATGCTTACACCAGGGCTGACTGCTAGCTACCAATGTGCTGTCACAGAATGTGGAGCTGGGAAGAGATGTAGCCAATCAGTTCTCTCAAGACCTGGGAGCACACTCTGGCACACTGCTGCCTTTACGAGGTAACTATACCACCACTGCTCAGCAGACCCTCCAGGCAGCTTCTAGACATGACTTCGGAGAAAGGAAGGGGTTTCCTCACATGACGTTTCATAGCATGGCACCTCTGTTGGGCCTTCTGCCTCCTGAGAACTCAACATGTTTATGAGCTGAAAGCTAAGGTTGAGATTCTGCCCAGGGATGTTTTCGAGAGTCGGAGGAAGGGCTGGGTAAGAGAACTGAGCCTATTTTGGAGATGTATTTTTTGACCAGGTGTGAAATTGTACTGGAGTCAGCACCTTTAGGCTACTCAGGAAGCCACAGATACTATCACCTGTAGCCTGAAGGAATGCATGCGCATTGGACAAGATCAGAGTCACAGAGTGATGTGTAAGGATTTCAGGGTGCACATTAAGGAGAAAAGCAAAAGTGTCTGCTGAGTTGGCAGCCTTACAAACAGAAGCTAAGCAAACCCAAACTGATGAAGCTCTTTCTTTTCTGGTGGGCTGACCCTTCATCTCATGTTCGGTGGCAGCTTACAGAGAGAATACATTCCTGGAATCAAAAGCAAATATTGATCAAGGGGGTTGTGGAAATAATCTGGAATTCTGGGGCTGTGTGGAGCTTGCAGGATGGAATGTGGGCTGGCAGTGTGCTCTTGTTTGCCCTGACAGCAATGTCTGGGCTCCTGCTCTGCAAATCAAGGACAGCAGGTTAGTTAGAGCAGCCCAGCCATGGTAACAAACAGACTCCAGCAATTTAATGTGAATATTTTACTTCTCAGGACTTCTTTCTGGTTGCCTGAGAGTGTGGTGGCTCTGCCTTCTCCAGGCACTCAGGGGTCCAGGCTGGCGGAGGCTCTGCTGTCTTCAGTTCCTGGTTCCAAGTGTTGCCCTGCGGGCTGCACCCAGCCAGCACGTGGGGGAGGAACACGTGACTACCGAAAGCGAGTCTGCTTTTTAACCACACTGTTTTACTCACACATTCCTTGATGGGCCCCGTTTTGCAAGAGGGACAACTTCTTGAACTGGGTGGTCATTCATTGAAGACCTCTGCATTTACAACAAGTTCTTTGACTGTAGTCCCTGGCTGGGCAGCCGCTTCCCAAGAACAACTCTATACCATGAAGGGAAGCAAGAGCTTTGGTGGCAGTGAGCTCTGTCACAGACAGGAACACTTATGTGGTCAAAATGATGCTGAAAAAGAGATTTCTTTGGTTAAGAGTCTCTTTATTTACATAGATTAGGCAAGTTAGCACTTTGTCTCATAGATTTCCTTTCCAGAGGAGTCTTAGGTGGGCAAAAAAATGTCATGCTCTGTTAAGCCAGTACGTCCCCAAGAATGGCATTGGTCTCTGTTACCCAGTAAAGCAGGTCTTGAGGGTGTGGGGAACAGTAAGGCTCCCTCTCCAAGTGTGTCCCTGCCCTTCCTTCCACAGCAACTTCTCAGATTCTTAGATCCCTGGGCTCTTATTGCATCCACTGATTTACTAACTCATCACCCTGCGGATTTAAATTGAAGCCAGTATGAGTGACAGTTAAAGCCTCCTGGCAACTATTGGGCAAATACAGTAATCTCCAACTGCCCCTCCTCAGAGCCCCCCACTTGCACCCCGCAAATACACTAATGTCACTTGCTAAGAATTCGAACTTCATCCATTTCTTTTCATGCCCAGAGATTTCTAGACTGACTTCTCCAGGTTCATACCTTAAGAGAAGACGAACAACAGATGAACACCTGGAAAACTGGCTTTGGGCCAGAGGGAACATCGTGCCTCAGTGCTCTGCATATGTAGTGGGAAAGTGACCCACTTTATTTGTTCCCATTTTACAGAAAAGTAGATAGTTAATTTAGCACGTGGTAACCAGCATAGACTTTAGTGCATCACCAGACAAGGGCACAGTGTCAATGGCCACAAATGGTGGCAGAGAAGGGTCACAGTCATGGTTTTACCTGTGTGGGTGCCTTGCAGAAGAATGCGAGTCTTTAGCTGTCTTCGAGAACGGCACCAGCTCTGTGTTCAAGCATCATCAGCAACTTCGCATAGCCAGAATGCACTTCATGATGTTACAAAAGCCCTTGTGAGCTTTAATATTCATGCCTTGAGACAAAGTCTTTCAGGCTTCCCGGAGGGATCGTAGATTTGTGCTAACAAGTGTTCCTGGCAGCTCAGGCAGTGGGGACTAAAAACATGAAAAGGTCTACATTGAAAATGCACTGTTCTTTCCCCGGTCGCTGTGGCTCAGTTGGTTGGGCATCGTTCTGCAAAGCAAAAGTTCATTGATTTGATTCCTGGTCAGCGCACATCCCTCGGTTGAGGGTTTGGTCCCTGGCTGGGGCAAGTACGAGAGGCAACTGATTGATATTTCTTTCTCACATTGATGTTTCTCTCCCTCTTTTTCTCCCTCCATCCCCCCACCCTAATACATACATACATACAGACATACATACATAATTGAAAATGTACTGTTCCTATCTCACTCTCTGAGATCTTTCTGTGATTTTTAGCCTTTTATATCTATCCTTGATATTTGTGATAGTTTTATGTGTCAATTTGACTGGACCTGAAGATGCCCAGATATCTGGTTATAGACTACTTCCGGATGTGTCTGTGAGGGTGTTTCCAGAAGAGGCTGGCATTCGAATCAGTAGACTGAGTAACATGAATTGTCCTCCATGTGGGTGAGCATCATGCAGGCCACTGAGGGCCCGAGGAGAACAAAATGGTGGAGGCAGGAAGAGTAGATGTGTTCTCTCTTGCTCTCTCTCTCTCTGCCTGCCTGTTTGAGCTGAAACATCCATCTTCTTCTGCCCTCGGTGCTCCTGGTACTCAGTTTCTTCAGAGTCTGACTGGAGTCCAACTCCTGGCTCCACAGCTCTCAGGCTCCTAAGCAGCATGGAAAGCTCCCCTGGGTCTGCAGCTTGCAGATGGCAGGTCGTTGGACTTCTCAGCCTCCGTAGTCACACAAACCGGTTTTATATGACAAATCTTCCTCTGTATATGATCTCCTATTGGTGCTATTTCTCTTGAGAACTCGAACACAGTGTTTCGCCTATGTGAAGCTGGTGGGAGAGTATGACACGCAGATGATGAGCCAGATCCCAGACACTGCATAATTCTAGTTACTGCTACTCAGAGGTGTCCAATGGCAGGCGTGGGATTTGCCTCGGAGCTGGTTTTCTTCTCCGTGGTTGGGATGAGGAATTCGATGTCTTCCTCAGGGATCTAGAAGTCTGTGTTTGCCTGCAAAGGCTCCTAGTGGCCTGACCGTGTGGGGTCTTCACCGATCGAGCGCATTTTCTGCCCTAGACTGATATGATAACAATCCAGATTCTTATGCAGACTAGATCAAAATATTCCGTCACGTTTATATTTATCTTTTCTGAGTGGCAAATTGTGTACCCTTTAGTATTTTCCTTACTACAAAAGTTAAATGTGAAAAAGTCCACGAGTTTGTCAGGGCACGATGGATCTTCCCCACTGGAGGGCCAGCAGATTGGTTGTGCCTGTCTGCAGAGTAACGCTGAGAAGAATTCTGAGGCTGCATCCAGTTTCAGTATGAAAATCTATCACAGTTGATTGGCAATGTCGGCCGCGGGTGCAGAAGTCAGGAGTAATGACATGTTTGCCACACGCATTCATTCAGCCACCAACCATTGTGTGCCTGTTACGTGAATAGCGCTGTCCTAGGGGCAAGTGCACTGTTTTAGTTTCTGAGTCCATTTTAGGTGCGGCGGTACGGTTCTAGGAGCAGACTCTACCAGCTATCCCTGACTAACTCTCACTTGCCGGGTCTAGATAGGTGAAATGATTCATCATCCGCGGCCACAAAATTGGCTAGAAGACAGTCAACCAGAACACGGGACTCTTGGCTTCCTAGTGGTCCATCCTGTGGCTCTTGTCATCATGTGGATTAGCTAATTGCAAACCCTTCTGTTCTAGGCTATAAGTTGCAGAAAATTCCTTGACCTTCTTGTAGCTCTTTGATAAAGAGCTGACCCTATACTTGGGCCGCAGCCCAGGAATAAGGAGACTTTTCCATTTTTCTTGGAACCTCCCATGCCCAATCACCTGCCACTTTTGAAAATGTAACAGAGTCAGTAATGGCTGTGGAAAATTCTTCTTTGTTGGCAAAGATCAATGTGGTGTTTAGTTGAAGCAGGATATTATCCAAACACTCTATAGGGGTTACACAGTGCCTGGGGTGGGTGGGAGCTCTGTGGGTCCAGGTATCGAATGGTAGTTGGGTGAATTTTTCCATGGCCAACTTCCAGGAAAATTCTTTCTGATATGGTTCTGTTGTTCAAAGTGAGCATGTTCCTGCCCCGGGCTTGTGAGAGTAGGCTTGTCCAGATCGGTGGGTGGAGGGGCACTCGGGAGGAGAGATTATTTTTTTCTCATTAGGATCCAGTTTATTCCACCAGTTCCTGAGCTCACTTAACCCATAGTTGGGGAAAGGGTGTGTGCCTCCCTGCTGTGCCTTTAATCTTAACTTCAAAACTGTGCGGAGCAGGCTATTCTATCTCTTTTCCTGCTTGGTCTTAATGGAAAACTGGTGGGACTGGACCTCCTCCCAAAGTGTCTACTCAGAGCTCTGTGGGTCCTGATTATGATTCCAGGGAGCACAGAACTCGGGTCACTACTGGGAAAAGCTTTGCTTCATGTCCATGAATCTTTCTCTCAAAGAAATCATATAGAGAGGCTGATTTATAGAACCACGTCTATTTAAGGGTTGTTTGAAAGGATTTCTGGGAAGTTCAGACAAGTTTGAATAGATGTTCTACAACGCCTTTACCCATGGGGCATTGCTCTAAGAAGCTCATTACTGGTCGTTGGAAAGCCTGATGTAGGAGTTGCCCAGGCCAGCTGAAATCTCCTTGGCTCACCTTGAACATTACCCATGGGCAAGTCCTGTATAGGCCCAAAGGCATTCTGGGCTCTCTGCCTGAGAACATTATTGGCAGTGCTTTCGGGGGATAGTGCTGGGAGCTAACACCCCAGGAACAACCCTCAGTCAGTAAGGGACAGGAGTTGGCGGGTAAATGTCCCAGCTTCCTCACCCTGCACTGAAGTGGGTTCTACACAGTCTCTCAAAGGGTCCCAGATAGAGCCCCCCACTATCTTCGGTGGTCTGTTTCTCATTTCTGCCTCCTAATGGGCTTGCTCCCTTCCCTGGTTCAATTTCCGTCTCTGTCACTGTGCTCTGGTCACCTCCAAATAAACACTTGCACCCAAATCCTGGTGTTCGGCTTATGAGGGAACCCAAGGAAGAGCTGACAAACTTCCACATCTTTTTCTGCCAGCGCTAGAGTATCTGAAAGGTGGAGGGGCATTTTGTACAGCGACTCCGGAGGCCTCTCAGTGCCACGGTGGACTGAGCTCCAAGAACTTGCTGAGGTCCCCAGGCTTCTCCTCCCATCTCTGTGGGTAGGTAGAGAACTGTTCAGCGGGAGTTGATCTTCTCCGGGTTGGGGGAGGACAGCCCAAGGTGTCAGCAAAGTAAGAATCGTACCTTGATGAGGAAATCAGATTGATCTGGGGAATTAGTATCATTACTCAACACAGCCTCTGCCCTCGCAGTAACAGAGGGCGAGCGCTGGGCCTCGGGAGTCCCTGGAATAACCCACACCTATTCAGTGAAATGCCAGGCATGGTCAGAACCTCAGTGTATCAGCTAGGTTTTGCTGGGAGGTTCAGAGCAGCTGGCTGGTTTGGGAAGGAGAGGAGCTTGCAGTGCCCTCTCTGCTGGGTGGGGTGTAGGGAGAGGGTATGAGAGAATTTCTAGTCTGGGGGAGCACACAGTCTATTTTCCTTGTTGAAATTGGTGTCTGCCCCAGCTGGTGTAGCTCGGTGGATTGAGCGCAGGCCTACGAACCAAAAGATCGCAGTTTGATTCCCAGTCAGGGCACATGCCTGGGTCGCAGGCCAGTTCCCAGCAGGGGATACACGAGAGGCAACCACACATTGATATTTCTCTCCCTCTCTCCTTCCCTTCCTCTCTAAAGCTAAATAAATACATTAAAAAATGTGTGTCCCATTCCCCTGGGGTGGCTGGGTAAACTATCTTCCAGGAAACGCCAGTCCCAGGGCACAGCGGCTTTGCTTCCACAGTGCGTGAGACGTTAACAGTGTCACAAGCTTGTGCCCGGCTGAACCGTGGTCACAAACAAAAGAGACTGACCTTTCTCCTCTTCTTGTCATGTCCAAGGTTAAATAATGAGACTTCTCAGACATTTTTAACTGCCCTACTTTTAGGTAGCACGACTAGAAGCAAATTGTCACTTGTCCTTCAATGTCTGGCAAGGTGGTGGAACAGCTCAGGTTGGGGCACTAAGCCGCCCTATTCACAGAGCATCACTCTGACCTCTGGCCTCTGTTGCTCAGTGACAGATTTAGGACCAGGCTCTGTCCTGTGGGTTTGGCAGGGACAGGAGGAGGAGGGGAAGAGTGAAGAAAAGAACCCTTTTGAAAGTAGTTCTTACTTGAGAAGGAGATGGTGCTACTTCCCCAGCTGGATTCTGGGAGCTTTTCTTTTTCTTCCTCCTGCTGCCCTCACCCGAGGTGCCTCCCCTGTGCGGGTTCTTCTCCACGGTGGGACTCCTCTCCGTTCTCTCAGGACCCAGGGAAGCCAGGAAACTAGTGCATATTGGGAGGTGACCAAGTGCTAATGGGTTCATGTGTTGACAGTGATTATGGCTGATGTTTGTCGAGGGCTGGCTCTGTGCCAGGCACCCTGCTACAACCGTACAAGGATTAGCAGCCCGGGACAGGCAGCTCAGTTGATTAGAGCATCGTCCTGATACACCAAAGTTTCAGGTTTGATCCTTAGTCAGAGCACATACAAGAATCAACCAATGAGTGCATCCATAAGTGAAACGACAAGTTGATGTTTCACTCTCTCTCTCAAATCAATAAATAAAAAAAAATTAAAAAGGATGATCACCTCTAATCCTCTTAACATTCCATAAATTAGGCACTATAATTGTTTCTGTTTTTAAGACAAGAAACCAAGGCCTGCTACGGTGGAGTTACTTTCCCAAGCTCACACACCTAAGGAAGTAGTGGGGCCAGTGCCGAAACACCACGTTTTCAACAAATACTTGTTGAGCACCCATTACACACCAGGCGCTTGTTCAAGGTGAACAAGGCAGGCAACATCCCTGCTCCCCTTCTACCAGGTGAAGTCAGGTAAAAAGTCCTAGAAGCAAACCTACTAACAAACCCTTCGATAGTGATTAGTGCCATGCAGGTAATTAAAGCAGATTGGTGTGCTGAAGCCACTGGGTGGCCTCTTTAACCTGGGAGGTCAGGGAAGGCTTCTTGGAAGGGGTGACATTTAAGCTGCAATCAAGGACAAGGAGCCAGACTCCAAAGATGATGGGGAAGAGAAGCTCAGCTGAAACAACAAAACAGTCAAGGCAGGAACAGAAAGGGGACACACAGACAGACAGACAGACAGACACCCTCCATGACAGGAGGGAGAGGCAGAAGGAGCCCCTTCCAGAACCTCCTGGTTAACAGCCTTCATCTGCGCAGGGTTTCTCTAATCTCAAAGGGGTCCTGTGGCTCCCCTTAGGAATTAGGGGGCCAAGGGGCCTGTTTACCTTGCAATATGGGCCATATGGGTAACAATGTGACGAGGACCAGGGTGGGAACTGGCTGCACACCCGGCCCGCTCCCCTGCTTGGCACACTCTGACCTCAGTGCCACAGGGTGGGAGCCACCCGGGGAAGCGGTGGGAGGGCTGGGTCAGGCCTGCACTGTCTCCACTCCCTGGCAGGCCAAGGCCTGTGCAGCTGCCTCTAGGCCTGGTGCCAGCGCCTCTAGTTGAAAAACAGTGGGACTGATTGCACTGATGTTTTGCAAAGGAAACAGGGAGAGAACGTGACGTGGGCTGAGATTACAGCTCACAACATTTCAGGCCCAGGCCGGTTCGAACAGTGGGGGTTCAAACTCCTCCCTGCGAGTGTTTCCAGGAAACCCCACAGTATGAAACTATAGTGCCAGATGTTCTAGTAAAAGAAAAACCTCCTAGCACAAATAATAACAATAACAGAAGAGCGAGTTGATCCTGCAGGTAGGCAAGGGAGAGTGGAGTGAGCTCCAAGACTGACTAGCAGGTATCTGGGTGGTTCTGGACGAGTTCCACAGGCCACATGCCTATTCCTTCTCATTCTCTACCTCTCCCCCTCCCTGTGATTCATGGCATTGGTGCTTCTGAATGAGGAAGGTACTGGTCACGGAGAGCAAGCTGCTGGCAAAAGAGCAACACATTTCATACTATAAGAAAGATACTTCTGAGGGCACATGTAGATCACATGGCCAAGGCAAAGCTCACTCTAGCCCTGGCTGGTGTGGCTCCGTGGATTGAGCGCTGGCCTACAAAGTGGAAAGGTCGCTGGTTCAATTCCCAGTCAGGACATACACCTGGGTTTCAGGCCAGGTCCTCAGCTGTGGATATGCGAGAGGTAACCAATTGAGCACATCAACGTTTCTCTCTCTCCCTTCCCCTCTCTCTAGAAAGAAATAAAAGTCCAAAGTTCACTGAGCTAGAATTCTGGTCTGTGAGGGTGAGGATGTGTGGCACGGTAAGTCAACACTACCCCAGGGTGCTTGGATGGGACAGCTGTCTCAGAAAAGACAGGGAGAGCTGTGTGAATTTTTTTTTTTTTTTTTAAACAAATGCCCTGAGAAAAGCAAAGAACATACATGGAAATGGAGAGATGTGGAGAGCATTAATCAAATCTTAGAAGAAGGTCCAGAAAATTATGTTCATACCATTCCCAGGATAAGTCTGGATTTTCCTTTATGTTTAAATCTTAAAATATTTTTGACAAATTCATTGCAGTTTGGGCAGGGTTGCAATGATGTAGACTCTCCTCCTCTCCACGTGCTCGGTGATGGGAGTGGCGGGGGATGTGTCATGGGTGGTGTAGGGTCAGGTAGGGCCTCCATGCATGGGGGGCAGGTTGGACCTTGCACAAAGATGCTTGGTCAAGGAAGGGGTGTATGTGAAAGCAAAAATCCAGCCAGTTCCATTGGCAAATCTATTTTCCCTGGTGTGCAGCTGTTTCAGCCCAAAGAAAGGAAATACAGCATTATATTTAAAAAATCAGTTCTTCTAGCAGGATATAGTCCCTTGGGACCTCAGGATTTTGGTGCTATTGTTCAAGAAAGAGAATAGAAAGATGTTATAGAATAAGGAATTCATTCTAAAAACCCCCTAAGTTTTAAGCTTGTTGGCAATAGGGAACTATCCAGACAATATCTTTGATATGAGTCATCCCAATATGGAGAAGTGTCTGTTGCCCCAGCAAACAAGATTAGGGTATTTCATATTCCTTTACTTCTTTCACACATCCCTCACTAGAGTCTCTATAGGATTGAGAGAAGTGTATAAAGGACTTGAGAGTTTCTTTTTTTAATAAAGATTTTATTTATTTTATTTTTAGAGAGAGGGGGAGGGAAAGAGAAAGGAGGAGAGAAACATCAATGTGCAATCGCCTCTTTCCTGCAACCCAGGCATGTGCCCTGACTGGAAATTGAACCAGTGACCCTTCGGTTCAGAGGTTGGCATTGAATCCACTGAGCCACACCAGCCAGAAGGACTCAAGAGTTTCTAATCACACCCGAGGACCACAGCTCTCCTTGTGGCCCTGAAGGGTGAAGAGGGCCTGGCTACCCTGTGCGTCCTGTCTTCATTGGCACAGGTACTCTGTTCCACTCTGGTTAGTTCAGGGGCCAGCCTGGACTCCAGCACAGGGTGGAATTGGAGGATGTGCTCTGTAGGTGCAGTTACTGCACCTGGAAAGCTGAAGAAGAGAAGGTTTTTCAAGGCATCTTGGGTTCTGGAAACTGAGATAAGCCTCCAACCCACCCACATGTTGAGGTCATGTGGATTGAATATCCTTTCTAAATTCAGATAGGCTTGCTTGTTATTGATTTTACTCTTTCAAGTTTGCGATTCATACAAACTGGAAGCAACCTGATTCAGAAAATCACCATAAAATATAGCAGCTGTTGCTGTAATTTTTGTTGTTGTTGTTAATGATAATTCATTCTAGTTTATTCTATATTGATCTGGAAGTAGAAAATTTTTTTTAAAAAAATCACAGAATCATAATAATCACAACACACCAGTGAGAGGTATTTCTGCTTTTGTGCTTTGAGAAGGGAAGATTTCTTACCCTGATTGAAAAGCAGGTGAATTCAAGAAACCCCCCTTGCCTGCCTGTGGGAATAGAGAGGGTGTACATCGTCATGATTTGAATACCCATTTAAATTTTGCTGTATTTGTCTTCCCAGGTTTTTACTCGCATCTGTCCTCCGTGTGTTTGTCAGCCAGATAATGAAGAACTTGGAGAGCTTTGGAAGTAACGCCCCTTTGTGTACCTTGAACTGTCCCCCTGGGAGGAGTTCTGCAGATTTACGTGCAGAATGACCATGCCTTTGGTTTGCCCAGACAACCTGGCAAATTCTTTTTGATTGATTAACAATTGTTAATTGTTTTTAGATCTCAATTTCACTCTCCTAAGTGTCCTATTTGAATGATAAATTATGTAGTCTCCCTCCTCATGAGTGGGAGAAATGGGTAGGTGGAAAAAAATGCCACAGTTGGTAATTCTCCATTTCTTATCATTTTAGCAATCACTGTAATTTCTAAAGAAGATTTTATTTATTTACTTTCAGAGATGGGGGAAGGGAAGGAGAAAGAGAAGGAGAAAAATACCAATGTGTAAGAGATACATCAATCAGTTACCTCTTGCACGCCCTCCACTGGGGACCTGGCCCACACCCAGGCATGTGCCCTGACTGGGAATCAAACCAGCAACCCTTTGGTTCATGAGCCGGTGCTCAATCCAGTGAGCCACATCAGTCAGGGCACAACCACTGTAATTTTAAAAACATATCTTTATATATACACACATATATGTTTATTTCTTGAGTCATCAACTTTAGACAGTGATTATTAATTCCCTACTGTGTAAAATGAGTCTTACAGAACATCTCGAATTTCCTCCACTTCCATCACCTTTGCTCTTATGAAGTTTTGGTCAGTCATGATGTTACTCTCACTTTGCCAAGATTTGCTTTTGTTGCATGAATATTCTGTTGCATAATTACAACCAAGCTTTCTGCTTTGTCTGTAGGTAAATTCTGAAAGCTGAGATGCAGTGAATACCATTTGTAATATTATGATTATCTATTATTCCCAGTAGAACTAACTAGTACGAATGAAGCTTTAGAGAAGGAAATGTCATCCTATACCCCAAACAGGAGAGTGTTTCAAATCAAATGTGTTAATTTTTCTTACACTGGATAATTGCTCGTTCCCCTACCCCCACATGTTAGTTTGCATTGTATCTGAAGTGGTTTTTTAAAATTATATTTTATTGATTATGCTATCACAGTTACAGTTGTCCTGATTTTTCCCCTTTTGTCCCCCTCCACCCAGTGCCCCCAATTCCATCAGGTAATCCCTACATCATTGTTCATGTCCATGGATCATGCACATAAGTTCTTTGGCTGCTCCATTTCCTATCACTGTACTTTACATCCCCATGGCTATTCTGTAACTGCCTATTTGTACTTCTTAATCCCCTCACCTCTTTACCCATTCTCCCTCTCCCCCCACCCACCTTCTAGTAAGTAACTTCTTTTCTCTAGCTTTTAAGAGTCTCTTTTTATCTTTGATTTTCACCTTTAAATAATAACGTGTCTTGGCACTTCTCCAAGGAGGACACACAGAGGATCCAGAGACACATGAAAAGATGCTCGATATCTCTAGCTATCAGAGAGATGCAAATTAAAACTACAATGAGATACCACTTGACACCAGTCAGAATGGCCTTCATAAACAAAGCAACAAACAGCAAGTGTTGGAGAGGTTGTGGAGAAAAGGGGACCCTAGTGCACTGTTGGTGGGATTGCAGATTGGTACAACCACTATGGAATACAGTATGGAATTTTCTAAGAAAACTAAAAATGGACATACCTTTTGACCCAGCAATTCCACTGCTTGGATTATATCCTAAGAACCCTGAAACACCAATCCAAAAGAACCTATACACCCCTATGTTCATAGCAGCGCAATTTACAATAGCCAAGTGCTGGAAGCAACCTAGGTGCCCATCAGTTAATGAATGGATCAAAAAACTGTGGTACATTTACACAATGGAATTCTATGCAGCAGAAAGAAAGAAGGAGCTCCTACCCTTTGCGACAGCATGGATGGAATTGGAGAGTATCATGCTAAGCGAAATAAGCCAGGCAGTGAAAGACAAATACCATATGATCTCACCTTTAACAGGAAGCTAATCAACAAAACAAACAAACAAGCATAATATAAACAAAGACACTGAATTTGAGAACAGTCTGACAGTGACCAGAGGGGGAGGGGAGGGAATTTCAGGGGAAAAGGGGAACGGTTTAGAGCAAGAAGTATAAAGAACTCATGGACAAAAACTATGGGGGGTGGAAATGGGAGGAAGGTGGGGAGGGCTGGGGTGGTGGGCTGGGGCGGGGTAAAAGACAGAAAACTGTGCAATATCAACAATTAAAAAATACTGATTAAAAATTAAAAAAAAAAGAATGACGTGTCTTGGGGTGGGTCTCTTTGCACCATACCCAGTTATCCATCATAACTGGGACTCTTTGCGCTTCCTGAACTTGCATTTCTATTTCCTTCATAAAATTGGGGAAGTTTTCTTTCACTGTTTTTTCAGTTAGATTTCCAATTTCTGGCTCTTTCTCTTCTTCTGGCATCTCTGTGAGGCAAACGTTGGACTTCTTAAAATTGTCCCAGAGGCTGTTTATACTGCCCTCAGTTTTTTGGATTCTTTTCTCATATTGTTCTGCGTGGTTGTTTTTTGCTTCCTTATGTTCCAAATCATTGTTTTGATTCTCGGCTTCATCCACTGTACTGTTGTTTCCCTGTAAATTGTTCTTACTTCAATTAGTGTATCCTTTGTTACTGACTGGGCCTTTTTTTTTGTGCTGCTGAGGTCCTTACTAAGTTCCTTGAGCATCCTTATAACTAGTGTTTTGAACTCTGTATCTGCTGGATTGCTTATCTCCATTTTGTTTAGTTCTTTTTCTGGAGTTTTTTATCTGTTCTTTCTTTTGAGCCATGTTTCTTCATTTCTTCATTTTGGCAGCCTCCCTGTGTTTGTTTCTAGGTATTAGGTAGAGCTGTTTTGACTCCATATCTTGGTAGTGTGGTCTCATGTAGTGGGTTTCCTGTAGAGTCCCGTGGCATAGCCTCCTCTATTACCCAAGCTGGCTGAGTACTTGAGGTGCACCCTTCATGTGGGCTGAGTACACCCTCCTCTTATAGTTGAGCCTTGGTTGCTGTTGGCAGATCAGTGGGAGGGATTTACCCAGGCCAGTCAGCTGCAAGGACTGGCTGTGACCACTTACCACAAACCTCTGCCCTCTGTGGAGGATCAGCTGTGAAGGGGCAGGGTAGTGATGCTCCAATGTGGTCTCTAGCTGTCCACTGGGTGCATTGGCTCTGGGTTTTCCGAGATGGTGCAGGCCAAGGTCAGCACCCACCTGTATTTTCTCCAGGTACCCTGCCTGAATTATAAGGCAATCTGAGATGGCTGCTTCTTGTGCTGGGCTTGGAGATTTCCAGGTGAAGCCAAGCTGTGGCTCTAATCTGGCTACTGCTCACTGAAGCCAGCTGTTACTTGTTTGATAGGATTTAGGAGCCAAGACCAGCCATTCTTATGGAAAAGCAGCTTTGGTGGGCCTGTAAGTTGGGTGGGGCAGAGCCTCCATGGTTCTTCAAGGTGGGTCACACAGTGTTAGGTTGATGGAGTCTCAGATATAGCACTAGCCTACTGGCACTGTTGGGAGAGGACTCAACAAAGGGATGATGGCCTCAGCTGGCCTTGATGCCAGACGCTTCAGTTTCTCCCTGCATTCCACTGGTACCTTTCAAGCTGCCACCCCAGTGCTGGAGCTCAGAGGGAGCAAGTCTGAGTAGGTGAGTCTGTGTGTGGATTTCTCCAAGAGCAATTGCTTAGGATCCAGCAACCTCTCCCACTGACTTAATCCTCACTGGTTTTTGGCATCAGAAGTTGTGGGGACTTATCTTCCTGGCTCTGGAATCCCAGGCTGGGGGGCCCAACGTAGGTGTGGGGCTCCTTGCTCCGAAGATATCCCTCCTGAATTTTTATCTACCATTGTGGGTGTTGGGCCAACCCGTTTCATGTCTGCGCCCCTCCTACCAGTCTGGATGGATGTGGTTTCTTTAATTCCATAGTCATCGGACTTCCATTCAACTCAGTTTCTGACGTTCTTGAAGGAAGGTTGTTCTTTATTTCAGTTGTAATTTTGATGTGGTTGTGTGAAGAGGTGAGTCATGTCTGCCTGTGTCGCCATCTTGATCAGGAGCTCTGAAGTGATTTATTTTTTTGTATAGGCTTTGTTTTTTTAATTAAAAAAATTTTAATTTGTTTCCTTCTGGAATTTCTCATTCTTTTTCATTTTCCTGTTGACTGATGAAACATGTGTTTGAGAGCTTCCAGGTTCTTAATCATAAATGGAACCATCTTATTTTTGAAGATCTTCAGAGCCCTGGCACCTTGTTTTAATTTGGATCAGTAGCTTTCTAAGCTGATTGCAAAGCTATCATCCCAAATTCTGTTTTCCTTGGGTTATTGTGGTAGTTCCCCCTTTTTCCTGGAAACATGTATTCTTTTTAATATTCTTTTGTTGTTTTGCTGAAGGATATTATCAAATAATTACTGGAAATAGCATATCAAATAATTTTCTACATTGCTAGATTCCCGAAAACCTCTTTATTTTGCCCTTCTACATGAGAGATACTATCAAGACTCAAAAGTCTAGTGAATTGGCCTGGATCCCATCAGGAGACAGGAACCACACAGAAATGTGAACAAGGAAAGTCCTACAGAGAAGTGTGAACTAGAACAGAGGATTGGAGTCATGAGGAGTTGTCCTGTGAGAAGGGAAGAGAACTCTGAAGAATACAGAAGAGCAGGTCTAAGGAGCAGTGCCATCCCCAGGGCCGAGGCGGAACACCCAGGGAGAGCCATGCCCCCCTCCCCTTGTGCTCCAGATCTTATCAGAGAGGGCACAGCCATGGCTCACTGGGTACCAGAGAGGTCTCTGACAAGATGCTGGGGAAAACTGTTCATGGGGAAGTGTCTTACCAGGGGTGCTGGACCACAAAGTTGTTTGAAGGATGATTCTAGATCTTTTGACCACTGGGTCTCATTGCCAGCCTTGGAGTTTGTTGCTGCTGCAGTATGCTGAGAAAGCATTGCAAAACGAGGACACAAACCTCTGTGGTGGCCCTGCAGCGTCATCTACTGACAAAGCTTCAGGGACCACAAGCAAGGAAAAAGAGGTGAAGGGCCCAGAATCATTTTCACAGAACAAGTGAGAAAGGGTAATCTGTAGCCAACAGGCAATAAATAGAACTGGTACATTTAGGTTTAGGAGGATGTCATTATAATGTCGAAGACATTGCTTTATTGCCTTCTGACAGTTTGTGGTACACATGAGAAATCTGGTGCCATCCTAATTATTTTTCATTTGTGGGTGAAATGTTTTTTTGTTTGTTTTTACAGTGCTGAGAAAAATGATGTTTTATTATTGTGACTTGACCATAAATTATCATTTGTAAAAGTTACATAAATGCAAGTTGATCATCTTTAAAGTCCCAAAAAAACAAATATAAAGCACAGAAAATGTATTTGATTGAAAAACGTACAGACATAATTTTTCTACGTTATGTGAAATCCTAGGAAGAATTGCTGTGATAATTACTCAAATAATATTAAAGGTAACACAAGAGATGTTTGGTCTTATGTGTCAATTTAACTGTACAGTGTCTACAATAATAGATCAGAGCTAAAGTACATTTGTAATTTCTAACAGTAAACATGAGTATGCAAAAACTCAGTATACTTCAATGAAATAAGAAAGTAGATCAAGGATAAAATGTCGGACAGCCTTATCAAATACGCCACCTTTTAAAGATAATTTTTCAGGGTAGCTAAAATGAACAACAATAAAGGCTTACACATATTACACTAAACTACTATACTAGAGCCAGTACAGCTGACCCTTGAAGAATGTGGGGGTTAGGGGTGCCCACCCCCTGAGCAGTTGAAAATCTGTATTACTTTAGTCAGCCGTCCATGTTCATGGATTCCCAACCTTTGACAGGAAATACTGTTTTAGTCCCTTGCTGGTTCAATCCATAGATGCACAACCTGGGAATACAAAGGGCCAACTACGTATTTATTGAAAGAAAAAAAGAAAGAAAGAAAAAAACCCACATTTAAGTGAATCTGGCCAGTTCAAACCCGTGGTGTTAAAGGATTAACTGCATTTTTATTTGTCAGTTTGCATTTGAAGTGTAACAAAGAATCACACGTTGGCATTGGCAGGAGCACACCAGATACCACTTCACAACCGCCACTGTGTGTTTCCTCTTCTCCGACATGATCGGCACAGACCTGGGCTTGCTGTGGTTCGCTTCCTTTCACCTCCGGGCTTCTTTCATGATGTCCTTTCATGTTCTTGAATCCGACTGTAGATAGATTTTGGTAGATGTCGGTGACGGGCGATACGTTTTATATAAGGATGATACTGAGATTTCTCCTTCAACTTCTGGTTGCAATCATTGGCTGCCTTTTCTCGTGATGTAAGCACACCCAGTTTTTCAGAAGTGTTAGTTTTTCAGAGACGAATGTTCATTTCATCAGACCCACACATGATGTGCTTGCTGTCAGAAGTCCATCTGACACAGATGACATGTTGCATTCTCTTTGTGTGATACACTTCCCTGCATCTACTTTTGTCCATGGGAAAGATTCGAATAGACTTATCAAAGCTAGCAGATACAAAGTCTTTCCCAGTGGGAGAGTAATCCACGTCTGGCATGGCAGATACGTGGTCCATATGCACCATTACAGGAGTGTCCAGTGCATGCATATCGAAAGTATACACGTTGTAATCCTCATTTGCTGCAACGAAAATGAAAGCTTCCATAGGGTTCCAACAAAGTGTATTTGTTGCCATATCTAAGATGACCTTTTTCAGAGGAGTAGCTTGCCTCATATCATATAGTACTATATTCCTGTCAGAAGCACAGCTTCCCAAGAGAAATGTCTCAATTGGGTTAAATTTAACACTACATATACTGCCGAATCCCCAGGTCATTGAGCATATAGGGCTGGTTCTTTGTTCATCCCAAATGTCTACTTGCTGTCCACATGTGGCAAAAACAGCTTCTTTCCAGTGATGATCAGGTCCTGTATGCCCTGTCTTTTCTCATACTGTACGCAGTGGCTCTTCCTCTTCTCCAAAGCGTGGTCCGTGCATTTTCCACTGCTTCACAGTTTTGTAATCACCACCCCCTCTGTAAATCCAGCTTGGTTTCGGACATAGTGGTCCAGGTTCCGACTCAGCATCTTCACCTTCATCTTGGGCTCCAGCTCTGGTTGACTCCACGAGCGTTTCCCTCTGGGTTCTGGTTTGAAATGTTGGTGTTTTTTTTCTTTAACTCTCTGAGATTTTATTTTTTATTTTATGCTTTTATTTACTTATTTGTATTTTTTGAGGTTTTAGAATTTTTACAACTATCTTTAGAGCTGTAAAATTTCTCAAGGTGTATCTATATGTCAATTTTTTTCCTAGTTCACCAGCTTGGGACTCTGTGGGTCCTTCTAATCTAAAGTTGAGTCTTCGGCTCAGAAAATTTTATATTTGTTTATCCTATTATTATTTTCTATGCCAATTTCTATTCACTCTCATTTGAACTCCTACTGAGCAGGTATTAGAACTCTCTGATTGATCCTCTCTGTCTTTTCAACTTTTTTCCTCAAACTTTCTCTTTGTCCTTTGTATTGAAGTTCTGGGAAATTTCCTTCACTTTATATTGTACATTTACCAATCCATCCTTGGCCGTGACTGTGTTAATATTACACCTCTCTGTTAAATAATTACTTTGACAATCATGTTTGAAATTTCCATGCGCTCTTCCCTTTTTTCCTGATGTTTTCTTTTTATAACAGTGTACTCATTTTATGAATGCAATAAACTATTGAATATCTCTCAGGAAACAAATTTGGAATTTTTCTAAGTTTTCTTCTATTCCTTGACTTTTCTATTTCCTGAAGGGCTCGATTATTTTGTATGTTTATTTTGGTCCTTCCATTTCATACTGCTGATTTTTCTCAGAAATCTAGCTTCTGTGCAGTTCCTTTCATTTATGGGTGAAGGACTAGCCAGATTAGTAACGGAGCTGATGTGAGCTTCCTCGGTAGTAGAACAGAAGGGTCTTCCCATCACACCCTTTCCCTGATGGGATCTGTGTGAGCAGGTGAGCTATGGCGGAAGCCACTCTCCCACATGCCCCACTGCAGGGGATACAGATTACAGCCTCTGAGGAGAGGGGCAAGTGGTCCCCATCTCAACCCTTCATAGGAGGTGATATTCAGCATAGCAGCAGTTCTTTCCTGAAATCATTCAATGGAATTTCCTTTTTAACCCCTTTTATACTTTCAGTGTGTATAAGGGAGTTATTAGTTGATTAACTGGTTATCAGCTACTTACTTAGAAAATTGCTGTATCTTGTTTTGTATCCTATTTTGGAAAGCAATGTCTAAGTAAGTCTTGTCTCTATCAAATTTTCACTTTAATATTATGTTAGAAATTTCTCTGAGTGTTTATGAAAATATGCACATAGGGCAATATTCCTAAAAGTGTGCCTAAGGGTGTTCGGTCTTCACTCTGAGAATCGCTGGCTTTATGGTTGTGAGTAGTTGTGGCTGATTCAATTATTAACCATCTCAGGGCTTTTTAAGCAATTGTGGTCATTGCTTTTCCAACCTATACCTCCTTACATCACTGCCCAGAGGCAGCTCTGATACAGGGGAAGGGAGACTCATGCCATCATTATTCACCCATGACTGGCTGTGTGACTCTAAGTAACAACCAGAAGAACTGCTCCTGCTGGCAAAGGGCTTCTTGCTGATTAGGCATCATGCCAAGCTCTCGACTTGACAAGCATAGTTCTAATCCCTTCTTATGACAACTCCATGAAGACAGTACCATAATCACTCCCAATCTTACCGAGGCTCAGAGAGGTATACTATGATGGCTGTACAACTCTATGAAGATATTGAAAACAACTGAATTATCCACTTTCAATGGGGGAATTTTATAGTATGTTAATTATATCTTAATAAAGCTATTATTATTTTTACCCATCTAAGGTAAAAGTGATTAAAATTATGAATAAGGATGATCTTGTAGCCTTCCAGCCAAGATGGAAGCATAGGTAGATATGCTTTGCTTCCTTGTATAATCAAAAGAAGGATAACAACCACTTAAAAAAAAACCAAGCAGAACTGCCAGAAAATCGAACTGTATGAAAGCCCAACAACCAAGGAGTTAAAGAAACATTCATCGAGACTGGTAGGAGGGGCTGAGAAAAGCAGCCAGGGTGGAGCGGATGCATGGCAACGTAGCTGGCTGACGGGGTGGGTGAGGTGGCCAGGGGTATCCCACATTTGTGTATGGATAAGCCAGGAGGAACAACTGGGGAGCAATGCAGACTGCACAACCCAGGGTTCCAGTGCAGGAAACTAATGCCTCAAATCCTCTGGCTGTAAAAATCTGTGGGGGTTGTGGCAGTGGGAGAAACTGACAGTGTCACAGGAGAGTCCATTGGAGGGGCCCACAGGTTCCTAGAACAAACACAAGTCCACCCACCTGGGAATCAGCACCTGAAAGGGCATAATCCACTTGTGAGAAGTGAGGAAAGTGACTGAAAGCTGGATGAGAGCCAAGCAAGTAGCATTGTTCCCTCTTGGACCCCTCCCCGACAGACAGTGCCACAATGCAACATTGCCCTGCCCTGGAAAATACCTAAGGCTCTGCCCCTTACAATGTAACAGGTGTGCTGAGACAAAAAAATACGGCCCAAATGACAGAGCAGATCAAAACTCCAGAAAAAGAACTAAGCAATGAGGAGCTAGACAATCTATCAGATGCAGAGTTCAAAACTCTGGGAATCAGGATGCTCACAGAAATGACTGACTACAGTTGCAAAATAAAGGAAGAAAGGAAGGCTATGCAGAGTGAAATAAAAATATACAGGGAATGAACAGTAAAGGGAAGGAAATTGGAACTCAAATCAAAGATTTGGAGCAGAAGGAAGAAATAAACATTCAACCAGTACAGAATGAAGAAACAAGAATTTGAAAACATGAGGAGAGGCTTAGGAACCTCTGGGACAACTTTAAATGTTTCAACATCCAAATTATAGGGGTGCCAGAAAGAGAAGAGGAAGAGCAAGAAATTGAAAACTTATCTGAAGAAATAATGAAGGAAAATTTCCCCAATTTGGTGAAGGAACTAGGCATACAAGTCCAGGAAGCTCAGAGGGTACCAAAGAAGTTGGATCCAAGGAGAAACACACCAAGACATATCACAATTAAATTACCCAAGATTAAAGATAAGGAGAGAATCTTAAAAGCAGCAAGAAAAAGGGAGACAGTAATCTACAAAGGAGTGCCCATAAGACTATTAGCTGATTTCATAAAAGAAACCATGCAGGTAAGAAGAAGCTGGAAAGAAGTATTCCAAGTCATGAAAGGCAAGGACCTGCATCCAAGATTGCTCTATCCAGCACTCATTTAGAATGGAAGGGCAGATAAAGTGCTTCCCAGTTAGGGTCAAGTTAAAAGAGTTCATTATCACCAAGCCCTTATTATATGAAGTGTTAAAAGGACTTATCTAAGAAAAAGAAGATCAAAACAATGAACAGTAAAATGACAACAAACACAACTATCAACAAATGAACCTAAAAAAAAAACCAAAAATGAACTAGCAAACAACTAGAACAGGAACAGAATCACAGAAATGGAGATCACATGGAGGGTTATCAGCTGAGAGGGATATGGGGCAGAATGGGGGAAAAGGTACAGGGAATAAGAAGAGGAATAGGTTGGAACAAAAGAGATAGTGAGAGGTTAAGAATAGTATGGGAAATTGAGAAGCCAAAGAACTTATATGTATGACCCATGGACATGAACTAAGGAGGGGGATGGTGGAGGGTGGAGGGGTAAAGGGTAGAGGGGAATAAAGGGGGAAAATGGTACAACTGTAATAGCATAATCAATAAAATATACTAAAAATTATGAATGAGGTCAAGTATCTTTTCTTATAAGTATTTTTTTCTTATGTGGTAATTTTTATTTTTCTTTTCATATCTTTCATTCACTTAAAAGATGGGGTTGTTGGTCTTTTACTTACTGATTCATATGAGATTAACATGGGTATATCATATATATGGTAAATATTTTCCATGTTGTAATTTAGCTTTTGACTTTGTTCATGTTCTTTTGCCCAGTAGAAAATGCTTACTTTTATTGAGATAAATTTATCAGTTTTTCCTTTATGGGTTTGAGGTTTTATGTCATGATTATAAAGACTTTTTTCATCCCATCACAAGTCCCAGGATGATTTGATAAAAAAGATCCATGCTTTCTTTTAGTACATTTATGATTTTTTTTAAGTGCCTAATGTTTTATCCATTAAGAATGTGGGTAATGTGTAGAAATGTAGCCTATTTTTCTTCTAGATGGTTGGCCAACTCTCCCAACATCATTTTACAATTAATATATCTTAGTTTCATCCACTAGAAATGTCACCTCTGTCATGAACTAAACTCCTGTGTGTGTTGGGACCTAAATTTACACCCTTTACTCTATTTCTTTGATGTTTCCTGTCACTTCATTTGTCAGCACCAAACTCTTTATTTTTCATTCAGATAGTGTTATGTACTTATTTTTCATATGTGCACCAATAAAACAGCTGTAATAAGCACTTGGCTTCTCAATATAAACATTTTTAAAAATGTTCTCTAAATATATATGATGCTACAGAAATTTGAAAATACTTTAGAAATCCATGAGTGGAGATTAATAATTTTCTACAGATAAGTACCAAACTCTTTTATTGCCTTACCTTTATAATCAATATAAAACATGATAAAGTTAGTTTTTGTTCTTTTTGCTTTTGTCTGGGAATTTTCATGACTTGTCTCTTATGTTTATTTTTTTTAATTGGTGACTTTAGTTTAAATGATCAAATTCCAATAAAAATTTGGTGGGTATTTTATTTGAAAGCATGAAATTTATACTTTTAATTAGGAGCCTATTCCTTGCATAGTTAAAGACCCTCTCCTTCCCAATTTCCTCCCACCTCTTCACATCCCTTCCCACTTCCTTTGTTCTTTGTTTGATGGTCCCGTAGTTGGGTTATTGGTAGGGCAACTGTATGATTCATTGTCCAAACTGGGACACTTTTGAGATCAAACAGGTTGCCGTGGGTAATTATGTCGAACAACAGATAGAAACCAAGACTGCCCTGGGCAGACAGGGACAGATAGTCCCCTTAGTCATCGGGCCTCTTTCCAATTTACAATTTTCCCCTTTGTGGTCTTATCCATTGCTATGGTTATCAGTTGCAACCTACTTGTTAACAATTCCCAAATTTGCATCCAACTTTCCTTTGCCAAACATCTCATCCACAAGCCTCACAGTCATCTCAAACTCAGGTTGGATTCACCTTCCCTTCAAAATCATCTTCTCCCTGCTTGTCTGCCAGTGAAGTCAGCCATCCAATCTTTTGAGCTAGATACCTGGCTGGCATCTGGAATCTGTCCCTCTCTCTCACTCCCCCATTAGTCTCCCAATCCTTTCAATTCTACCACTCAAAGAGTTTCTGAATCCAATCCCACTTCTCATTCCACTGTCCTGTCTTTATTAGGGACCTCATTATCTCTTCTCTGGACTATCACATGGGCTTCTTTTTTAGTTATCTGGCTGTAAAGGCTTTCTCTGCTTCAGTCCAGCCTCCAGTCTCCTATTCGAGTGGATGCATAAACCTGACCTTGCCACTCATGTGCCGAAAGATCCATGCTAGCTCCACCTTGTCAAACTTGGTAGCACAGAATGCAAGGCCATTAGGACCTGGTTTGGTCCTCTGATTTCGGTTCTCATCTGTCCTGATCCAGGTGTGCCCCAGTCATAGTGAAAGTCATTCCATTGCCCCAACACACGGTGCCTCTTCCACAATTCTGACTCTGTGCAAACTGAGCTCAATAAAATGCCCTTCCTGCTCTTTTTTTTTTTTTTAAATCAAGGTAAGCCTCTTTGAGGACTGGGATGCAGCCTCACATGCTTTGTAAAGCCTTCCCCACTCTCCCAGGCGGGGAAACCCCTTTCCAGTGTTCCCATAGCTCCCCCTTCATACCTGCTACACACTCATCACACTGTGACTCCTCTCTGTTTACATATCTCCCTCACTCTGTCCACAGGTCTTTTTTTAAGGGCACAGATTTATTTCCCCAGAGTCTGGTGCTTAGCAGATGCTCGGCACTTTTTTTTGAATAGACCTACAAATGATACTGTGTGCGATGCTTTATGAACATTTGTGATTTCATGCAAAGTCCATCTGGAATGCAGCCAAGGGCAAAGCTTAATTACTATTATTACAAATTGCCACAATAAATTCAAATGATTAATTGTAGGAGTTATTAGGAAGACCTATTTTATCTAGGTATTGTTCTGATCTTCAGAATAGCCCAGCAACATAGGTATTTATAATGGGTAGGTATTTTCCTACCCATTATACTGTTAGAAAAGCGAAGGTTAAAAGAGTTGTAGTAACTTTTCTTAAGGAGCAGTAGCTAATAGGTAAGATTAGAACCAGCTCTGTGTGACGTCAGAATTCACGGTCCTTCTTCCTAAGTTCCTTTGGAGACAGCTTTTCCCTCCTAATAATGTGTTGGGATTACATCCTCTTTCTCACCATTCTTGACCTCCCCTATTCTCTCTCCTGCTTATTGTAGGAAACAGAAAATTCAGCAAACACAAGGGAAAAAATCCTTACAATCCTGCCATGGTATGTACACTTTAAACCATTTATCTCTTTGTATTCACCTCTCTACTCTCTCTCTTTCTCTCTCTCTCTCTTTTCCTTTCATAAAAATGAGATCACACTCTGTAAGTTTCGATATGCATATTCATGTTATCGAACAGTCTTTTCCCACACATTTTGCATCATTCGTAGTACTGGTGTGAATGCCATGCACAGACATTGTTTTTGCACGGCCCCCCATGGTTTGGAAATGAGGGAGTGGGCAGAGTGGTGATGAGGAGGCTCATGGGGACACCAAGGTTTAAGTGACTGACCTGAGACTGTCTTACCAACCTGGAACATCCAGCTTAACTAGTACCATAAATTAGGATGAGAAGACACTTCAGAAATGGCCAGCTTCATGCAGGTATGACAAGCCATGCCTCGCCTTGGGCTCACCTCCTGCCTCTCTCAACACCTGTTTCAGAGCTTCTTTATTGATGCCTCAGCTGGGGATTCCTCAGCTACCTGCTCTGTGCTCAGGCTGTGCCATCCAGAGCAGTTCATGCTCCACCCTCTAGATTGGCAAACTCCATAAAGCACATTTCCTTACTTCACCCCTTCTTACCACCTCTCTGGGATCACACACACTGAGAAGGTTCTCATTTCTAAAGCTTTGTCTCAGGTTCTGCTCTGTGGGGAACCTGATTGGCAATCTTTTTCAGTGTAAAATCAAACATTTCTGACTAGTTTCCTCCATGATTGTTTAGTGGGAGGAAGGCAGAAAACAAGAGTTCTAAATTGGGATAGATGGGCCAGGCTTCTGGAGGTTTGCGAACATTCTGAAATTGTATGCAAAATTGTGTGTGTACATGCATCTTTTTCTGAGAGTCCGTGACACTCTACAGATCATTAAAGCAAACAATCAGTATCAGAGAGAGGAGGGAGAGGAAGGAAAGGAGAAATTTGGGTTCCAAGGCAGGGTTTGAGAGCAGATGGGGATGGGACACCGGGGTATAGACTTCCAGGTAGCTAGCTGGGAGATGATGGCGCCAGGGAGAGGGGAGGGGTGAGTGAAAGAGGAAGTAGGACTAGATGGAAAATGCATTTCTCTGATTTACAGCTGGACGTGGGTTGGAGGCTGCCCCGGCATTCACTCCGGGCCTTCTTCAGTCCCTGTCCTGAGAGCCCACGCTGAGCATCTGCATCAGAGCCCTCCTGTCTCTGCCATTGGAGTTCAGTTTCCTGATTTATCAGAGAATGGCATTGGCGTTAGTGATGTCTAAAGAACTCCCAGCAAGAAAATCCTCATAGCTTCTGCTTCATGTCCCTGTGGCTTGATTCTAGCAGCTGTGACTTTAGGAAGATCCGGCCCGTCTTGGTTCTGCCAAGGGGAGAGGAGCTCTGGCCCAGTCCTCGCACAGGACCTGCTCACCCTCATCATCTGAAGTGCCATACAGGAATGGGAATTATGTTAATTGAATTTTGGAAGGTTGTGCCTTCGGAGCAGCTGGTCAGAGAGTCCAATCTAATTTACGTGCTGATAAGAGTTGAAAAATGGTACCTTCTAATGAACACAATGCCTGCACTTGTCTGGCTTGGTATTAGCAGCGAAGTGTTTATCACACCTGCATACCATTAGAAGGCTGGGTAAACGTGCATCTAGAAATCCGTTGCAGCAGAGGTCTCTGTCTGTGTTTGGTTTGCTATGCAGCCTATAGGTATTCTGACAGGCCTGTGAACAGAAACCAGAGTCTGATTAGAGAACAATCAATGTCTGATCCTGTCCTCCTGGTTGGCTTATGTTTTTTTGTCTGATGAGAGTCTTAGAGAGTGAAAAGGGCTATCCCCAATGTCTGTCTTGGAAGTGGTAGCTCATAGTGGCCTTGGCTGGAGACTGGGGTTTGAGAAGGACTGTTTCTCACTCGTTCTCCATGAAATGTGAGGCTTGGCAGCTTTAGGCTGGCCAGGCTTCTGCACAATTCACAGGACTGTTTGGAAAGTAAAACTTTATTCTCACAATGCCACCCCGCTGCTTTGATGGACTTCTGCCAACCCCCAGAATTGACAGGATGCATGGGGAACGAGTGAGAAACTCGTTGTTTCTCTGTACTCTGGTTTCTTTGGCCTTCCCAGTTTTTTTCCATCTTCTGTTAAGGGAAGCGAGGTCATGATCAGGGTGTATGTGTGTGTGTGCATGTGTGTGCATGTATGATAACTCCGAGTTTGTACATGAATGTTCATAACCACTATTCGCACTGGCCCAAAGTGGAAACCACCCAATATTATCAATGGATTAATAGACAAACAAATTGTGGTATATCCATAAAGTGGAAATTACTCACCCATAAATAGGGATAAAGTACTGACACATACTACAACACATATGGATCTTGGAAACATCAAGCAAAAGAAGTCAGATTCAAAAGCACAAATATTTTATGATTCTCTCTGTATGAAATATATAGAATAGGTAAATCTATTTAGACAAACCAGATCTGTGTTTGCTAGGAGCTGGGAGGGAGGGGTGATGGAGGGCGACCATTTACTGGGCATGGAGTCCCCCTTTGGGAGGATGAGAAGGTTTGGGAACTGGATATAGGTGGTGAAGGCATGGCACTCTGAATAACAGTGCCAATGTGCTGGGAACTTTAAGACGGGTAATTTTATGTTATGTGAGTTTTCACTCAATAAAAAAGAGGACCAGATTGCTTTAAATGCAATGTGGAGGCTGCTAGAAGGGCAGGTTTCAGGGCTGTTGCAATAGTCCAGGTGAGAAGTTATGATAGCTCGGACCAAGGTGGTAGCTGTGAAGTTGGGAAGGAGTGGATGGACTCAGGAGATTTTTAGAGGTAATTGTAAAAGAGTAATGATTAACCCTCACGTCACAGGAGCCCCAGTGTGGTATGAAAATAAATAAGAAGAGGGACATGGGAGGAATCTTCCCTGGGGCGTTCCACTTGCATTCCTTGTACTGAGAACTCCTTGATTTCACAGGTGCACTAACAGTAAAATGTGTTACGTGGGCAGCCATCCAGCACCTATGCCATTGTGTAGAATTCAGGCTTTGCATGGGAGGAAATATTTGAGGGCTTGTGTATTGGTCATTTCTATTATTTAATTGTGTCTGAGAAGCCTCTCTGGAGGTGAGGAGTGGGTATATCAGAGACACCCACCCAGCCCCAGATGCATGAATTCCTCCTACGCACGCTGACCCCTCCCCCACCAGGCCAACAGCAGAGCTTTGATGTGCAGTCGGCACAGATGGGTCAATAAGCTTGCTGCAGCCAGAGGGCGGAATCCATAGCATGGTTTCCCTGAGCACTCCCAAGAAAGTGCAAATAAAAGGAAAATCGTTCAAACTGATCATATGTGATTAGCCCAGGTGAATTCCCTGCCTCCCTTGTCCCCATATGGAGCCTCTCCAAGATTATTTGAGATATAGTTAGATATTTTCACAGTAGGAGAAACTTGTGTTCAGTGTCTTCAGTTTTCACTGTAAAAGTAGTCAGATTCATGGGTCACTGACTGGCCATGGAACAGCCTAGCAGAGCCCACTAACCTGAATGCATCAAGACTGAAATTGTTGCTCAAACATCTACCTGCCCCACCCCATCCCTGCCTTATCATCTGCATCCCTAATAAAGATTGTTATTTTTTTTAAATTTCCAAAGCAAGGAGGTTCTTCGTGAGTGTTTTTGTCATTAATTAATCTCCTTCTGGGGAAGCTTCAGGCCCCCTGGGTGGGCCTTGCTGCTAACGCCAGCCTGAGTGTACAATTACCTTCTAACAAGCATAGTCTTCATCACTGTTGCTTAACAGCTTCATTGTGTTACCTAGGATGAAGGCTGTCCTGGGCCTGGTCAGAGGCAGTTCACACAGTAAACCCCAGTCTGAGGTTTCCCCTCAGGAGAGCTGCGTACCTGGAGTGGTAACAGCCCCACTGGGTCTGCTGGGCCTGGAAAGCGCTGAGCTCCCGGCCCAAGGGCTGGCGCTCCCGAGGGCAGGGCTCCTGCCCCTGGAGGACGGCGATGTAAGTGGCAGCGTGCTCCTGACTGGAGTCCTCATATGTATTTTAAAAAGGGGTGTGAGGTGTGGTAAGGGCCACGTAATGAAACGCGTCAGAACCCAGCACTGAAACTAAATATACGGAAGAAGATACAATGATAGGAGAGGCGTTTTCAAAGTACACCTTTGGAAAGTTTTAGAGAATAATATACATTTCCTTTCTTTAAAATTTTAAAATGAATCGTAGTTATAAAAACTTTAGTCACCACAGACGTAGCTATTTGCATTTATTACCAATATAGGGTCACCCTACACTGCCGCCAGCACCCCTCCCCTGTGCCACCCCAAAAGCTTCACTAAAAATAGAATTCCTGAGAAAATTACACATGAACTGAAGCAATTGAGTTTGAACTTACCACTAACTGAACATTTTTTTCCCCCCTGAAAACTTCATGTCATTCCACTTTAAAGAAACATGGCTTAATGCTGGCAAAGAATTGTGTAATGCCCTAAAGCTTTTAAAAGAATAGTGATGTTATGGAAAACCCAATGGTGTGATTAGATCATTAAAGTGATTAAAGTTTAAATGGAAAAAGCGAGGGAACTTTTAGATGAAAACAACAGAGATAACAACACCCTGGCCGTGTGGACGGCGGTAAACCTCTGCGGTCATCTGCCCCATTTTGTGGACGAGGGGACTGAGGTCTTTCCGAGATAATATTCACCACACTGACGCTCCTACTGTACTTTTACTGTCTCTGATATTTAAGTGGTGCTGTTTGCCAATCAAATCTAATTTTCTGTTACCTACTGATTGACTCAGATTCATCATCCCATTAACTTCAAAACACTCTGCTGTTTCATTCAACAAACATTACCTGAGAACCCACTGTTGCCAGGGCCTGGGAGCAGACAGATGCGTGAGCCCAGGTCCGTCCGCTCAAGGAGCCCACCAACTACTCAACAATAATAGTAAGTCCCCTATGAAGACAAAAATAAGTACATCCTTATTTTTGTGTGTTTTTCATGAGTTTTCTTTTCTGCCTTTTTCTTCCCACTCTTTTTATCCCTTGTATTACCTTTTTAAAAAAAATAGATTTTATTTACTTACTTTTAGAGAAAGGGGAAGGGAAGGAGAGAGGGAGAGAAACATCAATGTGTAGTTGCCTCTCACGCGCCCCCAACCAGGGACCTAGCCTGCAACCCAGGCATGTGCCCTTGATGGGAATCGAACAGATGACCCTTTGGTTTGTGAGCTGGTGCTCAGTTCACTGAGCCACACCAGCCAGGGCTGCCATTACCTGTTATAACATAAATATCTTTCCAGAATATTGTAGTCCACATTGATTTCTGCCCCTTATGTCTCTGTTAGGCTTATAGTTAAGGTGCCAAGATTTTAGAAGATTATTGTATGAGTCAAAATAAGCAAAGTTAATCTTGAGTAACAAGCAACCTCCAAATCTCTGTGGTTTTATATCACAAAAAATGTATTTCTCATTCACACTAAACCTCTCATGTGGTCAACAGGGTGCCTCTGTGGTTGTCACCGAGGGGCCTGGGCTGGCAGAGGCTCCGTCCCGACATCTGCTTCCATGAGAAACGAATGCCACAGGGAAGGGAGGTTGAATCTGAGCACCTGTAATTAAATGCCTTTACCAAAAAAATCATACCCATCAATTTCATTCACCTTCCATCGCTCCAAACGAGTTACATGGCCATACTTCTCTTCCAGGAGGTGGAGAAGGATAATACTTCCTTGTGTACGGAATCAGGAGAATCTCGATACTTGTGAACATGTAATAATTACAATTATACAGCCCACGTTAGTATGCTAGCATTTCTAATATGTTTGTCTCAGAAGGTAGAGGGCTATGTCCTTATTTTGTAAAAACCTAGTGACCAGCAGAGGGCACAAAACCAGGCACTTAGTACATTGATGTTTGACTTGAGATGTTGTGAAATTTTGTCTAATTAAACCCAGTTTATATTTTCTTCAGGTTTTGGACTTAAAGTGTGGATTAAAAGCTTTAGGGAAACCTAAGGCTCTGGCCTCGTTTGTGTTCCAGGGAGGAGACCTGAACCCACTGCGGCCTTTTCTGGTTCTGAGCCCTGTCTAAATGTTCCCAGTGACTGCCAGTCATTTAACACCACTCCCAAACAGCAATTTTTCAGCTTATAACAAACCGGGCACTCCTATTTATGAAGCCTCAGAAGGAGTGAACATACCGGATGACCTTTGAGATTCCTTCAGAGATTCCGTAAAGTTTCTTTCAGGGAAGGTGATGATGAGACAGAGCTGGCGTCCTCAAGCTTGCCTCGACGCCCCTAAGCTCCTGAGCCCCAGAGGCAGTGGGCAGTTGGGCACTCAGCTTTAGGAGAAGTCTGCATCTTGGACTCTTGAGTCCCATCTGTCCTTGCGCCCATCCCCCTAGGTCTGTTCACGATTACCCAGGTCCCGAGCTCTCACTTCACCTCTTGTCTATGATGCCTCCCCAAACTGCGGGTGCTTCAAACAGACCAATCCTCCCATGCTCTTTCAAACAGAGTCTTAAAGTTTTCGTTTAACATGTATTTTAAGGAGAGGCTGCCTGGGGAAGAATAAAGAAGCAGGATGACTGATGGTAGCCTTCAACTTCCCCTCTGTTGCCCTAAAAAATTCAGCTCTAGCCTTGTATCAGTTACCTATGACCAATGTAATATCATGTAACAAAACACCCCCAAATTAGCGGCTCAATACAACAGGCAGTTATTATTTCCCATGAGTCTATGGGTTAGCGAGGCTCATGCATGTATCTGTTCATCTGGTGAGTCAGGTGAAGCCTGGCTGGTCTGATGTGGTCACAGCTGGGTTTGCTGAGATCTGCTCTGTGGGTGTGTCACCTGCACACACCCCACCTATCCCCCGGGGTAGGCTAGCTCAGGCATGTTCTCATGACAATCACAGAGAAATAAGAGAGGAAGCAGAAGTGCTCACTTTGTAATTCCTCTGTAAGTGTCAGATTTCCTACTGTCGCATTGGCCAAAGGAACTCACAAAGGGCCATGTGGTCCAGCCAAGAGTCACAGTGGATGGAGCCTATAAAGCTATAAGACAAAAAGCATGGATGTTGGGAGGCCATTAACTGGGGTTGTATGCAACCAATCTACCACAGCCACCAACCATGTGTGTCCCACACTGCACACTGAAGTTCCACAAAGATCAGGGACCACTACCTCAGAAGCCCGTGTGTTGTGAAAAGAAATCTATATGGTGTTGCTGTACATTCAGGAAATGACTAGGATTTTACCATGGGTGACTGGGGGCAGCTGGGAGAGGTAGGACTCAGGGCAGGACAGGGGACCGCTAGATCTTTCATTTCCGTTTGAGACCCTGGCTCCTCTGAATTAACAGAGCACTCTTGTTGAGTGTTGGACCGTCTGTCATTATCATTATCATCATACTCCTGCATTTACAGGTAGATGGCGAAATTGATGTCTTTCTTCTTGCTAGGACTTGGCTTTACAAGGGAAGGGCAGGGAATGCAAAGTTTTCTATGTTATGGCTTTACCCCGAAGGAGATGCCCTCAGTTATGGAGAGCCAAGTAATGTCCTCAGTCAGAATTCAAGGGCCACTAAAATGATGTAATGCAAATAGTTTTTTTATCAAAGGCTGCAGAAACCAATTTGCACGCTGTGCCTTTCTGACCCTCTCTACCTTTTTATCCACAGGAGATAAATGATAAATACTGTTAAAATATTACACAGTTCCAGAGGAAGTCCTTAACTTCTTCAACACTGCATTTATACCATGTTATAAAACTTCTCTTTAATTTGGCAGGAAACGTGTTTGGGTTTTTTATTGTTAATTTTTTAAAATAGTTTTTAGAGTCTGCAAAGAAATGCCTCGTTTAAAGCGAGTTCCTTATTTCCTCTGCAGTGGGGCTGCCTGGCAGCTAAGCGTGCCACACCGACTTCATCTCACATGCAGCGCCAGGGGCAGGCAGGCTGTTGCTTAACAAGGATGCATAATAGCTAATTGCATTTTAGGCCACTGGTTTGTCACTGTGACGGTGCCAAGGAACGGTTTCAAAAGCAAAGCAATGAGGCCAATTTTGATTCACTTATGAGCCTGAAAATCATAACACAGCCCGATCCCCAGGAATGTGATGTTCCCAATGATTTTGGCTTGTACGGCAGTGTATCCTGTCTACTGCTAAACTTGACTGAAATCTCTGTCTGGGATGCATGTATTATGAATCCTTGATGTCAATCATCAATTGTCACAATCCTCAAATGCACTTGCTTAGTCTTTTCCCACATTCTGCATCAATAGCCTGGAGAGACAAAGCCTGCGTATAAGGAAGGCAATGTTTAACCTCCCTAATTAACAGCTTTGGATGAAAGAGCATCTCCAAGGTGCTCAGAAAGAAAAGATCCTAAGGAGATTTACACAGCACTCTTTTGAGATGCTTTGCATGCTGGTGTATAATTTGCAAGTACATGAGGAAGTGGATGCTCAGAATATAATATGCAGAGCTCATCTATTTATGTTTGTATTTATTAAGTTCTTTGTAAATCTCAATTTAGCAGATGTCTTCTGACTCAAAATAAAGCTCTTCATGAGGGAGTCACTGTGGCTGTCCAACAAAAGTCACATTATCATCCGAGTACAAATATTTGCAAGATAGAACACACTGGAAAATTGAGGGGAAAACACCCACTGGGATTTGTGACTCATTAAATTCTCATGTGCATGACATACTGCTAAAAACGTTTTTAGTCCTTGGTTCAAAGGGTCCTTCCCCTCCTCCTTTCTTGGCTTTGGGCACTGTGAAAACGTGGTGGGAGTGTGTGTGTGTGTGAGTGAGTGCACGCGCACACACATGCGTGCATCTTCTCATGGCCCTCCCCGCCCTTTCACACTAGTACATGTTTCCAGAGGATGGTATAATGTGTGTGTTGCATTTCATGTTCCAAGGTCTAAAAAGTATATGGAAAGGTCCCTGGCCCACTGGCAGGTGTTGTCTCTGAAGGTGTGCCATGCGTGGTGCCCATGACAGCCTGCTCCTCAGCCTTGGCCAGGTCCCTGCCCCCTAGATGCCCTATATTTGTACCTCAAGACATCTCTCCAGTGTCCACCTCCTTCCTTTCTTCTGAACTTGCTCATTCTGTCTTTTGGCCACTAAATGTTGTTGTGTTACTGCACATGTGATGTTCAGATGATCTCAGCTGTGATTTTAGTCCAAGCTGTTGACATTCAGCTCTCTATCAGCTCCATGTTCTATAATCTGTGAGCAGTCTGGCATTATCTCTGCATTTACCTGAGGCTTGGGAGGTCCTGGCCTTTCCAGGAGGTGAATTTAGGCAGCAAGAAACATCAAGATGGTATTTACAGTCTCTCCTGGGCTTCAGGTATATAAAACTAGTTATGCCTCACCCCCAATAAAAGTCCCTTGCTAATATGCTATGGTGTTTCCATCAAGGAAAGGATCAAGATAATTTTCAACCTGATTTCAGTTTTTAGCCTCTGTTACCTCTAGAGCTAAGAATTCCGTAAGTTTGTTACCCACTGTGTAAAGTAGTATTACTTTTACATCCTCTGAGATATCCTTCAAGCTTTGGTTCTAGAATTCTGAGGCTGTGGACCCAATGAACTCATCATCACTGTTCTGGATTTATAAGTATATATGTGAGTTTCCTTCAGTCTTTGAGTTTCTGGGTTTGAGAATCTTATTGATGATTTATGATTCTTTGACAAGGTTCCTATTCATGGGTGCAGATCTGACTGGGAGATCAGATGCCTGCTCAACAATTCTTTCTGCAAGGTATGCAGAGCATGATTACTTTTCTTTGCAGTTACCATCATCAGGAAATGCCTCTGTTTGGGGTTCGGTCTCCTCGCTCACTGTCTTTTCTGAACAAGCCCCCATGTCTCGTGTTCAAGTTTCTTACCCAGCTGATATTTTCTTCCTTTGTCCTGAATTTCGGCACTTGGTTTACTCTGTCTAATAGTCTACAAAGTAGTCTATTTTTTCCCCTGTATTGCCAATTTTTCTCTGCCCAGGAACATGTTAATAAGGGAATTCACATCTCATGAGTCCTCCAAATAGAGATGGAAAGTAGTTGGATATCAGGTTCTAGAGCTCCAAGAAGAGAAATACAGGGGGAAATATAAAGCTAGGGTCATCAGCATTCAATAGTATTGAAGCCATGGGCATGGGTAAGATCCCCCAAGGAGATCATGTAGAAGGGTGAGAGGAGAATGTTGGTATAACTGAATGACATATATCCATGACATTTCAGTTCTACATAGCTGATTTCTTTCTTGTCACTGGATCACACCTGTTTGTTCAAGTCCTCTTGAACTGCTCTGCATCTGCTGGTAGAATTGCTTAGTTGCCTTCAGATGTTTGCTTTTTAAGTATGACTGGTGGTTTCTTTCTTGGTCATCACTGTTAACTAAAAATATTGTCCAGAAAGCCTTTCTTTTCCCCTATATGCCACTCGAAAGACCTCTGCCCATCTCTGTCTCTCTCTCTCTCTCTTGCCTCCCTCCATTCTTCCCACCACCACTTCTTTCCTCACCTGATTTAGAAGTCCTGAGAGAGTTATATCAGGCTCACCACTGGTATCTCTAGATTAGGAGAAGCAAATAGGCCCTAGTAGGCAAATATTTCTCAGGACCATGGTCAGCAGCGTGCTTGTTTTGATTTCCACTCCTCTTCCTAATTTTCGGTCATTGCTATACCTGTAAGTCTCCACCTTCAGCTCCTGGTTCCGTTGTTTCCGTCTTCCTAGGGGAATGGAAGTGTCTGCATGGCTCAACTATGTTTTTCAAAGCTTTCTCTCTTGCTCTTATCCCACCATCATGCCTCCCTTCACATGGATCTAAAGTCCAGGGAGAGTTGAACATGAGTGACCCTCAATACAGTAAAATGCCAGGTAAATTGAGAAAATTATATTTAAGAGCACTTAGGTGGCATATGTAATAAGTTCAAAATTTACCTGAGAAAATGTATTTTCTGCGTCTCCCAGTAAGTCTTCAGTCTTCGTGAGAGAGAAATGGACAAGGACTCCTGAAGAAAACTGCCATTGATAGATTTCCAGGGAGGGGAAAAACCTTTTGGGACATTACTTTCAAATAAGTAATTTACCAAGAAAGAACCGTTTACTCACCAGTAATGCAATATGAACATAATCCTAAGGGCAGTTAAGAAAACACTCGAAGGAAAATGTGAGATCTGTAGCAGGTTCTGCAAACAGGGAGAGTTGTTCTTAGTCCCACCCAGTTAGGGATGGAGCTTAATGTCACACTCAGGTCCCTAGCAACATTTAGAATTTCTCAAGCATGAGCAACGTGGTGCCTCAGAGGATGTATTCACTGATAGCTTCAGCTCTGAAGCCAATGGATGATGTCCAGTGGTGCTTAGGGTTGCCCAAATGTGGACCAGGGTTTAGTACTGGGTTTTGTGTTTGTGTTCATGGAGAGGCTGACTCTGCTAAGTGATTAATAATTGTGTGCATGCCATCATGGGTGTCCCTCTAGAGGTATCTCATGAAATCATAGACCTTTCTTAATGACTCTCTTTAAGAGATTTAGTGAGGTTTATAGGTCAAGGATTTGACTGTACAGTAGCTACGTGCTCTATTCCTACACCTTAAATTAGAGGTATGTTCTGGCCTATTTTTAGGACATTGCCTCTGTGTGTGTGTGTGTCTCTCTATGCGTATACATTTCTATGGTAAAATAAGAATAACTATTTTTAATGTGATAGGAAAGGCCACCTAGATCTCCAAAAAAGTCACTCTAAATTTACTAAGTAAAAACATATTCATACTAGAGCTTAACTGTGGCTGAAGAGTGAGGGATAAAAACAAGATCTCTGGAGTCAGAAGATTGCCCAGCAAGGTTAAATTTATTGCTGTTACCCACTACTCAGATTTCATAGGATTTTGTGGAAGTGACTGGTTCCTATAGCCCTGGATCCTGGCATTCCACACTCTCAGTTTACGTCAGTTCTTGTTTGCCACACGTGAGGAATCTGCGCCATTCATCCTGCAGGTGTGGTCCTTCTGTGTGATTGAACATAGACAATGAGAGACACCTCACAATGCTATCAGAGTAAGTGTCTACTCATAGGAGATGCTCACTGAAGGGATATTCCTTTAGTCATGTAAAGGGTGCTGCGTGCCCAGGAAGCTGTAGCCTTTCCCCTGGTTATCCTGTCTGTGTAGGGAAACTTCTGTCCCAGTTTCAAGTGTGTCCACCATGGTGGTCTCAACATATCTCACAGGCAATCTAGCCCACGATATGCCACCAATGTATTTGAAATAGGACATTCCTACTCATAAGTCTTCTTGTATTGATAATAGATTTCTTTTAAAAAATATATGTTATTGATTATGCTATTACAGTTGTCCCATTTTTCTCCCCTTTATCCCCCTTCCACTCCACAACTCCTTCCCACCAGCATTCCCTCACCTTAGTTCATGTCCATGGGTCATACATGTAAATTCTTTGGCTTCTCTATTTCCTATACTATTCTTAACCTCCCCCTGTTTATTTTGTATCTACCATTTATGCTTCTTGTTTCCTGTACCTTTTCCCCCATTTTCCCCCATCCCCTCCCCATTGATAACTCTCCATGTGATCTCCATTTCTGTGATTTTTGTTTCTGTTCTAGTTGTTTGCTTATTTTAGTTTTTGTTTTTATGTTCATTTGTCGATAGTTGTGAGTTTGTTGTTATTTTACTGTTCATAATTTTGAGCATCTTCTTTTTCTTTGGTAAGTCCCTTTAACATTTCATATGATAAGGGCTTGGTGCTGATAAACTCCTTTAACTTGACCTTATCTGGGAAGCACTTTATCTGCCCTTCCATTCTTTTTTTTAAAGAAAATTTTATATTATTTTTCCACATTTCTTTATTGCTGTTGAAGTACAGTTGTCTCCATTTTCCCCCTACCACTACCCCCAACCCAGCCATCCCCACTTCCCACCAGTGATCCTATTCCCCTTTGGTTTTGTCCATGTGTCCTTTATACATATTCCTGACAATGCTTCCCCCTCCCCCCCATTATCCACTCCCACCTCCCCTCTGGTTATTGTCATTTTGTTCTTAATTTCAATGTCTCTGGTTATATTTTTCTTGCTTGTTTGTTTTGTTGATTAGGTTCCACTTATAGGTGAGCTGTCCTTCCATTCTAAATGATAGCTTTGCTGGATAGAGTAATCTTGGATGTAGGTCCTTGCCTTTCATGATTTTGAATACTTCTTTCCAGCCTCTTCTTGCCTGTAAGGTTTCTTTTGAGAAATCAGCTGGTAGTCTTATGGGAATTCCTTTGTAGGTAACTACAAAGGAGTCTCCTTTTCTCTTAATGCTTTTAAGATTCGCTCCTGATTTTTAATTCTGGGTAATGTAATTACGATGTCTCTTGGGTCCTACTGCATTTGGACTCTCTGAACTTCCTGGAAGTCTATTTCCTTTGCCAGATCAGGAAAGTTCCCCTTCATTATGTTTTCAAATAAGTATTTGATTTCTTCCTCTTCCTGTTCTCCTTCTGGCACCCCTATGATTCAGATGTTGGAACGATTAGTTGTCCTGGAGGTTCCTAAGCCTCTCCTCATTTTTTTGAATTCTTGTTTCTTCATTATGTTCTAGTTGAATGTTTATTTCTTCCTTCTCCAAATCTTTTATTTGAGACCCAGTTTCCTTCCCTTCAGTGTTGGTTTCTTGTATATTTTTACTTCACTTTGCATTGCCTTCACTTTTTCCTCTATTTTTCGACAATATTCAATCATTTCTGTGAGCATCCTGATTACCAGTGTTTTGAACTCTGTGTCTGATAAGTTGGCTCTCTCTTCACTGCTTAGTTCTATTTTTGGAGCTTTAATCTGTTCTTTCATTTAGGCCATATTTTTTTTTTTTGTCTCTATGTAGCTGTTACATTGTAAGGGGCAGAGTCTTAGGTATTTGCCAGGGCGGGGCAACCTATGTCACCGCATTGTGGTGCTGTCTGTGGGGGAGGGGTCCGAGAGGGAAAAATGCTGCTTGCTGGGCTCTGGGCCACCTTTCAGTCAATTCACCCGCTTCCCACAAGCAAATTGGGCCCTTCTGGTGCTAATTCCTGGGTGGGTCGGTTTGTGTACGGTCTAGGACCCTCTGCGTCTCTCCAATGAACTCTCCTGTGAGGCTGGGAGTTTCTCCTGCCACTGCTGCAAACCCCACAGGTTTTTACAGTGAGAGGTTTTGAGGCTTTATTTCCCTGCACTAGAACCCTGGGTTGCACAGTCTGCGTTGCTCCTGAGTTGTTCCTCCCTGTTTATCTGCATGCAAATGTCGGACTGCTTGGTCTGCCAGCTGTGCCTTGTTGCACATCCTCTCTGTCCTGGCTGCCTGCTCCGCTCCTCCTCCCCATCTGAATGAGCATTTCTTCTCTAACTCATTGGTTGTCAGACTTCCATACAGCTCGATTTTTTGAAGGTTCTGATTATTTTTTTGTTTTTAAGTTTGTTGTTGTCCTTCTTTTGGTTGTGTGAAGAGGCAAGGTGTATCTACCTATACCTCCATCTTGGCCAGAAGTCTGAACTCCTGATGATAGATTTCGTTGGTAAGGGTAGGTAAAGGCTAAACCGTGGTCTATCTCCTCTAAGTTTCCAGGAACAATATTAGGTGGGGAAAAATATCTCTGATAACATTATATTATTGATAGCATAAAATCAGTTTACTGTTCAGTTTACTGATCCATTGCATGAAACAAAACACTCAAGTGGGACAGCAACGATTACAGATTTTCTTGAATGTAACTCCCCTCCTCACCCAATTCCTTTTGGAGGGATGTATGCTGGGCTTTTTGGGTCAGCTTCTCTCATAATATCACAGTTGCAGGGGAGCGAAGCCTCTCTGGCCTGGGTCTTACATGTAGTCTGTTAAACTGGGAGCCAGGTTACAGGCACCGTATGCCACTTACTACCTTGCAAGGATTAACTAGGCACGTTTACCCATCTCTGCCTTCCCTCCTATCAAGGGTCACCTGCCTCTTTCTCCACAACTCTCCTCCTTCGTTTGTATCCATTTTCTCTCACATCACCTGTTTCTTCCTCTTGGCTGACAGTTTCCATCAGAATGTAAGTATTCTCTAAGATATGCCATGTTGAAAAGCTTTTCCTTGACCCCATGTATCTGCTCCCTTGAATAGCTGAACATTTGGAATGCATTACCTACACTCATTATCTCTGCTTCTTGACCTCTAATTTGTATCAATACTTTAATTCTAATCATGTTTCTGCCCCTACCCTCCACTAAAGCTGGCTTTCTTTCACTAAAACTCCTTAAGGGTATCAATGTCTCCCATGTTGCCAATCCAAAAGGCTGTTCTCTGCCTTCATCTGACTTGACCTTTGTGCAGCCTCAGCCCCACCAGTCATTGGCTGATGGCCATCCTCTCCATTTACCAATACTTTCATCTTTTGGCTTCTAAAACACTGACTGACCTCACCGGGTTTTCCTCCAACAACACTGGCCATTCTTTTCTCAGGCTCCTTTGCTGGTTTCTCCTCCTTCCCCTCATTTCCAAATGTCGACCCCCTTGCATTCTGTCCTGAGTTCGTTTCCTTTCACCCATCCTCTTCCCCAAGGTTTTGATACATTCCTTGTTTAAGCCTTAACTTAACATGTGTCCTGAGCTCCTTACTCCCATATCCATGTACCTACCATTTCTTCCCATTTGAATATCTAACTGATGCTTTCTCAAACTCCATGTGTTCAAAATAGTTTGTGCTCTGTCACAAGCCTAAACTTCTTCCAGCATTAACTCCCTCAATAAATGGCATTAACAAATCCTAGTTGCTTAAGCCAAAAGTATAGGAGTTACACTTGCATTTTCCTTTTCCTTCAACCCTCCCCACATGCAATCAATCAGCAAATTTTATTGACTCTATATCCAAAACAGATTTAAAATCTGTCTACTTCTCTCCATCTTTATTATTACCATCTAGGTCTAAGTCGTTCTCTTTTATCTGAATTTTTACACTTGTCTTTTAACTAGTGTCCTTGGGTCCACCATTGCTCCTTTCAACTCAATCTCTAGGTACCAACCAGAGTGATTTTTTAAAATAACAAATCAAATATTGATATGTCAATTTCCCCACTTAAAATTCTTTAGTAGCTTCCTATTTCCCTTAGAATCAAATTTGAACTCTTAACCTTGACTTGCAAGGTTACGTGTGATTTTGCTACTGCACTTCTCTGACATTGTTTCAAACCAGCACTCATGGCTCCCTGACCGCAGCAGCCTTTCTGTTACTCAGATACACTAAACCTTCTCCTGCCTTCAGGCATTTTCATTCCCCTTTTACAAATCCCATCCCTTCATTTCCTCACAGCCACCTTATTCCCAACCTTCCAGTCTTGGCTCAAACCTTCCTTGAGTGGGCCTCTTCTGATCATACCATTTCAGGGCACCTCCCCGCACTACTCTCTAATCACCTTACCTGGCTTTGCCTTTCTAATGCCTGTAATAAGCTGTGAATATCTTATTTACTTTGCCATTGACTTGATTATATTCGTTCTCCCTTCACCACTGAATTGCAAGCTCTATGAGCTGGAACCTTGCCTGTCTTACTCATCAGCATAATGCCTACCACACAGTTGGTACTCTGTAACTATTTGTTGAGTAAATTAATGAATTAATAAATGCATGAGTGAATGTCTCTGGAAATGATACTATTCTAGAGACTCTTCCCCATCAATTTGCTTTTGCCCTGCTCACAGATTTTTCTCCCACACCTGTCACTGATTTTCAAGCAAGAAAAGTAAAGCATTGAGTGCCCAAATATCATATTCTGTATGAAGCTTGGAAGTACTATATTTAGAAAAAGTTGGCAAGCATAGCTCTCAAGCCCAATTAAATTCTGGCACAGCAAAATTACTAATGGAGACAGTGGGCTGTGGTTGATATCTGGACAGGGAATTTCTGGCCATTTGTATTATAGATGTCTATTAATAAGCAAGCAGTTCTTGGAGAATAAGACATAGCAAATAAAATTTAGTAGATTAAGGAAGACTGACTCTTTTAGTCAACCTGGCTTCAGTCTCTTTATTATGAAGAGTATTGATCATAAAATCCAATTTGATTTGGCCCAGCATATTATCAAGGAGTAGCCTCATAAATGTCTCTAGACAGCCAATCTGACTTGTGATAAATTAGACGTCTGCTATAAAATTCTCTAAAGTAAACAAATACCAAGTGGAGATTGTGATCTGCTTTCTTACCCTAGGCCAGTAAACACAACTCAGTCGTGTTCACGTCCACGTTGTTATGTTCTGTCCAAATCTGCGTTTTGATCGGGACACTCACAGCAGTGTCACTGTAATACAGTATCTAACCCCAAGGGATTCGGTCTAAATGATGTCACATTCTTACTTCTAAAAGTTATTATTTTTGTTTAAAAAATTATTTCTTAAATTAATACCCAGTGAAATTGATTTTTTCTTTGTGTAGTTCTGTGAATTTTAATGCATATAAAACTTCATGTAACCACCCCCCAAATCAGGGTACAGATGGCTGCACCTCTCCAGAAAATTAGATTCTACATATTTTGCTAGCTTTGTACCTGTGTGCTTTATTTTTGGAGCCATTGCACATGGCAGCATGGACTCAATGGTTTGTTTTCCATGTTCTTTGTAGTAGACAGAAACATGACTGGGTTTTGGGAGATGACCTTTAATCCCGAGGCCACGCTAACTCATTTATTAATTCCTTATTTTTCCAGATTGCTAACACTTTTCCATGTAGACAATCATGCCATGTACGAATAGGGGTCATTTTCTTTATTCCTTTCTATTCGGTATGTCTTTTATTTCTATTTCTTGCCAACTGCACTGGCTAAGACTTCCTGGTATTGAATAGGACTGGAGAAAGCGCACGTCCTTGCCTTGCGTCCAGTGCTGGGGAGGACACTTTCAGTTACGTCACCCACTGTATGCTAGCTGTCGGTCTTTTTCGCGGATGCCTTTTTATCAAATTGAGAAAGGTCCTTTGTATTCTTAGTTTGTTATGATGGATGGTGATTTTCTAAAACGTCTTTTCTTCGTCACTTGATAAGATCATGTGGTACCACTTTGGTTGTGGCATATTATTCCTTTTTTGTGTTGCTGGATTCAATTTACTGACATTTTGTTGAAAATTTTTACATCTGTGTTCATGAGGGATACTGCTCTTTAATTTTTTTTTAACTCTCGTTATCTGGCTTTGGTATCAGGGTAATGGCCTTGGCCACAGAATGAGGTGGAAAGTTTCTCTGCTCTTACATTTTCTAAAAGTGATCTATAGAATTTGTGTGATTTCTTTTTCTTTTTTAATTAATACATTTAATTCTTATCAAGGTATAATTTGCACATAGCATTATATTAGTTTTAGATGTACAACATAATTATTTGATATTTGTATACACCACACTGTGAAATAGTCACCACAATAAGTCTAGTAATGACATGTCATCATAGTTATACATTTTTTTCTTGTGATGAGAACTTTTAAAATTTACTCTCTTAGCAATTTTCTTTGTTTTTAAAGATTTATTTATCTATCTATTTATTTATTTATTTATTTATTTATTTATAGAGAGAAGGGGAGGGAGGGGGAAAGAGAGGGAGAGAAACATTGGTGTACATGAGATAAATCAATCGGTTGCCTCTCACATGCTTCTAACTGGAGTCCTGGCCTGCAACCCGGCATGTGCCCTGAGTGGGAATCGAACCTGCAACCTTCGATTTGCAGGCCAGCACTCAATCCACTGAGCCATATCAGCCAAGGCTCTAAGTAACTTTCAAATACACAATACAGCGTTATTAACTATTATCTTCATGCTGTACATTATATCCCTATAACTTATTTATTTTATAACTGAATATTTTGACCCATTCACCCATTTCCTCCACTATCCCACCACTTCTTCCCCTCTGGAAACCACCAATCTGTTCTCTGTATGTGTAAGCTTGGTTTTTGTTGCTGTTTCTTTGTTTTGGATTTTAGATTCCACATGTAGATGAGATCACAGAGTATTTGTGTTTTTCCGTCTGACTTATTTCACTTAGCACAACTCCCTCACGATCTATGTTGTTGCAAACGGCAGGATTTCCTTCCTTTTTTATGGTAGAATAGTATTCCATTGTGTATACGTGCCACATCTTCTCCATCCGTTCATCCACTGCTGACACTTAAATTGTTTCCATAGCTTAGCTATTGTAAATAATGCTGCAATGAACATGTGATTTCTTTGTTGGTACAAGTCACCAGAGAAGACATTTAGTCCTGAAGATAGCTGTTTTTTTTTTAAAGGTATTTAACTATTAATTAGAATTATAGAACTGTTCAGTTTATCTATTTCATCTTGGATGATTTTTGTTAGTTTATATCTTTTGAGGTATTTGTCCATTTCATCTCAGTTGTCAAATTTATGTGTGTGGAGTTGTTGGCAGTTTTCTCTTATTGTCCTTTTGATCTGTATGGTCTGTAGTGATATCCCCTTTTTCATTTGTGGCATTAGTAAGTTGTATTTTTCTCTCTTTTTTTCTTTGTGTCTTGCTAGAGGTTAATCAATTTTATTTATCTTTTCAAATATTTGTTTCACAAATTTTCAGCTATTTGTTTCACAAATTTTCTCTATTCTTTTTCTGCTCCAAACTTATGGATTAACTGCTTTTTATTGTTTCCTTCCTTTGGCTTGCTTTGGCTTTAGTTTGCTCTTCTCTCCTAGTTACTTAAGGTAGAATCTCAGATTGCCTATTTCAAACCTTTTTCCCTGATATAAGTATTTAGTGCTATAAACATTCCCTCTAGCACTATGTTAGAGGCATTCTACAAATTTTAGTGTTTATTTTCATTTTAATTCCGTTTAAATTTTTAAAAAATATTTCCCTTGATACTTCCTCTTTGAACTATAAATCCTTTAGAAGTGTGTTGTTTAATTTCCAAACATTTGAAGGATTTTTCTATTATCTTTCTATTAACCAATTTCTAGTTTAATTCTATAATGGTCAGATAACTCATTTGCATGCTTTCAAGTCTTAAATTTGTTGAGGTTTATTTCTAAATAATTGGCAAATGTTCCATGTGCACTTGAAAAAATGTTTATTTTGTTGTTACTGAGTAGAATGCTTTTTAAGTAAAATTAGATCCAGTTGGATTATGATGTTGCTCAGTGTTCCTATACCTTTGCCGGTTTTCCATGTACTGATTTTATCCATGACCCAGAGAAGATTGTTGAAGTCTCCAAACATCATCGTGGTTTTTCTTCTACTCCCTTTTTCAGTTTCTCAGTTTCTGCTTCAAGCATTTGAAGACTGTGTTGTTAATTGCATACACATTTAGGATTGTATGTTTTCTTGGTGAATTGACCCTTTTATCATTATATAATTCCTTCCTTATCTCTAGAAATTTTCTTTGCTCTAAAGCTACCTTGTGTATTAATATGGCTGCTTTATTGCTTTTGTTTTTTATTAGTGTTCAGATAATGTATCTTTTTTTTTCTTTTTCTTTTAACCTACTTATATCATTATTTTGGACTGAGTTCTTTATAGATATATACAGTTGGGTAATTTTGCTTTTCCCTCCTAACAATCTCCATCTTTTAACTGATATACTCAGACCATTTATAATTAATGTAATTATTGATATGTTTGAATTTAGGCCCATCCTTTTATTATTTGTGTTTCGATTGTTTTCCATGTCTTTTGTTTCCTCATTTCTCCTTTCCTTCTTATTTTGGGTTATTGGACTATCTTTAGTATTCCTTTTAATTCTGACTTTTTAAAAAAAAGATGGTTACATTGGTAACATTTTTTGAAATCTTGCCTCAGGAAATATTGTTCGTTGATGTTTAAAAAGTCTCCAATTTTTTTAATTGAAATAATAATAATAGCAGTTATGAGTTAGTGGGTACTTGATATTTGCTCTTTCTGTACATAATCTGTAATCTTATAACAATGCTGCAAGGACAAGTAATTTAAAAAAATATAGCTGAATAAAACTGAGATTAAAGAAGTTTAAACGTTTTGCTCAAAGTCACCTTAATGATAAAGAGGGGAGTCGGGGAGCTGACCCACACCTAGCCCCAAAGCCTATGTTATTTCCATGGCAACTTCATCAATTTGGTACATTTGACTTAAAGATACAGGATTTTACTAGTTGTCAAGGCTAGTGACAAAAACATGAAATTACCTTCCTGATCAACGTAAGACACATGTTGTACCATGACAGATAATCCATTTTCCCCTTTGCTTTATGCCTTGTGTGGGAAAGACTTCTTCTTTTATTCTTTTATTTTTTTCTCATGGTCAGGAAACTCACAGATCACAACACGTCACTTAAGGTCCTCTGACCATCTGTCTGCCGCCGTACATATTATTACACTGCTAGTTTGGATCTCCTGCAGACAGTTTAGCTATATTTGATCATTCTCCTTTTCTTCTGCTCCAGGTGGTATATCCCAGTGTTTCTTAAGCCACGTTGTCATATTGGGATTGTGTGTTAATGCAATGGTCTGTGTTTTCCATTTTTACTGGATCACAAAACTCCACAAAGAGCAAATGGTATGTATTTGCTTTTGATGTTGTTAAGCCTGAGGACTCTAATAGTGGATGTTTTATAGTGTTGGGTATATTTATTGAGTAAACAGTTACCAAGAATCACTACTTGCTATGTATGCTGGGTATTCAAACTCCCAAAAGACACGACAACTACACACTCCGAGCTTTGCATTTCCCGGGAACATTGGGTTATATAGGAAGAGATGGCCTGTGTGCAGCTCTCAACTGGTGTGTCTCTAAGCCTCCATGGTTTCTACAGGCAGGAGAAGAGCTGTTTCCTGCCACCAGAGTCTGCCTCCTTGTTCTCTTTCAACATCTTCTGCAGGTCTTTTTTCTCCAACAAATTCAGACTCACTGCCCTTTGGCACCTCCTTCAGCTCAGGGACTTGGGTTTTCTCTTCATGCTCAGGAAGTGTTCCGAGTGTGCGTATATGGGTGGCAGGGCCTTCACAGGCTCCCATCGGGTCCCTGCATTCCCACCAGCCGGCGACTCCTTGGGACTGAAGCACGTTCATCTTTGTGTGCTGCTAAGACCCAGTAGAGTGGCTCTGCATGGCGTAGCGAACTTTAGTAGGTGAATGCTTAAGTGAATGGTGAACTTCCTGCAAGCATCAGGGAAATGTCCTGCTGACACACATCCCTGCTGCCTCTGGGGGCTCTGCCTTCTGCCGGAAAGCTGACCCATCCTCCCTGCAGCACCTCTTGTCTGCTGATCTTCTAACTGTGGTTTTACACTTGTTTCGTTTTACCATATTTATTGGGAAAGCATTTTAGCCATTTATTATAGTCAGATATCATCCATGAGAGACCATTTTCCTTGAATTAGCACAGTGAGAAATATTCCTAAAGGCGTTAAGTGAAATCATCCAGACACTTTCTGTGGCCAGCTGGACCCGCAGCTACGCTCGGTCCCTGGGTTTGAACACAGAGCGGATTGCGGTTTTAGTCTACTCCAAGCAGCAAAGCTGCTGCTAATTCTCATACTCATACACAGGGCTTTCATGAACTCTACTAAGCAAAAATATCAGCAGAATGTACAACTGTTTTCTGGGAGTGAAATGAGGTAATGTAGTGCCTGCCCTGTAGTGAGCAGCCAGTAAATGTTAGCTGTTATGGCCGCACACCACTCCCAAGAATTGTTGCAGAAAAATGATACCAAAGAAAGATGAGGGTGGGAGAGAAATAGATTTTCAAGGGTTAGTAGAAAATAAGGTCCTATAAATAATTTGTTTGCAGTTAGGAATAAGAAAAACAATGCTGAAAAGAAGATCACTTTAATAAAAAATCAAAGGCATGAGACTGGAGTAAGGGGAATTGATAGAAAGTTCAAGAGGCAATGTGCATTTCATAACATGTGTTTAAAAACATGAGTTACATGCTTACGCCCTCACCCTGGAAAACCTCTCACACTTAATCAGATCACATTGTCTCAAACTGCTGTTCCAAAAAAATCTGACATATACAGAAACAACATCTCCAACAACATGGTTAGTGGAAATTGTGATTACATTTCTACACAATTATTTCCAAGGTTTATGGGTAAATTCAGAAATCCCCATTGAAATTTGAATTATGAAACACATACTGCAGACCTCTGTGATTCCGTCTTGGCTTTGAAATACCACCTGTGGCTTTGTGAGAATGCCTCAAGTTGAGGGACGTGTGTAGAGGAACTTGCACTAACTGCATGATATGGACCCCTCTCCCAAGATACCTGTCTTGGCTTCCTGATGTCACTATTTTGTTGCTTTTGTTATTAATATGAAAATATTGATCTTGACCAAATTAAAACTAAGTTACCACCTTTGGTTTTAAAAATGCTGTATCCAGGACTATTTTATATTAATTTTGGATGTACCCGTCTTTCACAGCTTAAGTTTACAAGCCTAGAGATAGAATTTTATAGCACATTATGCCTGATGGTGACAATTTTTATTCCCGGGTGAATAAAATGCTGATTCCCACACAGCCCGTGAGCAGGAGCAGTGGAAGAAAAATGTCATATAATCTTTGCCACGCGAGGTCATAGGCAAGAGAGCAACATGACTAGGCATTCTTTTTCTTAATTTACATTTTTTATTTTTAAAAACCTCTTTATTGGCATATGATTGACATGTAGAAAACTGTACATTATAATGTATACAACTCAGAGAGTTTGGAGATATATGTGCAAAACCATCACCACCTCCAAGGCCACAGATATTTATCACCTCCCAAAGTTTCCTCTCTCCTCCCGCCCCATTATGATTATGTTGTGTGTATGTATGGATAGTAAGAGTGCTTGGCATTGAGATCTACCTTCTTAGAAAACTTCAAGTATGCAGTGTAGTATCGTTACCCATGGGCACTATGCTGGATAGTAGCTCTCCAGGATAAGATTTTAACAGAAGAAGACTGAAGGAGAATCCAAATGGAAGAGAAGGTTAACCTCCCACCTGGTGGGGAGTGCTCTAAAGGTGATGGCCGTGAGACAGTGCTGGCCCACGCTGTGGGCGATAGACCAGTGGTGACGTTGGGCCGAAGCAGCTCAGGTGAATGAGGGCCACAGGGACAGCGAGTTTGGAGCTGAGTTTCCCTAGGTCGGAGCTAAGAGTGCGGCAGGATGGCACCTCCCCACCTCCGTCCAGCAAAAAGCTAGAAAGAAATAATGTTTTTGTTTTAGAAAGGGGTTTTTCAATAAACACATCCCGAGCAGAGGCAGTTGTTAGTAAGATAATTAGTAATATAACTTACTCACAGTACAAAGAAAATGCCAGTCCCCCACTTCATTTATTGGCTGGCCAGAGCCAATTATATTTACATGTTTAACTCAGAAAAATATCAGTAACTTTTTTTAATCAGAAAAACAAACACGGAAAACAAAAGTCCAGAGTCATCTTTTAGAAGTTGGCAAAAAACGCAGTATTTTTAAATGAAATTGAAAGACATTTAGTTTATTTCAGTCAATTAAAATTAATGTGAAGTTACCTTTTTTGACACCCTATCACAGTAACATATTATTTGGCACAAACGACTTTCTTCCTTTAGATTTAGAAGCAGTGCTTAAACAGAACTGCTAATTGACAGTGAAAAGCAGTTTACGGTATTGTACATTTTATTTTCTCATTGTTACAGAACTGGTTTAAAATAAAGAGGATCCTAAAAGGATAGGACCTGGACCATAAAGTGTACTTATTAGAGTTGTTTGACAAATCAGTTCTTAGCATGACTGTGAGACAGCAGGACTTGGAGGGGACTGACAGGTGTCCCCGCAGTGAGCAGCAATCTCTGCCTCTGTCTGCGCACCCCCCACCACCTCTCTTCAGGTGTCAGAAAACAGCATATTTCTGAATGCTGAGCCTCTCTCCCATCTCCCACTTCTAAGTATTTGATCTGGTTTCCAGACACAGTGAGGCTTATATCAGAGGAGGAATGAGATCCTGTCCAGGTTGCCTACCTGGATTCTGACAGACCCAGAAGATAGAAAGGACTCCTCAGTCAAGTCCTAGACTGGAAATCGCCCGCCCACGGCTGCAATGGTGTGGGAACCTCATTTATGTATTTATTCATTCTTTTGTTTGTCCTCTCCTGAAACGTGCCTTGTGAGCATTTACAGCATTTTAGCCGCTGTGCAGGGCAGTGTGAACTGAACAGTAAACACAGCATGCCCGGGCTCCACTGTCTCGGAGCCTGCAGGTGAGAAGGGGCAATGTGCTCAGTGCCCCGATGGGGAAAATAGAGGACAATGGGAAATCGATACCATGGAAACACAGGGCAGAAATAAGATCCCAATGATGCAGCATCCTGGATTTCAAAAAGGTTGGGGAGGCAGGTGATGGAACACCAGAATCCCCTAAGGGATTTGTAAACCCAACTGGGTTTACAACTGGAGAGTGTTTTACTGATCACGGGCTCTGCTTTCAAGAGGATTCTGGATCAAGAAGTACCAGCCACTGCAACCTCAAGGGGCTGTGGAGATGCTAAGAGCCCCAGTGAATGAGCAGGGATTTGGGGGCAGGTGGAAGAGGCTGCCAGATTTGAGAGCTTTGAGGCCAGGACCAATTGGCTGAGGGCACGGCAGGTTTGTCTCTTGGAGAGGATAACTGGGCAGCCACCTTGGGCTTGCAAAATTTCTTTTTGTAAGTATCCCAAGGGTGCAGTTGAAGATGTCAACAGCACAGCCTCTTCTCAAGTGTATTAACTTGAGCAGCCCTGATGCTGGCTGAGTTGCCTGGGAGCCCCACACTTTTCTGGGGTGGCCGTGACCATTGGGATAGACAGTGGGTGCTAGCACAGGTGTGCTCTGTTCATTGCCTGAACAAAACCCAGGTGTCTAGTTGCATCTCAGCAGCCTCAGTTCAGGGAACAGGTAACACCTGCCATATCACTGACGTCCCAGCTTGGGTTCAGAGGACCAGACAAGGGAGATGCATCTGAGAATCCATTTCCTTTGTCACCATAACGTCACATAATATGTACCCTCTCCTGCCATACAATCAGATGCCTTCTTAGTGAAAAACTATGAAAGGGAAGTGAGTATGAGGGATTTAGTATTTTGCCTGGAAAAAATATTATCCTTCAAGGACAGTTCACATTGGAGGATTGCACTGCCATTACAGAATTGGACTGAATTATTTTTTCTCCATGAGCTAGTGAATGGGTCCTTGCATGACTCATAAAGTAGCCAGTTTCTTCATATGTATGAATGTAAAGTAATTGTGTGGCCCTCACTATTTGTATAATGGGATGTTATGCAGCTACTTACAATGAAGATTTGGGTCTGTATTCAGCACCTTAGAAAGCTGTCAGGATACATGACACTGAAAAAAACAGGTCCAACATCTCTGTCTGCTTTGAGTCCATTTATGTAAAATTGTATGTGTTCTCATTCATAAAAAGAAATCTGGAAAAATGTTTACCAGATATTAACATCAGTTATCTCTGGGTAGTGACATATTTTGTTTTCACTTTCTTCTTCATGCTTTTCTGGATCACCTGAGTATATTTCTACAATGGGAATGTTTTATTTTTTATAGAAGCTATTTTTATTTAAAAAAAACAACAAAACAAAACTTGTCAGTAGCTTTTGGGAGCTGGGTCATCATTTACCTAATTCTCTCCAGCTTATTCTTTTGCTTGGATAAGAAGCCAAAATCCTTTGGAGAAATGGATTGACTCTTTGGGAAGTTCTTACAAGCAGCTTTTATCTCTTTCTGAGATGTCACCAGATAACTTCCTACAGCCAAGCATGCTACATGACTGTGTAAATTTCCCGCAGGAAGACACGATCTTCCTTTGACCTTACTGTGCAGACACTGCATGGAGCCCGGAGATCCTGGTCCTTCTCATGTCCTAGTAACTGATTTCCTTGGAGATATGAAGGGGGAAATAACTATGAATGCTGTTGATATTGTTTTAATTTTTAAAAGTGTAGGATAAAGGCTAAGTCATCAAAAGAAGAGGCAAGAATTTGAAGAATACAGCTCTTTGGGTAAGGGGTGATGCAGGGTTGGGTTTGCTTTGCTTTCTAGGCCACTCACATTTATTACAGGGAGTGTGGAGGTCAGCATCAGAGCATAATCTTCCCGATGAATATTGCATACCAAGCTGTCAGCAGCTGGTATACCAGAGAGCCTTCTGGGAGCTGGAGCTGTGACACAAAGACCTAATCAAAAGCAGAGTGGAATTCAGTATGGGAGAGCACCACCAATATTTCCTCTCTCGGCCTGGGTAGCCGAGGGCACGTTTATTCAGTGAGAAGGAATCACCGTGTGCTGTGTCCAGCTTGCCATGGGTATCCCTGTGTAAAGTTACAGGATGTTGGAAGAAAATCATTTTTTAATCTAAAATGTGTTTAGGGTTTCTAAACTTGGTTTAGCATTTTATGATTGAATTTTCTAGAAGAGTCGGGGAGATTCCGAGTCCTGACTATATGCTGAGCATATCAAGAGCTATTCCAGAACAAATGCCTCCTTCAGGCAGATCGGATAAAGGTCCTGGCTCACTCTCTAACCTTATCCCCTCCCCGTCAGGTCTCCAGCGCAGGGCCCCCAGCCCCAGCCGCTGGGCCCCAGCCTCCTTTGCTGTTGATGTCAAGCATTTGCTCCTTTGTGTCCTCTTCCTAGAACCTCACACCTAGCAGAGTGGCCTTCCCTACAAAGATAGCACCTCATTCCCTACCTTTTAATAGTTACTCCGACACTCCCTTTACTCTGCTTTATTTTGTACAGCCACTTACCCAAGTTAACATATTGCATATCGGCTTGTTACTTGTCTGCTGTCACCAGAATGCCAGCTCCATGAGCAACTGTTTTCTGTTGTGTTCGCTCCTGTGTCACCAGCACCTAGCACAGTGCCTGGCGTTGTAGTACTGCAGGTACTCAGTGCATTTTGTTCAATGAGTGAACGAATGCTTGAACTCAGTTTACCCAGTGGACATGTTCCTGAGCAAATGGGTATAAATTATACATAAATGGAAACATTTTAATTGCACTAGGAAAAAGCTGTTGTTCACACGAATCCTATCTTTCGTCAAGCATGTAAAAGGAATTAGAATTCCCAGTCGGCTTTTTGTTTCGACCCAAGTTTTACAGTTGGATTTTCCTTCAAGCAAGATCTACCTGTATATGGCTGTGTGCATGGTGGAGAACATTCCAAGGGTCATCCAAACTCATCTGGGCTTTCTGTATAGATGATCAGATGGTCACTATTTCTGGGTCTGTTTATCGGTTGCTAATGAAGACCAATAAGACTGAAAGACGACCAATACGGCCCCTACCTGCTGTGTGTTAACCCTTTAGTTTATGGATCTTGGGGAGCTGGTACAGCAGGTGGCATGTGCTGATGGTTTTAGGCTGACCATCGGCCCCAGGGGAAGGGGTTTGCTGGTTGCTCTGGCAATGTGCATAATATATTTCATTTGTAAGTGTCAAAGCCATGTGTTAATAAAAATTTTTAAGTAAATATGAAGACCTAATTGGCTTTATTAAATGATCCATGAACTGGCCAGCATTTCATCCGGAGAGCAGAGAGATACTCCAAGGGTTATACAAGATGGAAGGCTTTTATAGAAAGGAGGGTAGGACAAGGAAATTATCAGCAAAGAAAAACACAAGTTCATTGGAAGAAAGTAAGAGTTCAGGTGAGGATGGCTTCTCCTTGGCTGAGCTGTAGCATTTTCATTGGCTGGGCTTATTGCTAGACAAGAAGAAAGTCTTTTTTCCTCTTGATGGAGCAGTTGAGTAGTTACAGTTCTGTTTTTTTTTTTTCTGTTGGGGCCTGCAACTGAATTAACTTGGGCTGTAACGGAGCCAGCTTCTCGTTTGGTGCAATTGACATCTATCTATTTAGGGTAATCGACCACTACTCTTTGGGGGTAAGAGCTCTCTCTACAGTCCTTTCCAAGTTTAGTTGAGGTTTTCTTTATTATATTTTTCACACATATATCCCTCTCTTGGCTGTAAGGTCCTCCTGGTACTGGCCTGCACTTGGTGAGCTTAATTGACAATTTATTCATTATCTAAGAGAACTTGGTGCAAAAATCTAACTCAAAAGTGTTTTTTTTTAATCATTTGTTTGTTTTTAATGTGTGGAGGTGCTTTTATCATTGGCACAGTTAGGGTTTTCTCTAAGAGCAACATGTGAGGCCCAGTTCTTTCGATCAGTGGGGGAGAGGAAGAGTAAGGTCTGGTGGGGCAGAGCCAGCCGTTGTGAAGTCTGAACTGTTTAGCGTCCGGGTGGCCCTCTCCGAGAGAAAGAATGGGAAGTTGGGCACAAGGTCTGGGAAGCAGCCTGGAGGCTTATGTTCCGGTAGACTGACAGCCAATACGCTCCTGGGGCTGGGTGCTCTGCACCCTCTGGGATCCAGCTTTGTCAGGAGACTTCTGGGTGGGCTCACGGAGGCCTGTTTGCAGGGAGGACGGCCACGCCCTGAACAAACCTGTCCTAAGGAAGGTCAGGCCTACTAATAACAAGGCCCCAGTTATCGGAGGACTGATCCTGAGAAGATTAGGAAGACTTTTTCAGTAGAACTGTTTCTCTCTGGCTCTGTAAGATATGGCAGCCCAAGCAGCAGCCCGGGTGCCCAGGGACAACAGACAGAATGTCGTAGGAGAGGGGGCCTCCTGCCTCTATAAGAAGTGGGCTTCAGTGCCCAAAGAGTGCGAGTGTCACTTAATAAAGGGGAGGACAGTTTGACGCAGGCTCCAAAGACCAAGTCCTAATGTCTTCTCATCACCTCACAGGTGGCAGTAGAGGCTGGCAGCTTTATAAAGGCCGTGATAGTTGCCCTTCTTGGGGCACATGTGCTGGATGACTTTATGTACACTCTCTCTAATTTTTATGGGAACCATGCAAGGTAAATATCATTAACCCTGCCTCCTAGGTGTAATAGGATGTAAATATCATTAACCCTGCCTCATAGGTGCAATAGGATGTAAATGTCATTAACCCTGCCTCATAGGTGTAATAGGATGCTCATGAGATCCTCAGTGCACAGAGACACACAGAGATGGTCAAAAACAATGTGGACTAGTATTTTCTCCAGCTGATTTGAACCTCCTTCTGAGTTCCTGCCCCACTGGGCAGCACAAAGCAGAGTCTTGCCAATTAACAACACCTCAGTCTTTTCTGGTTTATCGTCTCTTTCCTATTTAAATAGCCAGCGTTTTCCGAGTTAAATTCCCTATCAGTGCTGTTTAGTTTCTTTTGGACGACTCAGCCTCCCTCAATGATCAAGTAGTCTTGCAATCTTCCTCACTTCCCCTCCTCCTCCGGCATGGTCCTGGGTGTCAGGCAGGACACGCTGGGGTCAGGGGATGGGACTACTAGACACCCACTGCTCTGCTCTGCACACCTGGTGGCCAGGGAGGGTAGATGGGCCTGTGTGGTCTTCTGGGGTCTGATGTGTCTCGCGCTGCTGGGGTGCGACTGTCTGTGCTGTCCCGAAGTCCGTAGGGTGAGCCTTCAGCACTTTCGCGGCTGTGCTGCTGCTTGTGGAAACTTTGGGATCCCCAAATGCCACACATAGGCCATGGGAAGCCCAGCAGGCAGCCTCAGTGCACCAGTTCGGGGGAACAGGGCACTAACTTGCCACGCCCTCTGGCTGGGAGGACTATGGCTTCCGCCGCCCCGATGCCGCCTGGTTCGTTCTCTCTGCCTTGACGTGTAGTACATCCCCGCCAGAGCCCAGTGGTCTTCGAACTCCTTTTCTGTGTGCGCCCTTAAAAACTTCTAAAAGCTATGGCTTCCTTTTCAAGTTGATATCAGATGTTTTCCATTTAAATTAAATAGTTGCAAAGGATGTAACTCCTGGCATATTGTAAATATTGACATTTTAGAATGAAACTGTTATAGCATTTAAAAATTTTACCCAGTGGAATCTAAATATCATCGTGATTTAATACCATTGGTTCAAAATGCACACAAGCAAGCTCCTTTTTTAATAGTCGGAAGTTTTTTTTCTCCTTGAGATTATTTCCATTTTGCTTCTACAGAACTTTATCTTAATATGATATATTTTTATCCCTGAATGTCATGTATTAATACCCTATCATTTTTCTCAATGAAATATGTATATACACTGAAAATTTTAAGTTGTTAAAATTTTTTGTCACATAGCACTCTTTTAGAAAATGTATTGTGGATTAAGTTCTCATTTAGAATTGTTATTAATATACAATTGTTCAGGGCAATATATACATATGTATCCTCATATTACATGTTTCTGTGGTTGATTATTAAACGTAATTGTGTTGGAAATGTATCTCCTTATGAAACGGATGGGAGGGTTGTTATGGCAGTTCAGGTGGGCTTTGCAGAGGCAGATATTTCAAAGTGGGCTTTTTGTTGGTTGCTCAGTGGTTTTGCACCTTAGGGAAATGCATCTTGGTTTAGATTTGAGGTGGCTTCCTTTGGCCAAGTTGTCTACCTTCCACTGTAGAGAGAGGGAGGAGGGAGATAGGAAAGCATAGCAGACATAACACTGATTTCCTCATAACTATCCAGACCCCAGGTGTTTTGGAAAGTGAAAATTTCTGGAAATTTAAAGACCACTATCTGGAGCCTTGGCTCACCAAATAGTAAAAGGTGCATGGCCCCACTGGTCCTGCCCTCTCCTTCTCTGGGACCCCAAATCTTAGGCAAAATGCTCAGGCTTAAGAGGGCAGCAAGGAACTGCAAATAAAAATCACTACTTTAAAAACATCAGTAGATTACTTGTGCCATAGAGATGAGGAAATGAGGCCTGGAGATGTTAAAAGAATTTGTTTAAATGCGTAGGCAGTGGTGGCAGAGCGGGAATTTATCCTCAGGTCTGGAATCCTTCCTCTTTCAAAGCCAGCCTGTGGATGGATGGCTGTGTTGGAATCATTTGAGTCCCTTTTTAAAATGATACACTACTCGGCCATAAAAAAGAAGAAAATTTCACCCTTTGTGACAGCATGGATGGACCTGGAGAACATTGTGCCAGGTGAAATAAGCCAGTCAGAGAAAGATGAATCCCATATGATTCACTCATATGTGGAATCTAATGAACAAACTGAACTAACAAGCTAAGTGGGGACAGACTGACAGATGGAGAGCAGATAACAGCTAGTGGGGGAAGGGGGAGGTTAGGGGACAGAGGGACTGAACGGAAAGGAGAAAGGACTCATGGACATGGACAACAGTGTGCTGATTTCTGAGAAGAGGGGGATATAAGGGGAATAAATGGTAATGGAAAAATATACAATAAAGATTAAATAAAAAATAAAATAATATGATTTGTCACTACACTATAGAGTTGACACTAATATCATTGCACTAGATCCGTCCAGAAGATACCCAGCTATATAATATGAAAAATAGAGACATTTTTGAAGAAGATATAAGATACAAGAAACACTGTACACAGGACAATGATGCCTCAGTCCCCTTCAAAGTGGGCACCTTGAGACCTCACACAGTTCTCACAATTGCTGTCAGCTTCCCTGCTATATGTTCCTGAATCTCGTCGACAATTTGAAATCTCTTCCATTTCAAAGGTGATTTTAGTTTTGGGAAAAGGCAGAAGCCATAGGGTGCCAAATCTAGGTTGTGGGGTGCTGCATCACCAGGGTGATTTGATGTTTTGCTAAAAAGCATGTGCATGAGACGTGATGCATGATCAGGTGGGTTGTCGTGATGAAGCTGCCAATCACCAGTTGCCCACAGCTGCAGCCTTCTGAATCATTGAAATAGTTACTGCAGAGAAATGCTCAACCTTAATGCAAAATTTGATACAGATTCATTGCTCTACTTGCTCAGTCATTTTGAATGTGCCAACCACACAGTACACATGCTCACTCAACGGTGTCTACCATCCCCGCTGACTAGTACAGTGAAGTTGTCATTGTTCACACATGCACATTCCAGTCCACTCTCCTTGGCTGCCAGGTTACATCGATGTTGCACAAATTGTTCTGGTTATATTAACAGTGGTTCGACTTTTTCCAGACCTTGTATACTGACTATACTTAAATTTTAAAATTTAAATTAATTAAAAAGATGATTTAAAATTCCTGGGTGCTATCCAGAGGGTCTGGTGGTGGGGCCTGAATATTGGTTTTGTTAAGAGCTCCCCACATGATTCTGAAGGGGTCAGGGTTGAACCATGGAGCACAGTCAAGGGGAGCCTGCATTTTTTCTGGACTAGAGAGGATCCCCCTTCCTGAACTCGCATTTGAGACCTAAGAGCGGGGGACTGGGCAGGAGGTGGAGATGGAAGGTCTCTGAACAGTCAGTAGATATGAGCCAGGGAGGTATCTTCTGGGTTTGTGAGTTGGCTTGCTGTTACCACTAAAACGGCCCCACTTTGAAGCCTAGGCCCCCGAGACCTGGGTATCTGGGGTCATGGGGATACCAGGAAGGAGCAGAAAGAGCCTCTTTCTCCTGGCAGCTTCTGCATGAGGTAGAGGGTGGTGCTGCTTTTGAGGCACCTGTGTGGGACTCTGGGGTTCTCCTGATCTGCTGTGAGAATCCTTAGCCTTGAAAGTCGGTCTGGAGCAAACCCAAGGTTTTGGAAAAGTTGGTTGCCGTCTATCTCTAGTACGTAGAATGGAAAGGCCTTCTGTGAACCCGTATCTTGTTAAATACAGCTTGAGGCAGTCCCGTGGGCCAGGTGGCATCTTGCCCTGCGCTCCCCTCCAGGACCCCTTCCGTGTCGGGCTTCCTCGGCAGCTGTCCTGGCTTTGGCAGTCCCCGAGACTCATTACCTACCTCACAGGGAAGCTGGGAGGGAGGATGAAACGGTACACGGACGATCTCCGAGGTTTCTTCCCGGGTGAAAAGACCTTGAGGAAAATCTGCACTGTCAACAGTCACCAGACGCCAAAGGCAGCTCTGCGCCTGTGCTCTGCTGTGGGCTCTGCTTGGGAGAACAGGGGCAGTACACGCCTCTCTCCAGCAAGGTGCTTCTGGAAACAGTTTTCATATCTAGCAGAGCCAGGGGGTGAGTGTTAGAACTGAGGGAGAGACAGGAGACCTATTTATCACTGTGTTGTCACTTTAAGAGAAAACAAGCTTTATTCCTGCTTGCCACAGGACTCAGGTGGATGCCAACTGAGTTACTAAACTCTATCTGAAAAATTGTGCCCCGTGCCAGAGCCTTCAGGGGACATCCACAATGGGAAACAGTGGCAGAGCAATAAATGTCGGGCTGTGGCTCTTTCTTGCACACGCTGACACCAGCACCCATACACACACTATTGTTCCCTCATCTTCTTCTGGAGATGTGCTGAGGACCTGGGAATCCAAGGATCCTTCCAGCGATCATTCAAGGCTTCCAGCTGGTCCCTGCTGCCAAGTGTTAATGAGGCCGAGTCCCATAGTCGAGCCCGTCTCTCCCTCAGCCTGAACTCGGTTTCACTCACTGTCTGTCAGCTCGAGCAACTGACTCATGAGAAATCCTGTTAAGGAATTTTTTCCTCTCTCTTAGAACATGCTCACTCCACACCTCATAAAGGCTGCAGAAAGGTACAGTAATGGCCTGGCAGACATTTACCCAGTGAGACAAATTTTCCATTGTGAAACCTGCTACTTTTCAATTTAGTTCAAATGTAGAAGGCACAGAATTCCTTATCTGACTTCCTGAGATGTACATAGAAATTGAATATTAGGAGCCCAGGGGATTTGATGCTGGGCCTCATTAAGGGCGCTGAAATTTATGGCATATCAACATTTGAGTGTGGGGGGCAGGGGTTGAAGAAGAATCATAAAGGATGATTCAAGGTTTGAACCATTAAAACTATGGTTTCCCTTAAAAAGTATGAGACCCTAGGTGGAATGGACATTTTTGTCCATTCAGCAAAAATTTCCCATCATTGATGCATCAATGGGAAAGGGAGAATAAATCCTGAAGTATTTAAGGAATAGTTTAATTTTGGCTCTTCTGCCTAAAGGTGGGACTAACCCTTGCTCACAGAGAATACCCACTGTCCTTAACATTTGAGGAAAATAGATACAACTACTCACCAGCATCTTCCAGAATGCCTGATACAAAGGGCAGCACACAGATCTGTAGTATATTTTAAAGACAATTAATAGCCCTCAATGAAGAATTGGAAGTGGCAGGATGGTCCGCTACTTTCCAACAAAAGCAAGTTGAAAGATGCGGGTTCATGCCTGAGGCAGAGTCCACACACATTTCTTCTCTAACCGTTCTTTCCCAGTTTTCTTTGTGGGTAGCTTTTACTCCGTAAGTCCTTTAAATATTGAGTTTCTCAAGCAATTTATCCTTGGCCTTCTTCTCTCCTTCCAGTGTGATTTCTTGCACATCCAGAGCTTCACTGTGAAGCAGGCTCTTTCCCAAAGTCACGTAGACGGCTCTGCCGGTCTGGTGAGCGCCACATCCATATTTCCCCCCAACCATCGGGGTATTTCCTAGGCATTTGGAATTCAATGTGTTAAACATTCTCCCCCAGCCATTTCCCACTACGCCACTTGCCTGTCCCCGAACTTCCCTGCCCTGCTCCTGTATTTTCCTGCCTTTGTTGTTGGACCACCAGTCCACCGGCCACCCCAATCCAGTCAGCTCCCTGTGAATCGTTTTCGGTTCTTCCCCGCTCTCACTGCACTCCTCTTCTCATCGTGTTTTACTGCCTCTCTGGCTTGCAGATTTCTTGCCCCTGCCCCCCGCTCTTCATTTCCCTCCCCTGTTGCATAGTTGAGGTCCTTGTCATTTCACACATAGTGCCACAGTGCCTTCCAGCTGTCCCCCTGTCTCAGCCCTGATCCCTTCCAATCCACTCTTTATAGTGTTTCCGGAGTGATCTTACACTTTCCCCTGAAGCTGGTGGTTGGTGGCTTCCTTCAGAACAGAGTCTTTTGTGCAGGGTTTGCGGCCTTCCGTAACCCAGCTCCTGCTGACGACCACTGCATCACCTCATTTTGTCCTCTGTGGAAGTCACTCCCACACCTTCCTTTGTTTCCATTTCCAGGCCCCTGTTATGCACCCGAGGGTCAAAAGGCCTCCTCCCTCTCCTTCCTTCTTCGCTTGACTTGTGTGCACCCTTCCGACTCATCTAACGTCTCTGGGAACCTTCTTCCCTGAGCCCACAGGCTGACATGGGTGCCCCCCTCCCTGTGTTCTTACCCTGTTGTTAGGCACTTTGCACCCTGGGCTGTTACTCTTAATTTTTCTCTCTGCCTCCCCTTCTAGGCGTCAAGCTGCTTAAGAATAGAAACTTTCTCTCTCTTTTTTTCTTCTGTGTTCTCGGCACTCAGCACCAACGCATTGTTAACTGTCAATAAATTGAGTTGAATCAGTGAACAAACTGGTTTTTATGTATTTTTCAGGGAATATCTATGAGAAAAATCTATAAACTATGGTTCTGTGTTTTCTTGTTTTGACAAAGTCTATTATTTATTAATACCCCTCGAATTGATTATAATAAAAATACAGAAAGCCTTGACTGCGGAGGAGTCTCGGCTCTGGAGGTTAAGACTGTGGAGTTCAAACATGCTTCTGGAAATCACCCACACTCAGTAGCCAGCGTCCTCCCTTAATCTTGGAATAATGTCCTATTAGGCAAATGAGTACTGCATTCACTGCAGAAGGGTAAACAGCATTGTGAAACATGAATATTCAATGGCATTGGGATGCCATAAGGGAATCACTATCTTGGAAAAGTTAGGAATGGGAAAGTCAGAAAGCAGGAAAAAGCAAAAAAGGAAAGAGAATTGGGGAGAGCTCAAAATGTTTGTCTTACCTTCCACCAGAACACAACCCTTCGGGTTCACTCTGCACTTGCAATGCCAAGCGCCTTGCTTAACACATTATACGTGAAGAGGGAAGGAAGGGAGACAAGAATAAAAGATGATGGGGGCTGGCAGGTATGGGAGCAACAAGGATACATTTTTAAATACATGTGCAGCTTCCTCTCATACAGGACACGCAGAGAATTTTCAATTGGTGGGAGTGCCAGACGCTGTCTTTGGTCACTTAGGTCCAAACTTACCTTCCTTCACCCTTCTCTCTACTTCTGGGATAAGAAGCCTATGAACTATATTGCCCAGACTTTTTAGCCAGCTGGCTTATTATGTTCTGTCAGTGGGAGGTACTGCTGGGAATAAGAGAGTGAGAGAAAGGGAGAAGCTATTTTATTTCCCACCTCTGCGCAGTAGAAACAGCAATGAGAGCAGTGGCCAGGACAGCAAGGGCCCCTCCTGGTTCTTACTCACAAGCCGGATTCCGACCATGGCAGTGAACATGAGCCCTGGGGACATTGTTTCTCTTCACTTCTCTATGGGCTTTGGAAATTTTTGCAGTTTGTGTCCCCCGAAACTCCCACCACCCTTATCACCAATTGCCCGCATCACTTCACATCCCTCGAACTATCTGGAACACTTGCCATTGCCCTGGTTGGTCGGACACTGGCTGCTGCACAGACGCCAGCCGTTTGCCTTCAACGAGCAACATGTTGGCACATGCGCACATCCATGTGAACTGCATTCAAAGTCAAATAGCACACAAAGAGACGAGAGACTAGCAACAGGTGCATTCAGTGTAATCTCCATGCAACAACAGGAGATGTGTTTAAGCATCGGAAGAATATAATGGCGAGACCCTGCCAAAGGGAGGTAGTGGAGTCGGAAGGCTCCCACACCAGGGCATCTGCTAGCCAGCTCTCTGCTTCAGCAGCTCACAGGAACTCTTCTGCCTCGGTTTCACTTTCTGTAAAATGAAAGGGTCTGGTTAGGTCAATTTTCAGTGTGCCTCTAAGGCTGAAAATTTAAGGTCGTATGCCTTTAAGTAAAATCTTCCTTTTACAGCTGTGCAGAAAAATCCCCCCTTTATGTGGGGGGACTGGGCTTGGCTGGAGCTTCATTTAGCCAGACCTTGAAGTGCATGTCTGTGTGAAGACTCCGTTAGCCATCCTGAGCGCCACCCACTGCCAGATGTTTGCCTCTGCTGTGTGCACAGGAACCGTTTCACAGCTGTGCACGCCAAGTCTGCCTTGGCAGCGAGTGACCTCTGATGACCCGTCACATTATACTCACAAATGCAGTAGAGCAAGTTCACTCAAGGTGTGTGTGATGAAATTAATAGTTCTATAATGAAGAGGAGGATTATGCCAGGAATCCGCCACGTTATTAAATACAAAAGCATAGCCCTAGACATGGCAAGCTTATTTTCCGCTGATGAGTTTGCTCTGCTATGTTAGCTTTGCTTTATGTTCCTTAATGTGTTCCCCCATCACCATATGTATGTTGTTAATATTAATGTATTTATGTATCTTAAAATTGCCTAATTAATCCCTTGCTTTCCACCAAGTTATATAACTTGGTGGATTTATATGATAAATATTATAATGAAGAAAACACAACAATAGAATGTAAAATACTAACTTAATTTACCGCACCCATAGCAAAGATGTTTAGGCTATGATTTCCCCTCTGAAATTAAGTAATATTTCTTACCACTTTTTCTAATTAAAACTTATCCTTTCCTACCTCCTGTGGGAGTCATTTTTATTCCTACAAATATTTAGGAGCTACCATGTATTAAATCACTGTTCTGGCTGTTTTGGAGGATACTAAACTAAACAATAAACAGCACTTCTTTGACCCCAAGTTGCTCTAAAAAAGTCTAATTCAAGGTCTGTCAACCTTGTCACTATTGACATTGGGAGCCAGAGAATTCTTTGTTGTGGGGGCTGTTGCATGCTTTATAAAGGCCGCTTAGCATCCTCCCTGGCCTCTATCCAGTAGATAACAATAATGCCCCTCTTTCCCAAGTTGCAACAATAAAAAATATCTCTAGAAATTGCCAAATGTGCCTGCAGTGGGGGCAAAACTGCCTCTCAACCTGCTTTGGTCACCTCTGTATACTCAGCACTCAGCTCAGTGCTGGACACATAGTAGGTCCTAAATAATACCTGTTTAATGTTGAATGGATAAATATACAAATAACTACATTGCCAAATAGGCCCAAAGAGAGGGGCAAATAAAATGCTACAGGAGGTGCAGATAAAACTGTGGATGAGGAATGGATTGTTCCAGGAGGGCTGGGGGCCCGGGAAGAAGGGTCCTGGGGGACACACCATGGGGAGGTAGGGTTGGGGTACATCTAAGCAGAAATGCGCTACAGTGAACAAGGGTGAGCTGGGAGACCAGTTTCATAGGAGTGGAGGGTGCGCAGAGGGGCAGGCCGAGAATTCAGTAGAAGGGATTTGGACTCAGATCACGGAGGGTCAGGAATGCCAGATTTGAGTAGGAAATCCTGGCAGTAACTGAGCAGGAACATGGTGTATGTCCTACCAGCGGGAAGATGCGCCTGGTGGTGGTATGTAGGGTGGACAGACAATGCAGGTGGAGAAAGCAGTAGGGATATTTTTATAACAGTTTTAAAAAAGGCATGAACTAGGCTAGTAACAGGCAGGAGAGTCCCAAGGGTGCTTGAGTTGAAGGAGGAGGACTTGAGGCAGTGTCTGGCTCCTTCCCTTGCAGGTGTGATGTCCAAGCTCCTTAGCAAGGCGTTTATGGCCCTTCCTGACTCTCCAGCCTCTTCCCCTACCATACCCTTCTGGCCACCCCACCCCCCTACTCCCTTCCTCTCCTCGGGTCAGTGCTTATTCCCTACAGTACTGAACTGGTGTGCTTCAAACAGTATCTGTTCTTCTCAGTCTTTCAGGAACACTCTCTCCACATTTTCGGCCTGCAAAATTCTTACTCACCCTTCCGAATGCTGTTCGGGTGCCATCTCCTTCACAAAGCCTGTTTGGACCGCTCAGGGTGGGGGGAACGCTCTTTTCTATCTCGTGCATGTTTATGTTTTTACACACATTACATTGTCCCTCTTGCCGTCTACTAAACATGTTGCTCCTTGAGTATAAGAATTGCGTCTTATTCTATTTGTACTATTTTCTATTTGGTTGATACAATGATTAAAAAATAACGTCTGTAAAATAAGTTTCTTTAGGTTTGGTGCTTAGGGAGTCACCGGTAGCTTTCCGGGGGTTTCGGCGGAAGAGCAAGGGTGGGCAGTGGGCGGGGTGGGGGGTGGGGGGTGGAGGGTTACGGACTGGGGCAGAGGCGAGAGGCAGAGGCACCAGTGGAGACGGCTCTGCTGAGAGACGTGGGGGCGGAGGGCGAGCGTAGTCATCGAGCTTGTTTGAGAACCCTGGCTCCGTCACCTGCCCGCTGTGTGATCTTTGGCAGGTTGCTTCACTTCTCTGCCTATTTTCTCATTTGTAAATAACGGGCAAGATAATATAACTTCTTGATGGAGTTGTCAGGGATTAAATCACTTAATCCATGTAAAGAGTTTAGAACAGTGCTGCACACGTACTGTGTGCTCAACAACTATTCATTGACAAGAGGCAGACAGGATACTCGTGAGATAACAGAGCCGGGAAAGTATTGGTTGGTGGGCCGTCTTTTGTCTTGGCAGATCGAGTGTATGTGTGGGCGATGGGAGGGGCTGAGTTCAGGGGGAGGGACGGAGGCAGCGAGCAAAAAGCGGGGAGGATAACTGAGGGGAAAAGACGTCACCAACATCGCCAGCCTGCCTCTGAGACTGAAGAGGAGCAGGAGATGAGTGAAGATGCTCAGGAAGAGGAAGGAAGATAAGGAAAGACACGTGTCCAAATTTCTCTTTTGTGAGATGGAAGAGGCCTGCTATGTCCATGGAGCTTTGCAAGTAGGTTCTGTTCCTCCTTATATCACTGAAGATGTTTTCAAAAGCCCTTCAAAAGGTGATATATGCATAAGATACTAATTATACTGTAGCTTACAACAGCAGAACATTGGAGTCAACCTAAATGTTGCCCCTTTTGGGGACTGGTTTTACATACATTATAGAACACATTATATACATTAGGTGGCTGTAACAAAGAATGAAGTACCCTTATGTACTCAGAGCTGTTGTTGAGGGAGAAAAGCAAAGTGCCTAATGGTGGCATAGAATGCTACCACTTAAAACTGTTGTCATAAGAAGGAAATCTAAAAGGATGCATTTGTAGATGCCTCAAACATCCCTGGAATATATATAACATATGGGTGAAATGGCTTCCCCTCAGGAGGAAGACACTCAGGGGCTGGGGGACCAGGGTAGAGGGAGACTTCTCATTAAATATGCCCTTTTGAACTCTTTGCATTTAGAACGTGAAAATGCACTCTCTACGCACAAGAATTAAGTTACAAATACGAAAAGTGTCCACTAATTGTTCCAGTTCTATTGTTGATGTCTGGTTTGGTAGCTTGGGGATCATGGGTACAACATCAATAGGAACCATAACAAAATTTCGACCACACCTGCTACTTGCAGCCCCCAAGCGCCTCCTAAGGAAAGTCGCTGCTCCGCAGGGCGGGTCAGCTTGCTCTGCTGAGCACCACAATCGCCGCGTGCCTGTGAATCTGCAGGGAGGCTGAATTTCCCTGCATGAGAAAGAGATTCCTAGACTCATTCCAGAAAGAATATGTGAACAGGAAAATTGGGGTGAGAGAGAATAGAAGCAGGTAAGGTCGGAGTGCAGACGGGGTGGCTACTGGGGCCGGGGTAGCCGGTGAGAAGCTGAAGACCAGGGTAGCGGACTGACCAACAAAACTGTATGTTGTTTTCCTTTTTCACAGAGTGTGATGTCACTTCCCTGTGAATCTGTCTTACTTCTGCTACAGGTAACAGTTCTGGATATTTTTCAAAGGATTGTTGAGATGGGCAAGTGAGAAAATGTACATGGGTGCTTTCCCTAGCGTCTGATACACAGCAAGCACTCAATACATCTTCGTTGTTAATGATAAGTGCAATTACTTGAATTTGTGTTGTGAGTGGAGATTTTGGAGAGTGGGTACTAAGTTTGGGTCAATGCCAGAGTGGAGATCAATGGATGCAGAGTGAGAAACAAAATTTTAGCAGAAGCAGGGAATTGGAGGTCAAAGACAATAGACAAGTATGCGCCTGTGGTGAGCTGAGGGATCGGAGGAGAGGGCTTCGAGCCTTGGTGAAAGACTGTGGCTCCATCTCATCTGAAGTCGCTACGAAACCCCAGCTAACATCTGAGTTACAGAGCCAGCCAGCACCCCAAGGTCTTGGGGCTCCAGTGATTACAGAGGGACAGCAAAAGTGTCCCCACGTGTACGACTAGAACTCAGCACGTGCAGTGACCCTGGGCGTGGACCCTGAGGAGGCTCTTGGGGAAGAATCTGTTCTTGCTGCTCATTTAACTTTTTATAGCTAGTTTTGCCATGCGATTCATCCTGGTGAAAACCAATAGCTTACAGACTGCAGTTCTCCAAATTTTATATAGAAATTGTTGCTATGGTTTTATAGCTTAAAAATGAATGTAGCTCCGGGAGGATCCCACTTGAACGTACCTGGCACTTCTGGGTATTTGTAACATATAGAAAATGGAGGTCTGATTAGCTTCAAGGTCACTACTGAGGGCCAAAGGTCACCAGGATTTAATGCAGTTATTTAAATTTCTGTCTTGAGGAGGAGGTGCCTCTAGGGAATTACATAATACTGCCAGCAGCTGTTGTGTAGATTTAAACTGAATTTGGGCTACAGGAAAATGGTTTTGTGAGTCAAAAAAAGTGGTATTACCTCCTATCTCAATTGTCTGAATGCTGTCATCACTGCCTCCAAATTATTTAACTCGTCTTTGATTCTATAGCAGGTTTTGTATCTTAAAAGACATTTTTAAAAGCAGGAGTAACTAATTGTCCAATTTATGGCCCTAAGGCTATGTAATGCCACGTGCAAGTGTGGCCTGGGGTGATGATTTGGAGTCAGAAAACCCGAGTTTGAAACGTGCTGGCCCTGCCTCTTAGCTGGCAAATGTGGGCTGTCTCAGGTCTTTCCGCACAGAGGCTTCCTTTCTAAAGGCTTATATTTTATTTTTAAATGATTATACGTGTGAAAAATGGTCAGGCCTTAAACGCCCCCCCTTCTTTCTTTCTTTCTCCTCTATCTCTCTGTTCCTGTCTCTACCTCAGTCCCCATCCAGCCAGCCAGCCAGCCATCTATCCAATCTATCTTTTACTGTTATTATATCCCTTTCAAAAGCAGTTTCTGGGTGACGAGGGCAAGTGGGTGAAGTGGCTGAGGCCTAACAACCAACGTCAGCACATTTGTGCCCTTACCCTGGTTCATTGCTGACCTTCCTGGGTTTTATGTGCAAGCCCTGGCCCTCCTTTTAAAGCTGGACATATCCTGGCAGAAGGAGACCGTGCTAAGGGGATCTCCGAGGCACTGGTTGCTTACTCTAGGCGAAAGGACTCATACATTTCAGCCTAGGAAGGCTCCTCCTAGATGGATCTCTGGTCATTCCTGGCATGTGTCCACTACAGCAGCCTCATCTCCCTCCAGTTCTGTTCCGGGCATTTGGCAGAATGAACTCATGCGCTCCAAGAGGTAGTGGTCAGTGCCTCTGCTAGAGCTGTGAAATCTGAGAGTTGGCAGCCTCCTGGAGAGTGGGTCTCAGAAAGTCTGCTTAAGCTGGGAGATTAAGCTCTGGTCATTCCCAGCTGTGGGCTATGCTTGTGTGCAGTGGGTGGCCTGCCTATCAGACTCATGCCTTTGTGTATTCCACACGAATTAAGCGCCCTCTGTGAGCCAGACACTCTGAGACACTGAATATGAGGAGGTGCCCAAGGCTACTCAACCATCCTCCTCAGTTGCTGGAGGTCTATGCTCTTCTGGAGGTGGCCCAGAAGTCCTGCAACCTCGCCAATGCTAACTGAGCACTTATTTGGTGGCATGAGTTGGCAGGGGACCCTCAGAGGCTGACCTGGAGTCGGCCAGAGGGTTGTATTTCCTGGCTGGCTGGTGCACCAGAGCCTACAGAGCTGTGTTCTGCTTCCTAATGAAAAGGACTGCAGTGAGGTGGGGAGGAAGAGAGTTTCCACCCTCTCTGTCAGGGTTAGGAAGTCTGACATAAGCCCCTACAAGGGCCTTACAGATCTGGTCTCTGTAGGCCTGAGTAGAGATTCTGATGGGCAGCAGAGGTCACGATGTAGGAGTTTGCAGAGAAGAGGGACAAATGTGGCCAGAGAGATGTTCTCAGGGCTAGATACCAAGGCATAATTATAGACCAAGGCATAATAGAGGCAAAGTCATGGGTGATGAGGACCAGAATGGGCAGAAATCGAGGGCGAAGGGTCCAAGGCAAGGCGGGAAGGGTTAGATCTTTTCTACTTATATTTCTTGTATCTGTCACAGAACTTAATGCAAACATCAGTTAATTTGAATTAAATTCCATAGACAATTATGTAAAAGCTACTGTCCATCATACTGTGTATTAAATTCAGCTGAGGATGACACACCACTAGCACCCATGCCGTGAAGGACGGGGACAGGGATCTTTGTGCACTGTGTCCTGCCATGCATGGGGCCAAGCGCCTGGCCTTTTTTATTCCACTGAAACCTTTAGAGAACCCCACAAAGTACAGCTCACCCCATGTAGGTGAGGAAACTGGGCCTCAGAGAAGTTACTTGCCCAAGTATGATGCGATGAGGATGAGGCTATGATGTGTGGATGTTCAGGATGGTCTTATTTTTAAAGCCCAAAACTACTCTTCAAAATCATTCCTGAGAGCCCCTTGGGCCAGAGGTCCAGCCTGGGCCAGCTCGGTGCTCCTGGCATTGGGCCTGACCATGGAAAGCAATCAATATGTTTTTGAAGAATGAGTGAGTGATGAATGAATGACAGAGCTGCATCTTTACTTATGAGTATGTTGTTTGATGAAGTTCACACACGTGGGATGGATGGACACAGTTTTTGTGGTCTTATCAATAAAAGGCAGGGATCACATTTTCTATTTCTCTGATGTTCTTTATTCAGTAAAGGTACTGCACTAGTACCCTCTGATAAAAGTGCTCCTGCTATCTGAACTCTATCAGGAATAGCTGAAGTCTCCAAAAGATAACACCACACCGGTTCAAACCCATGGAGGTTTTGAGCATTTGTTCAACTACTAGAGGAATACTTAAGACTTTTTCTTCCATTAAATGAGCCATCTTTACTGCCTCACAGAATTGAAAGATTACAGAGTCATTTCTAACCGTCTCAGGGACTCACTGCTGCTTCCTTCTTGGAAGCAATTTAAAATCTATTTAAACACACATTTTATGCAAACAGAAATTTATTTGCTATATATAGAAATATGCCACCAGAGGACTAATTTGGCAGCTTTGTTGATTACCCATTGTAATGAGCCTTATTACATAATTAAAAGAATTTTTTTCCTAACTGCAATTCACTACGAATTAACATTTTACATATTCTGCAGTGGACACTTTGGGTTGAATCAGAGACATAATTATGTCATTTCTATGCAAAGAGCAGCCTATGAATTATTAATTAATATTAAATCTGTTGATTAAAGGCTAATTCCTAAGTAAACATATTACAGATCACTACCTATTGCTCTCTAGAAACTTTCCTTTGCTATTTCTGTGGTCCCTTGTCTCTTGCTAAATATCAGAGACCAAAGAAAGACAGAAGCTGGCCACGCAGATTCCAAGGAATAACAGTAACTCATTTTGAGCTCTGAATTTTTAACTACTCTTAAGCTTTTGGATTTCCAATTGCTTTAAAAGTTGAGAAGCACATACTGGGTATAAGCAGGCTGTAGAAAGCAAGTCACTCACTTCCTTTACATTTTTGTAAACCCCCAAATGGAGAATTATTCTCTTCTGACACACATGCCTGAGGCCACACCAGCCTGGGGTCTCTGTAGTGTCTGGGCAGCCCCTCCCAGGGGAGTCCCTGAGCCCCCAGCCAGCCCTCACTTGGGGAGCGGTGAGCTCATAGTGCTCCCGATGGGAAGTTGTCTTCACACCTGGGTCCTGGCTGTCATGCTCCCACCTGGCACCGGTCACACGCAGGCAGCTCACCTCACAGCAGGGACGGCACCGCCGTGGGCCTTCTTCTCAGTAACCAGCCGGTAAAACTGACAAGGTGCTCCTTCCTTAACTGCACTTTATTTTAGGCCACAAAACCGTTCCACTTCCTGCTCTTGGTTTCCATCACACCTCCACCAGGCTGTCTGCCCTGAAATTAGCATCCTTGTTTTAGGACACTTGCTAATATTTATGAATTATTTCTAATTTTTGCTCTCTGATTTATTTTAACTAGCAAGCTTCTAAGTTATTTCTATGGGAGAATTCTTTTCTAAATCACCAACGTGAATGTTATGAATTCCTGCCTGCCTGTTTTACGCCTTTACCATGGTTTAGCTTCGATGTGTGTGTGCCTTGGCCTGGTAGCGTGATCTCTAACCTTGAGTTCCCTGTCCCACCTGCACATTCTGTGTGTGTGTATGTACATGTGTGTACACTTTTCTTGGTGGAAAAAGTTACTTTCCACTGCTTGGGGGTCCACTCTAAGAATTATTGGGTAATACTGTGTTACTTTCTCCATCACTGTTTAACAAATTTACATGCACTCATTGTTGGCAACATTATTAGCACAATAATGTGTTTTGTATTTGTATGTATTTAGTAGGGTTGCCCATATTTATCATCTCATTTGATCCTCATTATTCCCATATAAGAATAAAGAGTATTGTTATTCTGATTTCATCCATAAATATGTCACCAAAAGGCTAGCTGGCTTGGCCATTGTCCTACAGCTAATTACCCTTGGAGGCAGGAACAGACCCTTGTCTTTGACTTGTACGTCACCACTTTCCTCAATACATGCAATCCCATACACCCTCACCCCAACCCTTCCCTACGTGTGTCCATCTGCTGAAAGAGGAACATTCAGGGAAGCTCAGTGTTCGACTTATGTTCTTGACCTCCTAATTCTTATCCTACTGGGTTGATCTGTTCTTTGGGATAAAGATGTCTCATGGCTGGTTAAAATATAAACATCCCTAGAATAAACACCGTATTATATCTTCAAGTCACTAACCCTACAATGATTGACTTTAATGCTTCTTTTCCCAAGGACACTTTTTTCCTAAAAGTAAAGAGAGCATCATTGACCTGAGTCACATAAATTGGGGGAGCCTGGATGCCTCTTCACTGTGGACATAGAGCTTCTAACTTCATCAGGGGTGTGGAGTTCTAACCTAACGTAGGCTGGGTACGGAGCTGAATGACTTGATCTTGCAGAAACATTGCTGGCAAGAAAGCCTCCACTTGGGACCCAGTGACAGATGGAGGAAGCCAGGTATTTTTGGGTACGGGCTCTGGGCATATGTGATGGCCCCTCTTCATCTCCCCTCTTAAGTTCCAGACAAAATGTTTCACTAGCTCCTGACTTGAAGGGCCAAGGCTTTGTCCTTGAATTGGAATTTTAGCTTTGGTCTGAGAACACCAGACCACCTGGCCTTGTGCCCAGGAAATGATGCTGTTCCTTAGTCAGCTCTGCCTGCATTTGCTGATCAAGTTGCTACAGTAATAAAACTCTTTATTTAAGAGCAGTTCTCAGCTCTATGATCTGCTGTCCTACTAGCTGCCATGTTGTAGACACTTAGCTGATAATTACACCTGGACGTCCAGGTTGGACATGCCCCTTCTCCATGGATTGCAGTGTTACTTGTCCTCGTTCTTTCCTGCTTCCTAGCCATGAAGTGCTCAAGGTGGGGGCCTCAAGTGGCCTAGTCCAAATATTTGTGTAAAATGTCAACAATTTCAACAATCTTGTAGTGGGCATATCAGATTTGAGCATATACCCTGCTTTTATAACTTTCCATTTGACTTAGAGAAAAAGTGGGTATATTTCTTCTTTGTGCTCTTCCATAGCATTAAAATTCTATACGCATAGTTCCTAAAACTTAATAAGTATTCAATAATTGTTTATCTAATGAATGAATATGCCCAAAGTCTACAAATTTCAGCTCCTCAGTTCCCTAAAGACCCACCCTCCTGCCACTAATTTCTTCTCTGCCTTAGCACACTCAAAAACATTCCTTCACTAGTCTCAGAGATCTTCCTATGCCCACTCAATCCCTGGAAGATGGTCCAGGATGGAGTTTCTTCAGCTTTCTGACATGTAGCATGGCCTGAGCTGTACTTGGGCAGTGGGATGGAGTTTAGGCATTAGCCAGAAGCCCTGCTACCAGAACTCTAGCCCATCCTGGGGCCTAGGGGAGGGGAGTAAGGATGGTTATTGTAGGGACTCAGAAGACTCTACTTTGGCCCAACCTTGTGTTGTCTCTGGGAGATGAAACAGATAGGGAAAAAACCAGGAACTGTAGCAATAAGACTCCTAGAGATTTACAGGTAAGACTGGAAGAAAAGTTCAGCCTCTTCCAGAACAGAGCTTACTATTCCTCAGACTTAGCAATAGAACCAAACCCAGTGAGGATGATCCATGGTGCTTTTTAATCCACTCTCTTAGCTCCCGCCCCATCAGTCTCCAGCACTGACCACACATTACTTCTTCTAATATGTCTTCCTCCTTGTCTGTGATTCAACCTGCATCCCCATTCATGAGGAACCCGAGTGCAGCCGAGTCCATCTTCCTTTCCTGCTGGGTTATTGGTCCCACCCTGAGGCATGTCTGCAGCTTTGATTCTCATCAGGCATCGTCCTGACCACTCACACCGCTGCAGCTAATCAGAGCCCTGGTGAGTCAGTTGAGTAAGGAATTGTTTAGGGAAGGCTGAGCTGCTGTAAGAAGAACCAGTAAGATTTCAGTGGTCCCAGATACAGAAGTTTATTTCTCTTTTGTATCCTCATCCAGGGATGTGTTCTAAGTCAGTGGCTGACTCTCCTCATTATTTAGGGGCCCAGGATGGTGGTGACATTGCCATCTTCAATGCTTGACTCCCAAAGCCACTTGCTCTTTGCCCTTTCCCACCCCAGGGAAAACAGAAGAGAAAGCATGGAAGAGTAACACCCTGGTCTTAAGCTCCTACAGCTTGGAAGTGACCCACATCACTTTCACTCACATTCCATTTTCCATGAGTTAGCTAGCCATGCCCAGCTAACTGTAAGGGAGGCTGGGAAATGTAGTCCTATTACATGTCCAGTTACATACAAAAAGAGGAACTGGGTTTGGTGAACACAGCCATGTAGGAGAACACGCATACATGTGAAACTGTAGATCACATGACTGAGACACGAACCCGGGGAAGAATAACATCAATTCTGAGTAGCAGCAAGCTGTGAAGGAGATCCATTTCCAAAGGCTTTATGAATATATTTTGCTTTGATTATGATGGTGAGAGACAAGAGTTAGCAGAGGAGAGCTGAGTTGTGGGCATATACACCTGCTCAATGTATCTATCCATTCATTCAATTATTTTGGAATATTAATAATAGGAACAAGCAATCAGTTACTGGAGCCAGAATGCAAATGAACTTGGCCGGAGGACAGGACCTGCGTGAGGAGTAGAGCCTGCACAAGAAGCTGATAAAGCTGATGGCATAAACAGAACAGATCTAAGGCTCAAGTCCCACTATGGAAATCAGAGTTTTTATGATGGAGAAGAGGCAAGTTCTGTCTGATTGAGTTCGTAGCTGTGTATAGAAAAATGACAGAGATCAGAGGAATAAGGATAACATGGCATTATCAAAAAAACTAGAGATACAGCAATGAGTCCTAGATTAAGAGTAAAACTAAAGAAATAAGAAAATATTAATAGCAAAGAAAAGAGTAGGGTGTGGTGGGCTGATCTGATGTTGGAGGTGAAGAAGAATGAATTTCTGGGCCTGGAGAACCTAGCACCACTGATGGAAGGAGAAACCAGGAAAGGGGAGAGTGGTGAAGTAGCTCTTGGCTTATTATGTTTTTGTATCCAAGTGGAGATATCCCATGGATAACTGGAGATATACAACTCAAGGGAGAATGAGAAAGTAGGGCTGGAAGTGAGAGGCGGGAGAGATGTGCGTGAGAATCATGCTTGGATGTGTACAGTGTCTTCAGGATGGGCGTAGAGACAGAGAGGAAGACTGTCTCAGGATTGAGCCGGACGTGCGCATCAGTGAGATGTTTGTGTCTGCTGAGATATTACCGAGTGACGTTGCCAAAGGCATCCTGACCCCAGCAAACCAGCCGGAAGCATAAGAAGCAGTTACACATTCAACTCTTATTGCCTCTTTTACATGTGGACACAAATGTTTTCTTAATTGAGTGTCCTCACTTTTCTAAATTCTGTGAGAAAGGTTCAAGGGAGATAAGGCGCAGGGAGGTGAAGTCATTTGCTTTTAGTCGCACGAGTTAATGGCTGTAGCAGTAATATAACTTGAGACCATGTCCATTAAGACAGTGTTCCCCAAGTCTGAGAATCAATAATCTATGGTTTCATTAAAGCAAAAGCATGATGCTTCGAGACAAAAGCATGTCACTGTATTTCCTGGCACCACAAAAGTTATTTTAATATCGAAGTGTTGTCCCGATTGTTTAGAGAGTCATGCTTTGTATGTATTACCCAGCGTTTGGATCCTGAAAGCTAGCCCCAAGAAATTTTCTGTGCAGTTGGATTTGACTGTTTTTGTCTCTGGTCAGGCTTCCATTCGTTTCATCTCTGAAATCTAATAACATTATAAAAGATTCTAAACTGCTCAGCACTTAATCAGCTTAGTCCAAAAGAATGAAATCAAAGCCCTAGGTGCGCACACTTCATTGCTCAGAAGAAATCTCACCCTGGGCAACAATCTCATTATTTGGTTATTTATTATTTGGGAGTTCAGAAGGTTGGGAGGGGATTGTGTAAATTTCAAAAGATATGTTAAGAACCTAACAGGATGGAGGCAGCTTTGTGGCTTTACTTGTGAAACACAGTATAAAGACTAAGGGTTTTAGATATTACATTAAAAATTATATATGTGTATATATATATATATATGTATATGTATATGTATATGTATATGTATATATATAGGAGTGGGCCTAAAGGCTACTGGGCACAGCGTGGATGTACTTTTGTTCCACCTGCATCCTGACAGACCTCAGAGAGCCCCAAGTTGATAAATGCAGGCTTGTTATGCTCCCTTCCTAGAAGAGAATGGGAAGAACAGCTCTGGGGGCGGTTCAGAAGGCGAACTTCACTGGGAGCAGTCCTGAGAAGCCTTTGGGGGCTGCCCGCTTCATGCCTAACTCCAAGCGTGGACTAGGACATGTCTGCTTGGGCTGGAGGGGGGTGAGCGCAATGTGGGGAGGATCCCAGAGTCTTGGGGGCACTTCTCTCTGGGCCTGGCCTCCCTTCGCTCACTGTGGGGTGGGAGAAAGAGCTTTTTCATATCAGTCCTCTGATTGCTTTTTGACCAAAATTCAGTTTCTCAACTGAATTTCTACAACTAGGGGATCTATTCATAATCAGATAAGCCTCTTCATGAATTATAAATTCAGAAATTCATGAATTCATTGGACATTCATTGGTACCTTGCTCTGCGCCAGGCGCTGGACATGTAGAGATGAGACACAGTCTTCCTCAGCTCTCGGGAACCTCCCAGCATGGCCAGCTCCCAGGACAGACAGAGGTGCTCACCCTGCAATACGCGCTATGATGAAGGTGAGCCTCAGCCCCCAGGCCAAGTGTGCAGCCCACCCAGTCCCGACTGCTGGGGAATACTGGTGACCTGCATGTTCTTGGTTCCTAGAAGGATTGTTTTGAAATTGTTTCCCCACTCACAGCATTTCTTTCGTGCTTCAGAATCCTACTATAAGGTTTTGACCCAGGAGCTATTTTAAACTTTTAATGGTGACTAAGCACTGCAAAGTAACAACTGCTATTATGGGGACATGTATAGAAGTGCTTTGTCTTTTCTGAAGGGAGAACTGTTTAGCATTGCAGAAAGAGGTGGTAGTGGTGCTGAGTACTATTCCTTGTGCCTCTGGGAAACATAGAAAGTTTTGATTACATCTGCATGCATTCCTGGCAATACACAGCTTCCGCACTTCAGCTCTGCACTCCCAGTGCCCTCCTGGCTCCCAGTGCATTAACAATGGCTGTGCAGTTCATGACTCAGTGACCTTCAAGGCTGCTGCCCATCTGAGAGGCACCCTCTGGAGCTGTGTGTGCACAGCTTGCACAACTGGATGTGACAGCCCTTAATTCAGGCAGTTTCAAATCACAGAGGAGGGGTGTCTGTTTCCTCCCCTAACATGGGTCAGGAGTGACTATAAACATTGCAGAAATGAGTATACATTGTAGTCTCCTTCCAATAACATAGAACTTGTTACTATATTTTCTCTTATTATCTGTGATTTATATATGAGGAGTCAGGTCACTTGGATCTGCATCCATGTTCTGTCTCTGGGATTTTAGGCAAATTACTGCATGTTTCTGAGCTTCATTTATATGATGGGATAATAATGGCCAATATTTTCTGAGCTCTCCCCCTATGTCCCACATTTTAAATGCTTTGTATGCATAATCTAATTTAATGTATTCAATAAACCACCTCAGTAAGATGTTGTTGTAAGTTTTCCTACAGAAGAAGTAACCAAGGCTTATAGCTTGGGGTCAAGGTCTACCTAAGGCCACCCAGCAATTGAGTGCAGGGGCCAAGACCTGAACTTAGATCTGTCTGCTCAGATTTCCATGCATGAGTGTTATTACAGTCCCCATGTAAAATGGATTTCTCATGTAACTTAGCAAATTGCCATTCTGGTTCATCGTTATTTTAAGGCAGACATTGTTGATGCTCAGCTTTGCGTGGAGGGGTCTGGTCCAGTGAAGAGGCAGCAGCACTTCCTCTTGCACTACCTTTGACTTAAGCGCACTCAGCAGGATTCAGTAGCTCTAATAGAAATTTCGTTTTTACATTGCACTTTGTGTTCACACTAATAAATATTTAGTATTTGATGTTTTTTCTCTACTGCATGGCACAGTCAGCCATGAATATCATGAACTTCAAATGCTATAACTTTGTCAGAGCTATTAATATGTTCTAGCAACAGCAATTACTGAGTCTTCTGGCTACCTGCTTTGATTGCGTTCATCCAAATGGACAGAGCACCAGTTGTTGCAACTTTGGGTTTTCTAAATGAGAGACTAAAATAATCAAATCAGTTGTCTGGGCTGCTTTCCCATGAAGAACAGGTGTTGTAAATTAATTGAGTCCCTAATGTTGTCCCTGGAATGAAAGAGGAGAAGATGAGTGGGCTTGGGTCCCCATACAGATGCTCCAAGGGCATCTGTACAGGAAGCTGAGTGCCCCGAGGCTGAACTTGATCTTCAGGGGTCCCCTTCCCCAGGCTAAGTCCAGCATGCTGTTGACTGAGTCATATTAGGTTTTGTTTCCTCATATTCATCTCTTTTGACTTAATTTTTGAGTAATTTTTTTATTATAAAAGTCATACATATTTGTCATGCAAACTTTTGAAAATTAAAAGCACAAAGAGAAACATTAAGAGATTTATAATGCTAATCCCTAAAGAAAACAAATATTTTGGTGTATTTTTGTGTGTATGTGGATGCAATATAGAGTTATGAAATAATATATACAGTTATGAAATGTAATAGAATACGCAGTTGTATAACATTATATATAGTATAGACAATATGTAACGTATAGTAATAGTATATACAGTTATAAAATTCTGTTAACTTCTCTTTCCTCCCCAAACATGGGTCAGGATTGATTTATAAATATTGCTTTCCTATTGCTGCCATAACAAATGACCCTAAACTTACTGTCTTACAACTTGCACACATTTGTTATCCCACAGTTCTATAAATCGGAAGGCGTAAGTATCACAAGGGGTCAGCAGGGCACTCTTTCGGAGACTGTAAAGGGGACTCCATTTTCCCGCTCATCCAGGTCCTTGGTCGAATTCAGTTCTCATGGTGTAGAACAGGGCTCTCATTTCCTGCTGGCTATTCCCTGAGGGTCATTCCCTGCTTCCAGGGCTGCCCATAGTTCTTGGCTCATGGCTGCTTTTCCCAAGTCAGTGATGACTGACAAAGTTCTTCACATGGTTCATCTCTCTGACTGTGGCTGGGGATGTTTCTCCATTTTAAGGACTCATGTGATTAGATTGGGCCCAGGTGGATAATTGAGGACATGCTTCCCATTTCAGGGTCTGTAACCTGCAAAGCCCCCTTTGCCATTTAAGGTAACATAGTCATGGATCCTGGAATTGGTATGTGTATGTCTTTGGGGCCTATTCTTCTGGAGGCCAAAATAACCCCAGGCACATGATTTATTGATGTGTTCTCAAACTTTAGTGTGCATAAGCTTCATCTGTGGAGCTGTAGGTTTGAGGGGGGGCCCAGGAATCATTTTTGCAAGCTCCCCCTGGGACTCTGGAACAGGTGGTCCATGAGTCACACTTAACCAAAACTTGGTCATGGCATCGACCGTCCTTGTAGCAGACATCCTTGTAGAATGCATACCTTGATGTATCCTTTTCTCTTGAATAAGTATGTCTTTCATAATCCTCTTGGTAATGATATATTTGTATCATCCACGATGATTTCCTTATCACACCATCCTTTAAATGCAAAAACTTTCACTATTACAAGCAATTCCACACTTGGGTGTGGAGTGCTTTGTTTTCGTAACAGAGGTGCTTGTTTTTGTTCATTTGCTGGAGTGTCGAGGAGTCCCTGGGCTTCCAAACTGAAAAGAGACCGGCAGCATTGTTGACCATCCACCTGCAGCAGTGACTCGCCTCGCTCTGCTCTGGCAGCATCTGGCCCTTGCGTTGCTCTCACTGGAACAGCACTGATGGCTGAGGATGGCAGAGAACGCATACTGCCAAGTTCGTAACTCACCCAAACCCCCTGGGTTAAGTGTTTCCATGTGAACTGGAAACTTCTGATGTTCAAGTTAATTTACCCTTAAAATAAAGATGTTCTGTTTCTAAGAAAAAGGGCTTAGAAAAGTCCTTACAAATGGCTTCCAAAGGTATCAAAGAGGTAGTGGCATATACCATTTAATGACTTCAGCAGAAGGAAATCGTAGCATACATATCTTCCTTAAGTTACTTCGTTTTAAAACTGGAAAAGTATTTGGCAAAAAAGGGGGGGTTTGCATTATCTTATATGTGGGGTTTGGAAAATAATTGTAAGTCACTCAAGGAACATAATCTGACCATTCAAATGTACTCAGGAGCCTCAAAGTCTTAGAGACACCGTTACTGGTCTTTCTTAAGAAATATTTTACACATCTTTTTAAAAGATCTTGGTATTTACATCTTAAAAACTTATTGTTTCTTTATTTTTCTTAATCCTAGGAAAGGCTTGGTTATGTTGAACTTGGAAATTTAAAGTACATGAGTGTTTTTTCTAAATCAAAGTCTTTGTAATGAAATTTCTTGTATACTTCTTTCATTCTGCTGCAGATTGAGATTTTGTTTTCTAAGACAGGAATTAATAGCATTAAATAAAACACAGGCCGGTTGATTTACATTTCATGAAGCAGTGAGTCTGTTTATCGAATCAGGACAGTGGCCGGCTACTGTGAAGTGAGTGACTGGCGGGTAACGGGCCCCAGAAGGCTCGGGAGTGACTGGAACAAGCCCAGAGGGAGGGACACCACAAGAGATGGCAGGTTATCTGCATGCTGAGGGGCCGTTCAAAAGAGGGTTCTAGAAACTAATAGTTGAGTGTACAAAGGAAGCTAATGTTTTCTTCTGTTCTTTGTCTGCTAGAAATAAATTATTCCAGGGCCACAGTTGCCCAAAGATGGGGAGACTCTAAGTGTGTACAATTGCGTGTGTGGGTTGTAGTGACACAAACAAGAGAAATCCTGATGGGGAAGAACTTTTTCTGGCAGATGAACTTCTAATATATTTTAAGCATTTTTATTTTATTTTAACTGAGATATCATTGACCTATAACATTGTGTAAGTTTAAGGTGTACAACATGGTGATGTGATTGTGTGTGTGGTGAGAACATTTAAGCTCTAGTCTCTTAGTAACTTTGAAGTTTATGATACTGTACTGTTGACTCTATCCTCTGTGCTGGGCAATGGGTCTCCAGAACTGCTTATCTTCTAGGTGCAAGTTTGTAGCATTTGACCAACGTCTCCTCAGTCCGCATCCCCCAGCCTCTGGTAGCCACCTTTCTCCTCTCTGTGGTGACAAGTTTTAGAGTTCACATACAGGTGAGATCACACAGTGTTTGTCTTACACATCTACTGAGCTTAATGCTCTCAGGGCTCATCCATGTTGTCACAAATGGAAGGTCTTCATTTTTTCTCATGGCTGAATAATATATAATATTGTTGTGTATATATGTAACTATATAAGTAGTTATATATATAGTTATATTCTCCCATATATATTTTCCTATCTTCTTTGTACATTGAGGTCATTTCCATGTGAACACTTTAAAAATAAATTTAAAACAAGTTCTAGAATTTAATAGTAAACACTTTAACCTTACTTCTGCCCTTCAGAGACTCTAATGGGAAGGCAGAGATTCTAGAAATTGAAGGAAGATAGGTAGAGAAGAGGAAATTCTATAAAAGTCCAAGTAAAATAGAACAACGACTCATTTACAGTGTAAATGTAAAACACAGTCACATTTAAAATGACTCCACGTTGGTGGAGAATATACGGAGCCACAGGCACCCATTGCTAGCGGGACAGTCCAAGAGCACCTGACCGACCGTGTGCTTGTCATTGGGCCGGCCCCGCTACCCTTAGGTATTCACCTGAGAGAAATGAAACGTGTCACAAGACTTGTTCATAAACATCATCAGCAGCTTTAGCCATAATGATAAAAAAATTGGTAACAACCCATGTTCATCAATACATACTTTTTAAAAAATGTGTTATATTCACACAATGGAATACTATTTAGCAAAAAGGAATGTACTACTGATACATGCAACCAAATGAATGAGTATCAAAAACATTATGTTGATCCAAAAGGGCCAGGACTAAGGCGACTCATGGTGTGTTTCCATCTACATGGAACCAGAAAGGATGCCTGATCTTCAGTCTCTGCGATAATGGTTGTCTGGGGCTGGAGGTGGAGGCAGGACTGACTGGGAAGGGCACACAGGAGCCCATTAAAGAAGTTGCTACATCTTGGCTCGGGTGGTGGCTAGGCAGTTATACAATAGACATTTATCAAGATTCACTAAACTGATGTCGTGTGTTTATTACATGTAAATTGTGCCTCTTTAAAATTAATTTTTTTAAATGTAGTTACAGGCATTAATAAAATGATGGCAGTGCAGTTCAGAACCACTTCACTATATTGCAAATAATTATGGCAAGAAGTAGAAATGCTTCAGAGTGGTTTAAGAAGTGTTAACACAGGCTAATTGCACTGTCATCGGTGAGCAAGTTGTCAGACACTTGGGATCCCAGTAAGGGAATTCCCTCCATTGTTTCAGGTGAGAGACACACACACACACACACACACACACACACACACACACACACACAGATGCTTAAGGGGGGAAACGAAAGTGGGAAACGCCTTGTCCTTACTTCTAGACTTTAGTTCAACAGTTTTGTTGAGCCAACACCTCCTGGTTCCGCATGGCGCAGGATGTTCTAGGATGGAAACTGGGGGATCGCCAGTCAAGGGCAAACAGTCCACCAAGGGACCTAGTGATCTTCACAAGGGCTCAGCACAGTTGGATTAGTTAACAATAGTGACAACAATAATAATTACAGTTCTTTGAGTATTACCCTGTGACACTGTGACTGATGTTTATCTCATTTAATCTTTGCAGTAGTTCTCAGCAGGGGTACTGTTAGCTCCCTCTTTTATGGAAGACACAACAGAGGCTCAGAGATGTTAAGGAACCCATCCAAGATTGCACAGCTGATGAGTAGTATTAAAAGTAGTGTTGAAGCCTGCTCATAACCCTTACATTGTAGCCCAGCGGTAGAATGAAGGGTATTTATTTGATTTAAACAGTTCAGAAAATATTACAGTTTATCCAACTTGATCAGAGCCCTCCCAAATTCCAAGCCAGCCAGAGAAGAAGCACAGGTTTCTTCCCAAAAAGATAGTAGTGTTACCTTTGCCTGCGTTCTCCTATCTTTGTGGACTACAGGCTGGGCACTGCGTAATTTCTTACACCAACATCCTTCTACCAGGGGAGCCTGCAGAGCTGAATAATGTTCTTGGATTTGTGTCTCTCATCGTGTCACTGATTAGTCCTAACTCTTCCTGGCAAGGCTTCTGCCAGGCTATTTCAGGAAACAAAAATTCATTACACACATCCTTATTGATTTTCCCTCTCCTTTGCTTATTACTAAAATGCTTTTCCCTCCCCCACCTCCTGAAGAAACAGCCTTGCAATTACTGGAAGCTTGCTCTCCCTGCAGCCTGTCCCCCGGGGACCAGAGGGCCTGGCTGGTGCTCTTGGGAGGTGGGGGTGGAGGGGCTGGAGCATACGTCCCTGTTCTGTCCGCCAGCAGCAAGCTGGTTAATGGCCTCATTCTAAAGTGGTTCCTGGGTGTGTGACTTAGTTGCATCTTGTTAGATAAACACCACAACCATTTCTAGTGATTTTCTGAGTTTACCGGTTTCCTCAAGCTTCTTTCTCAGTAATTTTGGGTGTAAGTGCTGCAATGAATATCCCAGGAAAACCACTCAGATTTAGTTGCTAGCTCAGAAATATTTGATGTACCTGCAGGGTCAAAAAAAGAAGAAACACTAATTTTTATTGAATGAATTCAAATGGTATTGAAAATATTCTTATTGCATTCCTGCTACGTGCTAGGTTCTGGGCACGTGTGAGCAGGACAGCGTGGCCTGTGCTCTCGTGGATTTTCTAGTCTGGTGAGAGACGGCAACAACAACAATAGTGATGATGCAGTCGAAACACAGAATAATAAAATTATTACAAGATGCAGCAGGTGCAGTTTCAGAACAATAGGTGGCTGAGATAGAAAAAATAAAGCTGTCGTTTTAGCTACCATCACAAGCAATGTCTGCCACAACACCCACGAAGCAGGTATTCTCCCTGATCTGGGACACAGTGAGTAGTCTGCTCCAGGTGGCACACTGGGAGTGGGGTGCAAGGCCGGCTGTCCGACTCCGGGGCTGGCATTCTTTCCGGGCTGCGTTCTAAGTGCAGGAGACCCTGCCTCCACCCCCACCCCCAGCCAGTGCCACTGGGGATGTGGTTGAGTTTCCAGGGTCCTGTCAGCTCTTGGTGCAGTTCTGCTCTCCTGCCTGCAAACTCCCTGTCTGCCAGGAGAAAGGAGAAGCTCAAGTTCTCTCAACAAATCAGTGGTGGCCTGGATATTATTCACTCCCTGGGGAAGGCCTTGTACTTCAGGATAGGCCAGGTTTTGGCTTCCAGGGAGCTCTACGTGGGGGTGCCTGGTGGCTGGAGATGACCTCTCTGACCTGGGGCTGCCCTTCTAGACTAAGAGCCATGTGTTCAGCCTGTTCCTCCCTCTGCCAAGCTGCCTCATATTTATTTATACTTATTTACAGTTCTGCTTGGTCTTCTCCATCCCTGTCTTCATGTGGCAATGCAATTAGGGTTAGGGTTGCAGACACACGCAGGGGCCAGGGGGCTGTAGGGAGGGGATCCATTCAGTCTTAGGCCTCCTAGCAAGCATCCTGGAGAGGAGGAGGAAGAGTCAGGAGATGCTGAGAAGTGTGCCCAGGGCCAGGACGTGCACGAGCTCCTGGGGGATGCTGGGACATCTCAGGCCAGGGCCGGGCAGGGGGAGTGCGGGTGGAGGGTCTGCAGTATGTGCCAGGATGTGGGCTTGGGGAGCATGCTCGAGTCTGCCGAGAGACGGTGATCTGCACTGCCTGCGTGACAGCAACAGCTGCCTCACTCCATCGCCCCTCCTTTTGTAGGGTGCGCATGCATGCCACACGGAAGCACTTCACAGGTTACAGCCAGATGTACAAAACAGAACCCAAACCCTCAGTCTCCACGGCAAAAAGCCCATGGTGGACAACTGCACTGAGGGCTTGGTCATGGCAGTGGTTTTCAGGATTTTCAGGATTTAATTGCAGTCTATTCAGGGTAGCTATCCCCCTCTTTCCCCTCAGGGGGACCTTAGACCCTGGATTACAGTGCGTCAGGGCCTGGAGGTGTAGGGGAGGAGTGAGGGCATGGTCTGGGTCTTGGCTGATGTCTACCAGGTGCAAATGTTCTTGTCTGGTTTCTGGTGACCGTCTTATGCCCCATCAGCATCTCCGAGATGCTCACGTCACTCATTTGGTCTCGGCCAACAGGTTCTCACAGGTCACTGGACTATTATGATTCTCACGTGTACTACATACACACACACATCACATGCACACATAACGATCCCTTGACCATAACAATAAAATGATGATGTTGGAGCCATGGAAGAGGAAGAGAGATGCATAGCTCCATCACCTGTCTGCTCCCTGGTTTCGGAACCCTCTTCCCTCATTCTCCACCTGGCCAACTCCTGCCCGTCCCTCAGCCTTCAGCTGGAATGCTATGGCACCGCCGGTCTGAGTTAGATGCTTCCTCCTCTGAGCACTGTGTACTTTACTTTAAGAATGTTCATCCAAGTTCGTAAACATATGTACATGTGTGATTCTATGCTTAAGATTTATCTCTTCCTACACCTGCACCCCACTCTATCATAAACCCAGAAAGGCAAGGGTACATAATGTTTGGTATAGGCATACACAGAAAAATTTAAGAAAGGTACAACTTGAGGCCCTGGGTCCCCCCAAGGCTGTGTGGCTAATTAGTCAAACAGCAGCGCTGTCACCTCGGCCTCGGGTGGCCCATAACAGGGCGCTTTCCGGCGCGCCATGGTGAGCGGGGTTGCCTTGACAAGGTGTTAAAAATCTGACTAACGCCTTTCAGGTTCTAAAGCCCTGTTTTTAATTAAGAAACGACAGAGTGTAAGATTGCGGTGCCCATGGAAAAGGGGCTTCACCCTGGACTGCTCGGAAATATGCTCCTGCCTCACAGCACGCCCAAGAAGCCCTGAAGAAATCCTCGAAGTGGGTCACGCTGCGCTCATGTCAGGGAGCCGAAAGAAACAGGAGAGAAAGGGAAGTCTGTGTCCTCTGCCCTTGTCCTGCCTGCACCCCCAGACAAGGGTTCTCAGGGTCCCCCTGGAGGACCGAAGTCAGAGGTGACTGGGCAGAGCTGATTTCGGGGGAGAGGTCTGCCCGAACCTCTGATTATTGCGGTTACTGCCTTCAGTCCCGCTTGACCCGATGGAACATCGAGAGGCTGTGGTGAAGGGGGAGAAAGTGCCGCTGGTAAAAAGATGATCTCAGGTCCCTTATCTGTTCACCATCCTGGTGATCGGTGGGTTCTTGCCCTGGGGTCTGGTGGAGATGTACATGAATATCGAGGTGAGTTGGGAAGGTCTGCAAGTAACTTGCTTCCCTAGCTAAGTGAGGCCTCTTCCCTCTCCCAAGCTTGATCCTGTTTGTGTGTGGATTTGTCACCAGCTTCCTGATAAGGCCAACTGGAGCAGAGTTGTTGCTGTGAGGGTGGTTTGCTTGATGCTAAGTTGGGTCGTGGAGCTTTGACCTAATTCAGTCCAATGTAGGCTGTGGAGCCTGAGCATCCAGGTGCTACATTTAGGCCTGGAAGGAAGCGATTAGATAGCAAGACCAGGAAGAACATTAGCTGCTAGGCCCTTTGAATTTCATCAAACCATGCAGTTGACCGTCAACCCCATGTTCATTTCCTTCATCCTGGTGATGTCACTGCCTAGTATCCAAAATGCTCACAATAATGTTGAGAATGGGAAGGGCTGGTGTTTAATTATTATCACATTCACTAAATAGCTATAGGTGTCTCTCAAGCTGTAACTGCTGATATTACAGTTAACTCTAGATTATTAAATATAGCTAACTCCTAATTACCTAAAGTATTGGTAAAGGTTAGGTTATGTTGTAACAGAAGCCTGCATATAGTAGGTTAAGTACACAGTGGCTTAAATTCTGTCACTTTAAACATTCTGGAAGAAAGCAGTCCAGGGTTCACAGAGCAGTTCTATGAAGTCATTAAAGAGCCAGACACCTTTCTCTTCACCACATAATTTTCATCACCAAGTTCTTCTAGAAAAAGGCTGCTGAAGCTTCAGCCATTACATTGATATCTCAGGAAGGAGGAAGGAGAAAAGTAGAAGGACAAAGGGCTCTTTTCCCAGCAGTGTCAGATATCATTAAACCTCTCTAAACAGTCTTCTTGGAAGTCTCATACAATGTGGACCAGAACTTAGTCACATGGCTACAGCAAACTGCAAAGTAGGCTGGGAAATGCCTTTCAGCTCTGTGCTTGCTGGACCAAATAAAATCAAGGTTCTGTTACAAGGGAAAAAAGGAGAGCGGTTATTAGGAGGCAAGTAAAAGTTTCTGCCACATTCTGTTTGGATTTCTTGGGACTCTTTCTCTTCTTCCTGTTATTGGGATTTTTTAAGGAGGAAAGGACTTAGAAAGAACTGAACGTCAACTAATCTATTTTATTACTTGCTGTCAGATCTGATTTTTTTAAAAAACTGCTGGAAAAGAGATCAGAATCCCTGTCTCTATCTGCGTTGGAGTGTAGATGTTTCCATATGTTTCTGTTACGTGTGTGCTTTCCCACCCACAGGTGTGGAGGGGGTAGAGGTGAGGTTTGGTTGTGGACATCTAGGGGAGAGGCTTAATGGCCAGGAGACAGAGAAGCCTAGAGCTGGAGGGAGAGTTAAGGGCTGAGTACCCGGATCCAGTCAGATGCGGGTGGGAGCCCTAGGAGGCAACCTCGGCAAATATTCCTCCTGATTGTTTACCTCCTGCTTTTACTGGGCATTCATCCCCATTGGAGAGTTTCTATGACAACCACGGGGGAAGTGTCTATAACATGTTTGAACTCCCCAGAAGTCAGGCATTCAGCCAGAATGAAGAGTTGGTATGAACTTCTAACCAGACTTCAGGAGATTCTCAGAGAGAACATGTTATTTTCTGGGAAATACCCATTTCTTCCATGAGTAATTCCATCTCTTGTCCCCAAGCGTCACACATCAGCAGATTTCCTTGATGTTCAGGGTCCTAAAAAAGGAAGACAGTCTTCACTTGCAAGTGAGAGGAGCTAATAAGAACAAGTTTTATATTGGTAAACACCAAGGTTTCAGCATGCACACAGTGATAAATTATGAAAGCTTTTCTCAGCAGTCCTGCCCTGCAAACCTTCCCTCCGTTTTATTCAGTCTGCCATGATCTTGCAGGAAGGGAGGCCATCCTTCTTCCCGCCCCCACTCCTGCGCGCCCATCTCTCTCCCTGCACCGGAGCACCACTTTGTCATTTCTCTGCTTCCACAGCTGTTTTTCTTACTGGACTGTCTACTCTTGGAAAGGCAAAACTGATCGTATTTAAATTCGATATCCTCCGCATCCAGGACAGTGCCTAGCACTTACCAGGACCTCATTGGATATCTGTGGAATGGATGGATGAATAAATTAAAAAGCCCTCCAAATCAAAGCGTTGTTGTAGAAACTGCAAACACTTCTGTTGACAGGCAGAGATTGCCTGGCGAGTTTTCATACATGGCCTGTGTTGACAGGACGTAATGCTTTGTTGTTGTGACTTCTGGCACATTCACGTTGTGCAGAATGCCTGGCGTGGGTCATGAACCTTGGCCACCAAAAAGAGAATGAGAGAGAGCAAGTGAGAGAGAAAGAAGAGGAGGAGGTGGGGTGGGGGGGGGGGAAGCTTGTGGTTTCCTAAATTCTATGCTTGTGGTGACATGGGGGTATTCTTCATCTGCTTACCTCTGTGAACCTGTAACCTTGTATGTTACAGGTTCACAGTGTTACCGGAGAGGAAAAACCTAAAGGGGTGACACGAACATTGAAGTGGTTTGGGGGGGAAACTAAGTAAAATGTACGTTTCTTCTGGAGGAAAATGAGAATCCATTTGTCAATGGTTGCGCACTGTGATCTTTAAGGAGGTAAGGGGCAGCAAGTTGCTGAACTTGACTCTGGCTCCATAACCCTTGGCCAACCTACATCCCGTCTCCTGTGTTCATTTCTAGTGAAACTCCTCTTCTCCTTCGATTTTTGTTAAACGATCCTCTCCTAGCCAGCCAGCCTTGTCAGCACTGAGCCTTGTTTTCTCAGACATAATCTTGGCTATCTGGGCTCTGTCTCAGCCATCCTCAGGCCATCTCTCCAGGGTTCTTTCACCAGGGACCTTCCCTTTGGGGCAGTTTTGCTTTAGGCCTTTGTTACAGTTCTTGCCTCAGATGTCAACGTCCTTCCCTTTACCACAGGTCTTACTCCCAGTGAGAGCTGTGCCTTGTGAGGACCGGGGATGGAGGGTGTCAGAAAGGCTGTCACCGCCTTCACTGTCAGGTCACCTCAAGTGGGAACCTCAGCCATGGTTTGACATTAGAATCACGAACCGGGGAGTTTTTGAAATTCTTGAAGATGAGGTTCTACCCCAGAACAATTAAATCAGAATCTCTGGGGGCAGGACCCAGATTTTAGTATTTTTTAAATCTCCTCAGGGATTCTCATGGGCAGTTGAGGCTGAGAACGATGCTAGTCCACCTCAAGAAGAGTTCTCAGACGTGGCTCCAGGTATCTATGGATCCTCTGAAACTGTGTACAAAATTCTGTGCATTTTTCTGGGACAGGGTATAGCTTTCACATTTTCAAAGGCACTCAGTGTCTATAAACCCAGTAGCTAAAAATTATAATCCAAAATTCCAGATAAGGATGGTCTTTTTGGGGAGGGGCTGACTTGGAGAAAGGCCTTGGGGAAAATGTTCAAATGGATTCTCACACGTATTTGATTGATTATTTATTTATTTATTTTAATCCTCACCCAAGGATATGTTGATTGATTTTAGAGAGAGAGAGGAATTGTGGGGGTGGTGATGGTGTGGAGAGAAAGATTGGGGGGTGGGGAGAGAGAGAGAGATGAGGGAGAGAGAGAGAGGGAGAGAGAGAGACAGACAGACAGACAGATAGACAGACAGACATAGAGAGAGATTGATTGGTTGCATCTTGTATGGGCCTGGACTGGGGATTAAACCAGCAACATAGGTACGTGCTCTGACCAGGGATTAAATCCACAGCCTTTTGGTACATGGGACGATGTTTCAATTAACTGAGCCACCCGACCAGGGTCTCACAAGTATCTTAAAGGCAAAATTTTAGGTACCAGATTCCTTGCACTACATACATTAAGGACACACATCAGCTCATATTTTCTCATCTCTAATGTAAAAGCAGTTGTGGGACATTTTTCTAGGCAAGGTGCGTAAGCCTGATTCTTGGCTGTATAACTTTAGATGTGAAAAAGACAAGCTGGTGGGAACAAAGGGATGAACATGGCCCAGCGGGAACACCTGTGAGGAGAAGCAGCTGTTGAGATGACTGGTTTCGTATGTGCGGGAACCAAGCTCTGAGATCTCTGCCAGCTCTGAGGCCCAGGTGGCCCGCTGAGCAGAGACCAAGGTGCTCACCTCGCCTAGGCTTCTGTTGTTGCAATGGTATATACATACAAGCGAATATATGTACTTTGTGCTTTGCCTTGATTCATGTTGACAGAGGTACTTGGTAAAGCAGGTGGGTAAAAATGCTTCTCCCAGCAGGAAAACTCTGCCTCTGCTGTTTTGTGCAGCTATCCTGTGATAATGAGCTTCACCCTGTGCCACTGCTAACACTGCTGTCCCCCATAGAAGCAGCCACATTAGAGAGGTTAACACATTCACGATGAGCTCCGAAGGGGTGGGTGGTATCCAGTGTATATGTGTGTGTGTTTATATTCAGAGTCTGGCAGATACTTATTAAAAGGTGATGGCACCCACTAATTAACCTAATTAATTTTGTCCTCTCCAAGGGCTACAAATTCATTGCCAATGGTTTGAGTTTCATCTGGATTCTAGTTTCTTCCTTTGCAAAAGGAGATTGCTGCACAAAAAACGATAATGTCATTCCTGCTTACTGCCTCCATTACCTCCCCATTCCTCAGAGTCATCAAGTCCCAGGGTTTACATTTAGGCACCATTAGTGTTGACAAGGAAGGTCCTAGGTACTCCTCTGTCCCAGTCAGGGCAGACCTGCCTTCATCTGTTTTATGTGAGGGCTTTCCACAAAATTTCTCTTGATGAAAGAGTACACTAGAAATTAGAGAGATTTCAAAAAATAGAGTATGACAACTATTCTCCCAACACAAAGGTGATAAAGGGTGGGCTCACCCAGGAAATCCATCTCCGAGTTACTAAAATGGTGCCAGATAACTCAGGTTTCTATACTCAAGTCCTTGCATGGTGGGAAATAGTAATTTGATTCCATTCCCATTGCAATAGATGGTAGCCCACGTTGGGAAACTTACAAGCAATCCTCCCTGGCAGCCCTTTCTCTGATAAGGACTTCGCTCTACACGTGCAAGGTTTCAATCAGTGGGCAGTTGGCAGGAAGCTGAAATTTAGATACCAAATACGCATGTTAAAGTATTGTTTACCACATAGGAGTGATTCATTTTATCACTGACATTTTAAAACCTTAGTATGGTTCCTAAGAAGAGGTCTGATTTAGAAAAGGCCAGAAGTTAACTGAAGAGAAAAAAAGAACAATGGAAAAGTTAGAACTATTTAACTTCTTTCCAGAATTTAAACTCTGCTTTGACTGGCAACAACTGATTGGTATAGGTATCTGTTTTGCTGAGGTGCTTTATGCAGATTTTATTAATACATTTTCAGTTCCACTCTCAACCCCACTGAATAACTGGCATGTTGAAAGAATATTTAGGAACTACGTGTTTGAAGAGATGTCCTATTATTAGCCTGCCCAAGGAGCTCATACGTCTAGGCCTGGATCTGCCAAGAAAACAAGAACTTGTTCCTTAATCTCATTCATCAGGTTCTTCACAATTGGGCTTCAAATTCCATTTCGATCCTTTCCCACCATCATTTACCCCACCAATAGCTCTGGTTTACTGCCCGTTATCTGGACCCGCAATATGCATTCTCCACTTCCCAAGCTTTCCACATTCCATCCACTTTATCAGGAATACTATTTTTTCCTCTTATATCTGGGAAACTCCGAAACCCTCTTCTAAACCGAGCCCTGCTGTCACTGTCTGTGAAGCCTTCTACAGCGCTCTCAGCCACTCGCTCCTTCTTGTATCTCTTACCACACTACGCCATAATTTTATTTTTAAAGATTTAGAAAAATGTATTTATTGATTTTTAGGGGTAGGGGAAAGAGAAAGAGACCAATTTGTTGTTCTACTTATTTACGCATTCATTGGCGGATTCTTGTATGCTCCCTGACTGGGGGGTCAAACCTGCAGCCTTGGCAATGGGGGACGATGCTGGAACCGACTGAACTACCAGGCCAGGGCAATTTTTGAGTGATATTTTTTGCTAAACTATGGACTCCTTGAGGTGAGCGACTATGTTTTATATATCTTTATAAAGCCTCAGTGTGCATCACAATGGAGCCCAAAATTTCAGTTTCATAAGACCATCAAGCAGCCTGTTCTAAAGGCTGTTATCAGGGAATCAAAATAAAAGTGTCCAGACGGGTCACCACTGCCTGGAGGCAGTTCACTGATGTTTGACGCTACCCAAGCAATTTTATCAATTTTCTTCTTCAGAATCCAGGTGTATCCTGTAAGGTCAGAACCCTTCAGCCTTGACACCAGTGAGCAGAGAAATAAGGAAAAAAGGTCTGGGATCATCAGCTATCTTGAATTTTGGAAAGCACGTGGGGGCTCACCGAGATTCAACGGCTAAAGCCAGATGGGGCTTCGGTTTGCAAAGGAAGTGGTTCAAAAGGAGAGGAGTCGATGGATATTGTTGTGCTGTTGTCATCGCACAGTCCAACTGATACTTTTATTTCCTTCTTCGTACCTTTTTCCTCAGCCTTTCTCTTCTTGCTGTCTCTAAGTCTGGCCTTTATGATAATGCGTTTATTCATGAATATTTTTATGTCTGAGAAAAGAATAGTTGGCTTTGAAAAGAGCTCTTCTAAACTGGAGAAGCTAATTGGAGGGGCTACAGAGATGAGGAGAAATAGATATTTAAATTCAATCGCCAAGGTGCTAGATTCTAGGAAATCATGTAGGACTGTAAAATGTCAAGCTTTCATTCTCACGAGTTTTTTTCTAAGAAGAAAAACCGGATAATGTAGGTTCCATAGATTTCCATCCTCTCAATAAACTTCTGATGGATCGCACCAGCCAATCTACAGGTCTGGCAGCTGTGACTGAGACCCAAATACGCAGTAGCCTGAAGAAGGTAGGAGTCTCTCACTCATCTAACAGTTCACTGGGAGCTGCCTAGGGCTGGCTGGGTGGCTTCTTGGTATCAGGGACCCAGGCTTCTTCAGTCTCTGCCTTCTGCTGTTCCTAGGGTGGGCCTCTTCCACGTGGTCCAGCTGGGCTCACAACCACGTTGGCGCTGCAGCCCGTGGAGGAAGGAAGGCGTGTGGAGTAGCGGCCCCGCCCCCTTTGCAGTAATGCCTGGTGGTTGCACACATTACCCATGATCATTTCGGGGTGGCCAGAACCTAACCATGCAGCTAAATGCTAGTTAAAAGCCAGGGGTTTTATTACTGTAGAAGAAGGGAGCAGGGGCCTTAGGGGGCAGTTGTCAATTTCCGCCATGTTGCCAATTCAAGAGTTTTCCTCAAACTTGGCTCTAATTAGAGTTACATCTATTTTGTAAAAACCTCTTTTTCTTGTTAAGGGGAAGCGTATATGTTGGCATCTGTGGACATATGTGGGCTCCTTTCTAGTTGCTGAAAGTTTCCTTGATTGGTTAACTGATTTTTGTAAGTCCCTTAAGAATGACATCATTAAAATATTCACACCCAAGAGCATAAGAATCCACTGGGGTTTTGTGCCCAAATGTATGAAGAGCAAAATAGACTGAGCAACACCACCATCGCATTTAAATGTTTACTTTGAAGAGGGAGGGACATTTTCTTCTCAACTGCTAGGGGTCCATAACAGACCCTCACTGAGAGCCTGCTCTATGCCAGGCACTGTGTTTCTGTATACGGGGACCAGCAGAAGTAACTCCTGCTTGAGTGTGGCTGGTAGGGTAATAATATAGGTGTAATAACTTATAGTTTTAATTTGAACATTTCACCTAAAATGTCACATGGTGTGCTTGAGTGTGATATTGTTAAGTCACAGAATTACATGCTTATGACTTTGTAATAAAAATGGTGTTATTTGTGCCGGACCCTGTATGTTGTCTCCATTCATCATGACAAATCTCCCGTTTTACAGATGGGAAAACTGAGGTCTTAGTGGTAAAGTGGTATTTCCAGGGTCAGAAAGCTACTGAGTGGCAGAGCAGGGATTCAAAATCACATGTGCCGGACTCAGAAGCCTGGATGCTTAGCAGGGCTCTTAAATGTTAAGCAGTAAACACTCTGAGCATCCGATGTCCGTAGATCTTTCCCCCCACATCCTGCAGCCATGGACAATCGTGTTGAACCTCTGTCTTCCAGCACTCCTGCAAGGCTGAAGGAACACATACTCTGCAAAAGGATTCCATGCCCTGTAAGAGTGCTCCTCTCTGCCTATGGGTAATATGAGGCCTGGATTCCTTATGCCCTTCCTCACTGGGAAATGAGAAGAACCTTACATGTGGATTTTAAAGTACTGGTCCATTTGGAGAAAAATGGCCGGGGAGGAGGAGGAAGGCTGTAAGTTCTGCCTGCCCTGAGCCTGCACTCGGAACCCTTCACAGGCTGTTAGGAGCTCTGCAGGATGCACGGGACAGACACCCCGAGAGGGCGGGCACAAATGAGAGTAAGATCCCTGCTGCTGAGCAGGCTCACCCCCTAGGGCGTGCGGAGGAGCTGTGCTAAGTCTGGGGGACCCAAGGTAGCCATTGGGAAGTCTGAGTTCTGACCTGGAAATGCAAAACAGAGCAGACGGCAAAGGGCACTCAAGTGCTAGCAGCTGTTTTACGGAAAATACTGAAAATCTCTTACCCCGGGTCCCAGTTAACCCTGCCTGGACTGGACCTGAGGTCTCCTGAGTCAGGAGACTCAACTGCCCAACGTCGTCTTTCATGGGCAAATGGGAACCTTTGGGGGTCTGTATTCTCTTCACTGTGCCTATCATTTATTTATGTAATAACTTACGCTGTAAACACATTGTGGCTTACTCAGCCTTGTAGTAATCCCCCATCCCCACCCTTCCTGACTTTTAAAAAATTTTTGCAAAAGCTTTTTGGAATTGTTGGTATTTCAAGGAACCTGCAAAGTTCCAGATGCTGTACCTTAGTTGGAGGGTGACTCTCTGCCAGTTGCAAGGATCAGTCCTCCAGGTGTAAGCCACCCAGCACCAGCCAGACTTGCTCTAAGGGACGGCATTGGAGGGAAGGGCCCACACCAGAGTCACCCAAGTCAACCAAGAGAGGCTGCAGCCCTGCTGTCCCTGGAATATGGGTCACATCTGGTTGGGGCCTGGTCAGAAGTGGTGGGGCGGTGGAGCTGGGGGAGGGCAGCCAAGTGGCAGGGAGACCCCTGCGTGGCGACCTGGAGAGATTTAAGTTGCCATGGGAGGAAGCTGTCTCAGAAGACAGTGGAGATGATTTAGAACACTGTTTTTCTCTCTGCAAGGAACTGGTAATTTACATAGGAAGTTTTATACCAGGGAGCACTCCTGGTATAAATAAAAATGGATTTATTGATAAAAAATTGTGTATCCATTCTTACATGTTTAAACTTCAGTCACCTTGAAAGTACTCTCCATTTGATGCAATACACCTACTGAGTCATTTTTTCCATTGCTCAAAACAGTTTTTGAACTCATCGATTCTGATACCTTTTAGTGCTTCTGCTATTTTTTGTTTCATCTCTTCCACATCAGCAACATGTTTCCCTTTGAGGACTTTTTTCCTCTGGGGAACAAAAACAAGTCGCTTGGAGTGAGATCGGATGAATACTTGGAGTGAGATCGGATGAATAGGGAGGGTGGGGCCCAGGGGTTATGCTGTTTTTGGTCACAAACTGCTGAACGCTCAGTGCAGTGTGGGCAGGTGCACTTGTAAATCACCCATCATGAAATGGACAAATGTGTGGAAAGAGTCTCTGAAAAAAATTCACTGAAGCCAAACACAGCCTCTCACAACAATGCCAGCTGGTACACTGACACAGATGGGTTCCTAGAACACTCACCTAGCAGGGGAAGCCTGTACTACAAGGGGCCTGCCCTCCAGAAGATAATTCTGGGATTTGGGGGGGTCCCCCTTCGTAGATTGTTACTTTTGGGTGCTTAGAGTGAAGGAATGTGTGGTTCCATGTAGTCACACTATGTGGATGGGGACAGAATAATAGAAGTTTAGGGCTTTTAGAGAAATGAATTTTCATCTTTAAAAGAAAGGCTAGGCCAAGGAGGATGTTGTGAGGTGTGATTCCCTAAGTGAAAAAACTTACGTCGTTTAGAAGAACTGGATTCAGAGGGGACAAGAAAGCTTCGCATGGGGGCAGCTCAGGGGCGCAAATGTAAGAGGTCTAATTAACCTCTGCAGAAGCAGGGGATGAGGTGGGGCACAAGTCGTTAGCTTTTACAACGTGTTACTCTTCCTCACCCAAGATGAATGTGAGAAGGTGATCCTTGCTTCAACTATGGAGTGATTGGTTGCCCATGTGGCGTGGCAGGGATTACTCAGAGTGCTTGCCCTGCAATTAGAGCAGCTGTTGCTACGCCTCACTTCTTCTTTGCATGCTCCAAATGTCAAGGTTCATTGGAGAACCACTTCATAACCACATCTTTCCATTCTTATTTCATATCATAAGTGCTTACTAAATCATTTAAACATTAAATGATAGATAAGTCATAATCGTTGAAGGCTTTTAGGTAGAATCTGGTAGTTTTCCTAATATCTCTTTCATGTTCACTTTTTAATATGTAACGTATTTCATATTAAAAAGTGAACTTAATATATATATATAGTGTACAATTATATTATTGTACAATTTAAATTTTTTTATTTTAAAATATATGTGCTTTATTTTAAAGAAGTTTTATTTTTTACAAGAAACAAGAAAAGATATTAAAAAGCAAGGTAGGTTCTTGATCACAGTTCCTTAATGACAAAGATTTTTAAACTGACAATCTTCTCATTAATATGAGAACATATTCATATTTGTTCCAGATCTGAGGAGGCTGTCCTTTAAGCCTCTCGCATGGGTCCAGGAGCAAAGAGCATAATTAAAAATTTGTCATAAAATTAACCCGGATAATCACCCACAATAAGACACTGCCAGCATATTTGAAACCCTCTGTATAACCCTCCTTACCTGCAACTCTCCTCTCTCCCGGGAAGAAGTATCCACTCTGCTGAGTTTTGAGTTCATTATTCTCTTGCTTTTCTTTTGTTTTCACCCTGTTTGTATGCATCCCCTAATGTATATTATTTAGTTATTTAGTTTTATATAACTGGAATCTTACTATATATATTCCTCTGTGCCCTGTTTGTTTCATTCCATGCTATATCCCAAGATAATTTTATTTATTTATTTATTTATTTATTTATTTATTAAAAGGTTTTATTTACTTATTTTTAGAGAAAGGGGAAGGGCAGGAGAAAGAGGGAGAGAAACATCAATGTGTGGTTGCCTCTCACATGTCCCTCACTGCAACCCAGGCATGTGCCCTGACTGGCAATTGAACTGGTGACCCTTTGGTGTGCAGGATCACGATCAGTCCACTGAGCTATACCAGCCAGGGCCCAAAATAATTTTAATCTAAAATTTCAGTTTGAGATTTTTTAAGAGATGCTAGTACAGATTCTCATCCCAAATCTCCATGAGGGATGCTCATGGTGGTTAGGAATTCTCAGAGAGGACTTCCCCTCCCCCACCCCCCACCCCACATTTCCTTCTCTACAAATACTTAAGGGTAAAACAAATAATAATTTTAATGATCTCTCTGTGAAGGATTGTCCCCCAACTCCACCCCAGTCTAGTCTGGGAGTCTGGTCTTTTCGTTGTTCTGGCTTTAGTAGCTGGAGGGGGTAGGCGCTAATCCAATTCCCCATTGTGCTGGCATCTCAGGATTTCCTCCTTTCCTCTACTAAACCCGAAATTTCAGACCGTCGGGCATTACCAGATACCATGGAAAAGCATTCCAGTGCTCTCTTGCCTCTTCGATTTATGTTTTCTAATGGATTTGAATTTCTGAGGATTACCCTTTCTCCTTTTCTCCTCCTCCTCCTCTTTCTTCTTTTCCTCCTCCTCCTTCTCCTCCTCCTCCTTCTTCTTCTTTTCTTCTTCTTTTTCTTCTTCCTCTTCCTCTTTCTTCCAGGCTCAACCATGCCTGCAAAGAGATCTTTTCATGTATTTTTAGATGTTCTGTACTGGCTAATTTGTCTGCCATATTGCTGAATATAGCAGTCTTCTCTAATATTTTTCAGTTTGAATCCTTAGAATTTGATTAGAGTATTTCTTTGTAACAAAATACAAATCCTTAGAGTCACATTCTCTTAGGATTGGCTTAACATGACCATCAAGTCCTTTTAACTTGGCTGGTTCAGCCATTTGACACTTCCTATTATAGGCAACCTAACTGCCTGAACCAAGAAAGGCAAAGTGGGTCACCTCTCCTGCCAACACCGAAATATTTGTGTGGTGGACAGATTCTAGGGTAATACTCATGATCCCCACTTCCTGGTGTTCACACCATTGTGTAATCCCCTTCCCTTAAGTGTGGGCAGGACATGTGACTTGTTTCCAGCCAACTTATCTGTGTCCTTGCTGATGCATTAACACAGCTAGTGAGGAATTGATTATCACTGCCCAGCTCTGATGTTGAATGACACAAGGCAGAAAGACGTTCTCTCTTCTATCTTACATCTGTCCCTTTGGCCCTGGTTCCTTCTTAGCCTCACTGGATTCTGATTTAGAGCATCTATTCCAGAGATCCAACGCTCAGCAGCCAGGCCTGCTCTGCGCGTTCTGCTCCCTGCTTTTGCCCAAGAGCACCAAATCATGTAACACATCCACTGTGAAGATGTACTCTTAGAAGTGAGGACTGGTCGGCTAGGTGATTATCTTGCTAGATTGGTGCTTAAACTGCAGTAAGCATGAAAGGAAACCTTGTCTCACATCTATAGAGCTAAGGGAATGAAACAAATTCACGTATTCATTTATTGATTTCTTTATTCAATTGCTGTCTCTTGAGTGCCTATTAAATATAAGGAGGTGCTCAGGAAAATAGAGATGGGTACTGTGTCATTGAAGTCAGTTGTCTTCCCTTAAAGGACAAGTGAGTTGTGTGAAGAAGAATAGTATGCAAGAAAGGCCTCAAAGACCTTTGGTGCCTGAGCCATACTCATGCAGGGCAGATGTGGTGGTCTTGCCTCTTGGCCAAGGGTAAGAGTAGACACTTAGCCACACAGGGCAGGGCTGTGAAGGAGGAGTAGGAGCAGTGTCCCAGTTTGCCACCATCTTGCCGTATGGTGTTGGGCAGGTCTCCCACCCATCTGGTTTTCAGTTCTTCAGTGTTCTCAGTGATATTCTGCCGTCCTCTTTCCTTCTGTCTTGGCAGAGAGTCTGAATCTGGGGTCCACTTCTGGCTCTGCTGGCTACTGGCCCAGCTTTTGTACCTGCTTCTCTAGGCAGGGCTGGGCCCAACACATGGGCATGGCTGGATGTTTGCTCTGATGAAAAGCAGTTGATAGTAGTGAGCAGAATACCAGGTCTTGTCCATTCCCTTCCAAGTCATGTCAAGTGAGGAAGCATGTGTAGCTTCATGGCATACCTAGGAGTGCATGCAACAAGCTGAAAAGAGCGGGGACAGCTTACCACATCTGGATGCCAGGTGCCAGGTGTTAAACATCTGAGCTCAGCTGCTCAAGCTTGGCTGTGGGCCCCTGGGTAGAAGACTGACTTCATGCCCAGAAGGAGCTGTACACAAACAATGGATCAGTGTCATGGCAGTTGGCAGGAGGGAGGACAGCTGCCTCCAAAAAGAGTACCAACAAGCTGACCCAAATAGGCAAGAAAAGCTTTGAGAATCAGAGGGTTTAGAGATCAGGGAAGGGAACTTTAAACCCTATTCCAATTTTAACTTTGATTTAATTCAACAAATAATTTTTGAGTGTCTACCACATGTCAGACCTCTTACAAGCACATGGGATAGGTCAGTAAACAAAACAAAGTTCCCTGCCACTTTGACATTTATATTCCACCAGAAGAGATAAATGCTAAACAACAAACAGCAAATAAAAACATTTTATGGTATATTGGAAGACAAGTGTTTGGAAACCAAGAAAAAGAAGGGTAAGAGGGGCACCAGAGTGTGGGGAGGAGGCAGTAGATTGAAGTATTATCCTTTATTTACTTTTCTTTACTTCTCTTTTGTAACCAATGGGTACCTCCAACCAGAGCAATGAGTGGACTTCTGCAGGACACGAACAGAACCTTAGAGAAATGTCAAAAGACCAGATGACGGTAAAAGCTGGTCTCCAGAAATCTCCCAGAACACTTTTGCTCTCATCGCTTGGTCTACCACTACCTGCAAAGCTGAGTCTTACCCACTGCACCAAGGACACCTCTGTGCCAGCACCTGGGATCGTGGAGGGAAACTGGGGGCGGGGGTGTTCGTGTGGGAAGCACAATTTCCGTATCAATCAGAGCTGTTTTGGAGACATTCTGTTTTGATATTCTGATGGATTGGTACTCCCAAATAGTCTTCTCTCTTCTAACTATTCTGAGTTAGAGAACCATCTGCAAAGAATTACATATCTTGTGGGCTGCAGGGAACTAAACCTGGAGTCCTCCGTTTGATTTTCTTCCTGTGAGAAGAAGAGACAAAGGTTTTCAAATTGACAGTTGCTAAGAATACTATTGCTAACACTTGTTCGAAGAGGTAAGCATAAAACCCAATTTGAAAAAGAGCCTGAAACTTTAAGATTGAATATATGTTGGTATTACAACAGCTGGATGGTGAGGGATGCTGCAGGTCAGTGATCTGAAGGCCCCACCCCAGCCTGGCCATTGGGTCAGGGACCCTGCTCAGGCTCTGCCTCCTCTGTGGTGGAGTGCAGCTGAGCACTGCGGTGCCCGCCTTGTGGGTTGTGAGGGTTGTGAGGGAGACCTGGTTCTCTCAGGAGAAGAGCAATGGAGCCCACTGAGGGGGAAGTAGGAGGAGAAGGCGGTCCCACTGTGGTCAGTGGAGGTCAGAATCAGAGTAATACCTCTGTTCCTGCTCGTGTGATGATAGCCAAAAATAAAATAATAAAATTTAAAAAGTGGATGTCTGAAAAGTTAAAGGAGAAGAGTTAAGAACAGATATTTCCTAAACAGAAAAGACAGTTTGAACAGAACTGTGCAATCAAGTAGCAAAGTCTCCCCTATTGGTCAGCAACATGGATGAGAGCCTGTCCAGGCCTAGGGCGGCAGGGCCCCGTGAGTGGACTTGTTGCCAGCATTAAGAAAAGAGGATCTGGCTGTCCAGGGCAAAAGCTCTGATTTGAGAAAGAGGTGAAAAATCAGCAAGGGCAGCTTGGAGGACGGTTTCAGAAAGCCACCCCCGAGGCGGTCAGGAGACGAGCAAGCCCAGAAGACTTCTAGCTGGAACCACCCCCAGTATCATCCTAGGAGAGCTTTCGCACCCCTCAAAGAGACAGGAAAGAGCCCAGACCCGTCTCCACCTAACCACAGCACCAGGTCGGGAGATGTAAGGCAGTGGAAGGGAGGGTGTATTTCACCACGCCTTGAGGTTTGAGAGGTTTGTGCTAGCATGTGCCTGCTCGGAGGTTTGCTTAATGGGAGTTTATGCTTAGCTTCCTAATGGGAGCCTTTATTTCTGATTAATACAAAATGGGAAAATTCCTGCTCTTAAGTGTCCAGGGTCTCAAATAGCAAGTCTGTTCTCCATCGCAGGGGGTTCTCAATGGCAGGCACTTATACTGAGATGGTGACTAAGGTTTTCAGCCACAGCCTCCTCCTGCAGCGGGAGTGGTGGCAGCTGGGAGGAACCTCACGGCGTCGGTAGGCGGAGTGGTGAACGGACAGGTCATTCTAGAGACAGTGGTGTGCTTTGGCTTGCAGCGTAGAGCAGAATGTTTGGACAGTGGCGTCAGGCCAACCTCACTGCAAATACGCTCTTCGCTTGCGTTTTTCACGCCTGCTTTACCGTGTTCTTGTGGAAAATATTTCAAAGAACACTGAAGAGCAGAATGTTCTTCCAGCATACCTGTTCCAGAGGGGAAGCATTGTTAACATCTGATGTTTATTTTTTTATGGCGATGTCAATAACTATGGCTCTGTCTGTTAATATGGATTATGTAGATGCGTAGTTTTGAGCTTTTTACAGAAAAATGGAATTGCACTACACAGGCTGTCTGAATTTCTCTTTTGGCTTACGGCATGCTCTTTTATACCCACACATATAGAAATATCCCCTTTTAAAAGCTGTGTTGTGTTTGATACTGGGTACAGGTCATAATATATTTGATAAGCTCTCCACTAATGGCCATTTTAATATTCCCATGTTTCTTTTTGTTGTTGAAAACCATGCTACAAAAAATAAGGCATGTGTACCTCTGTGTGTGTCCATCTGCTGAGTATTTCTATAGGACACGTTCCCAGAAGTGGAATTGCTGTATTGATAAGCATGCCTACTTACATAATCATTATTTTGCCAAGTTTCTAGAAGAAAGTTGGGCCACTTTGTATTCCCATGCATAAAGAACGCGTGGCCTTTCCCACACACCTTCACCTGTGTTTTTAGCACAATGTTCACTTTATGTGATGGACATGTAGCTCAGCACCTAGAGCTTATTAGACTGAGGACTCCGCACATGCTCCTTGCCGTTGTCACAGGAACTTCCTGTAACACCACTCACTGCAGCAGGGTGTCAGACCCACAACCCAGAGCCTTCTGCTGCAAAGGTGACCATTGCATGCGGGCTCTGCTTGCTCACATGGCAGCTGCCATGGCATCATTCTGTAGCCTAACTTTGCATCAGGGAAAATATGGGCTATGTATTTTTATCCCTCATCTACCTTTAAGCTTGATAAAAACCATGGACATTTTTAATGTTCTTGTTTGTCTCCAGATGTGACCAACATTGCCAAGATCCTTTTTATAAGACAACATTCACATTTGCTTTTTTCTTGGACAAGACTAAGAGCAAGTGATCAGAGGCAAGAATTTTCTGAATTAGATCTTTCCAAATGGTGCTCAGAGATGGGGTAAGCATTGAAGTGAAGGTTGACTGCCCCACCCCCCAAACCCCAGTGGTTAAAGAGAAGCTAGGGTGCCTCTCTCCCATCTTCAATAAGTAAAGGGGAACCCAATGTCCCTCCCCCTTCTCCTCTTCAATTACTGTAGCATTCCTTTATCTGTTGTGTATTAGCTTATAGTAAGATTTAATATTTTTGAAAATGTTCCAATGATTTAAATTAAAAAAAAAAAATGCTTGGTGGAACATGGATAAGAAGACTGCCTCTGGTCTTGGTCCCTGATTCAGCTCTAGCCCTGTCTCGGGTCTGATCCAGCATGACCTTAGAACCTTCCACTCCAGAGGTCAGTGGACTCTGAAAATAGTCTTCAGTGCTGCAGAGTAACTGGCTGCAGCCACCTCCCCCAGCCTTTCTGTGTTGCTGTCAGAAACTCATTGAGTGTGGAGGCCAATTGCCTGCTCCTAGGTGTCTGGAGGGCCTTCCTGCCCTGCCCAGCACCCCACTTCTCCGTACAGCCTCCCCCTTCACTCCCAGCGTGCCATGTCATGGGGTGGCGTGTTTAAATCCTGTCTCAGCAGTCAATGGAACACTAACTCTTCCCTCATCAGGCCATCGTCTGTCTCTGTCTGTGCTCTGTGATCTCTCTGGGCCCTGAACCAGTGCAGCCCGACACCCCTCTACCTAGCTCAGCTCTCCAACCTGACTGTTGAAGAGTTCCATTTCCCCTTCATTCAGTCATGACAAGGCTGTCATTTATACCAAAACAGGGAAGGAAGCCACAAAAGTAGAGAAATGAATGAACTTCTTGAGAGTTCATTTCATATCCTGACTTTAATCCAGCCAAAGATTGACTTGGCTATCATGGCTCAAAGGGTTCATAGCCAGTTTCTAGACTATTTACCTGACCTCACTCTTGACCTGTATATAAGAAGTGCAAGTTTAGGAAGAGCTCAACAGTAGACACACATCAAGAAATCTTGAGTGGGTCACGGATAGTTGCATTAAGAGTCCCAAGTTCTTAAAAGTCAAGTGGAGGATTTTTTCTTTTCATCTTTTTAAACATTCAGGACTGCTTTTGAGAGTGAAGCCGACTGGTTCCAGTTACTTTGCTTTAAAATAATATTCAGTCTGTTAAATTTGCAAAGTCAAAACATGTTTTCCCCCAGGTCTTTGAGTTCGGCTTGTTATCCTATTTGTAAATTCAATAAGAACAACCATCTTCACTTTTCTTTGATTAATGTTAATATTGTTGTTGTTTGTTTGGGGCTTTTTATTTTTGTTTTGTTGTTTTAGATCTCATACACTAAAAGGTATTCTGTAACTTCCATGAGAAACAGTAGGTTCCAGTGGGAAGCCAGGAACCAGTGCTCATTGATGGACTTCTCAGACATTTCCAAAAGTGGGTGGCACTTTTCTATGCAGGTTTGATCAAGGCCAGTGGACCTTAATGCCTGGTAGGGGTGGGAGAATCAGTTTGTTCCTGATCAAACATCCTAAGAACAATCTGTTCTTCTGACAGGAACATAAAAACTGTAAGAAGAACGTAAGAACTTTGATAAGAGTCTGAGAACTTCAACAAAATCACTAGTTTTCTCCGTCTCACACATTGGCCACCACTTGGTAAAATGAGCCTTACAGCAGGTCCCAGGAGAGTGACATTGTCTAACTTTAGACCTGAAGTCCATTTTATGGGCCATCCTCACTGGTGAGTTTTCCACATAGAGGAGAAGTACATACAGCTTTTAGAGGCATGCAGTACTCACCCCACTGAGACTGCTTTAGTCAACCATCTGCAACCATAAGAACCACAGATGCTAATGTATAATACTTGTATTTGTGACCAAATGCCCATGTGGATACCTCTCTAAAGGGTAAGTGTTTACTATGTTCGGTGCCATATTCTCAACTCAGCTTCTATTCCACAAAACCAACCAACTTGCTGACCTGTATCCTCACTGCACTGGATCTCACCTCGAACCTTTTGCTTGGTTGTCCTCATAGCCCCTTTCTTCCAGTTTTACCATCACTTCAATCACACCTGAAAACTGATCCTGTTCAAGAAGCTTCCTTTGGATCTTATTATTTGAGAAGATATATTGCTAGGTCAGTGCTGCACTATTTCGTGCTTGTTTTTACTTCACTTGCTAGGTTTTCTCACTTCCCTAGCTCAACAAGATCATTGAGCTCACGACTACCACTGTTCCTGCAATCTCTCAGGTGGGCCTAAAATTTATTTAACAGCCTAGATTGGTACATTTTTTAAAAAAGATTTTTAATTCTTTTTCTGTTATATAGCTAATACTGTTGCCTTGTGAAAAAATTATAAAATATAGAAAACAAACCACCCATAATTCTATCTGCAAGCAGCAGTAGCTGTTGGCATGTTGGCATATACCATTTTAGAGGTTATTCCATATAACTATGTAGGTGGATAGAGAGATAGATATGGATATTGACCTACATGTAGACATAGACACATGAGGTCTGTCCAGAAGGTATCCAGCCATGTACTATGAAAAACTGAGGCATTTTTTGAAGAAGATACAAGATACAAGGAACATTGTACACAGGACAATGATGCCTCAGTCCCCTTCAAAGGAGTTACCTTGGAACCTCACACAGTTCTTCCAATCACCATCAGCTGCCACATTGTATGTTTCTGCATCTCACACATGGTCTGAAATCTCTTCCCTTTCAATGGTGATTTTCGTTTTGGGAAAAGCCAGAAGTCACAGGGCACCAAATCTAGGCTATAGGGGGGCTGAGTCACCCGGGTGATTTGATGTTTTACCAAAAAACTCTGCACAGATATGATGCATGAGTGGGTGCATTGTCATGATGAAGCTGCCAATTTTCAGTTGCCCTTAGCTGTGGTGTTCTGAATCATCCAAATAGTTTTCACAGAAGAATGTTCAAGCTTAATGCAAAATATGATGCAGATTCATTGCTCTACTTGCTCATTTTGAATGTGACAGCTACACAGTGCACATGCTCACTCAATAGTGTCTACTGCCCCCACTGACTAGTACGGTGGTCATCAGTGTTCACACACGCACATCCCAGTCCACTGGCTGCCAAGTTATATCAATGTCGCACAAACTGATCTTGTTATATTAAAAATGACTGGACATATCCGGACAGACCTCGTAGGTATTATAAAAATGTGCAGCTTGTTTTCTAGTAAATTTTGAATGTATAACCCTTAATGTGCATGATGGTATGTCAGACATGTGACTGCCATCTCTCATGGATGTCTGGAATGACAAAGAAATGGGAACTGCTTCATTGAACAGTATGGAACTACTAACCTTTTTCTTTGGTTGTTGGTTGGACTTTTTCTTCTTTGGAGGAGACTGTCACATTGAAGGATATAGCTTTTTAAAAAGTTATTAAAAGGTATATAAATGAAGAAGAAATAGACTGTAGATTGAATACCAAAAAAAAAAAAAGGCAAGAAATGTTTATAGCACATGTAACAAAATGTTATATTATTATATAAAGTACCATAGAATTGATAAGAAATAGAGCAAGAAAAAAAAGAAAATATAACAGATATCAAACAATAATAATTAGATAGAAGGCACAGACTTACAATTCCCAAAATAAAAAAATTGTAAATAAATGTAACAGAAAGGCTGGTCTCAGTATTATTCAAGGAAATGCAAAACAGAAATAATGATATCACTTTCTGCTAATTAAATTAGCAAAACTTTGATGATAATATTTAGTTTGAATTGAGGGATAGAAAAACTGCATATTTATATGTTATATGTCATACAGTTCAACTGATTTGGGAAGTAATTGACTATCTGTATCAAAAGCTGAGTATTCATATCAGTAAAACTAGTAAGACAAATTTTGTGTATGTAGGCAATAATCTCAAACATTTGAGCGTTACATAAAAATGACATTGCTCATCATCCCTGAGTAAGTTATTACTTAGTAAGTTAGGGTGTGCTCACGGGATGGAGAGTTGTGCAGTTATTACAGTCTGATGGCAATGAAGACTAGGTGGCAAAACTGAACGATGTTGTAAGAAAGCAGTCAACAATATGTATGATGTAATAATAATTCTCTAAAAATGCATTTGAGAGATAAACCAGTAATCCCCTCTTACTGTCAGGGGATGCGTTCCAGGACCCCCAGTGGACACCGGGGCCATGGGCAGCACCGAACCTGATGCGTACTGTGTTTCCTCCTGTGCATACGTGCCCATGACAAAGTTTAACTTACAGGTTAGACACAGTGAAAGGTTAATAAAGACAACAGATAGTAAGATGGAACAACGATATCAATATACTATAATGAAAGTTATATGAATGTGGTCTCTCTTTCAGCAATCCAGTGTGAATTTTTTTCCTTCTTTACAATTTCATAGATAGGAGGTTCGTTCTTACCAAAGATCTTAGCAACCTCAGTTTACGATTTGTTTCTTTATTTATTAAGCTGAGAACTTTCATCTTTTCACTTAAAGGAAGCACTTTACGGCCTCTCTTTGGCGTATTTAAATTGCCAGCATCCCCACCCTTGTGCCATCACTAAGTAAAATAAAGGTGACTTGGACACAGCTCTGTGATAGCATGACCGTCGGCCTGATAACCGAGAGGGTTACTAAGTGTGAACAGGCAGGTAGCACGTACGGTGTGGCCACACGGGACAAAGGGAGGCGTCACATCCCGGCAGGATGGAGTAGGACAGCACCAGATTTCATCATCCTGCTCAGAATGGCATAAAATTTTAAACTTATGCACGGTTTACTTCTGGGATTTTCCATTTAATATTTTTAGACCACAGTTTACTGTGGGTAACTGAAACCATGTGAAGCAAAACCGTGGATAATGGGGGACTACCGTAATTGTGTGAGGGTAGTGGGGTGTCTGGGATATGACTTATTTCCACTCTAGTTCTAAGCATTTCTATGCTTAAAATTGTAATTTTTTAAAGAGTCTAGGCAAAGGTTTATGAAACTTTGGAATGGAGGGGGAATGATGAGAAAGGCGTGGATTGAAAGATGAGGCGGAGTGAGACAGAGACTCTCTGGCACCTCGATTTTGAGTGGGCTGTGGGAGAAGGCAGTGTCAGGGATATTGAGACTTCGATTCTGGGTAATTGGAAAGAGCCAATTCCAGGATCAAAAGTAGAGAACACAGGAGGCCAGCGTGTAGAGAAGGGAAGACCATGGACCCCATCTGGGTGTACTTAGCCTGAAGGACTGGTCGAACTTCTCGATCTAGCAGACCACTGGAAACGGGAGAAGTCCAAGAGAGAAGGCGTGACACTCCCTCCCGTGGAAACGAGCTGCTGAGTTACTGAAAGTGGATGAAGTGACCAAGGAAGAGTTATGAGAAGAGGCAGGGGACAGAACTTCAGTGAGGGGTAAGGATAACAGCAGAGAAACAGTGGAACAAGAATATGATTCACCAAACTTAAAGAACTGGGTCCAAGTCCCAGCTTTTTCACTCAGACAAGTGCAGTGGCTGGTCCCATTGGCTGGTCCCCATTGAGCTCTGCTTCCCTTCCCCTTGAACATGGTCTGGGTCTGGACTTGCTGTAACAATAGAATGTGGCAGAGGTGCTCCTGTGTCAGCTCTGGATTTAAGCCTAACAAGGCTGTTACTCTCTGGGGAGTTCTGAGCCATCATGTAAGAAATCCAATTATCTTGCTGGAGAACCCATATCGAGAGGGAGGGTCCCTGAGACTACATGGGGTGAGAGAAACCCAGTCATCTCAGCATCCCAGATGAGCCCAGTCTTTTAGCTGCCCCCAGCCAGGTGCCAGACATGGGAGCGAGCCATCTAAGATATTCCAGCCCCAGTCACCATCTGATGCAGCTGTAGAAAAAATCCCTAATGAGGTCACAAAAGGAACCATCCAGCTGAGCCTCAGTCCACCCACACGATCATATAAAATAACAAATTGGTTGTTGTTTCCAACCACTAAGTTTGGGGTGGTTTGTTATGCAGTACTAGATAACTGAAACCACAAGTTAATCAAGGAACTTAGCCTACGCAAATCTTTCTTCTGTGCAAAACTGAATGATAATTATATTATCCTGGTAATAGGTTTGTCATAATGGTCAAATGTGATCATGAACTCTTTGATTCTGAAGTTTTTCCACAAAAACATACCGGTGGCAAAGGGCAGTAAATGACATATGTCTGGGGTCTGGAGGGTGTGGCTGTTTCTTGAAAGGCTTGTGGTTCCATATGAAACATCAGAGCCAGTTTTGCACTCTTCATCAAGTGTTCCCATTACTACTTTGTAATGTATTTTCTCCAGTTCCATGCACCCTCTTACCCTGTGTCTTCACATCCTTCTACTGCATCGTGGTGAAGCTTCAGAGTGGAAAGGATGTAGGTGTGTGTAATCTGTAAATGTGTCGCGAAGGAGAATCACTGCTAAGAAGAGACAGACAAGGAGTGATCAGGAAAGGCAGAGGAGAAGCAAGAAACCCCCAGATCTTAGAAACTAAGGGAGGTTGTTTAACCATCAAACGCTGCAGAAAGGCCCTTGAGTTTGGTGACTGCTCGGGCACTGATCTCCAAGGCAATGATTTCTTCGGTGAGGAGGCAGGAGCCCGAGGTGAAGGAATGTGCACAGAATGAGTTCTTTGAAAACATTGGAAGGGAAAGGAAGGCAACTGCTAAAATGATGTAAGTTCAGGAAGAAGGGGGGATATAGAGAGGAATTTTGTTCTAAGCTTCATTTTAGAACAAAAGAACACTGCACATGTTTTTAATGTTGGGGAGGAAGGCAACGAAGAGAGGAAGAACTGAAAGGATATAAGAGAAAGGGCTGATAAAGTAAGAGACCAGATTGAGGAAGAGTTGGGAGGCTGAGGATGGTTAATACAAGTAGAGGAATCAGGCTGTGAAAGGAGAGTCAAAGAACTGCCTCTGTAACAGGAGGGAAGGAGCCCAGGGCAGGAGAAAAAGCAGAGACGTTCAGAAGTGGAAGGGAGAGGGGGAAGTTCATGTTATGCAGATTCAGTGCATTAGGATGTCCGGACACCTGCAGAGAAGGGAAGCTTGGAAACTTTAGGAGAGTAGAAAGATTTAATATTTTTCAGTAATGACAAAGGGAATCAGTTGGAGGCAAATAAAAACCCAAGCAGCGGTGAGAGTCTGGCTTAGAGAACATGAATTTATTGTGGTATTGGTCATTCACCTCATTCAATGACAATGAGAGGGGGAGGGAGAGGAAGGGAGGTGGGGGGAGAGAGAGAGAGAGAGAGAGAGAGAGAGAGAGAGAGAGAGAGAGAGAGAGAGAGACAGCGGAGGGTTTCCAAACAGTGGGATGGAAAAATCAGCTAAGTTAGGAGGAAGTGTCAGCGATGGGACACCTCAGCTACCAGAACATGCTTGACCAGGTGGAGTATGATCCTGGCTGAAATCCTGTTGCTGGACTAGGGGCATGTGGCAGTGTCCAGGGTCAGGACAGGATGGATACGAAGATCACTCTTCATTGGAGTGAGGGGGGAGGAACTATTCAATACAGTTAGAGGCGTTTCACATGTACAGATCTTCAGTTTGAACTATTGCCAGTAATGATGTGTTTCAACGTGTAATTGTAATTCTGAATGGCTGAAGCGGAGTAGAGAGTACAGTGAATGGTTTGAGGAAATTAAGACCAGTGGGTTTGAAGTGTTGTTTTATGGCCAATATGATGGCCGGTTTTATGTGTGAGCTTGGCTCGGCTTCAGCCCCCAGTGACTCAATCAAACACTAATCTAGGAGGTGTTGTGAAGATGTTTTGCAGCTGCGATTATCCTAGATAATCAGGTGGGCATGAATCAATCAGTTTAAAGGCCTTGAGAGCAGAGCTGACGCTTCCTTGAAGAGGAAATTCTACTAACTGTAGACCCCAGCTTCAGCCAGTGCCCGAGACTTCCAGCCAGCCCGTCCCAATCACCTGCTGCATGGGTTTTGGACTTGCCTCGCCAGTGCCCACAATCGCATAAGCGGTCCCTTCCAATAAATCTCCTAACATGTTATCTCCTGGTGGTTCTGCTTCTCTTGTTGAATCCTGACTGATACAGATGATAAGGGATGGGCTAAGGAGAAAGATTATAAGCTTCTACCTATTTTGGCTCATGTGATTTTTGGCACTTCTATGTGGTACATGGGTAAAAAGATGGAAGTACTTCAGGTTTGAGATGGAAGGAATAAAGGATGGCTGGCTGGCTGCCTGGGTGGATGGATGGCTGCATGGGTGAGTGAGAGAGTGAGTGAGTGAGTGTGTAAGTAAATCGTTCCATATATCTTGTCTCTAAAACAAGAAGAAAAAATTCCTGCTCTCTACTAGTCTGCATGGGTCAAATAAATGCTAGGGTTCTTGGTAAATACAAAACATTTTTCTATTTTAACCATCGACTCAAACATGAGAACCACGGGACACATTTTCCGTCACCAAGAGTGGTCCTGTGCAGTCAAGCTTCCAGAATTAAGCAGGATGTGAAGACTTGTGGAAATGCAGGTCTTCTGTTTAGTAGACACGAGGGTGGCATGTTTGATTTAGGGCTTGAGATGGGATAAAATAAACAGGAACCCTTCCTACTTCTCTCCCTTGTCCCTTTCCTTTTTCTGCAGAGGGAGTACAGCAGAGCTTGGTTTATTCAGCACACCTTCCCTGAGTGGCCCCAGGGAGCAGGGGTTCCCAAGGGGCCACAGAAGGACTTGCAATAGCCCCCTAGCATGCCACAAACCAAACCTGGGTTTGATGTTTTTATTTAGGAGAGTTAAGGAAGCTCTTAAATTTCTGAAGCAAAACCCTGCCCCATCTCTCCACAATCAGAAATGCGCTGCTTCCATCAGTCCCTGATGATGGTGACAGGGGTGTGGCCGGTCAGGTTCCGCCAGCAAGTATGAGAGAGAGAGAGAGAGAGAGAGAGAGAGAGAGAGAGAGAGAGAGAGAGAGAGAGAGAGAGAGAGACGATCCGTGGCTGTGTGTTGGCTCCGTGCCTAGAGCCCTGTGCCTCTATGTGACACCCTCTCCACACATGCGGAACGACTTTCCCTTGTGAAGACAAGAGGGAGCCCTGCTCCAGCCTGTGTACCTGGGCATGACAGGCTACCTGCAGGGTGACAGGGCAGGGGCTTCTGTGCATGTGAACTGAGGAGTCCCCTCGGGGAGAACATATCCAAAGTGAAAAGGAACCAGGCGTGCTGAACTGACCCAGTCACAAGCGTAGTCATCAGAGGAGTACAGTGACTGTAAGGATGGGGTATTTTTGTGTGTGTTGCTGGATTCTGAAGAGCTATTCTGCTAGAACTATAAATACTGGGATTTCAGAAAGTGTGGCTTTAGCAAGTGTTCCTGAAATGGGAGGGGAGCATTCTGCCTCGCTTTGTCGTAAACCACCAACTAGCCAAGGCATCAGGGAGCGTTGGGGTGCTGCCGCGGGTATGTGAGGGGTGGCAGCAGACTCTGGGGCCCCCAGCACTGAGCAGAGCCTGTGAGTGCCAGCAGGAGGGAACATGTTCCTGAGCACGCAGCAGATATCCTGGGACTCCCCAGAAGCTTTTCAGGGCTGTAGAAAAGAGCCTAGGACAAGCGAAACATCACCGTTACTGGAACCCCAGCTCTCTCCATAGGTAGGTTGGGTGTGGGGAAGGTCCTGTCACCTAAGGACTCCGAGGACCCACTGCTCGGTTCTGGGGATGGATCCTTCTGCCAGGTAAAGCTTAGCGTGCCAACCAAGGATCTCAAGCATCACATTGTCCCTCATCTTTCTTCCGCTCAAACCTATAGTCCTATTTGTTTGTAGGTATAGTTCAGTTAAGCCCCGGCCTGCTCTGCAGGCACATCTTAGTGTCAGTTTTTCTTTTTGACTGGGGAAATATAGCCACAGCCACTTCCACTTTGTTTTGCTGTTGGGTTGACTATGTTCTGATGACCTGAAATGTCCATGCAGGTACTGATTTTTCTCACCCAAGCGAAGGCCCTATTACCTGTCATTCTAGAGGTGTCAGGGAACTGGGCAGGGCTGAAGTCGGAGAGTGTGTGCTCCTTCTGCTCTTGATGGCCGCTGACCAGATTGTACAGCTTCTTTGTAGAAGTTCATATGTGCACAGCAATGAAGTCATTCCCTTTCTGTTGAATCCAAAATCCCTTTATTTTTAACTGCGAAAGGGGCTGCGTGACTCCCGGAGTTTCTGATGTGCAGCCAAAATGCAATGTTTGGTCCACACCTCCCTCAGAGGACAGGGCCTGACCAGCTTGTGAACACTGGAAAACAAGCATTCGATTTCTGCTTTCAATTATTTCTTTTAAAGATTTATTGTTCCTGTGTGTGTATCATTAGATAGAAGTGATGGGATCAATAAAACTTGGAATTGTATAACAAGAGAGGTCAGTTTCTTGCTTATTATATTTATAATAGCAGAGTTCATTGGGTGTCACTCTGCCTTATGAAAACCAGTGAATCAATAATGCTCTTACGACCTGGATCGTAATAAACCATAGCATTAAATGGGGGATACCGACGTGTGAGTGGGGAAGGAAGAGGCACTGTCACCGCGCATGGGAAGGACACATGCCATGTAGATTGGCACCTGTGAAAAAGCATCCATTCCTTTTCCTTTTCCAACCTACTCTTCTCTTGTGTATATGAGATTATTCAAAGATAGCAACAAATTTCCCATATGACCTTGATAGCTACTAGTTTGGAATGACTTTGGGCTGCTTGCTAAAAAAAAAAAAAATGATCTCAGAGATGAATTGTCAGGACATTAGCTCCTCTCCCATCAGCGTTAGGAACATCCTGCACTTGATGCACGTGAGTGTGTGCCATTGCAGAAATACAACGTGAAACGCAGTAAAAACAAATGTGCTCTGTTGGCTACCAAACCTCAAGGCCATGCTCGCTGGTCATGGTGCTTGGTGCCGCAGCTCCCCAGGCCCTCAGACTTGAACAGGTCTGCCTGCAGAGAAAGCATCTGGGACAGATTTTCTCGGAGAAGAGCTTTCCACAAAGAAGTGTACAATGTTTCCCCTGAAGGGCAAGGGTCGAAGAAATGGTGCGAGTCCATCTGAAAACCCCCTGAGGGGAGCTGCAGCCGCTCACACTTCTCCCAGCCCGTGGGAATCGTGGGCTGGGCTGTGGGGCTTGTCCTCCTCTCATCTGGGGCCATGGCCTTTGTTTCTGGGAGAGCTAGGCAGTGTGGGAAGAACCAAAAGGATGCTAAATGTTCCCAGGAGAGGAGCTCTTTTGAGGTAAGAGCTTTCAGGTTATTGCAGGTAGGGTGACCAGAAGCTACTTGAATTCCAAAGGGCTTCAGGAAGCCAGAACATTCTCATGGACTCCGCTGCTTAAAATCTAAATAACATATTGTGTTCTTTGCAAGTGAAAATCTGTGATGACTTTTCTTCAACTCACACAGGAAAAGAGTGTCACTCATGGTTCTTTTTTTTTTTTTTTTAAAGATCCTTCTAGAAGAAGAAGCCACAAGTAGCCGGATTTTGGAGGGAGGCCAGGGCAAGGGGGAAGGCCTGACCCTGATGCTGTTTTATAGAAAAACAAAAAAAGTATGTCTGGGTTCTTTTCAGTGAGAGCTAAAAGTATAACCACATCTCTGACTCTCTTTTACGTGAAAATGTTTAAGTCCAACACATACACAGTGATTTCTTTTATTATTTACAGAAGAGTAAGACTGCCACCAGAAAGCATGTCTGCTAATGTGTTTTGGCCAAGTTCTCCTTAGAGATGGTGATTAATAGAGGAATGGGTAGAAAATTAGAATATACAAATAGCTATTCAGACATGGGGGTGAAATGCTAATGCAGTGACCTTTACATCTTCATTTTTCTTTATTTCTCTGAATGCTAATTAATGGACATGTTCAGCACCAGGGGAAGTTTGTATCCAAGTCCATCTCGCTGCTAAGCGGTATTTTGAAAATGTCTGGAGCTGAGTCACAGAGCAGGACTGATCCAAGCTTCCTGCGGCTCCCATCCCTGCTGCCACCTTGTGACTTTTCCCCTGAGAGCAAATAAACGCCTGCGTCCAGCAGCTCATTAGCATAGCTGTACAGCCTCTGCAGTTAGCAAGGCAATTAGTTTCAGAGGTAAGTGCAGGTTGGGGAGGTTGGAGGCACAGCGTGTTTATTGACTGCCTGCTTGTTAACGAGACCTGAATTACTGCCTGCCCAGAGCTCCCAGACCCAAGGAAGAAGCAATGTGATAATTGGGGCCTTCCTTGAAGCAAAGGGCAAAGGTAAATTTGTAATTCAGACAATAACCTTTACAGTGATGCCAGGGACGCTTCCTGGAAAACAGTCCCTTCACGCAGGGCAAGCAATAGACTGAAAGTGCATGCTGCGTTTGGACTGGAAAGTCCTGTCATCGTGGAGGAAGAAGAAATAGTTCAGATTAAATGAAAATGACTTGGAGGTATTAGGGAGAAAAAATTGGGGGATCAACTTAAAGAAAAAACCCAGTTAATGTTTTATTTCTATCAGCAGTAGGGACCTGCATGGGTGGGGTGGGTATGCTGGGATCAGGGTATGTGCGGTCTGGGAGGAGATGATGATGTTTGGGAGACTGGAAAGAAACGGGTTGACTGTGGAGGCCAGCTCCAAGGGCTCCTCAGATATAATTCTGGGAGCCTGTAAAGGAGTCATGGCAGGCTACAGCCATGCCACCAGGAAGGTTAGAAATCCTTGGAAATCTAGCTGCCCATCACAGTTCCAGTTTCTTCATCATGTGGTCAAGGACACCGGGCTCCTTCTGGTTTCTTATGAAGGCAGCCAGTCCTGTATTCATGAAGGTCAGGAACTCAGTCTGAGAGGGTGCAGCTGTTACTGTCCTTTCTAGTGTATGTCTGGAAAGCAACAGAGACTCAATGCTCCTCTTGGTCTCTGCAGGGCTGGATGTTTTTGCCACGTTGGAGTGGAGCAAGGCACGGAGGCTATGAGTGGGGAATGGTGAAGCAAGCTCTGGGATTAACTTTTATAAGAGGAGCTCTCTATAGGCATAGCCTTCCCATGATCCAACTACGAGGGAGTGAAAGTTCGAGCAGAGACTGGAGTGTCATCTATGCCTCCATTTTCAATTTTCCTTATCTGTAAAATGGGGGTATGATACTGCCTACCTCACAAGGTTATCATGAGGATTAAATAAATTAATATTATAGAATGCATGTTAAATATAATAATGTTAATAAGCCTTTGACATTATTATTACTTATCTATAAAGGGTAAGCTAGATGGTTTGGGTAGGAGATTGGATTACACAACCTCAAGATCCCCACATAACTCTTGGGTCCTACAATTCAGTGGTTTAGTGCTAGAAGTATTTTGTACCCCACAATCCCTTAGGCAAGTTTTTATTTAGGGCACACTGATCCACAATTCTTTTGAATCCTAGCAGATGTCTTTAGAACTGTAACAATCTTTCTGTCTGATTTTCTTGACCCACTTAGAGCAATGTTTATTTATTTTTCTACATCCTACTTTGTTCCTAAAAGATTTTAAGTAAGACATTTAAAATAACTTTGAATTTTCTTTGGAAGATACACTGAATTAAATTCTCTGAACTTGCCTCTTGTTGAAACATGGTCTTCAAAAAGAATTTAAAACCATCAACTATATTGGTAGATTATTTCCAATATTTCCAATGTTTCTGAAAGCATCTCATTTGGATTTGGGGGGCACAGGCAGTGGTATGGGAGGAGAAAGGAATGCGAAGAGAAGGAAGACACTGAAATATGACTTCCTATAGTTTCAAATTGTGGAAGAAAACAGAGGCGACAGCAAGTGTTCGGGGGACACAGGTTACACAAGAGTCCCCACAGCACCATTTCATTGTTTTGTGTCCAAGGGTGGCCCTCTGATCAGCTCCTAATTATTCTCCGTTGGAACCATTCGGTGCTCCCACACGGGTGGCATTCAAATGATGACAGAGCTCATGACAGAGAGAGTAGCAAAGAGGAGACCTGCCGAGTGCCAGATGCTTTACAAAAAGCACCTGTTTTAATCTTTACTTGAAGCCTGGTGAGAAAATGGAGATTCACCAAGATAAAATAACTTGCCCAAAATCTAGTTAGTAAGTGATAGTTAGTAAGTTGGTATCCCATCCTAGGAATGCCAAATTCCAAAGTCCATGTTCTTTCTAACACTCTCTTCCTCTCTGATGTAGACCTATGAACATCCAGTATCCAGTAACCCTGAAACTTGGAAAATAGAGGGCTCTTCCATGTTTATCATTTATGAAGAAATGTATCACTTAGTCTCTAAGCTCCCTCTCAATTCTCACATAATCCAAACATTTAAAGAAACCTGATCCTATAATTTTCCATTTCTGTAAATTGTATAAGAGGAAATTAACTTAGGAGACCATGTAACTTAATGCCCCAAACTGGGAAAGGCTCTCCTTTTCTCCATGGATAAGCAAAAACCTGCATCTCAAAGTAATTGTTTTCATTAGAATTGTATTACTAATATAATCCCATGTAGAAAGAATATTTTCTTCAAAAAAGACTGAGATGAAACTTTTTGACATCAAGTTGCTAGCTGATATTAGCAATGCTTTTTCTAGTCACTGTATCATCCGGTCTGAAGCACACCTCTAACAGGGTCGTCTGACCCACACTTCAGGAGGCAGAAAACCTCAGATGCCAGCACACTCCTCCAAGCGCTCCATGATATCAGACTGCTCTAAATCTCCTCGTGTCAGACAGTTTTTTTTTCTTAAATTCTGGTTAATTACAGTGGGAAATCTCATAGGACAGATTCTTTGGCTCTTTCTAGCAATAAGGACAGAGAAGGATATAGAACATTAATAAAGGACACATTGCATTAGCCAAGCCATTACTGAGGTGACATCCAAAAGTGCATGTATGGTGGTACTGACAAACCGAGGCCAGCATTTTTCAGAAACTTTATTTACTAGAGCTGAAAACTTGCCCCTCTTGATAAGCCAACCCTCTTCTCTGTTAATTTCCTTCTCTATGCAGCCCATTCTTCTCCTTCCTGGAGTCATTAGGTGATGTCACGAACACTGACAGTACTAGACACTGGCCCAGAAACGGGCTTCCAGGGTGAGAGCTTTCTGTTACAGCTCTGTCCTACTCAAATACAGAAGGGAAAGAAGGGAGCAATACCGTCTACCATCTTATTTACCAACTAGAGTCATGACCTCTGTCTCTGCCAACTCCTACCAGATGTGATATTCTAGGTTCCTTACAGACCCCATTGTTCTGTGTTTTGTCCTGGTCCTTTCCTGAACTTGTTTGTTCCAAAAGAGATTCTAACTTTCTCAATCTGATAAAAGGAATCTGCTGAATAAAAAAAAAAAACAAACCAAAAAACTATACTGAACATCATACATCATAATGAAAGACGGAGTGCTTTCCTTTCTAAGCAAGAACTAGGCAAAGGATGTCCACTCACACTACTTCCATTGTGAACCTATACTGGAGGTTCTAGTCAGTGATATAAGAAAAAGAAATTAGAGACAAACAGAGAAGAATAAATAAAGATAATTTGATCTTATAGATGTAGAAAAATCTTTAAAAATCTGCAAAACAACCACTAAAAATAACAGAAAAGTTTAGGAAGACTATAGAATGTGAGATTATTACAAAAAATATCAATTGTGTTTTTAACTCTAAATGAAAAAATCTGAAAATGAAATAAAATAAGTAATTCCATTTAAAAATAGCATCAAAATAGTAAGGATAAACTTAACAAAAATAATTCAAAGCCTCGCCACCCTAACATTTACAATTTCCGGAATATCATCTAAAATATTTGCCATACAATGTATGATCAGTCTCAAAAAAGATAATCAATGGAAATGCACCCCATGAAGACCTAGATGTTAGAATTCTTGGACAATTATTGGAGATAATATGGCTATGCATTACAAAGTAATGGAAAATAGGCTTGCAATAAGTAAAATAGGCAAACTCAGCAAAGAATAGAAACCATTTTTTTAAAAATCTAATGAAAATTCTAGAAATAAAAATTATAATAGCTAAAACAAAACAATGGACTTAAGAGCAGAATTGACATGACGGAGAAGTGTCAGTGAACTTGAAAATAGTTGCAGAGAGAAAAAAGGTAGAAAGAATGAACAGAGATTCAGAGATGTGGAGCAATAGGAAAGGGTGTAACACGTGTGTATTTTCATCTCAGAAGGAGAGAAGAGATAAAAATGGGGCAGAAAAAAACGTTTGAAAAAATAATGGCCAAAAACTTCTCGAAATTTGTGAATAGATTTGAGAAATTCAATAATCCACAAGCAGGATGCAGATGAAGAAAATCATGTTTAGACACATCTTAGTCAAACAGTTGAAATCCAAATATAAGTAGAAAATCTTAAAAGCTGCCAGAAAACAACTGACACATTACATAAAGGAGACAGTGATTTAAATGATCATATATTACAGAGGTCAGAAGAAAACAAAGACATATTTGGCATGTTTCACAAAAAAGGAGAAAAACCCTATCAAATCTGAATTTTACACCCAGCAAAAATATTCTTCTAGCTGACTATTCCTAAAGATATTTTCAGATAAAAGAAAACTAAGAGAATTCATCAGCAGCAGGCCTGCACTACAATAAATGCTAAAGGAAGTTCTACCAAGATAAAAGGAGACAATACTGGAGAAAAATTTGAATCTTCAAGAAAGAATAAAGAACACTTAAGATAACAAATATATGGCTAAATATAAAAGGCTGCTTTGCTTTTTCATTTCTTTAAAATAAAGAGAACCATTAAAGCAAAAGTTATAATGCTTACTGTGGGGAATTTAATACACAGGGCCTGGCACTAATAATGCCCCCTTTTGTTACAAAATCTTTTATTACAAAATCACAAACATGTAATTCTGTAACATAAGACTATCACCCTAAAGTACACCATATGACATTTCAGGTGAAATGTTCAAATTAAAGCTATATATTATTAAACCCATATTATACGCTACCAAACACACTCAAGCAGGCATTGCTTCTGCCAGACCCTGTATATTCAATATATGGAATTTGTATGACAACTACAGAATAAAGGAGTAGAATATAGAATAAAGGGAAAGGGATTGGGAGGGTGGCAGGGTCAGTAGTAAATAGAACTAAACAGTTCCAAGTTCTCTATGTATGGAAAGTGGTACAATAATAACCATGAAAGGAATGAGAAGTAATGATGTATATCATAATCACTACAGCAAGCATTAACAAATAATGCAAAAGAGTATAGTTCAATGCTGATAAGTAAATTAAAATGGACTTCTAAAACATGTTAAAATATTTCTAGAGAAGTCAAGAAAGAGAGAGAAAAACAAAAAAAGCAAGGAGGCAAAAAGGAAACCAATAATAAAAATGGTAAACCTAATTCAAAACATGTGAAAAAGTATACTGAATATTAATGAAATAAACACTCCACTTCAAAGGAAGAGATTATATGGATTTTAAAAAGGAAGAAAAATAAAATGAAAAGGAAGGTCTGTATGTTGTTTATAGAGTTACACTTTAAAAATACAGTCAAGCCTGGCTGGTGTAGCTCAGTGGATTCAGCGAGGGCCTGCGAACCAAAAGATGGTGGTTTGATTCCCAGTCAGGGCACATACCTGAGTTGCAGGCCAGTTCCCAGCAGGGGACGCAAGAGAGGCATCCATACATTGATATTTGTCTCCCTCTCTCCTTTCCTTCCCCTCTAAAGATAAATAAATAAAATCTTTTTAAAAAAAATCTTAAAGAATTTATTAAAAATACAGTCAAGATAGGTTAAGAGTAAATATGTTGAATTCTATCTACATAGATTAAGTGTATAAGTAATCATCATAAATTTTTCTTTAGACAGACAGTTCTTTTTATTTTAAAGAAAAAGTAGTCTGTTGTATTTACTCATAGATTTACTATGTGGAAAACAGATACGAGCTCTGTCCAGAAGGCATCCAGCCATTTAATATGAAAAATAGAGACATTGAAGAAGACACAGATACAAGAAACACTGTACACAGGACAATGACGCCTCAGTCCCCTTTAAAGCAGGCACCTTGGGACCTCACACAGTTCTCCCAATCTCCTTCAGCTGCCCTTTCATATTTTCCTGAATCTCATTGACAATATGAAATCTCTTTCCTTTCAGAGGTGATTTTAGTTTTGGGGAAAGCCAGAAGTCTTAGGGCACCAAATCCAGGTTGTAGCGGGGCTGAGTCACCTGGGTGATTTGATGTTTCACAAAAAACTCTGCACAAGATGTGATGCATGAGCAGGCACGTTGTTGTGTGAAGCTGCCAATCACCAGTTACCCATAGCTGTGGCCTTCTGAATCATCCAAATAGTTTCCACAGAGGAATGTTCAAATTTAACGCAAAATTTGATGCAGATGAATTGCTCTTCTTGCTCAGTCATTTTGAATGTGATGGCCACACAGTACATAGGCTCAGTCAATGGTATCTACCATCCCCGCTGACTAGTACAGAGAAGTTGTCATTGTTCACACATGTGCATTCCAGTCCACTCTCCCTGACTGCCAGATTACATTGATGTCACACAAACCATTCTCATTATATTAACAATGGCTGGACTTTTTCCAGACAGATCTTGTATACCATGCAAATAAGAAATATAAGAAGGCTGAAGTGGCTATATTACTATGAAAAAAAGAGAAAAGGGGATATTTACACATGATACAATAGTTGGTTCATCAGGAAAATATAATATTTACAAATATGTATATGCCAAGAAACAGCTTCAAAATGTATGAAACGAAAGTGGACAGAATTAACTACATAAATATCACCATCATTGCATCATGCACCGTATTTTTCGGACTATAAGATGCACCTAGGTTTTAGAGTAGGGAAAAAAATAAGGAGGCTCCTGCCTCCTGTGACCCTGCTCCACCGCCACCCCCCACCCCCCACAGCTAGCCAGGTAAGCTACATTTGGACTCTAAGATGCACCCCACTTTTCCTCCCAAATTCAGGGTAGGAAAAGTGCATCTTATAGTCCGAAAGATACAATAGATATATTTTAAACTCCACAATTACAATTCAGGTTAGAAAGCACTTATTAATGCTTACTATATATTGGCTTTAGGTGGTACAAAACAATATGACAAGATCCATATCTTTAATGAGCTTAGAATCCTACTGGGACATGAATTGGGGCTTACAATATGATGGAAGAATAAGAAACTTTAGAATTAAGAAAAGAAGAGTTTATTTTCTGTTCCCTTAGTGTTGATACATGGAAATAAATAATGTTTTCCACAAAGGCAACAGCAATTACTAGCAGAACACATGAAGGAAAAGCTCAGATCTAGGACTAATACTGAAAAGCAGAACATAATGAGTATTGTGAGTTGATGTTCCAGTCACCCCTTTCCACTGCTAGTGGGATTCCACATTTTTTGTCAGATGGCATTGACACCATCCCCAGATTTGGAATGAAATTTAATTAAGTCACTGAGTATAACGTCATTACCATTGCCACTGCCACAGCACTGGGTTTGGGGGTGACTACTGCTTGGTAGTAGGAGGGAGAAATGCTTTCATTTCCTGCTGCCTATGGTGGAGGAATTATGTGGTTCCGATTGCTACCATTCATCGCTTTGCCTTAAGATGAAACCCAGTAAATACATTTAAAGCATTTTAAATAGTTCCCGGTGCAAAGTAAATGTTCAACACATGTTATTTGTTTATTGTGTTTGTTGTGGTTGAGTGTGTGTGTACTTTATTTTCTTGGAAGGCATAGCAGAGAGACAAAAATTCACCAAATTTTGGTGACATGGTTGAGCTCCTGGCTCAAGCCAATTTTGAAGTCCTTCCAACCTCTGAACAAGTAGGAGTTAGGTTTCTTGATAATTTTTTCATCTCAATGGTTCCTACCTGGTAGTCAAAGTCAGTGCGATTTAACCTTGTGTGAAGGACAGTTTTAGAGGCATGATCCTCAGCTTCTACATGGTGTTTGAATTTATGCCTCATGTAATTCTATATACAAAATGAAATTATAGACTCTACCAGGGAAGTGACTCTCCCCAACTTCCACCAACCTTTATCTTTTGCTAATTGGTATTCCAGCAGATGCCTGACCAAATTCTCTGGCTCCAGGCTTGTCCTACCCCTTTTAATAACCCTTCACATAGCTGCCAGAGTTATCTTTACAATACAAATCTGACCTTTTTTCACAGGCACATGCATTGTCTGCTTAAACCTTTCTGCAAATGTATAGTTCCTGATTGCCTACTGGATTTCCTTCAAACTTCTCAGCATGGCCTTACGTGGTCCTTAATACCTTCTTCAGCTTCCCTTTTTATTTTTGTCTCCCAGGATCCTCTCCCGCAAATTTGATGGTCCCTCTATCCTGAATATATGATGTCCTTGAATGTCTTCAACTTTTGCACGTGCTGTTCCCCATGCATGTAAGGTCTTTCTCCTGCTTTCTGTATTGGGTAACTGTTTTGTTTTTTTTTTAACCTTCCAAGACCCTCAACTCCAATACAACCTGATTAAAGAACATTTCTTGCTATCCCCTGGAAGCCCCATTAGGATATTATTTATCATAGGGATTTGAATTTACACAGCTGTGAGAGCTAGGTTAGTGGGTGTAACAGCCTATGGGAGGTTGTCATGGCTGCCTTCAGGGTGGGCAGGTGGAAAGGCAAGGTGGGGGAAGAAGGACACATTGGGCTTGAATGGGGCCTAGAATTGGAACCTGTGCTGGTCTTTTACCACCTTGAGGCCTCTAACTTTGATGCTGTGGTGTCTGCTTCAGGAGAAGCTGTTGAACTTTGTCATGATGCTTGATATGTACCTGGTCCAAGAGTCACAGAAGCCAAAGGAGGATGCAGTCCAGGATGCAGTTGGAGTTGTGAGCCTGGGTGCTGCCTGCCCCCGCCCCCCACCAAGTAAGCCAGTAGATGGACAACCACACATGTGAGATGTCCCAGTACCTCTTGCCCTGCTCCAACCTTCTGAGTGACTCTTGTGGTTCATGGGAACCTGGCACTCTAGAGGGAAGGGAATTCTGAGAAACATAAATCCAGCAAAACTGAGCCAACAGTGTATAGATCCATCATATACATCTTCCTTCTATAAGAATAAAAGACCTCTGTAGGATCTTTGTAAGAATAAGATCTTTGTAAGCATGTTTCCACTATTGTAGTACAAAATCTTTTAAGCAAGGAGCATGCATTTGTATTTATATTTGAAGCACCCAGAAGTACTTATCAATGTGAAATAAAACAACAAAACAATTCTTAGCAGATAGCAACTTAACCGAGCAAAATGCTTGTTTCATTATTATTTTTTCTTACATGTATTTCTGAATGGTTGAAAAACCAGTGTTTGACATTTGTTTGCACAAGCACCTGAATAGTATTCTGGAACAGAAGGATTTCTTAACCCATATATGCTGGTATTGAATTTCAGAGGGGAATAAACCTACTTCGTTGGTGAGTTTTGGTCCGGTGCCGCCTCTGAGGATGACAGAGGAAAGCATTCCTTTTGTGATGCATTGCAAAGCTTTCCACAGAGGCGGCAAAGGTTAATTATTTTAAGCATTTGGAACTTGGCCACAAGTGGGGTGGAACAAGCGTACTGACTAGACATATGCTATAGAAGACTCCGTAAAGCTCTCTCTGTCTGTGGCGGTTTACACAGAAACTGAACATATGGCGGGCTTTGTTTGGCCTTTTCTCTGGAATCATCTGTCAAGACATGAGCTGCCACCTAATTACCCACTCACATTCTACTGCTCCGCACTTTCCATTTTTGGTCTGATTTCTCAAAGCCTCAAACACTCATTTTTTTAAACTTAGTTTTTAAAAATTAATTTTATCTGCCCTACGAAAGAGTTGTGGGTGTTTCTGGGAGACAGTTTAAAAGGCATGGAATGTGGACTCCACATCCTGGTTTTGGGGATTCTACATCCTATCAAGGCGACATGTGTCTCAGAGAGGTAACGACTGATAATCTTACTAAAGAGAAAGGGGAATGACAGTAACTATTAGGATCAGACTTCTACTTTTTCTTGAGCTCCTATCATGTATAAACATGTCCTAGTAGATCACTGTTTCTCTAAGTGCAGCCTCCTGGGTGAGGTGAAAACCAATTCAGAAGTGCAAGTCTTTCCTTTGGATCTGATATGCAAATGGTACATAATTTCATTTTTATTTCCAACTAACAGCCACTGTCTAGTAACCTATAAAATGAATTATTAAGGCTCATTGAATTTGTAATGGTTGATTTTTAGAGAGAGAGGAAGAGAGAGAGAGAGAGAGAGAGAGAGAAAGAGGGGCAGAGAGAAAGACATGGATTTGTTGTCCCACTTATTTATGCATTCATTGGTTGATTCTTGCATGTGCCCTGACTGGGGATCAAACCTCCAACCTTGGTGTAGCAGGACAGCACTCTAACCAACTGAGCTATCCAGTGAGGGCAAGTCTTATTGAAATTTGATATTTATACATTAACACATTAGGGGGACTAAAGCATAACAGTTACTCTACTAAAATGTCTTAATTTTGAAAAGCTCCTATTGGGCATAAGAGTCTATAGATAATTGGAATTCATGAAAATTTTGAGAAAGAATGAATCTTTTTCAGTACAGAATAAATGTTGATTTTGGGATGGTTGTAGTTTTCCATTGCTATTCTCTTCCTAGTATTAGCTTGTATCTGTAGATTTTACTTTTGTTAAAAGTTTGTTTTTATATAATACTTCAGTCTCTTTGGTTTTTATTTAGCTTCTCCCCAGTTCTTTCGATCTTCCAGTTCTTTTTCCACCAAAAAGTGGCAATAGGTGGTGTTAGTGGCGTGCACAGGTTCTTACCTGTTTAAGGAGACCTCATTCTGGTGAGCTGGCTGTCTACCAGTACGGAGGCTACACCGTCATGGATTGATCCGCGGACAGAGAGCTGGAGACTTAGCACTGTCGCAACCAGTTTGCTTTCATGGTAATCATATGTGCTGGGACTTTTCACCTAGTAATTATTTTTAAAACCAACCTTGTTAATAGAATTGTTTTCCCAACATGTCAGTATTCGGCACCCACACTCCCAGAGGGAGGGAATGGACTGGCCTTTAGCATCTTGTCCCACGTGATGAGGGAGATGAACGAACGGGCCAGAGTAACACATGCTCTGTCACACCTTGCTGCTTAAATATATCATAACTTTTAAGCTCTGTTAAAGGAAGTGATGCCAAGAGTATTTAGTGGCGATAGCCTCTAGCAATGGCTTTTTATTAAGGAGGATGACGCCAATCATCTAGTAGATGATGGAGTAAGAGAAGATATCACCCCGCTGAAGATGGGCTTATGATCTCAGTCCCTGGGTTGGTTGGCTGTTAGAAATGGTTGGGCAAAGAGGGCAGGGCCATCCATGGGCATGACTCAACCAAAGTGTTTGTGTCTGGTTGCCTTAGTGGAGAGACAGTGATGTAGAAAATTACCTGTGACAAGCACGGTTTTTATTTTAGTAGATGCTAACCTTTATTATGTCTGAAGAGGATCTCACAGAACAGCTTACATTCTATGTGCTGGTTGAGGACAAGAATGTCTTCACATTTCTTCACTCTCCGTTTCAGGATCTCATTCCATCATGAGCAGGGCCAACTTATGGGCACATGAGACTTTTAGTAGCTCATATAATTTTTTAGATTTCTTTTAAAATCAGAAGAAAAAAACAAACTTTTGGGTCAAAGAAGTTAATATATATTAATAAGTTTATCTTTCTAAGTTTGTCTTTCTGTTAATATATATTAATAAGTTTATCTTTCTACCAATGCAGTTGTCAAATATAATTTTCAATAATGTTTTTATGGGGGAGTGCTTGGGCACTCCCATGAAAGTACACTGCAGTCCTAAGTGGGCACTCAGTAAATGCTTACGATGAATTAAAAAATAATGTTTAGTTGCTTCGTTGTATGTGGTCCAGCAGAAGTAATGCTATTTGAATGTGGTTGATAGGATAATAATATGGTTGTAATAATTTATAGTTTTAATTTGAACACTTCACCTAAAATGTCATATGGTGTAGTTGAGTGCGATATTGTTTTGCTGCAGAATTACATGCTTATGATTTTGTGATAAAAGATTTTATAATAAAAAAGGGGAATTATTTGTGCTCAACCCTGTATTTCTCAAGGACTCAGTTGCGTGCATGCAGCCTGCAAGAAGGTTCATAAAGCGGGCAAAAAGCACTGATGGTGAGTTGGGAGATCTGAGATTGAGACCAGACGTTTTCATTTCAACTTTTGTGACACTGGGAAAGTCATTTAGGCCTCTGAACTCTATTTCCTCACCCCTAAAAGGAAAGATTTCAATTCAATTCCTAGGATCTTTCTAGGTTAGACATTTTATTATACTAATTCTATTATACTAGAACAGATAGTAAGGGGCTGAAGTTCCTTCCTGAAAAATTTTAGACAGATGGCAAACGTAACATTTATTTGTTATTTCCTGAGCTCATAGGTGCTCAGTGAACAGTTGCTGAATAAAGAACCTTGATGGTGTTGGGTACCTGCAAAAATTTTTACTCTCTCAATCTATGACCACAGGTAGATGCTTAATTGTCTAGGAAGAGATGGGGAAGGCAGATAATTGAGGCATATATCCTCTGGTGCTCCTTTCCAAGCCAAACCTGTGATTACTTCTTGTTGAAAAAACCCAAGCTATTATTTCCTGGCCAGGCTTAATGATGTCTAGAAACTGACAGCCTGTCACTGAATGAAAAATTAAGTTGGCAACAGGATTGGGTGTCCAAGAGCGTGACAGGTTCAGGTTGGCCTCCCCAAATGTCAATATCCAAGGTAAAGTGCTCACCTGCTCAACTCCCTCTTCCTTTGCCTGAGTTGTGCTTGCAAGCCTGACCCCTGGTGAGCCTTCTGATACTGGGAGTTGTGGCCTGGGAAGGACTGAAGGCCAGTCAATCCTCAGCTTCTTTTTTCAGCACACTGATGGGAGAGGAGCACCCTCCGCCCCCAACAGCTCTCTAAACTCTCTTTACCGCCCACTCAGGCCACAGATGAAGATTGCCCATAGAGGCCCATATAGCCTCCCACTCAGATTCCTGGAAATGAATCTTAAAGACTCCTGGGAACAGGTGTGAGTTATTACCTTTATTAAAATAGCATTGATGGATGCATGGTAGGTGAAATGGACGTAGACCCTCTAAGACCATAAGAAAATCCCAAAGGAAAACATCAACTAGGAAAGAAAGCATTGTATCGTTAAGTATTGTTCTAATGTTGCCTTAGAAGGGGACAACAGCATTAAAACTCTGGACATTCTTCAGAAAATATACTACAAAGAGCCATGACCCATGTGGGCTCAGCCTCAAGGCATGCTGGGACCTCAGAAGGGAGTCAACAGAGTGAGGAGGGAACCAGAAGGGGTGACCTGGGGCTAACGCCAGATTTTAGGGCTTTTCTCTTCATGTAAGGTTGTCTGATCGGTTCAACAGTTTTAAAGTTATACCCTCTCAGTCTTCGAAAACTCTCATTTGTGTGAGAGGACTCTGGGCCATATATCAATATTAGCTTGTATAACCCACTCAAGTAGAGAGAAGAGATATTCTCCACTTTACACAGTAAGGGCAGAGCTTATGATTCTGCCTCTGGTTTGGTGTTAGATCTGTTTTGACAAGAAAAGATATAGATGAAAGTTTGGTCCACTGGGGCGGGCACTGCCTACTTCCAAATTCTGTATGTTGATTGATGACCACAGCAGATTCAGAAAATGCTGGAAATAACTTTCTTCTCAATCTCAAGGATGTTTTACATGGAAAATGAATCATCTTGCTTTTTGAGAGCACACAGGGCAAATTCATAAACGCTATGTCTGCTTCCCTTTGATGGCCATAATTCTTGTTTTTATTGTGTGCTTTTTTCCCCTTAACACCTCTTAATACAGTATAATATAAGTGAGTGCTTTTATGCTATCATCAGTTACCAGATATGGTTTTAATCATGTGATTGATCCTGAAAAATACAAAGCCAAATTGGACATTAATGACAGGAAGCTGAACCCTCTCAGCCTCAAACACAGACATTTTCAAAAATTACTCTTCTCTGAGCCTTTGCACCTTTAAACTTGCAATTTAAAGTATTTTGCTATGTCTTTTAAGTTCTGATTAGATCGGGTGACATTTTGACTTCTGCAGTTGTATTCAGTCAAAATTTTTGCTGTTTCCTACTTCATTAACTCCCATTCTCATAAGGTTCTGTAGACAATGGTCAGTTCAGCTTTTACCAATGATTTCTGTGGGACTCTGGTCCCAGTGAGGCCCTTGTTTACTGTCTGTGTTGTAATAAACATACTTGCAGAGAGGGCAAAGGAACAGGAAGCAAGGCATACGATGTAGTGGGAAATGAAAACAGACCATGGAATGAAATATTACAGCCTTAATAACAACAGCAGGCATCCTGGAAATGTGTATTATAAATCAGAATACCAAATGGATATACTATCCGAAAACAATTGAAATATATAAATATTGTCTTACTGCTATTGTCTGGTTCTCTGTGCTTCTTGATCTTTAGTGAAAGCCAATGGTGGGAATGGAAGGAGCCACAGCTCATTGAGCAAGTGTCCCAGGCACTGTACTTGCTGTGTTTCACTGATTTTCCTGATTACCTCAAGAGCCGGGTATTTTTATTATCTTCTCTCATGCACCATCGCAACCACCTTCCATCAGCTGGTCCTGCTTCCAGTCTTGCCCTTCCACCCCATCCTCGTTCCATTCATTCTCCACACAACAGCCAGAGAGATCCCTGCAGAATGCAGATTTGGTCTCATCTTCCCCTGATTAAAACCCTGTGAGTGTTCCTCGTTTTCCTAGGGATAAAGGATTCCTGAACAGAGCTTAAGGAGCCTTCATGGTCTGGCCTCTGCTTCCTTCCTCATTCTCATCTGGGACTGTTCTCCCCTCCCATGTCCATCCTCCAGGACCTTCAAATGTCTTCAGTTCCCTGTTCTGCACCTCTTTTGACTGCCCCCCCCCCACTCACTTCACTAGCAGTAAAGTGGAGCTCCCATCTCCAATCCCCCTACTACAACCCAGAGTGGCTCCCAGATAGCAAGGGTCATGTCTATTTGCTCATCAATCAATATATTTCAAATTGATATTTAAAAACCTAGGGCTCAGAGGGCTTATATTACTTTTTAAAGTTCATATAGCTGGTTAATGATAGAGTTGGGGAATCTGAGAAAAATCTGTCTCCAAATCTGATGTTTTTCTCACAGCATCGCGTTGTCTGTCACAGATGGATGCGTGTGAGACAGTCAGTAATTCATTTTGGCTGGGTCATAGCACGCACAGAAGGGGGGACTGGGTAAAGAAGGTTTTAGTCATATTGCCTATGGCCTTGTGCCCTGGGTTAAGGAGTAAGGGTTTTATTCTGCAGACACTGGGGAATCATAGATGAGCACAGAAGTGGCAAGAGCAGAGCAATTACGTTTCCTTGTGCCTTTCAAAAGTGCAGGTGAGGGCAGAGGAACACAAGAAAAATTGGGTTTTTCCTTCATAACTCTCATCTATAAAATAATACCACCCATTGCATATGACTTTGGTGGAGATGAAAATAAAGCAGGTAAAAATGCTGTGCAGCCCTACACCTCTTTATAGATACCACTGTAAGGTTTTTTCTCTTACTGTTTGTTAAAAGAGCTGTTCAGTTACTTTGTAGTAGCTTTGTAGTTACTTCTAGAAGACTGACTGGACTCTCTACAGGTGGTGTTGAGGCTGTAAATGAAGCTTTCAAGCTACTGGGAAGTTACAGACCTGTTCCAGCAGGCATGAGAATCACCTTGGAGCAGCTGAAAATTTCCCAGGTGAAAAACTGGGGTGGGTGCAGAAAAGGGGGAGGTACTGCTGTTGGTTAGAGATCCCCTGCTAGAAGAGCTGCCAAAAGACATTGCTGAAGCCCTGGCTGGGTTGTTCAGTTGGTTGGAGCGTCATCTGTACAGCAGAAGGTTGGGGGTTTAATCCCTGCTGGGGAATCCGGGTGTGGAAGACAACCTATGGATGTTTCTCTCTCACATCAATATTCTCTCTCTGGCTCCCTTCCTCCTTCCCTCTCCCCCTCCCTCTCTAAAGTCAATAAACACATACTTGGGTGAGGATTTAAAAACAAAGACACTGCTGGCAACTCCTGTGAGGTAAGGCAGCTGGAAACCAGCACTGGGAGCAGCAGGGAATGTTTGGAAGAGGGGACCTCATTGCTTGAAGGCCTCTGGCCTCTGCTGTCTCCCCAGCCTGATTCACTGTGAAAGGAAAGGAGGGCTGTACTACTTATTTGCTCATTACCAAGATGGCAAGTGGAAGTAAGTGTTTTGATGTAAATGATGATGACGACGAGACGGTAATTACATTGAATAAAGAGAGTAAAAGGCAAACTTTAAGTCCCAGAAAGTCTGTTTAAGAAGGTGCACTTGGAAAAAGGACTGCCCTGTAAGTAAGAACAGCTTCTCTGGCCCAGGGAGTTGAAAGATTTGCAGGTGATCACGACAGTGAACTTGGGACTCAGGTCATCTGAGGAAGCTCTGCTGAAGGGACCGTTTTCATGTCCTTCTCTTTGGACCCACCCTTTGGAAAAGGAATAGTGGCCTGTTCAGGGTGAAAGTTGTTCTGAAGCCCTGGTGGACCGGGTCGAACCCTGGGCTTGAGAGAAATACTTCCAGGATTTCTATAACCTTTTTTTTTTTTTTTCCTATCGACATTAAGAACCGCATGCAAACTTAGAGAAGCAGGCTTTCAGGAACAGGAGATTAATTTGTTCCTCTTGCATTCCCTAGCACATCAAGGCATTTTACAAATAGCTGGTGAATTAGCTGGAAACCCCTCAACAGCCTTCCTGTGACTCAGCTCTAGGCTGTAGGTCTTCCTGGCACAGGAGGACGCAGGTGAGGTGGAAAGGCTCTGCTGCACAGTCAGGTGTTGTGAGTTCTGTTCTCGGCTCTTCCAAGAACAAGCTGACACAAATGATGCCTACAACTGACCAGTCTTCCAGATGGTGCTCAGGGACTTTTTTTTCCCCTAGCATCTTGGCAATGAGTGTAATTCATCATCTAGTCTAACAGGTCCTCTCATATAAACGCTGGATCTGTAATTATGACCAAAACTCTTTTACACAATTTTTCAAAAGAATTAAGTTTAAACACATTGTAAGGGAGACAATGTTGTATAGGGGTATCAGGCCAGATATCCCTCTGCTTCCTGTGAAAAGAACATATAAATGGAGCTGGTTCACAATTACCCCCATTAAAGTGTATCCCAAACCAACATGGGCTCAAAATGATTACTTCTTTCAGTTGAATTGAACTTCTTTGCAAATGCTCCTAAGAAAACTGCCCTTTAATTTGGATGCAGTTTAAATTATTTAATGAATCCCTTTCTCAGTTAATTGGACATTAGGTGTAAGAATGAATGAAAGTGCTTCATGTGCCTCATAATAGCTGACCAGTGTCTGTGGCAGGCTGCGCGAGACCAGCCGGCATTCTTGGAGAGACGGATCAGTGGTCTGGTCTCAACCTCAGGCCTGGGAAAACCATTAACCAAACAACTTGAGTTTTATTTTTAACTCGATACACTGTGTTTGGTGCAAAATGTATGGGCATTTCGAGAGGCGGTTTGCTCAATTGTGGAATGGCTGTAATCCCAGTGGGTTTGTCCTGCAGGCTCTGGAGGCTGCTGTTATTTCCTGGTGGGTGTCTAGGGGAGGAGGCAGCAGAATGTGGAGAATCTGGGCAAATGAAACCTCATAAAGCAGCCCTTTGATTCGATGAGAACGGGCTGCCTTATCCCTGAGGCTGTGAGCTGGGCTGTGGGTGAAGTGCCAAATCAGTTCCTGCCTATTGTGTGACTACTGGGTCCCAGCAGGCATCCAGAAGACAGGATTTAAAAGGACCCTACCTGGAGCCGGAAAAGTGTGGAAAGGCCACCCTGAGAAAGGGGGCAGAGCACAGATGTACTGAGGGAAATCCGCCTCTTGATACTCATGTGGTCTTTTTCCACATTCTCTTCCTTCACCCAGCAGGCAGTTCTTAAGGCTAAGATAAGGCCTCTGACCTGGTAAAATTCATTTTTGGTAGGCATGATTCTCATCCAGATAATTGAGACATGAAATGAAATTCGTGATGCCTTAAGTAAATAGAAAGTTCGGTGGGAACATAGGAACACCAACTCAGCTCATTGTTAAGCAGACATACGGCAGGCCACCCTCTGTGCTGGGGACCAGGATGGACACGACAGGATCAGGCTTGTCCTCCCGGGGTTTCCAGTCTAGTGAGTCAAGAAGGATTTTGAGAGGTGAGTTGAGTCTCATCAGATAAAGGGGAAAGAAAAAGAGAAAAGGAAAGGAAATAGGTGAAGGCACAAATTTTGAAATGCATACAGTGCTGAGATAATCACAAGAAAGTGTGTGTGTATCTGTGTGTGTGTGTGTGTGTGTGTGTGTGTGTGTGAGAGAGAGAGAGAGAGAGATGTTAGGATATTTGAGACCAATTCTGAAGGCTTTCGTATGCCATGCCATTGAGTTTTGTGTATAAACTGTAGAAACGAGAAGCCAGTTTCTATGGTTGGATCCATTCATCATCAAAGAATGATTTGAACAGGGGAAAACAAGCCTATCCACATTTTAGAACCTTGGCAGGGAGAGAACAGGGAGAACGTTCTAACACAAGGTTGCTGTCGCCAGTGAAGCAGAATGTCCATGGAAGCAGTGTTTAACTGCTTGAATTGCCCCAGAAAGGTCAAGAAGGACAATGACCTAAAACAGGTCACTGGATTCGGCAGTTAGGAGGTCAGTGAGGACCTTCCAGAAAGGGCTCTGGGCAAAACCAGATGGTCCTGGTTTGAAGAGTAATTTACAGGGAAGCAAAGTGGAGGCCCTAATTGTCCAGAGCACGGTCGCTTTTTTGTGGTTGTTCAGTCTGGCGAGTGTGGTTGGCTTTGTAAGGAAAAAACCCAAGGATAACAGGAGTCCTGATTGTCTCCTGTGACCCCGATGGTCCTGGAGAGCTGTGTTCTGATTTGCAGTTGTCTTGGCATGAGTTTTGCCCTTTAACTGTGAGGACTCAAGTAGTCTCTGAGACAGCCTTTATTTAGCTCAGATTGGGTTGCCTGCTCTCTCGAGTTTGCGGGGAGTATACTGGTTTTAGTTTCTGGAATGCCATTTACACATCATTCCCATGTCCCCAGTTACATTTCTCATCTTTTGAGTGTAACCATTCCGAGGAACACCCTCCCTGAGCTCTAATGGGGCCGGGAGACGTTCTCCAATGCTGAACCAAGTCCCTAATAATCCATTGGAACACCCCGAAAGGTGGAGTCACACCCCAGGGACCCTATCCTGTGATTGCCAGTTCTGTTTCTCCACCCAGTGATAGAGCCAGCCTGTTTTTCTGACATTGTGACCCAGCTAGCTCTTTGCTATAATCAATGTTTCCATTCTTTTCCAAAATAAACATGTTGATGATCATTTGCAAACAGGGAAATGAAAGTTTTCCATCTGTAGATGCAGTGCCTATATTTTTGAAAACAAAGAATTTAGCAGAGGAATTTAATCTAATCTCTGGTTACTTTGTAATTTGTCCGGGGCATTAGACCTTAGAAGGTAATTTTTTTTTCTTTTAGATTCAATTAAATTCTCTCCCACTTCTACCCCACCCCCTTCTGGCTTTGTTCAGAATTATTGAGCAGAATGGCTTGAGGAGAATGGGACCTTATTGTATCACATTTCGAGAATGAGCCCCGTGGAAACAGGAGCCAAGCCTGGAAATGAAAACGTCCTTGTAAATGACCAGCAGAAGACAGGAGTTAAAACACGCAACTGTTGCTGTGCCAGAAAATTGTCTGCTCTCCCTGAGCGAACTGGGAGTGCTCGTTTGCATTTATACCAGGTTTTAAAAATAACAAATACCATTCTCCCTGCTCAAATGAAATGTAATTTCATAACTGCTTTGAAGATAACCCTACCTTTTTGTAGCCATAGAAATGAATAGCTTAATACCACTGACAATCCCAGGTATGATACTTGTTTAATGTAAACAAGGTTTATTTAGTCTGGGTGATTGGTAATTTTATTTCAGAAGAAAATGACTGATGGAGAGTTGTGCAGCTGTCGTGATCAAAGCTTACTTCATGTTCATCTAGGGTGTCAGATGCAGGCAAGCTGTTTATGTACCCACTGGGCTAAATTGGTACCATTATCACTTCAGTATTACTATGTTCTTTGCTAAAGAAACCAATTATAATATCTGCTGGATGGTATATTAAATGACACTATTTAATTAAAGCCTAATCTCTCTCTGAATGAACAATATTTTAAATTATTGTACATTATTTCATTCAATTACTGCGAACCTCGGTCCATTTTTAAGGGCAGAAAAAACTCATTTGGCACCTGGCTGCTGGGGAGAATAATCGCTGTTCTGTGCTGCGTTTGGTGCTCTGTGCCCAGTAACAGTCAATCCAGGACACACATCAGTTCAGGAGCTCTTTCAGTTTTAAAATATTTCACATTTGTTTCTCCAGCCTCTAGGCAGCAAAAAGCCCTATTCTACCCATGCCAGTGGTTCCCTCCAAGGACTGGGAAATAATGGAGACCTCCAAAAAGAATATGTTTAGAGGAATAAAGCCATTAAAGAAATACAATTCCCATGCCAGGAGCAGAGCTGTGTAACTGACAGGATAGCAATTCCTTTCGAATGAGTATCTCATAAGGGAATGCAAGAATTAAAATGAACTTGACAGTGAACTCAAGAGATAACCTCTAATAGAAAGGAAAATTCACTTGTTAGAAGGAGAGATGAGTCAAAAAGAGGTAGCTATTTTAAAAAAGATGGGGGAGAGCCAAATGTGAATGGATTTTTATCCCTTGTAGTCATTTAATTTAACTACGGAGAAATGTTGGCACACATCTGAATAGTTGAGAGCAAGAACCACTAGCAAATACCACTAATATGCCACTTCTGTAGCTTTATAATGTCAAGGAATATATAGTATGTGGGTATTGTGTGTTTATCAGCCTATTGGGTCATCTGTGAAATCACAGAAAAGAAAAATTGCAGTGATGTGTCCCAGAGGATGTAGGAACGAAATCCAGAACCCAGACTGTGAGTGGGAAGGTTAGAGCTCAGCCTGGGAACCTAGCATCATGTCTTGCTCGTATTCAATCCTTTGCAAATTTATATTGATTCTCCGATACCATAATTCTAATATGTGAAGTTAATGGTCCAAGCTGATCTATATGTCTTTCGGCCAGTCTTTGTGGCTCGTCTGAGTCTAGCTTTTGGCCTGAAGAATGACGGTGGTCAACGGCGGTCGGAAAGATGACCGAAGCGTAGTGCAGGTATTCGCCATGCACAGGTCAGCTTGGTCTGTTTGTGCAACTTCATTGATTTTGTCCCTTTGGTGTTACTTGTTTTAAAAAACTATTTTATAGAGCAATTTTAGATTCACAGCAAAATTGAGAGGAAGGCACAGAGATCTCCCATAGAAACCCTGCCCCGCCCACCCACACAGCTTCCTCCATCACTAACATCCTACAGCAGAGTGATACATTTCTTGATAATTGATGAACCTACTTTGACCGGCACATCGTCATCACCCAAAGTCTATTTTTTACCTTAGGGTTAATTCTTGGTGTTTTACATTTTGTGTGTTTGGACAAATGCATAATGACACGTATCCATCAGTACGGTATCATTTAGGGCATTACGCTACCCTAAAAAATCCTCTGTGGTTTGCCTCTTCATCCCTCTAAATCCCCCAACTGTCGGCAATCACTGGTTTTTTTAATTGTTTCCACAGTGTATGCAGCCTCTTCCAGACTGTCCTGTTGTTAAAATCATTCAGCATGTAGCCTTTTCGGTTGGCTTCTTTCACTTAGTAGCATGTACTTAAGATCTTTTCATGGCTGGTAGCTCATTTCTCTTTCAGTGCTGAATAATATTCCATTGTCTTGATGTACCATCGTTTATTTTATCCATTCTAGTATTACATTTTTAAAGATAACTCTTAATTACATATAATGGTTAATTACAGCATCTGGGAAACACAGGCCATGTCCAAGGCATTGGGCTTGTTATTTGTGGCTATAAATTGGTCCGGTACAATGTCAGTGTAGGAAACATCCAAACCTCTAGGGAATTTCTATGAGTTTATTTTTCAGCCAAACTGACAGCAGCTGCTGGGAAGCAAAATCTCAGTGGATTGAGAAAAATTCTCTGGAGAAAGAGCAGTTTTGCAGCTTATTGTATACATTAGAATCAAAGGAGGAGGTATAAGGAGGGTTCCATGAAATCCATTGGTGGTAGATTAAGGGGGCAGGAGAAAGCAAAGCAGGGAACATCTCTGGGCTTGGATAAAAGTAAAGAGACACACACTTCTTTCACTTTGGTGGGCACAGGATAGTTAATAGTGAACACACAGCACATGGACATCATGTGCGGCGAACAAGATAGCATTGAGGAGTGTTGTGGTCTGCTGCTCTGGTACAGAGGTCGTGCCCTGAGGGGTTTGGAAATTAAGATTGCTGTGGCCTTTCTAAGGTGTTTATCCTATATGAAAAACAAAAACAAAAACAAAAGCAAAAAATACAACAACAAAATAAATCTAATAGACAAACTTTCTTAAGGTAAAGATTGACCTTTGTCAGGGAAGCTATAGGCCTAGGATGGGGCTACCTGCCAGCACTTGCTTTCAGTCAGGGATTTTGATGTGCAGACCACCCTATGTAGCTACTTCCCTCTCTGAGTCTGAGTGGCCCACCAGGCAGGCCTCCCCCGTGCCTGTCAGGTTTAATATGTGGCCTCTTTTTCTTCCACAATAAGGTGTGGGTTTTAGAGTCCCTCACTCATGCATTCTTTTAGCAAATATTTACTGATTCTTAATGATTGTCAAGATAGAAGAGACCCTACCCAGGAATACTCAAATTCAAATTCCCAACCCACCTTTGCAACCACATAACATTGAACAAGTTATTATTCCTAACCTGTAACGTGACATTAATAATACACCCCTCATGGGATTACTGTGAAAATTAAAAGCACTTTCAGTCTCTGCCACATAATAAGTAGCAAGTATATAGTAATGTTGCTGTACGTAGGTAGGTGCCACTTATCTCCCAAGGATTATAGTTTAGCTCAGAGACTGGACATACAGTGTACACATATAGTAATAATTCATTAAAAGCAATACTTAAGAACCAGCAAAAGTTAACACTGACTTGTGTGGGACAGTACAGTACACCCTGGCCTCTGCATGCACACACATACATCAACACAAATACAATCTTTGAAATGAAGGCATACTTCCTGTGGAGGATACCTCGTAATTGGAAATGGCAGTAGCAGTGCTCTCTGCACTGGCGGAGTCTCCAGGATCGGGCCAGGAGTTATTAGATGTAATCATCAGGTTGAGTTACTTATACAAAGCCAGTTATTTGCCATCTGCCATTTGGAGATGTGCCCTTAGGCCTTGCTTGGATGCCAGCCCATTGCTATGCAGCAGAGGGAAATGTTTCTGTCCAAATAACTTATCTCCTCGGTTTCAAATTCTAATGTGAGAAAGGGCTGTCAAATGGATGCTCTGTCTTAACGATAAAGGGGACAATGGGCATTCATTGTCCTTCTTATGGGCAGAACCTGCATCTTGAGGATTTTAAGATGGGGAGCTGAAGAATAAAATATTTGGGAAACTTAAACTTGGCTCAAAGATAACCGGGGTGAAAGTTTAGCCAAGTGGGAGAAGAAAGTCCTTTTCAGATGTTTCTATCCCGAGGCAGGGGTAGTAGGCGGTAGGGAGTGTGTAAGGTTGAAAATGATCAAACAATGTTAAGATAATCTGTGAAATATGTTATGTACAACTCATATTTATTGTGGTCTAACTGAAATGAAAGTGGGGGTCCATGTGTGGAGGCCTGGGCATGCCCTGCAGAGAGGTAAGTAATGGCTAGGCAGCGATACCACTCAGGACTACTGATCAGAAACCACATCTTTGTTACAGAGCGTGCAAGGGAAGAGAGCCGACTGTGTGCGCTCTGTGCCCATGGTCATTGTGACTTTTGTGATTACTTAACTCCAATGTATGAATAAGTGACCAAGGCCAAGGCCAAGTTCACTTGGCCAGCAAGTGGAGAAGCCGAAGATCTGGGTCTCTTCTCCAATGTTCTATTGTTTTGGTAGGTAAACGGCATTTTAAGATCACCTACTCCTACCTCTAAGGAAGTTGAATCCCTAGTCACTGTCTTTTGTGGAACTTCTCTTCCCTGGCGCCGAACCAAATTTCCAACTACTCTTTGAAGATCATCGCCTGCACCTCTCTGCTCGGTGTCCGGGCCGGGGAGTTTTAGACTGTGTTCCCCAGGGCACAGGGGCCCTCAGAGTCTGGGCCCGCAGAAAAAGCACCACGGAAAACTGCCAGGGCCCCGTCTCTTCTTGGAATTTCTACTCTCCATACTGACATTTTAGGTATTTGGGTTTGAATGTAGGGTTCCTTGACTAAATACATTTTTTATTTTCCCCTTACAAACACGAATTTATTTTAACCCTTTTATTTAACAGATGAGGGAACTCAAGTTCAGAAACACTATGTGACTTTCTCAACATCACACAGTGAGCTAGTAGTAGAACTTGGGCTGACACTGAGGTTTCAAAACCCTTGGTCCCAGGCCCTGGCCAGGTAGGTCAGTGGATTAGAGCATTGTCCCGATACACCAGGCTTGTGTGTTCGATCCCCAGTCAGGGCAACCAGCAACCAGTGAACACATGAATAAGTGGAACAACAAATTGATGTTTCCTTCTCTCTTTTTCTCTCTCTCAAGTCAATTAAAAAAAAAAAAAAAAAAAAAAAGCTCAGTCCAATACTATTTCTTCATAAAAACGTAAACAAAGAGTAGTGCAAAGAAAACTGACAATAATGGCCAACATTTTATTGAGCACCTTGTCAGGCACTATGCTGAGAGTTTTACATGTATCATCATATGTAAGTCTCCATGGGGCCACATGAGGGGGACACTGTTACCATCTCCATTTTAAGGATTTGAGAGGTGGTTAGCCTTTGGTTACATAACTAGTAAGGGCCAGAGGTGTGATTCTTATTTAAGGCAACTTAGTCAAGAACTTTTGAAGCATGTATGGGAAAAGCGAGGTGGGAGTGGGTGAAAAGTAGTGGCCCTGTCGCATAATCCACAGCTAAGCTGGGTCTCCCTGCAGCTTCAGGAGAAGACAGTTTCCAGCACACACACAGCTTCCCTGCTCCAGCACCTGCAGCCTGCATGTGCTCTGCCAGGGGGCTGTCTCCTGCTAGCTCCCCACCTTCCCAGAACGCAGTGGTGTTAATAGAAGTACAGGGGAGCTCCTTTCCCTGGGACGACCCTCCACCAGTGGGGGGTGGGAGTTGGTGGATGATGTCCAGTCCCTCTGTCTTCCATTGGGGTGATGCTGAGGTGTGTTGCACATGGTTTCCGAAGGGTCCCCTGGTCCCTCAGGCGCCCACGGCAGTAACCTCATTGATGCAGAAGTTACTAGCTTTCCCTCTCCCCTATCTCCCATTCCCACTCAATTCTGCCCCCAGAGGTCACTGGCCAAATAAACGACTTGCACGCAAGTCTGTCTCAGGACTTGTTTTGTGGAGGAGTCCAAACTAAGGCACTGTTTGAGAGGGACATACTCAGATCCTATTCGTCCCTTAAATGCTCCACTGGGGAGGAGGGGCACTATAGGAATGCTCCCTGACTCTCTTAGAAGGAACAAGACAAAAAGTGAAAAAGAATGTTTATGAAGATGAATGTTTTCAACGGAAGGGACTGTAAGTGAAGTTAAAAAAGAAGTCTTTGAAATGTCATTTACAATACTTTGAGGGGAGCACCTTTGGCACGTGGACCTCTCTCCAGAGGCCTAAAGGCAGGTGGGCACACTCCACGGCCCTTGGATCAAGGGAGCCGGGCAGGAGAACACAGAGTCCCTTCTTTGTCCTTCGGTATGACTCAGTCATTCCCTCATTTTGTGCGTTCACCTCATGCAGAGAGAAGCTGGTGCTTCTTGTTTCACAGTATTTCAAAGGCTCTGAAAATGAAGGGTAACATGAGCGATGTGCTGTATTCCCAAGGAGCTACTTGAAGCCGACTCCTCCAGCACTGGTTCTAATAAGTTTCCCCAAGGAGCTGCTTTAATTAATTTTTATATCCACTGTCCAGACACAAGGTATTGGCGACTTCCTAGATACTTTAAACATATAATCCCACCGTTTGGGGATTTTGACATCCCACTGTATTTAGTTCAATTTTGTCTAATGTCTCTTCTAATTCAAAGTGATAATCAGCATACATGTGTTTCTTTAAAAATGCACATACACATGTACACATACATACATGCATGTATACATATGTGTGTATATGTGTATATATAGAGGGGGAGTTAATTTGCTTAGATACTTTTCTAAGGGGCATTTTTTTTCTGTGAATTTCTTTAGAAATTTTTCTGTGTCTCTTGAGATGTCTTGGGATAACATCAGACAGCCCTCTGTGTGTCCCAAAAAGGGTTAAGAACGGGAGCTCTAGAATGCAGAGAAAGGCCTCTCTCTAGTTCATTTGGTGTTTCAGGGAAGGGGCTCTTCTTGGAAGCATGGGCCAAGCTCGAAGCTAATCAGACTGTGGACTCGCCCCACCCAGTTGAAGTGTGACATCAGATTCAGAGAACTGATAGGTGGCTTAGCTCAGTAGATGGCTTGTGGGTGGTCCCCAACGAAGAGTCACTTAATCAAACTGGAAATACGTCATAATCCATATCATAAAAAAAGTTTATACTTAACATTAAGAACAAGTAAAAAGCCACAAATTAAATACCAGGGGGCCAAGTGTGTGTGAGCGTGGGGCATGTGTCTGTGCACGCACAGGATTCAGGACTGAGTGAATATACGAGAGTCTCATATCACCTTGCCAGGTTCCTGTGTGCTTTGAACAGTCCAACCTCCGTTACTAAAGTCAGATGGTTCCCTTTATACTAGGCTTTCGCGTCTGCTAGCACTGGGTTCAAACACTGGTTCGGCTTCAGTGGCTGTGTTATCTAGGGCAAGTCACTTAAGTTTTCTGTCACCCAGTTTTTTTTAGGCGCAAAATTAGGATATAGTGTATCTTAGCCCTAGACCTCTAGAAATCGGAGTCCAAGGCAAGGATTCATGGGCTGCAGCTTTATGTGGGAAGCACAAGACCGGAGCCATGCAGGCAAAGGGAAAATGGGAAGAGAGTCAAGGACAGATGAGAAAACATGTGACGCAATGTGCTGCTGTGCCGGCCGCTACTTTAATCTAGTTGTTCAACAGGAGTGTTGACTAGACAGTTTATGATCAGAGACCGCATCTCTGAGCCGTTCATGCAAGAGGAAAGGAGAGGGACCTATTCATTCAATTTCCTCCCAGCTCTTGTCTCCTGTTTACCTCATTGGGAACAACTTGTCCCTAACTTCTGAGGTGCCTCATCTAGCCCCTTGGTGACTACCCAGGAATCCAGATCCAGTGGTCTGCAGTGTGGTGTTTTATCTCAGCATGGAAGGGGAAGGAAATTCAGAAAGATAAGGCCCACATATGAGCTGGACTCCAATCAGCTAGGGTGTGGGGCAAGGGCACCAGCAGTGGTAATGTCTGAGAGATGCCTTTGGGAAGAAGCGGGTGGTCCAGAGAATTGGGAAACTGCACAGTTCGTACTCAGTACATGCTGGTACCTACCTCATTGGACTCTTGTGAGAGATGAATTGATGAAAAGTATTGAGAAACATGCCTATGGTCACCGTGGACTCTGAAACAGATGGTTTGAGTGGATGATTTGCTTTGCAGCTTGTCAACTGTGTAAATATAGGCAAGGTACTTGCTTTGAGCCTCAGGAGCCTCACTGTAAAATGAAAGAGAATAATTGCACCTGTTTTATAGATTTGTTGGAAGGACTAAATGAGATGAAGTGCTTGGTATAGTGCCTCATGTGTGGTACGTGGTCCATAAATGTTTGGGATGATGGTGAAGAGAATGATGATGAAGAGGCAATGCTTCATGTAAAGCGCAAATTTTCTTTCTTAGGTTCCTGGGTTCCTAAAGCAATTCTTCTTTAATGTCAGTTGCATAAAATTGTCCATGAGGAAGTCACTGGTATCTGGCATTTTTCAATTTTGTTTCCTATTGCATTGTCGTGGTGGTTGAATTATATTAAACTTCATTTCAGTTTTTCTCAAAACCTTGCTTGCTGGAAATTTACCCAGCAGCTGAACATGATAGTAGCGACTATTCTGAGAATATTTCTACACAGACTATATCAGGCAACACGATCTCTTAATAAATCTTGAGCCTGGTCAGAAGTCTAATGACTTTGAAGGGAGCCGTAGTTGGCCAGTCAACCAAAGACATATCAACTTTATTAATAAGGTTTTGTGGAGCCCTTATCTGTTTTTGCATCAGCGAGCACTGTAGCAACAGAACCCATCTCCGTGCTGTCCACGAACACTTTGATTTCTGGTTTCTGCAATACTTTCCAAGTACAGATGAAATCGTGTCCCCAACTATAAGGCGAGCTAGGTGATTGTCATCACTCAGGGCCAGAATGTCTTTCCATATGAAAAAACAACTCATTAAATACACTTGACTTTAGACACCTTGTGTATTTTCTTGGGAGAAACTGCAAAACAAGTTGTTAAAACAACTTGATGTGTATCCTAAATTTACTAGCTCTGCATGACAACCCAAGTGTCCTGAGCATCATGGGCTCTGAGTACCTGTGAAAGCTAACTCTGATTCAGAACAGGAGTGAGGAGAAGGAACAGGAGCCAGGATCTTCCCAAGAAGCATGTTCCCAATAAGCTCCCACCAGCCCGGGAGCCCCTTCCCTCAGCTCAACTGCCCTAAATAGAGACCCAGCAATAGATAAACATAGGCCTCTCAGTTGTTTCCAAAGTGTGCTATTTACCTGGACCAAAGAAAGTAATTCTGTACCAGGGGAAATAATTTTCTAGCAGGTTAATATAGCTACATATCAAGAAGGTGCTGGAGATTGGTAAAAACCCATGAATTTAGATTACTCAGACATGAGTTAGAATCCTGTTACTACTCTCACCACCTTACCGCCCGAGCAAGCTACTGAGTTTCTGTGATCCTCAGTTTTACTATTTCTAAAATAAGATTAACGATGAAAAAGAAGATGATGATAATTACCCTTTATGAAGCACCTACAGCACCCTGAGAACTGTGCTAAGTGCTCCATGTACATTTTGTCGCTCATCTTCACAGCCATTTGGGGCACAGACGATGACAACAGACAGCGCTCTGCAGGCGGTCATTACTGTAACGCACGCCCGCCACAAATGCCACCGTCTCTGTCGCTCTGGAAAACGCTTTCCTTCCCAGTCCCAGACACTGCTGCTAGAACGTGGCAAACCTCCTCACCTGCTTTCTTGAGCCCCCAAAGCCTCTTTTTTCTCCTCTCCTCTCCTCTCCTCTCCTCTCCTCTCCTCTCCTCTCCTCTCCTCTCCTCTCCTCTCCTCTCCTCTCCTCTCCTCTCCTCTCTTCTCTTCTCTTTTCTTCTCTTCTAGTGTTAGATATGTCTCAGCCATGCTGATATAAGACTCTTTGTTTCACCGTTCATTTTTCTGAGAGTTGTGTAGTGCATGCAATTTTGTTTTATGTTATTTAGGGGTGTTGATCTACTCTGCTCCAAGTTTACTCAATGAAAAGATCCAGATAAAAACTGTTCTGTAGAATCAGGTCTAGTCCAGGAACAGCTATAAAGGACCCACAGACATGGGCAACAGGGCGGGGATTGACTGCGGGAGTGGGCGGGGCAGGGAAGAGCAGGGGGAAAATCGGGAGAACTACAGTAGAACAAGAAAAAAATAAAAAATAAAATAAAACTGAACAAAAACTTCAAAGACATTAACAAAAATAAAAATGACAATGTCAGAAGTAATCTCTCCAATAACTCAGTAAGAGTCCCTGACTTAGGTATTAAATTTTCTTGACACTGGCTGGAGGTGTTCTTTGTGCTGCAGCTGCATTGCCACGCAGACTCTGTTTTGCAGGCAACCTGTTCTATGAATGCAGGTGCCTGAGGACCAGCAGTCCCAGTCCGGACAAGGCCGTCAGCCTCCAGGAAGGTAAAACTTCTACTGCTGAAGATGACATAATAGCCATTTTCACCCTTGGCAGTAATTTATCAGTACTGTTTCAGTGGTAATTTAGTTTAACCCATAATGCATTGCTTTCCAAATTACAGTATGCTAGATATCTAGTAAGCTATCTCACACAATTAAACAGGCTGCAGCAACCCCGGAGTGTTAGTTACTGACATAAAGAAGCATTTTTTAAAAAATCACAGGTAGTGTCATATATTGCATTTACTCCCTAAACTCCTGAACCCATCCTGAGAAACATCACAGCCACAGAATTACTCATCTTTTCTGAATGTGGCACGTTTATTTTAGTTAAAAATTATAACTTCCTACAACTTGTTAATTGAGACCTTTTTTGAAAAATCAGGCACAGTTGTATGTTATATGTTCAATGCATATAATTTTCACAGAAAGGTGAGTATACATGTAAATAACCTGACTTCAGAAATTCTGCCCACTTTTGGTGCAAACGAGACAGTAGAATGAATTGGCTCAGTTGGGAGCTTTGATGGGGGGAGCTTTGCACACTTTGGGGAGTTTGGTTTGGGGCTATTGTTTGTAGGTGTCCCCTGTTGAGGACTCCGAGTGTGAAGCCCCCTCGAGAGCCCAATTCCAGGAGACCCTAGTCTCCTCTCCCGCATGTGGTGAGACTAGGCAGAACCCAGCTTACGGATCGGCCCGTCGGATGGCTCAGGGACGGGGGATTGGCCTGCATGACCTTATGAGCTTCCTTCTAGTTTAACGAAGAAGGAAGTCTCTTCTCAGAGACTGTGACGTCACCATTCTCTCCAAAAGCCAAGGCTGATGAAGGGAGGGCTGAGGGAGCCGTGGCTGTGGTATTTTCAGCCAACTCAGTAAAATGGTGAGGAGATGATTCGCAAAGTTAGAGCAAATCAGAATAACCTGTGGGGCCTGGTAAACACACTGATGCCCTGAGCCCAGCCCACAGGCATTTTGACATAGGAGTTTTGTCACAGGGCCTGAGTTTTATTTTTTGGTCAACTTCATTGAGTATAATTTGCAAACAATAAAATGGACGCATTTTAAGTACAAAATTCAGTCAGTTTTGGTGAAAACATGTACCCCCGTAACCACCATCATGATCGAGGTATAGAACATTCCTATTACCCATGAGCCTTTGTTCATGCCCTTTGCACTCAGTGCCTCTACCCCCTAAACTCCCGGGCATAGGCACCCATCGGTGGGCTGTCACTCTGGTTAGTGTCTTTTCTTCAATGCCATTAAAATGGAACCATTCAGTATATATTATTTTATATCTGCTTTTTTTCTATCAGCATAGTGTTTTGAGATTCATTCAATTTGTCACATCTATCATTGATTAATTCCTTTTAATTAGTAAGTAGTATTCATTGTGCAGTTATTCCACAATTTACTTACCCATTCACTTTTTCATGGACATCCGGGTTGTTACAGACTTTTAGCTATCAGGAATAAAGCTGCTATAAACAATCATGTAAAAGTCTTTCTGTGGAACTGCTGGGTCATATGATAAGCATGTGTTTCCCTGTATAAGAAACTGCCAAATGGTTCTCCATAGTGGTTGCTCCACTTTTAGATTCTCACCAGCACTGTTTGATAGTTCTGTCACTCCGTACCCTCAACAACACTTGGTCTTGTCAGCTTTTAATTTTAGCCACTCTAGTTAGATGCCCGTATTTTCAATAAGCTGTTAGGTGACTCTGATGCACACCAAAATTGAGGAGCCCCGGTTCTCACGAAAGCGATAGCTTCTAACAGCAAGAAGCAACTTCAGCCCTGAGTCCCAACTTCAGCTCCGAGGCTGCCAATGCTGTCTTATCTCTGTGCTTACCCCTGATACACAGTGTGTTTGTGATTGAATCTTGGTTTTTTAAAAATCATTTTAAAATGTAAAAATTATTCTTAGTTCAGGGCTGTGTAAAACTAGGTGAGGGACAGGACTTGGCCCCCCATGGGCCACAGTTTGTTCACCCCTGCCTTAGGCTCTCTCCTCCTATGTATGGACAAAAACTCTTTATTCGAGTATCTGTTACAGTTATCGCTGCTGGGAAACTTTCTGTACCCACATCCCCGGTCTCACACACCCTCTCCTACATGCACACACTCACCCAGTCCTCCATTTCTGCTTTCAGAAGAATCTCCTTACGATGCAGACAAGTTGGATCATGACTTCCCCTGCCCAGCAGCTCCTGGCAGGTGCCCCAGGGAGCACCTGTGCTGTGGGCTGGATCCCAGCCACTTGGCCTGGCTGCCTCTGCTCCAGCACCTCTCCGCTCTCTGGGTCAGCCTCCTCCCTTGCCTTTCCCGCCTCCTCGAATGGTGCCGCAGCTACTCCAAACTGTTGGCATCTGCCGTCTCCAGGCTGTGCTCCTTGGCCCACTGCATTTTCCCAGGTTGGGATTCTTCATCTCCTCTCTACCTGGCTAACTCCTGCTTGCTTTTAAGGCTCAGCCTGCCTTTCACCTTCACTCATCAAGCCTCCTCTGGCCCCCCCAGCACTCGGCGGTCCCTAGCAAACCCGAAGCGCCTTGGGGGTTGGGTCCTGTCCTTTTTCAAGTGTGCAGTGCCACGACAAGCTCGTGGTAGGTGCTCTGTGGATGTTGTAATAAATTCCCAACCATCAAGACCCGTTTTTATGTGCTTGATAAAACTGTATTATACGTGCATCTTTTATTGGCTTCTTTTCCTAGTTTCCTGTGTTATGGACACTATTAAAGTTTAAGTTTGTGAGTGCAGGCATAGAGTCTATATTTTAGTACAGACCTTCCTCTTTCTTCCAAACACATAAAATAACACCCTGAAGCTTGAGAGTTCTCCCCTGGGGCCTGTGAGCTTTCATGAGAGTAACCCTGACCAACTCACCTGGAAGGAACCACGGAATGTCACTGAGGTCCTGTGAGGTCTCTCTTCTTGGCAGAGGAGGAAACCGCAGTCTCAGAAAGGTGGAACAGCTTGCCTAGGGACCATGCGCTGGTAGGTAGCAAAACCAAAACAAGGGCGGGAAACCAGGCCTTGCTGTGGCCAGCATTCGAATTTTGGGTGTAGTTTGCAAGACTAAAGTTTGAGCCCCGAACTCGGGTTTTCAGTCTATGAGTGAGTAGGTGTAGGTGGGTGGCGCCTTGGGGGCTGGCCCAGGAGGCTGGGTGGTGGTGACCTTTGGCGCCGCACGTCTTCTGAATAGGAACCCTTGTTTGCTAGCCCTCACAGCCCTGGTCTTGTTCCTTCAGTGTACGTATCAGTCATTCCCTTTCAACAGTGACACTCATTATAGCTGGCAAACAAACGGTCAGGAACTAGGCAACTCCAATTATTGAACCCAGCATGGGCAATCATTTAATCAGAGCTCACGAGGCTGAGGGGAAGTATTAAAGAAGAAATAGGCAGCCTGTGTGGTCCAGAATGAGCCCTTTTCAGGAGAGAAGAGAGCTTGTATTATTTATTGTGACAGAAAGAAGATATACTGCAGTATCTCAGCGAGAAAAGGACTCGATGGTGAGCGCGCCGAGACCAGGATTCCTCTTGGGCTCCATGCCTGATTTCTTGTTTCAGTTTCATTTTGGAACAATTCTTTAATTATTGCGTGACTCAATTTCCCTGCAGCAACACAGAGCCACTGCTAATGTGTACCCTTTAAGATCTCTTACACTACTGCCCGAAACTGGGGCAGTCCCAGTGCATCATCCTCGTTCATCCACGTGGCTGCAGCCACTGAAAGACCAGACGGACCTCCTTAAAGGTGGTGTCAGCCACGGATTGTATTCCACCATGGCACACATCTTGGTTTAGGAGCTACATGCACACATTTAAAAACTAATTTTGTGTTCACCGCCCTTTGCCTTTTTATGATATTAAATGTAAGGCTATTACATTCTTTATTAAATGTGAGATTATGGGGGATAAAGCATTGGTCTGGGAAGTGTGATAAGTGGTAAATAAATACCCTGAAGACTGTTTCAGGGATGATGAAGGTGGCAGCAGCCTCGTCCTCCCTTCAGATCGCTTCCCGCCTCTGCAGTCACCACCTGAGAAGAAGCGTCCCAGCAGCGAGGGGCCCGGGGAGAAGGCTGCGGGGGCACAGCGGGCGGCTTCTCCCACCCCCACTGCTGGCCCGCATGGGGGCTCCACGTTCTCTCTTTCTGTCTCTCCGGAGGTGTTGCTAAACCTGTAATATTATTTGGGAAACACTTGCTCTGTTTGTCTTCATACTCTTTTCTAAAAACAAACCAAATTAATGCTCTCCTCCAGACAGATTTAAAGAAATAGATGCCACACTCCAGGGAAATAGCATACAGCTTCTTAATGACCACATGAGATGCGCTTTCTCAGAATGTAGGAAGGCATGGGCTAGAAGGTGATGGCTCCGTTAAATTACAATACTTTTGTTTAAATACTACCCCGAGAGCCCCTTTCATACTTTCCTGTTTCTACATCTTTCTCTCTCAGTCTCGTTTTCTCTGAGAGTTGTTCTTTTATCTCAGATAGCTTGGCAAGGCTTGTAGCAGCCACACCTGCATGAATAGCTAAGAGGAGTCGTGTTCATTGTGGACGGTGCCGGAATTATTGGAGATTCTACACAATATAATGGTTCATGCAGCCTTCATGGAGGCTGGACCCTGATTCAGGTCTTTTAATTGTCTTGATGACGATTTTAATGTGCACTCCCTTTTCAGCTGAGTTGAGCTCTTTGGGGTCTGAGGTCAGTGGAGGAAACAGAAGTCCTGTGCCCTGCACAAAACATCAGATGCTCGCCGCTTGGGTTGCGGGACTGGGAGGGAAAGGAGGGCTACGAGGTGGTCGAGGCAAGTGGTCAGCACGAATCGTGTACTGTGGTCAAGCAGAATCACAGCATCGTGTGGCACTCTTTTGTTTTCTTTTCTCTCTCCACACAAGTTTTTTTTCTGATTTTTTTTCTATTTGACCATCTTATTTTTAAATCTCTATTTTTTCTTTATTTTACCAAAAATATTTAAAAGACAGATTTTAAGACCTCTAACCAAGAAAAGTCATTCCCAGGAGAAACTGTACTCAAACACAACCTGACTTTGGGGCTGATGCAACCAAGAAATTATCTTTTTAAATATTCTGATCAGGGGCTTGGGAAACAGAAGGTTTAAAACTTCCGCCCAGAAGAGTATGATTAACTTGGAGCAGATGTGGTCGTTCTAGCCACGTAATTTTAGACGTTCTAATTGGCAGTTTAAAAATAACAGAGTTGCAGCCTCCTCCTCTGCATATTCCCTTTGTTTCGCCCTTGACTGTGCATTGTATTTAAGTCTGACGCTTTCTGGGGCTGGTCCGGGAACCGGGACCCGTGGGTCCTCCTCTTCCATCTCCCAGGTCTGCCCAACTCTGCCCTGAAATACCACAAGGATAATGAAAACTTGTGCTCTTAGGAATGCTCCCACCCCCTGCCTCACAGACAGACACGTTCCCTTTCCTTCTCTAATAACCAGGTGCTTAAGGGATGGACTTCGAAGATGGTAGTCAACTCAATCCATTTCTGGGCGCTTTACACTTCCTGCTGAGCTGCATCATTTTCTTGCCAGGTAACAAGTATTGTAGGATGTCATCCCAAAAAGGAAAACACTGATTTCAAATAACAAGTTATTTACCACATTCCTTCCCATATCTGTGTGAGGCAGAGTCCAGACACTGAAACAAATGTTTGTTCCGTCGCTACTGTTTCAACTGGCAGCGAGATAACATGTCAGCGGAGACACTCACAACAAAGCTGCAGCGGAGACACTCACAACAAAGCTGCATTTTCCCCTTTTGCGCTTCCCAGGAGCCCTGAGTCCCATCTGGCCAGGCATGAAGGTGCTCATCGTTACCTAATTTCAGCCTCTGAGTTTCCCTTCTGGGATAATTTCTGTGTCACTGAAGGAATGGAGAAGGTGTAAAAAAAAGCATGGTTAGAGGCATAGAGCTGCCTTTGCCGCCTTGTCACCAACAGAGAGTTTGGGGGGACCCATGCTAGGGGATTCTACATTGGCACTCAGGCCCCCTGTGATATGTGGTTTATTGTCCCTGCTTTGAATTTTGTTTACATGGTATCTTGCACCTTCCCAACCAATGAGACCGCAAAGGCATAAACTGTGTCAAGCCCATAAATCCCAGAGTGCCAAATCTGTGGATCTGCCAGTGTCTGCCTTCTAAGCCGCGGTGAGCGGTAAGTGTCCTTGCCTGCTGGCATCGTGGGGCCTCAGTGCACAGAGAACTCTGCTATTCTCGGGGCGCCCTTTCTTTCCCACTCTCCCTCCACCCAAGGGGACTTGCATCCACTGCTCTCTTACATCTAAAACCCTCCCACAATGCACCATTTTTTAAAAACAGGAAAAAAACAAAGTGGTCTTTTCCTGGCTGGCTGGCTGGCTGGCTGCAGAAGGTGATGCCTGCTGCAGAGAGGCTTGTCTCTCATCCCGTGCTCTCAGAAGGACACTCGGGACATTAACGGAGGCATGTGTCCCTCTCCTCTTGGCTCAGGGTTTTCTCTGGGCCTCCTCCGGGGAGCCAGTTAGGAGGGTAGCTCTTCATGTGCAGACAGCATCCGGTCTCTCTCTCACTTTTCCAAGGAGTCACAACAAAAAAGCCTTGGTGCCCCCGGGAGGCATGAGGGGCAAGCCTGCACCCTCCTCTCACAGGCCGACCCGGAAGCGTTTCAGGCACCACCCTGGAGAAACAGGTTGATCTGCACTCTAAGAGGCCAAGATGCCTTCCGTCTGCACCAGAAGAACATTAGAGCACACTCAAATGGCTCCCAGGGGTGCAAGGTGGGGTGTGGCAGGCAGGGATTATTTAAATTACTTGGCCATGTTTCCTTATATGATACACCCAGGGCAGGGGTCTGGGATACCCAAGGTTTCTCATCCCCAATATCAAAATGCAGTCGTGCCCATCTTTCTGTGGATTCAGGGACTGAGCCGTCTTTCTTGGTTCCTTATTTAACTATGTAGCGTGGTCTTTTTGCTTTGAAAATCATCCTCGTTACTCTTCTAGCCCTCACTCTCCTCTACATCTTGATAGCAAGGTCTTCTGCATACTTGTAGATGTTGGGTTGTGAGCCATTTTCTCTCTACTTTTTGTTTGTATTTGTATTCACTTTTTTACTTACAGATTTTATTTTTAGAGCGGTTTTGGGTTTATAGAAAAATGAGCAGAAAGTACAGAGAGTTTCCATCTACTCCCTCGCTCCCTCCAGTTTCCCCTACTACTGACACTGCCTGCTTCTCTTTGGCATTATGAACTGCAGTGCCAGACCGTGATCATTTTTAAGAAGACAAGGGACTTCCACCTACAGCAGGGGTGTCAAACTCATTTTCACTGGGGGCCACATCAGCCTCACGGTTGCCTTCAGAGGGCCATAATTTTAGGACTGTACAAATGCAACTACTCCTTAACTGTTAAGGAGTTGAAATTACATTCTGCCCTTTGAAGGTAACCTCAAGGCTGATGTGGCCCCCGGTGAAAATGAGTTTGACACCCCTGACCTATAGTATCTCATTTAACAGAGACTGTTTAGGAAACAAGCATGCCTTTAGGGCTGGGGTGTAGGTAGTGATGGGGGTGGAGGCTGCTGAGCAGACCCCTAGGTCCTGTGATCAGCCATCTAACCCACGGTCAGGAGGGACCCATTCAAGGAATAGGGGTCAACTGGGTTTTCCAGTGCCCAAAAGAGGGAAATGGGGCTGTTTCCAATAGCTGCGGTAAAAAATGACCACAAACCCTGTGGCTTACGACAATGCAAATTTATTACCTTAGAACTATCTAAAGGTCAAAAGCCCGAAATGGGTCTCACTGGACTATCATGGTGTCATCAGGTTGTTCCTTCTGGAGGCTCCAGGGGTGAATCTGTTTTATTGCCTTGTCCACTTTCTAGGAGCTTCCTGCACTCCTCAGCTCGCAGCCCCTTCCTGCCCCTTCAAGACCAGCAACGGCCAGCTGAGTCATGCTCACACTGAATCCCGCTCACACTGACTTTCCTGCCGCACTCTTTCACTTACGAGGATTTTTGTAATTACATTAGGCCCATGCAGGTAAACCAGGATGATCACTCTATTTCAGAATCAGCTGATTACAGCCTCAATTCTATCTGCAACCTTAGTTCCTCCTTGCCAGGTGACATCGCACATTCACATGTTCTGAGGGCGAGGACATGGACATCTTTGGGGGACATTACTCTGCCCACCATACAGGGCACTGTCCTGCAGAAGTGGAGCCTGGGATCAAAGCCACCAGTGAATCCCAATTTTATCCTCCTCAGGAGTAATCAGAAACAGGGCCACTCACTCCCTTCAGCTCACATGTCACTTGTTCCAGGACACCTTCTGTCTCTGCTGACCAGTAGAAGAGATGGTAGGGCATGTGGCACTTGAAGCGTGGCTAGTTGGAATTGAGACGTATTCTTTATTTTTTTTCCTGCAAAAGATCTTTACTTATTTATTTATTTTTATTTTTTAAATATATTTTATTGATTATGCTATTACAGTTGTCCCATTTCTCCCCCATCATTCCCCTCCACCCTGCACACCCCCTCCCACCCACATTCCCCACTTTAGTTCATGTCCATGTGTCATAAGTTCTTTAGCTTCTACATTTCCCACACTATTCTTGCCCTCCCCCTGTCTATTTTCTACCCACTGTCTATGCTACTTATTCTCTGTATCTTTTCCCCCTCTCTCCTCCTCCCACGCCCCTATTGCTAACCCTCCATGTGATCTCCATTTCTGTGGTTCTGTTCCTGTTCTAGCTGTTTGCTTAGTTTGCTTTTGTTTTAGGTGTGGTTCTTAATAGCTGTGAGTTTGCTATCTTTTCACTGTCATATTTTTATCTTCTTTTTCTTAGATAAGTCCCTTTAATATTTCATACAATAAGGGCTTGGTGATGATGAACTCCTTGAACTGGACCTTATCTGAGAAGCACTTTATCTGCCCTTCCATTCTAAATGACAGCTTTGCTGGATAGAGCAATTTTGGATGTAGGTCCCTGCCTTTCAAGACTTCAAATATTTCTTTCCAGCCCCTTCTTGCTTGTAAGGTCTCTTTGGAGAAATCAGCTGACAGTCTGATGGGAACTCCTTTGTAGGTGACTGTCCCTTTATCCCTTGCTGCTTCTAGAATGCTCTCCTTCATTTTAATCTTGGCTAATGTAATTACGATGTGCCTTGGTGTGTTCCTCCTTGGGTCCAACTTCTTTGGGACTCTCTGAGCTTCCTGGACTTCCTGGAAGTCTATTTCCTTTGCCAGATTGGGGAAGTTCTCCTTTATTATTTGTTCAAATAAGTTTTCCACATGTTGCTCTTCTTCTTCCCCTTCTGGGACCCCTATAATTTGGATGTTGGGACGTTTAACAATGTCCCGGAGGTTCCTAAGCCTCTCCTCATTTTTTTGAATTCTTGTTTCTTCCTTGTTTTCTGTTTGGTTGTTTGTTTCTTCCTTCTGGTCCATTCCATTGATCTGAGTCCCAGTTCCTTCCATCTCTATCGGTTCTCCATGCATCTTCCTTCATTTCACATATTGTAGCCTGCATTTTTTTCATCTAATTTGTGAGCAAAATCAACCAATTCTGTGAGCATCCTGATCACCAGGGCTTTGAACTGTGCATCTGATAGGTTGGCTATCTCTTCATGGCTTAGAGGAATTGGCTCTGGGAATTTAATTTGTTCTCCGGTTTGAGCCATTTTTGGTGGGTTTTTTTGGTTTTGTTTTGGTTTTGGTCTGGTCGAGGCTGTTACGTAGCGAGGGGTGGAGCCTTAGATGTTCCCCCAGGGCGGGGCAGCCCAGTCGCTGAGTTGTGACGCTGTATGTAGGGGCGGGGTCCGAGAGGGAACTATGGCGCTTGGTCCGCTCTCTCCTGGATTCAAGTCCATTTCGCCGCTTCCCCTTCACCTGGATTGTCTTCACGTGCGAATGTGGGACCACCTGGCCAGCCAGCCACCTTGTGCGGCCTCACTGGGTCTGCACAGTTGCCACCTCATGCCTGGGGTCCGCCAGTTGCCGCCTGTGCACCTGGGAACTGCCAGCCACTGCTGCCTGCATTCCGGGTCCGCACTTCCACTTTTTCCTGCCGCAACTCTGCCCCTCTTACCGGTCTGGATGAATGGTTGTTGGACTTCTGTACAGTTCAATTTTCTATCAGTTCCGATTGTTTTTTTGTTCCTAAATCTTTGTTGTCCTTAATTTTGGTTGTGAGAGGAGGCACAGTATATCCACCTACGCCTCCATCTTGGTGGGAAGTCTGGAATTGAGACGTAGTCTAACTCTAAAATATACACCAGACTTTGAAGACTTAGTAAAAAAGAAAAAGTAAAATATTTTTACAGTACTGATTTTTAAAATATAGATTACCCATAGAATATTTTGATATATTACTAGTTTAATTTTTCCTTTTCCTCTTCTTTTTCATGTGGCTACAAGAAACTCTAAGATTGCATATCTGGGTTGTACTATATGCTCTGGGGATGGTGCTGCTCCATAATAGCTCCAGGCTGAGCCACGTGCTTCCCTGGTGTTCTTCCACAGCCCCTCACTCACATCTCACACATTTACATCACAGCATAGTTATCCATTTGCATGCCTACCTTTCCCTCCACATGGTGAGTTCTTAAATGACAGGCGCTGTATCTTATTCATTGTTGTAGCTCTCATGCCAGGATAGTGCTTGGAATGTTATGCTAATAATCATTATCATAATAATAACACTTGTCTAGTGCTTACTATATGCCAGGCTCTGTTCCAAGTGCTTTATATATTAACTCAGTCAATCCTTATAACACTGTCTAGCTGTATGACTATAGGCAAGTTATTTTAACATTTCGTGACTCAGCTTTCTCATCCATAATATGGGACTGATAACATCACCTACCTCATAGTTATTCATAATATGAGGGTTAACTAGTGATTTTATATAAAAAACACTTTTACATATATTTGTATACATACAATACCTATATATTATTATATGCATATTACAGAGATATAATACATATGTATGGATATATATGATATTTGGGAAAAAGCTTAGAATGGTACCTGCACATCCTAAGCACTATAAAAGTATTTGTTAAAAAATAAACAACCCTTTGAGATAAGTACTTCTCTTCATTTTAAAGATCCCAAAACTGCCATAGACAGGTTGAATGACTTGCCCAAGCTTTTACAGCTTGTTAGTTTCAGAGATGGGATTGGAACCCAGGCCGTCTACACTCTTTAAATACCGTGTTGTACTGGTGCTTACTAAATATTTGAATGAGTGCAAATACAGGTGAACTGATGAATGCTCCACGATGTGACTAATGCAACACTATACACCTACTTTGAAAGAGAGTTGTCTAAAACTCAAACTCTGAAAGTTAAAGAAGATTGAAGGGGAGGGCAGGGGGGCCGTAAGGAGTCTATAGTTAGGCATATAAGTGAATGAGACTCAGTTCATAAGACTGTTATCTCTGACATTTCCTGAGATTAGCTGTGCTGAGGGAGAGAATGGAAGCACTGTCGGGGAGAGTGAATTTGGGCTTGTGGGACTGTGTTTAGAGGGCAGAGCAAGACCAGGAAGCACAGAAGGTGAGTGTTTAGCTGCAGGGAGGGCTGGAGATATATTTGTCTTTGGGCAAAACTTTAAAGTTGGTGTTTTCTTTTGCTGAAAATCAGGCTTACTCAGAGAACGGACTGGGATTGGCCATGACCTGGAAATGTGAAGTCCTGCCTAGCATGCTCAGAGCCAGCTAGAAGAGTACAGGCTGCAGAAGAAGGTAGGAGGGGTTGCTGCTCCTATTTCCAGGCCTTGAGCTTGGGTAGAAGTGCCCAATGTTCACTTTGCTGTCTCTCAGCTGATAATCTGATTCCAGAGGAGAAGGGATAGTGGGGGGATCTACGGGCTTGTCCGGTGTCTTCTGCATGTGACCCACCAAGGGGGCACAAGACCTGAGTGATGAGGCAGACTTTATTAATCTCTGCTCCCTGAATGTTGTCACTTTGCACTTAAAAGGACTCAGCCCCTATAGCTCAGTCACAGTTAATCAAGGTAAAGTGTATATGTTAACGATCATGATTTAATGAAGGAAAGCTCATTTGAGACCATGACTGCGAAGCTGGTAGCCAAGGTAGTCACCTTGAGGAGTTTATTGGAGCCACCTATAAATTGTTCACTTCTGGCACAGGGTCTTCTCTAGGTGCAGCTGGGTCTGTCCCAGAGACCGGCCTGCCCTGGCACATTCCCAGCTGCAATCTCTTTGGCTCCATCTCAGGCTATTAAGAAGTTGAGGTCACTCTGCCAGGCACAGCCTGTAAATTTCAAGCTCTCAGCCTAACTGTTCACAAAGCAGAACGTGTGTGTCTCCAGCCTGATTTCCCTGCCACAGGAGGTGAGGGGCTCAAAGGCGGTGGGTTGGTCTTTTAAAGGCTGGGGGAAATTTATGGCTCAATTTAAAACCACTTGTAGTTTATCAAAGAGAAGGAAATGGCATCACAAGCTTCAGGGTAGGAGCAGATTTTCTGCAAGAGTGAGAAAGGAGCCTGCCTGCTTTTCTGTTCAATCTTCCATGACAGCAGAATCCTTCCCCAAACCCCACAAATTTGGCAACAATGGCATCTTTTTTTGACATGACCAATGATTAAACAGAACCTATAGATATCAGGACTGCCTTTCTAATCCTTGACCAATCGGAAAGGCCAAGAGTCTGTTGGATTGGCTTAGCGACAACATGTAGCAGCAGAAAGACGGAGCCTGGGAGGACCTACACTTGTAGGTTTAGTCTCAAACCTGACCTTTTACCTTCATGGCCCTCTTCAAGACACCTAATTACTCTTCATCAGAGGAGTGGAAGAGAAGGTCCCTTAGTCAAGCGTCTGTTTGTTTTTAATGATGTTTAGGAGCCCGATTTGCAAGCTGCACATGCGGGTGCACATGAAGTGAGTTGTTGGTTTCCCCACACACACCGAGGCTCAGGGAGGCAGATGTCGCACATTGTCAGGAGCAGAGACCTGGCTGACGTGGCTCGCACACACAGGGCTTATTGTTCTCACACATGGAGAGGTCTGCAGGTAAACACAGACTGTTCTTACTGCGACGGCACAGAGATGTCAGAGCTGGGGCCTCTGTGATTTGCTTGGCTGCTGGAGCTCCAGCCCTCACATCTGAACTTCAGGCAGCACAAAGGGCAGAAGGGGGAAAGGGGGCTGTACGGGAAGCCTCAACCAATGACGGCTGCTGACATCGCATCAGCCACACCTAAATGTAAAAAATAGTACCCTGCTAGGTATTTTTTTTTTATCTCCAATAATGTAAGGGAAAGAGGGGGAGGGTTGACACTGGGAAGGAAACAAGCAGTTTCTTTCTCAGTTCGTGACCCACAACTCAGCAGTGTGGGAAAATAGGAATCCGTCCTCAAGGTTTGTGTAAATAGAACTTGTGTGCAGTTTGTATATTTTTATTACTCGCTCCTCTCACTCTCTCTTTAGATTATTTATCTACAAAGCTTTTTGCTCTCTCAAGGTCAGGGGACATTTCTAATTTGCTCACTGATTAGCAAAGCCCTTGGTCCATAGTAGGGTACTCAAAAGATATTTATTGAATTATTTGATGAATTGAGACCGAACTGCATGCTGGGTGGTAGAAATAGTTACACAGATACTGAATGAACAATTGCTGATATTTTCAATAGTTTTAGGCTGAGAAAAAAATTACTGGGAGGATATGTCTTCTTTTTTGTTTGTTTAAGGAATTTGGCTTTTCAAGAGTGGTGAGAAACCTTTGGAGGATTTGTTTTATTTTTTTCTCAATTTTGAGAAGTGATTCACAAATACAATTTTATATGTTTAAAGTGCATAATGCGAGGATTTGATATGCATACCCATTGTGGAATGATTACCAAGATCAAGACAATTAACACATTCATCACTCCCCATAGCTGCTCTTTTACGGTGTGTGGTGAGGATGCTGAAGATCCACTGTTGCAAGCCTGCCGCACACGACTCCGCACTCTTAACAGCAGCACTGCCGTCGTGATGCACACCGGAGCCCGAGAACTCAGCCTTCCGGTAACTGCGAGCGTGTGCCCTTTGACCTACCTCTCCCCGTTTTCCTTCCCCTCAGCCCCCTGCAGTCACCATTCTACCCTCTGTTTCTATAAACTCAGCTTTTACTCTTTTCGATTCTATGTGTAAGGAATACCATACAGTATTTGTCTTTTTCTGTCCAGCTTATTTTGCTTAGCTTCGTGCCTTCAAGGGCCACCCATGCTGTCACAAATGGCAGGGTTTCCTTCTTTATGGCTGAATGGTATTTCATTCCGCATATGTACCACATTTTCTTTATCCATTCATCTGTCAAAGGACACTTAGGTTGTTTCCATAGCTCGGCTATTGTGAATAATGCTGCAGTGAACATAGAAATTCAGATAACTCTTCAAGCTACTGATTTTATTGTTTTCAGATATACACCCAGGAGTGAGATTGCGCGATCAAAAGTAGTTCTACTTTTAATTTTTTGAGGACCTGCCATACTGTTGTTCCTACAGGCTGAACCAAGGCTAAATGTCTTCTTTAACATGTCTGTAAGATGTATCATTCATAGGATGAATAAGGAACTAAAAACCAAATTTCCTAAGTATCCTTTCACATTCCTCTTAAGTGTCTCTTATTCTATAAAACTTCTCCTTTCCTGTTTCATCTGAAGTGAGATTATTGCATCAGACAGCAGTAGCAGTTACAATGTCCATGCAAGTCCTTCTGGTTTGCAGGATCACCTGGGCAACCGTTTTAAAACACAGATTCCCAGAGGTGTGTCCCAGAGATTTGGATTTGGTGAGTCTGGGATGGTGTTGCAAAGCTTATAATTTTGCAAAGTGCTCGGGTAATTGTGCGGGGACTGCTACACCTGGCTGTGCGGCCAGGTGTAGCAGTCCCTGCGGCAGAGTCCTCCCTGCTTTGTAACACTGCCGCGACTCCCCTGCAGACAGGAAACTGCCACCGCCTCCTCGTGTGCCCGTTCTCCCTAACCCTGCGGGCAGGCGCACAACGTTCCTTCGAATTCCTGTCTGGAGCCTGCGTGGCAGTGCCCGGGGCACAGTGGGGGCGCTCCGTAATCTTTGTTACATGGTTTAAACAAACTGAGTATATAATTATTCACCTCTACAAAGTGCTGTTAAGAAGCACAAAGAAGCTAGTCTTATCTAGTAAGCAACCCATCTCAACCTAGAACTCAGGGACAGGCACTATGGAAGTCGCTGAAAAAGGGATATTATTAAGGAAGTTGAGATTCTCAAACAGAACTTTTATTTATTTTTTTAAATACAATAGATACAAATAATTGTGATAACATTTACCTATGGTGATTATAAAGTTTATTTTAAACGATGCAAAGTACTTAGCACAGTGTCAAGAGCAAAATGATCTAACTATAAATGTTGTTGATGATGATATAACTATAATTATAAGAGAAACTCTTATTAAAGGAAACTTAGAACATAGAAAAACATGAGGAAGAAACCAAAAATTTACCCTTAATCTTGCCAGCAGAATCAATAATCTTGTACTATAATTTCAGGTTTTTTCCCCAAGCATCTATATTAACATGTATGTTTAAAAATATATAAAGTATATATTTAAAAGTACATATTATATTAATATGTTTTTGAAAGGCCAGTAAGCACATAGTAGATGTTCAACACCACTAGTTATTAAGGAAATTCAGATCAAAACCCTAATGAGATACTCACTAGGATGGCTGTCTAAAAACCAGAAAAACCACAAGTGCTGGTGACAATGTGAAGAGATTGGAAGCCTTGTGCATTATGAGTGAGAATGTAAAATAGTACAGTCACTGTAGAAAATAGTGTGAATGACCATAGGATCCAGCAATTCTACTCCTGGATACATGCCCAAAATAATTAAAAACAGGGTCTCAGAAAGATATTTTTATACTTTATGAGCTGAATTGTGCCCCTTCAAAATTCGTATGTTGAACACCTACTCCCCAATATAAAGGTATTTGGAGGTGGGGCCTTTGGGAGGTGATTAGGTTTAGATAGGGTCATGCGTATCTAAACCTCGACCTTTAGATAAGGTCAAGAGTGGGGCCTGCTCACTGGGATTAGAACCCTCATGAGAAGAGACACCAGAAAGTTTGCTCACTTTCTCTCACTTCTCCCTACCCCTGGCCATCCCTCCCCTCCCCTCGCCACATGAGGACACAGTGAGAAGGACTAGAACCTGACCAGGCCCGCAGCCTGATCCTGGATTTCCAGTATCCAGAACTGTGAGAAAATAAATTTCTGTTGTGTCACTCACCCAGTCCATGGTATTTTATGGCAGCCCAAGCTAAATAGACATAAACCCATGTTTATAGCAGCATAAGCCACCAAGTATCTGTTTATAGATGCCTGGATAAGCAAAATATGTTACATACATACAAAAGAATATCACTCATCTTTCAAAAGGAAGGATATTCTGACACATGCTACAACATGGCTGAACTTTGGCGACATTACACCAAGTGAAACAAGCCAGTCACAAAAAGACAAAATGCTGCATGATTCCACTTACACGTGGTGATTAGAGTAATCAAAATCATGAACACGGAAAGTAAAATGGTAGTTGCCAGGGGAATGGGGGAGAAGGGGACGGGGAGTAATTGTTTAATGTTTACTGGGTACAGACTTTCAGACTTGCCAAAGGGGACGCATTCTGGAGACGGACAGTCCTGACAGTCACGCGGCAACATGAGAACTGCATACTTAAACACGCTTATGATGGTGAATTTTACGTCCTGTGTATTTCAGCACAATAAAAATTTTAAAGAGGTATATACCAGTGTGTCTTAAAATATTTTAATAGTTTTACTTAAACATATCAAATATTTTACTATGTATAGTATAAATATAACATTTTATATTGTACATAATCTACATTTAAAAGATATTATTTAGAAGTAAGTATATCCAGCCTTGTGTCAAGCAGCACCGTTCCTTGGAATGGCTCCTATACCCTTCTCTGTTTCTCTAGCTTCACGGGTCTGGGGCATCTTGGCCATGGCCCCTTCTCCCTCCACGCAGAGCTCTCCGCCCACAGCTCTGCACGGGTCAGTCTGGGGTGGCCAACTTGATGCTGTTCTCTCAGCGATGAGAATCAGTGTGACGTGGGGCCCGAGCAGTCTGGGCCTGTCGTGCGGCTCTTCTGCGGGCTAGGTCACTAGATTGCCAATGAGGGGAACCGCTTTGCCCTCAAGCTGTGACCATATTCATTACCAGCCCTCCCTTCTGCTGCCAGTCGGAAAGATGACATGTGGCCATCTCTTAGTTGCCACATGCTAAGCCTCATCTCACAATGGCCACTTAGTCTGGAGTTATCCTGGGCATTGCAAAGTGACATTGCTATTTCCTACAAGCTCAGACCCATGAATTACTTCCAGCCAAAGACGAAAATTCACGTTGCAACACTCAACAAGTTTTACTACATTTAAGAAACTGGCCAGAGATGCTCAGCCTCCATCCACAAGTTTTGTTAATGAATTTGGCAGACAGGAGTTGCATTCCTGGGCAAAGTATTAGAACAAAAAGGACCTGTTTTCCTATGTAATGAATTGCTGAGAAATTATTCAAAATGTGACTTTTAAAGCCTCTTGCCAGCGAGCAGCTCAATTCTGAGTCATGAATTAGATAATGGGCTTTTCTAAACCCACAGAGGAAAACCCTCTGAGGATTTACGTGGGTGGGGAGAGAATGTCTGTACAGATCTGCCACCTTCTTCCAAGTGCTGGGGCACAATGCAGAGGCCCAGGGACCTTGCATACAAGGCCAAGGCCAAGTGAACCACCAGCAAGAGCACTCGCCCAGCTGCAGATCTCACCAGGACACAGCAGTATGATTCCCCCATCCTGCCTCAGGAAACAGAGGTCTGGGGGCGGAAAAGGTTAGGGAACAAGCAAGGCTCCTCCCCCACACCATCACCTTCCTACAGAAGTGGTCCCTGCCCCCACTCCTTAAGCCTGAGTCAGATTAGAAGACCTGAGTCTGTTGTGAGACTAAGTTTTACAGCTCCTAGGTGTGTAAGGAGGGCATGTTTGCAGATGACTCCATAGAAGCTAAGCTCTACGCAGTACAGAGTCCCTTTGACAAATAGAGCTCCAAGAATGAAGGAAGTAGTGACAAATCAAGAAAGCCTCATACTGTGACAATAGGATGTCATGATATCTTCTAACCCAGCTTTCCTTAAGGTTAAGGGCACTCGTGACTTTTTTTACCCTTTTCCCCTCCACCTAAATGTTCTCTGGTACGGGGAATACAAACTCGCTTTCTACCCTCACAGGGAAACTTGCCTTGTTTAACTTTGATTACCTCTCAGACTAGCTGCCTGACTTGGCCTGAGTGTGGCTTGGATTCGACTGTGCCTCATGCCCGCTGCCCACTCTGGCTGTGTGTGCCCTTGGAGCACCAGCTCGGAGTTCTGGCCTGACTCAGAATAATCACTTGGGCATGAGGACAGCCTGGATGTGACATCTGTCAGCCCAACGATGGCCAAGATAATCTGGCAACACCTCCTTTGTCTGATTCCCAAGTGATTCCAAAATCCATTTAGCAATCTCATATGATGAGTGGCCGTAGAAACCATGAAGGTTTTTTTTTGTAACCTAAGTGTACATGCTGTTTGAGAGAGAAAAAAACGAGGGACATGAGGTTTTTCCCTCTGCTGGAGTTAGAAGGATACAATGGGCGGGAGTGTCCTAAAGTATTGCCACCCCGCTATGAATATTTTAAAGAACAAAATTCCCTTCCTAGATAGTACTGGGCCTGGAGAGGCCATGGTTCTGGGAGAGAAACCAATAGCTCTCAGCATTCTCTCTTTGCTCCAAAGTTCAGTAAAATGTAGACCTAGGAACGCACATCACTTCCCAGGAATGAGAAGGGCAGACTGATAGTAACAAGAGTTCCGGTGGGTCCTGGAGGTGTGGGCTGCAAGCCAGTTGGCTCTTTCAGTTCGAACACCACAGCGAGCAGACCAAGTTCACACGGCCAGATGGCCCGGCCAGCATCCTTCCCATCTGTGGCTGCACTCGTCACCCCTAGTTTTCTGTATGGTCACAGTGGGATGATGAGTATGTGTTTATGTCATTCCTCCTTTAATTCAATAAGCCTGCACTGAGTACAATGCCCCTCATTGTAAAAGGTTCTTCAAGATATAAAAGTGTAAGTTTACAAACTAGCCGAGGGTAGCCTCAGATTTACCGTTTCCTTTTTGTTGTTAGGCTCTCTCTGCTGATTTATCTTTAACCTGAAAACTCAGCTCCAAGTTTCTCAGCCAGATATGAGCAGTTATACACTCTTGGTCTTCATGATTGTGCTATTATTACCTTTGTTTCTTAATTTATCCCCGAGGTTCCCTGCTGAGTGTGAAATTTTTCTTTAAAAATTAAACCACTTCCTCTGAGGTTTGGAGACTTCACCTCACTTTTGCCAGAACCTGTTCTTGAGGGAAGAACACTCATCTGTCAGTAATCACCACTGCTGAGTGGAGGCCTGTCCCACATTTGGCACTTGGACATGGTTACTCCTTCACTTGCTTACTGTCTGCTGCCTTATGCCACTTACTGCATCAGGAGCACTTGGCTACTGATGCCATTTGGTCAAGACTGAGAGCACCACTGGTCATTTGGATGACTGGCCAACAACCCTTCTTGGTCTTCCCTTGGTTCTACCATGCCCTGGCCTCCTGTCTCTGCCTGGCTCACACTGAGATCCCTGCACCAAAGGAGCTGAGGCTTCTGAGATATAAAAATCTATGATAGACAAACTCTACCATCCTTTTTATGCTAGTTTTTCCCCCTAGTTGCATAACACCCAAGTATCATAGTCTCTCAAAGCATTTCACTCTAACTCATTATCTCCCAGAACTTTTAAAACTAACCATCCTATCTGATTAGAGCTAACAATTTTAAAGTCCTGATCTCTACACAGCTTTGACCTTCTCAATTATGTACCTCTAGGTTGAAAATCCAGAAGAAGTTTAGAAAAGTAATTAGAGTGAGAAGCCTGTGTAAACAGTAAATGTTAGCTGTACTACAACTTGCTTAGTGGGAAAACATAATTAGCTGTAAAATAGTGAGATGAACAGGATGAGACCTAGAAAGCAGGCAAAGGTGTTGAAAGTAACACATCATTTGTCTTTCCTATTTTTAAAATTCTTTTTAAAAAGATTTTATTTATTTATTTTTAGGGAGAGGGAAAGGGAGGGAGAAAGAGAGGGAGAGAAACATCCACATGTGGTTGCCTCTCATGTGGCTTGGCCTGCAACCCAGGTATGTGCCCTGACTGGGAATCGAACCAGCGACCCTTTGGTTCGAAGCCCGTGCTCAATCTGCTGAGCTACACCAGCCAGGGCCTATTTTCAAAATTCTTAAGTTGCTCTGTAGTAGATGCCTCTTGTGTTTTCTTGCTATGTTCTTTTCTGGTGCTAAAATCCCTCTTCTTTATTTCATTCACTTTTCATGCTCTGTACATTCAGTAGCCCTGGCTTCCTGGGTGGCATGTGTACCAGGCCTTGCTAATCAGAACACTCCACTCCCCCAGACATGGGATTAGTTCAGGGGCGAGAGCATATCTTAAAACAGACAAATCAAAGCAACCCATTTGAGGTAGTAAATGCTAACATTAAAAATTATGGAAACATTTAATTTTTGAGAACAGTTTTGTCCACCCTGCAGACAAATCCTGTTACTGAAGAGGAGAGCACGGCCTTAGAATGTGATGGAACAGATTTCTGATGACACCACCGGCCCAGCCATGCCTGAAGCCAAGCAGAGCCATGGTCCATGGACTATTCAGTGGCACGGACAAGTAAGCGATGCTTTACGTTAGCTCAAATTAAATTTCTCATTTTAAATCAAAACATTTTTGAGAAGTCTCTGCCTTGCCTTTAGGATGATGAGGACTTAGCCTGGGAGACAGACACACTCGTGAGGGCGTCAGTGCTGGGCGTTAATACAGTTAATAGAGGGAGAGGACACACTGTGGTGAAGATACACACCCAGCAATTCCATAGCAACAGACAGGTCCTAGCTTTTAAAATATTTCTTCTCCGTCCTAGGGAGTTCGATATATGTACATAAAAGATGTGTTTTATGGCCCTGACTGGTGTGGCGCAGTAGTTTGGGCATCGTCCTGCAGAGTGAAGGGTCTCCAGTTCCATTCCTGGTCAGGGCGCATGCCTGGGTTGCAGGCTTGGTCCCTGGTGGGGTGTGAACGAGAGGCAACCAATCAATGTTTCTCTCCCTGTCTTTCTCCCTCCCTCCCTTCCCCTCTCTCTGAAAATAAATAAATAAAATCCTTTTTTAAAAAAAAGATTTATTTAACTGCGGAGGTCTAGTTATGACATGAAAACCACAGTTTTCCAACATGCTGCTAAAGTCATTGGAAACCACTGTAAGATCAAGTCCGCTTGAGGGAAACTGTTTTTCAAGCATTGGGAATTAGGGTAGAATGAATCAAATGACAAATCTCTCTGCCCTTCTGCGCTGTCATGAAAATACGAATTGCTGAGCTTTATCATCAGAATGAACGTGCCATGATACATAATTTATTTTAGCAATGGAATCGTTTGCAGGCACTGGAAGTTGGTTACACAGCACAGGAAAACCCAAAGCACAGTGGTCTGCACAGGGCAGGCCGTGCTTACCTCCAATGAAGGAAGCCTGAACGCAACCAGACGAGAGCGGCTCCGCGGGCTCCGCTGTGTGCTCAGAGACCCGGCCGCTCCGGCTCTCCGCGTGTCCCCCTTCGTGCTCTGAGATGGCTTCTCGAGTTCCACCCATCATGGCTTCGCTCTGGGGGGCTAGATGGACATGGGGGCAAGAATATACCCCACCCTTTAAGGGGACTGCCCAAAAGTCACATGAAAATTTATGGCCAAAACTTGTTCAGGTGATCTCTCTTCAGCCGTTTTTATGGCCCGGTGAAGTCTTTCCATCTCATTGGGTGGCAGTGTGCCCAGCTGAAGACCAGTGATTACATTACTAAGAAAAGGGAGAGAATGAGTATTTGGGGGGAGTGTGACGGAGCAGGGCAGGAATTCAGGGATTCTGCATCTTTGAAGGAGGCAAGATATCAGTGCTCTTAAAGTCGACATGTCCGAAAGGAAGCTATTGAACTGTTTATGATGATGAATACTCAGGCCGTTCTTTGACAAATGCATTCCAGCTTTCTCTGCCTTGTCTTTCATAAAAAACAAGTCCCCCAAATGCACACACGCAAGCTAGGCATTTCCATCACCCATGGTTTTTCATTCATTGCATAAGCTAGGCTGTTCTTATGTTTGCTGCTGATGGGTATAAGTTAATGATAAAAATAAAATATGAATATGTTATTTCCTCTCTTACTATGCATATTTTCTAGTTTTTCCTTCTCTGCCAAGTGAAATCAAAACAGCTCTTAGACTCAATGAAATTTCATTTGGTTTAAACAGCTGGATGGTGGCAGAAAAAGGACAAATGCCATTTGGAGGAATTAGACAAAAGGTTCTTTTTCAGCCATTCATTGATTATCAGCCTCTCACCACCACCTCCCTACCTCTCCGTAGCTTTCCAAAATCTAAAAGACAATTTAGGGGAGAAAAGTCTCTTCCTGGAAGTGTGTGTGGATTCTGGTATGTGAATGTTCACCTGGCTGCCTGAGTGGGGAGGGGAAGAAGGGTCAAGGAGTTAATAAAACCTCAGTCAGGATGTCACAATACGTTCAGCTTTGATGCACCTTGTGTGACACCTACCAAGAACGGGTCTATGAAGATGCGCCACCTAAAACTGCCAATATTTGACAATTTTGCCAGCAAACTGGCAACATAATACAGTCTAATGATGGCGAGAGAAAGACAGAGAGATCCAAAATGATACATCCAGGATCAAAAATAAGGTAAACTTAGCTTAAGATAGATTGGGAAAACCACTGGACCGTGTGGGCTCTTGGACTCGGACAGTGGCATGCAGGAATTTGGCTCTGGGGAAGAAGTGAGGGTTCGGAGTGCTGCAGACATGATTCCTGAAGCACGCAGCTTCATTTAGCAAAGCTACGCTGACCCTGAAAGGAGTCTGCTTTTGACTGCTGCCTGGAGCAATGGCTCTTGATAAGCTACAGGTCCCAGAAGATAGGGGAAACCCAGAGACAGCGTCCCAGCCTGGAGCCAAACTCAGCCACTGGCTGGGCGGGTAAAAGTGCATATTATCGTTATCACATCAGGGAAGAAGCACTGAATTGCTATTATACGAGCAGATCTGGGAGCTGACTAATGACATCCACAAAACTACTGTGCAAGGGAAACGGAGCACAGAAGAAAGTATGTCACTGAAAACTGACCTGCAAAGCTGAATTTCAAAGTACATGAAGAAATTTAATGCTAACAAAGACAGCCAACTATTAAATCTTTAACATAGACTTATTCTAGAGAAAATAATGTTTTATAAAAGTTTGACCAGAGACTTGAAACCATGAAACAAAACCAAGGATAAATTAAACAAGAATGGGAAAAGAAATAATCTGAAATTTTCAAAATTAAAAAATAGTCATGGAAATAAACATTTAATAGATGCTGTTTACTCTAGAATGTAGTGAATGAAGAGGCAATAAATGAATTGGCAATTCATCTGGAACACAGCACAGAAAGAGAGAGTTTAAAAGAGTTTAAAATTGTGAACAGATAGTTAAAGGATGTTAACTTCTTCTCCGAGCTTCCCTTTTCATCTGTGAGTTAGGGATCACAGTAACGCACCACACAGGGCTGTTGTGAGGATTGGAAAAGTTAATGCATGCAAAGTGCATAGACCTGTCCCTGGAATATAGTAAATTTTATTTAAGCAAAGCATTAAATAGACAAGTAAACAGAATAGGAAAAAAGACTTTTGCTATCATGTAGTCCCCAAATGTATTTATTCCTTTATGCTATTTGCCTAATAAATGTAAAAAAATCACATGATGATGTATTACCCAAAGTTATTTTTAATGATATATCAGGTGACCATTTCTCCTTCATTTCTAATAAAAGCAAAGAACAGAAACCATCTGACTCAGGAAAGAATTGTCATCCAGTCATCAGAATTACTTACTTTTGCAGTGCCCCGCCCATGTCTCTAACTTTCCTAGCTTCTGACCCCAAGGTTTTTATACCCCTGGAGCATCAGAGTAAAGCTGTAGATGGAAAAGGGATAAGGCTTTTTTACAGCAGCAAGAGCAGACTGAAAATGAATCATTTGTTGAAGGCAAGATTACAAGGTCAGTTATAGGTAAGAGTGCACCTGAAAGCTGAAAGCCTTCAAACTGGCCCCCCAGACCTGCCTCTGGCAGTGTGCCTGGGACAGGCTGGCGACTTCCCAGTGGTGTGCTGCCCGTTGGGGGTCTACTGATAGCAGCAGACCTGCGAGTGCGTGGCCGCGGCAGCCTGGAGCCCAGTTCAGTCTACCCCGAGGGAAGCAGTAGGAATAACCCCGCTCCTCAGCGGGCTGAAGAGTTTGGATGTCCACAGGCTGACCTACAGTTTGGAGCAGCAGGAACCCAAACAAGAAGCCACCAGGGAGGTGGGTGCACAAAGGGGTCCAGAAGCAGGAACTTGGCTCCCAAGTTGGGTGCAGTCACAGGCCCTCACCGCTGCCCCTTAAGGAGGTTGTTTTTATCTGTAAGAAATTAGCTTTTGTTTGTTAGCCGAAACTCTGTTTATTGTAGGACTGGGGGTTTGGCCAAATCCTAGGCTCATAGGCTAGAGGGCCTGGCAGTCAGCAAACATGGGAACTTGGGGAGAGCAAACAGTGGGCCTGAACTTGGCCTACGCTCTCCTACTGAAGCAGTGGGGTTCCGGGGTCGCCTCCCAGCACCGCACGAACCCAAAAGGTCAATTCCCACTGCGGTGCAGGGTTCACTGGCTTTGACAGATCAGTGGGTTTGCATCAGATGGCTTTCCCCCATTTACCTACTGGTATACAATTCTCAGATATATGAAGCTCCTTTGCCTATTGCTTGGAAGTGGGATTTTTAGCTGTGTCCCTATTCATGGTTTTTACACCTATAAGCGAATGCGGTCAAATTGCCAGTTATTTTTAAAATTACAGGTTATTTAAAAAGTCCCAGATAATAGCTGACTAGGAAATACCATATGCTTTCATGAGGTGTGGGCGGGTGGGTGGTGTGCGGGCACACTCAGCCCTTGCAGCGAGGTACCCATGTGAGGACTTACCGCCCCAATAACAGGTCTAACCTCACAGCACAGCCCACACCAAACCCCAATGACATGTCACCTGATTCCAGCTGCTCTCGGGTTATTAGTTGTATTTTGTTGCACTCGTTTGGGGGGAGGCGGTGAAGCAAGGAGTACAGAGAGAGTCAAGAAATGGATTAAAATTCCATGTAGTTGCAGGAGAATTTGGGAAGCACCAAATGCTTTATGCAATTTTGTAAGGGCATCCTATAATCAAGAGCCAGGATTTGGAGACATGATAGAACATTGCCATCGAAAGAAGAATGAGAAAGAGCCTGGTTGAGTAGCTCAGTGGGTTAGAGCGCTGTCCCGATATGCCAAGGTCGCGGGTTTGATCCCCAGTCAGCACATACAAGAAGCAGTAATGATGCATAAGTAAGTCGAACAGCAAATTGATGTTTCGCTTTCTCTCTCTTTCCCTCTTCCCCCCAACCATCTCTCCTTTCCTCACCTCTCTCTAAAATCAATAGATCGAATTTGAAAAAAGAAAGAAGAATGAGAAAGGATAAAAAAAGATAAAATAAAAAGTTAGACTTTGAAAGGCCCCAGGAGATTATTTAAAGAAACAGTATCAGACCATGAGAACTGACAAAGTTATTTTCCAATGTTAGATGGCCTGGTATCACGGAGGGAACTTTCCATCTGATTAAAAATAATTATTGCTGGCGTTAAATCCAGTTGGAATCGCCCAGCACGATTTATCTTCTAGTTCATGCTGCTACCATATGCCTGACATTGTGGAGCAGAAACATTCTCTTTCATTCTGATAAATAGTACTTTGTAAATATTTAGAAACGAAAGCTCTGGACCGCTGAACAGTTCTGATGGGGAACATGTGCAAACGGGTCCGTTACTCATGTTCCTGACAGACCGTTTGAGGTGTGGGAACCAAAAGCACTCAGGGAGCCAGGTAGGCCTTTTGCAGAAGTCTGGTCCCGAATAAACAGCAACTGGGGGAGCGGGCTGGGCTGTCCTGCACGAGCCGTGCTTCACAAAACCGCACGTACCCTCCGAGCGAGACATTTTGCTGTATGGCCAGTGCTGTGTGAGATGACAAACTGCCGTATTTATTAAGCCGGCTTTCTCTGGGACACTTGATTCAAGTAAGCAACGATACTGAATGTGACCTGTTTGGACAGAGGGTCTTTTAGGGGTAATGAAGTCACTGGGGTGGGTGCTAATCCAGTGGACGGGTGTCCTTCCAACGAGGGGAAATTTGGGCACAGACACATGCATAGAAGGAAAGCAGTGTGAAGAGTCAGAGGGAGAAAACGGTTGTCTGCAACCCAAAGAGAAAGGCCTGGAACAGCTCCCGCCCTCATGGCGCCCTGCCAACACCTCGATTTGAGGTTTCTGGCCTCCAGAACTGTGAGATAATACATTTCTGTTGTGTTAGCCACCCAGTTTGTAACACTTTGTTACAGCAGCCCTAGGAAACTAACCCAGAAGGAAACCATACCCAGTGGCCTTGAGGAGCTTCTATTTGGGGAATTTGGGTCCGCTCACCCTCCAGGCCAGAGCTGCTTAGAGCAGTCCTCGTTCTTCTCCCGGCTCCTGTCAGGGGTGGCTCATGGGTCACTGATGTTGGGATGGGCTGACTGTGTGTGGCCTGGTCTGTTGTGTCTTGCTCTCTCAGGGACTATCAAGCCCGAAAATTCCTCCTCCTCTTTTCTCCAAATGCTTCCTTGTGGCAAATGGTTCAATCAGGTGGCACACTCCCCGTGGAGGTGCAACCGCCTTTCTCCAGGCCCTTTCTTGGGCTCCATTCAAGGAAATAAGTAAGAAGTGCTGAGTCTGCCTTGTGCTCAAGCTGGCTCTCTGTCCAGCATGTGCAGTGGAAACACTAGTAGTTTGGTATCTGTTGTCTCAGTGAGTTAGGAGAACACTCTGTTGTTGGGCCTCTAGTACCCTGAACAAACTCCTTAGAGTTGATGTGACACAGACCGTAGTTGGTGGCGGTCCCTGACTGCTCTGGGAACTGGGATTGGGTGATAGAGCTCATCCTGGTTGTATAGATGTGGGCACACCCCTCCCTCTGGAACTTTTAGAGGAACATAAATAGTAGTAACAGCAACATTCAGTTACTATTGGATTCAGGTTGGAATTTCCCAATCATGTTGTTTATGGGCATCTGACATTTCCCTCAAAAAGAGGAAACTTGGCTAGATTATCATTCTCTCCATAATTGTTGATGCTGTTTCAAGAAGTCTATAGAAAATCATTCTTTAAGTATTTCTAGATCATTTCCAATGCCCTTATTTTTGTTAAGGAACATCTCACCTGTCCTTAACAAAGGACAGGTCTATAGCTTTAAACTTATCTGCCAGGAGAGCAAAGATAAAGTCTATAGCTTTAAACTTATCTGCCAGGAGAGCAAAGATGAATATCTTAGGAACACTAATTTATATCTTCCTGTTCATTGTTAAAAATCACTTACCATCTTGAATATATATTCCAAAATAATTGCCATGCATAATTTATCAGAGTGAACGAGTTTTTCTACTCAGAAAAGTCAAGGCCTGGGAGCCCGGTATTGCAGAAAATGAACTGCACAGAAGAGAATGTAGATCATCACTAGAAATGAAGAGCATGATGCAGAAATAGGAAGAAAATGTAGGGCAAAGGAGCAAACTCATTGTTGTTAAAGTTCCCAGAAAAGATGCTCTGAGGAGTTAGAGATCCTGCTTCTCTTGTTCTCCTGGAACTGTTGACCGGAGCCCGGCCATGCAGTCAGACAGAGGGAGGTGGAGGTGAGGAGTGGTGTTAGCAGAGTTGGGAGACTCGGAGAAAAAGAAGTGGAGGGCGTTTGCATCTGCGTGTATTTTCTCCTGACTGCACGTACACAGATAAAATTAAAAACCAGGGCTTATCTAAATAGTCACCAGTTCCTATAGCTAAATACTAGACTAAGTGGTATTTTAAAATAGCATTGATGTAGAGTAAATGCTATGGTTCTTTACCCCTTATCAAATAAAATACTTTACGTAGAAACATTTGGGTTTTTCAGGTTATGTACCAAACTGCTACAAGTTAACAGCTTGCTAATGAAAACAATGGATGGTTTGAGAAAGAGATGTTTCAGCATTTTTCACTAACTGGTGAGAAGGAAAGTTGTTTGAGTAGCAAAAACAAACCCCCCAAAACAAAACAAAAAAACCCAACAACCACAAAAGCCATGCATGAGGACTGCTGTCCAAAGTTATTATTGAAGGATGGATGCACAGTTCACTTCAGACACTGTGTGTTTTCAGTTTTCAACTGTGTTGGACTCTGACTGGGCCAGAGGAATTTTGGAGGTGCTGGGTTCACCCTGCTTCTTTCTGGAGAATATGGCGAAGTAAGATGTGGGAATGCAGGAGGAGGAGGTACTTCTCCCATCACTGACGCCCAAGAAGACGTCTCAGGGGGATGAGGGGTTGATGCATGATGACAAATGAACCTGCAGGTTGAGTTTAAATAAGAAACTAGTATGTGTTGAGAAGGATTGGAGACTGTTTAGAAACACATGTGGACAGTTTTTGCTTAGTGCTTCAGCACCACCTCAAAGATATTATTGTTAACATTGTGCCCTCAGTGTTTTTTGAGAAGCATCTAAACTATATTGTCTCCTAGGAATGGTACAGCCCATCTTTACATTTTTACACATGCCATTGAATCGTTGCCCACTGCCTCCTTCACGCTTCTCAATTTTATTCACTCCTTAAGGGTTCTATTAAATTTCAATTTTTTCCCTTGAAATTTCTTGACATGCCCAGGCAGTGGTGATTTTGATGTAATCCCATAAGACTTAATGTTTATATTGCCCATAGCTGGTATAAATTTTGCTCAACTACAATACTGGGTTGACAAAAAAATGACTGAGCAATGAATTCATTCTACTACCAGGATGCCTGCCATCATTGTATTTTCTTATATTAAATTAAATGACTCAGAATTCCACTGGCCAGAATGACCAAAAAAAAAAAAAATCATTCTCAGTTCTTATTGGGGATTCACTGCTCTAGCCCTTCACTTAAAGCCACCAGGCGTCTTATGCAATCTAGCATACTGCCTTTTGTCCTCTTGGGTACTTCTGAAATGCTCCTTAACTAAATCTACACGGTCTTTTGATAGCAGTCAATTCTGCTGCCTGGGGCATGGTGATCTCTGAAAAGTCTGGGGGCTCTAGAGCACAGAACACAGCCTGCCCTTAAGAATATCGCTCTGCCATTTCCTCATACGTATGTCCAGCTCCATAGGAAGATATAATGGTTAAGTCTTGAAAACCCTGGGGAGGAGATCCAAGATGGCAGAGGAATAAGTGGAAACTGCACAAACCTCCTCCCAGGACCAAACTGGAATTACGACTAAATTGTAGAGAAATCATCCTGAATAACCAACTAAACAGTAGCTGGAGAGAAGCCTTATAACCAAGCACAGGCAGAAGAAATCACTTCACCACAACATGGCTAGTAGGGAGCAGAAGAGGTATGAGAGGGCTGGCTGGGCCCCCACAGTTGGCAGCTGAAGTTCTGGAGGGATATTTCAGTGGTCGGGGCATTCCTCTTGAGAAGTGTGGGGTCTAAACACCAAGCTCAGCTCCCCAGCCTAGAGCACCAGAACTAGGAAAGGAACCCAAATAACATCTGGCTGTAAAAAGCAGCCAGGTTTCTGTCCCCCAACAAGAGACAGCTAGAGACACAGAGAGCCTCTTAAAGGGCCAAAGGACACAATTTCATTTGTAGCCCCTTACCCTGGGCTCTGGCAGAGGGAGGGCAGAATGGACTAGAGACATGTGAGGAGAGTCTGGGGCTGCTGGAAAGATTGCTGAAGAGTCAGTCACCAGGATCCCTGTAATGAGTCCTTCCCCATACTGCAGAGGACATCTTTCTCAGGCAGAGCACTCCCCTCCAAGTGGCATCAGCCTGAGGGGAAGGAATAGCTCTACCTGCAGGAATTGCTCTGACCCACTTTGTGGCGTTTAAACTAGCCTGCTGAGTACAGCTTGAGGCTATATCAGTGATTAAGTTGAACAACTAAGGCAGATCTTTGGGAGCCCTGAGACTAGCTGACCCTTCCCTGGGCCTGGTGCTGCTAAAAGCCAGACGTGGTGCCCAGTCTTGTTCCTTCAAGGAAGGAAAGAATAAAGATCAGAGCAGATATAATGGAATAGAGCATAGAAAATGATACAAAAGATTAATGAATTCAACAGCTGGTTCTTTGAAAAGATAAACAAGATTGACAAACCTTTAACTGGACTCATCAAGAAAAAAAAGATAGAGGACCCAAATAAATAAAGTCAGAAATGAAAGAGGAGAAATAACAACTGACCCCAAAGAAATACAAATGATTGTAAGAAAATATTATGAACTCATAAAAAAAATTGGACAACTGGATGAATGAATAAATTCCTAAAAACATACAATCTTCCAAAATTAAATCAAGAAGAATCAGAAACTCTGAATAGACAGAGTACCCCTAGTGAAATTGAATTAGTAATCAAAAAACTCCCAACTAACAAAAACCTTGGACTCGATGGCTTCACAGGTGAATTTTACCAAACTTCCAGGAAGAACTAATACCTCTCCTCAACCCATTTCAAAAAATTCAAGAGGAGGGAAAGATGCCAAGCTCATTTTATGAAGCCACCATTATCTTAATTCCAAAACCAGATAAAGACACTTGAAAAAAAAAGAAAATTACAGGCCAATATCCCTGATGAGCATAGATACCAAAATCCTCAACAAAATGTTAGCAAACCAAATGCAGCAATGCATCAAAAAGATCATACACCATGATCAAGTGGATTTATTCCAGGAATGCAAGGTTGGTACAACATTCACAAATCAATAAATGTGATTCACCACATAAACAAATTGAAGGTTAAAAACCACATGATCATATCATAGGTACAGAAAAAGCATTTGATAAGATCCAACACCCATTTATGATAAAAATTCTCAAAAAAGTGGGAATGGGGAAACGTGCCTAAACATAATAAAGGCCATAAATGACAATCCCTCTGCCGGCATCATACTCAATGGGCAAAAACTACAAGCATTCCCCTTAAGACCGGGAACAAGACAGGGATATTCCCTTTCACCTCTCTTATTCAACATAGTACTGGAAGTCCTAGCCATAGAAATTGGAAAGAAGGAATAAAAGGCATCCAAACTGGAAAAGAAGAAGTAAAACTGTCTTTATTTTCAGATGATGTGATACTGTACATAGAGAACCCCAAAGGTTCCACCAAGAAACTGCTAGAACTGATCAATGAATTCAATGAAGTAGCAATATACAAAATTAATATCCAGAAATCAGTTGCATTTTTTATATGCCAACAATGAACTAACAGGGAAATTAAGAAAACAATCCCATTCAGTTGCTTCAAAAAGAATAAAATCCCTAGGAATAAATGTAGGACATAAAAGACCTGCACTTGGAAAATTATAAGATACTGAAGAAAGAAATTGAAGAGGATACAAATAAGTGGAAGCACATACTGTGTTCATGGATAGGAAGAAGTAACATCATTAAAATGTGCATACTACCCAGAGCAATCTATAGATTCAATGCAATTCCTATCAAGATTCCAATGACATATTTTACAGAACTAGAACAAATATTTCAAAAAATTATATGGAAGCACAAAAGGCCCTGCACAGCAACAGTGATCCTGAGAAAAAACAAAGTTGGAGGAATCATGCTACCTAATATCAAACTATCCTGTAAGGCCAGAGTAATCAAAACAGCATGGCACTGGCATAAAAACAGACACATAGATCAACGGAACAGAATAAAGGCCCAGAAATAAACCCACACCTTTATAGTCAATTAATATTTGACAGAGGATGCAAGCACATACAATGGGCTAAAGATAGTCTATTGAATAAAGGGTGTTGGGAAAATTGGACAGATGTGTTCAGAAAAATAAAACTAGACCACCTTCCTACACCATACACAAGAATAAATTCAAAATGCATCAAAGACTTAAATGTTAGACCTGAAACCATAAAAATTGTAGACGAAAACATAGGTAGCAAGATCTCAGACATTGCTCATAACAATATTTTATTGAATGTATCTCCCTGGGCAAAGGAAACGAAAGAAAAAAAATAAACAAATGGGAGTACATCAAACTAAAAAGTTTTTGCAGGGCAAAGGAAATCATCAACAAAATAAAAAGACAACCCATAGAATGGGAGAACATATTCACCAATACATCTGATAGGGGTTTAACATCCAAAATTTATAAAGTACTTACAAAACTCAACACCAAAAAAAACAAACAACCCAATTAAAAAATGGGCAATGGACCTGAATAGACACTCCCCAGGAGGACATACGGATTGCCAATATACATATGAAAAAATGCTCAACGTCACTAATCATCAGAGATATACAAATTAAAACCACAATGAGATATCATCTCACACCTGTCAGAATGGCCATCATCAGTAAATGAACAAACAGCAAATGCTGGTAATGATGTGGGAAAAATGGAACCCTTGTGCATTGTTGGTGGGACTGCAGACTGATGCAACCCTTGTGGAAAGCAACATGGAGCTACCTCAAAAAGTTAAAAATGGATCTGCCTTTTGACACAGTGATCCTAATTCTGGAATTATATCCAAATAAACTCAAAACACTAATTCAAAAGAACATAAGCACCCCATGTTCATTGCAGCAGCATTTACAATTGCCAAGATAGGGAAACAGTCCAAGTGTCCATCAGTAGATGAGTGGATAAAACAACCATGGGATATTTACACAGTGGAATACTACTTGGCAGTAAAAAAGAAGGAAATCTTACCTTTTGCGACAGTATAGATGGACTTGGAGAACATTATACTAAGTGAAATAGGCCAGTCAGAGAAACACAAATACCATATGATTTAACTTACATATGGAATCTAATGAACAAACTGAACTAACAAGCAAAATAGAGACAGGCTCATAGATGGAGAGCAAGATGACAGCTACTGGGGGAGGGAGGTTAAGGGGTGGAAGGATCCAGCAAAAAGGAAAAAGGACTCATGGACATGGACGACAGTGTGGTGATTGCAGTGGGAGGAGTTATGAGGGGGTCACACTGTTCAAATCAGACAGGCTCCCAAGTCCTTGTGACTTTTTCCCCTTAGGGCCAAAAGAACAGCTCATCCATCCCTTGCCTAATGAATGTACCTTGATTCTCCATGGGCAAGAAAGGGGGAGGAGTGTCAATCTGACAATTCTGTGGACCATGCGATCCATGGGATAGTCTTTCCCACCATCAGATCTATACCGAAAATGAGAGAATAGAAGGGTTCTGCCTTTGTACTGGGAAGTTGCGCACATCCTACTCTTTCAAGCTGTCGTAATACAATGCATTTGTTTTGAATCTGATTAAAACCCAGGAGTAAACAATGAGTATTAACTGATCCACGCATTTTGGCGAACAATATATTTGAGTCTCTGTATTGATTTTTCTGAGCTAGCCAATGAAATGAGTAAACCTTGCATTATTTATCACCGGCCACCCAATGTAATGTTTAAGCCAACAGAACTGGTGTGCTTCCCGTGTCTCCTCAGGAAAAGTAGCAGGCTGATTTGGAAGAGATCAGGATACAGCATCAGATTTTCCCTCCGAACTTTTCAAAACTCGATGGAAGGGCCATCCACAGCTTTCTGTCTTCCTCATCAGGTGAGTACGCATGTGTACAAGGGAAGACAGTACATCTGTAACCTTTGAAAGAAGACAATAGGCCAAAATTAAATCAAGTGTATTTTTACCAGTCAGATGAGTCATTTTCCCCGTGAGGTTAATTATCATTAATGGCTTTAATTAAGGAGTCACATGAGGTATTTATCTTGGAAAATGTGAGTCCGTGTGGTTTGCACTATTGGATTTTAGCTCTCTGCTGTGATTGCGCTCTTTCAAAACACCCTATTAATGTTGAATCTCTTTGGTGCTCTGTGCTAATGTTGTGATGCCTGGGGGCATATATCACAGTGACATTGGCCGGGTTTAGCCTGGCATTTAACTAACTGTAGAGCTAGAATTATTCTTGTGCATTTGAGGCTTACAAGTTGGAATTTCTAAGATAAATGAGTCAGTTGCATCTATTCTCTAGCAATTAACTGGTAATTGGGGCATTTAATCAGAATACTGACTTGAAGGACTTAAGTCTGATTAGATGCTGTTGGTGTGAAAACAAAGATTCGACTCCTAGCCCATCTCACTCATCTGTTAGGTTTGCACCCTCAGTCTAGATCAAACACAAATGTAGCTTGTCAGTGAATGTTTTACAAATAAATGTATACAAATAAATGGATAAAAATTGTACTTATTTAGTTTTTTTAGATTTAATGTTATGCATCTATTTGGTGCAAGGCAGTTGCTCATCAGTATGTAAACATGAACAGAAGAGCTGTTGAATTCCAGGAAGCCTCAGTTGGCCTAAGTTTTACTTCAATCAGAGTATAAATCAAGGCAAATAACTGTACTTCAGTATCTTCTCTGTAAAATAACCACCACACTTCATGATCCATGCATGAAAATGCAACAGACATATTTTTATGGTTCGCACAACAATAATCAAGATTGAACACATATTAGCAAAAGTCAGTAGTTGAAGCCTGGCCATGTATTAGAATGACCTGAAATGTTTTCAAACACACTATGATTTCTGAACCCCACTCTAGACCTGTTAGATTAGACTATCTGGGCCAAAGACCTTAACATCCATTTCTCAAGTAGCTTAGGTGATTTTAAATGTTTAGAAGTGTTACCATAGGCAAAAATAATAATAATAATAATAATAATAATAATAATAATAATAAAATAAACTTAACTTTAACGATATGGGCACAGAGTTGCAGTGAGAAGATGGAGGACCCTAACGGTCCATGAGGCCAGAGGAAGAGCAGGTGGGGGTGTAAAGGGGGGGGGCGGAGGCTGGGGCGCAGGACCCATCCTCTGGCCATCTGAGTCTGGCCCTGCACGTGCCTCTCCACTCCCGAGTATCGACCCTGCTACCGACAGAAAAACTCAAAGAGGATGGCCTCTGCTTCACATCTGCCTCTAAAGTGCAGGCAAATGTCATGTGAGGCCTTTCACTTTTGCAAAACAGGAAGACACTGTAAAAGAAAGGTGTAACGTGGGATGAGTTAGATAACCTCAGTATTCCTCACAGCCATCCCTAGGAGACCAATCCATTCTCTTAGTTTCAATTACCATCTTTTTCCATGTATAATGCGCACCTTTTGCTCAAATTTTTGAGGGAAAAATAAGGCTGTTCATTATACCTGGGTAGAGCTAATTCTGTATCTATATGTTTATAATTCTTTTATTTATGCTTATGCGTTAAAAGTGTAACTCTAGACTTACCTCTCTTCTTATGCCTCCAATAATGTCACCATTAGTCACCCAGGCATCCATATAGTTCTGAAGCTATGTGCTGGTTTCCTTCCTTTGCATCATCTCCCATATCCAATCTCCTGGAATTGTCTGCTTGTCTCCTGAAACTTTACCAATTATCCTGTCCTCTCCAGCCCCGCCATCACTGTTCTACTTTGAACCTCCATCATTTCTCACCTGGATTTCTGCAACAAATTTCTAATTGATTTCTACTAGGACCAGTCTTCAACCCCTGAAATCTGTCCTTCATACAGTTGACAATAATTGTGTTTAACACAGACATGATCACATCAACTCCCTGCTCAAACCTCTTCTGTGATTTTTCATTGCATATTATGGTGGCCTTAAACTCCGGCCGCACATTAAACTCTAGAGTCTATTATAAAACACATCTTGGGGGCTTTTAAAACTATCAATACCTGAGCCCCACTTTAGACCAAGTGAGTCAGAATCTCTGGTAATAGGGTTTAGGAATCAATACTTTTAAAAAGCTCCCCAATTGATTTTAATATGCAGCCAGTGCATTTTAGACCAAATTCTGTTATGGTTAACTATTTGCTGCAAAACACAACTTAGCTGCTCAAAGACAGTGGCTTAAAACAACCACCATTTTATTATATCTCACAACTTCATGGATTGTGAATTCAGAGAGGGCTTTCTTGGGCAACCTCTGGGTCCACATCAACTGGGGTCGCTTGCTGGTGTTTAGATGGCAGATGGGCTGGTCTGAAGGGTTCGAGATGGCTGGCCGAAGCTGGAAAGATGGGGCTCCGCTTCTGCACACACATCTCAGATTAGTCTGTCTTGTTTCATGATGGACTACATGTGTGGCCTCACTGCACAAAATACGGCCCACAGACCAGCATGTAGGCAGCATCACCTGGAAACTTGTTAGGGAGCGCAGTCACGGGAACATCACACCTAGATAGAAGGCAGCTCTGAGCCTAAACCTTGAGAAGATCGAACTGTTTCCAATGAACTGTGTCCCAGGATGTGTTCAGAAATAGTTACAAGAAAACAAAAATTTGGCACTCAATAAAGTAAAATTCACAATGCTTTAGGACCCAGCAAAAAATTACCAGGATGCAAAGAAACATACAAAAAAATGACCTAGGATGTGAAGAAAGATCACCCAATTGAAACCAACCCAGAAATGACACAGATAATAGAAGTGGTAGGTAAGGACATTAAAATAGTTATTTTTAACTATATACATACGATAGAGAATATTAAAGAAAGATGGAACATTCTTTTAGAAAAGCACCCAACTAGAACTTCTAGAGATAAAAACTATGATGTATAAGATGAAAACTACATGGAGTAAGATACTAACAGATTAGACACTAGCAAAGAAAAATTAGTAAATTTAAAGATGTAGCAATTGAAATCAACTGAGACACAGAATAAATAAATAAATAAATAAATAAATAGAGCATCAGTGAGCTGTGACCTAATATACATGTTGAGTATAAGGAGTTAGTTAAAAAATGCATATATGTTTGAAGAAAAGGACCAGAATCTTCCCAAATTTGGTACAAATTATAAACCTACAGTTTTAAGAAGCCCAATAAACCCCAAACATAAATACATAAAAATGAAGAAAGCTATATAGAAAGTATCATAATCAATTTGCTTAAAACTAGTAATAAAGAGAAAAATCTCAAAGCAGTGAGAGCAAAAAAACCCACTATTTTCAGAAAACCAAAGACTAAAAATTATAGCCGATTTAATCACCAGAAACAGTGAAAGCCAGGGAACATTGTAGAGCAACATTATTGAAGTACTAAAAGTAAAAACACACAATCTAGAATTCTATAGCCGGATCTTTTAAAAAAAGATTAAAAATGTGGACACGGAGAAGGTGGTTTTAGGCGTGGAGGACAGGGAATAGTACGGGAGAGGGAAACAAAATCCTCCATTTTAACCAAAATATTGTATCTAGTTTATATTTGAGAAAATTGGAAGTACACTCTAAAGCTAACATTTTTTCCTTGTTGGATGTATACACAAATGCTTGTAGGATTCTGAGAACTTTGACATTTTAAGCTTATAAAAACAAATATAAGAGGAGATTAATATCCAAATATAATCTATTACACAGTGCAGCTTCCATAATAATAATAGTTCTAGAAATCTGCACACCTAGTGCTGAAATGGCTGTGTCACCACTGGATTCTGAAGCCAGAGAGACTCACTGAAGTCTCACGGAATGAGGGAGACTCTCCTTTGGTTATGCAGAACATCTGGGTAGAGATCCCAGCATCCTCGCCTTTTTTGCGAACTTAGTTCCCCTACGCAAATGTTACTTTGTAATGTGATTTTCTTTCTTTGAGCATCAGATGGTGCCTTCACATAGCTGAAATCTGTGGGATAGATGTATATGGCTGGTGCAACTTGATTATAATATAACATTTTGAATGTCGATGGTAGTGCTGTGCTTAAAGAGTCAGTGTGGGAACGGTGGCCACCATGATTTTGAAGGGTGAGTCTTTGTCCGCTGGTTGCCTATGATGGGACAAGACAGCTCGGCCTTCCTGACTGGCTACTGTCTTTGAGAGACAGGACCGCACTAGCTGGCCTCTGAAAGGAAGGTCTCCCTGACGGTGTGAGGAATTAGGACAGTCACCTACCCTGCACTACTGTTATTGCAGCTGCTGAGACCTTTAAACACCCCGGCTATGTGTCCCTGAGTGAACAGAGGACAGCCCGGCTTCCCAGGAACCCACAGACCATCAGACTGGCCCTCTCTTTACTGTTAGGTTGCACGGAGCCCTGCCTGAATCCATGAGAAAGTTTAGCCCTTTTATTTTCTGTGAATCCATCCCTTTTCTCCCTACTCGGTCACGGGAGGACAGCAGGTCAGAGGAAAGTGTGCTTGTGTTTGCTGTGTGCTCCGAGTCTCTGCTTTTGTGTAGGGGAAAAAGGTGAGAATTCATTTCCAGGACTAAAACACGGACCTTAACCATTCTGAGAGATTCAGATGGGTGCAGGGGCCCCTGCAGCAATGATGAGTGAACTTCAAAATGTGATCTAGCCTGTCACTCACTCACATGGCCACTGTGATCAGTGTCAGGCCGAGCCAAAAATCTGCAGGTCCATGGAGTTGCCCCTCTGGGGGTGGAACTTGGCTCCTGTCCCTCTAGCCACCTGTGGAGGTGGGCATCCACTGCCCCCATTGTTTGGGAAATTGGAATAATGCCACTGTACCTTGAGGCCAGAGATCTTGTCACCATTTTGGCAAAGAGAGAAGAATGCTCTTCTGTATTTAGCCAAGGCAGGGGGGTGGGAAAGAGAAGGAAGGTTGTCGGTAAGGTTTATTGAGCCCCAGAGTGCTTTGGTGCTTAATATACAGTTCATTCTGTTTCACACAACTAAGCCCGTTTTCTACAATGGCGAATGCTGTCACCTGGACTAGGTCAGGAAGACTCTGGCATCGACCGCTGGGCCATTCCTGCAATCACCTCTCCATTCTGGCTCCCTGGGCCCGTCTCCTGCTTCTCTGTGATAACTTCTCTCTGAAGACTGCTGTGCTCTGGCTCCTGTTGGGGCCAACCCAGTCCATCCGACTGGCTGTGTGGTATGATTCCCAGTAGGGTTCAGCGTTCAAGTCTTTTGTTTCCCCCAGGAGGCTTTCAGTCCCTGCGTAATTTAGTGGCTATAAAAGGAAATGTTAAGGGAAGGGGGCAGAGTGCAAACCTACTTACCAGGGGCTTCAAAGGCTCAGTTCTGTCTAAGAGACTTTGTATTATAAGCATATTGACTTTGTTTGTCATGTGTTTCCATTTGATTTTCACATGACCTCTGTGACCTCGATGATATTATCCAGATATGTCAGACCAGGCTCAGTGAATTCTAAGTGAAGCAGTAGGTTAAGGAAGAGAGGACTTAATTGGAGAAGGTAAGATGAGCTAAGTGTGGAAAGTGAAGGATTTAGAAATCGACTGTGAAAAGTGACATTTTAGGTTGTGAATCTTTGGAGGAGGTCAATAGGTCAAGTGAAGAATTCAAAGATGAATGAGCTTGGTATACTTGGGACAGAGCTTGCGGCAGGAAGTAACTCAGACAGGTGGAGTGAGTCTCCAGGAGCCTTCAAGGTCAGCAGGTGTGGTAGGGCAGAGAAATCCAGTGTGGATTATGGAGCACATACAGACAAGTCTGCCTGGTGTGAAAACAATGTGGGGGTGAAGACAGGGTCAAGGGAGTGAGAGGAGAGCAAGAACGTAGGGAGAATAGAAGCTACTGCATCGAATACCTGGTCTAAGGTTGAAATTCCTGAGTTATCCCCCCTCTTACTGTCTCTCCCTCCTCTGCCCACCTCCTCTGCCCACCTCCTCTCTCCCTTTCTTTTTCTTCTTCCTCTTTTTTCCACTTATTTATAACTTTTCCATCTTTATTGGTTTTAATATTATTTTATGTAAAGCATTTCTCCCCTTGGTAAAAGGGCCAGTACCTATGCAAGAGTAAAAACTGAATTAAGATTGCTTTACAATATTAAGCATTTCTAGCTATTTCGAAGGAGTAGCTCATAGTAATACATAGAGGATAATAAGATGTGAGAGCCCAATGTGTTTTGAACCCTGCTATGGGTGGGACGGGTGAAAGGGAGAGACATTTTGGAGGAAAAACAAATTCTCTTAAGGACATTGTTGAACTTGAGGTGATGGAACAGTTTGAATCCAACCAACAAAAGATAAATTGTTAAAGAATCTCTTAATTATACATTTGAACTTCAACTCCCGAGAAGAGCAACTGAAGGTTGAATCCCTATATTATAAAGTTACTCTGCAGTGTTGATTTTCCACAGGTAGACCTGGGGCAAATGGCCTCAGGGGTTAGAGATAAAAGGAACAGTCAGCCGGGTACCCTGCTGGACTGTGGGGTGATTCTGTGGAACGTCATTAAGACCAGAGGACAAAGGCGCTACCGTGGCAAGAAGCAGCATATTCATTTCCTGTTCAGCGACATCACATCATGCCCAGAAGTATGCACACAAGGCATAAAGAGAGCAAGCATCTGACATCTCACGACATTGAAGGCTTTGCCTATCATTCAGTAAAAAGGGTTTAGCTAAAAATCCCCAAATTTTGATGGGAAACTTGGGCCAAAAGTTAAATCAATTCAATAATGTAAGGAGGAAAATTGCTGTGACAGTTACAACTGTGTTCTGGAAAACCATTTTAGCTTGCTGGACAGGGTATGCATATTAGTATTGCAAAGCCAATCCTGGAGCTTCAGAAAGTTTGAGTGGCTCTGTATTAGAGCAAGAAGAATCTGGAGTTTGGGGGTTGGACTGGGGATCATCTGGAGTGTGTGGCGGGGAGGGGCCAGGGGTTAGTGTTGGAAACACGTCTGCATGGAGTCACCAGTGTTAAACCTTAATGGAGGGAAGGCCAGCCAGGATGTCTCGTGTTCAATTTTAAATTGCTTGAAATCTCATGCTATTAAAAGCACCTCCTCTTTGGAGTAGACAAAGATTTGTCAGATAGGACTTAAAAAAAATGAAGTACAAAAGAAAAACTGATAAATTTGACTTCAAAATTAAAAACTTCTCACCAATAGCAGCTCTAAGAAAATGACTAGAAAAGCCACAGAATGGGTCCAGAGATGTGGACCTTCAGGAGATGCAAAATAAGGCTTCAAGCCACACTTGCCTCAATCTTGAGAGGTGGCGATATCCCAGCTACCATATGGGTTGTATTACGAATAACCTTTACCCAGGCCATTCTGATACAGCTCCCTGGGTTTGGATAAGCATTTGAAAACTTTGTATTAGAACTTGAAATTTTGTTTCAGATAAACTCTCAGTGTCGTTTTCCCCCTGCCCTTTGTAAAGGCTTACACAACCAGCATCCCCTCTCACTCTCTCTCTCTCCTCTGCCCATCCCCTTTTTCCCTTTCTTTTTCATCTTCCTCTTATCTTCCCCTTATGTATAAGTTTTCTACCTTTATTGACTTCAATATTATTTTACATGAAGCATTTTCCCCCTGATAAAAGGGCCACTAACTATGCAAGAATAAAAACTTAATTAAGATGACTTTTACAACATTAAGCATTTTTTACCTCCTAAAAAGTGAAATTTGAACTTCAAACAATCGGTTTAAGTGGCAGCACTGATCAGGACGGATTGAATCCAGACTTTACTGAGTTATCACCTGAAAAAAAAAAAAACCAACCAACCAAAGATCTACCTAATTTATGAATGGGAGCCTTGATTCCATTCACACGAAGGACACAGCTGTCCTCACAGTGTCCTCCTGTTGCTACTTTTAAGTTTGTAATGTTTTGTAGTAAATACTAACAAGTGATGTTACTCCTAGCCTGCACAAATGCTGAGCAAACTCGCTGACACATGCAGAAAAAGATGTGTTATTTTTGTGTTTCTTTTGTTCGAATTTTTCTAAAGTCTGAACTTGGTAAAACTAAAAACACATAATCAATTTTGAGACAGACATAAAAATCTTCTGAAAGTCTCTCCCTAGGGAGAACAAAAATAGGCAGTTTCCAATGCAAGAAATAACTGTGGTTACATGGAAACCTTTGACTCTCAGATTTTTTCCTCTCTATCCACTCTAGGGCTCCAAGAGCAGCTTACAATCATGGAGAGAAAAACTTAGAGAACTTGTTCTAAAGAGAGTTATTTTGGGGAAAGTGTAATTGAAAAAAAATCATGGCTGGCTGGTTTAGAATTTGCCTTCCACAATGCACAAAGAATCACTGTTATAAACCTCCCTTATACCAGGGAGGAGAACTGGTCTACTGGCAAATTTATCGAGGGATTTCTCAGCTTAAGTACTATTTGTCTGTGAAATCTTTTGCAGATGGTAAAATTATTTTAGTCTGCTCTGATATCCTCCAGATTTGTTTAAAAAAGAAGAAAAAAATTGGACCGATGAGTTGTTAATAATGCCAGGATCTAATTAGATACACTATCTAGATATTTTGCAAGAATCCATACTATTCAGATGATGTCAACAACTCTTATTTAAAAATAAAAACAAAGATATCCCAAATAATCTAATGGTTTCTGGCAGTAAAAATGAAAAGAAAAGAAAAAAGAAAGAGGGAAGGCAGAAAGAGAGAAGGAAAGAAGGGAGGAAGAAGGGGAGGACAGGAGGAAGGAAGGGAGGAAGGAAGGGAGGAAGAATGGAAAGGAATGGCGCTTCCACTCACTTTGAAAAGGGAACGTTTACTGGAGAATGAAACCCATCCATCTGCTACCAGAAGCATCAGTTTTCAGCACATGGGTCACTGCTTCCGAACAGGATACCAGCTGTGTGCCATACATGCTGTCGACAAGGAAAGATTCTGCTTTGAAACCTCTGGTTGGTGTCATATCACCAAAATCAACCAACCTGGAGGCCCAAGGGTGTCATTTGTCTTTAGAAACTAGATGAACCGAGGAGCAGAGGTGAACTCCTTAGCCCACAACGCTAATCCTGTTAAGGAGAGCACTTGACCCGCACTCTCACATTCTCACCAGGGGCTTGATGGCCATGGAATCCACAGTTGCTGAAACACTGGGGTGACAATGATGTAGAACATGTGGCTTGAATATTCATTGCATTTTATTGCAAGCTCCTACAGGCTGGAGCACACACCTTTGTTCCCGCAGGGAACACAGTAGTAACTAGAGTACAAACAAGGATACTTGGGACGTTAAGTAATGTGTTTTGGTCAGATAAGTAGATAGAAGCAGAGCAGGATTTAAACTCAAGTCATCAGACTACAGGCTCTTAACCCCTATTCCACATTGCTTCCAACTAGATGGGGGGAGGGCAGCATTAGGAATATTTATTATTGATTATTTCCAATTTTCGAAGTTTTTTTCCATTACCCATTCGTCAACTTCTCTTACTTTACCCCCATCCTCAAATGGTAGTGCAGGGAACAGCAAAGATGTTCCTGTGGATTAAGCAAAGAAGAATATAAATAAATGTCAATCTACCTCATACCAGCAGCTTTTCAATTCAGCAAAACCTGAAGCTCTGAAAAGCCATGTGAGAATGGAGTGGGAAGGGCCGGTGGAAGGGGTAGACATGGGTCCACCAAGATGCAGGTTTCAGGATGCATTTTTCTGTTTACCAAGGAACTCCTGGTTTGGTTTTATTCTGCAGCTCTTCCATGCTCTTTTAATGTGGAGAAAGGAAGCTGGGAAGCAAAGAGCTGCAGAAAACTCCAAAGTGGTCGGAAATGGCCAGGAGCCTAAGACCTTTCGGCTAATAGGAGGAAAGGAGAGGAGGTCATCATTTATGCTCTTCCAAGCTCTTGGGAGTGACTCTGGTCTGTGTACCTGAATCCATTTGGCTAGCTCTCCAGGCCACAGAGGTGGATGAATACAATGATGTGTTGGAATATGAACCATTGTGGAATTAACTGCGACAACAAAGTCTTTTCTTTCTTATATCAGTATGTAATTCCAAACTCAAGGAAGCATACCAACTCTCTATTAGATATTCACAAAGGTAAACAGATTGTTATAATGACTGCGAAGCACAAAGGGTACACACAGGCCATGGAACCCCGGGCCTAAATAGCCCACATCAGGACCCTGGTGGGAGAGAGTGGTAGCTGGGAAAGGGCCACAGCTGCTGAGAGGTCGCCTTCCCCGCCAGGCAGGAACTCAGATGTGCCACCAGCAGCCCTGAGCCCTAACCCTTTGTCAGCTTCCACCGCGCTCTGTGTCTGTGCTCCAGCCTCCACCCAGAGTCCCATTCTCATCTCCCAAAGCAACCTTTGGGTTTCAATAAAGAGCCATTTCAGTTTTCACAGCTCATTGAAACCCTTTGTGCTCTTGCAGGCTTGACTTTTTCTAATCATTCTACTAATCTAAATCTACCTCATTCATTTGAAAAATGTCAGCAATAATTTGTTACACACCTCTTTGGTTAGAGTTTCTGTAGAGAAACATTCTGTGTCATACTAGGGGAGCCAGTACCCTGACCTTTGAACCAAAGCAGGGCTTTTTTCCAAGACACCAACTCTGGGGGGAAAAAGGCCTATGAGAGTGTAGAAATCAAGCTGTTCTTCCATTGAAATATGAAAAATCAATATAAGTTTGGGGAGAAAAATATTTTGCTAATTGATTTAATATGCATTCAGATATTATTCAGTAGTCCTGAGAATTACGATATATGTTTCATAGGCCTGCTTTTTTGTGATGTTGATTTTGTATTTTTTTGCAAGATTTGTGTAAATAGAAGAAATAGGAAACGTGGGATTAACTGTGGGTTTCGAGCTCATTCTTTTCTGCGCTTCCTGCCTATGTCATAAACTGGTAACAGTGTGGATGGCCTGAAAAGCACCAGGAGAGGTTAAATCTGTGTTTTACAAATCAATTCGATGAGTGTCAACCAGCAATTTTTAAAATTGAAAAAAAAGGACAGAAGGAGTGAAACAGAAAATAGCAGAGTTTATCACATGTAGTATTTTTTAATGAAGTGTTTGCTTCAGGGGTGTGTGTGTGTGTGTGTGTGTGTGTGTGTGTATTGGTTTTTCATTGTACTTCATTAAAAAAATGGAGAGCCATTGGTTAGACAGACAGCAGAGATGATGGCAGTTTCTTTTATACTGAGAGAGGCTAGATTACTCAGAATGCTGGAAATCAAGCTTAGGACTTCATGTAGAATCCACCATACCTCCTTAAGCACGTATTTAAAAATGATATGATAAAAATAAAATTTTCATAAGCGTTTGGCAGTGGTATGGGTGATAGCTTAGGGGCAGGGGCAGATACAGAGATTAGACTATTATTGAAAATTCTCAGGACTGAAACCAATTCTTGCTATCTTAAGCATGAAAGGAATTTTTCAAATGGATTATTGTACAACTCACAGAAATGCTGGGAAGTTTAGAGAACCAGACTGAGGAATGAGCAGAACTGGAGGGATCTGCACAGCCAGAGCCACAGTTGAAATCACACTGCCAGCACAATGCCAGAGCCCTGGGCACCGTAGCTGTAGCTGACCCTGCATGCTCAGGTCCTCATGTAGCACTGATGACAGCCACTGAAACTGCTGCCCCTGACACTGTGGTGAAAGAATTCTCAGCTGTTTCCACCTCCTGCTTCATAGCACCAGGTGTAGTTTCTGGGGTGGGTGCTTCTGGTTGGACAAACCCTAGTGCAGGTACCTGAGCTCTAGCTGCAAGAGAGGCTGACAGATAAGTCATCTGCCATTTTGGCTTCTACAGAAGGAAGTGGTCTCTGCTTCTAATGACTCTGAAGCCAATTCCAACAGATGGTGGTGGGAGCGAATTACCACATACCACCAAGCAATTCTCCAACACCATGTGGGTGTCTTACAATTCAACTAATTCTGAAACTATCTACCCAGAGTTAGCATCAGATTCCATAGGTTAAGGCCTTATATCATAGGTATAAGACTGTGCTCCACTTATGATACCAATAGAAAGTCCAGGTCGTCCCTGTACTTCTGACAAACTGGCTATAAATCAGAGGTTCCCCCCACCCTTTTTCCTTGAATCAGATTAATTTGCCACAGCAATTCATAGAATTCAAAACATTTTTTTTACTTACTTAATTACTAGTTTATTACAAAAGGATACAACTCAGGAATAGCCACGTGGAAGGGATGCATAAGGCAAGGCACAGGGAAAGTGTGTGGAGTTTGCCTCTCTCACCAAATTTCTGTGTTAACCAAATCAGAAGCTCTTTGAACACCCATCCTTTTGCATTTATGTTTTTTTATGGAGGCTTCCTTACATAAGCATGACTGATTAAATCCCTGGCCATTGACAATTTATTCAACTTCCAGCCCTTCTCCCCTCCTTAGAGGTTGATGGTATGGCAGAGGGTGGGGGCCCTGGGGGAAACTGAATGGTCTAATTCTCTAATCACCCATGGTTGGGTTCCCTGGCAACCAGCCCCCATCTTTTGATTGCTGAAGGGCTTTCCAAAAGTCACTTCATTAACATAAAAAAGACACCCTTATTGCTCTCATCACACATCTCAGCCTCCCATCCAGATTTCACACCATGGAGGGTTTTCTATACCGGAGTTGGTTAATTATGGACTAGAGAGATGACTGCAGAATTTCAATTGAGGTGATAAGGGCATGGTGTGATGGTGACAAAGAGAAAGACCCTCAACGAACTAACCCAAGAAATTGGTGAAGGAAGAATCAGCCATGGTGGTGATGGATTGTGTATAGATGATTAACGATGGGGAATGGAAAAAGCTAACTGCAGGCTTCTGTTCTGGAGTAGATGAGAAGCTGGTACTGGTGACAGATAAGAACTGAGAAAAGAGGAAACTGAAGGATGATTGTGAAGCCAGATTAAGGGTCATATGGCTTAATGCTTCTTGAAGTTAGTGGTCATAATGAAGAAAACTCCTCGGCTATACCCATTGTTTGAATTATTTGTAAAGACTAATTACCTGACTGTATCATTATCTTGTGTGGTTCTTTTATATATTGTCTCTGGTACTCTGATGTTTTCTGGGTTCAGAACTTCCTAAGCCAATGTTCCCATGCAGACTTGTAGCCTGCAACCCACATCCTTTCAACATTTATTGTTACATGCATTTGGAAGACTCACACTAGAAACTTAAAGAATGCTTTATTTCTCTTAAAACTGTAACACTTAACACCCACAAGAATTATAGTTTCCCATGAGATTTAGCATGTTGAAAGACTTGAGAGCATGTATACATAACGCAAACACAGAAACACAAACACTATATAATACATCTAATGGCTACTGACTGCTGGTGGTCCCCATCCCTCACCTCCACATCCCCACCCTCAGGAGAGAGGGCTTCGCTGTCTCTCACAGATCCAATGCCCTTGTTCTGTTCTTTTGGAACCAGGGCAAGAACTCTGTATCTGTGCAAACTTGCTTATTTGCATCTCGTGTCTACTATAACTTTTAACGACTTTAGACCTTGCAATTTAGAGAGTGTGGACGGTTGGGCGGTTAAGAAAAGATAAAAAGACCACACAAGAGAGGTGCCCAAATCAGTTTGTAGTGGTTCTCACCTAGAAGAGTGGACCAAAAACCACTAAAAGCCCTACAGCATTACTTACCCTGCGGTGTCTCCTTTCCTAATTACTCTTCTCCCACCTCCTTCTATATGCTGAGCTCACTATGAGGTTCAAATTTCCTTGCTTTTAAGATGAAAGCAAGATATCGAAGTCTCCCTAGTAATTCTCCATCTCTCATTTTCCATCTAGCATCATGATCGCCATGCTTCCAAATGTATGCGCTTTTCCTTGTATTTCAGGAAAAGAAAGTGGGCAAATGTAAGTGAGATTGAGTTTAATGGAAATTAGGTGAAAATCAGGTCACTTGAGGTGAGGCAAATCTTTTCTAGGTCTGGAATAATATGAAAGAAGACCGAAAACCAATGCTTTGATGAATCTAGAATGAGTTCCAATCAATTGTTTATTTTCATAATTTTTGAAATCATACCAAACATGTCACTCTGGTTTTACCTTCCTCCTAAGCACAGCTAGTGCTTGCTGATTCATGTCACCAACAGGGACTGGCATTGGACACTATATTCTTCAACTACAGCTGCCTAAATCAAGGGAGAGATAAAAACAAGGTGGCTGAAAAAAAAAACTGCATTTTGTGTGACTCTATGGTCAAGAGTAGTGATATATACTGGAAAACACATAGGATCTTTGCACATGGGACCCCCTTCTACCTGGAATCTTCTCCTATTCCCCCAGGCCACACCCCTTCGTCTGGTTAACTACTCCTCTGTCTAGCGGTTTTTAGCTCAAATGCCATTTCATCAGAGAAGTCGTTCCCTGACCCCCCAGATCAGGTCAAGTCTGTTTCTTCTCATAACATTTGAGTCTGTACTTGTGGATCTGGTTTCCACTACACATGAGGGCAGGAGTGTGTGTTTTTGAACTGTTTCTTTGTTCTAATATCTTGTACAGGGTTTGGCATATAATAATCGCTCAATCACCATTGTATGTATGCATGAGTGTATGTAAAAACTGTTGTATGTATATATGTATGCATTTATAATCAATCATGAGTCAGAGGTCCTGGCTTCTAATTCTAACCCTGCTTCTAACCTTGGAGAATTTTCTTGTGATCTTAAAATGATTGTCTTCATGTCATTGATCTTGATTTCTTCATCTCTAAAGTGAATACTTGGGGCTGGCTCACAGCTTAGGAACTTCTGCTCCAAATTTCATGGTCCTGAAATGTTATGTGCAAATATTTTTGTAAATTAAATAACATTAAAGTTTGCCTCTAAGAAACATTCTATAGTAAATTATTAATAATAGGTCAAGGTAAGAAACCATCTAACCAGCTCAAGCATATATTATCAGGATAGGTACATTGATTATTCAGAGTAGGAGAGGAGGCTTATTTTGAGATGTTTGTAGATTTCCTGACTTCCTTAAGGTAGCAGGTTTGGGGATATTCAAACTTGGAAAAATAACTGAGAACAGGGGTGAGATGGGGGCATATATTAAAGAGTACTGACAAGGCTGTTACACAGCCAACTGGTGAAGAAAATAAGAAAATATTTCTATATACACGATAGCGAGTCCTTTTGAAAAGTGAATCATTGTATACTGAATTACTTTGTAAATTCATGATTTCAACTAACGAGGTTCTGAAAGTCTTGTCCAACCACATTTCAATCTCTATTCATGCTTCTTCGCACCAACTTTCTTATTCTGTAACCTTAAAGCCAGTTTCAGAAAGATGCTCTAGTGAAGGGGAAGACTGGGCTCCGTACGGGCCCTAGGTGGGAATGCATGTCCACCTCTGCTAATGACCAGAAGGAAATAGCCTGTGCTAATATTTGAAACTCAGAGGCTTTGACACGTTTGCCAATGTTTTTCATAAAATATTTGTTTAAAAGACCAACTGAATCCCAACCATCTCTGGACTGTATCTTGTTTTGCTTTAGCACATTTATCATCCTCTGTTCTTTCCTCAGCTGTGCAGCAATCTCGTGGGAGTTTTCATTAAAAACTGATCTGCAGAGCAGGAGTCGTGTCAGTGTTATGAATGAGGACAGGTCTGATAGCATCTCTGACTGCTGTGGGAGGAGTCGCGTGCTAAGCCAGGATGCTAGGTGAAAAGCAAACTTGGGTGTGAGACAGACCTGGGTGCTGATTGGTTGCTGAGCTGGTGTTGAGCCGTCATTTCTGAGGTTTGGCAGCTCTGTCCTGTGGACCAGGGCCTAGTTAGAGGGTCAAGAGAGAACAGGAAGATTATTGGGGCCGCTGCCCTCAACAATAACGTACAGCATGGTGATACCTGCATCAGTATAATTAATAATACTGCATTGTATATTTAAAAATGGCAAAGAAAATATATCTTAAAAGTTTTCATCTCAAGAAAAAATATGTGTGTAGTGATAGACGTGATGATGGATCGCACTATATACAAAATCAAATTATTAATTTGCATACCCAAAACTACTATGATATTATATGTCAATTATCTCAATGAAAAGAAAAGTAATTCAGGTAATACTACCGTTCCTGAAAGACTTTCTATAGATCACATTTTTACAAGCTGACAATTTTTTAAGGACCAACTATACTAGAATTATGTACTTTTTAAAAGAAAAAGTAATTTAGGGTTAATAAAATAATTTTCCTACCAAAAAAGTAAAGAATTGATGCCATGCACTGAGGGAAGGAGAAGCGGCCAGCCCAGGGTCCCTTGCTCCAGGCTTCTTCTTGCACATTGCCCTTGGGGGTGCAGTGTCACTTCCCCTTAGCCACCAGTGACCCTCACGGCCAGGCAGACATTCCGGTTCTCGATGTTCAAAGGCTGCCACTTCCTGCCCCCTTATCACTCTTACATCACTCCTCTCCTAGCAGGACTCCAGCTAAGAGATAGATAGGCTAACACAACAAAACAATAATAACTAGTATTTGTTGAATGGTTCTAGACCACGCAATGTTGCTAAATGTTCTGTATACATTACCTCTTCAATCCACCCAGCAACTTGAAGCACAGTCTAATTCTTTTAAACTGAAGCACGGAGTCAAAGTAGTGGTAATCTCTGGGTGAGTGAGTGGCGGCGGGGGTGATGGGGCAGAACTATGAGGACCTCCTGGCATCTGGGGAATGTTCTCCTTCTCTGTCAGCTTACACCGGTGTATACACATGCAGCAGCTCATCAAGCTGTGTATACGCTATACCGCAGTTTTCAAAAGGCTCGAAAAGGAACAGAAGCTCCACAGGGCGGGGTTTCATGTGTTTTGTTCATCTGAGTGTCCCCGTTACCTGCAGGACCTAATTAGCTGCTCAGTAGATATTTGCTGAGTGAGCACAGGCACGAAATCTGGGTTTGTATGCTATTTAGTCATATTTATTTCTGTCCATGTTTTGCTTGAAGCTCTTGGTTAGGGGTATGTGAAAACAGGCTGAGAAGTTAAGTACGTATCTGTCTCAAGATAAGCCCGCCAGTTAGGAGATGGAAGCATCCAGGGTTTGTGCTCTTACAGCACTGCTTTAATGCTCCACATACTGCTTTGTGAAACGACAGGTGAGCAGTATGGGAATGGGGGTGGGACTGGGGGAGAGGAAGACCATATTCCTGATCTCAGAGCCATACAAGTAGTAGAGGAGGTAGCCAGGGGAAGGGAAGGCTCATTTTTGAGACTCAGAGGAGCTGCTTTTGGACGGAGGCTGTGCTGTGAGAGTCCTCTGAGCCTGGGGTCAGCGACAGTGGCCGTAAGCACCGTACACATGCAGTGAAAGGATCTTGCTGAGGGCCCAGAGCTTGGTATCTCCGCTTTCCTTGGAAATGAAACAGACTGGTTCTTGTAGTAGGGGTCAGCCTTGCCTGCACTTTATTTTGGGCCAAATGGGACTGTAATACAGATGATGAAACGCAGACAGGTTCCAAGAAAGCAAGAAGAATTCAGATCCCTGTTGACTGGGCTCTTCTTTCTCTTCCCTTTGCCCAGTTTCTTTTCCCAATACAACTTGAATAAAATGAGGAGATCTTCTATCTTTGGTAAAACACAGCAAAGGCTGTTGGGGCCTCTGGGTCTTGCTTCCCCAGGGACTCGTGATTGGTGGTCCTAGGGGTGGGGCCATATACCCCTGCAGCATTCCTTCTTACTAGTAGGAAGGAGAAAATGGATACACAAACAACTACAACGAAAGAGAAAGTAAAACCCAGCAATTTTGCCTTTGGATATTTAGGTAATAAACAAAGGAAGCAAATCATTATCTTAAAGAGATAACTGCACCCCCATGTTCAGTGCAGCATTATTTACAATAGCCAAGACCTGGAAACAACCTACGTGTCCAGCAACAGATGAAGAGATTTTAAAATGTTATATACACAATGGAATATTACTCAGCCTTAAGAAAGGAAAACCTGCCATTTAGGAAACGTGGATGGACCTTGAGGATCTTTTATGCTAAGTCATATAACTCAGACAGAGGAAGACAAATACTGTGTGATCTTACTTATATGTGGAATCCAAAAAATTCGAACTCACAGAAACAGAGGACAGATTGGTGGTTGCCAGAGTTCGGGGAGGGGCAGAGGGGAAGCAGGTGAACATGATCAAAAGGCACACACTTGCAGTTATAAGGGAGAGAAATTCTTGGGACGTAACGTACAGCATGTGACTATAGTTAGCAATATTATATTGTATATTAGAAAGTTGTGAAGAGAGTAGATCTTAAAAGTTCTCATCATAAGAAAATATATTTTTAAATATATGCAGTGATAAGTGCTAACTAAATTTGTGCTTATTTCGCAAAATATGCATATACCAAATTATTATGTTGTACTTCTTAAATAATGCAGTATTATGTATCAGCGATTTTCAACCTTTTTCATCTCATGGCACACACAAACTAATTACTAAAATTCTGCGGCATACCAAAAAATATATTTTTTGATGATCTGACAAAAAATAAGTATAATTTTGACTCATTTGCACCAGAAAGCCATTGTTGCGTTGGCTGTTGTCATTTTTTATTTGACAGTCTTGGGGGAAGCAGGTCATTGCCCCTGACTAAGTAGTCAGGTGCTGCATGTTTTAAAAATTCTTGTGGCACCATTGTGCCATGGCACACAGGTTGACGGTGGCTGTTATATGGCAATTCTCTCTCAAAAGTAGGAAAAAGAAAAAGTAAAGTGTCACCAGAGAGGTGTTGGTAAACATTTGGGGGGTGAATGAGAGAGGTGTTGAGAGATCCAGTCGCTAAAATCTCACAAACAGCACACACTCACACATGTGCATGCTCTCTCTCACAAACACACACACACACACACACACACACACACACACACGCCAGATTCGCTGATTCTCTGGCCAGGAGGAGAACACGACTTGGCTGAATGGCTGCATCTTTTCCCCATCATATCTTTCCCACGCTCTGAGAGCTAATTCTCCAGACACTGCTCAGAAACAGGAAGCCTCAGTTGTGCCCCCCACCGTCCTGGGGTGGGCTCTAGTAACCCCAAAGCGACCTGAGCCACAGCACCCTCTCCAGGTCTGAGCAGTGCCTGCTTGGCTAACCCACGTGGGAGGGAAGAATGAGGCAAGGGCAAGCAGAAGGAGAAGGGGAGGCAGGGTGAAGGAAGGAAAACAAGAGAAGTTCCTGAGAAGAGGGCTTCAGGTGCTCCCGTTCCGTCTTGAGTCTGCAGAAGAGGCATCTATTTCATCTGGGTGCTGCACTCTCATAGAATACCAAGGCCAGGGATTCAGCAGGAAAAAATGCAGGTGGTGACCCCCTTGTTGGTCTCTTCCTTTATTCTGTTTCTGAGAACAGAGATGAGGTGACCGTTGCTCTTGCCCCAACTTAGGCCACAAGGATTAGGCCACACACTTGAGAGCGGGGAGCTGCAGGGTAACAGCATTGCCAGACTAGCCCTGGACTCTCTACCTCCGAAGAAATACAGGCCTCACCTGTGTAAGACACAGTTATGTTGTGTGTCTGTCACTCACAGTTAGCCCTCATGCCCCCCAAGACAGACAGTGTTCAGATACAGCATGGTTTTCTTAACAAATTAAAATTTGAAAACCGATAACCACATGATTACCATTGTACTTGATGAGAGCTGATATGATCTTTCCTTCAATTATATTTTAAATCTCAAAAGCAATTTTGTAGTTCAAACTACATGGAGATATTTTATTAAAGAGTAACCATTTCTCTTTGAAATTCTCATCTTCCTCCTTCCCTAAATTCCACTCTCAAACTCCAAAACAGGACTGCTAATCTTTTAGAATTTCATGCACACTTCTTCTTTTTTTAATATATTTTATTGATTATGCTATTACAGTTGTCCCACTTCTCCCCCATCATTCCCCTCCACCCTACACACCCTCTCCCACCCACATTTCCCCCTTTAGTTCATGTCCATGTGTCATAAGTTCTTTAGCTTCTACATTTCCCACACTATCCTTGCCTTCCCCCTGTCTATTTTCTATCCACTGTCTGTGCTACTCATTCTCCATATCTTTTCCCCTTCTCTCCTCCTCCCGCTCCCTTGTTTCTGACCCTCCATGTTCACGTGCGCTTCTTTTTAAAAAATGTTATTCTGCGGGGTTTTTTCTTTTTTCACTTAACAACGTAGCATGAGTAACCATCCATCCTGGTGCGCTCCGCTCAGCTGCTCTGGTGAGCCTCGATCAGGGAGCTGGCGGCCCCCTGCAGACTTTCAGGTTGTTTCCAGTTTCCAGCATCACACACAACATTCAGGCAACACCTTGCGCCCACGAGTGGTACTTTGATAGGACAGATTTGCACAAGTGGATTTTTAGGGTTTAGACCTTCTAAAGCGGACTTTTACTTTTTATTAGGATGAAAGTCACATAGCAGTTTTCATTGTTTTGCCTCCCAGGAGCAGCTACAAGATACAGAACTACAGGAATGAGAAAGGGTTAGTGTGAAGGCAAGGGTCCCTTTCAACCCCTTGTCCTTTTCAGACTTAGCGGGCTGAAAAAGAAAAAGCTCCATTAACAGCGGGAGGGCCTGTGACTCCAGTGAAAGCACAAAGCCTGTGGTCACATCTGGCCTTGGAGCCAGCTGAGCCGATCACCCCCGAGTATTTTCTGTACCCAACTGCACACGTTGTTCTTTATGGCTTCTTGAACATTGGGATCTGGATTCAGGAAAGGAAAGGACCTTCCTGGGGACAATTACGCAATTCTGTCATTTGCTTTACATTCCGCTCATCAGAACTGATTTTTACAAACAGTTCAAACTCGCTGCTGAGTGACGTTCATTTTTGGAGAGCCCAGGAATCTGTCGACACCGTCACTGTGGCTCACGGTTCTCATCTGCACCATGTCCCCAAGAGCGATAAATGAAACCAGCCCGGAGCACATTTTGACTGAGAGACTGGATCTATAAAGGCCAACTATTTTGGGAAGGAGGCCAGAGGCTTCCTAACCAAACAAGTACAAACTTCGTTTTCTTTTGCAGTCAACCATTTCCTTTTGGTCCCAGTCTATTTATGGAGATCCCTGGAATAGGTCACATCCTTCTCAGTATATTGTTGCTCAGCAGACCAGTCCTGAAGCCTTCAAACACTGGACCAGATATTCTTGACCTTTCTTTGGTCCATGGATATATTTGGCAGCCTGCTGAAGCCCATGAACTCCTCCCTTAAAATGTTTAAATCCTTATAAAATGAAGGGGATTACAAATGAAATAAGTCATGTTGAAACACAATTGTTAAAATATTAAAAACAAATGTGTTATATAATATGTATGCTTTTTTTTTTGTTATTGTCAAATAATAATAGCAGCAGGTCTGATAACTAGTACCGTTTTGAGGAAGTGATGAGCAAAAACAGTATTAAAAGATGTTTTCAGTAACTGAAAAAAATGATATGAATGTATTCGTGATCCCACTACCCACAGAGTCAGAGGTACACTAATACCATTGTATTTGCTGCCTACACGCATAAAGGAAATACCAGATTTTAGTTGGAGGTTAGTGAAAACAAAGATGCATTTTTTCCCCAACCATGATCACAGACTCTAAACTCTTTCGTTTAAAAACCTCTGCTCTAAACCCATAATCCTCTTTCCTGCTGCACCTCTCACCCTGACGCCCCACAGGCAACCCCAAGTCCCTCCCCAGATCCCATCTCCTCCCTGTCTCCATGGACACACCAGCCATCGCCCAAGCTCAAAATTCTCTTTACCCTCTCAGTTCCTCTCCTCCTGGGCATTCCTCCGCTGAGTCTCCTTTGTCCCCCTCCATTCCTTTTCCCTTAGTTGGGTGTCACCTGGACAGACCCTTGAAACAATCTGCCTGCTGTTTCGCCCGATTAGGCCTCCTGCCCTCCAGCCGGTTCTCCACCCTGCTGCAGGGTGTCATTTCACAACACCACCATGTCCGCCGTCTCACTGTGCCGAAACCCTTCCGTGACTGCAGGACAGAACCCACCTTCCTCGTGTGGCACAGAAGGGCTTCTGGAGCCGCCCCCGCCCCCGTTTTGGCCCCTATAATTTAGTTCCCTCAACACTCCAGGTCCCTATTGTAAGGAAAGGTTTCCACTTCTCTATCACATTCCAGGGTGTTTCCTGTGTCCAGGGACTCCCCCCTGAAATGCCCTTCTCCAACTAGGCCTCCCGGCGGGTGCTAGCTCATGCTGACTCATCAACTTGTACGTACCCCAGCCCTGCCGGGGTGCGCGCGTGCGCACGCACACAGTTGATCGACCATTTTCTCCTTAGTTTCTTCACCACAACTACTGATAGCAACTGTAAAATTTTATTTGGCTCATTATATGTTTTTTATCCATCTTTTTCTTATCTTTTCCTTGCCCCTAGGCATGCTCCAAGGGCCGTTACCATGTATTTGTTTTAATTTTTCTCTTTGATTTGTTAGCATCTAGCACGGTATCTAGCATGTAGAATAGCTTAATAAATGTATGGGCTTTAAAAATAAATAAATAACTGAAGAATAAGTGGATTAATAGAAGGGAAAATGCTCCTAAATTTCTTGCATTTAAACAAAGTGTCAATTGTAACACTGACTCATAATAAAGACTGTTGTGCAGCTAAAAACAGAACCTCTGTAATCTCATTTATTTTACTTCCATAATCTCATTTATTTTGCAGCCAGTGTACTGAGCATGCGCCACTCAGAGATAAGGGGCTAAGAGATGCAGGACTCTGCTTTGCGTCTGAAGTTAGAGAGACGGGCTCCAGACCCCATCTTTGGTGTAGCTGCTTGCTTGTTATGAAATATGTTCTGAGGAGTAGGGACGTTGCTGGCTCCAGAAACTCATGTTTTCCTGCCAGTGAATGAAAATTCCAATTCTTATTTGAAATAAATTCCGGGTTTGGAGGTCGCTGAGTAAAAGTTTCATAATGTCTAATAGAACAAAGCCAGAATTTTGGCTTTCTACTTTCCTAGGTCTATGTTTTCTATCTTCTGATACCAAATGCCTGACATTGTTCTGGTATGACCTGGTCCCTCACTCTTGAAATCTACATTTTTTTCTTAAAATTGGGTCGTCGTTCTCATCCACTCTATTAATTTGTAAATAGCCACTAGACAAGTACTAATGTATCCATGTAATTATCTACTTGTTCTGCCCAGCTGCTCCCCAAATGTATGTGGTAGGTTTGGGGTGAGGGTAATTTCAGTTTTGTAGAATTCTTTCAAATGAGGGGGCAAACTTGACCTTTTTGCACTGTTCAGCTCTGTGGTCAGTATAGTATTATTCTATAGGTTGATAAAGAAAATGAGATGTTTGTGCATTTTTATGATCAATATTCAGGGATTCCTGTCTTTGGAAACATTGTTGCACTCACATCCTATCACTGCTTGTCTCCGGCCAGTAGGATTCTCTGCTGGTGGTGAACTGTATGGGAAATAGGTGAGCAGAAGCAGTGGCCTTCGACAAATTCACCAGGGCGTTTGACTTCCTTCTTAGGAAGACCCTCATTATCACTGACTTGAGAATTGCTGCCAGTTACAAGACAAATGCGGTGGCGCCACAGTCATTCATCAAAGGAAGGGGAGAGCAGCCTTTGCCCTGCATTGGAATGAGAGGAAAAGCGCTGGTGTTAGCGCGGTCGCCGGGGTGATGTGCCCCTGTCTCCCTTTCAAATTGAGAGTCAGAGCGCTGCTACGAGTCATTGGAGCTTCCTACTCCTGCACGAGGAATATTTTGTATAATCCAGTCTCTAGTTCCAAAAGTCCAAAGCCTTGCATTGTCATCTGCCCCGTGAGACACTTCTCATGCAGTGTCTTCCACACTTGTAAGGACAGGAGACAGCTTTTGCTAAGTGTTGTTGGAATCCACAGGCATTTAATTGCAGCTTCTTAAATAATAATAATAATAATAATAATAATAATAATAATAATAATAATAAAAATCTCCCACCAGAGCTAGCTATCTTTAGCAAGGTATCCTCTTTTTCTTTTTGTTTTTGGAAATACAAAGCACCTATTTTCTCTGGCTAATTTGTACTTCAAAAGCAAGCCCAGAGACAACATAAGGAATCCAAAACGTTTTTAATTTGTAGAAGCATTTTGTTTTTGAAATAGCTGAGGCAGTTTTAAACACATACTTTACCAGAAGTAGGCTGGGAAATGGACCTGTGGCCCTAGGAATTCTTGAGCAGCAGCCATCAGAGGGCCTAGAACTCCTGGTATGGACATGGTCCAAAAGGCTAAAGATGTGGATTCAGCAAGGGGTGGACCCTGTCAACTCTACTGCCCAGACATCTACCTTCACACATTTATCTCCTTTGCTCCCCTTTGCCAACCTCCCCGCGCTCAACCCCACCACTGGGGCCCGTTGCCTTAAAGCTAGAGACAGGAAGTGTGCCCATTGGGCTGGGGTGTTGTGTGCTCCACAGGAAGCAGAAAAGGTGCTGGGCCATTGGCTGAGGCTTCGTGGAGAAAGTCACTGCCAGAACCCTGTGCCAGGGAGAAAGTCAAGGAGCACCAGGTTTCAGGGGCCTGAGCCAAGCACACGGAGCTGTGTTCAGAGATGTCAGGCTGCAGGAGGAAGAGAGAGGAGATCCCAGTCACTAACCCCAATGTGTAGTAGGGATGCAAAGCCAAGACAGAATCAGAGCATACCATATGGGCTAAGACAAAAATTGGGTAGCTTACTATTTTTGAGCTGCACCTTGTATGTGTTAAAGTAGCAAGGGGTTTCATAAGTAGACATCGATCCTCTTTTCTGTATCAGAAAGAGGCATCTCACCATTGTCTGTTCCAAAGCTAAGGCCTCCGTGGGTATGCAGGGTTCCATGTCCCTCCAGCTTCCCTACAACCATGCAAATCATTCTGTCTTTGGTTCCTCCACCTTTCTCCAGCAGCTCTTTCCTATCAACTTATAAACCTATTCCAATTTTTCCCATATCAGCAAAACAATGCTCTCCTAAATTCCGGGTTTATCCTAAGTAATACAGTAAGAAAGAATGAAAGAAGGAATACAAGAAAGGAAGGAAGGAAAGTAAGAAGGGAGGAAGGAGGATACTTTTTTGTTTAAGAATGTGTATATGCATCATAAAAGTTTTTAAAAGGTAGGAAATGATTATTATAAAGGTCAAGATGGGGGTAGGGAGATACCATACAGTACCCTTCTGGGATATTGATAATATTCTATATGTTTATTGAGATGTTTAGTTCCTTATTATTTGTTAACTGAACACATATGATTTTCTATAAGCATATTACATCTTAAAATTTTAAGAAATTTTTTTAAATTGAAAAAATAAAACAGCAACAAATTCTGTGCTTGGGGTCTGTACTTTTTTCATCTCTTGTCCTTCCTTCCTTATGTGGATTGATTTTCTTCTCAGGCAGTTTCTACACACAGTAAGAAAGTTTGACATCACCTCAGAGTTTGCAATCCAGAATGAAAAAGAGCACCTTCCCTCTGGGACCTGTAAATGAGATCTCTGGGCGGTGTTCGCTGCTGTGCGCTGGGCTCGCGCCCATATCCAGTAGCGTGCTGGTAAGCTGAGTTTTGGTGGAGGGTGGGGTAAGGGCTGATTTGTAGTGTCTGCTAACGTCTGTGTTGTAAATACCTCCACCATTGCTGATTTTAACCTAGCAACATGATGCCACTTGTGAGCTGGAAGGAGCCGGCTCCAGCACACCACTGCCATGTTGCTGATAACATCAGTGTGGCCAGGTGATGAGATGTTCACTCTTTCCTTCCTGGGGCAGAGGGCAAGCATAGTTTTAATAGGACACCATGAAGATTTTCTTCACCAGAAGTGCACAAAGTGGGAAGAGTGTCTGGTCAAAAGATAAGTGAAGAAAGAGCACCAGAAAAAAGGAATGAATGCTGCACAGTTGAAAACAAAACATGCCCGTCGGACTCTGTTTTTTATATCCTTTTCTCCTTTTCCTCTTCTCATTCTGTGTGATCTCATCCATCCCTATCGCATTGATGCTGATGAAACAATGATTTCTAAAATCTCCATCTTCTACCCAGACTTGGCTTCTGAGTTCTAGCCTTGTGTTTCATCTGTCAACTGGCTCTCTCCATCTGGATGGCCCCAGCAACCACAAACTGTGCATATCCATAATTGAATTCACTCTCTCTCCCACAAGCATATTCCTCTGGTTCACTAGTTACAAACTTCAAAATCATCTCTGAATCATTTCACCATCCCTCCCTCCCCACAACCCACCCCTGCAGTCTGGTCAACAAGCCTCAGTTCTATTGATTTGTGCCTTTAAAGCATCTGTGAGATGTATCTCTTTTCTCTCCCTTCCAGTCCCATTGCCCTAATTCAAACCCACACTCTCTTTTGCCTCGACTCTTACAGTGATCTCCTACCTGGTCTCCAGGCCTCCTCCAATCCATTCGAGTTGCAGACAGCATAACCTTTCAAAAATACAAATGTAGCCCTGGCCAGTGTGGCTCAGTTGATTGCAGCATTGTGCTGTGCACTGAAAGGTTGCAGGTTCGATTCCCGATCAGGACACAAACGTAGGCTGTGGGCTTGATCCCTGGGCGGGGTGCTTACAGGAGGCAATGGATTGATATTCCGCTCTCATACTGATGTTTCTTTCTCTCTCCTTCCCTTCCTCTTTCTCTAAAAGCAGTGAAAAAAAATGTCCTTGGGTGAAGATAAAAAAAAAGTACAAATGTGATTATGGCCCTTCCCTGGGTCAAACTCCTGTAAAGCGCCTGTGATGGTCCAGACTCCTTAGCATGTGCACAGGACCCAGGACTGCCTACCCAGTTCCCATCAGGCATCTCACACTCCTGGGCCTTCACACATGCTGTTCTTTCCACCTTGAATTTGTCTCAGGTAAGTGTGAGTCTCCCTCACTACCCACCCCCAGCCCGAGAACTAACTGCTGCCTTATCCATGCTCCCACAGCTTGTGGTGCAAACCTTAATAATAATCCTTAAACTGCATTATAATTAAATGTATATTGATCAGTGTTTTTGAATGAATGAATTGTAGATGCTTAGTGAGTGGGAAAGGCATATGGATCATATCCACTAAGCTCTATAGTCCTGGTCTTTATTTCAGCGATCCAAACCCTTATTCTGCCGTAGAGACAGTGAAAGTTCTGTTTCAGTGTTAAAATAATAAGAAGAATAATAAATCATTTGGGCCGAGTCTTGACAGTTCATCAAACTGTCTCATCAAACCATAAGCTCATCAAACCATTGGCTGAAAGATGCTGACAGTTCAGGAAAACATTTCCCTTTTGTAAAAAAAAAAAAAAAAATCTGTATTTACATCTCATGTCCAGATGAATACACTTCCTCTTATTTCATTTAGAGCCAGATATATTTTAATATTAAAGAATTATTTTTGAGACAGTCTTCTGTCTGTTGGAAGGCAAAGTGCTGTACAATAAACAACAACTCTTTCTGTAGTGAACCTGGCATAACGATGAATCCTCAGGCCCTGTCAGCTCTGGTACAACTCAGTCTTTTAACGTGCAGCAGCATTAACCCTCGTTATCTCTCATTTTGCCAAAAGAAAAATTTAGGCACACAAAAAGAGTCAAGTGTGACTTAAAGGAAAGTAATTTGATCAGTGTGTTTCTGTTCCTTGCTCCAGTTTCTAGGACACAGTCGCTTCCTTAAGGAGGCTAAATAACTTTGAGTGGGAAATTAAGAGAACTGAGGAGGAGAGATACTAGGATCTAGTTATATAAATGGGAAGACTTAAAGAGAAAAAGTAAAACACAGCACCAAGGATGGACTATGGGATGAAAACTAAATCAAAGTGGAGTGTTTTCCCAAAATTTCATCTCTCAGTTGCAAATTCTCCAGAACAATATAGTTTTAGAGTTTCAAATGTTATCCTGGTTATAAATAATTCCCTTTCTTGACATTGGCATTAACATCTGAATAACTGCAATATGAAAATGAAAACCATCCTCAAGCCTCAACTAAATAATAAGATCAAAGACTTGACTCCAGGATGAGGTTACTTACGGCTCAGTTTTTACCCGCTATGATAAAGATCTAAGACAAGAGTAAGAAGTATATGGAATTCTTGCTATTTTTTCCCCCTTTCTCCCATGTCCAAGGTCAACGCTAGCGAAGAATTACAGCACTGGTTATTGTGATCTGTTTGCCAGTCTTCAAGCCTTCAGTACAACATTATTGGGCGAGCCACTAATAATCCATCACGGTTGGCTCACATTTCAGTCAGGGATGTAACAGGAAGCAGATGGTACAGAGTGGCAACTTTACGGAAGTTTGCTGCAAGGACTCTTGCTAACCCTTGCCACTCCTAGGCCCGAAGGGGCAGGTGATTTGGAGAATTCAGAAGGAATGGCTGTGTAAAGGGAATATTTGGCAGGAGCTTAGCTTTTGATGGTAAAGCAGCCAACCGTTGCTGCCTGGCAGGGAGGGAGCTGGGGAAATGAACACCCAAGCCTCGCCCTTCTCTCCCTCTTCGGTCTCCTGCCGGTGGGTCTATTAATCAGGCCCAGTTTGTACAATCTGTATCAGTCAGCCCCTGTTTCGTGGAGTGGAATGGAGCAGATTAGAGGTAGATCTGGATGGATAACGGAATATATCTATTTATATATCTTTTGAGACCAGATTGAAGGCATGTGGCATGTAGAGCTACCTTATCATACCGTCTTCTGCATGCGTGTGCAAAGACAAAAGGCAGGCTGGGCTGCTGATGCTAGATGTCACTGAACTTTTGTGTCTTCCTTTCCCACTAGTTAGGCAGGAGGGAGCCTGTGTCCTGTGAGATGGATGATGCAATTCTCCGAGTTTAACATAGTTCTAAACCAGTTGAATTGTTGGCAGGAGAACACCAGCCGATGTCGTTAGAAAGATGTGATAGACTATCTTGTTTCTAACATGACTCTAGCAAAGCACCCAAAGAAAATTTCCTCCTTCTTTTCATCAGCTTGCAGATGGGATCCTTCTTTCTCTGGAGTCATCTGCAAGTGTTACTGATCCCCCATCTGAATCCCTAGCCAGTAGAGAAGCATGAGCGTTTGGGAGAGTTTATTCATATCCAGTCTATATATTTTTGTTTGAAACCCGATATCTTGACTTCAGAGCCAAGTGTCTTGTGATCTGCCATCACCCAAATGTGTTTTTAAGGCGTCATCCCAATGGTGTTTTCTTCTGCTGGAAATAGGATGTTGTTGATATGTTTCTGTTGTAGAAAATGTTTCATATGCCAGTTTTCAAAAATAAAAATTCTAAAACTGTCCATGGAACATTCTAGGAGGGTTCTCAAGGGTGGAGAAGGCCTTGTCCAAGCAGGGTGTGTTTTGTATCGGGCCTGGTTTATACGATCACATTAGGAGAGCAGCCCGTGGGATTTCAGCTTCATTGAAATATATACTGTTAATGCAAAGAAGAAAGGGGGAAAAGAGAAAAACTGATATTAAAAATGAATTTAATGTATTGCTCCTCCCCCCTTTGGGTACAAGGATAAGTAAAACAAAGAGGTGTAAACATGAATTCTATATATAATTTACCACTGGTTCTCATTTGGTTGTTTAAAAATTTATTCAAGAGATGTTTATAGTCAATGTGGTCAGTGTGTCTTACTTACAATGTTTCATCAGAAAAACTAAAGACAAGTCTTATGGGATATTTTCTAGTTGTATTTAAGGATGTTTGTCTCACTTTAATATTTAAAGACTACGCATGAAACAATAAAATCCCTCTTTCCTATACTTTATGTTTGAAGATCTTCCAAGCCTTTATAAATAATAAGCTCTCAAGTACTCTTGAAATTTGGTTTTATTCTCCCTAGAAATTACATGAGGAAGTAAAAGCCCAAAGCCATGGGGCAGGAAACAGGACTCCCCTCTTTTCTGCCAGCTGCACCACTGCCTTCTGACTCCTTGTGTTCCCCGTTTCCCTGAGCACACCCGCCTTCCTTTTGGTCTCCTGTCTCAGGCCTCTCTCGTGGTGTTACAATCCCTACGTCCCCCTAACATAGTTCATTGTTATGCTTTCCTCCTTTGAGTTCTTTTTAACACTTGTGGTTCCCGCCTTTCCTCAGCCATCCCGTCTCTTGGGGTCTAGTTTGGGAGGTGCTTAGGTATCTGCACTTGATCTTAGCTAAAAGGCCAAGAAGCGATAGTGCTTAGGTATCTGAATACTCAGCCTCCTTGCGCTTCCTATCAGTTCACATGGGTTCAGCCTGTGAATGTATACCGTGAGAAATACATTATAGTCTGCACGTGGGAGTAAGAGGGTGATTAAAACATGGTTCCTGTCCTACTGAGTTTACAGTCTCATGAGGGAGTTGGAATTATGCATGCTCAATCATAGTTCAAAGTAATAGTAAGTGCAGAAATGGGAATCTTTATAAAGCGAAGCCTCCCAAGATAGAGCTGAATTCTAACTAAGGATCAATGAGACTAGAAGGCTTCCTGAAGGAGGTGGCATTGAGGATGGGTTTCCACCAGAGAAGGGGAGCAGGGGAACCTCCAGCCAGTCAGAATAGTCATGGCAGGGGGTGGGGCTAGAGATGTCCCTGCTCACACTGGGGAGAGGGAGGGCTGTGGGAGTGAGTGGAAGCTCTAAGGAAAAGAACACAGAGGATAAAGGAAAAAGCAAAAGGCAGAAGCTTGGAGACTGCCCAAATTTAAGGAAGAGAGGAGGAAGAGAGACCAGTGAGGGGGCTTTGAGACAGCCTTGGAGATTGGAGAACCAAGAGCTTAGTGGCAGGGATATGAAGGGAGGAAAGAATTCCCAAAGAGGGGATGGCTAATAATAGTTATGAGGAGAATAACAACTAACATTCGTGGACTACTTAGTCTGTGCCAGCCTCCTAACAGAGTTAAGGGACAGAGTTAGGACTTGTACCCAGGCCTGACTACTGCCAACACTCTTAACTCTACCTATCACAAACAGAACAAGGACCCAACTATGTCATTGACCACTGCTGATGTCCCAAGTGAGAGATTTCAGTAGAATCAGCACGGGTTGCAATAAAAGGAAGTTAAGTTATCATGAGTTTGGAATCTCTTCCAAAAAGTTTAGCGGTGAAAGTTAAGAAATGGGGCAGTAGCTTAAGGAAATAGGAAGACTTTTTTTTTTTTTTTTTTTTTTGAGGGGAGCTACTTCGTCATTAGGTTGAACATGAGCTTGAAAATGTGAGAGGAGATTCCCAAGGCCAGGGGAGGAAGTAGGATCAAGGACACACATAAAAAGATTATCTTGAGAGTGATGAGGGACACTGCTTCCTGCCTCTGAGATAAGAGAAAGGAGGATAGGATGAGCACAAAGCAAATCTGCTACAAAGATAGAAGGGTTCAGAAGTTGCTCTAGGATGGCCTCCATCTCCTCACCAAAGGCTGCTAGTGAAAGGGGCTGGGAAGGCTGAAAAGAGAAGATGGAGTGGCCAGTGTAGATCGCGTGCTTGGAACAGCTGATCTGTACAAAGTGGTAAATGTCTACTTGGAATGCTTAAGAAGCCTATTTGGGATGCAGAATGCAGAGCATGAAAACACCACCACCGTAGGGCAAGATGAAAGTCGTTTTTGAAAATAAGGAATCCCAAAGGCAAAAAAAAAAAAAAGCAGATCCTCATTCCAGTTTAGTGCCTATTCCTTTCCTGGGTTTTTGGCTAAGAAAACAGTAACCAAATAGTTTGGGCATCTACCTACCAGAGAGACCTCTGATAAATTAAAAGTCACCTTGGCAGAAAGCAATGTTCCCAATGCCCATAGTGCAACAAAAGGTTCTTTGTAGCATAAACACCAAAGAACAAGGGCTTGAGGGAGGAGTTTCTGAAGTACCTGGAGAGCCAGTTTAGGGACAGGACAGGAAAATATTTTATTACCTATTGATATAGCATTTGCTTTTCTGAACTGATAAGAAAGCAAAGGACATGACCCTGAGCTCTGAGAGTTCAGGGTTCAAGTCTTGGTCCTCTGTCTACTAGTGTGGGACTTTGGGCAAGTTACATACTCTCGCTGAACCTCACCTATAAAATAGAGATAATAATACCTACCACCTAGAGATGTCAGAATTCAATGAGGTAACACATTCCAATTCCCATTCTTTCCCTACCTGCCTGGATGCTGAAAATCTCAAATTCTAAGTTGTGAAAGCACGTATTTATCACATTCATCATCATTCTCTACACTCCCCTCTCAGAGATTTAAGCAGGTCTTTTTTTTTTTTTTTTAAATGACAGAAATTATTTTATATTTGTTAAGCAGAGAAAGAAATGATCAAGGACAAGTCCAGTGTAAATCTGGGAAAACCACTAAGAAGCAGGCACTTGTGTAGAATTCCCCTGGGGTGTCTTTTTGGTCCACTAGTCACTATTACTATCTCCATAGTATGCTCTCCTGAACATCTGAAAAATGATTTAATGGAGAGGGGGAACCTTGTGGAAGAGAGGAGAGGCAGGCACTGTGAAATTGAGATAATGGGAGGTTTGGTGTCCCTTCCCCGTGAGTGACACAACTGGGTATGTGAGACTTCCTCAGAACCATCTAATCTGGGTGTCAGGAATTTGTTTCTGGAAAGACAGGCCTCATGCTGGGAGAGTAGAGCCCTGTACTCTTCAGATTATGATGTTAAGTGTAAAACTAAGAATATCAGCACAACTCTTAGATTTCCCAGTCACAAAATTCTTGACATTGACATTCCTTAGCTTTGCAAAAATTTTGGGAAGTAACCTCTGTGAGAAGTGCACACTACTTCAGCAAGAAAAGGGGAGTGATCAGAGAATTCTCACAAGGTTCTACCTTATCTCTAGTGACCCACCTGCCTCTCTGGCCTAGTCTCTGCCTTCTCTCCTGTCATTATGATGGCTTGACTTTGCTCCTGCCCATGACCAATGTCTCCCCAGGGCACTATCCCATCCCTTGGTTCTACCCCAAAACATTTGTTCTAGTAATTGTCTCCTCTCTCCTGCATCTTCAAGTTCTCCCCCTCTACAGGGTCATTCTCATCAATATACAAACATGCTGCTATGCCTGTTGTCTTAGAAATAACCCTCTCTGACCCATTTCCTCTCCTAATTATACCCCATGTTTCTCCTTCCCTTTAGAGAAAAGCCCTTGAAAGAGGTGTGCAACCTCCAGTTGCTTCTCTCCCCCTTTCCTGAACCCACTCAAGGCAGTTTTGGGCCCCTACCCTTCCACTGACATTGCTCAAGATCACCAGATGAGTTGCAGTATTCCTAAATCAATGGTCACTTCTCAAACTTCATCCTAATTGACCTACAAGCAGCATTTAAGCAGGTCCATGCCCCTTTCCTCTTTGAAATACTTTCTTCCCTTGGCTTGCAGGTTCTCCTGGTATTCCTCCTACCTCACTGGGCAGGGTCTTCTTCATCTCTTCAAACTGTAAATATTAGGGTTGGCCAGAACTCAGCCCTTGGATGTTTTACTTTTCTAATTACATTTACTCTCTTGGTAAGTGCTGCAGTCTTATAACTTTAGGCGCCATCTCTGTGCTGATGACTCCCATAGTTTTATCTTTACTCTAGACCATTCTTTAAACTCATAAGACCACCTGTCCTCTTGACATCTCCAGTCATCTGTCTACTTTGCATTTCAAACGTAACATGTCCAGAACCGAGGTCCTAGCATCCTCCCTGAAGCCAGTTTATCCTGTACTCTCCAGTTCTACTAGAGCAGAAGGGCTGTTCCATTCTATCAGTCCTTTCAGCCAGAAAATCTGAAGAGCATCCTTGACTCTCTCTTCTCTCTCATACCCAATAGATCTTGCAGCAAATGCAATAGCATTCACAGTCCTCACATCACCTTTCCGTTATTGTCCTGGCCCAACTCTCCATCATCTCTTACTGCCACGGTCACCTCCTTGCTTCCACCCTTGCCTCCCTCGGTTTCTTCTTACACCAGCAGCCAGAAGTATCCTGTCAATACGAAATCCAATCGTGACACTCCTTATTCAAAACTTTTTGAGGTCTTCTTTCCATTTCATTCAGAATAAAAGCCAAAGGCACACAACGATGCCCTGTTACCTCTTGACCCATTTCCTACTGATATCCCTCTCAAGTACCCCAATGAAGCCATACTGGCCTCCTTGCATACCTCTAATACACTCCTTATATTCCTCAAATACACCTAAGGCATGCTTCTGCCCCAGGTCCTTTACATTTGCTGTCCTTTCACCTAGATTGCTCCTCTCCCAGATACACATATGGCCACATCTCACACTTCCCTTATTCACACACACAAAATCATCTCAGGAAAGCCCATTCTATTTTCTGCCTCATTTTTTCTCTCCTTAACACTTATCTCTACCTAACTATATAATTTACTTACCTTGTTTATTGTCGTCCTCTCTAGAATGTAAAACCCACATGATTAGAGATTTCTTCTCTATTTGCTCACAACTTTATTCCAGCACCTGGAACAGTGCCTGGCATATAGTATCTACTGAAAGATTTGAACGAATGGATTTTATTAACTGACTCTATTTGAGTAGCCAAAGAGATTGTCATCAAATTTTTAGAGAGGTATTTGTGGGGGAGGAGGTGGCAAAAACCTACTGATCTGGAGTATTTAAATTCATGCCAAAGATATCACCCTGTAGCAACCTTACCCATGGTAATCAAAGATGAGATTATGAGGGATAGCATGTTCTTAGTTGCACGCTGATGGCGGGCCTCCAGGCAGAAAGCTTCCTGCTGCCAATGAAGAACCAACTTTGTGGCTTAGCATTAAGAATAAAACCGTGATGGTCACATATCCCACATAAGGAATCCTGAGCTGAGTGGAATCCTTAATGATCTATAATATGAAAGTGATAGAATGACATCTCCGGGCTGGGAGGAAAGGCACCGCGTTATGGTCCTGGCTATGGATACGAATGGACTGTCAAGTCTGTGACCCAGTCCCATTTCCAGGGCTCCGAGACATGAACTGAATTAGATTTAACGTTTTTTTTTTTTTTTTTTTTTTTTTTGTATGAGTGAAATATGGTTTCTTCTTTTGAGTAAGGAAGCTCTGCTTTAAGCACCCAGGTGTAAGAGATTTATGGATAATAAATATGATGTAACAGCTGAACTCACAAAAAAATTCAAAAAAGTTTGCCCCCCCCAAATATTAATGAAATGATGACTAGCTATGTGATGTTAGGTAAATCTCCTAGCTTCCCGCAGCGAGAGCCTGCATCTGTGATGTGGTGGGATGGGCTAGATCGTCACCAAGGTTAATTTTCTACTCAGATTCTTTTGACATGACATCATCTAACCCTTTTTCCGGAAAAGTAGAAAAGAAAATTTGTCCTGCATAGCTCATATTTTGCTTATGGGGCTCAAGTGAGATAATGTTTTTGCAAGCTCTTGGTAGACTAAAACACTTTGCCCACACAAAACATTTCTTATTACTACTATCCATTAGTTTGATGAGATGTGTTTATAATGTATTGTCCCCAAAATATTTTTAGGAGAATACAACTCCAGTGAAGGGCAAAGTTGACTATGTTAAAACATAAAATACTTGAAAGCTTATCCTTTGAATTTTTTTAAAGTGAAGTAATTTTTAAAGCTGTATCAGGTATGATTGTCTTGGTGATATGTGACAGATAAGTAACTTATCTATCTTAGAAGTCATCTATTGTAAAAACGTGAATAAAACTGGGGCGTCCAAGGAAATCACCTTCAGGTGTGGCTTGATCAAGCTTAAGTGATACCAACATAAACTGATTCCTCTCTTTTTTTCACACCAGCTTCCTTCATAACAGGTCTAATCTCAGCCCTTATATAATCATAAAGTGTCTTCCAGAAGTTCCTGGGGCTACATCCTTCCGAGTTTGAATACAACAGGAAGTGGAAAAGCCTTTGTACAATTACTATTGGCAAACATCCGGCAATTCACATACAAACCTCCCGAACCAATGTCTGCGACCAGAAGAAATACAGTATGCTGTTTGGTTTAGGCCTGGATGTAAATTCTATCTTTAGGCTAGGAGGGGAGCCCTGTCCAGCTCTCCTGGATCAGTGGTAAGAACATCCCCCAACCAAAATTGGTCTATTGACCCAAGAAGATGGAACCATTGCTGAGGAAGTGGGCTGTGTGTATACATTTCATAAGAAAAATAAAGGCATCTACTCTTGCCTTTGCTACTCCAGTTGCCAAGAAGGCAGCATAGGCTTTTACTTGGTGAATGAGCATGCTTTGGGAGACCTTATTAACTTTTGTTAATAGAAAGCTCTGCGTCTGCAGAGTAGACCAAATCTCCCTGAGAGCCTGTGCAGTCAGCTGTGATTTTCTTGTCCTTGCTTTCAGGTAAAGCTGCCTGGAGCAGCTCAGCCACGCACTAACATCCCTGAAAAGTGCTGTGTCCGTCCCAGCATCAGGACGAACGTTTTCTGGGCCCCGCAGTGAGGCATCACTCTCACAGAGTTCAGTGGGGAGAAGTCAGTCTATCCTCCAAGAGCAAATCAAACACAACTTTGTGGGTTTGGTGGTTCGCTGCCAACAAGGAGACTGATCTCTGAATTAATAGGTCATGACAGGATGACTTTGGAGTTCTTGGCAGAAAGCAGCATTTCCAATACTAATGCTCCTTATGGCAAGAAAAGGCATCTCTGCTAAGTGGCCCATATTCCCTGGTAGCATTTGCATGAAGGATCAGCTGTATTATTTTATTTAATGCCAAGACTTCCCAAGGTGAAGGAGGTGATGGTACTCAGCATGAGTGTGGTGATGTGGATGGGCCACGACTAACCCTGTAAACAGTGGGACTGTGGAGGACGTACTGTCAACGTGACGGGTTTTCACATGAAATTACACACTCTCCTCTGAATATGAATTTCCCTCCATCGCATGTGAGAATGGAATCTTATCGTGGGAGCCTTGCTACAAGGAGATTTGGTTAAGCTGTCAGACTGTTAAATAAATGGTCTCTTACAATTTGTTTATACTTCTACTGAGCACAACATTTCAATAAAGAAGGAAAATTTTAAGTGCCTGAAGGGAGATGGAAAACAGATTATGCCATCTACTTCAGTGGCTGACCTTTATCTCATTGCAGGGACTTTATTTTTCTGAGCAGTGAGAAGAAAACAGTAAAAAGGTTGCTTCTAAAAATTCCAGGGGACACCCTGCATATGTTAAGATTTGCGAGCACTTGGTAGCTGAGGCAGGGGCTTTCTCACCGTAATTTGTATTGGAATACGAGTCAAAGTCTATAGTTCAAAGCAATCTGGTCTTTTTCCTACCTTCATAATGATGCATCTTGATTTAATATGACACTATTACCCCTCCTGGGAAGGCAAGATTAAAAAGCAGGACGAGTAAAAAAAAACCCTAAGTTTTGAGGTTCACGTTATTTTCCTTGCAAAGTGTTTATTTGCTTAAAAGTTTTGCTTTTTTTTTTTTTTTTTGGTCTGTGTGATTGTTAAATTTTGTCCCTGGATATTTGTCACCAGAACTACTACAGGAAAGTTTGTCTAACAAAAAGTCTCAAAAGCTAATTTGAATGTTTCCAACAGCCAGAACCAGCTGCTCTCTGTAAGAGACTCATCTCTGGCCATGTCTATACTCCTGTATGCAAAACACGTGGGAGGGATGGGCTGAAGCATGCCACTGAAGCCCGTACTATAATGGGATTGGCAAACACATCCAGAACAAGCTTTTCCTCAAAAATTTCTAGGGAGATAATCATTTGCCATTTGTCAAGCGCAGGCAGGTGAGTGTCGTGATTAAGCGTTCAGATGCTGGAATCACATGGACCTACTAGCTACACAACTTCTGCAACTTATTGTATCTCTCTGGTCTCCAGTTTTATCATGAGGATAATACTAGTACCAAATGCAGTATTGTCCTGAGAATTAAATAACGTAATAGGCATGAAGTTCTTAGCATAGTTTCACACTCAGTGTACTTGCTAAATTAACACTAAGTTAAGCATTATTATCATCATCTGATTTATCTTAAATATTTGCTTCTGTGACTAGGAGTTAAAAACTATACAGACAGGGGAAAAGTATACTCATGTTGAAAGATCCTTGTCTCTGTTTTCAGAAATGAAGATAACCAATCTCTTCTTCTTAAAAATATAAAATATTAGAGAACCAAGGTTTTAATCTCAAGAGCCAATGGAGGTAGTAAGGGATTTTAATTTGGGAGATAACATTAGGCTTATTCTAAGATTACCCTAATGAAACAAATAGTTAATTATTTACTTTTACTTCGAATATACTGTTGCAGAAAAAACTTCTAAAAAGTGCTGGACACTGCTGTAAAGGTAAGTGTGGGTGTAAATTTCCCTGTTGTACACACTCATGCACATACACACATTCTGAAAGAGACTAGATTTTTCTCTCCAGCCAGGACAGCTACCTCTTTGTGCTACTTCTGGATTTGCTGAAATGTGTCTCTTCATAGTGGTGCATCTGAAAAAGGAATTTAAAAACATAAAATTTTTGTCTTCCTGGGCTTGACAGGGCCAGTCGTATCCTGGGGACTCAGGGGCTGAAACGAAACTCTGAAAGCCCGTCTGCGTTCCTATTGATCCATCGGTCAGTGCCAGCAGCCAGTGCAGAAGGTAAGGCGAGAAGGAGTGAGCGCCAGGCAGCTGCTGCGGGCCATGCACACCCGGTGTCCTGGCAGAAGGGTTAACCCGTCAGCCTCTCGCTTTAATGACGTAAAGCAAATTACGAATACTTACACGCGCTCTTGAAAATTATCATGTGGGTGCAGAAGAAAAATAAATGAAAGATTTTTCTTGCCCTTATTTTAAGAGAAAAATCATTCTACACATTGCCTTTCTGTGAAAAAGAGGCACAAGGAATATTAAATAGGGAAAATAGGTGTTGAGACAAAAAATACTTTGATTTCCTTGGCCAATGACCTTTGAGGCATTGGAGTTTTCTTTGTCAGTGTCAAAATAGAAAAATAATAAGTAAAAAGTAAATCCTCCTCTGGCTTTCTTTGTTACTCACACATTCGCAGCAAACGGGAGGCCGCTGCAGGACGATTTATAGACGGTGGTCGTTGAGTCGTGGTCTCAGGTGGTGCCTTGCAGGTCACCGAGGCTTCGGCCTGTAAATGGAAGGAGAAGGTCATTTATTTACCAGTGTGACACATTAATTAGCGGCAAATTTGGCTGGTGCCTGCGTGTGAGGAAGCTTGAGGTATCTCTGGCCCCATCTGCTGCAAAAATAATGATGACCAACATTTTTTATGTGAAGGCTTTTCTTTCACGGGCAACTCCTACTTGGTCTTTCACAGGAAAATGAACTATGAAGATTTTTATACTCATCACAGTTTTGGTGGGGTTTTTTTTGGTTTTTTGTTTTTTTTTTTTTTGGCTGACTGTAAAAGGGCTATTCTTCCATGATGTTTTTGTCATGGGGCTGGTTAAAGAGCTCCTAGATTTGAGGAGTTCTCTGTTTCCTTTGTTAAGTTGATTCTCCTCAAACCCTGAACCCTGCAGGAAGTATTTTAGAAAAAACAAGATCTAAACTTAGCTCCGCAGGGTGAAGTAGCTTCTCTTTATTCCCTCTCCTTCCGTCCTTCTCCTGCAGTGCTGGAGCCTGGCCTCCCAGAGCTGGTTGACTGGGGACTGACTTTTCTCAGGGAAGTTGTCAGGACACCCTCCCTGTCCTCATTGTGGTTTCTGAACTGGGAACTCATTTCTTCTTGGTTCTGTGCATGTTTGTTTATTTGTTATTCAGGCAGCATTGCTCATGTTTAATCATATGTACCTGAGATTAAAAGCCGGAAGAAAGGAAATAAACAGAAAAACATATACAAGAAAACGAAAACATTGTGTGGCTTTTCTCAGATCTCAAGTGTGGATTTCAAAAATAAGTGTGTAAGCAAAGGTATGAACCTGTCGGACTGTTTTCACATTTGTCCCTTCTCCCAAGGACTGAGCAGGGGAGCGACACTCCTTTTTCATGGTTGTTGTTGTTGTGTTGTGACCTACTCTGTTCCCGGCTTTTCTTGGAGCTTTCACACATAATCCTCACTAGCTGGATGCTTCTAATAACTCCCAGCAACTCATTTTCAGCAACATTTATTTTAAAAATCCAGTAAGAATGCAAAGAGTCCTGTGCAACTTGCCGCAGATAAATATTTCTCTGTTAATGACGTCATTTTGATCTTATTTTTGGGAGAACTTTGCCTGTATGTCCATCTTCTCTGTAGCCACAAATAATGAAAACTCCGCAAGAATGTTTGCTGATGAGTGCACCTTTGAGTTTACAAAGATTAATGATTTTAAAATTGACTCTACAGACCACTAGTAATGAAATTGACCATATCCAATTTTGAAAGCACTAAGACCGGAGAGAAACTGCAAATTAGCAGTGAAAAGGTAGTGTGTTCCTGGGGATGTGGAGCCCAAGCTGATACTGGTCCAGGGAAGCGTTACAGAAAGCAGCAGTTGGGTGAGTACTGTAGCACTGGGTTACCTGAAGCCCCCCAGACCTGAAACGTGTGGGCAGGTTTAGGAGACATTCACTGGCAATTCCTGAAGAACTTGAAGTAGTAACAGGCCAGTGATCATATGATTATACTAGTTACAGTTACTAGTTATCATATCTTACCGACATGAGATATGAATGAAAAGAAAAAAAGGTAGTTTAAGCCATTATCTTGCTTCTGTTGAAACAATAATAATGGTAGCAACAATACCAGCTAATATTTTTTGAATATTCGCTATGTTTCAGATGCAAGGCTTAGCATTTATGGCACATCATTTCACTTAGTTTTCACCAGAGCCCTCAATGGTACGCAATATTATTAATTGGCCCCCTTTTTACAATGGAAGAAACTAAAACTTAGCAAGGTTAAGTAACTCTCTTGGCTCAGTCAGCTGCTAAGTGGTAGATATGAGTTGAACCTCCATCTACCTGATTTCAAAGTAAAAGCGTTTAATCACTATCTTTTACCACCTCAGTATAGAATACTGCTGCTCTATTTTATGGAATTTCATGACCACAAATGGTAGCTCAGATAGATACGGTGGCCAAGAATTTAGTCAGTCATTTGAAGGTCTTTTAAATAACATCTCTAGCTTCTTGTGAGAAACATTCTCCTTGTTTAACAATGAACTGAAATTCCTCATACTGTCCCTTCAAACTCTCAGCTGTCACAGACATCCCCCTGTGCAATCAGAACTCAATCAATGTGATCCTCTTTCTCCTTCAAAGAAATAAAAGCAAAGGTAAGTGTTATGGTCTCTACACTCCTTAGTGAACATCTCCAAGTTCCCATCCAATTCTCAATGAGACTTCATATTTGGGCACCTACGTAGAATGATGTATGTGACCAGTGGCACTCAAGAGCCTGGATCCATCAACCAAGTGACTTTAAATGCTGACAAGTGACAGTCACTGAGAAGTAATGTATGTAAGCTCTCTCTTACTGTTCTGATGTAAATCAGTTTTCCTTTCAAATATTGTAACACAGGATTTGTCATCTAACTGAGGAAGGGTTTATTCAACTGAGTGTCTTTTCAAGTATAGGTTTTCCTAGCCATCGTGGGTTAAAGGGAAAATGCTATTTTAAAGACTGATTTTCATGACATCTAACACTTTTTGTGCTCTCTTGTTCCTCTTCCCTTTTCTCCCCTTTCTCGGACCCATTTAGCATTTCTCAATGGCTTTATCCCCCATGATACCACTTGTAAATTGAACGCGTGCTTTACAGTAACAAAGGCTAAATAGTGGCCTGTGTGCCAGAGTGATTTTCAATTTCTTTTGTAGAAAAACTAAGAAAACTTGGTTCAAAAGAAGGGCAACGAGACATGGAGTGTTCTGCCTATTTCTCTACACTCAGGGCTTGGTTTTGGTCCTTGCTGTTTTCCTTTTTGAGTTTTAGTACACATTTTGGATGACAGCCTTACCTGTACTACCCCTTAGGCCTAGCAGTCAGTCTTGGCCACTGTCCAAGTGAATTCTATTTCTGTGATATAATACTAGAAAAACAAAAGTAGTGTGTTATGTCGGGCACTAGTAAAGCGCGCCATATCATTCTGTTGTAATCCTCTCTCTTCTATATTTCTCCCCTACTTCATTAAGTTTCAGGTTGGTTAGAATACCCAAGATTAAGTTTTCACTATCAGTGAAACTCCCTCAAGTCTAAAGAAAATAAAATGGAACACACAAATGATTTCTTCCATCTTTATGTGATGGTTTTATTAGTTTAAAGAGGCAAATGAAACAGCAAGTTTGCATTTCCATCTCATGGAAGATAGCATTTTTTTTTTTTTTTTTGGTAACCACATCACAGTTCATCTAAATTTGAATATGTGAAACATAAGAATCCAGAGTTAGACTTTCTGGCTTATTTCTATAGCAACTGGAGTACAGAACTATATACGGGGAACCACTTGATAAATATGTGCCAGCTTTAGCACCCTTCTGCTTCATAAAGATGCTGGAGCATTTGAGCAGCTCCAAAGGGAGGTGGATAAAAATGATGAGCACAGGAAGGCAAAAGTGATGGGTTGCTTGTGGCTGATATCCAAGCTGCCTGCATCCTCTGTAAGTTAGTAGGGTATGGGCTGATGTCAGCTACTGATTGCTATGGAGAATTTAAGGGGCATCCCAGTGAATCCACCGGAAAGAGAATGTTTCTGAAGCACATTGAAATGTATACATACATTTCAGTATGGAAGCATAATTGCTATTGAAAATTAGAGAATGGGAAACTGTTACCCAAATTTGATAGTATCACTTAACTAAATATGCTTAAGCACAGATGACAATAATGGAATCAATAGCACTGCCAATGTGTTCATTCACAAACTAGAGAAGGGCTAGGTTGTGGTATTGGTTGAGCCTGGACAAAGGAGCGTGGAAAGAGAAGTGTAAAAACTGCAAAACATTATGTTTTTGTACTTAATGGTACATCAGGCAGTCTTGCCTCCTTCCCTTTTCCCTCTGAGTCAACCATGGGGTGAAAACGGGGACTAAGGGGGCTTGGGCACTGGAGACAAAGTGCAGAATGGTGGGTGTAGAAGGAACTAGGGAACAGTTTTTACCAATCAAATATGCACTTGGAACCATGGACTTCTCTTTAAAACTCAAACCAACAACAATCATTCCTTAGGGAAACTGGCAGAATAGAAAGGCCCCAAACTGTTTGAGTCCTAACTTTGTAACAGGAGCAAGTTACTGGAGCTTTCTGAACTTCAGGTGCTCAGCAGGACCCTGGGATTGTAGGGCCTGGGTTACTGAATACATACATCTCCTGGGGCTACTCTAAGAAATTATTACCGACTAGGAGACTTCAAACAACAGAAGTTTACTCTGTCTCGGTTTTGGAGGCCAGAAGTCCCCAAACTAGGTGGTAGCAGGCCACAGTCCGTCCAAAGTCTCTAAAAGGAGAATCCTTCCTGCCTCCTTCAGCGTCTGGTGGCCCCAGGCATTTTTTTGGCTTTGTGGCTGCTTTGCTGCAATCTCTGCCTCTGCCTTACAGGTCTTCTTCTTCTGTGTCCCTGGCTTCTCGTCTTCTTATCAGGACACTTCTGATTCAATTTAGGGCCCACTCAGTTAATCCAGGATGACCCCATCTTAAGGTCCCTTTCTTAATTACATCTGCAAAGATCCTTTGTCCAAGTAAGGTCACATGCACAACTACTGAGGGTTAGGACTTGGACATACCTTTTGGGGGGTCACTATTCACTGGGTTTCCAAGTCCCAAGACTTGTTGGTCCTTCATAGTTTATTGTGAATTAGTCTAACCAGAGAGCAAATGTATGTGAAGAATAATGAGAGAGTTGTTCTGCTGAGAATGGAGTGGGAGCCGCCTTGAAGCTTGGGATGTTTGCCGGGAGGGAAGGTGAGAGTAAGTACCACTGGTGGTATGTTGGGGATCCTGGTAGAGGCTGGGACTCCCTGTCCTGGCATTGAGAGAAGGGTGCAGGGGGAGAAAAGGGGAACGGGAAGTTAAAGACAAACGTTACCTTCCTCAAGTCCATTCCCGGGGCCCTGGTGATTGCTGCTATGTGTGGGACAGAAAATCACTTCAGTCAGTGCTGCTTTGGCACATGTGCCACCTGGATCTTAGGTCTGACCTGTTACATGGGCATGAGGTGAGATACATTGGTCTCCCTAAAGAGCAAGTGTACATTTGAATTGGGCAGCCAGCCCCTGTGGCAGGCAGGAGTGTATGTGCTTGTACACAATAAACTGTTAGGGTTCCTCACTGTGATGAACAGAAAGCAAGGCTGGACCTGGGGTGTCAAGGAAGATGTTCTCTGTTAGCCCTGCTCTCATGCCTAATGCTGCCGGAATCTGCAGCTAACACACAGCAATTTCGAAACCAGTAATGCGCGACCTTGTTAGGGGCTCAATGTTGGCAAAGTCCATCAGCAGGGCTGTAGGTGATCTCCAGGGGCATTATTGTTGACTTCAACAGTTTTGCCTATTCCTAGCACTCCTGGAATAGCTTTGAAATTTAAAGGGCATCTTAGGAAGAAGGATCTAGACTTTAAAGCTCTTCCTTGCTAATATCTGTTATATACATTGATTTAGTCTTAATAATAGCTAATATGCAGTGAACATTCAGTTATAGGGTAAGCACTGTTCTAGATGGTTAGAATGCATTATCCCTTTCATTCTCACAAGAATCTGGCAAGATAGGCATATTATTGTCTCTGCTCTTAAGATCAAGAAACTAATGACCAGAGAATTTAAGTAACTTGTTCAAAGTCACACAGCTGGTAGGTAGAGGAGAGGATCCAGAAATCAAATCCAGGTGTCTCTAACTGCAAAGCCCTTACTAGAAACCACAGCCCCCCCACCCCCCGCGGGGGTGGGTGGGTTACCGGGGCAAGCAGTTTGCACAGCAGAAGGAACTGGGGAGGGATCCAGTCAAAAAGAAGCTTCTTACAAGGAACAAGGACACATAAAGATCTAACAAGTGAGCCCAGAGTATTTTAGACCTTGTGACAGGTACAGCCTGAAAATAACAACAACAACAACAACAACAACAACAACAACAACAAAACAACAACAACAACAAAAAAACAAAACAGGACAGATGGTTGTTCTCAGGAAAGCTTCCTTTAAGAAACGGGATTCCGTGTCCTTATTTAACACAGAGCAAACCCTGTCTTCGGGTGTCTTGCGTCTCTACCTAGCTAAAAGTGTTCCAACTTTTTAAATGGAAGACTGGGCTCTTCACAGTGATGCTGCGCAGACAGCGGCGCAGCTGGCTAACAGGAGTTCAAACACACTTATAAACACTAGTTGATAGAGACCCTTTCACCATTTTAACAAGCTGCTGTGAATAATTCTGAATCTGAGACCACTAACTATTTAAAACGCTCAGTGATAATTGAATACAGCTGTTGGAACATTTTTAAATGATTTCTACTTCAGAGTTAGGAAACACCAGAGAGACTTGTTGCTCCAGTTATTAAAAAAATATTCCTGGGAACTCTAGTTCTAGAAAAATAATTGTGCACGTGTTGGAGGAGGAAAACCATGTGGACCTTTCTGACATGTAATATATAAACGCCAGTTCCAGGCCCTGCCCATCAACTCATAAAAGAAAAATATGATTTAAAATGTCTATTTTTCAAGTTACTCCCATGAATTATTATGAAGAGGGCCATATTTTCTGTTCAGCAAAAAATAATTTTTTTCACATGTTAACTCCAGGAAAGTTTAAAATAATGGAACTTTCTCCTTGAAAGAAAGTGTTCCAGTTACTGTTGGTGTAAAACAAACTACCTCAAAATATAGCCACTTAAAACAACAACCATTTTTAACAGGCTTGTGGCATCTGCGGGTCAGGAGTTTGCATAAAGCACAAAAGGGATGCATTGATTCTGCCCCATGACATCTGAGATCTTGGCTAGCAGGGCTTGCTTAGTAGCTGAGAGTGATTCAACGACTGGGGCTGCAGTCCTGTGGGGGCTGCTTCACCCCTTTTCTGGCACCTGGGCTAAGAGGTAGGATTGGTGACCAGAGCACCTACACGCAGCCACTCCATGTGGTTGGGCTTCCTCGCAGCAGAGCGGTTGGAGGTTCAAAATGCCAGTGGTCCAGCAAACAAGGCAGGAGCTGCATCACCTGTTGTGGCCCACGGCATCACTCCCACCACACTCTATTGGCCAAAGCTGTCAAAAACCCACCCAGATTTGGTGGAAGGGGCACACACCGCACCTGTCAATAGAGAAGCAACAGGTCATTTTGCAGAAGAGCATGTGAGGTGGGAGCTATTGTTGCATCATCATCAGAAAAATACAATCTGCCATAAAAATTAAAAGTGCCAGAGTGGTTCAAGATGCACACTATCCAAGACATGAGTTGACAGCTGGAGCAAAAAACTTAATTGGAATAAGTTCCTTGAAGGGATATATACGTATTTTATCCAGGATACAGTTAATGACAGTAATAATGATGATAGTAACTAAATCTTATAGTGTTCACTATGAGCTAGACACTGTTCCAAGCGTCTGTATTAGTTCACCCTCAGAGGAAGCTGAGTTGCAGAGAGATTAAATAACAAGTCCAAAATTACGCAACCAGAAATCAATAAAACCAGGCTTTGAGCCCTGGCAATTCATTTCTATTTGCTGTGTGCTTTAACCATTCTGCTATATTGTTTCTCCAACCCAATGGGAGAAATAGGTGCAATATAATGAAAAGCAAACCATAAGTTGACATTTATTATTTCTAGGCCTTGCTAGGGAATGGGGGCTGATCTTTCTTGATTGCCTACCACATGCCAGGTATTATGCACCACATGTTACAATAACCCTATGAGGTAAGTACTATTACTGCCATTTACTAAAGAGAGAATTGAGGTTCAGAGTCGGTAAGTCACTTCCCCTAAGTCACAGAGCTGGCAAATGATGGCCCTGGGATTCAAACGCAGTTACCTATATATTTATTCAACTTATCTGCTCCTCTCTCCATAGCTACAGTCTACCTCCTCTCCAGAGTTTTTGTCATGGTCCATTTGAAATCAGTCACTCTGGAGTCTTTTTTTTTTTTAAAGGGTGTTCATTTTAGTAATGTTCATAAGGTTTAAAACTACAAAGATCATGACCTCCATCAATTGGAGAGTTGCTAAATAAAATATATGTCCATGCAGTGGAATAATATGCAGTAGTAAAGTACAATTATAATACTGTCGTGGAAGGAGTTACAAGTCATACTGAGTTGTTGCATCCGCCGACGCGAGAAACAGATGTTCGGGAACTTTCAGGATTCAGAGATGTTACTTTTATTGGCCAAAAGTTTTAACCTGCGCAGGGGCGGACTCCCAGAGTGTCCGGAGACACAATGCTCAGAAGAGCTACAGACGAGAGCCGCGCCTAACGCTTATAGATAAGCCTTTTTATAGACGCAAGCAAGCAAGCATTTCACAGAAGCAGATGTGGCTGTTAGCTATTGGTTATCTTTTAGCACGTGGGATCTATGCGTTGCAGGGTTTGGGGAATGGGAAATTTAAACCCAAACATCTCCTTAAATGGTAATCCGCCTCAAGTTCTTTGTTCTCTGTCCTTGGAGAGCCAAATCTCACAGGGACAGTCCTTTAGCTATTTTCCTGGTTCCAACATTCCCCCATTTCCTTTAACATGAATCAAACCCTTGATTCTTCATCGGTAGGGAGAATGGTATAGGGCTGAGACAGGACCATTAGCTTTACTACTTTTATTCTTTCTTATGCCTGATCACCCAGGGAGCCATCCTGGCCGGTACAGGGCTGCACCACTCGCCCCCACAGTTTCAGGCTTTAAGCCAATTAGGAAGCAGAAGACATCTCCCAGATGGAAATGAGGACTCCGGCTATGTCAGAATAGCCGAGGGGCGAGGGTCCATCACCATCCTTTTTGCTGCAGCCCCCCGAGTCCTTCCATGAGGCCTCCCAAGTGGTTGCGTCTGTCTTAGGTTGCCCCTCCCATGAGGAGTCTTACCCGTCATTGACTGCCAACCAAGCACTGGGGCCAGAGATGGATGAGGCAGAAGCAGTACTCCTGCCAGGGAGATAAGCTTTGTTTCCTTAGTAGGTCACGTCCTTGTGACAGAACAGACCCAGATGAAGTGGGTCCCTTGGGCTCTTACACAGCCCACCATGGGGTGAGGGTTACAACTGAAACCAGGGTGAACGGTCCACAACATCTCCCCCATTTTTAGATTGCTAAAATCAATTGTAATTGTTAGGCCTGTGAAACTTACTATCTGCTATTTTCAAATGCAATCACAAGAAAACAATTTCCACATACATCATGAAGCACAAATAAGGATTAAAACAAGGAGGCAGCCAACGGTTGCCATAACCCAAACTTGTAAATTTAGTCCAATGAAAAATGTTGCAAATGCAAGGGAACCATAAGAGTAACAGGTCTGGTTACACTTCAATTCTTAGGAGAATTAGCACAGACTTCAGGAAGTTACTTTAAAGATATGCAGCAAGAGCAAGTCAGAAAACATTATTAGAATCAGTAAACAACCAGTGGTATTCAAAGTCCCTTTAAGAAAAAGTCCCATCACTCTTAGGTGATGTTGATTGTCGCTCCAGGAATGCTGGCTGGAATTCCACTGGAGTGTGATGACACATAGCTTGGAGAAGTCTGGATCGGGAGGGTCCAATGGGTGGAGGTGGGTTGAGGCCAGGGAAGCCTTTTCTGTGATATGGCTTCATCTTCTTCGCCTGCAGTTCCAGCGATCTTTCTGCAGAGTAAATACAGACATACCCTCTTCCCCGAATTAATAGTTTAACTGGGCTTTTCCATTTTCCTTCTTACTTTCCTACACAATCCTATACTTTTATTTCCTTCACTTTCTTAATTCTTTCTTACTTTTCTCCTACACAATCCTGTTTCAACTTGCACAGACCATATTTGACTTACACGGACTCTCTTTAACTTACACAATCCTTCCTCAACTCTCCTAGCCCATTTTAGTTTGCCCTTTTAACTCATCCAGACATAACCAACTTTAGAATAACCCACATTCAATTCTACTTTTTTCAAGATACAATGCCATAATTTATACTTTTCATTACCAAAACCATATATTTTCCCAATTTAATTAAAATTCTCAACTTTTAGTGATAACCAAAAGTAAGTAATTAGCATGCTTTAGATTGACAAGTTTATGAACACATTTCATAACTTTCAGAAACAGGTTTTTTTGTGTTTTTTTTCCTTACTGGCAAATACATTTACTTTTTTGGGGGGAGGGTTTGTTTTTTGTTTTATTCTTGGTGATTACTGCATTCCTTGAGTGTGTCAAAAGTGAGCTGTCTCATTATCTAGTGCCCTTGACAACTTTAGGGAGGCTGGAGAAGAAGGAGGGAGGAGACACCAGGCATAGCACGGCCTGCTCCCAGAACTGAAGCAGTTCCTGGGCCTCCAGAAGGAGGATTCAGAGTGTTAAAAAGACACATTTTCTCATTGCTTTTCTTCCTGAGCTTTTTACTGTCTGAGAGGGGAGAATTTCCTCTATCTCCCTTCTCCCCTAGGACTGCCTTAGCAGCTTCTCTGTTAATCCTTTCCCTTTCTTCTGACGTGAAGAGGGTCTGTAAAATCTGCTGGCAATCATCCCAGGTGGGTTGATGGGTCCTAAATATAGTCTTGAGGAGGGAGATTAGCCCCTGAGGTTTTTCAGAGAAAGGGGGATTCTGGTGCTTCCAATTATATAGGTCGCTGGTGGAAAAAGGCACGTAAATCAGACTCGAAGGAGCCCGTGGCGTGGCCGGTGCTTCCCGTAGCAGTAGAATGGCAGCCTCTGCCCCACCCTGCTGGCTGGCTCCTTCTCTGGAAATCAGAAAAGTTGTTAAGGAGGAAGTCTAGGGGGGACCCAGGTACCGATCCACTCTGGCCCATGCCGGAACTGGATACTCTTCCGGATTTTGTACACAAGGGGAGTGACAATGATAGTCAGAACGAAACAGGTGAACAGACACCACAACCTTCTGTCATCCACTCTTCTCTCAGACACAACAGAGCCGCGGCTTTCAAACATACAGTCACTCACACGGCGCTGCGCAACGCGGCGCGAAACCAAAACCTTAGGCGACCCTTTCGCAACTCCCGAGGGCGTCCCCTCCTTGGGAGTCCCCTGGGTGGAATGCCGGTGACGTCTCACCTACCACCTCAGGGCTAAGCAGTCTAGACTTCCAGAACCATATGAGGATCCTCCCAATTACTCACCCAGCTCGAGCTGGCCCTTTCAGTTCCCGACCCAGCTCTCCACTGAGGGAGTATCTCGCTGGGGCCTCCAAATGTTGCATCCGCCGACGCGAGAAACAGATGTTCGGGAACTTTCAGGATTCAGAGATGTTACTTTTATTGGCCAAAAGTTTTAACCTGCGCAGGGGCGGACTCCCAGAGTGTCCGGAGACACAATGCTCAGAAGAGCTACAGACGAGAGCCGCGCCTAACGCTTATAGATAAGCCTTTTTATAGACGCAAGCAAGCAAGCATTTCACAGAAGCAGATGTGGCTGTTAGCTATTGGTTATCTTTTAGCACGTGGGATCTATGCGTTGCAGGGTTTGGGGAATGGGAAATTTAAACCCAAACATCTCCTTAAATGGTAATCCGCCTCAAGTTCTTTGTTCTCTGTCCTTGGAGAGCCAAATCTCACAGGGACAGTCCTTTAGCTATTTTCCTGGTTCCAACATGAGTAACTTGCACAGTACATGTGCACATACAGAATTCCTCTTATGTGTTTCAAAAGCACCCGCCAAACAATACTGGATATGGTGGGTTCTGCTGTTATGCTTGTTTTTAAAACAACTCGTTATGGCACAGATGATAATTAGGAAATTATTTACCCATAACACAAATTTCACGATGGCTTTAGTGCAATTTCATCAATGAGAAACTAGGTGAAAACAACAACCCAGGCACACGGGAACCCACGAATCACACGCGCAGGCCCGTCTCACAGCCAGCGGCGGCCCTGATCCGCTGTGTGTGCCAGCAGCCATGGCTTCTGGTTCCACTTCAGACAGGCCTCCTTTGGCCCATGTCCACAAGCCAACTTCAGGGCTTTTTCAAGGTAAATGCCCTATTTACTCTAGAATTTACACATTCTAAGAATATTCTAGAATATTTCTTAACAATTTAACATGTTTAAAACTCTGCCACAACTTCTATTAAGTTGCTGTACTTTTTTTGCTTAACATCACTGACAAGGTTTTTGGGAGATGCCCCCTCATTCTACTTTTTGTTGAAAGCCCTGTGGTTTTTATTCCATGATTTTCACCCGGTGATTTTTTTTTGGAAGATGTTGCATTATAGCAGAACTAACTGTGTTTTGGTAGATACACGTACAAGTACCTTGTTTCATCAAAATTGTTAGCACCGTAGTTTAGTTTCATGTAATCATGCAAAGCAATAGAACATGTAATCCTGTTCTGCAAGGAAAACAGGACTAAGACCCAGGAGACCTAGTCCTAGCCTCGCTGTAAACTTTCTATTACTGGTAAATTTGGACAAGTGATCTGACCTTGCTGAGTTTCTCACTATTAAAAATGGAATAACAGTTTTCCACTAACCAAATACAGCTCTGCTGAAAAATGAGATGATTGGCTTTCAAAGCACTGTACAAAATATGCATGCCCTTCAAATGAAGGGTGCTGGCATTTCTGTTGAGAGAAAACAGTAATGATGGCGCGGGGGGCATGGAGGTAGTAATTGAGTGCCCATGCTTCTTAAACATGTGTCTGACAGTTGAATAGCACTCCTTACCTCATGGTTAGTGTCCTTGAGCTCTCTGCTGTGTATCCAATGGTAAAGGAAGCTCAGGACAGGACGCCACGCTGAGCTGAGAATGTGCTGCCCCAGGGACCTCAGGTACAGGCTTCCCATTTTCCTGTGGCGAGGACAGCCGAGGCCAGCTCACCTCCTTTCCCTCCTTGGCAGTGGTCTGCCAGGGCTGCAAGAGTCTTCTGTCTTATCTTGGGATCGTAGGTCCAAACCAGGAGGCGCCAGAGTTAAACTAATCTCAAGGCCCAAATTCACACCCTGATTACCCTCTAACTGTAGCTGGGAATCTGAAATAGAGTAATCGGTAGTTTTCCCTGAGTTCCTGGTGCAAGGCAGCACAAAAGCTCTGACACGCAAGTCCAAATGAACTGTCTAGACTAGCCTGGTCTGTGCATTTTCTGATTTTATTGTGTAACCATCCCAATTCAGTAAGCCTGACGGTCATGTCCCTCAAAAATTTATTTAGGTTTGCCTTTCCCTCCTCTTTGTAGCAATTTTCAGTGTTGCTGGTCTTGATGACTTTACCATCTATGCCCTGGAATATGTACAAGATGTGTGTGACAAAGACGGCCCTACTACTTCCACATCTTTCCTTGGCCTTGTCATATTCTCAGAAACAGTGTTGGGGATACCTTTTGAAGTAGCATTTTGTGAAGAAGGCTGGTTTGCAGGTAATGTCCACACAAGACATGAGCCCAGCTGCTGTAGGAAACAGTTTCCTATTCCTGGAGCTCGTTGAGACTGTATGCTCACACTGCTGAAGCCACTGTTCCCACTGCCCCAGCTGTGCCCTGACTGGGTGCTGCGACCCTGGTAGCTCAGCGGGACAGTCCGAGGCCTGGTGTCCTCATAGTAGGGAGTTGAGTGGGCATCTCTTGGCAATGCTTGGGCAGGTAACGGGGCCTAGCTGGAAACCTTGTTTGGCTGCTTGCATGGGTCTTCACTAAGGCTTAGCAAGAGGTAGAGAATTTTCCATTTATTTTTCAAAACTCCCTGCACATGATGTTTTCCGTGGGGTTCTGAAAACAAGGCAGCATCTGCTTCTCTTCTTTGTCAACTAAGTTCTTTCTTGATTTTTTTCAGCTTCTAGAAATTCATCTCAACAGTTGGGGAAAAGCTGCCGCCAGTACCTCTCATGGCACATGGGAACTGCTGGGCTATATACGCTTCGCTCTTGCCTGGAATCCAGCAGCACAGGTTCAGCAGCAGGACCGTCAGGGACTTCTGGCCGCTGGGCACCATCCTCAAATCCTTACCCGGAACCCGTGGATCTGCTGTTCCCAGGCTGCCTGCTCAGCCTGAGCCTGGCGCACTCAGGAGGCCCAGCCCTACGTGGCCTGCCAGCTCCAGTTCCTGGTGTCCCCAAAAGGCTAAGGCCTTTCTGGAGTCTTTTTCTTTTTGATAACGTGGCATTTGGGATACATAACTGAGTAAGTCAGAGCAGCTGAAACTTCTTGGTTTGATAGTGGAGCTTTGGGGACTAATGTTGCAACATTTGTGTTTGTTTTTGTAAATTCCTGCTGGACATGACCCATCTCTCTTATCTTAGGTAATGAGCCTGAATTCTAGAAGGACTTTTTCCTTTCTTCTTAAGAATATGACTTATTGAATACCTGACATTTTCAAGAGTTTATCCTTTGCCCTATCAGACCATTAAGTGAGCAGTAACTGCTCTGAAAATATCTGTGTTTTGCTTGATCTTCAGCTATAACTCGACCGGCACTCAACCATAACATTATGATTAGGAAGCACTTAGAGAGGATGGCATCTGCAAGATACTTTCTAAATACTTTCTTATTTTGTGCTCTTCCCTCTAAGTCTCCAACCCCACCTGTGCTGTGGCCCTTAACTGATTCTGAGACGGTTTCTTGAGCTGTTGTGGAAGAAAGAGGCAATCTGATTTTGGAATCCAAAGATATTTTTCTACTCTTTTTTGTTCCATTAATGTGACAGACAGCTTCAGCTCTTGTGCCAGACGGCTCTCTTTTGACTTGCTTTCTGTGCTGAGCACTGATGTGTTAACTCACTCATGATCTATGGATTCAGAGGGCTATACTGTTTGCCCTTTTCTTCAAGAGCAAAAACGGCACTAAATATATCATTGCGTAAACAACAACACTGTGCTTTCCAGGGCTAGGACTTAGTGGACTTTATCCACAGAGCAAGTTGAGGGTTTTCAACTATCAGTGCTCTTATCAAGTTATAATAACATTCTTTGGGATCACATCTGTTCCTAATGGGATAGAATTTAAACTAATGACAGGAGATCAAGAAGAAGTCACGAAGATTTGGACAGATACACAATCTAGCAACACAACATTTATAATTTGCTGAATGATTGCAATACTGAATCATCCATCTCATTAGGAAAAGCTTTTCTGTTAAGTTCCACCTCAGTCACAGAAGTTACTCATCAAATCCCATTCTGAATGAAACTGCTGTTCTTTGCAAATATTTAAGATATGCAGGCTTTGGTTTTTGCGTTCAGTTTTCTTTAGGGAGCACTGCAAGGAATGGAGGCCATCCCCTTCTGTCTTCTGAGGCATACTAAATTCATTCTTCATCCAGATTAAAAGTATGAACATAAAACACAGACTTATCTTAATCTCATTATAGGGGGGAAAACCCCCCACAGTTAAGCTATTTGAAATGAAGAGGAATTTTGTGTAAGGGTCTGAAGAAACCCTATGACTGATGATACACCTGGGACCTGTGGGAACTCATCTTCAGGCAGACCATTTCTCTTGGTCTTTCTCAGAATATTCTCTATACTTCTTGTGTGTTGGCTCCATCTTTCCTGGTGAAGTCAGCTTCTTCCACAGGCTTTTTAGGGTCTGCTTTCCCACAATTTCAGCAGCATTTAACTTTAAATTTAGCTACATTTTAAAGTTTGGCCAAAGCCCTAGCTGGTGTAGCCCAGTGGATTGAATGCAGACCTGTAAATCAAAGGGTCACTGGTTGAATTCCCAATCAGGCCACGTGGTGGGCTGCGGGCCAAGTCCCCAGTAAGGGGTGCGTGAGAGGGAACCACATATTGATGTTTCTCTCCTTCTCTTTATCCTCCCTTTAAAAATAAATAAAGAATTGAAATATTTTTAAAAATTTAATAAATAAAATTTGTCCATAAAGCCAATTCTATTACTAATCAATTATACGTGACTTTATGGCTCTGGAGTCTACAATGTCAATTAATTCAGTCTCTATGTTTCAAGTCCCCAAATTTCTAGGAGAATTTGAATGGCCTAGCTTGACTCACATGCCTATTCTTGGTCCAGTTACCAAGGGGATGAGTCATACCCCTTCGGGGATGTTAGCAGGAAAAGTTCTCCAAAAAGGGGGTTTGGGCAAAAGGAAATGATGGATGTACCTAGAACCAGAAACTTCAAAAACTTACTATGGAAATATGTTTTTGGAAGAAGGAGATACTTTTGATTACATTGTGGTAAGAACATTTAAAATAAAAAAGAATAAAAATTCATTCCCTTTGTAGTTGATGCGAATTCACTTTTTGCTGCTAAAACACATCTTCATCTCTGGATCTTCTAGTTCTCTTCTATAAATGATCCTTAGAGGGTGATTTTCTTGAACTCTGGCCTTATAGGTCCTGAGTTAGAAGCCAAATAACAAGGATAAATCCTTCGAACATTTTTTGTTGCTTCTGGCAGTTTTATTTGTAATGATCATTTGGACTAAATTAAAGTGAAGTTGAAGATAGTGGAACTCAAACTCCAGGGAAAAGATTGCAAAAGCTGGGGATACTTTTGAAGTTTAAGAAGATGAAAGAGATTGTAAGTAGTCTTGAACTTTTCTTTGATAATTTACTCATCTAAAAATCTGTGTTCTTCAAAAATAGTACATGATTTTATTGAATAATTAACTTTGGAAAATGTGGATAATCTTACATCTTAAAGATTAAAAAAAGGCTGACTAGAAATGACTATAAATGTGATCATTAAACTTTTTAAAAATGGTGCAATTTCAATTTAATTATGGAAAATTTACAATGTTAATACCCTGTTACCAAGAGCTGGCTTCAATTCAGCCTCAATTATCCCATCTACATTATACATGTTTAGAGTACCTGCTAGCCCATGGTAGTTTCTAGTGAGGCAACCTCTATGAGTGGGAGAGGGAGAGAGAGAGGGAGAGGCAGAGGGAGAGGGAGAATGAACCAGAACTAGGGGACATGATCCAGTCCAAGATTGACTTTTAACGCCTGATGTTCAAAAGATACGTATTCCCTCTCTCAGAAATGTGAAGTAAGAAATGCAAGAGAAGGAACTCAGGAAGTATTATTGGGAGCAGAAGTTGACCCATTATAACTCAGAGGGACTTGATTTCCAATGTACTCTGTAAACATCAAAGAGGAAAGGAAGTAAGAGCAGGAGAAACCCACCCAGAGATAGAAAGAGAAAAGCAGCAACACATTAGAAATCAGGCATCTCCGATTGATTGACAGCCCAGTGGTCCCTAGAGCTGCCCCAGTTCTGTTTTTAACCCATGTGAAGACTTAGAGCAAAACCTTCCTTTTCTTAAAGGATCATTTGTGGCTCTCTGTTTCTTGTAACTGAAAAGGCCTAACTACAACACCATTTTATCCAGGGGTCATGTAAAAAGGCCAAGGGCTGCCAACTTAGATTAGACGATGAAACTTGATATTTTGATATTCACATACTGACATTGACCCTTTGGAAACTGAAATTTGAAGAAAATTGGGTTTTGCCGCGATGCAGAACATTTGTGTGTGGGCCTGCTCACCCAGAGCAATGAGCTCGGACCTTCCCCGCACCCATGCTGATGCAAGCAAACTTAGCATCTGGCTCAGGACTCAGCTACAGCAGACACAGCACCAACAAAGGCATGACAGAACTTGTGTTGCTCAGAGGTGAGTGGGCCACTCCAGTCCAGGGCTGAGATGCCTTTCCAGTTCCTGAACAAGCAGGTGGTTCCTTGGCAAAGCCGTGAACTCTTGTCCTCTGTGTGAGGAGATGAAAGGCCCTGAAGTTGAAGGAAGCTTTTAGTCACCCTATGTACTGTAGTCACTCTGGTAGATGGGGAGGATGTGATCTGGGGGAGAGCTGTAGGTGCCAGTCCCCCTGTAACAATGAGGAGGCTGATGAGGCTGGCTCACCCTGGGTGAAGTGTGTGTGTGTGTGTGTGTGTGTGTGTGTGTGTGTGTGTGTGGTGCTGAGGCAGAGATGAGCCTGGCATGCACTGAGAGTGAATTGGCTGTCTTGCATCTCAGGGAGAGTGTGGGATACCTTAAATGGCCTCAAGGGCTTTAAGCTCTTACTGAAGGATCAACCAGGACAGGGTATGATTCACCTGCATAATGTATGGAGAATAGGCATCTGTGGCCCTGTGCTTTTAGTCCCTTTGGGAGATGGAGGTACATTCAGTTATTTAAGTGGTCCTACATGCTGGAAGTGCTGACAATGACAGACACATAAAAAGACAGTCAGCCAATATTGCCAATAGGTATAAATTAAAAATTTAAAAAGCAATTAAGAGGCACTATAATGTATTGCATACATTCTGGAATCAAATATTCTGGGTCTAAAGCTCAGTTCCACTAATTACTACCTGTTTGACCTTGGTCAAGGCACTTAAATTCTCTGTACCTCATTTTTTTCCCATCTATATAATGGGGATGATGATCACACTATCTGCCTCATTTGGTTACTGTGAGGGTGAAATGCATGAATTTGTGTAATGCCTGTACAACAGTGCCTGGCACATAGTAAATATTCCATCGGTGTTATTGATTATTATTGTCTACTGCACTCCATGTACAAGGCATAGAGAGGTAAAGACTTATTGGAGGCCATGCGATCATCAACCACAAAGCTCCTGTTTGACACTGCTTCTCTCTTCACATTCTAAAATAAAACTCAGCTTTGCATTTCTCGTGCCTCTACAAAGGAAGAAAAATGTTACCCATATTTTATCCTTAATTATAAATGGAGAAAAATGAAAGAATGAAAAGTAAAATTTTACCCTAAAGGTGATGTCACTCTGTAGTTGCCATTTATTTATTTATTTATTTATTTATTTATTTATTTATGGGGTCACTGAGCTGCTCTGACTTTGCCGTCACTCTCTCTGCACCAGCATGCAGGAGCAGCATCCCTTGGCTGCCCTCCGGGCAGCATATGTCCTGCAGAAGCTCTAGGACCACACCATGAAAACAATCCCAGGGCTCAGCACAGGGTCTGGCGCAGAGTAGATGCTCATTGTCCATTCACTTCGTCTGTGTGATTGAACGTCAGCTTCTCTCCTGCCATTTTGACCTCATCACCTCCTGTCTCGAAATCTTCCACAAGACTTCTCTTTTTCAAGTTTAAATCATTTATCCTATATTTCAAACCTTTCCATGATCTCACCTGGGGTGAACTTCCTTATCTCCTTGTATCTAGTCAGTTCCTTTCACTGTTTTTCACTTAGTTCAGTTAATGTAGGTTCCTTGGCTGTGCTCTTCTTACTCATTTTTATCCCACACATAGTATACTAAATATAACTCCTGCTATAATTTAACATTTTGTTTACACTTGAATTTTCCTGCTTTCTCTCCATGGAAATTATGGTGATAGTAGGCAGTTTAGAGGTGTTTCACAGCTCATATACCATCTCATCCAAAGCTTCCTCCATAGCAGCTGTGCGTGAACTTCATGACCCTGACCCTTAACCCAAGCTAATGGAACCAAGGGTGTTTTTTTGTTTGTCTGTTTGTTTGAAGCCACTAGCTTTGGGGTGTTTTCTTTTTCAGAAATAAGTGATTTTACCATTATCCCCAAAAATGCTTAATAAAATCTTTAATTGTGCATGGAAAAATATGGCTAGAACTATAGACATTTCAACTGAATGTACACATCATTGTATTGCAAAAAATTATGGAATGCAAGAAACCTCTGTATTGAATACGATGTATAGCACCTAACCTACGGTAAGTCTATGATAAATGCCAGGACATTATGAATCTTAAAATGCCTAGAGGAGGAGGGAGAGGACAGAGATTTTATTTTTTAAAGATTTTTTTACTAGGTTTTAGTATCTGTTGGTCTGGACATAGAAGAAGACACAGTTAATAAAATGCTTAACTTTGAATAAAATGTTCATAATTTTACAGAAGAAGGAAATTTGGCTCACTCAGTTAAGATTCTTCACTTCCCTGGTGTATTTGTGGCTTGTTTTTGGTCAACTGCAAGTTCTTTCTGGCATATTAACTTCAGCCAGTCACAGCATAAGGATGGAACACACGAGGGGAAAGACTCTGGTATAATTGACCAGTCACCAGCAAAGAGAAAGGTTAGTAGGAATGTAATTTACCAGGCAGGTAAACAATTTGTGTATTAACAGTTTTGATTTGTGTGGGCCTTCATGTGTTTAATTCTCCCATTACTGTGATGAAGCTGCAACCTTGATTTAAGGTCTTTCCAAAGGGATGAAAAATGTCACTTCGTTTTATTATTTCCCTGAGGGGAGTAGTTATAACTTCTACCTGTCTGGTGTGCGTTCCTACTTTAATTGTTGACCAGGGTGGGGGTGGGAGCCCAGTTCCATCTGTGCTGAGCTGCGAATGTCTGGGTGCCCTTGAATTTCTTGTGTGAACTGGCACGTAGTAGTGGGGATGAGGTCACTCTGCAGCATGTGTTGCTTTCGCAGCTAAACACACCGGATCACTTCACATGTGCAGTTGCCATGGCTGAATGTAAAAGACTACGAAAAGGTAAGAATAAAACAAGGGCATTCAGTATCATTCAAGTCAAATGGACATTCATAATCAGCTTGGAGAGGGATGAATCACAAATTCGAGACCTGGCTTCCTTATACCAGTTCATCATTTAGTACTCCCCTTAAAGAATCACTCTATTTTATAGCACCTGGCAGTTTTTTAGAAAGCACTTTCATTTGGGTCTGTTTCTTATTTGGGTCCCAAGGTCCCAGCTGCTACAATGGGAACATTTCACAACTAGCAGGGAAGCTGCAGATGGTGCAGACCCTGCAGCAAAGACCCACGCCCTCCCCCACTGCCCCTGGTTCGCTGATCAGGACTTTACCTCCCCAGTGGCAGCCTCTGGGACTCCTGCTGCCCTGCTGCTGTCCTTGCAGCTGTGCCAGTTGCTGTATCTATCACCACGCCTTGACGCAATAGGTCTTAAATAGATATTTATCAAATTGACATTATCACAGGGCTGCACAGAACAAGTATAGGAAGCTTTCAAACACATATTTAGTAAGTCATTATTATTTAATATTTGCATATCTTCCCTCCCATGATATTGTTCCTGTAGTTTTATTCCAAAATGACAATACTACATGCGTTTTAATACTTCACGGTGTACGAGTTACTGTCACATGCATGATCTCATTTGATTTTCTCAAAAATCTTGTGGGATATATGGGCAGAAAATCATTATTCCTACTTCACAGATGGGATAACTGAGGCAGGCATAAAGAAAGAGATTGTGATAGAGAACTGAGGCCTCTGTCTCCTGAACTAGCCTTTTCTCCACTCTGTTAGGATGCCATTCTCCTGCCTCTTTAACCTCTTCCCATCAGTCCCTGTCTCTGTGGTGAATCAGAGTAGGGAGGGCCTCCTCCAGGACTATTCATTGCTATGAGTTCCCTTCACTGTTTGCAGTAACTCTGGCCTGGGGCTAAGAATGTGAAAATAAATTATTTTATCCAACAGTCATTTACCATGTAGCTTGTAAATGTATATCTTGATTTTAGCAAAACATTCTATGATCTTATGATATCTATGGAGGTAAATTGTCAGATGATTTTACTTTTTTATTGTTTCAACAACCATGCCCAACTCTCCAGTAACTTCCAATATCAAAGAGAAGAAAATCAAATGTTTTCATCATTACCCTGATGCCCTGTGTGAAGTGGCTCCTATCTCCCTTTCCAACCTTATCTTATACCCCTTTCCTGCTCATTCAGTAAGCTCCAACAGGAAGGAGTTCTTTTGGTTCCTAACATACGCCAGGCTTTTTGCTACCTTAGGGCATTTGCACTTGTTATACCTGCTAGAGGGAATATCATCAATCTCTCAAATCTTGTCATTCAGTCACCTGCTCAAGGGCCTTCTGGAAGGGGCTTTTCCTAGGCTCCTTGTTAAGAGGAAAAAAAGCTAAATATAGGGTAGCATGCTGCTATTTCTCTTAAGGATTATTTAAACAAACAAACAAACAAACAAACATATACACACAGGATCTAGTACTGGAAAAATAAACAAGAAATTGATAACAGTGGTTTCCACTAGGGAGAACTGCAGGATGAAAGTTGGGTTAAGAGAATTATCATTCTTTTGCATTATTTGAATTGCTTACCATTTGTATTAATAACTATTAAAATAATTAAAGCCTCTTAAAAAGAGAAAAATAACAAGAAAAAAAGAACTCATTGAATTGTTCAAATTTCACAAAGTGAAAATGTAACAAGAATAAATATTTAATATTTCATTAGATTCAATAATTCAATTGTACAGATCCTGGTGAAATGGACCCTATTTAAAAGAAGTTCATCTGAGAAAAACCTAAGATTTTATCGACCACCGACTCAATATGACCCAACCCCATGGCTGTTGAAAAAAGTAAATGCATCCACCCAACAGCAGCAGAACACGCACCCTCCTCAAGTGCACAGGTTCCATTCTTCAGGAGAGATCACGTTTGGTCACAAAGCAAGTCTTAACAAATGTAAGAGGATTAAAATCATACCAAGTACCTTTTCTGATCACAATTAAATGAAACTAGAAATCAACAGCAAGGAATATTAAAATCTTGAAAAATGCTGTATGCAGAAATTATACCCACACTATTGAACAATCAATGGGGCAAAGGAGAAATCAAAATGGAAATCGGAAACTATCTGGAGACCAATGAAAATATAATGTACCAAAACTTGTGGGATGCAGCAAAAGCAGGACTAATAGGGAACTTTGTAGTGATAAATGCCTACATTGAAAAAGAAGTAGGATCTCAAATAAATAACCTAACTCTACACCTCAAGGAACTAGAAAAAGAACAACAAACTATGCCCTAAGTTAGCAAAAGGAAGGAAATAAAGATTAGAGCAGAAATAAACAAAGTAGAAAATAGAAAAAGACTAAAAATTGAGAAAACAGTGTTGGCTAAAAGATATGGCAAATACATGCAATGAAATGTCATTCATCCATAAAGAACAAAATCCTGTCGTGTGCTACAGTCTGGAAGAACCCTGAGGACGACTTGCTAAAGAAGGCAGAAGGACAAATACTGCACAATTCCACTTAACATGAGGTGTGGAAAGTTGTCAAACTCGTGGCAGTAGACTTTACAATGGTGGTGGCTAGGGGCTGGGGAAAGGGAGGAAGGGGGAGTTACAGCTCAATGAGTATAAAGCTTCAGTCATGCAAGATGAAAAAATGCCAGAGATCTGCTGTATGACAGTATGCTTAGAGCTAACAGTACTGGGCTGTACTCTCAAAACTTCGTTGAGGGTCTATCTCATGTTATGTGTTTTCTTGCTACAATAAAAAAAAAGTGTGTGAACCTTACAATAACAATCAAAAAAATGCAAATAAAAATTACCACCTGTCAAATTAGTAAAGATTTAAAAATGCTAGTGAGAATTCCTTGAGGCAGAGTTTCCCATTGACTGCTCGTTACAGTATAAATTGGCAGGCAGGACCACTTTAAAAAAGGCTTTGGAAATGTGCATCAAAGGGTCTTAAAAATGTTGGTACCCTTTGATGTAATAATGTTGTTTGCAGGAGTCTGTTCTCATGCAGTACTAACAAGTGTAAATATGTTTGTTTACAAAAGCAAAAAATAGAAATCTTCCAAACATCCCATAAGCCGGGAATGATTAATAAATGCTGATAAATATGATAAAACAACAAAAATGTTTAGGAAGTTTTAGTGACAAGAGAAAACTGCTCTCAATAAAGTATTAAGTGAAAAAAGGCAGGATAACAAACTGTAAAGAGTGGTTATAGACAGTATTATCACTACTATGTAAAAAAATTAAAAATAAAATAGATGAAGGAAATACACAAAAATGTTATATGGGCTTGCTTCTGGGTAGTGAGACTATGGATATTTAAAATAAGATTTTTACAAATCCTTTTTTTTTCATGTTTTCTAAACTTCTAACAACAGCCTCCCATTACTTTCCTAATCTGTAAAAATAGGTATAATTAAAAATGAAATATGATCTAGGTTTCATGAAAAAAGGTGATCAGTTTGTCTAAACATGTATTTTTAAATATATTGCAAGACTAAATTACTCTTTAATCTTTGCAAACATAAACATGTAAGGTAGAATGCAAAGTGACCAAAAATTAGACTCTATCCTAGAAATACTGGAAGGTATTTGATTGATTTTATTTAAGGTATGTTTAAGTAAGCATAAACTTTTGCACAAAATCTTTTAATTCTAATTTAATAGAGGTAGACATAGCAGGGAGAGAAATCAAGAGAAAACTTTATTTATTTGTGTGGTAAACATATGGCCTCACATCATCCAAGTAACAGCATCAACTCCCTCTGGGGTGCTGTGTGTGGGTCATCCCCTTCAGGAGAGTGGTGTAGGGGAGACAGAAATGGAAAGGCAAACAGGGAGGGAAAAGGAGGGTCTGTCCTGGCAGCCAGGTCAGCCAAATCCACTCTGACTTTCCGTGGGTTGGCAGATGGCACAGCCAGATTGTCCCACCAGCCTGGAGCTACTAACTAAAACAATTACATTCAAGAAGAGATAAATTCATGCTGCAATCAGATTCCAAATATTAGCTGGGGACGACAGGGTAATATTCTAATTGGCTTAAGTTGTGAGCAGAAAACTCTAATAAGGGATGGGCAGAGAAAGGTACAAGCTAGCTTCCATAGGGATGTAAACACTGACTGACTCTTTGAGAAAATCATGTTTATGAACCACACTGCTCAGCTCCCTTCCCTGCCTTGCCATTTAATCTCACATGAGATGTGTTCTATTTCTTTAATCATTTTTTGGTTATTCTGTTACAGTTGTTCCTGTTTTTCCCCCTTTGCCCTCCTCTGTCCATCCCACCTCCTACTCCCACAGTCAATTCCCACACTGTTGTGCATGTCTGTGGGTTGTTCATTCATGTTCTTTGTCTAGTCCCTTCCCCTTCTTTCTGTCTTCCTGCCATTATTCTCCCCTCCCCTCCCCTCTGGTCACTTTCAGCAGTTCCACATTTCCATGCCAGTGGTTCTGTGTTTTTTGTTAGTTTGTGTTCTATTACCTTCACTTGCATATGTTTCCGTGAAATCAGAGAAAGCAAATATGGGGATCTTGGGCTCAATCTTGAAAATAGACATGATTTTGGTGGGCCATGTTGTGTTTAAAAAAAAAAAAAATCTTGAATGAGTTGACGATAGTTAAATATTGAGGGATTTGGTACAAAAATAAGGATTTGGGGCTTTAAAAGGATTAAATTTACCAACAGTGAGCTGCTATTGTCAAATGACAATAATCAGCTGGAAATGAGTGACAGATGCCCTTTTAGGTGGCATAGGCTCACCAATTTGCCACAGTCTTCACTTAGCCCATTTGCCCATTTGCATTTCCATTCCTGGCCCCTGCACACATTCCTGAGGTTTTCAAAAACTAGTGTGTCAGCCCTGAGCTGCCTGGGATAACAAGCCTCCACTGATACAAAACTCATTCAAAGCAACACTTCCTGTAAGTAATTCTGATAAAGACAATCCTGAATGAGTGCTACAAACATCCTCAAAGGCATGGTGGGAAAATAGAAAGAGACGCCCCCCACCCCCCTGGAAGTTAGGGATGCTGTGGGCATATAGAACAGAGGGCCTTAAAAGGGACATCTTAAGGGAAACTCACAGCCTAGTGTTTAGAACTTAGTAGGAGGTTAATAAATATTTGTTTCCACCCTAAGAGCAGATGCAGAGCACAGTGAGGAAGAAATGGAGCCAGAACAGTGTAATGCAATGCACAAAAGCACAGCATGCCAAGAGAGAAGGAGGGAGGAAGTAATTGTAGCCTAGAGAGAAGCAGCAGCAATAGACCAAGCCTAGAGAAGTTAGAATGACAGAGTCAGGTACTATAATAATGGGGACTGCATAATTGTGACATGATTCTGACAGATGTTTGCTAGCCACACATCTATATGGTAAGCAAAAGCATAAAGTAGATGGATGAAGACAGCATTAATCAAGCAGAAATTCAGACAGAAATTCACACCAGGACACTGGCCACGGGAAAGAATTCAACCCTTTAATGAAGGATTGTTCATTAAAACTATAACAGAATATGTATACAAATATAGGGAGCAGGTAAATTTGCAGAATAGCTGTATTCAGTTGAAGGATAGAATTTCTATCCTTAGCTGAAGTAAGTTAATTGTTTAAAATTGTTTTGTTTTGGGCTTACCTTTGGTATAGTTTTAGTTTCTTTGGAATAATTTATTTCTAAAGCCTCAATTTTCCTGAACCAACATGTCACTACAGCAATAACCTGGCAGAGAAGGTTAGACAAAGGGTGCTGAATGTGGGATGGAAGGTTACAGATGCAATTATTTTCTTCCCAGCCCTTTCTTAGGGTCACAGCCAACCAGTCACTGTTTATACATAGGGTAGCTTTTGCAGTATTTATTTCTTTAAATATTTAATAGTCTTGAGAGGCAGTGACTGGCAGTAATATGTAGAGTTTCTAGCATGTTGTGAATGCTTAATAAATGGTAACAATAAAATCCTGTATGATGAAAACAGCAGTCAGTAAACCTGTTAGACTCTAAACTGTTTTAAAGCAGTAGCAGTAACTATTTAGACAAGTATAAAAGGCAAACATAGTGCATTGACTAAATTATGGTAATAAAGGAACATTTATATTCACTAAAAAGTTCACCCAGGTAATTTCCTCTTAAATTCCTTAAGGAATTAAGAAAAAGTATGGGGAAAAGTGGATAGAGCATGGATTAAAAAAAAAAAAAAGCTTAAAAAAATAACCCCTGCTGTGTGGAAACCTGCTGACCACGAACCGGGTAGCTACATCCTGCACAGCAGCGGAGTGCTCCAAGTGCCTTCAGAACTGCCTCTAATCCAGCACCAATTTCTAGACGTCTTCAAGCTCTGACGGATTTGGTTTTGGAAGAGGAGGCACGCAGGTGCCTGTGTGCGACACCTCCAGATGAATGCAGCAACATAGTGACCCCTGGAAAACAAATGCTTTTATACCGACCAGAGAAAGTTCTTTAACATTTAAACCTGGGAAACTAGGCTACCTGAGGAATCTGGACCGTAGCGCTTTTGGGATTCTGCGCAGCCCTCAGTAGCCGGAAAACTCCGTAGCGTGGGCTGAGGACCCAGTGCTGTAAGTTTAGGAAAGGAAGCGAGGGGGGGAAAAATAGAGCTGCTCCTTTAAGAACTTCCTTTCCCTTTACTCTATGTTTACATAACATGGGGGCCGATCCACCGCGGGGCCCGGCGGGGGAAGGCGAGGAGTGGACGCGGGAGGCCCCACGCACAGCGGGAGGCACCGCCGCGCGGGTCCGGTGCTGCGGGCTCTTGGCTGGGGGCGGGGCGGCTCCCACCTGCCCGCGCGCCGCGGGGCGGCACCGCGGTCCTGCCCCCGCCCCTCCCCCGCGCGCTGCCTCCGCCCCTCCCTCCCTATCCTGTTCCTTTCCTCCCTCCCGCGGGGCTCCGGCGGCGGCTGCAGCGCTCCGCGCGGGCAGGTCCCCTGCTGCCCGGTCCCATTTGTTGTCTAGTCTGGCTCGGGGCGGCCGCGGCTCGCGGAGCTCCGGGAAGCCCGGCGGGGCAACCGCGCAGCCACGACGGAGCAGCCTCGGGACTGGCCGCCCCGCGCCCCCTTCGCCGCCGTGCCCTTCCCCGGCGCGCTCACCCCCTTCTCGGGATGGGATTGTAGCGGCGGCGCGGACTCAGCGGGGATCGCGGCGGAGGCGGCGGCGGCCGAGCGGGGCTCCATGTTTTCCCCCGACCAGGAGGAGCACTGCGCCCCCAATAAGGAGCCGGTGAAATACGGGGAGCTGGTGGTATTGGGGTGAGTCCCGGCATCCCCGACCTCCGGGAGCTTCGGGGCGGGCGGCGAGCGCTCCGGGCTGGCTAGCCGCCGCGCGCCCGCACCCCGAAGCGGCGCCAGCGGGGTGGCTCGGGCGCTCTTTGGGGACCACCAGGGCGCTGGGAACGGCCGGAGCGGCTGGGAGGGCTGGGACAGCGAGCGCCGAGGCGGGAGCTGGGATGCGCTCTCCGCGCTGAGGACGGCGGCGGAGGAAGTGGAGGAGCGGGCCCGGCCCCCGGGAGGCGGCGGCGGCGGCGGCGGGGACTGGGGTGACCCCAAGCCCCGCAGGGCTCAGTGCTCGGGGGTGAAGTCCGTGGTAGTACCGCCGCGGGGGCAGGGGCTCGACTTCCCCGAGAGTGCCGGGCCGCGGAGGGTCGGTCGGGGTCGGGGCTGAGGCGCCGCCGTCGCAGGCACTTGGCTATGTCGCAGAAGACCCCCCGATTGGCGGAGCTGAGAGGTTCCCGAGGCCCTGCGCCGGGGGGCCGTCTGTCCCCGCTCGCTGTGGGCCCGGGGCCCCGAACTCTGAGCGAGGCGCAGCTAGCTCGGCGGCTGCGGCGGGCCGAGGGGTCTGCGCGGTGGGCGTCCGCGGGCAGCTCTCAGCACATTGTTGCGGCGACCGCGGCAGGCGGGCGGCCGCAGCCCGCGGGCAGTGAACTGTCTCTGACCCGGGCGGGCCAGCAGGCCCTCGGCTCTCGGCGCCGCGAGCGTCCTGGAGGGGCAAGGACGCGGCGGCGCCTGGCCGCACCCCCTCGGCCCCTCCACCCCGGGCCTGGGCCCTCGCAGATGTCCTCCCGGCGGCGGGGAGCTCGCCAGCCTCGCCTGCCCGGCTCCCTCTCCGCTTGCGAAAACCACATTTTGAGGCTAGTAATTATCCACGATCGTTAAACGGCAGCAGTGAGAGACTTCATCTACTTCCCGAGTTTCCTTGTGACATTTCTATTGTTTACCCTTAATAAGCCGGGAGGGAGGCTTCGCCGGATGAAAGCTGGATAAAGTGGGTAGTGAAAGGGGAGCGGACTGGGGAGGGGGAAGCGCAGGACACTCAGGAGAGAGCAGCTTGGGTTTAGTGCTGGAGGAGAAAGGATTGTTTTTTCCTTGAGATGTGTCACTCCCGGGAACCCGCGCTTTTGCCCTTGTCTGTTGAAAGACCTGTACTCAGAACATCATGGGTGCTGATAAGTGGGCTTAGCACACAGGTGGGAAGACTGGGGAAACTCAAGAGTTCTGAAGAAAGTGTTTTGATAACAGAATACCTCGAAGTGCGTGTCGACTTAAAAATAATTTTAGAGAGAAGATTTTTAAAGAGAAGCTTCCAGACACAGGGCAGCTCAAAGTTGTCTAGTTCTCACTTTGCAGCTACAGGGTTAAGTTATTGGAAATCTCATTGCGTATTTTGAAGCTATGTGCAAATAAGCGTTTTTCTCACCTGCACCTAATTGCACTTAAAAGACGGATGTTAGGGTTCACTGGAAGGAGGGACAGACGACAGGATAAAAAGCAGAGTTTAGCTTCTCTTATGTAACCTCAGCCTAACCTAATTTTGTGGAGTTCGGTTTTGTTTGTGTGGCTGGCTTCAGAATGTGTTTAACATGGTGAACCTGACAGGAAAGATTAAGTTGTGCCAGAACTTTATTTCATTATTTCCTTTTCAGGAAATCATTGTTGAGATGCTTCAGAAAAGCGATGCGTGAGTGGGCCTGGAGAGGTTTTGTGTTACTAACTGGAAGTGTAGGGCATTTCGAAGCCCTAGGAAGGATTTGTACCCTGGATTGTCCCCGTATCATAGGCTCACTCTAAAGTCGGCTGTCAGTGCTCAGCCGACTGCGTGTTCTCTAATACTTTTCCAGGAGGCCCCAAGTATGACAGAGTTGGCACTTACCTGACACTCAGCAGTTCTGTGTGCACCTGCTATGTGCCAGTACTGTGTAGGCATCGAGGATCAGCAGGGGACAAGAAGCTTTCATTACAGTGTGGTGTGGCAGGCGTGAATAGAAAGAAACATGTAAACAAATGAATAATAAATGAGAGTTTCAGGTGTTGCCAAGTGTTCAACAGAAGTGGGTTAACTCAGGGAATGTCTGCTCTAGGCAGGTGTTTTCTTTAGGAGGTCAGGGCAAGTCTCTGAGGAAGCGAAATGTGAGTTGAGACCAGACTGCTAAGAAGATGCTAGTTTGGTTTTTGAATACTTGAGAAGAATTGTGGTCTTTTTCTTTCCTTTCCTGAGAGTAGACTTTTGACTCTTTAGCAACATTGAATACATCAGAGAATGCTGGAGGAATAGTGAAAAGGTAGGTGGACTTTAAAAAGAGCCTTAATTCATACCCCACTCTTAGGGCTTGAGATGGTGTCCTCCCTCTTAAAACAACAATAAACAATCAAGTAAAAAAATCATGTCGACCTTGCATGCCTGATCATCTAGGACATAAATATTGGTAAACAGAATGTGTAGTAAATTTTCTTATTGATAAAGTTAATCTTAAGATCAAAAAATGCCCAGTATTGAGCAGAAAGGAAACAGGACTCATGGACCTGGACAACGGTGTGGTGATTGCTAGGGGTGGGGGGTATAAGGGGACTAAATGATAATGGAAAAATACAATAAAAAAATAAAAATGCTCAATATTGATAGAACCTTTTATAAAATACAAGGCTTTCTTTTTTTGAAAATGGCACATAAGTCTCCTTTTGGGTTCTCTTTTAAATTTTATAGTAAAATGTCCCTGAGATCCTGGAGCATAGTCAGGAACTGTATGTGTGTATGTCTCTGTGTCTGTACACAAATATGTATATGTGAGGAGCTATATATGTATATATCTGTGTCCGTCTAGAAATAGTTCTGCATCTTGTCACGTGTTAGTCAATATCAAGGGAATTTCCAGGTATTTAGGATTTTAGTAGAGTCATCGCTTTCTTGGTAGGTAAGTGGGATTTAATTATTTCATGACTCCAACCAGTGAATGTATCACAGCCCCAACTCTTTGCTGTGCCTATGACGTAATTGAAGGTAGAGAAAATGATTGGTCTCTTAGGTCTTTTTCACCGTGTTTTAAACCTGGCTGCACTGTTAAAGTTGGGCAAGTGTGTCAGGATCTGAGAGGCAGTTCAGTGTAGCAGGGAAAACAGGAAGGCACAGTCAGGAGACCTGGATTTTATTCCTGCTTTCTTTCAGGCTGGCTTTGTGATTTTCACTTACCCCCTCACTCTGTCTGTTTCTTTTGCACTAATGAAAATGGTCGGGTTAGGTAGTCATCAAGGGCCTTCCTGGCCTGCACCCTGTAATACTGTTAATTGGCTGAAAAGTGGAAAAGGTATCATTAATGTATTCTAGATAACCTGGCTTTTGTTGATTTTGTATATTCTTCAGCTGATGGTGCTAGAATTTGAATGGGAACTTTGTTTAAATAGCAGAAAAGACCAATGTTGTGACTACTTTTTATGAAGCAAATATGTGCAAAACAGGCTATTAAAAAAAATTACAGTAGCGTAAGCATACATACATTTGGCTCATTGGTGTTGGTTGCCCATGAGGGCATTTAAATTTGGTAAAACTTTCTGTTCCAAGTTTAAGAAAGGCAATGATGTTCTGAAATTAAGCTAAGTAGGTTGAAATAGCTAGTATAAAGAAGAGATAGAACTTTAGAACTGGAAGGAGCCTGAGAAGTCCTGGTACGTGTTCAGCCCTTTTATTTTACTGATGAAGAAACCGAGGCTCTGGGAAGGGAGGAGACTTTTTTAAGTCCGTAGCCGAACTGCATCTCCGCACTGCCAGGTCAGTGCTTCCCCACTTCAGCGTTGGCAGTTCCTCAAAGCTTCAGAGTTGGGTTTTGTGGTTTTTTTTTTTTTTTTTCCCTTCCATGAGGGGGGCTGAATACCTTTCTGGATTCAATTTGAGGCATGCAGCTCTCTTGCTGACAAATAGCCCATCATGGTTTTTGGGAAAATATTGCTTATACTCTTAGTTTCTCTAATCTCACAATTGAATGGATAGTATATTTTGTGAAGCTTTACTTTTCATTGGATGTTTCACAAATGTATTTTTATTGGCTCTTTCAACCAAAGGTTTTTAACTTAGGGTCCACAGATGCAATACAGGGAGTCCTTGAACTTGGGGGCGAAATTGCATCTCTGTTTTCACTGTAACTCAAACTTGAGATTTAGCATTTCACTCAACTAAGAGGATAGGCAGCAGACAGACTTGCTGCTAGATTTGTTGTTTACTGCATTAATACAGGCTACATATGCTATTATATCCCAATTTAAAAGTATCTTGATAACTAAGTATAATTGACTTCACTTGTAATCCTCTCTCTGTATTTTACTTTATGCACTTAAAAACCTTTTCCTTAGAAGGGCTCAGCAGGCTTTACCAGATTGCTGTTGGACAAAAATGGGTTAAAAACCTTGAAAGTGAAAGCTTATAAATATGACTGAAAATGAAATATTTAATGGAAACTGACCAGGGTCTACATAAAGGTCCGAGAGTACTTACTTTTTTCCAGTTGGATGGTGTAGCATTCTATCAAATACGACAGAGAGGACTGTTGCTCGAAGAGTTCATGGTCTTTATTTTTTAAACAAGCAGCTCCTTATTTCTAGATGCTTTTCGTTTTAACCTTGGCACTTTGCCTCGACTCCTCCTCCCCTTGGTAGTAATAAGAAACCTTAAAATATACCCTAACACTCCCTTTTCTCATCCTCCTCTCTAACTTGGGCCCAAAGACATCAAACACTAGTATTGTTTATAGACTAAAAGGCCTTTGAATTTCTTTTTTAAAAAAATAAAACACAATCTTTACTGTCCGTCAGTGTCACTTGGTGTGTGGGGTGATTTGAAGAGCTCAGATCTGTCGGTGTGGATGGAGTGTCTAATTCTGTGGGCTATTAACGGTCACGATGTTACTGGCTTTGGGTTGCTATATATTCCTTTACTAACTTTAGCCTTGTTTGGGGTCTGTGGCTGTCTGTATGGTTTCTCGTCTGGCTTGCTCAGATTTATTTGTTTCTCTCTTTAACACACCAAGACTGAAACCTTCATTAGGACTATTCATTTTTGGTTGTATTTCCTCATGTGATCAATATTTGTTTTATGTAAACAAAAATAAAACCAGGTTGATTCAGGTCCCAGCAACTTAGCAAATGTGTTTTATGCAAAACATAAAGCAGGTTACACAGAAAGCCCCCAAACCCTTAAAACACACCGGTTGCTATATTTGAGGGAGACTGATCTCACTGCCTTGGGGCCGTGGTCTTGCAGCCGTCGTGATCAGCAGTGGCCTCCCTGCAGGGAGCATGTGGGGCTGCAGGCTGGCTTTTGAATGGGGACCACAGTGACTTTGTGGACTTCACTGGTATTGGAGAAAAGGTGTTTTTAACTCCTTTCCATTTAATTAAAGGTTTTTTCCTGGCATGTGCAGGATCTGTTTTATAAAAAGAAAAGTGAGGGTAAAAATGATTTGTTATTCGTTCTTACTGGACTTATAGTCACCCTCATTTTTTGGAAAATAAAATAACAAAAGCAGAAAGTGCTTCATATTTCTTAGTTTCATCTAAATAAGAGATTTTCAGCCACTATCTCACCCACCTCGTATGATCAATTTTGAGGTGTGTGGCCAGTAATTTATGACAAGTAATAAAGTGTGGATCTTTCAATGATTCAAAGCTGTCCCATTAATACTGTCATTTTTTACCCACTTGCATTCTGACATGGTTTCTCAAGTGGGAAAAAAAGGTGTGGGAGTTACATTAGGCTAGCCAGGAATTTATTCATTCAACAAATATTTATTGGGTGCCTCCTCTTCCATACACAGGGAATACAACTAGATAAGGCAGACATGTCCCTGCCCTTGTGAATTGCTATCTCATTCTTGTCACAGCCCCTTAGTAAACCGTCATTACTGATACAGAGTTCATTTATTTATTCCGCAAATATTTGAGCATCTACATGTTCTGCTCAGATGCAGTGGTGAGCAAAGCAGGGCTGATCCTTTTCTGCGAAGCCTACAGTTCAGTCAGAGAGATAGAAAGCAATTTAGAGCATAAGCTGCGATGGGGGACACATTAGCAGGTCACCTCGCCCTGTGCCAGGAAGAGAAGAGGATGGCCATTGGGGTGAGAGGGAAGGAGTGCTCTGGGAAGAGGAGGTACTGATATTCTAAGACCCAGAGGTGAGTGGTCCGACTGCTTCTCCAAGGACCAGAGAAAAGAGTGGTTGAGTGAAATGATGAGAGAGATAAGAATGGGAGGACAGGTTGTGGCGGGCTTTGAAAGTTATCAGGATTTTGAGTTTTATCCTAAGGGCGTGGGAGACTGTAGCTGGTCTTCAGCGCTGAAATGGGAGTGAGGAAAGCAAAGAGGGATGCAGCAGGAAGTGGAGGGAGAAGCTGAGGCTGGGCCCTAGGGACAGGCAGAGAAGGAACGGAGTGTGAGTGAGCAGGCAGCTGTCCTGGTTGCAGTTTCTGGTTCTAGTCCCTCGTGAGACCTCATTGCATCCCCTGCTCAGAGTTCTGTGTGACTGGCCATCCGTTCATTCAGTGGCTCAAAGGTACTTAGGACAGGCACTGCCCTAGGCACTTGGCACCACACAGCAGCAGATGAGATGGACTGTGACCCTGCTTGCGCCGGTGGTGGCAGCTGAGCCTGCAGCGGACAGGTAGATAAAACACTTAATCTCAGAGAGTGCTATGAGGAAAATAAAGCAGGGCAGCGGGGGAGTAGGTGATTGGGTGGGCAGGAGTGGGGACAAGGCGGGAGGGATTCTTGTAGACAGAATAAACAGGAAAAGCTTCTCTGAGAGAATAGTCCTGTGTCCTCTGAAAGGGCCCACCTTTTTCAGTTTTTATTTACTTTCTTCTGTTTAAGCCACCCTGCATGGGGTCTGCTCCTACAGCCAAAGGATTCCTAGTTTTCTATTAGTTAAGGTGGGAAACTATATATACAATTTACCAAAGGGAAAATAGAAGTGTGCACAAACATAAGGACAATTCTTCAACATCCCTAGGCACAAACAGGGTTCGGTCTGCTGTGCTGCTTGCCATGTGCCCAGAGTGGTGATTGCATCCCACTAGAATGCACTGAAACCCTCTGGGCTTTCCTTTGGGGACAGGGACTCTGACTTCCACCCCACCCCCCTGCCCCCTGTAAAGTGTGGGGCACACCTTTTCAGGTGCATGATGGGAACTCACCGAGTGTCTTGAAGGAATGGATTCTGTGGCACACTCCAGCACGCCCTGCTCAGCACTGAGGTGTCTCTGGGGCTCGGAGAATGTTTCACGATTTGAAAGGAACACAGATTCTGTAGCACAGCTGCGGCTTTGTAAACAATCCTCCCAACATTTAAGGCCCAAGTTAAAGGCTCCCTGTAGTACTAACCACCTACTTTACTGACATCAGATACTCCAGTTTCAACCTTTGTTTGTTTTTCTTTTTGTCAGTCACCTAACAGTCATTTTGTCACCTGCAGAAAGTTCTGCCTTGAAGGGAAGCAGGCCATCTGTTCCGATTCCGCCAGCTGCTCTGGGCTGCATTGCAGTGCACCATGGTGGCGTGGTGTTGAAAGGCTGTGGTCATTAGTGCCTGTTAATGGTGGCTAGAAATACTGTGGAATACAAGCCTCTTGGATGACAAACCTAATAAATATGCATCAGGGGTATTTTCAGTAGCAGGTTTTAAGACTATTGCAAGTCATTCTCTATTGAGGTTTTATTTCCAGCCATCCACATAATGCTTCTCACTCTCAAACACTTAACTCTGTTTCCTGCTTGTGCAGAATCTGTTTTCAGGATAAGAATCATTATTTGAAGCTTTGTACATCCATTCTAATTTATGCTGGTTTAATAGAATCCAACCAAAGCAGGCAGTTGTGTGTTTGGATTCTAGACTTTTGGTATAAAACAGTTCTTTCTTACTACCAAGCGTCTCCAAGGAGCCTCAGAAGCTCCTCCTTGTTTCCCATCATTGCCCCCTGCTACAGTCATAGAACATGACACTTATGATGGGTGAGCAATTAGAGTTTTTTTCTGGAGCACTTGATTGATTGGTCACCTTGAGGAAAGGCCCTTTCTAGCCAAGGGTCCTAGACACAAAGTGGTATGCTTCATGCCAGATCTCATAAAATCAGGCAGACTGGATCCTTGCTGTAGTACAGGAGATTCATTATGGTTTAGGTTGAGGATAGAATCTATGTTTTTCCTCAGTGTGTTTGTCAGTAGTTTATGCTTCTCAACATAGTTTTTCACATACTTGAACTATTTTCACTTAATAAGCTTTCAGTAGTTTGAACCTTTAAAGTGTCTAATGAAAGGATTGTACCTAATGGTCATGTTCTTGAGGTGGACATTTACCCAAGTTTCCTAGTTGGTTTTGCAGCCAGTTGGAGATCAGATAAGAGAACTCAGGGTTTTGACTCGATCCCATGTTCTCCGCCTGTTGTCGTCAAATACGGTCAGCAATAGGTCCTCGTATGTGCGTGCTGGACCTCCCATGAGGAGGCGAATCCTCTCCTCTTGAATCTGGGCTAGTTTTGTGGTTTGCTCGGACCAGTCTGTGTAAAGGAAGTGAAGCTTTGTGACTTTTGGATGTTGCCTTAGGGGATGTTGTAGCCTCTGTTTTTGTTCTCTGTGTTAGTTTACTACAATTGCCATAACAAAACACAGACCAGGAGGCTGAAAGAGCAGAAATTAATTTTCTTCCAGTTTTTGAGACTAAATGTCCAAGATCAAGGTGTTGGCAGGTTTTGTGTCTCATGAGGCCTCTCTGCTTGGCTTGTGGATGGATGTGCTCACATATTTTTTTCTCTGTGTGTGCCCATCCCTGGTGGCCCTTCCTTTTCTTATTGGGACACCAATCATATTGGATTAGGGCCCACTCATAGGACCTAAGTTAACTTTCATTACCTCTTTAAAGACCCTCTCACCAAATACAGTCGTCACGTTCTGAGGTATACTGGGGGTTAGGACTTCAGTATGTAAATTCAAGTCAGAACACCCTCTTAGAAGGCAGTTGCCATAGAAAGAAGTCTGACTGTCCTGCTGGAGAGAGTGGCTGTGGTGGGTGAGAGATGGAAAAGCAGAGGAGACCTGGCCAGCCCCTGGCCAGTCCCGCTGGGGCAGCAGACCTGTGAGTGAAGTCATCTTGGATCCGTGAGCCCATTGAGCTGCCCCAGTGCACTCCACCTGGAGCAGCGGTGAGCTGCTTCTCCAAAGCTCTGACAGATTAAAGAGCCGCGAGTGCCAGTTGTTTCAGCTGCTGTGGCGGTCAGCTGCATAGCCAGCTGCTGTGTTGGGATGGTTTGTTATGCAGCAGCAGACCACGCAGGCACCGCAGCGTTGCATCTGCGTGCGACAGACTAATACAAAATAATTCACTGAGTTTTTTGTTGAGTGGTTTTTTGTTTCCTTCAGGTTATTGGTTATTTTAATAAGCACAATTTTAGCCTTTAAGATGAGTTATGCCAAATACTAAGTACTATATGGTCTGAAAATTTTAGCTAACAAAAGCATTTGTGGAATGACTTTATCACATGTAAGTCGTCTGTGAGTCTTTTTGCATTTGTTAATCTCCATAATCAGTATTCCCTCGTGAAATTCATTGAGAACACGGCAGTTGAAGAATGGCCTAGCTTAGCTGAGAACTGTGCTTCTGGTGGCTTTGAACACACGCAGCTCTAACCCAGGACAGCTAACTTGTGACACAGGTTTTCAGGCCTTTAAAGGCCACCTGACATGAAATAATACAACTACCAGATCTGATTACAGGAGGTCACTGGACCAGCATCTTGCAGGACCAGGGTGGTGAATGGGCAGAAGAATGTTTCAGCACTGCGGTTGGGAGGTGAAATGATAGGATGAACAGCTCGCTTCTATTGGTTGTTCCACATGGGAGTAGCAGGAACAGTTTCAGCTTTGTGAGAAAGTGAGTTAACTAATTCTCAGGATAGAACTTATTTGAAATCTCCAAAGGGTCTGTGTTTTCTCTTTTGTCATTCATTTCCTCCTACCTTTGTCTCCCTTCCTCTGCTGGGACAGTAGCTCATGCTGGCCCTAGCCTTCCCCTGAGAGATGGTGGTGGTGGGATAAAGCCATCATTCTTTCACTCGGTGGTGTGGTTGGAAGCTTGTGCTGGAACCTGTGAATGTTTTGGGGTCAAACCCCACCATGCAGAGCAATCAAGGATCAAAGAACCTTTATGCTCTTAGCCAGCTGCCCTCTGGAGCCTTGCTTTCCCCGAATGCCCAAGCGATGGTGTCCCATGTGCATTGCCCACCCACTGAGAGGATCTGCAGCCCCACGGCCCTCCTTGCCCAGCCTCGCAGGAGGCTGTGTGCAAACCATCCACGAATCACCCTTGGGGAGGAATAACTGGGTGCTCGTCTTCCAGGCCATTATTGCAGCCCAGGGTCTTGGCTGTCTCTGGCTCAGCTGTTTCCAACAGCAGAATACCATTCTATGGACGGTATTGCCCATAGAACAGCCCCTCTGGTGTGGTGTATTGATCCTGTTGCCAGGAAAGAAGAACGGATTCATATTCTGTTTGTAGCAGGTACAGGGTCTCTGCTCACCGCCCTGTTGGCTCTCCCTGTTTGCCCATTACTCCCATGTTAACCTCTGCCTCATCTTCGGGGCTCTCTGCTCCCTCTGAATTAAAGTGCAGGCCCTACTCAGAAGCCTACAGACAGAGATGTCCACCTTTTGGCATCTCTGGGCCACACCGGAAGAAGAAGAGTTATCTTGGGCCACACATTAAATACACAAACACTAGTGAAAGCTGATGAGCAAAAGAAAAAGGTTTTAAGTAAATTTACAATTTTGTGTTGAGCCACATTCATAGCCATCCTGAGCTGCATGCAGCTCACAAGCCCATGGGTTGGACATCCCTGCTAAAATCATCTTTAAAGGGGGAGCTTCAAGATCTCAGCTCGCTTGCTCTCTTCCTGCACAAATAAGGAAATCCTGGCTAGGCTGTTGCTACTTAGTGGCCTGATTCTTTTTGTCTTTGGGGAGGTACACAGGGATGATGTCTTAGTATCCCATATTGAGTGCTTACTCTTAGCCAGGTCCTGTGCACTGTGCTGCTCACGCCTGGCTTCCTTATGTTCCAACCAGGGGAGGCAGCTACCATCACTCAAGAATGGCTATTGAGAAACTGGTCCAGCGTTGTTGGACTGTCATGTGACGGAGCTCTGATTTGAACCCAGGCCTTTCTGACTCCAATACCCTGTTCATAAATCTTCCCTCTACCATGTGTATGGTTTTGAACCTTATTCATTTTCTAACCAGATCTTCTCCCTACTGGGTATTCTTACTAAACACAGTGACGAACCTTCACTTCAATGAAGTTACCAGTAAGATTATTTCTTTTTTAATGTTTACAAGTTACATGAACTCTTTTGGGGAAATTGCCTACATATGTACTTTGCCACTTATATTCCTAGTGTATTTTCGAAAGAAGATCAAATATATGATCTCCAGGGAATAAAAATTTGAATTCTCCCAGTACCTGCTGCCTTATTTACTTGAATATATTACAATTAAATTAATGCTTCAAGGAAGACCTGCTTTTATAATCCAAAATAATTGGAAGTTTCTTTCTTTGGTTTTGAAGCCGTGCAGTTGTAGCATGCACCCCAAAACCTTTCTTTTCTCATTTGCTATTGCCGGTGATAACTTAGGCCAGCATTTGTATTTTGTTGGTAGCTTGGGAAAGGGGATTCAAGCACTGTCTTCTCAAGTAAAGCTCTGTCTTTGCCTGGATACTAATGTATGTTGATTTTTCCTTTCCTGTCTCTTGATCTTCCTGTTAGTATTGATTCAGAGAAAAAGCCTTCCTAGTTCCTCTTCATCTCCTCACTCACAGGACTTAATACAGCTTGTTCTGGCAGTGGAACTAGTTCAGCTAATCTGAAAAGCATAGGCCAGGAAAAGTGCCTTTTATTTGTTTATTCTAAGTGTTAACTTAAACCAGATGCCAACTTGAAGGCTTTGATGGAGCTGTTGACTTAGACCCTTCTGGAAGCTGGTGTAGCTTCATGCTGTAAAGTTGCAACCTTCCTGCGAAGGCAGTTAAAACCTTTTGGGTTACAGATGTGTTGAGGCACATTGGACCCAGAATCACTTGGGGGCGGGGAGCCTTTGTAATAAACAGGCATCGTAAGATATCAGATGGCAAAATACCAAAGGACAAATATAGCATCTTGATAAGCAATATTAGATGTTATGTTGAGAAAAAGCAGAGACTTGGAAGCGCTACAGGCGAGTAATTCAATCAGGAGGTTCTGATAATGTAATAAACTGCACAAGGGTGAAACTTGAGTCGTTTACACACTCTAGAATGCCCTTCAGTTGAATTATTGTCTTATAATGGTTCTCTGCCCCTGTACTGCTGTTGTACATATTAAAAAAACAACAACTCACCTTGTTCCCAGATAGGAGAGAAAAGAGACAAATATTCATCAGCCATAATAATCTGTGTGCCCATCTTCCCATCCCCGCCCCTTCCATGACTGTCAAAGCTCATGTTTTGGGTTTACTAGTTGGAAATATTGTTCTGGGTAATTACACATGTAGACTCCGTGTTGTAGGAGAAATGAGACTGCTCCTTGATGGTACTGAGTACAGTTTAGCCGTGGTGGTAAGCCTGCAGGCTTCTTTAGCTTCTAGGGGAGCCCGCCCACATCCCACATTCTGCCCTGGAAGAGAACATGGCTCTCCTTCATTCTCCTGGCAGTTTACTGACTGTAGGGGAGGCAGTGAGAACTTGGGTCCCTTGCATGGTGTGAGAGGCTTGCAGGGGGGCTCAGGCCCCTGCCCTGTGCTAGTTGCTCCGTTTCAGCACGCCTCTGCAGGATGTGATGCCCTCTCATTGGAGAAATGGGGAAGCAGAGGTGCTGGGAGATTTGAGTGACTCCAGTGAGCCAGCGAGCAGTTGTTTAGTAAAGTATTTTGAAGTTTAGGAGTTTGAGTCCAGGTCTCAGTTTCTAAAACTTACACACATTTGACTTCTCAAAGCCTATAAATCTTACACCACTGTCCATAGTAACTTTTAATAATGAACTTAGTGTTTGGCACTAGGCTCTGAAGTTGTGTTTGTAACAACAGAAATGCTGGTGATTTCCCCGCCAGACCACCTGGGATGGGTGGACAATGGTGTAGGGGACAGCCCTGGGGGGAGCCGGCCCCTCCTCACTGCTTGATGGCTTTGCCTGCTAACACTTCCCTTTATGTTCCTCTCCTTCAGGCCCACAGAAAGGGTCAGAGGATGCCTGCCCCTGTTTTCCTGTTACCTCCATTCAGATCAAATGTGGACAATAGCACTGCAGTCCCTCAGGGGACGGGCTCTGCAGGGCTCCTTAAATCAGCTGAAGTGGATTTTTCTGTGATCTAATTGTTTTTTAATCCACTTGAAGGCTCATCATGTTAGTTACCATAAATCACGTACTCTTTGATTTTGCTGGTGTAGTAATTTCACCCCAATTTCTCCTAGGGTTAAACCACTTTTAAGTTATATGTCATAGATTCTTATAAGTGTTAGATGTCAGTACTAATCATTAACACTAATCATTTAGCTTTCCTCCACTGACAAATTTGTAAATAGAAAATTTTAAGGCAAATCATTTATATTCAGCTAATATGGAATTAATTTAAAAAGCTCTATGCTAGCCCTGGCTGGTATGGCTCAGTGGATTGAGCCCTGGCCTGCAAAGCAAAGGGTTGCTGGTTCTATTCCCAGTCTAGGGCACCTGCCTGGGTTATGGGCCAGGTCCCCAGTAGGGGGCACTAGAGAGGTGGCCACACATTCATGTTTCCTTTCTTCCCCTTTCTAAAAAAAATAATAAAACCTTTAAAAAAAGCTCTATGCTAAAAAGATGATATATAAAGAATGTTAATGAAATTTTGGAATAAGAAAAACCACTCACAATGTTAATATTATTTTTCTGCACATACATTTTATTATTGTTCATGTACAAAATATTTTATATGTTTCATTTTATACATAGTGTATGTCCTTTTCTTTAAAATGTTAACTAAAAACTGACCTCTATTTTAAGAATTTGATTAATGCTAGATAAACCAAAGGGTTTTTTTTTATTTTTAAATATATTTTATTGATTATGCTGTTACAGTTGTCCCATTTCTCCCCCATCATTCCCCTCCACCCTGCACACCCTCTCCCACCCACATTCCCCCCCTTTAGTTTATGTCCATATGTCATAAGTTCTTTAGCTTCTACATTTCCCACACTATTCTTGCCCTTCCCATCTATTTTCTACCCACCGTCTATACTACTTATTCTCCGTACCTTTTCCCCCCTCTCCTCCTCCCACTCCCCTGTTGCTAACCCTCCATATGATCTCCATTTCTGTGGTTCTGTTCCTGTTCTATTGTTTGCTTAGTTTGCTTTTGTTTTAGGTGTGGTTGTTAATATCTGTGAGTTTGCTGTCTTTTCACTGTCATATTTTTGATCTTCTTTTTCTTAGATAAGTCTCTTTAACATTTCATAGGATAAGGGCTTGGTGATGATGAACTCCTTGAACTTGACCTTATCTGAGAAGCACTTTATCTGCCCTTCCATTCTAAATGACAGCTTTGCTGGATAGAGCAATTTTGGATGTAGGTCCCTGCCTTTCAAGACTTAAATACATCTTTCCAGCCCCTTCTTGCCTGTAAGGTCTCTTTTGAGAAATCAGCTGACAATCTGATGGGAACTCCTTTGTAGGTGACTGTCCCCTTATCCCTTGCTGCCTCTAGGATTCTCTCCTTCATTTTAATCTTGGCTAATAAAGGAAGTTCTCCTTTATTATTTGTTCAAATAAGTTTTCCACTTGTTGCTCTTCTTTTTCCCCTTCTGGGACCCCTATAATTTGGGTATTGGAACGTTTAATGACGTCCCGGAGGTTCCTAAGCCTCTCATTTTTTCGAATTCTTGTTTCTTCCTTGTTTTCTATTTGGTTGTTAGTTTCTTCCTTCTGGTCCACTCTATTGATTTGAGTCCCAGTTTTCCTCCCATCTCTGTTGGTTCCCTGTGTGTTTTCCTTCATTTCACGTATTGTAGCCTGCATTTTGTGAGCAAAATCAACCAATTCTGTGAGCATCCTGATCACCAGGGCTTTGAACTGTGTATCTGATAGGTTGGCTATCTCTCGGTTGCTTAGATGAATTGGCTCTGGGGCTTTGATTTGTTCTCCTATTTGAGCCATTTTTGTTTTGGTTTTTTTTTTTTTTTTTTGGTCTGGTCGAGGCTGTTATGTGGTGATGGGCGGAGCCTTAGGTGTTCCCCAGAGCGGAGCAGCCAGTTGCTGAGTTGTGACTCTGTATGTGGGGGCGGGGTCAGAGAGGGAATAATGGCTCTTGCTCTGTTCTCTCTTGGATTCCAGTCCCTTCCGCCGATTCCCTTTCTCCTAGATTATCTGCATGTGAATGTGGGACCACCTGGTCAGCCAGCTGCCTTGGACGGCCTCACTGGGTCTGCACCGTTGCCACCCCGTGCCTGGGGTCTGCCAGCTGCTGCTGCCTGTGTACCCGGGTCCACCAGCCTCCACTTTTTCCTGCCGCGACTCCGTCCCTCTTACCTGTCTGGATGAATGGTTGTTGGACTTCCATACAGTTCGGTTTTTCTGTCAATTCTGGTTGTTTTCTTGTTTCTAAATCTTTGTTGTCCTTAAGTTTGGTTGTTCGAGGAGGCACAGTGTGTCCACCTATGCCTCCATCTAGGCCGGAAGTCTAAAGATACTTTTTTCTTGATCAGAACAGATATGTTTTAATAGGTTATCTAACACAATTTCTGCTTTTGGGGGAAGTTCGGGTAAAGTATTGGGAATTGCCATGTGATGTCTAAGGCTCTTATCTGTTCAAACAGGATCTGTGAGAGGAGAAATACAGGTTTATTCTAACCACTGAGACCTTTAAACAATGTCTGAAAGACTAGCATGGGTGCTAGGGACATGGCTTCCGAAAATAAGTTTCTTAGGAATTTAGAGGAAAGGACACTTTGAAAGATAGGTCTCCCCCAGTCAAGCCCAAGATAACTTACGGTTTTGCCCTTAGGGCCTACCTCCCGGCCTCCATTAGGTGTTCATAGAACTTTCTTCCTCTTTTCTTCCTCTGCTGTGCTTTTGCACCTCTGTGCTCTCTGCTGTGTCCTGCTCACCCAGGATTTAGCTCAGGTGTCACTTCCAGCATGATGCCCCTCCTGACTCCTCCTCCCTTTCCTTCCAGACTGGAGCAATTAGTTTTAACAGGCTCTCTGTGCCTTGTAAAAGTCCCCTTCTTTGGGAGCCCCTTCAGGCCAGTGCCAGGTTTCACTTACTTGCTGTCTGTCCTAGCACCTTGTGTAGGACCAAGCACTCAGGGACCAGTTGGATGGATGGTCAAGGATATTTATCGAGTGGATTAAGAAATGCTGACCTGGAAATACAAGCATTCTGATATGGTGGCTTCTTACTCCTTTCTTTGCTCCCTGCTCTGGTTTTAAATAATGGCTTGTTAACTTTTAATCAGGTATTTGGTTTATTTATAATACTTTAATTAGCTTCCTAAAAGCATTGTTCTGTTTGTATCTTTCAAGTTGCAAGGTTCTTCAGCATATAAACATGATGGGTGCTCACTGACAGTTGTCTCTTTGGCCCTGAAATGAGATGGTGGTGAATTTCCAATATTCCTTTTAAACTTTAAGAAAGAGAAGGGGTTAAAGTGGGTGAGTACAGGGATGTGGTCTGAAGCTGACAGTAATTTCAGTTTTAAATGATCTTAGTGTATAGTATTAAAAATCTTTCCAGAAAAATCAACAAATCCAAACATGTTTTGACAGTGATAAATCTTTATTTTTACTCAAAATTAGTTGCTGTGGTGGCTTATCTTTCCACTTTGAAGTCACAGATAAATATTCTTCCCATTATTATTTCCTGATGTTTATCACAGTGGGCTGTTGTGTTGGTGTGCCGGTTGGGTCACTGCTTTGTCACTCTGCATCTTCTACTTTCAAAGTCCTTTGATTTTTAGACATTTTTTGTGCTTATAATGTATATGCGATGTTTGCTGTTTAGCCAGCTTTACTGTATTGTTTTATGTCCTTACAAACTTACTTGTGTGTTGACTTTTGCCTTCCATCAGACCTGTCGAGTATATCTTGTTATGTATTTGAAGCGAGACAGCTGGGATAATCTGGAAGCCAACTTGAGTTTATTTTTTTCATTTCTTTTCTTTTAAAAGTCATTATCACAAGGAACCAGAGATCTTGCCGTTACACGGTTTCTTTTGCTGGAGAGGGCTGTGTGCAAGAGAGGAGCATAAGGCACTTTCTTCCCTGCTTTTCTTTTACTCTGCCACCCCCTACCCCCGTCCAGTTTCCCATCCTGCCTTCAGTTTGTAGAATTCACCAATGAATATTTGTCTCCTATCTGTATTCCCACTCCAGTTCTTACAGGGACCATAAGAGATAATGAAATGTCTGAAATTCAGGTTATTCACGGGATTTATAACAAGTAAAAGGAAAATGTGAGAGTAAAAAATTGCGTACACATCGGAGAGCAGTGTGGGGGTATGAATTATTCTGAATTAAGGCTCTTGTCCTTCATGGTGTCTCTGCAACCCAAAAGCTGTATTCTAAGGGTCAAACCCACACAAATCTGGCTCTGTGAGCATGTGGGCTGACTCATGACTTGACAACATGTAGAAGGGAAAAGGTGGTCTGTCCTCAGTGTGTGCACACATCTTCAGGAGTGAGCTGCAGTCCATTTCATTTGTGAATCATAGTTTTGTAAAGTGGCTTGATGAATTTGTTCATTTAGTTTTGATTGGACCACGATAAGAGACTGTCTTATTGTGAGTGCTGGGCTGATTATTTTTGCCTTGTAGATTTTACTTTCTGGTGCGTTATGGACACCTGCTCTCAATAAAAAAATTTAACAGAAATTGCAGATATTTTCTCAAAATGAGAAATAATGTTCTGGCATGGTAGCCCAGAGATTTTGGTAGAATATTGGTGGTTGATGAGTCAATTTATTACCGAAGATCTGTCTAAAGTGAGATTTCTCCAAGAGCTGACATTTTTGGCTTTCTGTTATGAATGTATTAGCTACACCTGGTGACTGTTACTAAATCAAAAACAGCCTTTATTTTTTCTGATAGAAAACATTCCAAAAGCTGGAACTCTGGTCTCTTCTGGACCAGAAGTAATTGGGTAAAAAAAAAGACTAACAATTTGTTGAATTTTCTGCTTATTAAGAAAATTGAGCCAAGCTTTATATAGTAAGGCTTTTAGTTACCCAGAATGTTTCAGGCATGGCATACTTATGGACCATGGAAGTTTTAGATTAGCAGACAGTTAAGGAGAAATCTCTCCAGAGGATTTCTTTCCTGTGATGCAATTGACATATAGCATTATATTAGTTTTGGGTGCACAACATCACGACTTGGTGTTTGTATGTAGCACGAAATGACCGCTACGGTAAGTCTAGTTAACATCCATCCTCATACATGATCACAGATTTGTCTTCCTCGTGATGAGACCTTTCATGATCGGTGGAGGATTTTGATAAAATGCAATAAACACATGGAGTCTACTGAGTCTTGCTCGGGTTGCTTAGGCTTGCCTTGTCGATCCGGATGAGCATTAGTGATCATTGAATGACACTGAATTTGAAAGCCAGAAACCTGGGACCCACAGGAATCCTATGAAAATCTCCTTGAAACAGTTTATTTCCATAAATAAAATTTTGAAAATAAAAACTATGTATCAGAGGCAGCTTGTGACACCTTGGTGAAGTTCCATTGGTTCACTTGCATTCTGCATGTTTGGGTTTTGCAGTGTCTCCCTGGCGGTGTGCTGGAGTGTGCGGTCCACGGCTTCTTTGGTTGTGCCCAGAGGCTCTGGATTTAGATAGTGTGGCAGCAAAATAAATACATTTGCTTCTGTGGAGCATATGATTTAGAAGCATCAGTGTTAACTGCCAGATTATATTTTTAACCTTTTAACTGGCGGTTTTTCTTAATGCATTGAGCTGTTGAAAATGAGATTAAATCAGGATTTCAGCTGAGGAGAATTGGTACCAGAAAGCAAAGCTAGAGCTTGTCACACATACGGGAGATACCATTCTCCAGGGCTGTTCATTTGGAGGGGTGCTTTTGTTTAAATAAGAATAAAAATAACAGTGGACTCCTTCAGCCCGCTGACCTTCGTAACGGTGGCATCCTCTGATGTAATTTATTGAATGCCAAGTGTATTTAATTGATGTATAAAGCATGGAGTTTATATGGGACATCTGCCAGTGGTCTCACTTTAAAGTTGAATGGGTATCTTTCTTCTCCTTTTTCTCCTTCTTCATTCCTGTTCTCCTCCTCCTCCTCTTCTTCTTGTAGGTGAGCAGTCTTAAGATCATTCCTATTCAGGAGACTAACAGTTTGCCTTTAACAACTAACATCCTGTAGGATTTTCAGGTGGAGAAGAACCTGCCAGCATAGAATGAGTCTGTTTTCCAGCTGCTTCCCTTTTTCTGCCTTCTGGGTGGAGGTGACTTACTAGGCTTGGTGTCTGGTCCTGCAGAGCTGGGAAAGTTTGGTTGAGTGTTGGCAGAACGAGGGGAATTCCACCCACCCAGTAGAAACTTTGTTTTCATCTACTTACTGCACTCAAGGTGAGGGCTTCAAGTGTATAGGGAGGAGCCCAAGATTGGGTCTGTAACCTCTCTCTGAGAGTGGTTTATGGCTTCTCATTAGCATAAGAATCCCCAAGTAACTTTGCTTTCCTTGGGAGATGCCTAGTGAGATGATTTTCTCAAGTGAAATTTGAGAATTTCTTTCCAGCCATTGGAGTGGGTAATAAGAGAAAAAAGGGCTTTTGCGGCCACATTAACAAGTAATTGCTTCATGTCTGGATTGAAGTGGAGGAGAAGAATGCAAACCTAAGCTATCCAGAGTTTAGTGGGCCTTCAGAGCCTGTTCTGTGGCGACAGCACACTTTTTCCAGCTTCGCCGCCAAGGAGCCTGGTTCCTGGTACCTCCAGAGTGTTGCTTACTCGAGTATCCAGAGTTGATTCTTCCGTAGAGGATGAGGCACATGTGCAGGCAAGGTGGTTTTGTACAGGCTTCTCCTCTTTAGGATACCAAGGAGTACAGTTAGTGTATGAAAGATGGCCACTCACGTTAATGTGTGGTCTCTTAACATTTTCATCAGTCATTAAAAAAAAACAAACAAGATCGTGTGATCAAAGTGAGGCTGGTGGTTTGGCTTTAAGATCTTAAACCATTCTGAGTTAATTTCAGTTGCTTATGTGCTTTATTTAGGGAGTTAAATGTAGATTCATCTTTGCCAACGAGTTCAGAAACCTGTAAGAGTGATGCTTGGATCACTTTCATAGAAATGCTATTTGATTCCAGACATTTCTATTTGAAGTGCAGACAGTGAGCCCATCTATCTGCTCTGGGTGGCAGGTTCCCGCTGACTCGCTTCTTTCCTGTACCGTCCCAGGAGGCTCCAGGATGCCTTTTCCCCTGCTCCTTTGCTGCAGACACCCCTGGAGAAGGCTGCCCTGGGCTGTCAAGTGTTTTGTGTGGGGCCTCTAGGCCACGTGTCCTGCCTCTCGCCCGCCCGCTCTGTGCACCAGCTTGCCAGGGCAGCCTGCGTCTGTTATGTGCTCACCGGAGCATTGTAGTGCTCAGAAAATTGCTTTCTCCAAGGACTGGCTGTTTTTGGTTAGAGCAGTCATTTTTCATGAGGAGGTAAAACTAACTTCAGGAGCAGTCTTTGAAAATTGTACGTGTAGTTAGTAAGAAGTGCTGAGTCCCAAAACGGAGAGTGTGTTTTTACATAGGTTTTGACACAAAACACCTTACATTTGGAGTTTTAATCCTGTTGTGGAATTAGAGAAAGGCATTTTCCAGGATTTGAGCATTTCCTCTCCTTGGAATCCCCTGCAACTTTTTAATCAAGTAAAAATGCAGGTGGTTCTGTGGTTCTTTTTGTCTTTCCAAAACTCAAAAACTATTCATGAGTTACTATTTCTTTTTAATAATAGCTGTACAGGAAAGTACTGTGAAATGCAATTTCCTAAGAGGAATATTATCTAATAAGGAATCTGCCAAATTGAAATTTCTACAACTGTGACTCAAGAAACTTTGTAAAATGATCTCTGTTCGGCACATTTAAGAAAAAGTCAGGTCTTATTGTTAGAGATGTATGAATAATGATGGAAAATTAAACTTTTAAAGATTTAATCCATCAAGTTAATAATAGCATTTATTTCTGATTGTGGTTGATTTGTGACATAACTAAAAGATAGAGTGAACAAATTGTTTTCAATATATTGTCAGTCTAGTAATGTCTATTGTTCATTCATTCGACTAGTTTGAAGTCTCAGTAGCATGATTATGGGAATAGTTAGTTCATGTTGAAACAATTATTTCTACTTTGCTGTTAGTGTATTTGTTTTCTCAGGTGCCTTTCCCCAACCTGGCTTTTGCTTGCTTCCTGCTGACAAAGTTGATGAACATGTGGGGAGGCAGAGGGGAAAAGTGGGGGTTACCAGGTGACTCAAGCTGGTCCAGCCACAAAGAGCTGGAGGGGTTTTCAGAGTGTGGGCAACACAATTGCGGGGGCAGCTGGGTGGGGGCGGACTCACTGGATAAACCACAGAATCCTTAATTATCTGACTGCACACCTTGCTTCTTGGACACACTGAATGACAGGGCATTACATACCCAGTCGTGTTCCTTGGTTTGGTGCTGGCAGGGTGGGGAGGAGGAGGAAGAGGAAAAGGGGCAGAGGGAGGCAAAGGAATCAGACAGGCCAGGGAAGGTGGACCAGTAGGAGAGGGGGCGAAAGGAGAGAGACTGTGGGGGCTGCCAATGATAGAGTGGGATTGAAAACTTTTGGATATTCTTTGTATTTGGTAGTTTCAAGATTATTGTCTTAGACCGAGTATGAAACTGTAGTGAAAATTGGTATATCTGTATTTGGTATTCAATTGCTTGTTTTCTAAGCAGAGTACCATATAGGGGTTTGTTCAGTGCTTTTAAAGTTCATTTCTTATTGAACTGACTCCTTTCCCCCGCACCTGTCTGTTCCTCCTTTTACCATTGTTTACCTTTTCTTCCCTATTCTTTGGGTGTATTTATATTTCAGTTCATTTTTTAAGTCTTAGATTTACTTTTGATCAAGTGCCTTAGGTCCTTTTTAAAAATGCTTACTACATTTTATATTTCAGCTTTCCTTTTTTGTTACTGCTGTTCTCCCATGTTGTACAAGTTTTTTTAAAGTTAACTTTCTAAAAATGTAATTCTGGTCACCAACAGTAAGACTCCACCAGCACAGATGAAGAGCAGAACCCTAGGGCTGGGAGAGGTCCTGACAATGAGGCTGTTGCACACCCACCCCAGTAACAAGCCCCTTTCTTTGGAGAGGGTGGGGCAAACCAGCTGCCTTATTAAAAGGGAGAGATGGGATTTTAGTATTTTAGGCTTGTCATTGGTAGGGCATTTCATTGTTGTTTAAATTGGCTTTCACCAGAAATTAAGGACCAGTTGAAAATGGGCCTTTCTCCCCACCCCGGTTCCTCACTTGTTAACATCGTAGCGCAGGTGTGAGGGAAGTGAAAACTCAGTCCTGTGGGAGCATGGCTGAGTCGTGCAGCACGTCCCAAACGTGTAATTCAGGCGTGGGTATCTCGGTTGAGTGTACTTATATATGAAAAGTTTGCAATTTTACAGAACTGATAAATTTTTCCCATTAATGTCTCTAGGAGTTGTAAAGAATAGTTAATAACGCCCACCCAAAACACAAACAAATAAATTCCTTCCTCTAATTCCAGATACCCATTTAAAATGATTTAAAACAGTACCAATGCTGCTTTAAGTGGACCATTTGAATATATTCTTGTTAGGTGCAGATTAATCCAAAAGTAGTAACGGCAGCAGCGGATGCGATAACAATGAATTCTTCATTTTTATGTCACTTTTACAATGAGGTCTACAAAGAAAAGGACGTAAATTTAAACAAATCACTGACAATGACTACTCTTTTGAAAAGAAGTTACTTTGGAAAGTTCCTAAGTGAAGATTTGCAATAAAGCGTCTTGTGCAGACACGGCACGGCCCTCGGCAGGATCACTGACCCTGTTGAAGAAGGTCTCTGTCAGCATCTCCTGTAGAATGACAGCAGGAAAAGAGAATGTTCAAAGCTTAAAATTACTTTTAGCTTTAAATTTGATGCCAAGGACTTAGTTGTGTTTTTTGTTTGAAATTTAGGTTCAACCACAAGACAGTGAAAAGCTGACGATCCAAGAACTATAGCCATTGGGGTCTGGTGGGTCAGCGGGCAGTTGACTTGTTGCTGGGGGTTGGCGGTCCTCTGTAGGCAGTGGAGGGAAGGCCAAGGGAATGGGCAGGGACATGGAGCTGGCCAGAGCGTGTGGAAGTTGACACAGCAGCTTAAGTGCCTCTTTCTATCCTCTTTCCCTTCGTGCATTATCGTTTCATCGCCCTGTCAGCTGAGGAGAGCATCAGTTCATAATGTACGAATAGCAGTCTTGTCTAGTGCGGTTAGAACCCAGAAGGCTGGTGAACCCAGTCTTGGACCATCAGGGTGGGGTGGAGGTTGCATGGTACTGAACTGTTTCCTTGTAAAACTGGGGTTTCCGTGAATAAGATAAAAGTATAATTTGGTTTGTTTGCGTTTCTTTCAGTTTTACTGAGATATAACTGACATACAGCACTGTGTAAGTTTAAGGATTATACCACATGAGGACTTAACATTTGTTGCAAAATGATTATCACAAGTTTAGTGAACATCTACCACGTCATATAAAAGTATAACTTGTTTTAATCAATGGAAGACGGAATGAGGATTTGATTAACAATGAAGATGTTTAACACTTTTGGGGTATTATTCAGTCTCCTGTGTGCGTAGATCTGGGAAGTTAAACGCAGGCATAAATGTTGGGCCAGAATCTCCCTGTGCCTCTGCTGCCCTCGCTTCAGTGAACACATGTGGAGGGCTGGCCAGCCCGTGAATGGCCAGTAAGGCAAATAAACACCTGTTCCTTTGTCTACGATTTTTCTGAGTGGAATTAGCCTTACAGTTTTTAGAAAGTAATTTGTTTCATGGACCACGTTCATGGATTTGTTCATGGTCCTTATTATAAGGAAAGTTCTTTGTAGCCTTGTACGAAGATGTTGGCAGAGCAAATGTATTGCACGTGGTCTTTCAGTATAGTATCAATTTAGTTCTCACCTTTTCCCATTCTAGAGAGTTCTTCCATGAGCAATGATCATTAATATAACTTGAACTTGCTCATCCCTCTTGAGTGGCCTTTGAAATAAGAGGTAGCTGTGGGCTTGCAGATACTGACAGTGGTCTTCGTTCTATCTTGAAAATATTTGCTCAACCTTTAAAGTTAAAGCAACTTCAACTTTTCTTCATGTGAATAAGCAGTACATACATTAATTACCCATTTATAAATTTGTGGGGCAGAATCAGGACATGATACATCTTCAGTGTTTTTCTCTCCAGTGGGGTTTTATCCTGCCCATGGCCCTGTCTGAGGCTACGTGGGCCCACCCCAGGGATTTGCCCCCATTTACCAGTGATTGTCCTCAGGTGTCTCACAGTTGGCAGGTTCTCAGAGTTGGGAATTTAATGCTTAGAGCCAGTAGCTTCTCTACTAACTCTGAGCTTCTTAGCCAAGAGAGACTAGATTTCAGAAACTTTTAAGTATGTTTCATATGGATAGAGCTATGTCTTCCCAAACCTGAAAATGAAGTCATTTTCTGTTCTGTCATTTCCCTGAACACTGGTATTAGCAGAAAGGGTTACAATAGGAAGAAACCCCAGGGTCACCAGAAATCTACAGATAACAGCAGTGGTAAACAGAAATACCTCCTAATTCCTTTTTACAACTAACTGCCTTTTCCTAAGTAAGCTTCAACATGTTTGGAGGTCCCACCACATGGAGGAGACAGTTGCCACCAGCACAGTGTTCCCCTGACAATCCCTAGGTCCCTTCCTGCTCCTCTGCGGGGCGGAGCCATGGTAGTCGGAGGGCCCGCGTGGACCAGGTCCTGTGACAGGCCTTAGACTCTTCCGTGGCTGCCAGGGTGTGTGCTGATGCATCCTCCTCTGCGCACTGTTAGTCTCTGTCCTGCGTCCGATAGACTGTGTCCTGGCGTGTGTTCTGTATTTGTTTATCTGGCTGTGTGTCTCCCACACTAGAATGTGTGCTCCTTGAGCCTGGGGACTGTGTCACAGCTGTATCTCTAAAGCCTGGCAAGTGCCTGCAATATCGTTGGGACTTAGTAGAAATTTATTAAGCAGTAACTGAATGAACAAATGAATCTTTCAGACCCTTCTCTTTGCACACTCACGTACACATAATTACATACACGTTTGTCCTTAACAAAATTCTTCGCAGAATTTTCAGTTAGATTTTCTTTTTCCAGTTAGTACAGTTCCTTTTCATTCTAAACACAGAGGATGTGGTTTTAATGACATATTTTTTTAAAAAGTACTAAAGATTGATATAATATTTATTTTTAGTAAAATAGGAGTACTCAGTTCTCCTATTTTAAATTGGAAAGAGCTAGACTACTGCACTATATTTAAAACTTTTTTAAAAATGCAGGACCAGATTTAGATCTTTTTTTTAAGCTTAGCTTTTTTTTTCCTTTTTATAATGTATAATTTTAACCTTACATAAAAATTCTAAAAATAGTACAGAGTGTTCCTGCACACATTTTACCCCGCTTTCTCTAGTGTTTTCACCTCGCATAACCACAGAACCACGATCCAAGCCCGGAAGTTAACACTGACGGAAGACTGGTACCTAAACCACAGATCTATGAATTTCACCAGATTGTCCCTGGATGTCCTTTTCTGTGTTGTAGGATTCAGTCCAAGATTTCACGATGCATCGGCCATCCTTTCTTCTTAGTCTTCTGCAGTCTCTTGATAATTCTTCAGTCTTCGATGACCATGACACTTCTTATAAGTACTGGCCAGTTATTTTGTAGGTTGGCATTCATTCGGGGTTGGGCTCATGTGTTCTCTGTGCAGTCTCAAGTCCACAGGCATAATGTGCTCCTCTTGGTATATGATAAGGAGTACGTGAAGGTGAATGTCTTACCTTGATCCCTTGGCTGAGGTGATGTCTGCTTAATTTCTTCTTTGTAAAGGTGGTTATTTTTTCCTTTGTAATTTGCTAAATATCTTGGGGGGGGGACACTTTAAGACTGATTTTTGTGTTTCTTAAACTTAATTTGTCATAGTTTAGCATTCATCACTGGATCTTGCCTACATGAGTTATTGATGCAGTGTTTGCTCAATGGTGGTTTTGTATTGGGTTGGCCAAAAAGTCTGGTAGGTTTTTTCCCGTAAAATAAAAGATACATTTTTCATTTTCACCAATAACTTTATTGATTTGGATATTTTGCCTATCTCTTGCTGTTGTCTTCTAGTGGGTAGAGGCCAGGAGTCCTGCCAAAGATCTTCCAATGCATAAGACAGCCCCACAGCAAAGAATTATTTGGCCAAAATGTCAATGGTACCAAGAAACTTTGCAAACCACTTTTTATACATTTGACGATCACAGCACCTTCTCCATACACTGCACAAATCTTTTTTTTTTTAATGTTTCAGTTGCATTTTTACCTTTCTTGAAATAATGAAGCATAATACACTGAAAATGCTGCATATCTTCTTCCATCTTTAATATTCAAATGCCTTCACAAAAATTCACCAGTTTTGGTAATTTTTATTACAAAATGCATGCCGATACAACATCTGTCACAATGCAGTCTAACAAAATTGTTTCAAATGAAGTTAAAGGCAACTAAGTGCTACTAGAGCCATCTTACAGTGAAAACATGATGGACTTTTTGGCCAACCCAATATTTCCTTCATTCTCTGTCATTTATTAATTGAAATTCTTCTGTAAAGAAAGTTGTCTCTTCACTCTGTGTGTATTTACTTTTTATATTAACACTTTATGGATCACAACCCCAACCTGTTGCCATTGATTTTCGTGCTCATATTGTTCCAGTTTTGGTCAGTGGGGAGCTCCTGCAGGTGGTTCCTTTTTGTTGGTGGTGAGCACTTCCTTGTTTTCTGGCTCCACTAGCTGTTCAGAATCATCTTGTATTTTTCCTTCCCCAGCTCTGGGGTCAACCATTTTTCCAAGAAGTCTTGGTTTCTTTTGCTGAAGAATGATATTCAGGAAACCAGATCTGGGTATTAAGGGAGCTCATTGCTCCTAGGCCCTCTCAGTGGATACAGCTGGGAAAAACTCAGATATATACTAACTATGCTTGCATGGCACATCTATCTTTATTTATTTACCTCTTTATTCTAGTCCATCACTCTTTCCTTATTTACAACTTCTTTTCTTAGACAGTGATGTGTTCAGTCCTGTTGCATCATTGAGGGTTATGTGTTCAGTCCTGTTGCATCATTGAGGGTTCAACTAGAGAAATGGAACTAGACGATAATGTTCAAACAGCGGTACCCAACCTTTTTGGCACCAGGGACTAGTTTTGTGGAGGGGGGATGGTGGAGGTGGAGTGATAGGAGGCAGAGCTTAGGCAGTAATGTGTCTCCCCCCTGGGGACTCCCCCCATTCTGCTCACCTCCTGCTGTGCCGCCAGGTTCCTAACAGGCCACCTGCCTGTCCTGTACTAGTCTGTGGCCTGGAGGTTGGGGACACCTGCAATAAAAGATTAATTTCAAGGAGTTGTTTCATATGATTGTGGGGGCTGGTGAGGCATGTTGCAAATCCTTAGGGTATGCCGTCAGGCAGGGCAGGCATCTCACAGGCATGGGGTGAAGCTGCTGTTCACAGGTGGAATTTCTTCTTCAGGGAGGCCTCAACTTTGCTCATGCAGCCTTTCAGTGGATTGAATCAGGCCCACATAGATTATCTGGGATACCCTATTTTGCTGTGTATAATGCGCACTTGCTTACCCAAATATTTGAGAGGGAAAAATAAGGGTGTGCATTATACACGGGTATAATGATTACATACCATGGGTATAATAATGGTATGTAATAATCCCATGTATAACACACACAAAGGCATGGGTGCACATTAGACACAGGAGCACATTATATGTGCTTACTCAAAATGACCTGATTGTGGACTTTAATTACATCTACAAAATACCTTCACAGAAACACCAAGATTTGTGTTTTATTGAATAACCAAGGGAGCATAATCTAGCCAAGCTGACCCATGAAACTGACCATCATACTTCACACTGCATGAAGCAGTTACAGAATTGCTAACACGCATGTCTGTGAGAAAGACATGGAATCCCAGTTTGGTTTTTAAGCTCTGTTTTCTATGTAAAATTTATAGATTTGGCACTGAATATAGAAGAGCACTTTTTAGAATCTCCAGTTATCCCTGACATTTATAAGCTTATTTATTGTTTGTCTCCTTCACGTGGACCACTGTTCAGTCTTGCCCTGTGTCCCCAAGACTTATGTGATGTCTGGTACAGTGAATAGCTGCTGGATTAACAAAATGAGGAAGGTCATTCATCCTATTATTTGTTTTTTACCAGCTTTCCTATTACTGTTCGTATTAGGAGAGGGGTGAAGGGGAAGACCCAGTTTGGAAGGGATAGGAAGAGACGAAAGGATGGGTGTTAGGTTAGATCCTGGATTCCAAGGAAATATCTTGTTCTCTTTACTTTGGGTTAGTACTGAAATACTTCAGTGAGAGACAGAAACCTGTTCCTCTCACAGAATGCCTGCTGGCCCTCCCCTCTCCTTCCACTCCTGCTCCTGGTTCCTTCAATAAGTTCTGCTTGGTTTTTCTTCCTTTGGGAAAGGGATAACTTCCCACAGTTTAACGCTTCAGAATAGAGTAGTTTGAGGACATTACCACACAGAAGCAATGCATGTTTTTGCTGTTTTGGAGAAGTAGCAGCATAATGCAAACTGTCATTTATTCAACCATATTTTATGAGTGTTTTTCTATGCCGTGCATGCGTTTGGACTAATAGAGGGAAGGATATGGACCCTGCTATTAAAGCATAAGTATTCTAGTGCACTGTTTTTCTATATAATACTTGGTTCTGTTTCAAAGGAAAAAAGTTATCTTTCACCCCTAGTGTTGATTTACATTACTTTTATAATAATGTTCCTTAGGGATGTACAAATACATAACTAGGAATAAACACCTTCTGCTTGTATCTATTTTACACCTCTAAGCCTAAGCCAATTTGCAATGAAATATAAAACTGCAAAGTCACGGGAGTCCAGATTAACTGTGTAATTTAACGTGACGGATGATATTGTTTTGCTAAAACAAAGCACTGTTCGTGATACAGAATATTGCATTGACTCCTAAGGGCCAAGGCATTCGAGTTCCACATGCCTGTGCTGCCATGGGGTAACCCAGTCTTCCCACCAGCAGTTCCCTTTCGGAACTATTGGATTCTTTGTTCTTACACAGTGCGGTGTGGTTTATTTGGTCTTCTGTTGGTCCCCACGTGCCATCTGCATAGTAGGTCTGCCTCTGTTGGTTTCTTGTTAATACCAGACAATTGAAGTGGTAATAGCCCTATCCTGATTCTAAATGCAGTACAAACTGGGACACTGAGAAGGAAGGTAGAAAATGGGCCTCTTGATATATTATGGAACCCCAAGAATATGTGTGTGAATCCCCACGGGAGAAACACTGATTCAGGAAAGAGGGAGGGGTGCAGACATACAGTTAGCGTGTGATGACTGAGTGCAGCTCCGGAGGTAGGTGTACAGGTGCACTGGGATGTGGGAGAAGGTGTCAGCATGTAGGGTGAAGCTTGCAGGGTGAGGCGGACTTTAGAGAACTGTCAGCCTGTGCAGGGTCGTGGAGACCTGGTGGCCTGGGTTGTTCGGTGCTGTTGGAATAGACTACAAAGGAGAGCTTTTGAGGTCGTTGGTGGCGTTCTGACACAGTCCTAACTGTGGAATTCTGGTGTTTACAAGTTGAGGGTCAATTTTGCTGGTGTTATAACACTATAAGATTAAAAGCCTTTGTTTTTCTGTTGATGAGTATTCTGTTTTTCTTTTTTTTACAACTTTATTGAGGTATAATTTATGTGTCATACCATTTACCCGTGTCTGCGTACAGTGGAATGGTTTTGTAAATTTAGATGTTCATTTATAAATTCATCACCACAGTGCCATTTGGAACACTTCCATCACCCGGAATGTACCCTTGTGCCAGTTCCAGTGACTCCTGCTCCCACTCGCCGGCTCTAGGCAGCCACTGACCTGCTTTCTGACCCTGTAATTCTGACTTTTCTAGAAATCGCATATAAGTAGGATCATAGAGTACGTAGTCCTTTGTTCCTGGCTTATTTCATTTAAGATGTTTTCCAGCTTCACCCGTGTTGTAGCATGCATGAGCACTTCGTTCCCTTGTGTGATCCGCCTCATGGATGGTGGTTTCTCCATTCACCAGTTGATGGACACTTGGATTGTTTCCAGTTTGGGGACTTTATGAGTAATGTTGTGTTGGACATGTGCTTGCATGTCTCTGTGTTGACATATGTTTTCTCTGGTATATACTTAGTAATAGAATTATTGGGTCTTACACTAAGTGTTTATTAAACTTTTTAAGAAACTGCCAGACTGTTCGCAGAGATGCGGTGCCATCTTACTGAGCGTATAGTCTCCTTGGCAAGAACGCTGTCGTTCACAGTTATGGGCACAGCAGCACATGTGCACGGGCGGAGGGAAGGAGAAGCTGTGGCAGGCCCTGTGGCAGAATGGGTTGTGTTCCTTGTCTCCTGCTGGATGTTCTGAATTCCTGCACCAGAAACGAGATGCGTGGGATGACATTCTGAGGATATTGCTTTCTTTCTGTGTAATGTTAATATAATTCTTTTTTCTCTTTATGAGCTCTGGTTTTATGTGAACTATTTATCAGACACTGGGCTAGTGAAGAGTGCCCTCGTAGTAATCTCCAGCTGGTTAAAGCAACACCCCCATAACTGTCTGTTCTGTGATGGAATCCTCTGGCCCAGCTTTTCGAAAGTGAGGGAAAAGTGAGGAATGTGGAGGGTGAGTGGATATTTCTAAGTGTGTGGTTTGGGTGTATGTTGAAAAGGAAAACTAGGAGTATTGTTGTGTCATCATTACCCGGGCAGTGTTTTGACCACAACTTATTAGTCTCGGAATCAGATTTGTACGAGACTGGTTGTTCTATGTATAAACACCCCGGGGACAGACAGGTTGAGGTTTAATGTTTTAACAGTAGTAGATGGGAAGGAAGTTCAGGTTATTTCATATGTTTTGGTCATAGTATGAAGTTTAGCACCAAGATCAGTGTCTCTCTTCCCTCTTCAGTCTGATTCTGTCTCTGGGTATTGGCATCCTAAGCCCCGCAAACCAGAACCACAGAGTCAGCCTAGCTCCTTCCCTCACCTCCCACATTGCATGGGTCACTAAGTTTTTAAAAACTTTTTTCCTTACTTCCAATTTGACTCCCCTTTCCTATCCTCACTGTGTCTGTCACCTCCTAGTTCCTTTTCATCTTTTCTCCACTCCACTGCAGCCTTCTTCGTGCTACTAGAGAGATAATGTTAACAGTGAAAGGCAGTTTATGTGACCCTCTGAGGATTTATATGGAGAAGTGCATGTGTGTTGACTGCAGGGGAAAGTGTAAATTTTCTGTCTCCCTTGGTTCCCTGCACATAGCCTACAGCCTCGCGGATCTGCTTATGGCCGCTCAGGTGTCCCTGGCTCCCTGGAGCTCACAGTCTCTGCAGATTCTGCTCTACTTGTCTCGAAACCCTGTCCTTCACCACCCCTGTCTGCTCTGAACACGTCAGTTCATCCTTCCAAGGTTTCATGGTGGTGCCCAGGCTACCTGACACCTTTGCAGACGCCTTTCCCTCCCCACCCCTCGCTTCCTGTTGCCACACAGCACTCTTACAGCCCTTTCTGTTTGTGTCCCAGAGCGCTGTAACCGTGTGCTTGCTCCTCTGTCCCCTTGCTGGGCCGTGAGTGCCCTCTCCTGCATCTAGTGCCCCTGGCATCTAGTACAGCATGTGGCACCAAGTGTGCATCAGTGAGGATCTGCAGATGAGAGAGCTGAGGAGTTCGGGCTAAAGTGGGGTTGAGCAACAGATACTGGTGGGAGACGAGAGGCTGTCCATGCGAGGGGTAGGCATGTTGGGTCACTCTGCACCTTGCAGGATTGGGTGCAGCCCACTGTTGATTGGTAGGGCTTCAGCAGATACCACCTCCTTATATGACTTGTTTAAGTAACCTCATGCTCAGAAAATGTAGACTTATATTTTACACAAACCCTTTACACTGGGGTTGTAATGAAATTGTAACAAGAATTGTGAGCTTAGATACCAAAGTCTGCAAATCTATTAGATAAGCCTTAAACCGCATACTTACCCATGATCATGGAAAAGTGGGGGCTTGGCATAGTATCTTTTTTTCCTGTTTAACTTTCTCTTTATGCGTAGCTCTGCTTTGCTCTGGTTAGACATTCTGGTACAGCAGCTCATTCTTTGTCCTTTTTTATTTCTACAACATGCCAAGCGCGATCACATGTGGAATTATGGTTTATAAAAGAAAGCATGCCTGAGGAGCAGGGAGGCCTCGGAGGCAGTGCTGTGACTGAGGAAATGTGAGGCTGTATCTCTTCACCAAGCAGTTCTCCGTTTGGTTTCAGCAGTTCCAGTTTCCTTGGAGATTGGAGCCCACCATTTACTTCTTTGTAAAATCCACATCGCAGCTGCGAAGAATCTTTTTGTTATTTTGCTAGATTAATTTTTACCTGAATTTCAGGAGTTGTATTTCCAGATTCTGTGAATAAGGCGTTAAGATCTTTATTTAAAATATTGCATACCTTATATTTTTGTACTTGGTCTGAGAGTGCAATTGTCTGTCAGAGGATAATACAGATATTTTTTGGGTTTTTTGTTTATATTTAAAGGACATTTAATGTCTTTCCTTGCAAGTACAGGGACACATTTTTCCTGTCTTCTTCCTCTTTTTTTTGGTGGTGGAAGACTTTAAAAAGTCTAAAACTTTCTATGCTGCTCCCAACTATGTTGTGGGCAGAATTGATGGCTTTTTGAGATATCTGTGGGATAGTCATCACCCAAATTGTTACTCAGAGGAAACGTTAAAACTTAGACCTATATAATTATGCTTGCTGTCTTCCTTCTCAAGGCAGGTGTGAGGATAAAGTGCTTTGATCTCCTCAAAAGCAAAAGAGTTTATGGAGGAAATATCATGGGGATTATGTCCCTGGCAAAAAGCACTGTGTAACTGTCAGGCGTGTCTGGTGGTTAACACTGAGATTCTGTGTCAAGTGCCAAAATGCCAACTTGAAGGAAACCATTTCCCCATGTATAGCCAAAGTAAAGAAATTTATTTAAACAGTTTAAGAATGAAGATGGATTTTAATGAATGCCATGTGTATTGATTGATCCAGTATAATCTTATAATTGACCCCATTCATTATCTCTCACCCTTTTGTTTATATTTTTTTACCATTTAAAAATAGTTTTTCAGATTAGTCTACATCTGATGTAATAGTGTGCAATGGAGTGTTTATTAATGAATTTTGGGAGTAGGTACTTAAATGAGAATGTTTAAATACATGTTTAAACATATTTGGAGGTATTTGTAGGATTTGGAAATGTCTTACAACCTTTTATTTCTGTGATTCTGAAAGTTTGAAGGGCTGTCAGATAGCAGAGGATGGACTTACCTTGGCATGAGGAAGACTTTGAGCAGAACTGGTGCGTCCTGTGACCCCGGCTTGGGAGTGGTGGACACCTGGTTGGGCCTCTGGCTCAGGACAGCGGAGGCCTCTTGGCAGTGGAGAGGCTGGACCAGGTGATGCCCAAGGTTCCTTCAGCCCTAGATCCTGAGAAATCTGATAGAACTTTACACATAAGAAGACTGAAGTCTAAAAAAGGTTAAGTGATTTTGCCTCTTTGATATTAAGAACTTAAGGAAATAAGAGGTTCAAGCACCTTTGTCCTGTTTACAACCGGAGCTTAGAAAGAAGCAGCGAACGTGAGATGGAAGGCAAACTGTGCGCTGTGGACCAGTCTTCTGACAGCGTCGTCTGCCTGCGCTCACCCGCAGTGCCCCGTGGGGCCTCTTTGAAGCCTCTTCGGCCACCTTGGAAGCAGTTGCAGGAGCTTAATGTCAATGGGCTTTGCATGCACAGTTTCTTCTGTTCCTCCCTGCGCCTCCCCACGTCTCCTGGTGAATTTTCACTCCCTGTCCAGCGCATTGCTCTGCATTTTCCTCTGTGAACTCTGTTGACCCTTGTCTACTTAACTGGCCCCAGGTGCTCCATCCTTGGTGCTTTGTGACTTACACAGGCCTGTCTTAGAAGAACACCCTGTATTTAAGTGTTACTCATTCCTCAGGGGACTGAACTTACTACACATGTTCCATGAACTTGAGAATGCCTCAACCATTGGGACATACTGCTTAGCTAAGGGTTTTCATTTCAGCTCTGTGATGGTGGGCGGGTTGCTTAACCAGTGCCTCAGGTTCTCATCTATTGAATAAGAATATTAACAGGGCTTCCCCCAAAGGGTTGTTAAGAAGATTAAATGATTTAGTACATGTAAAGGGCTTAGAACAGTGTCAAGTAAGCATTTGATAAGTTACAATTATTATCCGGACCACAGCTTAAAACCAAGTTATTAAGGAACAAACTATTAGTAGAGTTTATTTAAGAAGACAAAGCAAGTTTGTGGCTTAAAGAAAAAGAGGTTAAGTTCCTCTTAACAAAGATAACCCCCATATCACCTAAATGGTACGGCTGAAATTTAATGCACACTTCCCCTCTCATGAAGCGGCCCAGCACTAAGCAGTGCATTGCTGCGGTGGCCCACAGGGTCACTCAGGAGCCCAGGTTTCTCTCATGTTGTTACTCTCAGGAATTTGGTCTCACTCACACAGTACGAGCTGTCCTCTCCCCTTCTGTGTTCCAGCCCTCAGGGAAGAGCAAAGTCAGGGAAAGTGGTTTCATTTCTAAGGAGAAGAGCCAGAAGTTTTATGCATCACTCATGGTCCTCTTCCATTGGCCCGGACAGTCACATGACCACATGGCTGCAAGGGAAACTTAGGGAACTTTCCTCTTATGATTGTTAGTGTCTCAGCTCTGCCACTGAATGCTAGAGACATTGGGAAAATTGCTTAACCTCTCTGTGCTTATTTTTTATCTTTAAAATGGGGTAATAAGTGTGTGCACCACCTCATAGGGTTTTGGTGAGGATTACATTAAGTTAGTACATGGAAAGCATTCAGGACAGTGCCTGGTGTAAAGGAAGCATTATTTAAATGCCAGTGATTGTGACTATTGTATCACTAAAAGGAAGAAGGGAGAATGAGTATTGGGGGAACAATGAACAGCCTTCCATGGGAGGAAAACCAGACACTGGGGCTGCCTGGCCTGCCTCATTACCTGGGCTTTCTGAGCAGCCGCAGCTTTAGTGTAATGACTGTGGGCCCCAGGAACTTGGGCTCCTGCCTTGCACAGGTCTTGTTTAGGTCTTCTTGGGTCAGTATGGAAAGGTTTATGAGCTGTGTTTGGAGTTTTGACTTCTGAATTTTTCATATGTAGCTCTACCTTCATTGTAGGTTATCATATATAAACCAAAGAAATAAATTAAAGGAAACATTTTACTTATAACTATATTAATTTATCCTTATAACATTCATTCTTCCTTATAGTATATATAGCAGTCAAAAGATGGCTGTAAAGTGAAATTTCTTTTACTGAAATCCATTTCCAAGTTGAAGTTGATTGGAAAGTGTGTATTCACGGGAAAGGCAGTATGCAGTCCACTTATTTCTAACTCCTCCTGCTTTTTCTTCAAGACATTGTTATTTTTTAGTAACACAGTAGGCTGCATAGTATACAAATGCATCAACCTTGGCAGTTCTCAAACTTTGCTGCTTAGGGCACTATTCTAGGAGTTGGTTCTCCATGTGCCATGATAGTGGAATGTTAGGTCAAATAAATTTGGGAAATACCGCATGCTTTATCTACCACTTGGAGATTTATAGGGCACATTAGCATATTTAAAAGTAAGCAGGGTGGTAGTAGAAAAACCTGTTTAATTTTCTTTAGCTCACCTGACAAACTCTTTTGAAAGTGAACTGTTTTTTTTAAAGATTTTATTTATTTATTTTTAGAAGGGGGAGGGAGGGAGAAGGAGAGGGAGAGAAACATCAATGTGAGGTAGCCTCTCATGCACCTCCTACTAGGGACCTGGCCTGCAACCCAAGCATATGTCCTAGACTGGGAATTGAACCAGTACTCTTTGGTTCACAGGCCGGCACTCAATCCACTGAGTCACACCAGCCAGGGCTGAAAATGAACTGTTTTGAGTTATTGGTTTATTTTTAAGTACCACTGCTCTAACTATTCTGGGAGACAGCGTTCTCTATATTCTGGTTTGGCCAGTATGCAGAGTCTGATCCACCTCAACGTTTAATACATACCAGGCTGCTAATTGGATGAGTTGGCTGAAATTCCTGCTCCTGTTATCATAGTCGAGGTGTGACTAAGCCTCATACCCAATTCATCCTTAAAGAAGGCGTCAGAAAGATGGCCACGTGTGAGGGAAATGGAAGTGTGCCAGATTTGTGGTGTCGAGAATTCTCTGCTAGGAATTAATCCAGAGATAAATTTTTTAGATTTAAACTTTTCGGAGGTCTGATTGTGCTCTAATGATAAATTACATGAGTTAAAAATTTGACAAAAGTTTTATGTAAAAGAATTTAGTATATTCATCTCAAGAGTATCTATGGTAGAAGTAGAAAGCTGGGGATTTTTTTTTTTTTTTTTTGATTTAAAAAGTACAAAAATGATAGATAGATGCGGAGTGTTTCGTAGAGTGACAGCTTTCCCAAGTGTGGAGAGCTTCGCCCCACCCGTCTGCCGGAGGTAGTCCAAGCATCAATGCCATCTGAGAAGGCTGCCGTTTCACACTGTAGACACATTATGGCCTATTGAGTATGCATTTATTTTTTCTTTCTATCCTAAGGGTTGATTTTATTTCTGGGTCTTATTGCAGATCCAAAATGAGCACTGTACCATTAGAAATTAAAACATTGTGACCACTTTATTTAATGAAATACATGCTTTTCTAAATGTTTCATTCTAATTTTAAAAAATACTCAATATAGTCCTGACCAGTGTGACTGGATTGATTGGTGGTTGTCTGGCAAAGCAAAAGATCACCGGGTTTGATTCCCGGGCAGGGCACAATTCCCGGGCAGGGCACAGGCCTGGGCTGCAGCTTCGGTCCCCAGGTGGGGCGCATGCGAGAGGCAACCGATCGGTGTTCCTCTCCCTCTCTTTCTCCCTCCCTTCTCTTGTCTCTGAACATAAATAAGTAACATCTTTAAAAAAACAATATAGATATTTAGAACATACAGAAAAATATAATAAGGATTAAATCACATAATTATGCTGTCAATAACCATTGTTAATATTTTGGTGTATTTATTTCAGGTTTTCCTATGAATATTTAATGTTTTGAATGCGTTAGTGATACTGTATGTACATTTTGTTGTATTCTCTTGTTTTTGTAATCCTTTTTCATTGCTAGTAAGAATTTGTGGTGGGTGTAATTTCATCATGTAGAATTACATCATCTAGTTAATCCATTGTTATTAAACATTCAGGTTATTTGCAGTTTTTCACCATTATATGTAATGATATAATTTAACACCTTTGTGCGTAAAACTTGAATTGCATTTCAGTACTATGTACTGACAATAGATCCCTCCAATTAGAATTACTAGGTCGAAGAACATGAGTACTTGAGTACTTTTTGTAAGGGTGTTGATATGTGTTGCTACATTATTTTGCAGGGAGATTATATCAGTTAAGATTCTCACCAGTGGTATATTACTGTTTCACTTCAACAGTTTGGTAATTTTATTGTCAAATAATGAAATCTTGTGTCATTTGCATGTTTTTGATTCCTGATGAGATTAACATATTTAAAAATATTAGTTATTAATTTTTAAAGATTTTCTATTTATATTCTTTCCTATTTTTCTATTCTGTCTTTATGGGAATTTCTGTGTTTTTCCTTCATTTGTAAAAACATTTACCTAGTAAAGATATCAAACTTTTGTCATATTATTGCCAATATTCTTTCTAGTTTTGTTGGATATGTAATTTTATAATTTTTGATGTGAAGAAGTTTCAGATTTTTCTGGGTTAGTATAAACATTCAGCATTGTTTTTGTTTTTTAGTTTTGTTATATAAACATTCAGCTTTGTTTTTAGTTTTATGACTGTTGTTCATGTTTACCTTTTGAGTATTTTAGATTTTGTTTTGTGGTAGAATGTAAGATGCAGCTCTAAACAGTTTTTTTTTCTTTCAAAGTACTTTCTGCACACAATTAATTCAGTAATCTAATTTCTTTCTCATTGACTGGTGGTCCTTTCTTTATCTTCTGTTACTTTCTTATAGAGTTAAGGGTCTATTTCTGGAGAGAAATACCTTCTGTTCCAGTGCTTTGTGGTTCCTGTTCTGAAGCACTATGTTAATTATTATAGCAAAAACACTAGTTTATATGGTCTTTTCCTATAGTTTATACCCCTTATTTCTAATTCGATGTTTTTGGTTAGGCTAGGACTTCTAGACCAGTGTTTAATACAAAAGGTAACATCCTTAGTTTGGTCCTGATTTTTAATATAAATGCTTTAATATTTTTCCTTTAAATAATTTATGTGAAGGAAGTAATTTTTTATTCTTGGCTCTTAAAAACATCAATTGGGAATAGCTAAAAATTTTTATCACATCTCTTTTAAGTATCTGTATTAGGACTGAATTTAAATTTAGAAGTTGTTTATAAAGTGAATTTTTTAAGTGAATCACACTTTACCAGAACTTACACTGTGAATTCCAAAATGTGTCCCTAGAGAAAATGCTTCAGCTTCAAGCAAAATATATTTTTTGAGGCCAGCAAGTTTCCTATCCCTGAAAAGGCAGAACAATTTCATCATTACTAGAGAGAGAGAGAAACATCTTCAACCAAGAGATGGAGTTTGAGAATGTCTTCTAGTCCTTGACATTATTCACAGGAACTCTTTCAGAAATACGGGGTCCAAAACTATCGAATTCTAGAAACCTTGGGGGCAGAAGAGCACTGGAAATCAGGATCTTACTACTGGTCGCCTGCGTGACCTTGAAGGTGCCTCTTCCTTTGACTCTCGTGGACGTCTGCACCAGCACCGCCCAGTAGACATTCTGTGCTGGTGGAAATGTTCTGTCGCTCTGCCGTGCAGCGTGGTGACCACTGTCCACATGTGGCTGCTGAGCCCTTCAGATGGAGCTCAAGTGAAGAACTGAATTTTTAATTTTATTAAAATTTAAATAACCCTGTGTGACTAGTGGCTAATATGTTGAACAGTGTAGCTCTCAAACTGTGCTTCCCTGAATAGGACTAGAAATTTCCTAAGAATCTTCTTATCTTTAAGAATTTGTAAATTGGGGGACTTCCGGCCAAGATGGAGGCGTAGGCGGACACACTGTGTCTCCTCTCACAACCAAAATTAAGGACAACAAATATTTAGAAACAAGAAAACAACCAGAACTTATAGAAAATCGAACTGTACGGAAGTCCAACAACCATTCATCCAGACCGGTAAGAGGGGCGGAGTCGCGGCAGGAGAAAGTGGAGGTGCAAACCCGGGAATGCAGGCAGCAGCAGCTGGCAGTTCCCAGGTGCACAGGCGGCGGCTGGCGGTCCCCGGGCCTACAGGCAGCAGCTGGTGGACCCCGGGCACAGGGGGGCAACTGTGCAGAACCAGTGAGGCCACACAGGGCGGCTGGCTGACCAGGTGGTCCCACATTCCCGTGCTCAGACGGTCCAGGCAAAGGGGAAGTGACGAAAGGGACTGAATCCAGGAGAGAGTGGAGCAGGCACCATTGTTCCCTCTCAGACCCCGCCCCCACATACAGCGTCACAACCCAGCGACTGAGCTGCCCCACACTGGGGAGCGCCAGAGGCTCCACTCCTCACTACGTAACAGCACGTGCGTGCGCAGATAATCCAGGTGAAGGGGAAGCAGCGGAAAGGGCCGGAGTCCAGGAGAGAGCGGAGCAGGCGCCATTGTTCCCTCTCAGACCCCGCCCCCATATACAGCGTCACAACCAGGCGACTGGGCTGCCCCGCCCTGAGGAACACCTAAGGCTCCAACCTCACTACGTAATAGCTGCGACCAGACTAAAACCAAAACAAAACAAAACAAAACAAAACAAAACAAAAAAACCCCACCAAAAATGGCTCAAACCAGAAAACAAATAAAAGCCCCAGAGCCAATTCCTCTAAGCAGTGAAGAGATAGCCAACCTATCAGATGCACAGTTCAAAGCAGTGGTCATCAGAATGCTCACAGAATTGGTTGATTTTGCTCACAAACTAGATGAAAAAATGCAGGCTACAATACGTGAAATGAAGGAAGATGCATGGGGAACTGATAGAGATGGAAGGAAAACTGGGACTCAAATCAATGGAGTGGACCAGAAGGAAGAAACTAACAACCAAACAGGAAACGAGGAAGAAACAAGAATTCAAAAAAATGAGGAGAGGCTTAGGAACCTCCGGGACATCATTAAATGTCCCAACATCCGAATTATAGGGGTCCCAGAAGGGGAAGAAGAAAAGCAACAAGTGGAAAACTTATTTGAACAAATAATAAAGGAGAACTTCCCCAATCTGGCAAAGGAAATAGACTACCAGGATGTCCAGGAAGCTCAGAGAGTCCCAAAGAAGTTGGACCCAAGGAGGAACACACCAAGGCACATCGTAATTACATTAGCCAAGATTAAAATGAAGCAGAGAATTCTAGAAACAGCAAGGGATAAGGGGACAGTCACCTACAAGGGAGTTCCCATCAGATTGTCAGCTGATTTCTCCAAAGAGACCTTCCAGGCAAGAAGGGGCTGGAAAGAAATATTTGAAATCTTGAGAAGCAGGGACCTACATCCCAAATTGCTCTATCCAGCAAAGCTGTCATTTAGAATGGAAGGGCAGATAAAGTGCTTCTCAGATAAGGTCAAGTTGAAGGAGTTCATCATCACTAAGCCCTTATTATATGAAATGTTAAAGGGACTTATCTAAGAAAAATAAGATAAAAATATGACAGTGAAAAGACAGCAAACTCACAACTATTAAGAACCACACCTAAAACAAAAGCAAACTAAGCAAACAGCTAGAACAGGAACAGAACCACAGAAATGGAGATCATATGGAGGGTTAGCAACAGGGGTGTGGGAGGAGGAGAGCGGGGGGAAAAGGTACAGAGAATGAGTAGCATAGATAGTGGGTAGAAAATAGACGGGGGAGGGCAAGAATAGTATGGGAAATGTAGAAGCTAAAGAACTTATGACACATGGACATGAACTAAATGGGGGAATGTGGGTGGGAGAGGGTGTGCAGGGTGGAGGGGAATGATGGGGGAAAATGGGACAACTGTAATAGCATAATCAATAAAATATATTTAAAAAATGAAAAAAAAAGAATTTGTAAATTGGGAGATGGGGGTGGGGCTCTAATTCTTAAGTTATTGATGATATACTCCCTCTGCTCACATTACGAACATGGCTGTTGACTCACTTCTATATTCATATAAAAATAATGTGTTATTTGTGGAAATTAAGTTAATGTATTTTCATGGTGAAGATGAAGGTTTTTTTTTTTTCATTTTTGCAGCTGGTAGCTTAATGCTTCAAACTAAAATTAACTTCTTGATAGTATGCGTTGTAGCACTGAAAGGTTGGTTGTTGACAAAAATCATTTACTACAGAGAGGGTCAGAAAGCCCTTTTGTGTAATTGATCTGATTCACTTACTACTTTACTTTTATAAAATGAGGTTTTAGAGAGTGCTTTCATTTCTTGAAATAAACTTGATTTTTGAGTACATTTTTATTTCTGACATTTTCTTGATCTTGTGTTTTAGCTCTTAGTTATATGTAGGTGTCCTAGAAATAGGAAAATCTTCTTTAGAAAAGTTACATGAAAGGGGGAGAATACATGAAGGATCGTTAGACATAACGTACAGCCACGGATGTCTTCATGCTTTGTAGCTCATTAAAAAGTACTTGTATTTGGTATAAAATTACCCGCTGGCCCCCAAATTCTGTCATGGGTAATTGAATAAAGCTAATACATTTTCTAACATAGTGTGTTGAAGACTTAATTGTTGTATACAATATCAATTATATATGTTTTTAGTAAGTAATTTGTCAGAGCATTGACCAGTCATGTTCAAAATTTGGGTATGCTTGTCCAGGCACATCTGTATTTCTAGGAATTTCTAAAAATTCTCTGCATACTTAAAAAATTTACAGTAGGTAAACATTAGTGAACTATTACATATATTAGTGTGATAATTTTTAGGAGTAGCAATAAGGGAGGCATGCCCTGAAATTTTATAAAAGGAAAGGAGCCCTGACTCTGTGGCTCGGTTGGTTGGGTGTTGTCCTGCAAAGCAAAAGGTTGCTGGTTCAATTCCCGGTCAGGGCGCGCGCCTGAGTTGTGGGTTGGGTCCCTAGTTGGGGTGCGTATGAGAGGGAGCTAATCGATATTTCTCTCTTACATGTGCATTTCTCTCCCGCTCTTTCTCCCTTCCTTTATCCCTCCGTCTGTCTCTGTTTCTCTCTCTTTCTCTAAATAAATAAATAAATAGAGTAAAAATAGAAAACGGAAAGGAGATTGGAAGTAATTAGTTTCGTAGTTAGGAATAATTATAAGTTATGCTACAGAAGCTATTCTGATGCTATTTTTAATTTCTGGCTTTAATACTCAGACTTTGGGCAATAATAAAACTTCTTTGTACTGTCAGAATCTTTATTTAAATTGCCTATAGCTCAATTCATATTTGATGATGGCCTTAATGTTAGTTTAAGATACTTCCCTTTTAGGCAGCCTCTTAAGAGATGCCCACTTTTTGAAGGCCTCTAGAGTAGAAGTTGTATATTAACAGATTTAAAAGAATCAGTGCTTTACCAAACAGTTATTAATTTTATCTTAATTTATGTCTAAAGTTAGGTTTCAGTGATTAAGACCTTTGTATATACACATTATTTAGGTTATTTGAGGGTGATAAGTTTTAATTGACATAGTGACTTATTGAAATGAAAACTAAGGTGTACAATTATATGTCACTCTCCCTCATTGAAGAAGTATGCATTAAAACATTTCCATTTTCTTTAAAAAATGTTTTTATTGTTGTTCAGTTACAGTTGTCCCCATTTCCCCCCCATTGCTCTCCCCTGCCCTGCCCACCTCCTCTCTCCCCCGTGTTGTCTTTGTCTGTGGGTCCTTCATACATGTTCCTTGATTTGATTGTCCCCTAATTGCCCCCATTATTCCTCTCCCCACTCCCCTCTGGTCACTATCAGTTTGTTCTTCATTTCCATGTCTCTGGTTCTGTTTTGTTCACTTGTTTGGTTTGTTGATTAGGTTCCACTTACAGGTAAGATCATATGGTATTTGTCTTTTACCACCTGGCTTATTTTACTAAGAAGGAACTCCTACCCTTTGAGACAACATGGGTGGAATTAGAGAAAATTTCCATTTTCTTATAGCCATTTTAAAAAGGGACACATTTGAACTTACCTCTAATTTTAGACTTCTTCCTTCAGAATGAAACAGTATTCTTCTAAATATTTTCTGATGGGTGTATATGTGACATCGTATGTATGTGTCTTTAGCCCCAAGTCTTTAGGTACTGAGGAAGTTTCTTAAGTTAATTTGCTTTTGAAATGCAGGGTATCATTTAACTTTTGCAGTATGATGCTGTATAACAAATCATCTCCAAACTTAGTGACTTAAAACAACAGCCATTTATTCTCATGGATCTGTGGGTTGGCGGAGGTGTCTGCTTTAGGCTGTGATGGAGTGGTTTTGCTCCCCACTGCCTTTAAGTGGCTTGGGTCTCCATGTGTTTCTCATCCTTCTTGGCAGGCTGGTTGGGACATACTTTCCTACGGCTGTGGCACAGAGGCTGAGAATAATCCCAACTGCCCAACACATTTGAAGTCCCTGCTTGGGTCACATTTGTTAACATCCCATTGGCCAAAGCAAGTCATGTGCCCCACCAAAAGCCCAGGGTAAGGAAAAGAACTGTAACGGTAAAGGCATGGTGCAGGGCATGTCGTTAGGGAGGGGTGAAGAGTTGGGGCCAATAGTTCAGTCCTTCCAATCCAGTTTGTACACCTGACCATCTTAATTTAGGTGATGAGAGGCTAAAATGAGCACATGTTAAAATGATGGAAAAAGAATATGTAGGATTTAATCTGTTTTTCAAAGTTATAATTGGTAAAATGAATAAAGAGGTGTAGAGTAAGTCAGTACTAATTCAAGAATAAAATCTGATAAGTCTTTACCTGGCCGTTCGTGAGTTGTACAGATCTTGTGCTGTATCAAATCCATTTCTTGAGTTTTTCTCTTCATGTGATATTTTTTCTTCTTTTAGGAATTAAAAATTACTTCAGGGTAATACTTAAAAAATAATTTTCACCCATAGGGTAAGAATAGATTCTTTGACATAAAGTACTAATACATTATTAATATGTACTTAATCAGAAGTCTCACATGTTTTAAAAGTAACATAAATAGCCTTCCCTATTCCTGACTCACTGCTTACCTTCAGGTATTCAGGGGAGAAAGTTCTGCTGTTGGCCTTTCAGCAATGTGGACAAATCCAGTTCAGTAAAAAACTTTATCTTGTGTGATTCAGTGGCAGCACCAGTTTGAAATGGAAAGGACTTCAAAGAAGAGAATGGATAACTGTTAGATAATAGATATTCTTCTCATAAACAGTTTATGTTTTGGGTAGACTGGATTTGCTTTGCATTCTCTTGTGTTTTGTCGGCCCTGCTGGAGAGACAGCAGGTGGGGGAAGCGCGACCTCCCGCGTCCACAGACACTGAATAGACGCCGGAAAGAGCAGCGATTGCCCAGGGGTCAGGGTAGGCCTGGCACTCTCGGTGCTGGGGTCACCCGTCCAGGCCGCTCCTGCGCTAGACAGCTTTGCCGTAGGTCCCAGCACTGCACCAGAACCCAAACCATAGAGTGCTGTGCTTTCCTACCTCATGGGGGAGGAAAGTGAGGTTCTGAGAAGGTCAGGGGCTTGTGCAAAGTCACATATGGGACTGCAGAGCCAGGCTATGGACCGCCCCCTTGCCTTCTCACCCTACCTTTGCTGCAGGGGGCTGGATGAGAGTGTGTGTGTGTGGTAGAAATCCTGGAAGAGCAGCTTAAAATTTGAGCTTGGGGGGAGTACTGTGTTCCTGATAATAAAAAAAACTTTTTAATATTTCACTTTGGGAAATACTTTGTATAGGGAAGCTAGAAAACCTTGAGACAAGAGGAAGGTAACCTGGAAGTATACTGGCCACATATCAACTGCTGCAAGGATGTGGGAGTCTTTTGGAACTGTAGCCAGTGGTTGAAGTGACAACTGTAACCTTCACCTTTCTTGGACAGGTTGCAGATAGTTGGATGAAATGCCTTCTGTATTCATATCGAATTGAAGTGTCTGAAAGAGGTTTGGGAATCTCATTCTAAAACTGCACTTGAAACTCAGTGTTGTTTTCTTTGTAGCTGAGGAAACTGAGGCCCATCTTGGGCAAGCTTGCAGCACCAGCCAGGAAGAGAGCTGGAGCTGGAATTCCTGTCCTGATCCCTGTACCGCTGCCATCATGTCCGTACTAACGTGATGACCGTTTTATCGAGCCCCTCCTTGGTTTTAAGGTGCCATGCAGAGTGAAGGGGTGTGTGCAGGGAAACAGGAAACTTCTCAGAGAGCATCCGGTCCAGATGGCAAAAGTCGTCACACAGGTCTGGTACAGGACTGTCATTAAGTTTCCGTGACTCGAATCACGTGTAGGAAACGCCAAGACACCAGGGTAGCATCGTAATTCAAAGCTTACTGTCTGATTTATGTTTCTGCCATTGTGTTTTGTTACATGCCTTCATTAGCATTTATCGGTGTTGTTTCATAGTTTTGTTATGTCTGCTCCACCTGCCTGAGTCTTCAAGAGACAAGGTGTCTTTCTATATCCTTTGCCCCTTTCCACGCAGCCCTGGGGCCTGACTTACCTGAGGCGCTTCATTTGATGCCTTCTGAATGAATGTATAGATTTCTGTATTTAACAGATCTTAAGTAGCTACTTGGAGCAAAGACCACTTCCAGCCAGAAATGGGATACTGAGATTTTCATTTTAAGGCCAAGCCTAGGAAGATTTTCTGAATGAATTTATGTTAAAAAGCAGCAGAGGGTTATCACCAAAGAGGGTTGACTGTTACGGTGCTGCCATCATTAGTTCTCTGGCCATCAGTGAAAGCCTACTGTTTGTTTTATGAGGCCCTCCAAAACGCAGTGTTTACAAGGCACAGCGGAATGAATATTGTGTCCCTGGGCTTTATAGATAAAGTCCATCTGGGCAGGGCAAGTCCAGATGTGGATGATAGACTAACTACTAAGGAGTTGGGGCCGTACTTGATGTGAAGCTGGTGTCAAGCACCTACTGGTTTCTGTGCATTTTTTTTTTTTTTTACACACAGTTGGAATTGTGCATTCACTGTTGTGGCGAGTTAGTTGTGTTCCCTCAAGACAGGTGCCACATTGCAGGGCTTTATCAGACTGTGCCCTGCCATCACGTCTCTGGTCTCTAGTGTCACCCATCTATCAATCTGCAGTGCACAGTGCACTCTGGTTGCAGTAGCTGCTTGTGGTTTATCTGTGACAGGGACTCTGCTTTCGAGGGAGGGCAGAGCCTTCCGTCTGTAATGAGCAGCGGGCGGCCTGTGGCATGTGGCCATTTGATGCTGACGATGCCTCTGTTCGGTGCCCACTTTCTCTTTCCCAGTTCCACGCGGATGCTGCTCTGTATATTCAGGCTAGTTCACATCCACTGCGGTGCCTCCAGGTTGTGACTGGGGGTTCCCCAGCACCCTCTCTTGCTGTTGTTTCCTAAAGAAAATTCTTAGGGATCAAGCAAAAAGGACTCATGGGCATGGACAATAATGTGGTGATTGTGGTGGGGAGGTAGGGGGTTATAAGGAGGCTAAATGGTAATGGGAAAAAATTTAAAAATTAAATGAAAAAAATTATTTTTGACAAATGCATTTTTAGATGGCAGGCATCTTCTCAAGACTCTGTATTGTATCCCAAGAGATGCCTTGAATTTAAAAATCAGAGTTGCCTGCTGGAAAGAGTGTGACTTCTGGAGTCAGAGAAAACCAGGTGTGGATTTGGGTCCTGTCTGCCCTGTCCTTGTCACCCAAATTTGTGTGTCCAGCCACTGCAGTCTTGATCTGTCCACTGGGAGTGAAAGCTAACGCCTTCCTGTCAGGGTGTCTTGGTACATAGTAAGTGCACAGCAAATGCTATTTTAAAAAAACGCACAAACATTAATACATGAACTCTGAATTTTCAGTCAAGGAAAAACCCTTTATTACTCCATGAGGTTTCTTACACAGGTTTTTGGTTATCCTTTATAGCTTCCAAATACCTTTACTGTGAAGGCCAACTATTTGCTTTGTTTATATAGTTAAATTTTCATCACACATTTACTAAATAAGTGGATGTTTTTAAGTATCCATATTTTTTTAAAAAATATGAAGCTTGAAAGGCAACGTGTGGGTTTGAGTCGCAGTACCCCTGTTCAATAGCTGAAACAGGTTTGTCAGCAGCACTGGGAAGTCTTATTTCTGCAAACTTACTGACTGAACAGCTTGCCAGGCCCGGAAATATTCTGACCCTCTCTTGTGGAACAATAACCTTTTGCCTTTGTAAACAAAATTTCACCTTTCTGTCTGGGCTCTGCTCCCCTACACAAAAGATGGTCCTCTGTCCCATCATGTAGTTGAAGTGGAGGGTGTCAGTGCCCACCATGCGCCCCGTGCAGTGGGCCAGGTGCTGGAGATGGACTCCCTATTCCCTAAGGGGAAGAGGGGACGGATGGAGAGGTGGGAGTGCGGAGAGGCAGATTTGGTGAGAATGTTCAGGAGCAGGTAACACTCTTAACTTGAATCAGGGGACGAAGGAGAGACGGTGAAGCAGGGAGAGGCAGACTGCGCTGAAGGGCTGGGGCTCGTTCGAGGCCTCTGTTACTGTGTAACCAGCTGTACCAAACTTAATAGCTTGAAACAACCGTTTTATTCATTGCATGATTCTGTGGGTCAGGAATTTGGACAGTGCTCAGCTTGACAATTCTTCTGCCCCACATGGTATCAACTGAGGTCACTTGGTGGCATTCAGCTGGTGGAATGGCTGGTCTGGAGGGTCCAAGGTGGCTTCACTCTCAACAACTGGTACCTACCTTATCAGGGTGGTGGGAAGGCTGGGCTCAGCTGGGACTTGCAGCTGGAGCGCCTGTGCGTGTCCTCCTCAGCATGGTGGTCCCAGGTTTCTTACATGGCAGCTTAAAGCTCCTAAGAGACCCTGGTGGAAACTTTTTCCCTGGTAAGGATTTTTTCAGGCCTGGCTTTGGAAATCTCAGACTGCCACTTCCTTCCCATCCCAGTGGTAAGCAAGTCACCATGGCCAGCCCAGGGTTTGGGAGAGGGACTTAGACTCACCTCTCAGTGGGATAACTGATGGGCATTTTGGCCGCCTTTGGTTTACCACACTGTGTTCCTTGATAGAAGAACCATCGGGAGACTTTCAGGGGAGACACTTGGATGGAGTGGTAGGTGCATGATACGTGGCCACATGTACTTTCAGATTTGGAGACAAAGATCAAATGGTACCGGATTGAAGAGTCAGCAAGTGCCGAAAGTGAGGTAGTAGGTGTGGAGTACTCTTGGCTATGAGGAGAAGACAGAACTGGGAGTGGAGATCAGAGTAAGACTGATGATTGGAGGGATTTGCTTATCTTTAACTTGGCTCGTTTGCCTTGAAGGTGGGTAAGGTGACCAAAGACTGATATTTTCCAAATCATACTTGTGGATTTTTGTTCTACTAACTGATTAACACTGTTGAAATTTCCTCTTGTTATTGGTGATACAATTTTCTTTGTCTACAACATATTCTTCTGCCCGTGGCTAAGAAGGCATTCTTTCTATAAATGGTTGTGTTTCCCAGGATCTGGCCTTGCCTTCTTTACTTCTTTATTCTGTATCCTTTTCTTCAATAATCTCATCCAGTCTCATGACTTGAACCTGCTACTTGTGTGGTAAAAGCACCCAAGTCTGTAAATTTTGTTGCCTCCTACAGGACTTCCCTGGATGACCCTTACTTTCTTTTCCTCTTTTGAATAATGCTATAGCCCTGGCCTAGACCAGAAGCCTATATAACATTCTCTTTCTCTGTCCCTTGCTCTGTGTAGCTAAACAGGTCACCAAGTACTATTGATTTTTTTCTTTAAAACCAAGGTTCACACTGTGGCTGCAAGTAAGCATCACCCACAGACCTTTTAAAATGTGCACACCTGGCCCTGGCTGGTGTAGCTCAGTGAATTGAGTGCAGGCTGCAAACCAAAAGGTCACAAGTTCGATTCCCAGTTAGGGCACATGCCTGGGTTGTGGGCCAGGTCCCCAGTAGGGGGCATGTGAGAGGCAACCACACATTGATGTTTCTCTCCCTCTCAATCTCCTCCCTGTCCCTTCTCTCTAAAAATAAATAAATAAAATCTTTAAAAAAAATAAGTCTAAAAACAAATAAAATATACACACCCGGGTCCCAGAACTACTCAGTTGGCGTCTCCTGAGACTTAGGTATGCCTGCTTTTATGAAGCCTCCCTGGGGATACTGATGTTCATCTAACATTGAAAACAATTCTCTGAAGTTTTTCTCTAATCCTCCAACTTATTTCCACCATTGCTGCTTTGGTTTAGGGTTTAGAGTTTTCTGTAGTTACCACAACAGATTACTACGAACATGGTAGCTTAAAATCGCAGTTTCTTCTCTCACTGTCCTGGAGGCCTCAAGCCTGGAATCGAGACATGGGTGGGACCTTGCTGCCTCTGATGGTCTTAGGGGTGGAGCCTTGCTCGCCGCCTCCTGCTTCTGACGACTCCAGGCGCTGCTTGGCTTGTGATTGGCAGCCCAGGTCTCTGCCTCCATCTCCACACCATTATCTCCTCCCTCTCCCTGTGTGTCTCTTATAAAGACGCTTGTCTTTGGATTTAGGGCCCACCAGCATCCCAGGGTGATCTCATTGTAAGACCCTTATTTTAACTGCATCTGCCAAAACAATTTTTTTCCTTAAAAAGGTCCCATTCACAGGGATGGGACATGCACATGTGGTTTTGGAGGTGGCTGTTCAATTTGCTATACTGCTCCCATGGTTATGGTAGTTCTTCCTCACCTGGTCACCGTGACTCCGGCCTGGGTGTCCCTCCGGCACTGCGCTGCCGTTGCTTCCTGCAGCAGGTCTTGAGCGCTCTCACTTTGTTCAGCATCGTCATTTCGTTATAATGTCGGTGAGAGACCATAGGAACTTAACTCTTGTTTATCTTAATTAGCCTATAGTAAAATTGACTTCATTGCGTGTCACTTTGCGTAAAGTCACAGAACCTATTTAACGACATTACGTGCGAACTTACTGTGTATACCCAGTCGTGTTAGTCCTTGGCTTAAATCTTACCAGATTCCCCATTCCCTGAGGGTAAAACGCATGCCCCTTATCATGGAGTACCAGGCTGTTACACCCCAGCCCTTGCCTACCTTTTACCCTTCTTTCCCAGTGTTTCCTCTCGTTTTGAACTTCATGCTCTGGCAGTGCTAAGTTACCTACAGCCCTCCTTGCCTTTGTATGTACTGTTGCCCTGTGTTCCGCATTTGGTCTTGTTGTTCAGAGTTCAAGACAGTTCAAGCAGTGTCTCCTCCATGAAGCCTTCCTTACTGCTTGGTGATACGAGTGCATAAAATGACTAGTGCATTCACATAAGTGTTTTATCACACTTGGTTTTGTGCCTTTCTTTCCTATTATCAGAGTTCTGTAAAGATAGGGAAGCTGATGCTCATTGTTGTAGCCCTACTACTTGTTATTAGAAATGTTGAGTGAATGACCATGTAGTTTAACCTAATTAGAAACTTGTCTCATCTTAACACTGGTTTTCCACTGGTACCTTAGTTATTTCCAATAGGATTTTTTTTACTGATAATCATCTAAATGTATTAATTAAGTGGATTGACATATTATTTGCTTGACCTGCAGCATCTGTATATATGCTCAGGCAATTTAAATTAAAATGTTTCTGTAGATGTTAAGTTTGACATTTCTGGTATTTGTATTTTTTCTTTGTATTAGATATGGCTTATAAGTAGCAGAAACCAACTTGAGTTAGCTGAAACTAAAAAGAATTTCATGAGCAAGAGTCAGAATATATCTGAGCCAAGGGAAGCCCTTAAGAATCCACTCTTTTCATTTCTCTTTGCTACTCGTCCCTGTTCGTCTGCTTCATTCCAGACTGACGTGTCCACACTCTAGTGCTTACATTTTACAGCTCTAGTCATCCACAGAGACTGGCTGGTGGTCTCTCTGTCCCACTTTGGAGTTTCCGGGATGAGAGTGTCTTTGGCCAGCTTGGGCCAGTTGCCCATCTCCAGCCACGGCGGTGTAGATGGTGCTGGCCTGGCCATTTCGTTCACACGTGGTGCTGGGGCTCTCTTACGCCGTTAAGGGATAGATTCCCAAGAAGGGAGTGTTGTTGAGAGCGGATCCCTAAAAAGTGTCTGCCATACTCTTCCTCCTAGGTAAGATCCTGTTGACCAGCAGTGGATAGTTGAGAGGAAGATGCATCAGAGAGCCAGGGAGCCATGAGAGGAGAGGCCCAGGAAACCTTGTCAGGTTTTGTGCCAGTTGCCTGTGGACCACAGTGGTGAAAATGGTCTTCTGAGTTGTGTAGAGTCCTAACTTTAATTGATTCATGTTCCTCTTGATATGGAATGTTCATCTTGATGTAAGGAATATGGAAATATATTAAAACAAAGTGGGTTTATAGTGGCCGTTTACTCATGGATATGTTCATTATACTAATAATCACAAATTTGTTTTAAAAATAATGTACATTATTCTGATCTTGTGTTAGAAAAAGGGGATGAATACTTGAAATCATCTCTGCATTGTAGAGACATTCTTTATGTAGCAGACATTCCTTTGTGATGGAAATAGTAGCACATTAAAAACACAGCAGGAATAACTTCTGGCGATAATTTAAGTCCATTGTCGTACTGTTGCTACCCAGTTGTGAAACAAACACACAAAAACACTTGGTTTCAACTTTTACTGTTCTCGGTGGGCCTGGTGTCCCTCTCTATCATCCTGGATACCATGTCCATCCTGACAAAGGCAAGAGTGTTAGGACAGGGACAAACTGCCAGATGTGCTGCCCTGACCTTCGGTGTTCTGAAGGAGCCTTGGAGCTGTCATTCTTATCCATGTCAATACGCCCTCCTTTCTGTTCTCTTCTCGAAAAGCATTGCCAAGGGGGAGGTGGAGAAGGGTCGTGTCAGCACGCAGCATGAGACAGTGATCAGACGTATGAGGACCGGTGAATTCAGAGTTGGAAAATACAGTTGAATTGCTCCCTGCAATCCTGCATTTATTTTAAACACTGCTATTAGCTTACGGTATTAATGCAGGATATTAGATGTTTTCAGGTGACTTTTTAAGTTATTTGACAGTTTGTGGACTGAAACTCATCTTTTTTATCTTTGGGCCATTTTAGGGGCTGCCTTCTGGTAGGGTCATATTTTATGTTTAATTTTTACAAGCTATTTTTTTGGCTAACCTGACAGTGTGAAGTTCAAATAGAAATGGGAGTAAGTGTAGAGAATTCAGAACTTTTAAGAATGGAAGTAACTACATTTAGTCTTCTTACAAATAAAGATCCTACAGACATTAACATGATTTGGGAGAGAGAGATGAGGTTTAATTAGTACCATATTTTTCAGACTGTAAGGCTCACCCCCCCAAATTTGGGAAGGAAAGGGGGTACATCTTATAGTCCGAATGTAGTTTACCTGGCTTGCTGTGGGGTGGGGGTGATGGTGGAGTGGGGTCACAGGAGGCAGGAGCAGGGCCGTGGCTACATTTTCCTCCCAAATTGGAGAGGGGCGGGGCGGCAGGGTGTGGGGGAGTGCGTCTTATAATCCGGAAAATAAGGTATCTATTTTCTGACTAGTTCATTTAAAAATATTTCTGGGGTGTTTCTCTGGGTCCATTAGAACGACGTGTGCTGAACTGGGCCAGCACTCAGCCTCTGTGGAACTCTCATTTGCTTATTTATATTCTGTCTCTTTCCAAAAAAAGATTTGGAGACTCTGACTTTATAGGATAGGAAACCTATAATTACACTGTGCATCAGTCCTAAATTAAGTTTCTGGAAGTGATTTGAATTTCATTACGGCCGAATGTCTGCTTTGCAGCCCTTTCCTTCCGTGAGGTGTTCAGTGGGCAGTTCTTTATGACCATTCCTGCCTTTTCCCTCTTCCATCTTACTTTTCTTCTTAAAACTTTTAAAACCTCCTTGAATAAATGAACTCTTTCATCTTTGTTTATAGGTACAATGGTGCTTTACCTAATGGAGACAGAGGCCGGAGGAAAAGCAGATTTGCTCTCTATAAACGACCCAAGGCTAATGGAGTTAAACCCAGCACAGTCCACGTGATATCCACGCCACAGGCATCCAAGGTAGGGGGCTCCTGCACTGCCGGAGGGCTGGGCAGACAGTGACTCCCAGTGATTCCTTGTCATCCCTTGTCCTCTCTGTCTTATTTCTCTGTGGGGCAGAGTTGCTCAGCCATTTGAAGCCGGATACATCTTGGTTGTGAAGCGCTGTCCTGTGCGTTGTAGGACATGTAGCTGCATCCCTTTGTCCACTAGATGCTGGTAGCACATCAGTCCCACCCCACTGCCAACTGCCACCAACATTATGACAACCAAAAATGTCTCCAGACTTCGCCAAACGTCCCCTGGGGGGTGGAGTGAGCAAGTCCCTCCTACCCACCTCATAAACCGCTGCTTTAGGGCGCAGTGAAACTAGCGTCTATCAGTTGAGAGTAGTGGTAGAAAGACAAATGATGTTCTTTATTCTAGAGAGTGTTTTTTTATTAAATCTTGGTATGAACTTCATTAAGATTTATTTTCCTTCTGCAAATTGAGTAGTAGGTGTTTTCACATAATTTTTGCTACGTGGAATTGAATTTGTGTAATTATTAGAAGGATTGGAAGTAAACAGAGCTAAATGCTGTAAGAAGTCTGTACATATTTCCTCTCATAAATTTCAAGTGAATAAAATGTTAATTTTTAGAATTATCTCATATGTTGCCTGATATAAAAGTGGGGACATGAATCTCAGTTTACCAATTTGGTTGATATAGTCTTCCGATTACTTTTATGATAATTTTTCTTTTAATTAAATACACTCTTTAATGTATAATATAGTTTCCTCTTCTATAAAAGTTAGATGTACATGAAGTATTTCATGTGGGGCACTGACTGTACATGTTTATCATCATGGGTTAGACCATCTGGAATAAATAAGAGACTCGATTCTCATTTTCACTGAAAAATCCCTGTTCAAAGAGAAACGAATGGCTTCATGGAAGCACATGTGACATTTATACTCAGTCTCAGAAACGGATTACTTTTGTTAATGTTTTTATTTAAAAAGCTCCTGTGGTTGTTTCTGAAGCAGTGCCTGGGAAAAGTTTGCTAGAATGTACCAATTAAAATTATATTAATGAGGGAATGGTTAGACAAGGGAATATCCAACTCCAAGGAAACAGGAAAGGAGGGATTAACATTTAGTGGCAAACTTTTTGGCTGGAGAAGGGTGAGTCAAGTAAATGTTTCTGGAAGGGAAGGATACTTTGTAGGGAAAACAAAGAAAGCCAGGCTTACAAACAAGATCCTGAAAAATGGAGGAAGTGAAATAGCAACAGAATCTGAGAAAGTCAAGGAAATACGAGAAACATTTTATAGTCCAAAAATATCTGGCGAGGAAGGACACCAAGACAGATGTTTTTTAAGCACGGGATGAGGGCCAGAATATTCTGATGATAGAGACGTGGTCCTCATAATTTTGTCTGTATGTTGACATTTATCTTTCTTTTCCTCTGGCTCTCTACCTTTTTTGTTACGTTAACTCTTTCTAAATCTCAGATTTTATAGTAATACAGTGGCCTCAGGCATTGCTAACCGTTCCCGAGAAGCCTCTGGCCCCTCAGGCGGCATGCTGCAGCAGAACACGGGCCTCGGCGCTGTTACACGACCGGCGGCTCCTCCTCGTCGCCATGTCCAGCTGCTGCAGCTTTGGCTTTGTATGTTTTATATGTACACCTCCACTTCACCTGAAGTTTTTCAGATTACAGATCTTCTGGTAGTTGTCTTTCTAAATCTGTGTCTAGAACTGTCAGCCACAATACTATAGTAAGGCAAATTGGGTTTTGGTTTTGACTCTCTCGCTCATAACCTAGGGAAAATATATCCTCATTTACAAAATGAAAGAGTTGGCTATCGGCAGGAGCCATGTTGAATCCGATCAGATACTTGGGTGATAAGGAATACAAATGATTCTGGCTTGGAAAAAAAAGCAAAATGGAGAAGTTAAAGAATAGGGTGGGAACAGCTCTCAGAAATGGGTGGAAAGTTGAGTAACTAGGTTTTGTGAGAACCAGAGTATCAGCAGGAGTTAACAGGGATATTCTTTCAAGGGTGTTATAAAGTGACTTGGCTCCAGCCACCTTCCACCTCTTTTAAAGGATTTGAATTCTCAGGAAGGAGAATTTGATAGGCCTAGTCTAGGTCAGTCAACCATGACCAAGGGAGATGAGATGAGTAGAGCAGACGTATTTATTGTGAGCTGATCAAATACCCCATATGGCACTTCCCTCGTGCGTCTTACTCACCGTGTACCTGTAGGTTGAGGGCCTCGCACCTAGTATTTCATTCCGCTTGAACCTAGCACCTTGGCCACAAGTCCCTCACTCTTGTCCCCTCCCGTCCATGATCACTTTTGGCCTTCCACCCCGGCTGTCACCTTCTCTGTTGGCACCCTTGTCAAAATCTCTTACATATTTAACTTTTCTCAGATGGTCCTCCAACTGCCCTAATTTAGCTGAATCCTGGTTTTTATTGATATATTCTTTTTGCTCTTTCTTCCGTCTCTTCCCGTTCACATAACTAGAAATGTTTTTGTTCTGTTTCCACTTCAGTCTCCTTTTTAACCCTGCATTATTAACTTAGCAACCCTCACCTTATTCGTGACCTCACTGACCTACAGTTCACTCTTCTGCCTCTTTCAGTGGTTCAGTACCCAGGCAAGCTGATCTGTTTCTCCCCAACCCTTGTTTAAACATGAATTAGCATCCATGGTTCATATAGTGCTTACACTCAGTCTCAGAGACTGTCACTTCCTTTCCACTTCTCCCACTGTCATTTGAAAGTGACCATAATCTCCAGTTCATTCTACTTGTGTTTGCATTAGGTTCTTCCCATCAAGACATCTGGCCCTTTTGCCTGTCTGTATTTGCCCCAGTTGTTAGCCCACTTGACTTTTCCATCCATGTTGTTGACTTCACCCCAGATGCCTTTTCTCTGGTACCTTTTGGCACCTGCTGTTTGTGAGTTCGTGGCTCTGGGCCCTTCCAAGCCCTACTGATTGTTTTTCTTGTCATTTTCTTGTGCACCCCATTTCCCATCAGAGAGCCAGGGTATGTGGCGGTACTTGGCAAAAGCTGTTTGACCTCAGTCATCAGTGGTTTGTCTGCTCTGAAAGTTCTGATTCTGCAGTATTGATAATGAGAAGGTCATCCTTGATTGGAGTTACAGAAGTGAAAGCTAGAAGGGTGTGGGTGGTTACCATCATTAAATTTGAGCACATGGTGTTTTGACTATGTTGCTTCTTCCCTTTCCCACAATCATTTCCTCTGCACCACAGTCTGGGGGCAAAACAGGGAGTACACCTTTACCGATGGTAGCGGCAGTTGGGAAATGGGACCCCAGTCTTCCATGGGTGCCAGTGTCCAAGCTGAATCAGAGGGGATGGCGCGTTGTGCTGGGGTTGTGTAATCTCCGTGTAATCTTTAGTTCTGTATGTATTTGTTCTTGGAATACTAGTACTCAAAGTGATTTCTCCTACTGTATAATGCATTTTTTTAAAAAAAACAAAACCCTTATTTATTTTAGTCTTATTTTACTTTTGGCATTTCTATTACACAGACATAGGATATTTAGCAATTTATTCATCCATTCATTTATTCACCAAATATTTAGCTAGCTCTTTCTATGGCCAGGCATCAGGCTAGCTATTAGATATACTACAGTCAACAAAACATGCCTGCCTGGGGCTAACTGTCTAGCAGGTCGGCAGACAATAAGTAACCGTGTGAATGCGTATTTAACTGCACGTTGTGGAAGAGCACAGTGACGGAAGAGAATAAGGTGCAAGCCAAGGGGGTGCGGAGTTGAGGTCGAGTAGACAGGGAAGACCCTGAGGGAGTGGCTTGGGGACTGTTAGCCAGGAGAGCAGACACTTCTGGGGCTCTTGGGAGTCTGCTCGGAGAATCTGAGCCTTTTTCTGAAGGGAAACACGGAAGGGACTGGCATGACATAACTGAGAATTTAAGTTGATTTATGTTCGTTCATTTACTTTTTAATGAGGTGGGGCAACTGATTGCTTTTATCTAATCGGCAAATAGTGTGATGATGGTGGAGGTGGTGCTGCCTGAGAGGTGAATGTTTCGGTAGCAACGTGGTTTAAATGAGCAACATTACTGTGGAAAGCTCTCCGTTGTGATTTCCCCTCCTTAGATTGTGCTTTATGGAAGTCTCCTTTTTTGGTTATTTTTACTTTTAAAAAGTGACTGAGTATCACTTGATTCCAGTTGGCATATTTCAGGATGGAAAATATCAGTGGTCTTAAAATGACAGTTCAGAGGAAAAATTAGGGCTATTTAATGTGATTGCTACAACCAGGATCGCTCTTCAGCTGTTTGCACTGGCGTGGCTCTCTTGTTTGATAAGATAATGAAACTCTTCCTTATCAGTCAGTGAATAATGCAGTAGTAACTGTGTGAACTGGTAGAATAAATACATCAATTTCAATGTAAGCCCATTAGTTCAACCTAATTGTGTAGGCTGCAGTCGCGCTTACTTTTGAAGTACTCACCGTCTGTCTGTTCAGCCTGGATCTTGGGGGCAGTGGATGACCTAGCTCCCATTTGGAAAGTTTTATCCTTTTACATATCATAAAGATGAATATCTGAACCTGTCTGAAAAGAAAAAAAAAAAAGAACTATTAGTAATAAATTGCAGCCTAGAATATCTTTTGATAACATACAAGAATATAAACCTAAAACAAATAATCTGTATATCTAGAGTGAAGTACAATTTATTTCAATGAAAACTATAAAAATAAACCAACCTAACTTTATACCTTAAGGAAGAAAAAAAGAAGAAAAAAGGAAGCCCAAAGTTAGTAAAAGGAAGGAAATAACAAAGATCAGAGTAGAAATAAAGAAGATCTCCCCCAAAAAATAGAAAAACAATGAAACTAAGAGCTGGCTTTTTGAAAGGTAAACAAAAATAGACAAACTTTCAGTGAGATTCATCAAGAAAAAGTGAGAGGATGCAAATCAAATTAGAAATGAAAAAGTGTTGTAACTGATGGCACAGAAATACAAAGAATCATAAGAGAATTCTATGAACAATTATATGTCAACAAAATAGTCAACCTGGAAGAAATGGATAAATTCCTGGAAACATACAAACAACCACAACTGAATCATGAAAAAATAGAAAAACTGAACAGACCAATAAGGAGATTATTTAAATTTAAATTTAAAATAATTTTGTGACTTAAATGTTTATTAAGACTTTAAAAATAATTTTTATGTGAATGTATCATGGCGGTTTAGAGTTCTGGTCCTGGCGGCTGCAAAACATGTCTGTTGAGATGAGAAAACAGCTTTTAGAAAACATAAATCAGGCCTGTGGAATTTCTGACATTGTTGACAAAGCTCCAGCCATTTCACAAATAAATGGTTTAATAATTTACTTAACATGCAGTATGTAAGACTTTGAAGATAGATAATGGTTTTTGTTGATTTTTTTGGAGTTGGAAGGAACAACATCAGAGATATTATTGTCATAATCAAGAAAAATCATCTCAATGCGTAATATTTACCTGAAAACTTTATGAATTTTATACAGATGGTAAGAACTTATGTTAAAGAGGAAAAAGTTCTCTCTGCTGAGATTCTAGGAAACTTTTGGGATATTTTCATTTGGTGCTGTCTTACTATATTTAGTTATCTCTGCATGGTGCCATAGAAAGATAAAAATCAAGTAAGCTATTTAACATTTTTCTTGGTATTTTTATATTTATCTTATATCAAATCTCTGCTATCATGTTAAAAAACATATATGAGAACTTAGAATTGAAATAATGAAGTATTTGTCTTTGGATGGGCAACCTATGGTATTATCAATACAAACTCAGTTTAGAAATCATATACAGACTTCAATATTTAATAGAAATTGTGAGATAGAATTTTAAATAACTTTTTTGATATTTGGATATATTACATGCTATTCTAATCGTTCTTGTTTCTTTGGTTTTAGAAGAAGGAAATTTTCAATTGTTAAAGCAGGTAGATTTATTTGACAGCTAACAGTTGATGGAACATATAAAATCAAATCCAGGAAACTATGATAGAGAAGTGGAGAATTTGAAATAAAGCACAGTATTCTAAGAGAAAAAAAAAACTATTGAATTATCCACCCTGGCTGGTGTGGCTCAGTGGATTGAGTGCTGGCCTGCAAACTAAAGGGTCACTGGTTCGATTCCCAGTCAGGGCAGATGCCTGGGTTGCGGGCCAGGTCCCCAGTGGGGGGCGTGTGAGAGGCAACCACGTTTCTCTCTCCTTGATAAGTGAGTACTTCAAAAGTAAACCCGACTGCAGCCTACACAATTAGGTTGAACTAATGGGCTTACATTGAAATTGATGTATTTATTCTACCAGTTCACACAGTTACTACTGCATTATTCACTGACAGATAAGGAAGAGTTTCATTATCTTATCAAACAAGAGAGCCACACCAGTGCAAACAGCTGAAGAGCGATCCTGGTTGTAGCAATCACATTAAATAGCCTTAATTTTTCCTCTGAACTGTCATTTTAAGACCACTGATATTTTCCATCCCCCCTTCTCCTCTCTCTAAAAATAAATAAAATCTTAAAAAAAAAAACTTTAAAATTATCCAAGAAGTTACATGAAAATAAACTTACTTGATGACAAATATGAAGAATATAATTAACTTAAAATAACATCCTTTTATTGTATTGATTCTTGGGATTTAGCCAGGTGATGTTTTCAAGGCACCATAGATTGAAGGTAAACAAAATTTTGTAAAATTAAGGCAGATAATTAAATATGACAATCCAGGAAGTGATTTCCATGGTCTTAGGTGATAATAGAAATAGTGAATGTAAAAAATATTAGAGTTAGAAAAAATAGAATTTAATCTACATTAGTTCAGTAGAAGGTAATAGGAGATTTACCTTGAACATTATTATGTTTTAGGAAAATATGAAGATTCAGTTCACCATTGTCTTATCTTTCAATTAGATGGGAGAAACTATTGGAAGAGTTTGGCTTGTTATTTTAAAAAAGCTCAGACATTGCTTATTGGTGACAGATAGAGCAAGGAAAGGAATATGCCAATAACTTCCAACACTCAGCAGATGCCTTGGCGATTATTAGCATGATCTGAGGAACTATTGGAGCGCTCATTTGCATCATTTGGGTACTATGTGTAGTTCATGTTATTTAGAGAATAAATGAGAATGTATTAAAATTTTTCATTTATATATTTAACATCTTTTATTATCTGAGAATTAAATATTATCACTCAGTGTGATTAATTTTCATAAATATATGTCATCAGGGTATTATTTCATTTTGGGTTTTACATAGCATGAGTTTTAACATCAAGAATTAGTTATTATTAACTACTACATTTCTGTAAATTTTGGCTAAGCACTACTTTTATGTTTTCATAAAGTTTTTTTTCTTTTTTGACAGTTTTACCATTGCAGATAGTATAAGTTTAGTAATTTGGAGCTGTTATTTTCCCTTGCAACTTTTAAAGTTGTTTTTGACATCTGCTGTTCACAAAATAACAAGAGTAAGCTTTCTTGTTTAAGTACATTTTCCTTCAAATTTCCTAAATAAAATATTGAGATTTTTACTGCTCTGTTTAAGTTAGGCAGCTTGACTTGCACTGAAGCAGGATAATTATTTATCACCATTTTCTCTTCCAATTTGTGTGAGTCCTTAAGGGAGGTTATATGATGTTTGAGTGTACTCTTAAAATTAAAATTTGAAGTATGATTCACAGTACCAATGTGAACAATTCCAGAGAGTTGAAGAGTTAATTCAGAATATTACATTTTTCTTAGTTTCTGCAGTTAATATAGTTTGACACTAACATTTTAATTTTTCTTCTAGCATACATAGTTTCACTGTTGCAAGCACTAACAACTAATGGGAAATTTTGTGTGTACAGAATAATCACAAGGTCATTGCCTTATTCATGTCTGTTCATTGATATCTAGCATAAATCTCTGCTCTGCTGTGTGGTGTGGACAGAAGAATTATTCATTGTTTTCTAGCGAAAGAGATATCTCTGCCTTTTCTGTGTTTATCATGTGGTTGGCAGGATAATGGCCCCCAAAGATGTCCACCTCTGAAGTTCTGGGACCTGTGTTTCTGTCACCTCACAGCCTGCCTCGCAGCCAAGGGGACTTTGCAGATGACATTGAAGGCATAAACTTAAAACAGGGAGGTTATCTTGGGTTATCGGGGTGAGCCCAGTGTAATAACAGGATCACTTACAAGTGGAAGGGGGAGGTGGAAGACGCACAGAGATGCAAGGGGAGAAGGGGCAGAAAAGTTTGGAGTATGAGCAGGACTCACCCTCCTGTCCCTGGCTTTGAAGGTGGATGTGGGGGTCAATGGATCAGGGTACACAGCCCCCTGAAACAGGTTTGTCCAACCTGTGGCCTGCGGGCTCTGTGCTGCCCAGGATAGCTGTGAATGTGGCCCAACACAAAATCATAAATTCACTTAAAACATTGAGATTTTTCTGTGTGTGGTTACATGTCTCAGTGTATTTAATGTGCGGCCCAAGACAAGTCTTCTTCTTCCATTGGTCTCAGAGACGCCAAAAGGCTAGACACTGCTGTTAGAAGCTGAGGATAACTCTGGCAGGCAGCCATTGAGGAAACAGAGACCTTACTCCTCTATTACATGGACTCAGTTCTTCCAACAATCCGAATGTCCCTGGAAACAGATTCTTCCCCAGAGGCTCTCTAGAGGAACAGCACTTGGTTTTGGCCTTGTGAGACTTGGGCAGAGACACCACCAGATCTGTGAGATAATAAATTTGTGTCATTCGTAGCTGCCAGGTCTTGTGGTAATTTGTTACGGTAGCAAGAGAAAACTGATATGTACTATTTTAAGGGAAATTAAATGCAAAGCACCTTGTATTACTGAGCAGTTCTTAACCTTGTATTGGGGGGAAGGAAAAGATGGGGAAGCCGTGAAGGAAGTGGGAATTAGGGAAGAGGTTTGTATTTTTTTCTTTTTAAAATTCTTTTGGATCCAGAATATTGGACCTGGAAAGCTTGACTCTAGCACTCAATAACTTACTTAATAGTGTAATTTCTGTGTTACTGATATGTAATAATTATACTATTGACTTGATGCATGTATTGGTTGGAAAAATAATATTTAATTTGTGTCCTTAAAGCACAATTTTATTGAAGAGTTGCTTGTAACATGTCAGTGGGGGTGAATACTTGTAATTATACGTATAATTATGCCTTTACTAAAACATACTTGAATTATGACCATGATTCAGACACTAACACCCATCTTTTTTTTTTTTTTTTTTTAATGCGTATGTGTGGGAAAAGACTTTTCTTGTAACTTCCTTTTGTAAAAACATTGAACATGAAAGTTGGAAAGAACTTATTTGTACTGACTCCCCATTTTACAAGTGAGGGACTTGAAAAAGATCAGAGAAGCCCAGTAAGGAGTCTCAGGTCACTAAGCCAGGTGTGCTGCCCAGGACCCAGGAATATTAGTCCGTTGTTGCAGGTGGAAAGTGCTGTGGAAGATGGGAACCAGGCCGGATTCCACTTCTGATGCTCCTGCCTCCCAGGAGTGCGACTTGGAGAATCCATCTATTTCCACACGAGGACTGCTGTAACTATAAAACAAATTAATGCAATTGTTAGTGAAAGTGCAAGTAGCTCTGTAGACTTAGGAGTAGTAGCCCTGTTAGGATGAGCTGCCTGGTCTTAAATCAGATTCTGATTTAAGAGGGAGCCTTTGTGTAACAAAAGGAGCAATGACAGAGGCTTGAGTTCAAGCAGCTGATTTGTTTGCAGTGGTAGTTAGGACACTAAGTGGAAAAGGAACATCAAAATAAATTTTGTGCAGCTCAGAAGAAGTCATGGGAGGGTCACAGAAGTATCATCGGCTGACTTGAGTTGGCTGTGGCTCCATTTGTTACACCTTCGCCTTTACAACTAAGTACAGGATTGACCTTCTCTCTGTGAGAAAGTACTTCAGCCTCTGCGGAGTCCTGCTGCCGACTGATTCACAGGCTGCCTCCTTCCAAGCTCCCCATTCACCACACCCAGGTCACTAGTGACCTTTAGTTTTATCTTACAAAGTTAGAGTTGATGGGAGCTTGTGGGAGCCTGGGTGCAGGAGCTCTCAGATAGAAAACTCATTCTTGCTTTGCTGCTCGTCCTTATTCCGCTGCAGCGGAGCCCTGCAGCACCGGCCCTCTTTTCTCTGTGGTCCAGCCTGACATTCACGTGCCGCTCCCCCGGTGCCATGTTTTCCCTCACCTCCACACCTTTGATGCCTCTTCTCATTTCTTGGAAAGTGCTCCAGCCTCCTGTAGTAACCTGTACAGCCACTGTTCAAAACATGACCCTGTCGTTACTTCCTGCTAGAAACTCCCCTGACACTCTTTTCTTAACCAGCCTCAGTGAGAAGTCCTTTTGTGAAGTGAAGTTCCAAAAAACGTGTATATCCCGCTGTGTTAGAGTTGCCCTGCTGTCTGGTCATGTTGGGCAGCAAGCTCCTTGAAGGCAGAGACTGCCTTTCCTGTCTGTATTCCCGTTGCTCAGCAGCGTCCTGCGAACCTGTAACCAAATATTGTGTCCTACCTTGGGCATGTGCTAGGACAGCTGGTTTTTCGGCTGGGTCTGTAACTTCTGTGTTGGTATTCTGCAAGCCCACAGGCACATGCACAGATCAGTTCATAATTCAGGTACATTTGGTAATTAAAATTACTCTTCCTGTTGTTTCCAAATTTTCTCTATGGTAGACACCATTGTGGTAACCAGCTTTATACAAAAACTTGTGTGCATCTCTGATCTTTTTTCTTTTTCCTTCTGATCCCAGGAATCACATACTTGTTATTGACAGTTTTAAGAAGAAATAGTTAAGTTTTATAACTTAGGAAAATAAGAACAAAAGTGTGGGTTTTGTAGTTTAGACTTTCTGATGCTTAGTTTCCCTTGTTTACTAGCTGCAGACTCTAGGTCAAAATACCTTTCTGTGTGACTCCCTTTCCATTTTTAGAAAACAGATTTGTGTCAGTCAGTTTAGGCCCAGTTATGCTGCAATTGCAAACAACCACCAACTCTCAATGGTTGTACAACACAGCATATTTATTACTCACATTTCATGTACATTGTGGATTAGCATAGGACTGTGTTCATGGTGGAAATTCAGGGACCCAGACTGATGGAGGATGCACCTTGACTTAAAAGATCACAAGAGGTAAGAGAAAGCATTAGCTCTTAAAGTCTCTACCTGGAAGTGACATGCTTGCATTTCATTGACTAAAGCAAGTCTTGTGGTGAACTAAATTCAAAGCTTGGTGATGCATAATCCTTTTGCAGAGAGAGGCATCAAATACTTGCAACTAGTAGCGTCTGCCTGCACGTAATGATTCATGAAGGGAAACACTCGGACCATACCATATGGCTACTATGGTATTGGAATGGCCAAAACGTTCGTTTAGTTTGTTTCTGTAAAATAAAAGACACATTTTTTATTTTCACCAGTAACTTTATTGATTTGGATATTGTGAATATGTTGGCTGTCTCCTGTGTGGTATGACATTGATTGTTCTCAATTAATGTCTCAAGTTGATTGCTCTCAACTTCAGCTGGTCTGCCCTACAGGGGAGCATCGTCCAGTGAGAAATCTCCAGCATGAAACTTTGCAAACTGCTTTTGACACGTTCCATCAGTGACAGTACCTCCATATGCTGCACAATTTTATTTTTTGCACTTCAGTTGCATGCGTACCTTTCTTGAAATAATAAAGCATAATATGCCACAAATGTTGTACATTTTCTTTCATCTTCAGTATTAAAATGGCTACAAAAAATTCACCAATTTTGTTAAGTTTTTTTCTTTAAATGCATGCCGATACGACAGCTGTCACAATACAACCTAATAAAATTTTTTCTAATGAAGTTAAAGACAACTGAGCACTACTAGAGCCACATTACAGAAAAAAAATGAACTTTTTGGCCAACCCAGTACGTGGTAGTGATTAATTAATGTTTGCTAATATTATTAATAATTGGTTTCTCTGAAAAGCATTAATTATCTGTTATAAGAAATTATAAATAGGCCCAGGATGTAATGAAACCTTGTATCCATACTTAATTGTCGACAATTTGATTATATAAAAACTTTTATTTAAAATGTACTGATGGGTTAAAAATTAAAAGCTACAGCTTTAGTGATTTGAATATAGGTTTTCTTTATAAACTTTACAATTTAATCATTTTCTTTATGATTACAGCATTGAAGGTTGAATAATGAGTAGTTTCTGAATTATTGAACCCACTAACTTTGAAAATCAGTGCATTTCATCTCTGGATAATATACTTATAAATTAGAACATTTTGATAATGCATTCTTCAGACTGCCAACATTAGGTTCATTCTTTGCTTTTTGAACATAGGGGTAGTTCTGTGTTTTCTGATGTGGAATTAAACCTTGGTTTCACATGAGTAGTTAGATAAAAATCTTTTTTGCTCTTTCTATAATGCCCACTTCAAATTGTTTATATGAGTATTAATGGTTTCCCTCTAGCATTAAAAGAAGTTGTTTCATTATTTTATTCTGTAATCTAACATCATAAATCCAAGAATACCATACTTTTAAACTTATAAATACCATTGACATTTAAGTTTTATAAACTATGCAGAACTAATATTGTTATAGTTGGTTCCCCTAAAATGAAAGAGAAAGAGAATTCTGGTAAACAGAGCTTATCTAGCATTTTTCATTTTAAGACGACTTCCTTTAAAGTATACAAGTCATAAATGTGGAGTTTGATGGGTCTTCTTAGTTTACACACTCTTTTAAACAGTAGCCAGATCAAGAAACAGCGAGCGTCCCAGGACCCCCTTGGTCCCCAACTGTCACCCCCCACCCACAGTAACCAGCTAACTGTCATCATGAACCAGCGCTGTAGGTTAGTTTTTATACTTTATGTAAATTGGATCTATAGTATTGGTTCTCAGTGCTATATAGTATTCTATTGTGTGCATTTATCTTGTTATCCAGTATGCTGTACAATTTTAATCACAGTAAAACCTCAGTTAAATTTTTGTGAATTATTTAAGGTATTTTTTAAAGTTAGCTATTTTACTTTAGAATATGAAGTCACAATAAACAGAAGTCAGTAAGAGCTACCGGCATTCATGCTTATAGCTTATAGCAGTTTAAAATCTAGTAACTTCACTTAGAAAACTGATTTACCTATTAAAACAATAATCATGAAATTGAATATTTCAGTGAAGAACCCTAATTTTATACTGAACTTTGAATTGTATGGTGTGTTGTATTCCTTTCCTAAAAAACATATACCTGTGTTACAGCTAAGGGCCTGCATGTCACCTTTTTTTTAGTTTTCATATCTGTCAAATGGGGAGGCACCCTATTATCAGAGGCAAGAAGAACACAGACTTTAATGTCGAACCTAACTGGAGTGAGTCTTAGCTCTTCCCTTTGCTAATCATGTGACCAGACCAGCCACAGAGCCCCTCTGGGTGTAACAACCCGCTGAGCTGTGAGGATTGGACGGAATGAACGTACACACACCACATGCCTCCTGGCCAGGGCGGGCTCTTGGGAATTGGTAACTGGTCTTTTAGTTGCCTCACAAGGGAGTTGTAGGGATGCGATGGAATCATGTGGTCTTTTGAAAGCCACTCCATACCCCTATAGTATACAATTACTGCTCAGCGTAAACATAATCAGTGTATTGGGAAGACTTCACAATGATTCCCCTTTGTAAGTGCCAAAGGTGCTCATTCCCACCGGCTGTGTAGTTGGATTTCAGTATTTAAAAATTTAAGCACATCCTTTATATTTAAATGTTGTTTAATTGCACACCAAAAAAATAGCATCCTTAAAACTTCCTTCTGAAAGGTGAGCGGCCGTCCATTCACGTGTGAGATCTCTGTGTCGTAGTGCCCCTCCCCGGACATGCATCAGCCTTTGCCCCCCAAGTCTGTGTTCCCCATGGACTCAAGCTCCCAGACAGCAGGCCCTGCCCGCAGGCGGGTGCCCAGAGGGGAGTGTTCAGTGACCTGTGGAATGAACAAGAGTTGTCCATGATTTTAGAATCCCTTACTTCCAGTTAATTTTTATAATTTTCGAAAGTACAAAGGAAATTAATAACTTTGGCTTGGAGACATATGAAAACTTTTCTCAGAAAATACTTATTTTAGCATTTCAGATAGTTGGACTGGTGAAATGTTTTTTATCTTATTTGTGAAAATTAATCTTTACCTGATACCTGGATGGAGTCATCAGGTGGGAAATTGAAGTGTGGCTGGTTGGTTAGTAGCAATGAGTCACAGTGGGTGGGCGTCAGGGGGTGAGGAGATTGGGTGGGAGGTTGGGGTTGAGTCGTGGGCTTCCAGCAGCAAAGGCTCTAACTCTGCCGTGGAAATGTTGACTTGGTGGGCATGCGGTAAAGGAGAAGGTGGGAGAAGTTGTTAAGTGCTAAGATCAGATTGTCTGCACCAGCTGGTGGAAGGGCTCTTTCCTGAAGGGTGTTGCTAGTACCCATGAGGAGCCCTGTTCTGTCCTTGCCGCCCTTGAGAGAGGAGAGGTCAGACAGAGCGAATGTGATTCCTCTAGTAGAGTCACTACTCACTGTAGTCTTCAAACTCTAGCAGCCCAAACTGTGATTCTGAAAAATTGTGTATTCGAGTTGTGATACAAAACTCATTTTTTTTATAAAGAAGTTTTGACTCCTTTTAAAAAAATCTTTGTTTTGTTTTAGAACACAACCCCTTTACTTCTATTCGAAGGGAAGTTATTTTTGTTTCTGAAAAGCTGAATAAAAAATTTAGCACCGATTTACTGAATTTTCTTCCTCTTAATCTTTTATTACACTGATGTATTTCTAGTGTTGTATGTTTCTTGTTCTTCATTACTACCTAAACTGAGTCACATTGAACAGCAGTAAAGGAGAGAGTGATTTTCAAGGAGTTTAAGAATATTATTTTAGGTCAGGGTTTGCAGTCTTGCCACCACTGTTGGGCCAGTTCATTCTTTGTTTGGGACAATTAGCAGTATCCCTGGTCTCTGCCTACTTGGCGCCAGTAGCACCTCCTGCTCCCCAGTTGTGGCCATCAAAAATGTCTGCAGACATTGCCAAGTGTCCCACTCTGGGGGAGGTTCCACTGATTCGGCCTCTCTGCTGCAGTCCCACGGAGTCTGGTGCAGAGTGCCAGCTCTGGCCTGAGATTCCCGTGGTTGAAGTCCCAGCACTTCTTTGGCCAGTCACAACCAACTACTCTGTCCCTCAGTATTCTCATCTCTCAAGTGACAGAAAACATTATTCCTCAGCTCATAAACTGGAATTAAGGAGTTAATATATGCAAAGTTCTTAGCTTTGAGAATGATGCCTGGCACATTGTAAATGCTCATTGTTAAAAACATGGTTATTACTACTACTTGTAAGAACATTGGGCATCCTAGTCCATCCGTATTTCACACCTTCCTTCCATTGCCTTTTATTTTTTTACTGTGTCACGCAAGGGACCTGAGGGGAGATCATAACTGAGAGAGTTTTTTAGCAAATTAATCTTTATTCTTAAAAGCTGCGTTGCCTCGTGCACTGCCTGCCTGGGCAGGCAGGAGGGCAAAGCGAATTGATAGAAGACTCTGGCAGGTGGCCTCTTCTTCAGTGGCTGCGTGCTGCTGAACAGAAACCCTTGCTTGAAACTGGGCTTTGCAGAGATAGAGAGGGATGCCTTGTAACTTGACTTGACATCCAGGGTTAGTTTGTCTCGGACGTGCAGTGAGAAGAGCTGGTCTCAGCTTTGGTCTCAGGTCCCAGAGCCTCCCTCCCCTCCTCTCAGGGCTGGAGGCACATTCAGGCTCTTCTGTCCCTGACCCAAGACAGAGGTTGAAAAGCTTCCAGATTGGGGGGGGGGGTGTGGCTGGAAAGGACGCTGATTTTCTCTTCTCCCCCAGTCAAGTGAAGCGCTCTCCTCCTTGAATTTAACCCATTATCTCATCTAACAAGGATGAATTCATTTTGCCAAAGCCTTGATTTTGGCGGTGGTTACTATGCAATTAAAAAAAAAAAAAAAAAAAAGCAGTGTTGGGGGAAGAGGGGAGAAGGAGAACAGACAACAAAGACCATGGAAGAAAAAAAATTCTCTAAAATCTAAGAATGGGAAAGAGAGAAGAAGGAGTTGCAAACAAACCTGTAGTTGTACATACCAAAACAGACGGGAAATCATTTAAATCAGCAAAATATCTCCCATGATGATACATGCAGTTGAATTACACTCAGCTTATAGCTTAAAAATGCATATGAATTAATTCCACATAGGTTAATGACAGGTATTTGTTGAACATTGTATTTGAGTTTCTGACTTTTAAAACATACTTTTGGTAAAGAATAGAAATTTTCGGTTTAGAAATATGTTTTAACTGAATATGAGGTTTTAAAAGGTAAGTCAGCATCCCTTTTTGTCAAAATGGAGTGTATCATTTCCCCCAGTATATGACACCCCTTTCCTGTTACATTAGGAAGGCTTTAGTTCTACCTGGTTCCTTTGCCCAGTAAGAAAACGGAGGCCCCCACGGCCATCCCGTAACTACCAGTTCGCACTTCTTGATCTCTTCACCTTTTCACACATCCCTCCCCTGCACCCCCCGCCCTCTGGCAGCCGTCAAAACGTTCTCTGTATCTGAGAACATTCTGTTCTGCTTGTTCATTTATTTTGTTTTTTAGATTCAATTGTTGATAGATATATATTTATTGGCATTTTATTATTCATATTTTTTACCTTTCTTGTAGTCAAAAAATAAAAAAAATATATTAAAAAAACAAACAAGCCCAAAACACAGGCCTTGAGTTACAGAATTTTTCTAGGATTGCTTGGCTAGCTTGAGCCAAAGGCTCTGAATTCTGTTAGTATTGTTGTTGGTTCTTATTTGGTTCAAGTTGATAAAAGTCTTTACCACCTAGGGTTTTTTTTTTCCCCAAGTAGTCACTGTGTGTGAACTTTGCAGACTGTTAGGTGGTAAAGTGAACTTACAAAACACAGCCGAGCACAAGTACTTTCGTTGCCTGAAGCGCAGGGCGCTGACCGGGAGTGTTCCCGCCGCAGTGGTGCCGTTTCCAGCCTGTTCCTGCCTCTCCCCCAACTCAGCCGTGTTTCTCCTCTTCTGCTAGGCACCCGCTTCTCTCCATGCCCCTGCCTTCTGTACTGCCCCTCTTCTTTTGTAGTGCTACCACCACCTGCCCTGTGGCCTAAGGGAGAACCTTTCCGCATCCCCCCACAGACCCTGTAGGGTCTATATTTGCACCCACCCCAAGTTCCAACTCCGTTGCCGATCTCTGGGGCAGACATTTGCAGTGGATAGATGAACCCATCTGTAGGTTTTCTGCAATAATTCAGGCCAGAGTCTCTTCATAGTCTCTTTCGAACTCGTGTGTTAAATATGCTTTCAAGGTAATGTGAAACCGTGTCTCCTTCATAGTGCCATGTCTGCTCGGTGACATCATTTTACCCAATTGAAAGCTTGAATCATCTTCCATCGTCTACAAGGTAATGGCCCCAAGTCCAGAGACTGGCACGTGACGTTTTCCATAGAGTGACCCCCGTGTCTTTCCAGCCTCTCTTTCTCTACTAGTGGCCCCTTTCTGGCATTCAAAATTCAGCCAGCGGGCAGTTGTAGGGGATTTGTGTGTTTAAGAGCTTGTCCTTCACATATGTGAAAATAAGGGCTTGCTGTTGGTTCTGTTACTAGAATTCAGGGACCAGCTGTGTGAAATTCAGATATCCCTGCACTCACTGTGTGGAGTGATGGTCCTAATGAATGCATGAGATTTTACTTCCCTGATGAAAATTAAATCTCAAGCTGTAAACAGAATGCTCACGGACTTAATGTTTTTTCCTTGACATGTGTTTCTGTAGCTTTCATGCAAAATGTTGTTAGGTGTCCTGCAGGTGGAAGGATGCATGCAAGCCCAAAGGTAAATATGTCCAGAGAATGAACATAATTTTCTTTTCGGTATTCTTGTAACAATCCCTGTGAAAGGTACCACGTGTCTAGAAAACAGGCATGTTTCTAAAAATCTCCAGGGGCTCAGTTTTCTCACTGTTTCCTCGTAATGTCATGTCTTTGTGTTTGCCTCTCACCGTTTCATCATTCCCTTGCTCTCTGGTTAGGGACATGGGTGTGGAGAGACAAACTCGGCCATGGCGAGAGGGAGCCTAGCCTCCCCTTCCCACCTGCAGTGCTCTCCTGAGGGCCCCGTTTCCCTTTTTTGTCTTCGGTGCTCCTGTGGCATCATCCCATCCTCACCTCACAGCTGGTTTGAAGCTGAAGCAGTTTTCAGTAGCATCTGTTTTCTAAGGCAGTTATGAAGCTACTTGGGCACTTTAGTGGCCATAAAACAGAATTACAGTGGGAAAGACCTTTCAGCGATGTAAAGGCCTTAGTGTCAGTGGAGATATTTGCATTTATGAAAATTGGCACTAATGAAACATGTGGGTATACCTTTCCTCTAAATGCTACCACCTGCTATATTAAAACACTGCAGACCACTCATCAGAAGGAACTTCCCCACCTTTGCTATTTTAGTTTATATTCAGCCATTTCTTACATTTCGGGGTGGTTCCACAGGGATCCTTTTGGTTGTATAATTGTGAATCAGACCCAAAAGTGATCTAGATTTAGTGCAATCCCTATCAAAATTCCAAAGACATTTTTTTTTGCAGAAGTAGAAAAAGCAATCCTAAAATTCACATGGAACCACAGAAGACTTCAAATAGCTGATGTAATTTTGAGAAAGAAGAACAAAGCTGGAGGCGTTACACATCCTGATTTCAAACTGCCTCACGAAGCTGCAGTGATAGAAACAGGCGTCCCCAACATGGAAAGCCTGGACCAGAAACAAACGTGTGCGTGTCTGAGCGATTAATTTACAGCAAAGACGCCGAGGCTGCTCTGGAAAGGTCGTGTCCTCAGCAATGGCGTTGGGGGAGTTGGAGGATGGCCGCATGCAACAGAATGAAACTGGTTTCCCAGCTTGCACCACACACAAACATCAACTCAAAATGAATTAAATACTTGAATGTAAGACCTAGAACCGCAAATATTTTAAAAGGAAATATGGAGGGTAAGTAAGCTCCTTGATGTGGGTCTTAGCATTGATTTGTTAGATTTGACACCAAAGCAAAGACAGTAAGTGGGACTACATCAATTTGAAAATCTTCTGCACAGCAAGGGAAATTATCAACAAATGAAGAGTCAGCCTGCAGAATGTGAGAAAATATCTGCAAGTCATAGATCTGATAAAAGGTTTGTATCCAAGATATGTAAGGAACTCATATAAAAATAGCAAGAACAAAAAAAAAAATAAAAAATCTGGTTTAAAAATGGGCAGAGGATTTCATAGACATTTTTGCAAAGAAAACATCCAAATGGCCAACAGGTACATGAAAAAGTAATCAACATCCCTAATCATCAGAGAAATGCGAATGAAAACCACAGTGAGATGCCACCTCACAGTTGTTAAAATGACTCATCAAAAAGATAAGAGGCAAGGATGTGGGGAACAGGACCCTTTGTGTTCTGCGGGTGGGATTGTAAACTGATGCAGCCACTATGGAAAACAGTGTGGAGTTTTCTGTAAAAATTTCAAATAGAACTACCATATGATATAGAAATTCCACTTTCTAGGAGTATGTTGATAGGGTCTCCAGGATATATCTGCACTCCGTGTTCATTGCAGCATTATCTACAGTTGTCAAGATATGGAAACAGCCTAAGTGTCTGTCAGTAGATGAATGAGTAAAGATGGGTTTTATATGTTTATGATGGAATAGTATTCAGTCATGAGAGAAAAGGACATCCTGCCACTTTCGACAACATGGGTGAACTCTGTGGGCATTGTGCTAAGTGAAGTAAGTTGGAAAGAGAAAGACATATATTACATGGGGAATCCAAAAAAGCCAAAGTCCTATAAACAGACTAGAATGGTTGTTTCACAGGGATGGAAGGTGGTTTCCCAGGGTTGGAGGGGTGGGGAGAAGCTGGTCAAAAGTATAAACTTTAAGTTGTAAGTTCTAGGGATCTGGTGTACAGCATGGTGATTCTAGAAAGTTGTTGAGAGAGTTAAGTGTTCTCACCACAAAGAGAAAAGGCAGTTATGTGACTAGCTAATGGAATGGTGGTATTATTTTGCAATAGATAAGTCTGTCAATCCAATGTTATACACCTTAAACTTATACAGTTTACATGTCCATCATCTCTCAATAAAGCTGGGGGGAAATGTGAGTCACACCTTTAAAGGTCCGCCGTGCCCAGGTTTGGACGCCATTATTGGAGGCCGAGGGCCAACGTGAGCTGTGCTGTGTCAGGCAGAGCGTGAATGGTGCTCCTGAGAGGAGAGGGCCGTTTCCATGGATGTGTCCTCGGTCAGTGGGATACATCCTGCATTTGACTTCCAAATGTCGGTTTATGGTTACCACGTGTGGGGAGCGGGGAATGGGCTGTGGTAGAATTAGGTACTTACTCATGTTAATCGATGAGTAAAATAGAATGCATAAATGCTTAAAATATTAACTGTGATTCTTAAGTACATATTCCGGTATTGTAGAGGTTATAGTTTAAAAAAGAATTAATACCAAATGAATTTAAAAGCTAGAGAGAAGCAAGAGATTCCTTAGGAGTGATTTCCTTCCTTAACGTAACCGTATCTGTTTCTTCCAAATCATTTTGAGGAAAGGGGGGTTGCAAATTGTGAATCCTGAAACTCATGCGTTCGGCTTTTATTTGTGAGGAAGGTCCTTCTGAGTGCATGTTTACTGAGAAATTTGAGCCTCAGCAAAGTTTGAGTCCTTGATAACACGCTATCTGGTGTGGAGACTAATTATGTCACTGTCTCTGGGTTGGCCATCTTTGCTTTGGAAAAACGTGTAATCCTGTGCTTCAAACAAACTAGATTCATTGCAGATGTGGCTGTCAGAAAAATAAATCTTCAGCCCCGAGCTTTCCTCCTACGTGCGTTTCTCTTGCCGAAGCGCTCCGGCTTACTGCACCGCTCTTACACTGCTGCCCACACGAACCGTTCTTAAATCACTGTTTCCAGTGTTTCAGAAACACTTTTCACTTTTATTTGAAAATGTTTAATGTTTGTTAATGTGAGGGTTCAAATTGGAGTTTCTGTTGTTTTCCTGGCGTTTATTAAATGTCAGGTGTTTAAAATCCTTGCCTATTTTTGAATTGCATTAACTTTAAAAAAATGTTTAAGACTTCTTTGTTACATATATTACATATGTTTTCTTTGTGTTTTAATTTTGTTACGGTGTCTAATTCCATAATTGAGGGTTTTCTTTAATCTTGATATAATTATACCTGGATTTTTTTTCACTTATGATTTGTAAGTCTCTTGTTTTGCTTAAGAAATACTTACTATGCCAAGATTTATATCTTCTCCTATTTTTAAAATACTTTTATTTTTATATTTAGATATTTCTTCCATTTAATTTTTTTGTTGTTTTTGAGTTAATATTGATTGCGTGGCTCCTCTTTGCCCGACCCCGGGCTGCGCCTGGGATGAGTAAACAGACATGGTTCATGCGCTAATGGAGATCATTGAGGCAGAGTCGGGCAATGAATAAGTAACCAGACAAATAAATGTTTAATTTTCACATGTGCTCATGGAACAAGTAGTGATGAGGAGCACTGTGCAGGCCGGGGACACCACCGAAGTTACGCTGAGTTATGAAGGGGTATGTACAGTTCAGGCATGCAAAGAGAGGGGGAGAGAAACGGAACCAGCAGCAGACTGGTTGGTCCAGGGTTGGTCCGCAGAGCGGGGTGGATCTGGGATGAGATGAGTGTGTGGAAGCAGACCCTTCATACTTGGTAAGAGAACATGTTTCTGGAATAGGTGTAGAAGGAAGCTGTGGGGCTTTAGCAGGGGGTCTGTGACTGAAGAGAGTTTTCTGCCATTGAGATGGAGGGTATGGATGGGAGCAGGGAGACTGGTTTGGAGGCGACTGCAGTAGGTCTGACCAAAGATGAGGTGGCTTAGACAAGTGTGATGGTTAATTTTATGTGTCAGTTTGGCTGGGCAGTGGGGCCCAGATATGTGGTCAAACATTATTCTGGATATTTATTTGAGGGTATTTTTTGAATGAGATTAACATTTTAATCAGTGGACTCTTGAGTAAAGCAGATTGGCCTTCATAATGCTTGTGGGCCTTATCCAATCAGCTAAAAGTGTGAATAGAATGAAAGACAGACCTCCCCTGAGAAAGAGGGAACTCAGCAGATGGGTTAAGACTTGAATTGCAGCTTCAGCTCTTCCCTGGTCTCCAGCCTGCTGTCCCGCCATGCAAATTTTGGACTTGCCAGCCCCCATAATCACATAAGCCAATTCCCAAAATGAAGGGGGGAAAAGTCATACACACACACACACACACACACACACGCTGGTTTTGTTTCTCTGGAGGATCCCGATAGATACAACAGAGGTTGGGGCATTAGAAATCACAGAAGTGAGCATATTTTTGAGGAAGAATCATCAGGACTCACTAAGAATCATCAGGAATAAATTGTAATTGAGTGAATGGTGATGCCATTTATTGAAGGGAAGGCAGCAAAAAAGAGCCAATTTCAGGAGAAATTGAAGTTTAGTTTAGGACCCGTTTAGTTTGAGGTGCCAGTGAGATCCGAGCGGAAAGGTTGAGGACACATGTTGGAGATAGGACCCTGGAACTCAGCAGTGTAGAGAGGAGCAGCAGGGTTAAGACTGAGTACTGGAGAACCCAACCTTGGGAAGAGACCAGCGAGGCGCGAGCAGAAAACTAGGAAGAGAATCGAGAGAGCATGGCACCACGGAAGACTCAAGATTCAAGAGAGCATGGCACCGCAGAAGACTCAAGAGAGCAGTGTCTCGAGAGCAGAAGTGGGTAGCTGATGTCAGATGCTGCTGAATGATCCAGTAAGAGGAAGGTTAAAAAGAAGCAACTGTTGGATTTGACAACTTGCAAGTGAGTAGTTACATTTGCTAAAGCCAAGTTGATGGAGTAGCGGGAGCAAAGTAGAGAATGGAGTGGGCGAAGGAGTGAATAGGAGACGAGGAGGTGAGGAGCCCACCTGTGGCGACTCTTTGGCCTAGATGTGCCGTGACAGGGAACAGCAAAACTAGGGGTGGGGTAGTTGAGGGTTTGAGGCTCGAGAGGATTTTTTTTTTTTTTTTTTACTTTTAAGATAGATGATAGGAGGGCATGTTCATATGCTGATGGAGATGATCCAGTAAAGTGGGAGATGGATGACGAGGAGAGAGAAGGTGTAACTGAAGGAACAGGTCCTTGGGAAAATGAAACAGAGATGTGTCTCAGAAGACATGTTTTTGTGCATGGGAGTCACAAGATAGGAGGGGAGGGAAGGGAAACGGCACGGCTGCAGGCAGATGTGCGTATTTGCTGCTGAGGGTGAAGGAGCTCCCATCTGACGGGTTTTTGTTCTCATCGTGACAAAAGGGAATGGAGTACTAGGAAGGAAGTTTGAAGGAAGACGTAGGAGGTAGAGTGGGAAAGAAAGTTAACTCAAGAACCAGAATTGCTAGGGTAGTGCTGAGAGCCCAAGGATTGAGTGCTGAGGATTGAGGCTGATTTAAAGTGATATTAGTCTATCTGTGTTTTCCCAATGTAAGTGTTTTCCTGCTTGGCCTGCCGGTGTGGAGAAAGAAGAAAACTGGGTTAAAGTCTGACAAGCAGGACAAGGAGGGAAGCATTTTAATGGAGTCGTTCAAGTGATAGATGGAATTTCCGTTTAATGAAAAGGGTACTGGTGGAGAACGAGAGACATCCAGGAACTGTGGTGAAGGAGTCTGAGCAAGTAGTCTGTCCGGATGAGAAGTTATTTGTGTGTGGTGTGAGGTAAGGGGTCGAACTGCATTATTTTTTGGGAGAAGCAGTTGTGCCCCAACCCTGTGTGGAACAGTCCATCTTTTCTTCACTGACTTCGCTTGCCGCTGTTCCCATATATTAAATTTCCAAGTAATCCTTAGGGCCCTCTTGGGTCCGTGTTCTCTTCCCCAGATCTCTTTGCCTGTTGCTTTGAGGGCACACACGGTTTTACTTTGGAGCAGGGTGGTGTCCTTCAGGCCCACAGGCTGTACTTCTCCAGACCTGTCACCTAGAACAGAGTTGCTTGGTGACACATAACATGTTCATCCCCAGTGTCATTTAGCTGTTGCCAGATTACTCTCCAAGATGCTTATAGCATTTTAAATTCCTGCCAGCAACATAGGAGTTTCTGTTTCTCCACATTCATATGAATACTTGAGGTTTTCAAATTTGATCATTGAATTTTGGGAGAGGATTTGGTTGACCTCCTCACTGCATCATGCAGGAAGTCAGAAGTCTCTCAAGGTTTTAATTTTAATGCAGTCAGATGAATCTGTCTTCCTGTCCCCGCAACCCCCACTTGGTGGCTTTTTCTGGCATGTATTTAAATTATCTTTTCTACCCTGATGTCATAAGTGTTGTTTCTGATATTGTTTTTTAATAAGCTCTAAAGTTTCATGTTTCATAGTTAGGTCTTTAAGCCATGTTGAATTTATTTTATGGAGGTTGTAAGCTAAGTAAAGATCCAGTTCTGCTTTTCCATGGCTGTGACCAGTTTTCTCTGCGTTTTCCCCCATTGGCTTTCTCAGCATAAACTAAATTCCTCCATAAACGCGTGAGCCCACGCGTGCCGCTCTCCGGTCTCGCCCATTGGTCTGTTTGTCCCTGAACCGGCAGCACACTCGTGTTTTTACTACAGCCTCATGACAAATCCTAACGCTTGGTCAGATAAGTTCCACTAGCCTTGTTTCTTTAGGAGTGTCTTGGCTATTCTTGGTCTTTTTCTCTCCATATGAGTTCTGGGATCCAATTTCCTGGTTTTAGCAAAAGGCGTGTTAGAGTTTGGATGGGAATTGCATGTAATTTATAGATTGATTTGGGGTAAAAGTTGTACATTATTGAATCTTCCTATGATTAATATAATTTCTCTTTATTTAAGTCACTTTTTATGACTTCTAAATTTTTTCTCCATAGAGATCTACTATCACTTTAAAAATTTAGCTCTAGGTAACTTATGGTTATCTACTACATCTATATTGAAAGTTCTGTTTTAAAGTTTTTCATTGTTTGTAAAATGGAGTGCTATTGATTTCTACATACACATGCATATAGTAACTGGTCTTTGTTTTCTACCTAGTTCTTTGATCAAGTTTAATAATTTAATATTTTTTGGAATGGATTTACAGGCAAAGTTATATGTAATATACACATTTCTTTTAATCATTCACATCTATAATTATATCCCATTTTTCTATTCCTAATATTGTATATTTTTGTTTCTCTTTTTGTCCCTGCTTAGATATTTTTAATTTTACTTGTATTTTCAAGGAACCAGCTTTTAACATTGCTTAATTTTTTCTACTGTCACTTATTTTCTTAAATTTCATTAATTTTAACTCGTGAATTTCTCCTCTCTTTATGCAGTAATTCTCTGAATAAAAACTATTTTATTACTCTCGAGTGTGGTCCACAGTTTCTGTCTCGCTGCTCCAGGCCTTCCTCATGACGTTCTGAGTCATCTTCAGTGACCGTCCTGAGTGTCTCCACATACCCATGTTTGGACATTGAATGTCTCAGCTCTGTTTGGGATCTAACAGAAGCCATTTACTTCTATTCCATTTTTGTGTTTATACAAGAGACGGTTTAGTCTGGGTCGTTTTTCATCTTCGTATGTTGCTGCCGAGGCGGAATCCAGTCACAGAATGTGAGAATGAAAGGGGCCAGCTAGTCACAGGTGGTGGATTTCCAAACTTAATTAAAAACTACTCTTTATTAGGAATATTTCAGTGGAAGATTATATTTAATTAAATTCACCTAATGCTTTATGGTTCTTCCTGTTGGCTTCTTGGGATGTGGTTAGTAAAGAACCAACATTTATAACTGACAGGTCTCAGTGAAAACCCCTCAGAAACAGTGAAGTTTCATGGTCAGTTTGAATATTCTGATTACACCCAAACCCTGTTGGTTACGTAGACATGTAAAAGCTGCTTTGGTGAATTAAAGTATTTGAACATACATGATAAACATGTCTCTCAGCTATTTCTCTAATCTTAATGTATAACTTGAACTCAGATTACTGAGATCCAGGGATTTAATTCTGCTGTATTGCAGGTTCTGCTTATGGCTGTGTCATATGTTTCTCGAGGTAGCGGTACCTTACTGACTTGATGTTAGTTAAGTGTCCTGGCAGTTTACCTTCACTGGAGAAATCTACCTGACGTGTGGCAACACGGGGTGTATTCACCTAGTAGGTGTGCCTCAAGCCTGGCGGTCAGCAGGCTAAGGGATTAATAGAGAGTTTGTGAAAAACAGGGGGCAATGATTTAAAGTCAGAATTCAAGGCCTCAGTATAAATGTTTATATCCTTTGTAACCTAGTTCATAATTCGTTTTTCAAAATATTTGTAGTTGTTACTTGAGGAAGACAGAATGGATTTCTAACTACTTTTTTTTTTTTTTTTTTTTTTTTTTGCTATCACACCATGCTGCCATAATAATGAGAACTCAAAGATAGAGTGCTTACTGTCTGCCAGATATTGTGCTTAGGTATTTTCATATGTCTTCTTATTTTTCTTCTCAAAAGTCTCACAAGGTAGGACTTTTATCATCCCCATTTTTCAGATGAGTCTGAGGCACAGAGTGAGTAAGTAAGCTCTCCAAGATCACACAGCTCGTGAGAAGTAGCCTGGGGACTCAGACCTGATCTGTCTGTTGCCCAAACCTGTTTTCATAACAACCACACTCTGTATTCTTACCCCAGAAGGTATAATCCGGTACTGGAAGCGATGGCTAAGAAATCTTATTAAAAGTTGGTGAAATAATCAATAAAACCACCATTCAACCGAAAATGCATTCCTATGTGTTGAAATTTAGATTTATAAGTGAACAGCCTACAGGTCAGGCCAAGATGATTCCTAAAAATGAAAAGAGTAACTCAAGAAAGGGGGGACTTCTGGCCAAGATGGAGGTGTAGGTGGACACACTGTGCCTCCTCGCACAACCAAAATTAAGGACAACAAGGATTTAGAAACAAGAAACAATCAGAACTGAGAGAAAAATTGAACTGTACAGAGGTCCGACAACCATTCATCCAGACTGGTAAGAGGGGTGGAGTCGTGGCAGGAGGAAGCGGAGGTTGGTGGACTTGGGCCACCAGGCAGTGGCTAGCAGGCCCCAGGTGCACAGGCCACAGCTAGTGGACCCCAGGCGCAAGGCGGCTGGCTGACCAGGTGGTCCCACATTCGCGCACAGATAATCCAGGTGAAAATGGGGAACAAGACAGAACTCACAACCCAGGGCACCAGCACCAGGACTGAGACCCCACCACCACATACAGCATCACAACCCAGCAACTGGGCTGCCCCGCCCTAGGGAACACATAAGGCTCCACCCCTAACTACATAACAGCCATGACCAGACCAAAAAAAAAACCCAAAAAACAAAAATGGCTCAAACGGGAGAGCAGATCAAAGCCCTAGAGTGAATTCATCTAAGTGACCCAGAGATAGCCAACCTATCAGATACACAGTTCAAAGCACTGGTGATCAGGATGCTCACAGAATTGATTGATTTTGATTGCAAATTAGATGAACAAATGAAGGCTACAATAAGTGAAATGAAGGAAAACACACAGGGAACCAATAGAGATGGGAGGAAAACTGGGACTCAAATCAATGGAGTTGACCAGAAGGAAGAAACAAACATCCAATCAGAAAAGAAGGAAGAAACAATTCAAAAAAATGAGGAGAGGCTTAGGAACCTCCAGGACATCTTTAAACGTCCCAACATCTGAATTATAGGGGTACCAGAAGGGGAAGAACAAGAGCAACAAGTGGAAAACTTATTTGAACAAATAATAAAGGAGAACTCCCCCAATCTGGCAAAGGAAATAGACTACCAGGAAGTCCAGGAAACTCAGAGAGTCCCAAAGAAGTTGGGCCCAAGGAGTAACACACCAAGGCACATCATAATTACATTAGCCAAGATTAAAATGGAGAGAATTCTAGAAGCAGCAAGGGATAAGGGGACAGTCACTACAAAGGAGTTCCCATCAGACTGTCAGCTGATTTCTCAAAAGAGACCTTACAGGCAAGAAGGGGCTGGAAAGAAGTATTTCAAGTCTTGAAAGGCAGGGACCTACATCCAAAATTGCTCTATCCAGCAAAGCTGTCATTTAGAATGGAAGGGAAGATAAAGCGCTTCTCAGATAAGGTCAAGTTCAAGGAGTTCATCATCACCAAGCCCTTATCCTATGAAATGTTAAAGGGACTTATCTAAGAAAAAGAAGATAAAAAATATGACAGTAAAAAGACAGCAAACTCACTGATATTAAGAACCACACCTAAAACAAAAGCAAACTAAGCAAACAGCTAGAACAGGAGCAGAAACACAGAAATGGAGCTCACATGGAGGGCTAGCAACAGGGGAGTGGGAGGAAGAGAGAGGGGGAAAAGGTACAGAGAATGAGTAGCATAGACGGTGGGTAGAAAATAGGGGGAGGGCAAGAATAGGGTGGGAAATGTAGAAGCTAAAGAACTTAAGGCACATGGACATGAACTAAAGAGGGGGAATGTAGGTGGGAGGGTGTGTGCAGGGTGGAGGGGAATGATGGGGGGAAAGGGGACAACTGTAATAGCATAATCAATAAAATATAACAACAACAACAAAAAAAAGAGTAGCTGAATTCCTGATTCAGGTCTCTCCTTGTTGAAATTCCTGTTAGACTGGTTTTTACTGTCTTAGCAGGCTTCAGTAGAAGAATTATTGGCATGTTCTTTAATTATCTTATATTTGTTTTTTTAAAGGTTTTGTTTATTTTTAGAGAGAGGGGAAGGGAAGGAAAAAGGAGGGAGAAATCTGGCCTGCAGTCCAGGCATGTGCCCTGACTAGGAATCAAACAGGCAACGCTTTGGTTCTCAGACCTGTACTGAGCCACACCAGCCAGGGCAATTATCTTATATTTGCATTTCAGACATTTGATTGTTTGGTTCACAGTTTTGCCTGCTAGATGCCATTAGTGGTTGTTATTAAATGAAACTGACTAAGGATTTCACAGTTATGTTTGCATTTAACAGGACTTTTTTTTTTTTTTTTACATCAAAAAGGCACACAGTTATTTTAACATCAAAATATGTCTTGGAGAAAAAAACGCCAAATAAAATAACATTAAGCCTCAGTCTTTAAATGTAAACTTAAGACAGCACTGGCCTGTGAATTGGGAGGTCTGGAGCTGGCTACCTGCTTGGGCCTCCAGATAAAGGATTGATTTTCTCTGAGGCTCAGTGAGGAAGCTGTAAAGTGAAACTGTGTAAGTCTTGTTTCCATGCAGCTCTTCACATTTCATATTCCATCAAAGGATGATTCTGGATTTGCTGGTGGTTTTCCATCAAGATTGTTACTTAGGAGAAATGTAGGAGATTTAGAGAAGGATAAGCTGGAACCTGTGACAGATTGTTTTTATCTATCTATCTATCTATCTATCTATTTATTTATTTAAAGTGATCTCACAAGGCACCTTCTACTTAATGTAAGGTAGTCATTCATTCATTCCAGAGTCTTGCACCATAATGCATCCGGTGGTGCCATTTATCAAGGAAAGTTCTAGGGATTTAAAAAGTATAGCCATGGCACTCTCCTTTTAATTGCATGTCCTTGTGTACAGCAAATTGTGCATGCACTCAGCCAACATTTATTGAGGGCCCACCTTCTAGACGTTATTTTTTTTAAGGTTCTTTCTTCCCCCAGGTTATTTTGTTTATTCTATTACAGTTGTCCCAATTTTTCCCCCTTTGCCCTCCTCCATCCAGTCTATCCCACCTGCAGTCCATCACCACATCTTGTCCCTGGGTCATTCATACATGCTCTTTGACTACTCCCTTCCCCTTCTTCCCACCATCTCCCCTTCCCCTTTCCTAGCTGTTATTTTTTAAGAAAAAAGGAAAACTACCTTCTCCATGTGTAATTTGGTTGAATTGTATTGTCCAGTTCCATCAGAAACCATACGGTGATGTGAAATGATGCTTTTGAGCTGCTAAATATCTCTTTGCTGTGTTGGTAGGTGGCTCGGTTGCACTGTGGTTGATCAAGATGCAGTTATGAATGTTTAACCAAGAGCTCCACTAGCTAAATATCTATCATAATACCATGAACCTATGGTCAATCAGTACATATTCTTTTTCTATAAAGACTGAGTTCTTATTGCTGAGTCATTTTAAAGTTAAAACAGCCTTCTTAACCAAAGGCTTCCAACGTCACTAATAACATTCACTGTGGCTACAAAAATGTATTGAACATTTACTCTGCTAGGTATTGTTCTAAGCACTTGGTGGGTCCTAACTTACTCTCACAGACCAATGAGGCAAGTTCTATTACCCCTATTTTATAGATGAAAAAATTCAGACACAGAGATGCATGAGGTAACCTGCTAATGTCACGTAGCTAGTGAAATTTTACTTGAAATATAAAAATCATTTTGCAGTTAATAATTGCTTCCTTTTTTCGTTTTTCTGTAATGGCTTACTGTCTCCTCTCTTCCTCTCTCCACATCTCTCCTTAGCATCATCCGACGCATCAATTATCTGTCACTTTGGCTTTCTGAGTGGAGACAGCCCTCCTGAAACCTCCACTTGTTTACTTTGCTCAGAACTTGTCGCCCTTCAGGCCTGCTCTCAGCCAGCTTGCTCTCTGTCTCTGTCTCTCTAATTAATAAATTAAAACAAAGAGATGATGATGTCAGTTCCTGCCACTGGAGGAGTTAGGTTTGGAGACCCAAGCCATAGACAGGGCTGAGCTCCCAAAAGGAGATGTCAGTCCTGGATATCAGGCAGGCGTTGGCTCCCCTTCAGTAGGGGACTGTTGGGATCAAATTGCCATTGAAAACAGTCACTTTGGTCACACTTTGGCTTGTAGAAATGATCAAAGGTTGGTGACTACCCGGAGGTCAGTCAGCAGCTGTTGCAGCAATCTGCGGGGGCATGAAGCTTAGACTGAGTAGTGGCGAGGGAAGTACTGAGAAGTGGACGGGGAGGCACTTAGTAGGTTAACTGGAAGCTTTCGTCAATCCTTAGACTGGTTGGATGAGGCTAGCAAGAGAGAGGAGAAGGTGGCTGGGATTATTCCTGAGCTTCTGACTCGACATGGATGGATGGTGTGATCCTGGCCAAGGACCAGAATCCTTTCGCTTTTCTTGGGGGAGGAGGATAGGAAGAGACTTCAGTTTTGGATATGCTGAATTTAAGGCACTTGTGAGACCTAAGTGTGGGTGTTCAGAAGGCTGTGAAATGTGTGGGTCTGGAGCTCAGGAGTGAGGTTTGGGTAGGAGTGTAGGGAGTTGCTAGCATAAAGATGATGTTCAGAGAAAGAGCAAGTACAGCTCGCCCCTTCGGAGAGCTTTCAGACTGATAAGACTGGGTATATTTAAAGGGCCTGAAGAGAGGGGGGCTCTACCAGGTATGTCCAACCTTTTGGTGTCCGTGGGCCACAGTGGAAGAAGAGTTGTCCTGGACCACACTTTAAATGCATTGTGACACATAATCACAAAAAATCCCATAGCGTAAGTAAATTTACAATTTTATGTTGGGCTGCAGTTTGGACACCCCTGCATCTCTAGAGGGTAGGAAAATAATCAGGGAGGGGGAACTTAAAGGCCAGGGGAATGGGCAGCAAGCTTTGAGGCTGTGAAGAGGTCAAGCAAAGAGGACTGAAAGCATCCCACGCGGTTTCTCTGTGCAGGGGCGTGGGGACCTGAATGGGTGCTGTTTCACCGGAACATGGGGAGATGGGATGGTGTTGGACAGATGTGGTCAGATGGACTGTGAGGTAGTGGGGAGGTGACAACACAGAGCACGCCTAGGAAGCGCGTGCCGTCTGACCGAGCAGGAGACAAGAGCACGACATTGGTGCGGGAAGGGAATCAAGGAAGGGTGTGTTCATATATTTTTAAATATAAAAGTCTTGAACGTGCTTGAATGCCAAGAGTCATGAGCCTGTGAGGAAGGGGAGATTGAATGTAAGTGGGGGTGAGGGGGGATAATTGATCAGGCAGGCTACTCGAGAAGGCGAAGGACTGGCCTGAGCCAGCATGAAATTCTCTCCCATCGTAACAGGGAGGAAGGAGGAAAGCTTGGCAGCATAGATGAAGGTGAAGACTCAGTGGGAGTTTAAAATAAATACTTAAAAAGCAAAACCATTCAGTGGTTTGAAAAGTGAATAAAATTTTGTGCCTTCGAATAGTATTCCTGTGGACTGGAAGACATGGCGTCATGGCTGGGATGTACCCCAGGATGGCTGGTGGCTGTTGGCAGGCACCTGTGCTTGGGGACATCCCAGTGCTGGGTGCTGGATCTTGGGGTTAGGAAGTAGTTGGGAGAGGGAGCGGAGTCGTTCATTAAATGCAGTTGAAATAAGAGGCTATTCTAAGTATCATGGGTGTTTAAGGGGATAACTGGAGAATTGGATGTTTTTTTTCCTGCGGGCCAGTCAGTAACCATTGTTTTGATGCATGAAAAGACCACAGATAACCTACCAAACAGTAGTCAGCTTGCCAGCGTGCTCCCAGCAGGAAGCATGGCAACCATTCAGAAGTTTACTCTCTTTTGCCACAGTTGCGTACTGAAGTGACACACCCCATTTACTGGGGTGGCTGCAGTAGGAAGTGACCTAATTAGAATGAACGGTAAGTACAGGGACTTTCTAGTCTTCTGATTTACAGGGTCAGTGCCTCAAATTGCTTCTCTTGATTGAAACGGATTAGTTGTGACTTGTTACCAGAGTTAATCAGAGAAAAAGCAAAAGTTATAGTAGAATGTGGAATTGCGTATCATCGTTCTATTTTCCTTTGCAAGGAAATTTTTAAGTTCTTACTTTAAAAAAAATCTCTCTGCTTGTCCTCATCTTCAACATTCTCCTCCCCAACTAAATTACACTTTGTCCGCCGTTTTAAGAGCTTCCTTCCAGTTGAACGTCACTGTCCTGGTCATACCGAGTACTCTGGGACACTGTCATTTCAGAGTCTAGTAAACGACTCTTCCCATATGCGAGGCTGGCTGTACTGTTTCTGTTTCCAGTATCCCACTGAAGGCCACTTTGTTTTTCCAGTGGTTCCACATTTCTAGAACACACAGAGCGGTTCCCCTTCACAGGTTTTAAAATAACGTAAAAATCTTTGAATTTGTCACTAGCCCGTGCGGCATTCTCTGACTCTTCTCTTTCCTCTGTGAACATTTTCTTTGTTGCCTGCTGTTCAGTGTTACATCAATCTAATACCAATTTCCCTCTCAGTTTATGGCTCCCCTGCACTGGCTGTTAACCTTTGGTATGGAACTCTGTCAAGTGTTTTCTGAAATTCCACAATCACTGCTGTTCCTTTTATTAAACTTGTCGGCACTGTCCTCAGAGGGATTTTTGCTGCATGTTACGTGAGAATGACTTGCAGGGCGGGGAAGCTTGTTGGCTGTGCCTAATCAAAATGTGCTCAACAAGTGAGCAAATAAGGGCCCTTGGTTTTCAGTGATTACATGGCTATTGCATTGTGAAATCCTGGGAAGGCAGCGGAAATTAATAACAAAGGAAATTACCATCCAAGAGCAAAGTGAACATAGGGTTTCAGGATTCATGAACTACATCATTTCTTATTGCCCTTAGACACATGCTAAGATTATTAGATCCTAATAAATAATATTCTTTGCACATTGCCTATGAGGGCAGTGGAGCACAAAAATTACTGAATAAGCTCTACATCAGCTCTGATATTGTTGCCATTGTCATCGTATCAAAATCAGAACAGCTTCCACTGTTGGCTCCTGACTGTGTCTTGGTCACTGTGCCAAGGGCTTTATATACATGATTTCATTTAAGTGTTTCAGCAGATATTGTTGAGCACCTGCTATACTCCAGGTACTACAGTGAGTACTGGGGACACTACACTCACTACTATTCAGGAATTTGTAGTTTAGTAGGAGATCCTGGCAAGAAAATCAGAAGTCCCACTAGACCATCATAGTACTGGGTTGCATTCAGAATAGAGAATGATTTTCTCGCAGGTTCATTTTCCTTCAGCAGATTGTATCTCCATAGAAACACAGTATCACACAGTGTGGGTAAAGGACAGTTAAACTTTAATGTCACCTGGACCCACTGGGGACCGGGGTGGGGTGACTGCCAGCAGTAGAGGCTGTCAGAGCCTCAGCGCCCTCACTCTGGTGGCCACTCCAGGAGCCTTCAGCACCAGCTAACGGCCGAAAGCGGGCAGCTGTCGAGACAGCTGAGCCCTTTCTCGTCTGGCCACAGGACAGAGGTGGTCTGTGTCTGCGTCTGCAGCGTCCACTAGTGCAGAGCGGTGGCCCCGACCAGGGGTGGACTGTGTGGCCTTAGGTTGTCCTGGGGAGATGGCCATCACACCGCCTTCTCTCTGGATGGAGTCTGGACCCTTATCTAGATGCCAGGCACAGTGGGGACTGTTGGAAATTCAGGACGAGGCCTCACAAGGCAAAGGTGACATTCTCATCTTTTTCAGACATACAGGCAATAAAAGCCAGACACCTCTTGCATGTCAGGCATGGCCTTGGTGCCTACACTCAAAGTGCTGTGTTGTCAGGTTGTATTAACCAGCTTTACAAAGAGAGCTTTGACGTTAGTTTAGGAATCAGTCTGCTGAGACAAGAAAGAGTCATTCCCGAGTGCCTGCCGGCAAGGGGGGCAGGCGCCAGTGGGAGAGGGATTCTCAGGCGCCCCTTGTATGTGGAAGTGCCGAGCAGGGAAGCCTAGCCCCGTTCCAGGGAGCTGGAGAGGGCTTTCCGGAGGAGATGACATCCAAGCTGTGAAAAATACACTGGGGTGGGGGAATGACTGTTGAGATAGGCCCAGCAAAACTTCCTAGAATTAGAAAGATTTCCACTTGACAGGAAGGTGTAGAAGAGAGAGGGGCTGTTAGGAAACTGTCGAGTTGGCCTTTCCGTCTGTGTTGGCATTTGCACTTTTACCTGCAAAAGCAAAGGCAGGTAAAACTGCTGGCACCTTAGTAGGCCCCAAGGCAGTGGTTCCAAACTGTAGCACACTATTGGTCATTGCCACAAAGCACCTGGAGTTAAAGAGAGTATGTGGTTTCACTTGCTGAAGCAGTAAACATTTTTAAAAATTACAGCTCAACCCTGAGTACATAGGCCTCTTTATTATGCCTAATGATGCGGAGAGTGCCTGTACAGAATGTCTGTCACATACCGTGGTAGGTAGTTGCACAGTTAGTTGCTGACTGGCTGATCTGGCCACTGGGAAGGTCCTCACGGGGTCATGCTGTGATTGGGTGTTTGGTTGGTGGGTGGGCCCGAGTTGAGATGTCACTGCATTGCTGTGGCCTGTCGGTCACCCTGTGAGGCTGGCCCTCGAGTTGCTACGTCCTTTCCCCTGACAGCCACGGGCTGGGTCACATGCTCTCATAGTGCTTAGTGTGTACCTCCCATGGAACATTTTGCATTTTGTACAATACATATTTTTAGGTGTGTTTCCCAACTTTGTCAGGGCAGAGAACGTATTTTATTGATGTCTGTATCTTCAGCTCCAATTGTAGTACTGGGCATCCAGTGAGAAATGAGTATTTTGGGGGTGGATGGATGGGTGAATATAAATGAAGATAGGCATTTGACTTCAAAACTTTAGAGACATTTCATTGTAAAAGTATTAAACAAACATGTTATTTTTGTATTTGTGATTTCCAGCTGGTAGTGTTGCCAGGTGGCCGAATTCCAAGTCAGAGATGGGACGGGGATACTATTAAAAAGTCACTTTAATTTTTTCAAATTTGTAGATCTAAGTCACCTCTTTTCCTTTTTGTAAGAGAAAAAAAATCATGCTACCAAAATTTAGAATTCATACAAATGCATACATGCTGGCTCCCCCCCCGCCCCCGGGAGAAGTATAGTTCTGTGGAACATGAAAATCAGAAGCCTTAAGTCGAATGGCTGACTAAGCTCTTCATCTGCTCTCCAACAATGTATTGAGAAGAGCCTGTTTGGTGCTAGTAATATCTCTGGTGTCACTGTTTGGGGCAAAAAAAAAAAAAAAAAAAAAAAACCCACAAAAAATAAAAGCAGAGAAACAGTTGTAGATGTCACCAAAGAAGAGCAAGGCAATAAAATAGATCTTTATCAGATAAGTTTTATTTGTTTGAAGACTCAGCAAGTGTTCTTCTCCTCCGCAGAAGCGTGTGAACTCAGTAGGAAGGGACTCTGTAGTGATAGGCTCTGCTGTGCCTGCGGGCTCAGCCCTTTCAGTGGAGCACACAGGGCTCAGGAAAGGGCAAGTGAGGACAGACGCCCCCGCAGGCTGTGGCTGTGGGCCAGCAGCCCGCAGGAGAACCAGCTGAAGAGAAAAGTCGCTGTTGCGTTGTTAGGGAATGTATTTTGGTATTCTTTTCACGTGTGCATTTGAGTTTCCTCCAATAGGGGCATAGAAGGAAACAATCATTGTTTTTTAGATTTTAATAATTTATAGCTTTTTACAAAATCATTAGTTCATGAACCAAGACTAAAAGATCTGATTAGAAATAAAATAAATCAGTTGTTGAAAAGTTCATGTTTGGTGTTAAACTGGGGTAATATTTTAACTGAAGTCTCCATTTTGGTAGCAGGACACATGAGTTATGGAACATTTCATTTTCAAAATTAACTGGGTCTGAAGAATCAGAGCCCTGAAATGTACCCCAGTTTTGCAAATAAAAACTTGAATTGAACTCATGGCTGTTTAATTATACCTGTCAGCTCTTGTCACTTTGCCACTGCTATGAAAATTCAGGTTCTTAAGGTTCGTGAGTGTCCCTCAGTAGCTTATGGAAACTGTGCGGTTAGGTGTACTTTGTGGTCACAGGGCACACGGCTCTGATGCTGGGGAGTGGACGTCCCATTCGTGCTGATGTCACCATTGGATTTTTGTGTGGGAAATACACGTCAGCACTACTCAAGACTTTGCTTAATCTGGTTTATATTTTATGAAGATGTCAACTCTGAACTTTCAAGGTAGCATTTGATTTTGCTTCACTGTTTAATCAGCATTATGAAAAAATAAACCGTGTGCAGTTACTGATGCATTTGCTTTTGATGGACCTATGAAATAATGTATCTTTTATTTGGTTTGGGTTTCATGTATGTGTGTGGATTCTTTACTGGAGGGGAGGGTGGAGGCTGTTGGTGGTCTTAGAGTCACACTAAGTTGGGTTTGTTCAGTCATAGTGTTATTTGTTAAGGCTCCTTTCTGTTTTGTTTTCTGCCTTCTAAGCCAGTTGTGAAGTTACCCTATGTTCAATCTTGTTCTTTAGTTCCACTTCCAAGTTTATCATAAGGGTACATTAAACTACTTGTTCAGCAGAGTATGAGGCGGTATTGTTGGGTATTCGGGCAGGACTGTTATTTTGTAAAATATACATATTCATGCCCAACAAGGCATAGCCCTTTCCTGCTGTAAACATAGTAACTCCTAAAGGCAGATATTTCACGTAATTTGTACCGTTTTTGTCAAATGTATAACTCTCTGTTGTATCTGAGTGTTCACACATTTGATGATAGTTTTACAGTGAACAGTGCTAAGCAGTTATAAGCCCATTGTAATTACATTCATTTTACTCTAATTCAGAAGGAAGAAAGGATCAGAATTCTGCCGGCAGGGGCTGTGCTGTGCTCAGAGCTCCCTTGCTATCAGGATTCGTGTCACCATGGCTCAGTTTCTGGCTCCTCTGAAAAAGCTAATTCAGTTCCTTTGGGCACTCACTCGCCAGCAGACAGTTGGCTCTTTGCCATGAGCTGTTTGTTGACAGTTTTGCTGTTCCTGATGCTGATTAGCATGCAATGTTACAATGTCCCTAAGAATAATTTTGCTTATCTACATAATAATTTAAGAATTTAATAATTTTCAAACATGTCCCGAGTTTCCAGTTCTTTGTCAGCATCTTAATTCAGTTCTAGAAGTTTTTTTTTTAAGTATTTGCTGTGTGCTTAATAGTGCGTTAAGTACATTAATTAAAGTGTTTCCAAATAGGTTGTTGTTTCTAGTAATAGAATTCCTTATATTCTTTTGCTCCTTTACAGTGTCACACACACATTTCATGTGACAGTGATAGTTCTGTGAGACAGAACAATAAGCAGTGTTGTCTCCCCTTTTCCCAGATGAGGAAACTGAGGCCTTGATGGGGCCCCGGGTGTGCCCAGCTCCGCACAGCCTGTAGTTCTGCCCCTCTGCTCCTGTGAGCTTTCCAGATGAGGTTAGTGTTGTGTTGTTACAGTAGGAGGGGGGCTTTGTGAGTGACGGCCGAGCCTGGGACTGTTCTTTCCCTTTCCTCACTGTACCAGGGAGCCTTTCACTGGTGCCATTTTTGACATTTGGATTAAACAAACCGTTTGATGCCCTTTTATTCTGCTCCACACTGAAAGCTAAACACATATTTCATTACAGGAAGAACAAAAAGCAAAAACACATGAACTAGAAAGAGGCAGTTCATTTATTTGATCACTGCCTAACCTTTGAGATTTTAACATTGCAGCAGGCATCTCTCCCTGTTCTCTTTTGTTGCAGCTGTTTTGGCCCCACGTGGTGTTATTTCTCCGTGGTAGCTTTGCCTCTCCCTTCTGCGTGCCCTTTACCCGTGATGACCACCTCCATTTCACACAGCTTTTAGGCAACACTTCCTTGTGTACTCGAGCTCATGTTCAGCTAGCTAATTACGAACTACTGTTTATGAAGGCTCATTTGCCAGGCTAAGCCTGTTTCACATAGTGTCTCATACAGTTTCTTCCAGCTGCCCTGTCTGTTGGTTCTAGCCATCCCTGTTTTATAGATGGAAAAGGTAAGTGTGGTGAGGAACCTGCCCCCCCTTGCACAGCTGAGGAGTGGCGGGGCTGAGATCTGAGCCCCGTTCGTGTGACTCCGTAGCCAGTGGTCTCGTGAATGAGCAGGTTAATTCTGTGCCGGCCTTCGGCAGTTTCGGTTGCGGTGCTCTCTCATTGTGTTCTGGGACAGCTCCTTTAGGAGAGTGTAATCTGGTGTTTTTGTTTTTTTAATAGCTAGCTGCATTTGCACTTAAAATTTTTTTTTCTATTCTGATGTTCAATCAAGCAGAATTAGTCTAGTGTTTAAAATCTAAGCCAAGAATTTCATCTTACTATTACTTATATCTTTATGGTTGTAAAGCAGAGAAGTTATTTCAGGTAGATCTTTCAATAATAAAAATTGGTGTCGTAACCAACATTACTACTTCTTTAATCATTGCCAATTTGGACATATTTGAAGACTGTGTAGAAGCTTCCGTTGTATAGAAGTTAATGTTTTGTGCCAAATTTTAAGGCTAATTTATTTCTACCTCCTCTTCTATCTCTCAGAAGTTTTCTTTTCATAGTTGAATGTTATCTGGGTTCCTTTCTGACTCTGGTACTGTAGACTGGGGAGCCCAGCTTTGGGTTTAGACCCCACACTTCTCAGGGAAATGCCCCAGCTGCTAAAATATCCCTTCAGCTGGGCATAGATCTTCAGCTGGCACCCGTGGGAGCCCAGCTGGCCCTCTCGCATCTCTGCACTCCCTACCAGGCACGTTGTGGTGAAGTGGTTTCTTCTGTCCGTGGGTATAAGCCATCTCTCCAGCTAGTTTTCAGTTGGTTATTTAGGATACTTTCTCTACAATTTAGTTGTAATTCCAGTTTGGTCCTGGCAGGAGATTAGTGTAGCTTCCACTTACTCCTCAGCCATCTTGGATCTCCCCAGAAGTTTTCCTTTATTTTTTCCCATGAAGTAGAAATGTTATTCGGCTTTATCTTTATGGGCATACCTTTAGAAAGTCAGATCCAAGACTGTGTATGTTTGTGTGTATGTGTAAGAAAGAGAATGAGAGAGGAAAAAGAAGAAGTGGGGTGGTGAGAGAAAGAGGAAGGAAAAAAGGTGGAGGCATGGGTAGACACACTGTGTCTCCTCACACAATCAAAAGAAGGACAACAACGAATTTCAAAATAAGAAATAGAACTGCCAGAAAATTGGACTGTATGGAAGTCCAACAGCCAAGGAGTTAAAGAAGAAACATTCATCCAAACTGGTAGGAAGGGCAGAACTGGGCAGCCGAGCGGAGAGGACTTGAGATAAGGCAGCAGCTGGAGGACTGGGGTGAGTGAGGCAGCGGCTGGTGGAGCAGGCAGTCCCGCATTTGCGTGCAAATACACCGGGAGGAACAGCTGGGGAGTGAGACAGACCGCGAAAGTCAGGGTTCAGCACAGGGAAATAAAGGCCCAAAACCTCTGACTGAAAACACCTGTGGGGGCTGTGGGGGCAGGAGAAACTCCCAGACTCACAGGAGAGTTTGTCTGAGAGACCCACAGGGTACTAGAACGTACACAAATCCACCCATCTGGGAATCAGCACCAGAGGGGCCCAATTTACTTGTGGATAGCAGAGGAAGTGACTGAAAGCCAGCCAAGAGCCAAGTAAGCCTCATTTTACTTTCTCAGACCCCTCCACCACATACAGCATCACAACACAGGGACAGAGGTTGCCCTGCCCTGGTGAATACTTAAGATTCTGCCCCTTACTATGTAACAGGTGCGCCAAGACAAAAAATATGGTCCAAATGAAAGAACAGATCAAAGCTCCAAAAATAGAACTAAGCAGTGAAGAGATAATCAACCTATCAGATGCGGAGTTCAAAACACTGGTAATCAGGATGCTCACAGAATTGGTTGCAAAATGAAGGGAAAAGTGAAGACTATGCAAAGTGAAATAAAGGAAAATGTACAGGGAAATAACAGTGACGGGAAGGAAGCTGAGACTCAGATCAGTGGTTTGGAGCAGAAGGAAGAAATATTCAACCAGAATAGAATGAAGAAACAAGAATTCAAAAACAAATGAGGAGAGGCTTAGGAACCTCCAGGACAACTTAATTGTTCCAACATCCAAATCCTAGAGGTGCCAGAAGGACAAGAGGAAGAGCAAGAAATTGAAAACTTACTTGAAAAACTGATGAAGGAGAACTTCCCCAATCTGGCAAAGGAAATAGACTTCCAGGAAGTCCAGGAGACTCAGAGGGTCAGTCCCAAAGAAGTTGGACCCAAGGAGGAACACACCAAGGCACATCATAATTACATTAGCCAAGATTAAAGATAAGGAGAGAACCTTTAAAGCAGCAAGAGAAGAGGAGAGAGTTACCTACAAAGGAGTTCCCATCAGACTATAAGCTGATTTCTCAAAAGAAACATTGCAGGCAAGAAGGGGCTGGAAAGAAGTATTCCAAGTCATGAAAGTCAAGGGCCTACATCCAAGATTGCTTTATCCAGCAAAGCTATCATTTAGAATGGAAGGGCAGATCAAGTGCTTCCCGGCTAAGGTCAAGTTCAAGGAGTTCATCATCACCAAGCCCTTATTATATGAAATGTTAAAGGGACTTACCTAAGAAAAAGAAGGTGATTAAAACTATGAACAGTAAAATGACAACAAACTCACAGCTATCAACAACTGAACCTAAAAAACCCAAAAACTAAGCAAACAGCTAGAACAGGAATCGAATCACAGAAATGGAGATCATATGGAGGGTTATCAGTGTGGGTGGAGGAAGTGGGGGGAGAATGGGGGGAAGCCTACAGGGAATAAGAAGCGTAAATGGTAGGTACAAAATGGGGAGGTTAAGAATAGTATAGGAAATGGAGAAGCCAAAGAACTTACATGTACGACCCATGGACATGAACTAAGAGGGTAATGCCAGTGGGAGGGGAGGGTAATGAAGTGGGGGAGGGAAATAGGACAACTGTAATAGCTTAATCAATAAAATATATTTTAAAAAGGGAAAAGAAAAGAAAGAAGAAGAAGGTATGAGGGAGGAGTAGAAGGGAAAGGAGAGGGAGACAGAGAGGATTTGGTTTGCCAAGAAGATTATAGACTAAGCTACAAAAAGCTATTTGCCTGAAACTGTGCTGTGTCTGTAGCACAGACTGTGGTTTACAGACACAAAAAATTCGGTCAAAATTGTATGTGATGGTGAGAGTTTAGTCCTCAAAGATGGTAGATACAGAGCGGTGTTTAGGTGATGCCTGTTAGGGCAGTAGGCAACGTTCTTGTGCTGCTTTGGCCTGGACTTTGTAGAATTCCTGGTCCTTACACTTTCTTGGACGTGATTAGGTTGAATTTCTTACTCTTTCCCTTCGGCTTTTCTAATAGTAAACAGATGGTTAAAAAATGAGGATAACTTTAAATACAAGCCATTTGGTGTATTGCATCTCTTAATTGTTAATAGATTTTTTAAAAAATTAATGTTGACTTACCTAAAGTTAAAAACTGTTTCAATTTTTAACATTCTACTTGTTTTTAATGTTCAGATTCCTAGTCTTTTATCATCCTCCCCCTCTCAGTAACTACAGGATGATTTGTTTTCCCCCTTAGCACTCAGCTATTACAGTCATATCTCATCTTCTGCAGTAAACCCTGCATCAATCTTGAACAGGCTGGAACAGTCCGGTTCAGCAAAGAAGTCCATCAAGGGTGTCTGGGCTGCCAAAAGCTCGTAAAAGGTTCCTTCGCCTTCTTCCCAGACTCATTGGTTGTTTATAGGCAATTTTTAACTGACCTGTTATTCCATTTCTACTTCTGTAGCCAATTTAAAAGCAGAAAATTATATGGGGAAAGTCATACTTAGGTTGGCAAACTAAAAAGTTACATGACATTGATTCATTTTATTCAGTTAGATTTATTTGTTTATTTCAACATGTGCTACCTTGCTCCATTCTGCAGCACATTTGAGACCATTGACATCCTTATAGAAAGAGTCCCTTGTTGTGTCTTTAATGGAGACAGGCTCCTTCAAGAAGCTCCAGACTGAAAAAACTCAGACCACAGAACAGATCACTCAAGTGTTCTGCTAACACTTTTTATTCTGCTCAGTGGTGCTTGCTGTGGGAATCCTATGACAAGCAGTCCAGGTAAACAGTAAGCCAACAACAGACACTGAGAACTTTCCTTTTTTACTAAACATGTTTCTTCCTGCAGGCTGCAGATATTTATTTAGTTGTAGCTTGTTCCTTGCCTCTATTGTATAAGGCACTGGACAAGAGGCACAGCAGAGACGTTCCCCAGCCGCTGGCTCCCTGTGACAGAGCATGGTCACCAGCCAGGGCGACTGCAGGGGGCTGCACTGGAGGAATAGTGGTCTAACTCCGCAGCTTTAAAATCAGATCAATTTCATTTGTGCAAAGGCACAAGGGCAGGGGAGTGAGTGCTTTACTGTTTGACACACAGATGACAGTCTGGCTGGAAGCTGGTGTTTGAGAGAAAATAAAACAAAAATGTTAGTTTTGAAGAAACACCTAAAAGACACAGCATGAATCTATAGTCTTCTTCTGAAAAAAAAAAAAAAATCAACATTTTTACCCCAGAAAAGCACCCGGAAACCAAGCAGTACCCTTCCTGTGTTTTGGCTTTTATGTAACAGTTTGTATAAAAGGACCATATTATATAAAGTGATTCCAGTACTGCTTGCCGATTCTGCCAAACCCATAAGATGAAACAATCAGCCTTTTGGCCCTTTTGGATGGAAAATTTTAAGAGTGTGACAATACAGAGGAAAAAGGAGGGAGGGAGGGATAAATCTGCCCTGTGATTGACGTGGACAGGGTGGGAGCACAGCTGTAGAATCCAGGCCGCTCGACAGAGTAATTGGTAGCCAGCCACGGCCAAGGTGAGAGAAGCTAAAGGAGGTGCGCAAGAAATGGGGAATAGGAAGGGTTAGGGTCACCCAGTGGTTCCACCCTTGGTGACTAAAACCCCAGATCCTATGAGGATTTCTGGAAAATACATACGGCTGCACAGTTCAAGTTGTGTAGCTATTACATTTCTTCAGAGTTGTCAGAAACACATGATCCTGTCCTTATACCACTGCTGTGAAGGAGAGGAGGCGTATGTCCCCCAGTTTATAAGTCAGACAGGCCCTGTGCAATTCTGTGATGTTCAGAACCACAGAACCACAGAAACAGACATGAAACAAAGCCATGTTTTCTAGGATGCTGAAGTCGCGTTTCATAGACTACACCTGAGACTTCTAATATCTGAGCCTAAAGAGAACAAACAGCATGTAAAACACTTCATTTAGGCAACTGAGGAGAAGAAAGTCCTCCCTCAGTAGAATCTGGGCTCAGGAGGCGTCGCGCAGTCCCTGACACATTAAAAGGAGCAGCTCAGGCCACCAGGTTGGGTATGGAGCAGGGTCAGGTGAGATGACCAGAGGAAATCACATGGAGAATGCAGAGACATGGGTTCCCAGTCTCAGTCTGCCCAGGAATTGTGGTGTTCGAAACAGACCCCAAGCCTTTGCCTACTAGCTCTTGAAGCAAAAATCTGGAAATAGACACACGTCGTTCGATGCCCCAGTCTCTAGCTACCCACAGTGCTCAGGTCTAATCATTTCATTTGGTAAAACAAATTATAGAAGACTTCTGTTGGCTACTTCCCGAAGTGGGATTGTGTTCTCTGAAGTGTCTATAACTGCCAACGTAACAAGATCTGTTACGACCAGAGGGTGAGACCGAAACACAAACCCACAAACGCCAGAGATACTGCTTTTAAGAGTTATCCCTCTTTTTAAATCTTTTTTTTTTTAATTTTCTTTTACCGTATTTTTTCCATTACCATGTATCTCCCTTGTACCTTCTTCCACCTCCATGCTCTCCCCTCCAGCCGTCCCCGCCCCCAGAGCTGTCAGCCTGCTCTCTGTGAGTCTGTCCCCATTTTCCCTGTTAGTTCAGTTTGTTCGTTAGATTCCACACATGAGTGAAAGCATATGGTGTCCGTCTTTCTCTGACTGGCTTATTTCACTTAGCATAATGTTCCCCAGGTCCATCCATGTAAGCTGAGTAGTATTCCATAGTGTGAACGTGCCATAGTTGTTTTATCCACTCATCTACTGATGGACACGTGGGCCGCGTCCAGTTCTTGTCAATTGTAAGTAACTCAGCGGTGAACCTAGGGGTGGTTTTATTGTTCCAAATTAGTGTTTTGGGTTTCTTTGGATAAATTCCCAGAAGTGGAATCTCTAGGTCATAAGGCAGTTCCATTTTTTATTTTTCGTGGCAACTTCATACTGCTTTCCACAGTTGCTGCACCAGTCTGCATTCCCACCACCAGGGGTCAAGAGGGTCCCCCTTTACCACAACCTCACCAGCGCTTGTTGTTTGTTGATTTATCGATGATGGCCATTCTGACTGGTATGAGGTGATATCTCATTGTGGTTTTAATTTACATTTCTCTAATGATTAGCGATGTTGAGCATTTACTCATCTGTCTGTTGGCCATCTGCATGTCCTTTCTGAGCATCTATTCAGGTCCTTAGCCCTGAATTTTTGGGGGTTTTCTTGGTGTTGAGTTTTATAAGTTCTTCATAAATTTTGGATATTAACCCCTTATCAGATACATCGGCAAATATGTTCTCCCATTCTGTGGGTTGTCTTTTAATTTTGTTGATGTTTCTCCCTCTTTTGCATTTGCACAGATGAGCAAAGGAAAACTTTACTAAAATAGTTGATGGTGTAAGCATTCAAATTTTATTTTATTTTGTTTTGGGTGGTTATGTCCTCCCTTGGGATCAGTTGTTCTTATTTCCCTTTTTTATGAAAGACAGGTAGCAGTGCTCAACTAAGAGAATTGTGAAGAGCTCAACATACGTGTCTGATAAGATATGGTAACCCTGGAAGGAACTCAGTAAAGGTTAGCTCCCACCTCTTCGTTCACACAAAAGAGAATACAGAGCAAGAAGTCATTGACTGGAAAATGGTTATTTTGTATTGGGGTAGATTTCCTTTATGCATGATGGCCCTCGGTTGATATTCTTTTTTAGTTTTGGACTGCTTTTGAAGTTCTCTGCCTCCTTTCCTTAACTTTTTAAAAAAAGTTAACTGAGCTCCTGCTGTATTATGTCAAAAGCTTTTATCTATGTCATCGCATTTAATTTTCATAGCAAGATGTTCTTTTCATTGGTGTGGCTTAATTAAATATATTTTGCAGCTGTGATAATTTTTTTTAATTCCAGTGCAGGATATGGATCAGAATTCATTCACCTAATTAGTTGGAGGTAGATTTCCCTCACATCACTGTTAAAATCATTTGAGTTGCTAGGTAAAGGCAGCCTTGACTGACACTTTAAAAGGTGAAACTCACAACATCTTCCAGTTAGGGGGAGGTGGCCATGTGGACTGTGTACCAGGCACTCCTCAAAGCCATTCATTCATTCATTCATTCATTCATTCATTCATTCATTCATTCTATTTCAGTTAAAACAGCTCTGTTGGATTTAACTAGGAACTCTTTGTCCATGGGGAAAGACGTACTAATGTAATAGCATGCCTTAAAATGAAAAATATTCTTATCAAAGATAATTCAAAAAGAATTTGTTTGCACGGAAGAACTGTCTTTTTAGTTCACAGTGATGGACGACTGAGGGGGCAGAGGCAGAGCTAGTCCTAGCCCATACAAATGAGAAAATGGTGCCCTCTCTGGGCAGATCCTGCCCCTGAGGCACAAGGCTTGGTGAACGGATGATGCTATTGTGCAAAATAGAGAAAAGCCTCCCTTTCTGTGGTGGACACTGCCCACCACCAGGGTGTGTGGCTCAGGAACCTGAGTGCAGACTGGCTTTCAGACCCTTGCACTCCCTTGTGCACCGCACAGCTTGGCCTGACTCTGCACAGCAGCCCAGCTGTGTGTGTGGTGGGGTGGTGGTGGTGGAGGGGCAGAGGAGGCAGCAAAGATGTTGGTGGAGAAAGGACAGAGAATGAATGTGGCAGAGGATAAACAGGTACAGGGCAAAATGATAGTTTAGGAACAGGTAAACAGTCAAAGAAATTATTTCCAAATGGGAGGTGGGGAGATCCAGGGAGAATGACGACAGACTGCTTCTGCTTAAGGCTAGTAAGGCAGTTTGGTCCTCAGGGTGACCCTTGATGCTCTAGATTCTAGAGTCTAGACTCAGCCCATGGTCAAAACCCAAAGGAGAGGGCTGTGCAAAATCCAGCGAAGTCACACTGCTCTTACCACCACCCTGCTGCCAGGGTGAATCTTTCCGTAACTTCCTGCACTTGTCTTAACTTCTCTAACTGCAGCATTTATCCACAGAGCTTATGTTTAGGGGCCAGAGCTTATTCTTAGGTTCCCAAGACTTTCAGGGCAAAGGAATTAGAGACACTGGAGGGATGGTGTGAATTGCTTTGGAGCTTTGACATTCTCCCCTTTGCTGAATACCTGCTACTGAGCTTTCTTCAGCCCAGAGTGGTGAAGCTAGCCCTTGGTCTTTGAATAACAGCCTGGGCTTTACTTCCACATTATCCTGTTTCCCCGTGGATTGCAGATGTGCAGGGAAAGGCCTGTACTGTGGGTTGGATGTAGTCCCTATAATGGGAACACAAAATATGGCAGCAAATGTAGAGTGAATGTGGAGAAAGGAAAATCTAGTTGTAAGAGAGCCTATTTATAGTAGGATACACATCTTGATTATTTTCCTTCTTTGCATACTAGAAAACATCTTACTAACTTCATTGAGGGCCAGGCACAGATTTTAAAACCATGTGTAGCAGCTTCCTAAAGCTGCAGAAGGGTGAAAGAAATCACAGTTGGGTTTTTGGTCTTTTTCATGTTTGGAAATCATTTACTGTGATTTCACAAGAAAGGGATGCTGTTTGCTAAAATTCCAGAAGGAGATTAATTTGCCAGTTTGTATCATATAATACCCATTTTCCTATACTCAGCCTCATTTTGGCAAATGTACGTATACTACGATATGAAATCAATGTATTTTAGTGTATTTCTGAGAAAAAAATTACTTCATAGCCTGCAGAATAATGGGACAATATAAATTGGCCTTATGTGGGTATATGGATGAACATGACCTTTAAAAGGAGAACAGAAAGGGGATTGAGGAATGCATACATGCACTTTAAAAGCTCTGGTTTAGAACTCACAACAGATTCAGAGCTATCCAGAGTAATACCTTGGATGATGTAGGTATTCATTTGAATGGAATGGTTTTATTCAAAATGCTCAGTATGCAGAATACTTGCTTTAGCAAAGTGATTTCAAATTGCTTTCAAATGTAGAGGCTTGTGATTTAGACACAGAAAAGAGCAGATTGTTTGTGCTGGCATTCATTTACTTTAATCTGTCCCAAATCTCATATTCCACCAGATAATAACTGTGACTTGGTATACTTTTGCACAGTTTTTGTTCAGTTGGAATTTCTGAACTTGGAAAGTCCACCATATCTAACCCTCTGTTGGTTTTTTAAAAACTGTAATATTTCACTCTGAAACTTTGCTGATAAAATTGTTGCTCTTGAGAAAAGGGTCATCTGTTCAAAGTTCAGGGGGGATAGAATTCCTACAGTGTAATATAATATGCTTTGTATATTTCCTTTTAGAAACTTAGATCATAGACAAGTTTTACCCTCTATAGTTTGTCAAAAATTTGTTTTTGTTATTAATCTACAAAAGCAACTCAGAATTTAAGTAATATATTTTATGTGAAATTTATTAATTTCTCTATATAAGTGGAATGAGAAGGTTTTGCTAGTGTGTGTAGGGTTTGCTGTATTATTGCATTTTAGAAGGTGATTTTCCATCTTGAGACTTGGCAGAGTGATGAAAATGTCAGTATGTAAAGTACAGGTGAATGGAAAGGTAAAGATCCACTTCCAGCCTTCTGTTTGCTTGAGCTGCCTTCTCTGGGTCCCCTTGCACTCTGTACATAATCTTGTCATAGCAACAGCCACTCCCTTGGTGCTCTGCCTAATTTGAAGGTCTTGGTTTGTGTAGATATCTTTGTATCTTTGGTGTACGCGGGTGCTTAGTATGTGGAGAGTGAATAAATACACGAACTTGTGCATAAGGAATCATGTTTGCTGAAGATGACAAGAGAATGGAGGTCTGACCGTGGCAAATGGGGAAAGGATAAGGCCCATCCAAGAATCCAGAATAGCAGCCATATGAACCTGGGGACTCTGGAGAGCCAAGCTGGGCATCAGGCTGCTGTCAAGAGAACAGTTTTGACATAAGGCAGAGAGGCTGGCTTCTCCAGAAATTTGGGTATCTGAGAAGCTCAAACTGAGCACAGAGTGTAGAAAGAGGTAAAATTGTAAGAAGTGACAGTGACATCAAGGCTAGAAGGATTAGTGAAGGAACCAATAAAGAAAGAGACCCTGGATGAGGCTTGCGATGCACTGGCCTCTCGTGGAACTCCCTGAATGGTGTGAGAGGAGATCCATCATTGACCTGAACTGAACATACTTTCAAGTGAGGTTGTGTGCTGGTTGTGAGAAATGCGGAGCCCAGGCAGGAGAGCTACGTGAAGGCGAAGGGAAGGTGCTGTGGTCACAACTCCAGCAGTATTGCCTTCTCAGGAGAGGTTTTGCCTGCTTAGCTTCTTCTCCACTGTGCTTTGTCTGTTTGTCCTAGAGGAGGTAGAAGCTACCCAAGAGGACCACTGGCGGAAACCCGTCCAGAGAAGCCTTCTGACTTGGGGCAATCTGAAAACCACTTGGCCACAGCTGCCTGTCCAGGGTGGGGGATCCTTGATTCACTAGTGCCCATTCAGGTGTTTAGGATCCAAATGTCATGTGGAACTCAGGCACAGAGAAGTTACGAATCTTGCTCAAGGTCATTCAGCTAATATACTGTGAAGCCTGAATTTGAACTCAGTCTGGTTTCAGGATCTATGCTTATAATATTAGTCTACACAACTTGGCCAGTATAGGAACCACCTGCCCTAAGCAGGGCTGCCGGGGGAAGGATCAACATACAGGTTTAAAAAGCTTCCTCTGCACTTGACCTGATGAGGTGGCAGCTGAGGACCAGGCAGTCCTACATTTGTGTGCAAATAAACCAGGAGGAACAACTAGGGAGTAAGACAGACTGCTGCAACCCAGGTTTCCAGTGCAGAGAGACAAAGTCTCAAGACCTCTGGCTGTGGAAATCTATGGGGGTTGCAGCCATGGGAGAGGCTCCTAGACTCGCAGAAGAGTTTGTTGGAGAGACCCATAGGGTCCTAGAGCATACACAAATCCACCCACTTGGGAACCAGGCCAGAAGAGTCCAATTTGCTTATGGGTAGCAGAGGAAGTGACTGAAAGCCAGCTGAGAGCAAGTGGCATTATTCCCTCTTGGACCCCTCCCCCACATACAGCACCACAACACAGTGACAGAGGTTGCTCTGCCCTGGTGAATACCTAAGGCTCCGCCCCTTACTATGTAACAGGGTCCAAAGACAAAAAGATATGGCCCTAATCAAAGAACAGATTAAAGCTCCAAAAATAGAACTAAGCAGTGAAGAGATAATCAACCTATCAGATGCAGAGTTCAAAACACTGGTAATCAGGATGCTCACAGAATTGGTTGCAAAATAGAGGAAAAAGTGAAGGCTGTGCAAAGTGAAATAAAGGAAAATGTACAGGGAAACAACAGTGATGGGAAGAAAAATCAATGGTTTTTTTGATTTTTGGAAGCTGGGACTCAAATCAATGGTTTGGAGCAGAAGGAAGAAATAAACATTCAACCAGAACAGAATGAAGAAACAAGAATTCAAAAAAATGAGGAGAGGCTTAGGAACCGCCAGGACAACTTTAAAGGTTCCAACATCTGAATCCTAGAGGTGCCAGAAGGACAAGAGGAACAGCAAGAAATTGAAAACGTACTTAAAAAACAATGAAGGAGAACTTCCCCAATCTGGCAAAGGAAATAGACTTCCAGGAAGTCCAGGAACAGAGCGTCAGTCCCAAAGAAGTTGGACCCAAGGAGAAACACACCAAGGCACATCATAATTACATTAGCCAAGATTAAAGATAAGGAGAGAATCTTAAAAGCAGCAAGAGAAAAGGAGAGTTACCTACAAAGGAGTTCCCATCAGACTATCGGGTGATTTCTCAAAAGAAACCTTACAGGCAAGAAGGGGCTGGAAGGAAGTATTCCAAGTCATGAAAAGCAAGGACCTACATCCAAAATTGCTCTATCCAGCGAAGCTGTCATTTAGAATGGAAGGGACAATAAAGTGCTTCTCAGATAAGGTCAAGTTAAAGGAGTTCATCATCACCAAGCCCTTATTATATGAAATGTTGAAGAGACTTATCTAAGGAAAATAAGAAGATCAGAAATTATGAACAGTAAAATTACAACAAAAAATAATCAATAAAATATACTTTTTAAAAAAGCAGCCTCTGGCTGCAAAAGTCAGGTCAGTGAGCTGAATTAACTCCCAACTCCCCAAATGAACTATCCTATCTTTGTTGAAAAATAACATGACTATTTGCTTCCCCCCCCCCCCCGCAGCAGTTGATAATTTCCTGCATTCACTGAATGAAATATTGAAGACTTAACAAATGTTTATTCTGATCCTTCTCTCTCCTCTTTGAATCGTGTCCTTTGCCTGTCATCATTATGTCGGTTGATGAAGATCTTGGCCTTTGTGATGGTGACAAAGCAGGTCGAGATTCCAGGGATGGGTGCTGTGCTGTGGTTAGGATCCCGTTGATGCCAGAAGAGACTCACTAGAGCTAGGTCACCTGGGGTTGATAGAGGACCAGGCGTTGTAAAGTGGTCACTGAGGTCTTGGGAGGTTTCAGATGCAGCTGGGCCTCTCTCTGGTTCTTGCTGATTCTCTTTGAGGATCTGTTCAAGTCTCCTTTCTCCCTCTCTCTGCTTCTGTAGTTATCCACTCATGTGCCATCGGCCTAAAAGTGGCCCATCGGGCTTCTGAACCCCCACTTCACTTTGCCAGTTTTCATCTTCTCTCTGTACTTAGGGCTAGCATGTCTGTATGTCATTTAGGTGACTTTTTAGAGCCAAACCTTGAGCCGCCAGCCAGCCTACCGACTAACTGCCCTAGGCACAAGCTGCCAGCCCTGCGATGGTCACCTGTGTGCAGAGCCTGGCTCTGCCAGAGTCCAAGCTTGGCCACATCGATAGTAGTGGTGTCAGCAGTACTTGTTCATGGAGCATCCTCTTCTTGGCAGATCTGAGTCTTGAAATTTTATGAAAGGATGGACGATGAATGTTTCCCTTCCTTGTGGCATTCTTAATACATAAGCATCTCCCTGGTGGAACATGTGCCTAGTTTTCTTGTTGGTTCATGCTGTGCCTGCTTTTAAACCAGGGGAAGACAGTGAAGGGAAGGGCATTTCTGCATATTTTCAGGTGCGAAGGAGCATCCTGTTTCTGGATGGTGGGGTTAGGTCTCCACTGTATATTTTTTTATTCAGTTTCATTAGCTTTAAGATTACAAGGAATCATATTCAGGAAGCAGTTTAACTCTTAGTCCTTGGAATTTGCTTTTGCTTCTGTTTTGGTGCTAGTGGGATTCCACCCCCTTACATCTCTTTTTCTGCATCATTCTATATAGTTAGTGAGATATTGGAAGAGGTTGCAGTAGGAGCTGTGGCTGGACAATGTTTTAACCTTAAATGTACAATTTTGACAGGTTTGAAGCTCTGGTGTATGGCATCAAACAGATAGTCTAGTAAACCTACTTTTCTTCATCCTTCTGATTCATCACCATCGACTTTGAGACTAACAGTAGTGTTAGTGTCTGGACCATGACAAACCAGTCTAGAGAAGGAAACAGATGAGGCATTCCAGGGTCTTGAATTTCTAGCAGCATCAGATACCTCTTCATTAGGTCATAGAAACCTGGTGCAATGAGAGTGATGTTGTCCTTGGATGATTTGCCCGACACATGTTAGGTAATTGCATATCAGAATAAGAGGTGCCAACTTCCCCGTATAAAATGAAGTAAGTCACAGGGATGTAATGCACAGCATATGGAATATAGTCAATAATATCATCATAATTTTGCACAGTAACAGATGATTACTAGGTTAATTGCAGTGATCACTTGGCAAGTTATACAGGGCCAAAAATAGGTTTGTAGTTGTTAGTATGGAAAAAGGCATGCAGATTATGAGTATTACAATAGCTTTATTAACTCTGTGTTTCACATACTCACAACTGAAAACCTACTTTTGCCCCACCCTGTATAAATGTTGAATAACTATGTTGTATACCTGAAATTCATATGATATTGTACGTCAGCTGTACTTTAATTTAAAAAAAAAAAAGAATGAAAAGAAAATAAATGCACGTTAGCACTTAAGTGTGAAGCAAAGGAAAGAGCATTGGATAATGGAGCATCAAAGAAAAAGAATGCAGCTGCTTGTTTATTATTTTAAACTTTGGTTAACCTCTCCATTTTGTAGGGAAATTTCCCAGTGTTAATATTGCATTAGCCCCATACTCAATTATCTGAAAACTGTTTAACTAGGAGCCCCGACCAATAGGACTGTTTGTACCTTTACCTCAGTTGCTTTTTGCAGTGAAAGTGACACATGGGTTGAAAGTGGAACATTATAGTTTCCAGGTGCCGGATCTGCTGAGAGTTCATGTATCACTTTAACTTGTGTTTATTGTGATTGTTTCTAGTCAACTATTTTGTGAAGTTGATAGAATAAAATTTTTAGAGTTTATAAATCTGACTACTTTAGCTATGCTAGTGTGTTTCAAAATAAGCCTATTGGATATCTTACAACACATGTGCTTTGGCATTTATGTCCAAGTACTGACATAGCATTGTTTTAGCTACAGCCCTCTGTAAGAGATAAGCTGTGTGTGATGAATACCAGGGCGAGACTTATTCTTAGGTTTTAATTGCACTTTGTGTATTAACTTCTATAGCAGCTCTGGTAGTAAGTGGCTTTTGAGGAATGAGTGCGACTTCAGCATACCCAGAGTCCTAGCCAGCTTTGAGAGTGTGCGCGCGCATGCGTGCACGCTTATGCTTGCCTTTCGTCCCAGTTCTGTTTTTTGATAAAGGCAGTAGTTGCTTTTATAGTTCTTATTCTATTCCATTGCTTTTGCTTACTCATGGTGCCTTGCTTTTGTGTGTATTTATTTAGTTCCTACCATGAGTTCATATTCTTAGAATTTTACCAGTGGCAATTTTGAGGCCAGAGTTAAGAGTGGGTTCCCTGGAGAGGAATTACCTGTGCTTCTCCCTGGTGACTGGAGGCATTCCTGACCCCGCCTGACCCAGCCCCCTGGCCAACTGGAAGTTCAACTCTCCACTTGAGGTTTTCTGGACCTCAGGCTACTTTGGGCTACAAACTTATGTAAGGTCTGACTTGTGATTATGAATTCTTGTAGGTGCAAGAGTCTCCCCTCTTCACTTAGAGCCAAGATTGAGACAGGCGATTGTGTTTGTAGTCCTAAGGTGTCAGTTTAATTCTAATTCTCCCGAACACTGAGGGTGTGGTTCTTTGGTGTGGTTTATCAGACACACCCCACTTGGGGCAGGCCCTGGGCTTTTCATTTGTTTGTTTCTGTCGCTAGCACCACTGTGAGACTGAAAACAGGAGCTTAAGTCTGCCTGGCCCGGCAGGTGTCCCTATGGCAAAACCACTTTTAGTCCCCTGCTTGCTTCTTAGGATTCCCACCTTCACTTAATTTTTGGCTTCTAATATTCCTGACTAACCAGACAAGTCATATCTAGCTATCTGTTTTTAAACATTTTATCTAACCTTTTTATTTTCAATGTCTAGATCAGTCAGAGTACCTACTTGGACAGTCTCCCTCCCCACCTCCAAAGTGGAAGTCCTCAGTTAATTCTTTTTTTTTTTTAAGATTTTATTTATTTACTTACTTATTTTTAGAGAGAGGGGAAGGGAGGGAGAAAGGGCGGGGGGAGATACCAACGTGAGAGAGAAACATCGATCTGTTGCTTCTCACACGCTCCCTGACCGGAAGCATCACCTGCAGCTCAGGCACGTGCCCTGACCAGGAATAAAACTGCCGACCTTTCCCTTTGAAGGACGACACCCAACCAACCGAACCACACGAGTCAGGGCCTCAGTTAATCCCTACGACAGGTTCAAAGCTTTCTCTGTGGAGCCCGCTGCAGGACTGGCAAGCCCTTTTTCGGAATCCACATCTGAGGCACATCCAGACCCCACAGTGGTATTCACCGCTCACTGTGTGTTCAGAATCCCATTCTGGTCAGACAACTCTGATTTCCAGGCCCTTTTTCTTACATGGAACTAAATTCTAGTTCCCTTTTATTTCTCCCTGTTGTTCAATATTCTCCTCCTTGAAGCAGCACAAGTACATCTGCCCCTTCATCTGGCAGCTCTTCAGATGTGTCCTTCCTCATTCTTCTCCTACTCCGCTAAGCTTTTCGGATGAGGGGCTCCCAGTGTCTATCACTTCTCAGGCAGTGTGACTTAGGATACCCATTCCCAGGCATCAGGGTCACTGATGGTTTCCCTCTGTTTGATGACTGGCTGTTAGCTCCTCGGGCATTACCTATTCAGAGCTGCACCGACTGTTGCAAGCGCGGCCAGGCCGCATCAGATCTCGCAGACTGCCCAGATGCTCCTTCCCATGCCCTCTGTGGGTTTGCGTGAGTAGCTCTGTGGGTCATTATAGTCGCGGCTTTCCTCCCTGCCCCTGTTCCCCCTGCCTTCATGTTCTTCATGTGAACGGTCTTAAGGCAGCTCTTATTCATCCTGAAATTATGAGTCATAAGCATTTTAAAAAGGTAAATGATGTGCTGTTATCTGATTCCTTTTGGAATGGGCACAGTAAGCCCCTGATATGATTCTATTTATCTTTGCTTAAGAATAATTTACTTCAATAGAAAATAATCTAGAATCTCAAAAACTCTTAAATTGTTGGTTTAAAAACCTAACACTTTGACTTGATATTGTATCAATCAATTCTGTCTGCAGAAGTTGGTAGCTACTCAGTTATAATTAAAAATAATGAAATCTATTGAATTAATATGCCTCTTGCAGTTATAGTGGCCCTTAAGATATTTTACAGAGGAGTTTCATTAACTGTCTTTATGGGAAGAGATTAAAGTTCTTAACAATCTCATTTTATCCAACATTTGACGTCAATTGCTATTTTATATTGACTGTATTAATTAGATTTCCTGTTGATTGCAGTCACCCAGTATATACTATATCAAGACAATCTATTAATTATGATTTAGATTCTTGTCATAAGTATTTTAGAAGGCTTTCTGGCAGTGGTAGTAATAGTTAAAGGTGTTTAATTTTCTTAATCCATCTCCAATTATTTTGCTCTTCTCAAAATGAAATCTTGGTTTCTCATGTTCCTGTTTTGATTTTGTGACTTTTGATTGTAGGTTCACTAGTTTTGTGTAGACTTACTATAATTGCATTTATGGCTAGATTTGTTCTAAATTTCAGGCAATGAATTTGGTGTCTATTTAATAAGTTACTAAGATCATTCAAGAAACTAATTGAAGAAGAACATAAAGCATGTGTTCAAAAGTCAGCTGAGGGGCAGTGTCAGTGTCTGGGAAAGCGTTTGCTAAGATTGTTAACCAGGAGGGTCTGAGGGTTAAAGTTATTTTAAGGTTCACATTAAAGGATTTATTCAGTGAGTGAGGAAAAAAAATCCTTGCCTAGAGATAAAAGAAGTTAGAAGAGTAACAAGTAAGGAAGGTAGCTGAAAACTTCTTTGAAATGATTAAAGTAACCCAAGCGGTGAATTAAGCATGCTTTATTAATGGTGAAAATGTTTTCATTGATTTTTGATTGGAAGCATGAATGAACTCTAAATTGTATCACATTTTTGGAGAGGACTTTTAATACTAATATCACTTAGTGAGCTGAGATATTATTTAAAGTGTAGATTCATCTTAATAAAAGAACTAAAATATAATGGGAAACATTAGTTATTAAACCACAAATGATATTTATTACCTGCCTGGGTCTGTATAGTTTCAAAACTGCAAAATACTTGCATTATTAGTTTTAGATAATCTAGAAATGGGAAGAATATCTGTATGTTCTTTCTTTGAGATTGAAAATAGGGAAATAATCCTCAAGAAGAGAATATTTTAGAATATCTGCTTTTAAAAAGTCTTAGTGGGTTTCACAGGAGGACGCCCGACTTGGACTTGGTTTGAGTTCAGACTGGCAGCCCCATCTGGCAGGTGAGAACTGACCTTGTTGGAGGGTGTGCAGAAACACTGTAACGCTCCTTCTGGGTAAACATGTGCTGCTGGTGGTGGGATGGCTTTGTTGCCGTGGTCCCTGAAGGAGCATGCCTAGAACAGACGAATTTTAACGTACAACTTCTGAGAAACATCTTTGGGTTGCAAGGACTGCCTCGGCACATTCATGTTACCTAACAGGCTCTGATCTCTAACGTATGTTTCCTTCTATTGGAGAAGGGAGCACAGTGTAGGAGGAATACAGGTTCTTAGGCTGGACTGCCTGATTCCAAATCCTAGTTCTATGTGACTTGAGGCAAGTGAACTCACAGCTCAGTTTCCCATTCATAATATGGGATAATAATACTACCTCCTTCTTATGGTCATTTTGAAGAGTAAATCAGTTCATATACATTAAATCTTTCAACTAATGCATAGCACATAATAAGCATACATTATTTTAATTTTTGTTAACCTTTTAATTTTTTTGCTGTTACTGTTATTGTGTTTCCTCTATTCAATCCACAAAAATGGATCAGTAATTCAGAAATGGTTTACTGAAGTAAAAAGTGAATGACAAAAATAGAAATAAAACATTGCAGCTCAGAATAACATCATACCCATAGTGAACAGAAACTCAATATAATTATAGAATTTGAATCTTAATGCCCAGGGACCAGTGGATCTATAGGTTGATGATGTCACTCAAGTAACAGAAAAATAAAAATTGTGAATAGAGAGTACTAGTGACTCTGAAAAATGAATTTTACTTGGCAGACGATGTATTTGTCCACGGTCTCCAGTGCTTTCCCCATTATGAAACTTTGTCAGCTCATGGCTTTTGAGTCATTTTCAGGCAAAGTACAGAGGAGTCTTCTCAGATCAAGTACACAACTGTGTTTTCCAGGGTGAGATTGATGAATTTTTTGCTAGGGCCCCGGAATAGAGTAAAACCTCAGAAACATCAAAGTTTCATTCATCATAACAAAAGCAGATTTGCTGAGAAGTTTGCAACATCAACCTCAAAGCTGATGGCAAACATATTCAAAGGGCAAGAGGAACGAACTTACAGAAAAATCCCTCTATCACATGCCACCCTTGCTTGTCACATCGTATCCGTGGTGTAGTATGGGGGCACAGCCGGGTGTGTGTGAAGGAGTATTTTACATTATAGTTTATTGAAACCACTGATATGAGTCAGCCCTTAGCATATGTCTGATAACACGTGTCAGGAAGAAATGTTCAATGATTTTTCACTGAAAAACTTTGCTTCCGAAAGAGAGTTTTTAGTTGCTTATTTTTTGGACTCTGACGTCAATACCAGGGTCCTTGACATTCCTAACGACAGAGCGCCAGTCAGCAAGCAGCCAGGGAGAGGCCGCTGTGCAGGTAATTGCCCGCACTCCACCTTCCCCACCAAGAGGGTGGTGAAGGCACCATCACTAAACATCTGTTTTCCACTGGCCCGTATGAAGATCTGTTTAGCAAGTCAGTATCTCCGCTTTTCTACGCTGAATTTTGCTGGCTGTCAAGATATTTTTGAAATAAGACATGAAATAAAGTATTTGTTCATGGTCCTGTTGTGCATAAAAACCATTTCTGGGATATCACTTGGTTCAGTCAGGCGTTATTTCACATAAGCATTTTTATCTTTTCTGATTTAATTTTTCTCTTCCTGGTCAATGACAGAAATCAAATGCTGAGAACTTTTAAAAGCTGGATGATGATGCTGACAACTTGATAACCAAGAATTTGACTCTTTTCTGGCATATAGTGAATTTCATCCCCAAAAAGCAGTAATATATTGAACATATGTAAAAATCTGAGGCAGGTAAACACAAAACAGTGAAGAAGCCATTCACCACTTTCTACCAGGTTGAAACATTCCATTTCCCAACTTTAAAGATTGACTTAGGTTGCTAATAGATGCTAAAAGAAACCTTTAAGAAGTTTCTCCATGATACCTGGGTTTATTTTTAAGACCAATATCTGTTCTACCTACTGGAACAAAACATTGCATCCATTGGCAGCTGTTTATATCACAATAAGTTATGATTTTCTAATTTATTTGAATTAAAATATATTTGAACCTAGATGTAAGGATGTGCTGATACGGAATAACTATTACTAATTTTAAAATATTGTGTTTTATTGATATTCAAATATTATGATGAACATATAAAATTTTTTTATGATAGTCATTTGCATGTACCATATGCCCACTGAGTGAACTCATAGCAGGCAAAATTTGAGATATACTGCCTTAGACATTGGAGAGCTATCATTCTAGTCTGGTGTTTAATCTGTAGTGGTCAGTCTGCAGGCAGAGCTTCCTTTGGGAACTATTTATCCATCTATAAAAATGAGAATAGCCAGGCAGTTTCACTCATCAAAATATTATTACTTACTAAACCGATAGACTTTTAAGCCAAACAGCTCCTTTGAATGTAGTAGACCCTGTGAGGCTGAAGGGACAGGAGACTTGCGGAGTGCCCATCCGCCCTTCCTCGAGCTCTCACCTGGAGCTCTCTCCGGGCGCACTGGCTCTGGGCCTCCCCGAGTCCGGGAGTGCAGCAGTAACGCTTCTGTGACATGGAAAGGAGGGGGGCAGGTCCTGTGCTGGGCAACTTGGTTCCATTTTCTACGGTTGAAACTCTTACAAGGTTTACATATTTGTAGTTGAATCTAATGGTTTCTCTTTCCCATAACCTTTATATTATTGGTTTTCTTTCAGGCCATCAAAGCCAAAAAGGAAAAATATTTAAAACTTTGCATTAATAGACTTAATTATTTAAAGTTGGCTACTAATCCTCCTCTAAGATACCACTTCTGGGACAATATTGCCCCAGTTCTGTGAACCCTTCTTTCTGTCCATATCCCCTCCTCTGTTCTCTTTGTCCTGGGTCTCTGTGTGCGAGTGCTCTTCCGGACAGTTGTGGTCCACCTGTATTGCTGTACGACTTTGTTTTGTTATGTAAGAGGTAGTGTTTACTGAGGCAGATCACCTGTGTGCCAGGAAGTGTGGGCTTGGCACAGTCCTGTGTTATTTAACCCGTACAACTTTGCAAGTAGGCTGGATTATTCACAGTGTGCTGATAAAGTAACTAAGACTCAGATTAAGTAAATTGCTCCAGGTAACTTACCCAGGAAGTAGTAGAGCCAGGTCTCCTATTCCCTTTTATATTTAATGGCACCGTGACTCATATTGCACAACCTTTGTTACACTTATCGCCTCAGCCACATACTTTTTTGAATTTAAAAAAAAAAAGTATTGCATGGATTCTGAAAACCATTAAATGATACAGAAATGTATGAAGAAAACTCTGCTCCACCCCAGTAACTCTGGTGGTGGTGTGAAGTGTGATTGCTTTTTACATTCTTGTTCTACCACTTAATTTCTCTACTTAAATAAAATGGATTATGGAAGTGTACCTGTTTAATTATAAGGATTGAACAAGTTAACATATACAAATGACATGTAGAGTGGTGTCGGGAACATAATAAGGACTCAAATGGTAGTTGCCCTTATTTATACAAACACATGGATATTCAGGTATGTGAAAATGAATACAGTACGGTCAACTAATATTTGACAAGTGAGTCGAGTATACTTAATAGGGAAACGATGGTCTTTTAAATAAGTGGTGGTGGAAAACTGGACAGCCACATGCAAAAGAATGAAATTGGGCCCTGTCATACACCAGTTATAAAAATTAATTCAAAATGGGCTAAAGACTTAAATATAAGACCTGAAACCCCTACGTGAAAACATAGAACAAAAGCTCCTTGACAGTAGTCTTGACAATGATTTTTTGGATATAACAGCAAAAGCACAAGCAACAAAAGCAAACAGGTGGGACTACATCAGACTAAAAACCTGTGTAGCAAAAGAAACAACAAAGTGGAGAGGCAGCGTACAGAAAGGAGAAATATTTGCAAACCATATGTCAGGCAGGGCATTAATCTCCAAAATATATTGGGTTGGCCAAAAAATCCGTTAGTTTTTTTCCATATAATAAAAGACACATTTTTCGTTGTCACAAATAACTTTATTGATTTGGTTATTTTGAGTACCTCAGCTGTCTCCCATGTGTTATAACGTTGATTGTTCTCAGTGCCTCGATTTGATCACTGTCGACTTCAGCTGGGCTCCCTGCCTGTGGCGCATCATCCGGTGAGAAATCTCCAGCACGAAACCTCACAAACCACTTTGACACGTTTGATCAGTCACAGCGCCTTCTCCACACACTGCACGAAACTTTGTTTGTGTTTCAGTTGTGCTTTTACCTTTCTTGAGATAATAAAGCATATGTCAGAAATGTTGCATGTTTTCTTCCATCTTCAATATTAAAATGGCTACACAATTTTGATGCTTTTTTAAATGCGCACTGATATGGCAGCTGTCCCAATTCAGTCTAACAAAATTGTTTTGAATGAAGTTAGAGACAACTAAGTACTACTAGAGCTGTCTTATGGAACAACCAAACAAACTTTTTTGGCCAGCCCAATATAAGGACCCATACAACTCAAATTCAGAAAGACCAATAATCCATTTTACAAAGAGGCAGAGAACCTGAATAGGCTTATTTTCAAAGAAGACATACAAATGACCAACAAATAATGAAAAGATGCTCAGCACCACTAATCATCAGGGAGCTGTACATCAAAGCTCTGATGAGATGTATGGATCACACCACACTTGTTATCACCAAAAAGACAAGAGGTAAGTGTTGGGGCGGGGGGTGGAAGGAAGAATCCTGATACACTGTTGGTGGGAATGTAAATTTTCACTGTAGAAACCAATACGGAGATTTTTCAAAAAACTAAGAATAGAACGGCCATATGATCCAGCAGTCCAACTTCTGGGCACTTACCCAGAGGAAGTGAAATCGCCGTCGTCAAGAGATACTTGCACTCCCATGTTCGCTGCAGCATTATTTACAGTAGCCGAGACGTAGTATCAACCTCAGTGTCCGTCAGTGGATGGATGGATGAAGAAGATGTGAGCTATTATTCAGCCATAGAAAAGGGGAATCTGCAATATGAAACAACAGGAATGGACCTTGAGGGTGTTATGTAAAGTGAAGTAAGTCAGAAGGACAATTACTGTATGATAATCACTTATATGTACAACCCTGAAAAGCTGAAGTCATAGAAACAGCAGAATGGAGGTTTCTGGGGAGTGCAAGATGGGGAAATGTCGGTCTCCTATACAGCATGTGACTGTAGTTAACAGTATTCTATCATATACTTCAGGGTTGCTAAGAAAGTAGACCATAAGTGTTCTCATTATAAGAAATAGTTCTGTGGGGTGGTGGATATGTTAACCAGCCTTTCATGGTAGTCACTTTGCAGTACACACATGTATCAGTCACCACACACACCTTAAACTTACACGATGTTATGTGTCAATTATACCTCATTTAGAATGGGAAAAATAGAAACATCTTCTCCACATCAGGCTAATGAAACTATTCCTTAAAAAAAAAACTTCAATGAATTAGCTTAACAATAGTTTACAGGTAGGTGAGAATCAGTATGATGAGTAAATACCCAGAATAAAAAGAGGTCGTGCAATAATTTAAAAACTGCTTAATCAATCCAAGATAAAGCTTAAAAAGTTATTAAAACAGGAATATACCACAGGTAGGACAGATAGAAAGCAAGAAGTAAGAAGGTAAATACAACTGTTATATCTAAGTAACTATAATGAATTAAATGCAGTGGTCTAGATGTTCCTTTTTTTTTTTTCCAAAAGAAAAGACACATGAGGAATTTAAAATATATATATATATATATATATATATATATATATACTGTATTTTTTCCATTACCATTTATTCTGCTTACACCCACTCCCTCCACAGTCGCAGTCTCCACACTGTCGTCCATGTCTGTGCATCCTTTTTCCTTTTTGCTCAATCCCTCCATTCCCTAACCTCCCCCCCTTAGCTGTCATCCTGTTCTCTGTCTCCAAGTCTATCTCTGTTTTCCTTGTTAGTTCAGTTTGCTCATTAGATAAGCACCCCTATGTTCACTGCAGTGTTATTTACAATCACCAAGATGTGGAAGCAGCCCAAGTGTCCATCAGTAGATGAGTGGATAAAACAACTATGGTACATTTACACAATGGAATACTACTCAGCCATTAAAAAGAACATTTACCCTTTGTGATAATATGGGTGGACCTGGAGAACATTTTGCTAAGTGAAATAAGCTAGTTAGAGAAAGACAAATACCATATGGAATTTTTTAAAAACAAAACAGAAGTGGGGGCAGTCTGTATTTAATATCCTCAACCTGCTTTGATCACCCAAAATTTATCATATTCTTCTGTATCATTATATGTCAGTGTACTGTGGTTTCTTTTTCTTTTTATAGCTGCAAAGTATACTAAATTCAGTTGATATATTTAGCTGTTCCCTTATTGATGGGCATTTATGTCGTCTTCATGCCATTACAAATGATGGTGTAGGGATTGGCCTGCATACATGTCATTATTTGTGAGAGCCACAGGTAAAAATCATTATTTGTGAAACTTGATTGTCTGAACCTACACATAGAAATTTATATTTGTCTCTTGAAAAATGTTTTATCTCAGTTGATTTGGCCTGTTTTTACAATGTACTGTCATTGGATAGATTTTGCTCCTGTGATCCAGTGGCTTTATTGTCTTTGGTTTTATGTCTTTTTACTTTTATTATTATGATCAACCCACCCTCCTTGATATCTTGAAAATTGTGGATTACAAAAGGTTGAATTCAGCAGAGTTTAGGACAGAATGTTTTGTTTAGTGTAATTTACTTCTGTCATTTCTTTGTCTGTCAGCCATCAGAGGACTCCTGTTAGGATGAAACTGACCCAGGTGTAAATGATCTTCTAACCGTATTTCTCCGTTGTACATAGAGCAGTGCCACAGCAGACCTCATTAGATGCCTTCATCAAATCTTGCTAAGAAAGTAGTCATTCAGTGAGTAGACTTTGCTACCCAGTCTGGAAGAATGATGAATTACTCTACATTTGGGGAAACTTGAAATATAAACAACAGATGTCTCCAGTGTGGGAAATATCTGAAAAGTGTCTCAAAATGCCCACACGTTTGTGCGCGCGCACACATGCGCACAGTGTGAGTGTCACTTTGGTTGGGCTGGCTTCCATGTGCCTGGCATTGCCCGATTCCTATTTGGAAATTTTTTCTCAAGATCATATTTAATGTAATTGGTTAAAATATATTTTCAGAATATTGGGTTGATTTAAACCATTAAAAGTGGTTGCATGAAGGTGAAATAAAGTGCAAAAATAATTTTCAGTGTCTACTGTGCTTTACTGTGCAGTGAACATGTTACATGACCCAACTAAACGTAGGGCTTTGCTGAACATAGTAAACAATGAGAACATTAAGTTTTGCGCACATTTGTATTTGTTCTTCACCTTTTAAAGATTTTAGAGGTTAAAAACTACATATCTTTTGATTGGAACCTTTCAAGAGTTCTAAAGTGACAGAATACAGATTATTCTCATTTTCTACTTGAAGAAAGTGAAGCACAGGGAAATAAAATAACTGCTCAGAAAAAGGAGTGATTCGTTCTGATCCTCAGAGCATCACGGAAGCCTTCACACGAGAGGTCGCCTTTAACCAGGACTTTCCGTTTTGTTACGGCTGATTGTGAAGAGGGGCACGAGGCCGAGCAGCCAGCCAGGGCAGAGAGGCAGGGAAGAACCCAGGAGGGTTTGGAAAGCAGAGTGGCTGGCACATGTTGGGAGACTGGCCCGAAAGGGTAATGTGAGTCCAACACCTAGTGAGTCCTGAATGCCAAGTTCAGGAATCTGGGCTTGCGTCTGTGACAGTGGGCAAGCAGCTGAGAGAATTGGAGGACGCAGTGGGCCCAGGAGCAGAGTAGAGACCCGCTGCTACCTACCGTTCTGCGGCTTGGTTGGTTGGCACCCACAGATGTTTCCATGCCCGCAAGAAGGACAGCCACACGCTAGTTGTTCACCGTTTCGTAAGAGGGTTTTCCCCGAGTGAGTGCCCCATGAACATGGTTAATAGCCAGTTCAAAACCGAAGTGCACAGTCTTCTCTGCAGCCGTTGCCTCGTCCTCAGTGCGCATGCTCTGTGGGGCCCATCCCCCGGAGGCGCGAGTGCTCTTCTCAGTTCACCCGAGTAGCAGTCGCTCTATGGCCTGGCTGTGGGAGATGGATTGTGTGCTCCTCACACACGCTCATTGGGTGTAAAAGATTGGTATGGGTATCCTTTAGTTTCCGGAAACTCATATGTGAGGACTCTAAAGGAATTCATGTCTACTAAAATTCAAACAATGCTGAGCATTTAGTCTGTCCCAGGCACCTGTCAGGGCAGGAGGAAGGAAGAGTAAGGTTAAGTCCCCTGGCAGGTTTTGTGCAGCATCATGTACTTCCCTTAATTCGAGGTCAGCCCTTATCACAGTGCTTGGCTGTTCTGATTTGCAAGTTTTATCGCTATGAATGCCTTCCCCTCCCGAGGTACCCTTTTCCCTTGTTCTGTCTAAATCCTGCTACCTTAGCACCCTCCTCAAAAGCCACTTCTTCCCAGAATTCTTATCCAACTTTTCCAAGCCATTGCCAGTTTAATTCAACAAACCCTTGCGGAGTATTCTGTTAGGTACAAGGTCCTGTGTGAGTAACCTAGGGACAGGAACTGTGCCTGACTTCATCTTTGTAACCTCAGGACTGGGCATAGCAGGGGCTCCGAATATGTCTTGTAAGGAAGTAAGGGGCTTACGTTCTCTCGAGGAGGCAAAGACTTAAACAGCAGTTAGGGCAGCACGAGCGGCCTGTGCGTTCACTTTTACAGGAACTGCGGAGGGTAGAGACTGGACACACAGGTGGGGGAGTGGGGCCCTGCTGCCCGTCCCTGTAGCATGCGGCATCGGCTCACTCAGCCAAAGGTGTCACCGAGTGCCTGCCCTATGGGCCCTATGGGTATGTGATGTTGAGGTTGTTTAAATGCTTTTGAAGCAGGGAAAGCGTTTCTGGGAGATTTGTTTGACTCGTGTGTTTCACACAGAGAGTGTGGTGGGTGTTCTCTAGTACTCACTAAGGGACAGAAGCCCCCCTCACCTGTAGGTTTTGGAAAGTCCTGTCTTCCTATCTGAGAATGCCCTAAGCAGGTCTGTCCTATCCCACCTGGAAGGCCATGTACTCTACCCGGAATTTGGCTTCTGACTTATTTCCAGTAGCTACCAGCATGGTGGCTCACTGTCCTGGTGGACGGTGGGACCTGGCGAAAGCCCGGGCCATTCAAGAAGCCTTTCCATTCTCTGATGATTGTCTGACTATAGTCAGCTAAGTCCATAGTAGAAGATTTTGGTGGTTTCTTAGATTAGGTTCTTTTTTTTTTTTTTTTTTTTTTTTTGATGATAATTGTCTGGGGCAAATTTTTATTTACCAAAAGAAGAAGTGGTTGTTTTTGTTTTGTTTTTTCCTTTTTCTTTTTAAATATATTTTATTGATTATGCTATTACAGTTGTCCCATTTCTCCCCCATCATTCCCCTCCACCCTACACACCCCCTCCCACCCACATTCCCCCCTTTAGTTCATGTCCATGGGTCATAAGTTCTTTAGCTTCTACATTTCCCATACTATTCTTGCCCTCCCCCTGTCTATTTTTTTCCCATTATCTATGCTACTCATTCTCTGTACCTTCCCCCCCCTCCTCCCATGCCCCTGTTGCTAACCCTCCATATGATCTACATTTCTGTGGCTCTGTTCCTGTTCTAGCTGTTTGCTTAGTTTGCTTTTGTTTTAGGTGTGGTTCTTGATAGCTATGAGTTTGTTGTCTTTTCACTGTCATAGTTTTATCTTCTGTTTCTTAGATAAGTCCCTTTAACATTTCATATAATAAGGGCTTGGTGATGATGAACTCCTTGAACTTGACTTTATCTGAGAAGCACTTTATCTTCCCTTCCATTCTAAATGACAGCTTTGCTGGATAGAGCAATTTTGGATGTAGGTCCGTGCTTTTCAAGATTTCAAATATTTCTTTCCAGCCCCTTCTTGCCTGTAAGGTCTCTTTTGAGAAATCAGCTGACAGTCTGATGGGAACTCCCTTGTAGGTGACTGTCCCCTTATCCCTTGCTGCTTCTAGAATTCTCTTAAAATGCAGGCTACAATACGTGAAATGAAGGAAGATGCATGGGGAACTGATAGAGATGGAAGGAAAACTGGGACTCAAATCAATGGAGTGGACCAGAAGGAAGAAACTAACAACCAAACAGAAGATGAGGAAGCAACAAGAATTCAAAAAAATGAGGAGAGGCTTAGGAACCTCCGGGACATCTTTAAACGTCCCAACATCCGAATTATAGGGGTCCCAGAAGGGGAAGAAGAACAGCAACGAGTGGAAAACTTATTTGAACAAATAATAAAGGAGAACTTCCCCAATCTGGCAAAGGAAATAGACTACCAGGACGTCCAGGAAGCTCAGAGAGTCCCAAAGAAGTTGGACCCAAGGAGGAACACACCAAGGCACATCGTAATTACATTAGCCAAGATTAGGTTCTTTAGAGGCAAAGTCTGTGTAAGTGGTTTATCAAGGAACTGTGGTCAGAAGAAAGCAGTAAGGAAGTAAGGGAAGCAGGAGAGAGCTAAAGAAGCAGCTGCTTCTAGCCGAAGTCTAGCCTCTGCCTGATGCCCATGGGACTGCACAGTTGCCCACTTTGTGGCAGGGGCTCAGCCTTTTTTCCTTGTTTATGGGTATTATCTTTCCGTTGGTTCTGAACCTAGGGAGTCCAAAGGACCTTACCCTGAAAAGGGCTCAGATGTGAACCCTCAGCAGCCAACAGTCACTGCCCCGTGGAACCTCACTGATGCAGGTGGTCTTTATAAGCAGAAGTCGATGCTTGCACTTGTTAACATTCGTGCATCTCTTTCCATTCACAAATGGAGTTACCTGCCTAGGAAGATAGTGGTGTGATATTTATGCAGCACTTTGAACTTAAAAAATCAAGTTTATTTACTTAGTTTGCTGTTTCCCTGCAAAAACCGTGTTAGGTAAGTAGATGGTTATTCATGTTTTACAGCTGAGAGCATAGTAATATGTGACGGTTAAATGACTTCAGGTCAAGCAGCAGCAGTTTCTACCGGGTACTCTGTTTAACCCTTGCAACCATCCTACGAGGTGGTATTGTCACCCCCAGAAGTTGGGATGCAGGCAGGATAAGTGACGTGCCTGTGTCCTTGGAGCTGGTACAGAGTGGAGCCTGTCTGACTCCCCCTGTGCTTTAGCCCCAACATGCCCTGCCACTGCTAGGTCGGGTAGGCAAAACCAAGTCCAAAACCCAAGGTCTGGCCCCTACAACTCTTGGAAAGAGGCCTCTAAGCATAAATGAAGGGGCCATTGGTGTGAAATTTTAAATTTCTCAACTGTTTAAAACTAGCACAGCATATCCAGCTGAGTTGTTAAAGCTCGGGGGGTTGCTCCCTCCGGAGTAGCCACATTTGTGATATTTTAGTTGTTCAATTTACACGCATCTTGTATTCCTGTCCAGATTGACATGACAGCTTGAGACTCCAGACACTATGTACCATAATTCCCTTGGTTTTTTCATAGTGAGGCATAAATAAATTATGAGGTAGAACTTGGAGAATTTTTAATTAACTTAAGTTGAGAATACCACAGGGTAATACTATCTCAGGCATCTCGAAGGCTTGAGAGGACAGGGTGTTCTGGCTCAATGACTTACTTGTTTGGCAACACTGGTGAGCACTCTGTGCCCGACATCGTGCTGGCTGGACAGCAAGGGGCCAGCGCTGTGTGGACAAGGAAGTAGGAGCTTTGACAGCAGCCAGGCTTTGAGGAAGGGTATATTTAGGCCTTGAAGGTTATGTTTTTAGTTAATGGCAGGACAGCTCTGTTTTAAAGTACGAGCGACCAAAGCAAAGTCTTTGCTGGGACGCCTGTGTGTGAAGTGCTGGAACGCGCTCCTGTCATTGGCCAAGTCGGCAAGCTCTGAAACAAGTCTTAGGAAATCTGTTCATAACGTTGTAATGTGAAAGCATGTCTAACCTGTAACGCACTATAAGATGTGTACTGGTGGTCGTGGTGGAGTCAGTTTGGGTTCGCTAAGTGAAAAACTGTCATTCAGTTCAAAATAAAAATTAATTAGAAATGTCAGAAGCCAGGTGTGATTCTGGGGAAAGCGGATACCTAGAAAGCATTTATCGAAATCTTACTGAAAATAAAAATGAACTTCAGTTGTCCCCTGAATGTTTTAGCAAAGATTTTATGTTGAGGCTGGGTCTTAAAGTTTGGCTTTTCTTATTTAACATAAATTGTACAGAGTTAGAAATGAAAAAAACTTCAGAACTTTATGGCAATTAACTAATATATAAAATAAATCAACTCACTAGTTAGGTGTGGTGTACCTTAAATAACAGAAGATTTTATTTCAGGTAGCTAAATATCAGACAGGTCTCCCCTCCTTCATCCCATATGCGCTGATTAATGTAGGCCATGGCTTTTAAAGTGACGGGTTTTGAGAATGTGTGTTCTGTCTTCTGTCCATAGCCTTTGTCTTCAGACTTGTACTGGCTTATGCTGTTAAAGGTACCAGATGCCTGAATAGTTCCATAGGATGCTCTGCATCATTACATGCTATTTACTCTGAAAAACATTAAAGTAGGTGGTGTTATTTTCCCTTTCAAAATATGAGTTTAAGTCTTTATGTTTTCCTTAATAATAACCTGCATATGTAGGGGACTATTTTAATAATATGTAGTAGGCAGTCAAGGACAAATAGAGTGTGATTTAACTGAAATTAGCTTTATAGCAAATAAGTATGTTTTCTACTGTAGATGTGCACAACTGTCAGATGAAGTAGTGTGCACTGTGTGTGTGTGCGCGTGCTAAGAACTGTTCTAGGTCCTGGAGGTAAAAGCAGTGAAATTCGTAGGAAAAGTTCTTACCCACTCAGAACTCACTTTCTAATGTGAGCTGGGAGAAAGACAATAAACCAGTAAAATAAGTATCAATTATTAAGCACCCAGAAGAAAATAAAATAGTATTAGAGAGAACTAGATTACCACTATAGTAATACTAATATTTAATGTTACTGGGAGTGTTATAATTCAAGAAGATGAATTGTTTAAGTTTAAGGTTGTCATCACTTCAAGTGTACTAGTTTCCATCCCCAAACCCTCCTCAAGATTTTGTGAATGTATGCAAAACAGAGTTCTGTTTCTACCCATGGAGAATTAACTGCTACAGAAGTCCCCCCACTCCCCACCTCCGCTGTAAACGGCTGCAGCACTGGCCAAAATATATTCAGTAACTGTTTGCAGCATTGGACAACAGGCAGCTCAGGGCTGTGGTCCCTAAGAGAAGGAGAGTAGAGGGGACAAGCACCTGCCCACATCTTATTGCCTGGAGGCAGTTTCCAGGGACTGTTTCAGAGATGAGGAACCAAAGAGCCCTGTGATCTCACCGGGTTGAAGAGTTGGAGATTACAGTTGAGGCAGCTGGGGTCTGTGAGGGAGAGCCCCAGAGGTGAGGAGCCTTCACAGGGAGGAAGAGTTCTGGAGGATGGCAGAGGAGGCCCCTCGAGCCCTTGGCTAAGTAGCGCTTTGCTCACGTGTAGGACTCCACAGCAGGGGAAACCACTGGAAAGCAGTAAGTCCAGTCATTTCTGTAGCTCACAAGGGGCTGGGGATAGTTCATGTTCCTACCCGCAGGGTGGAAAGACCTCATAATACAAGGGAAATTGGATAGAGTCTGGAGAAGAGTATCACCTAAGTAATGAGGCTGAGTTATCCCTAGATTAAAGTCTGCTCTGGACTTGCCCTAACAATTCTTGAAAGCAAGCCTTGAGAGAGAAAACGATCTGAAGCAACTTAACTGCCTGCCAGAACAAGTCCACCTGCAACAACATCCATGCAAGAAACATAAAACTCAGTTACTAACAATGTAAAAAGCAGTAAAATATGATCTATTGGGCGTGGTGGTGGGGGGTAGGGATCAAGTAATAGAAATAAACCCAGATATTACAGGTGGAACTAGTAGACAAGAAGGTTAAAACAATTGCTCCAATTCTATTTCTTATCAAGAGTGTAGAGGAAAACATAAACGTGTTGAGAGAAGTGAAAGTATAAAAAAGACCCGAGTAAGATGCCCAAAGGTGGAAAGTACACTGGTTGAGGTAGCAGCAGAATGGAAACTGAAGAAGAAAAGATCAGTGAACTTGAAAAAGAGCTCTAGAAAGAATCCAGTATAAGGCAGAGGGAGGAAATGACCGAAAGAAATGAAGAGGGCCACTGTGAACTGTGGAAGGGCATCAAGTGGTCTCAGGTGTGTGCAATAGTCTTAGAAAAAAAGGGGGGGGGTAGGAAAGGAAAGAAAAGATGGCCATAATTTTTTTCAAATTGGATCCAAGCTCTGACATGGTCAGCGAACCCCAAAGAAAAGAAACATAAGGAATACCAGAGTAAGACTCATAATCAAATTCCTGAAACTAAAAGTGAAAATTTTAGAGAAGACATAACGATAGTGACAGAAAGCAAATCAGCAGTTGTCGAGAAAGAAGAAAGGAAGGGCGGGGCGGGGGTGGTGATTGGGTGCCGGGAGGCCCTTGGGGGACCTTTCTATGTCTTGATTGAAGATATGGTTACATGACGATACTCATTTGTCAAAACTCATCAAATTGTGCAGTTAAAAGGTGTGCACTTAAAGGTGAACTTTAGTAAATATAATTTGTACTTAACTAAAGCTGATTTTTAAAGTATGCAAAACAGGTTTTTATAAACATTTGAGGGTTTGATGACAGCCCGCGTGGAGTGCACGGTGTGATGAGTCCTTCAAGAGCTCGCCTGATCTTACGCCGAAGCGATTCGGCGGAACTGCTGGCTGGTTCTCATCAGCTCGCAGACTGGGGTGCTCTGTTGTGGAGACTTCAGAATGAGTGTCGAAGGGCAGATCTGTGTTCAGAGTAGGATAACCAGTAAAGAGATTGGGAGCCATGTGTTTTGAAGAAAATCGGGAATGAGAGACGTTTGGCTAAGAGGAGGAGATACTACTGTAGGGAAGGTGAAAACCAGATACTTGTCTCTAGATACTTGGATATGGGGCTTGGACTTTTTCCCCCTCCCTGAATGTTCTGGCTACAGGGAAGTAGGTTTCTACCCACTGCAAAGGTTTTCGGTTGTTCAAGTTTGGCAGCTTTTTGGACTGGACGGTATTTGGCAAGAATGGTATGCTATCAAGGAGATTCTAGAAAGATCTGAATAATAGGCCCCAATTTCAACTTGTGTCCATGCTTTCAAAGTGTGAGCTGCGATCGCACAAATGAATTAAATTCATTGGTCTCCCTGATGTCTCCTGCTGAATCTCTCTGCCCCAGCTGACAGGTTTGATTCTTGCTCGTTTTTGTAACTCACCCTTGCCCAGTCCACTTGCGTGTGATGCTGTGCTTTTCTGGTTCTTCCCTCACTTCTGTTGTGGTTCTTCATTCATGATGATGGAAAGAAAGTTTGATAGGTGCCTGAACTACATTGCTTTCAAAGTGATTCCCAAAGCTACAGTCTCATAAATTGGATTATGAAAGTTCATATAAACTCCCTCCCCAAAACTTAGAAATTCTTTTCTAAAAACTGTAATGATAGAGTATTCAATGCAGTGTACACTTGTCCATTCACTAAGGAAATCACTTGTCCTCTCCAAGTCAGCTTCCTTCTTTTACAAAACAGGGATAATTATATCTACATTTGGTGGTCGTGTGCACCAGATGATTAAGTAAAATAATACACATGAAAATGCTCTACCTTGAAAACACACTCTATATACAGAGATGATTACTAACTTAGTTATTAAGGTGCAGATGCTTATTTTATAAATCTGTTTTGGGTTTCTTATGTTTAGAGTTGTATCCAAGCAGAGGATTTTATACACATAGATTGCTTATCTAGTTAAACTTAACACATTAAGTATATCCCAAAGAATGTTAGCTTTTCAGGTACCATAAATAAGCCTTGTTTACTCTGGTCGAAAAGTTTTATTCTCGAAAAGTTGCTTTGATAGGTGGCATCTTTAGGGTTTACCATTCAGCACAGGCTTCATCCACTAGCTAGCAACACCTTTAAAAAAAATTTTTTTTTTGTAAAATTTATTTATGTTCTGTCTCTTCTCAGAAATTAGAGGCAGGGCTGGTTTATTTTAAGCAGTAACCTAGAGGCAGGGTCCTAAGGCAAGTCTGTCCTTTCATTTCTCTTCCTTTAGCTGGATAGCAAGTATAGTAACAACACTGACCTGCAGTTCTAGGAGTTTTGTTTGTTCCACAGCATCACCCAAGGAATAAACATGTGTTATTTGCTGCATGGCTAGACCTTCTAATCAATGGTAATAATCTTACTGACCTCAACACCAAACCATATCTGAATCCCACTGTACTCAATATCAAGCCATTTTACTTTCCCAGTGATTTTTCGATTATGTGTAAATGGATTATCTACAGATTTTGCACATCAAACTGTTTTCTCTGAATGTCCCTTACCCCTTATTCTTGTCTTTCAGCTCTTAATGTCTCAAGGGATGTAAATTAATTTTATTAATTGCTGAGGTTGAGTAGGGGATGACAACAGTAATTCTTCACCATACATAAAATGTATTTTTTAAATTTTACTTGTTTATTTTAGAGACAGGGGAAGGGACTGAGAAAGAAAGGGAGAGAAACATCCATGTGTGAGAGAAACATCGATCAGTTACCTCTTGCACAGCTCCAACCAGGAACCTGGCTTGCAACCCAGGCATGTGCCCTGACTAGGAATCAAACCAGCGATTTTGTGCTTTGCAGCATGATGCTCAACCAAATGAGCCATGCTGATCAGGGCAAAAATAGATTCTTACAATGGAAGATGGCATTTAACATCTTTTCCACTGCTTTCCTCTTTTACCAGATGTGTAAGGCTTTAGTAACAAGCCTGAGGACTTGGTTAGTTGTTGTTGGAACTGGCCCTCAAACTGAGCTTCTTGCTCTGCGTCGAACGTTCTTTCCACCGTCACGTCACGGCCCAGCGCTGCCATTGTCGCCACTGGGTTGCTGTGTTACATGACGTCCCTATTTCCTTTGGATTCTCATCAAACACTGTCAGAATATAAAAGTTTTAAGATAGAATATGCAGAGGAAAGAGCACTTTTGTGTATAATAACTTTTATTCATTTTCATTAGTGACTTATTTTATCTGAGGATTGTTCAGAAGGTTATTGCACAATGCTAGACACTTGGATTCTGTTGCCCAAGGATTTAATAATACAGTGGCCCAAGCTTTCTTTAGTTAGCCCAAATTTCGTTTAAACATACAGCCAACAGATATTGGTGAACATGTAAGAACTCAGGATATAGAATTTTTATGAGCCCTTACTGAGGAAGTTACCAGAAGACAAATTTCAGCCAAATAGGGGGTGAACGGGGACTCTCTGGCATAGAGACTAGCATCTCATCATTGAATTCAGTGTTCTCCATAGAACTAAAACAGGAGAGAGTGGTTGCCACAGGAGAGAATGTAAATGTATGAAATCTGACAATGTAGAAATAATAAATAATAAAATAAAAGGTGAGATAGGAAGAGGAGGAAAGGTGAGAAGTAGTGTACGCATGCTAATGTTCTTGGATTTGATAGCCAGGAGATAAAATCATTTAAAACAGAAAGATATAAGAATAATGGTTAAAAGAAGTGAACATCAAGAAACATTATAAAATCAATTAAAAGTGTGGGGGGAGGATGATGGAGAGGAAATGAAAACATTCTCACTTATCATTGCTCTTATTAGTGAGTGCAGCAGTGTTTATGTAGTTGTTTCTATAAAAGTAACCACAAAAATAGAAATGTAGCTTTTTTGAGTAATAATATAAAATACAAGAACAGAAGGCAAAGAAAGCACAGACCATATGTGAAAGATTTTTTTAAAGGTACTACAGGAGCTCAGAATTGGAATTTTTAAAAAAATAACCACTTACAGTAAGTAGCATCACACATGTAAAGATCCTTATTATTTTCAGAGTCCACATTTGCGGATCCACCCACTCACTAAAGCGTATTTGTGACTCTCCGATCACTACTGGTGGCCCTTTCCCAGTCATTGTGGGCGTGAGCAGCTCAGTGAGAATTGTGAGTTGCCGACTGAGGTTGAGCAAGACAGCAGTCTGCCTTTTTGTTGCAACTCTTGTACCATAAACAGTTATTTGTAAGAAACGCATATAAACCAGGTATCTGTAAAACAGAAACATGCATGGAAAAGGTTATATTTTTATCAGTTGACGAAAACATTGTATCCAGAGGCTCCCAGGAACCTAACCCCGTATCTCCCCTTGGTCAGGAATTTTCAGCCTTTTTCCTCTCATGGCCACATAAACTCATTACTTAAATTCTTCAGGGACACCAAAAATTACATTTTTTATAGCTCTGACAAAAACAGCATATAATTTTGATTAATTCACACTGGACAGCTATTGTTGTCTTATTGTCATTTTTTATTTGACAATCTAAGGGAAAAGAAGTCAGTTCCCCTCACTAAATAGTCAGGTAGCGCATGTTTCAAACATGCTTGTGGGTCACTGAAAAACCACCGTCCTAGGTACTCACTGACTCAGTGTTTGTAATGACTTTACAGAATGTAACTGGCAGATAAGCGTTGACCGTACTTAGGGCTGACTCTAACAAAAGGTGTGCAAGACTTGTGCATTGAAAACTATAAAACATTGCTGAGAGAGAGAACATATCTCTAAATACATGAAGAGCTATGCCATTTGCATGGATCAGAAAACTCAGTATTTGTGTCAGTTGTTATCAAATTGATTTGTAAATTCAACACACTCCCAGTGATAATTCCAGCAGGCTTTTTAAAAATTGGGATTCCCTTGAAAATACAAAAGCCCCAAAACGCCAAAACAGTATTGAAAAAGAACAAAATTGGAATGCTTATACTGACTTCAAGACTTTTTTTAAAGCTACAATAATGAAAACTGTGATATTGATGAAAAGATATATAATGGAGTCAAAAATAGACCCACATACATATGAACAACTGATTTTCATCAAATATGCAAAGGAAATTCTGTTGAAAAATGAATAGCCTTTTAAGGTGCTGGGCCATTTGGATATCCATGTGCAGAAACACCAACCTTGATTCATACCTTTTATTATATACAAAAATTAGCTCAAAATGAATCATAGATTTAAATATAAAATTTCTAAAAGGAAACATAGGAGAAATATTTTTGTAATTTTGGATTAAACAAAGATTTCTTGGATAGAAAACCAAAAGCATGATTCATAAAGGACAAATTAATAAATTAGACATAAAAATTAAAAGCATTTGCTCTTTGAAAAAGATTGTTGAGAGAATGAAAAGATAAGATGTAGACTGGGAGAAAAACATTTGCAAATCATCTCTCTGATAAAAAAATAATTCGTTTTCAGAATATATAAAGAATTCTCAAAACTCAATAATAAAATAGCCTAATCTTTAAATATGGCCAAAAGATTCAAGCAGACACTCTACCAAAGAAGATACACAGGTGTCACATGAGCACATGAAAGCCGTCTTAGTGTCATTAGTCACTAAGGAAACACAAGTTAAAACCACAGTAAGAGGTCACTCCATACTCACAAGGATGGCTAAGATTAAAAGATGACAATATCAAGGGCTGACAGGATGTGGAGCAAGCGGAACTCACACTCATTGGTTATAGGAATGCCAAGTGGTGCAACCAGTTTGGAAAATAATTTGGCAGTTTCTTAAAAAGTTAAACATGTACCTGCCATATGTCCAGCTACTTTACTCCTAGGTATTTATTTACTCAAGAGAATGGAAAGCATATGTTCATACAAACACTTGCACATAAATATTTATAACAACCTTATTTGCATTTGCCAAAAACAAGAGCTAACCTGATGTCCAGCAGCAAATGAATGGATGAACAGATTGCGGTTTACCCTTACAAGGAAATCCTCCTTAGCAGGAAAAGTAATGAACTATTGACACATGCAACAGCATGGATAAGTCTCAGAATGACGATGTTACGTGAAAGAAGCCAACCCCCCCAAAATAGTGTGTAGGGTAAGATTTCATTTCCAGAAAATGCTAGAAAATGCAATCTAGTCTATGGTGACAAAAAAAAAAAAAAAAAATCATTGGCTGCCTGGGCATGAGGAAGTGGTTGGAAGGGAGGGATGAATTCAAAGGGGCATGGTGAGGAAACTTCTATGGGTTACAGATATGCACATAATTTTTATCATAATTTCATAGATATGAACATGTGAAACTTATAAAATTGTATATTATAAACAGATGCAGCTTATCTCTTAATTATAACTCAGTACAGCTATTTTTAATAAAAAACAATAATAGCAATATAAGCTGGAAATATAGCATGTATCTTGTACCTATCAATATATGTAAATGTTCTAAACTTACATATTGAAAAAATTGGATCACATAAAAAATATAATTATGGGGTACATATAACACATCTAAAAATGTTATTTATATTGAGCATAAGATTATGGAGCCTGCCAATGAAATGCAAGCAAACGAAAAAAGCAGAAATTGCAATCTTAAAGATTTAATTCCAGTTAAAAAACTGTTAAGCAAGTAAAAAAAAGGCTTCTGTAGAATAAAAAGAGATGCAACCGAGTGAAAGTCTGAGTTGTGATTGTTATGTATCCTATAACAGCACCACTTTCCTTCAACAAAACGTACAGGAAATACAAGGGAAAAAAGAAACAAATTTTGCATTGTATGCATGTAATAGGACCTTTATATGCTGAAAATAGAAACTGTTTCTTTTTTACAAGCACTCACAACTATTCATACAAGTGTTCAAGTAATATTTTACACCTAAGAAGTAAAATAAAAGTATACTTTAAAGAGGAATGGAAAATTCTTAGCTTTATCTGGAAGTGAGGAAAGGCTTGCTAATTATGAGGTAAAATCTGGAAATCATTAAAAATACTGACGTTTTATTGTATACACTTATAAAAAATCTACATGGCAAAAAACCCATCTTAATTAAAACGAAAATCCAAATGAGTGGGGGAATTTCCACAGACAACAGGGATAATTTCTTTAATGTGTAGGAGTACCCACTAATCCATAAGAAAAAGATCAATAACTCAGAAGAGTCATGGACAAAGTATAGAAAAGGTTGATATTAACGAAAAAGAGATGACTTTTAAGCATTTTAAAACATATTCAGCTTCAGTCATGATATTAGAATTGCTAATTGCTAATTAAAAGCACAAAGATGGCCCTGGCCAGGTGCTTGGAGCAGCGTCCTGCACACCAGAAGGCTGCGGGGTCGATCCCCAGTCCCACACGCCTAGGTTGTGGGTTTGATCCCTGGTCAGGGCACATATTGGAGGCAGTCAGTCGATGTTTCTCACATTGATGTCTCTCTGTCTCTCTCTGTCTCTCTCTCTTTCTCAAATGAATAAACATATTCTTGAGTGAGGGGGAAAAAACATCTGCCCCTGTTTTTAAAAAAGGCACAGTGATGTCATTTTCACAGACCAGCCACTACAGACCACAACATTTCATAACTCCCTGTAAGTATGGGGGGACCTCACTCTTGTATACATCTGCTGAGGGTTTAAATTGGTATAACTCCTATGAAAAGTAGTTTGGCAATAACTTTCAGTATTAAAACTGCACATACCATTTGATCCAGCACTTTTATTCTAGGCATTTGTCCCGTAGATATATCCTCCCATATGCAAAACGAATACATGGATGCTCTGTGCAGCATTGCTTATAAAACAAAAAAACAATAGCTTTCTAATTAAATAAGAGGTTTATTGGATAAATAAGGCTATGTCTGTGCATCATCGAAGAGAATGAGACAGCCCTGATAGCTAGGGATGTAGACCATTCCACAAGTTGCGCTGTTAAGTGAAAGAAGCAGGAACAGCATGTCTTGTACAGTACGCTGTCATTTCTTGTGTATATTCTGTGCTGGTGTAGACATCGATTTTCCCTGAGAGGATCCGCGTTGAAACTAGTAATAGAGGTGCTGGCTGATTCAGGTCTGGAATTGGAAGGAGCATACTATCCACTTGTAACATTTGGTACACTGTGCACATAGTACCTAATTAAAAATATTCGTTGCCTTAGAGATCAATCAAAAACTTGGAGGACCTTACAGAATTAAGTATTAACTTATCCAATTGAGATTATGAAGGTTTTAGTAATAAAAATAGCTGAATGTAATAGTATTTATTGTGTGTCGGTCACTGTACCTGGATCCTTTACAAACGTCATCTCAGTTTTTCCAATAACCCTTAAAGGTAATTGAGTATTTTACAGATTAAGAAATAGATTAACAATATCATCCAAGGACACACCGATAAAAGGGCCCTTTAAGAACTTCAGTTGAATGAGGCTTGATGAGTAACATCCAAATATGTACCCAGGTTTCTGCCAAAAACACGTATGAATGGCATGTGTGGTGGCAGGCCATACGAGTTAGTTAACGTGTATGTGTCCTGTACTTCCAAGGAAAGACAGCTATTGTCTTATTTAAAGTTTTTTGTATTAGGATTGAAACTTGCATGATTCCAGCAGGCTCAACATCTTGAAAATACCGATTGCCAAGATAAATGTTGTCTTTAGAAAGTAAATATTGTCATGTTTCTATATAATTACGACATGGCCTTATTGAACTGGTTTTAGCCCATAAAGAAAATGAAATTCTTCAGCAGATGAACAAATTTTAAATTTAGGCCAATCTTCAAAAAGAAATTCCAAGTAAAATGTGGGGAAAAAATTGAAAACATCCTCTCTTTTTAAATGCGGGCCTTTGCTTCTGTCACTATAATAACCAGTAGGGTTTTGTATTTTGTTTTATTTTGAGCAGGAGTAAATTTCAGTCTTTTTATTCTGCAGCACTCAAGGGATCACTTTGACAGCTGATAAACCGACCTGCGTATTAAATAATTATATGGCAGGTCTTTGTGTGTCTTAGTGTAAAATCGATTTATGTCAGATTCAGTTTAGAGCATCTGGAAGTTTTCCTGCTCACAGCCACAAATTAGGGCTTGCGTTACTATTGATTCACTGTGGCACACAGTTTATGGTAGACACCTGTATATTTTTTATCCAGTGTTCTTTAGAAACAGGTATACCTTGTTTATCCAGTATAAACATTATTTAAAAAGAACTACGTAAATGAATTCTTGAACAATAAATTGTACTTTTTCAACTTAGTCATTTTGCAAAATGCTCTTTTTATTTATGATTCTTATTTATTAGGGTTTGTTGATTTAATCACCTTTATTTCCTGTGGCAAGTAACAGGTATGCATGCGAATATTTGTTCAGATTAGATGTTAGATGTAGCAGCAGACAGATTCACATGCACCTTTAAAGCATTTTCCATTGACCAATTAAGTATCTCCCCATAAAGTTTACTGACTCCTGTTCTTAATGGGCAACTGCAATTAGGTTCCTCTCCCCCTCTTAGTCTTAAGGTGTACGGTCATAATTGTTTTAATTTTTACTGAAATAACTGTCATATTGCAAATATAGCTCATCATCTTCACTTCTTCCCATGCCCCTTCTTGCTCATGTCTAGAACCAAAAAATGCTCAAAAGCAAATGCATGACTGTTAAAGAATGAATTTGTTGGAGGTCACTTCCTCTGCCTCTTACCAGACCATTGTGGTTGCCACCCTCTTCCAGATGACCACAGGCTTGTCCTTGTTGCAAGGTTAGACCCTCGGGTAGCCAGCAGTTCCGATGTCTGCTGCGCGCATTGGGCCAGGTGCAGTTCCAGAGCACTGCCGTGAACTTTCAGGACTGTGTCCCTTCAGTACCCTTCCTGCTGTGTGGGAGCTGCCACTCAGAGCAGGAAGGGTTTGCACTAAAGTGTGCACTTTCAAAGTCACGGTTAGAGATAGGCTGTCATTTTTGGTGACTGGTGCACACAGTGTGATTGGTAATGTGACATGTTTGTGTGTATAGACACATGTCCCTGTGTAGGAAAGTGTGCTTCACCCCTACTCCTAAAAGAGGTGAAACAGGGTCACTGAAAGAGAGGAATGCACATTAGGTTTGCTGAAAAGGTTTTAGAACTACAGTGAAATAATCTACACGAACTTGAATCTGAACCTTTCACTTGTTCAGAACTTTGTGATGGACAGGCAGATACAGAAATGGCTGAAGCATCTTGGCCCTTGGACAAGAGTGACTTTCCTGGACATGGACCAGCACTGGTCAGACGACGCACCCAAGGCACAGAGTGCGCAGGTAGCTTACCCAGGGTCCCACAGCCGGCCGCTGGTGGAGTGGGAGTTCAGCCTGCCCGTACTGTTAAACGTGCAGTACCGTGCCTGAGTTGAACCCTAGTTTAAAAAGACAGGAGTCCCTGCCCTCAGGGAGCTTTCAATCCTGTACAAGCGGGAGAGTGTCTGGGACAGATCGCCACACGGCACGAGGATGTGTTCTTGCCCAGCTCTGCAGCGGCGGTGCCCCCTGTGTCACGTGTTCTGAACTGCACCCAAGGCAAGTCCTCTCTTCTGCACCGGTACCACTGACCGAGTCCATCTGCAGTGGACTGAGGGGTGACTCCAGATTAGAAATAGTCTCCCCAGACGCTCTTGCCCTCTCTGCCATCTGTGGGTGCTGAACTGACCACCTCTGTCCTGGCCCCTGTCCAGCGCTGTGCATGCAGTAGGTTCTCTGCCAGGGTTTATCAGATAGTGCAGTGAGCTGGTTCCAGACAGGCGTGGGAGTGGCCCAATGCCAAAGTCAAAGCTGTTGCCTCTAACAAATAGACTTATCATTTTGATTGATTTATTGGACAAAACACTGTTGATTTTGATGCAATCCAAGGTAGCATTTTGTGACTTTCTAATCATAGCTATGATTTGGGCACTCGTTTGAAATATGGCCTATTGAAAAGATATAATATTTTAAAGAGTATATTTATGCAAAAATAAATTATGAATTCCTTTAGCTACTTCCTCTGTTTAGAAGTAGCACTCATACATATTTTATACATAAATTGACAGTGATGGCGTAGACCCCATCTCTCCTGTAGCAGTTTGAACCAGACCGATTGGGGATTTATTGCCCAGTTATACTTGTCAGCCTGACATAGAAGTCATTAGTTCTGGAAAAACATCTGTGCCTTCCAGGAGTATCGCTAATTGATACGGTCAATATCTAACCTATATTTAAAGCTGAACAGAATAGTGATCGTCTCCGGAGCGCACGTTGCAGACTGTGAGGAGCTGACGCTGAGCCCCTCTGGGTCTCGCAGCAGTGCTGTCCGTGCAGGTGTGCATTTGAGGAGAGACGATCCCACCTGATGCCTTGTTCCCTCTGCTTTGAATGCAGTGAAATCGGTGCTGCGGGTACCGACGCTCTCTGTTGATGAAATATGAAGGTAACAACTAAAAACTCAGGAGAGGGTATGTGATTTGTTTATGGTTGGTGAGTGACCTGACTAGGATTCAAGCCTGGGGTCTCGTGTTTTGTTTTCTCAGCACCAGGATCCAGCTGCCACGTTGATTTATGCCGTGTCCACACATGGTCTTACTCTCTGCCCCTAAAGAACGTGTGAACGAGGAGCTCGGCAGGACAAACCAGGCCGTCCTATTGAGACAACCGTCTGGCATGAATGTTCTCCTTTGCCCAGGGTTCAGCCACGTGCTGCCCTGTCGGTGGAAAGTGTGGCGAAGCGATGCCCTGCCAGCGACCTCGCAGGCAGCTGTCCTGTCACCATATGCGCTGACCCCCTGCCGTTCCTCCCCCCCCTCACTGCCCAGCACCACCGAGTGAGTGCACAGAGCTGCTTAGCAAAGTCCTTCAGCAGCGATTTCCAAGCTGCTGCACAGTTCACAGCAAACTCATTGATTTGCTCATAAATGTGCGCATTTCTGCCATAAACATCAACATCAGGAGTAGTTTTTGAACGAAAAAGGTTCGATTCATTGGCCTCATTCAGTCCTAGTCCCAAACAGGTTTTGTCACTGCGTTTTCCCACACCAGCTACCGCGTCGTTTCTGTAGCGGTGTGCCCTGTCACGGGATGCTTGTGCTCAGTAACCAGAACGGCTGGGAGGGGCCCGTGTTGTCGTTTCTCCGTTTTATTGGGGCCTTTCTGCAGCAATAGTTTTGCGGTTATTTATTTAAATTGTATAATGGCCTGAAATATTAACTCATATATTAGAACTAACAGTTAAAGTGACTGAAAACGAACTTGCCTGAAACGTGCAGAATGATTCGCTCAGAAACCCGTACTCACGCTGCCGTGCCTTACTTAAGAGTGTGAGTTGTGGACATCATTTCGAAGGCTGTTGGGAACACAAGCTCATATTATGTTTCTTGGTAGAACCCCAGAGACAGAGAGGTCACGGCTCCCTGAGATTTCCTGGGTCTGCCCCCAGCAGGTGGGCTGTTAGAACATCTCTGACTTCTTGCTGAGGTGTTTGTTGGAAACCGAAGGAGAGGATGCAGTGAATAGCATCACAGAAGACCACCGTATTCAGGCACATGATGCACAGCTCTTCGGAGCAGCTCTGTGAAAACTCGAGATTCATCTGGAAAAGGCTCCTGCGATGCAGAAGCCACACCAGGTGTCTGGCCCTCTTTTGAGAGGCAAAATCAACCCTGATTACATCCACTCACGGAGGAGGGAAGGTATGCAGGCTGCCGCTGTTTCCAGTAATGCACTCACCTGACACAGCCAGGCGCCGTGTAGCCCCAGGGCAGGGACCGCAGTTCTGCGGCCTTCCGGCCGGCAGCCTCCAGGACAGCCAGACAGGAGGGACTGTTAAACCCTTGAGTCACGTGCTTCTAAGACATGGTAATAGAAAAATTGGATGCAGATTTGAAGAAAAAGAATTTCATTCGAAGCTCAGATTCACACACACACACACACACACACTGCATTCCCTTAAATGAGGCCGAGTCCAGTTTAGAAGAAACACCCTGTTGTTATACACAGTATGTGTGGTTTGCCAAAGTTTGGCGTCATACCTTCTGACCCGACTAGCTTTCTTCTCCTGTCCTCCTACCACCCCTTCTATTCCTGCTCCAAATGTGTAAAGAGTAAAAATTGTCCATGTGACATGTTTGGTGGCTTTTGCCTCCTCTGAAAATGCTTTGAATGCTGTCCAGATTCCTTTTCTATATTAACTTATGAATTGTATACTATAAATACTAATATATAATTTTCTTTACATCTCAGCCATCCAACAGCTGAAGATCATCTCAGTAAGAACACATATTGGCCCTAACCACAGACAGCCTCTTAACATGCACTCAGGGGCGCATGAAACCTCCTGCTCTGTGTAGAAGCACTCTGCTACCTATACCTGCCCCGTGCCCTCAGGCGTAGGGAAGATGAGCACACAAATTGCCATCACGTCTTATGGGACTCATCAGAAATGTTAACAAATCAGAAAAAAAATGCCCTGGGACCAACAGACCTTGAAACCGATTGGTTCAGTTGTGTTGTTGTGTAGCTAACTGCAGAACTTACTGGCTTAGCAAAAACCATTCAACTCGGTTCACAATTTTGTGAGGGTCAGGAATTTGGGAAGGGTACATACACATGGCAAATGCTGGGGCAGCTGGAACTGAAGGTTCATTTCCAAGTGGCTCCTTCACTCACATGTCATTTGTGTCTCCAGGGACGCTCCTCCTAGCCTGGGTTTCTTCTATGATGGTCCAGGACTCCAAGAGCAAGTGTTCAAGGGTAGCAGGTGGAAGCTGCAAGGCTTCCTGTGACCCAGCCTCGAGGTCTCACATGTCACTTACACTGCATTATGTTGGCCATGAAGTTTCTAAAGGCAGCCCAGTTTCAAGGAAGACGAATTGCATTACACCTAATCTCCAAAGCAGCAAGTTAGGGGCTGTCAAGGAGCTGATTGTAAAGTTCCTTTGGGGAATAAATCAGTTTTGTAATTACTGGTTGCCCAACAGCTACTTTGTACTTGAGAAGAAACAGTGAAGTGTTGCATGTGACTTCTTCACTTTGTATTTGAGTTTTGTCTTCATGAGCTAAAACTAGCGAGCCCAGCTGGGACTCTGCCTGAGATCAGGTGTGGTGGTGACAGTGCTACCTGTGCAGGGACCGCAGTGGCAGGACAGGGCTCTGAGATGGTGAGGAGCTTCTAAGTCGGAGTGACCGGGAATGCGGTTGTTCTGTCCACTGCAGTAGGAAACCCAGGAGGAGGGAAAAACGTTTGGGCCAAACAATGAATGTAATGATACTTTCAACTGCAAGTAACACGATACCCCACCAAACACAACCTAAACCCCTCAGGTTTCTCATGGAAGTCTGGGGCAGGTAGTTTCAGATTTGGTTCAGCTCAAAGATGTCAGGGCCCATCCTGCTCCTCCGAGAGTCTTTGACCTTCCTCTCATGTTGCAAGATAACCACCTCCATTCCAAGCACCACATTAATATTTTATTGACAGAGAAAGGAAAGAATCTCTCTTGATGTCCCCCACCCCCAAGAGCTCCACACTGGTCTGGACTGGCTCACATTTCCACGTGCTGGCTTCAGAGGAGAGTCGGAGAGCTGGTTATGGCGTGTTCAGGCTTTTCATGGGAAGCCACCTCTGCTAACAGGCAGAAAGGCGTTAGGTAACTGATGCGTCTGCTGCAGTGATGAATTCCATTTTCTCTCCCTTCATAATGGCTAAAGGCTCACTTGGCAGCCTTATAGAGCTGGAATTAAATGGGCTAAATCATAACCATGATAAATTAGTATTGTCTAGAAACCAGTTTCTCAGTGTTTTTCCCCCTTTTACTTTGTGATTGAGAGCTAACACCACTGCTTCTTAACAAATAAAAGATTTGGTTATTTCCCTTGTATGTTTAAAATATGAATGAAAGCTCTCTGGCCGCCCTGAAGATGTGTGTCCATCCCAGTATGCATCTTGCAGGATTGCCTCTCCGGTATCAGTCCACATTACGCACCTTTGTAAGTGCCTTTGCGAGTGCGTGTGTATGTGCGAGTTGGCGAGAGGAGGACAGTTCTGTAGACGTTATGCACTGTGTTTGTTTCAGAGTCTGGAGGCTCAGAGAGCTCCCTGACATTTAATGTTGGGCCAGGACAGCCGGTTCTCACTGTTCCGCCTAATGGCAGAGAGTGGCTAGCTGAGCTGAGCCGAGACTGCCCGCAGTGCAAGCAGGGGTAAAACTCAGAAAACCTAGATCTTTTCCTAGGGAAAGAAAGTGTCTTGGCTCAGAAAGGGCCTGGTTCAGGCGTCTGCAATTGTGGAGTAGTGCTTCAGTTTCTAGGCTGGATAAAGTTAGAATCCTTTATTCTGTGGATCTGTAATTGTAATTGTCTAATCTGTAATTGTCCAATTGTGATATTTTTAACCGGATAAAATTCACATGAAATAAATTGGGGCTGAGAGTGTCACTAATGGTACCTTGCTGGTGAAAAGTGGGAGGAGGAGGGGAAGACCTGAGGAAAGAAGCTCTAAATCTCTAAAGCTCATCTTGTATCTGTAGCAGTTTATGCATTCAGCTGACATATGCGGAATGCCCACGTGCCCCCTGTGCTGGGGGTGGGGGAGTAGACAAGACCGGGTCTGCCTTCAGCCCTGCCCTTCTCATTGCAATAGAAAAGCGAATATGGAAAATCGCTGTTGTCTACCAGGCAAGCTGGTTGGGCTGATTTTCCTTATAACTTTCAAGTGTTTCATTTCCAAATTTGAGTTGGTATAGTAAAATCACATTATGTTACAGTAATTGTGTTTGAACTAAATTATAGCGAGTGCCAAGAGAAGGCCTTTCCCATTCTCTGATATTTCAGAAATAGATTTCAAAGCAACTTGGTGCCTTGGGGCAATTTTTGTTTCCATAACACCTGAATGATTGACTCAAGTCAGTGAATCTCTAATTTACTACAAGCTGTATTTCTGAAAGTCCTCTTTTCAATGTTGAAAAGTATTGTTCAGAAATCAATACTTGTAATCAAAATAAAAAAGCTTAAGGCCTTATATACTTCCACAAGAAAGCAAAAGCTGATGTCAAGCTTAAACTCTCCTCTTAGCTTCCCCTGACCCTGACCATGCAGATCTGGCTCCACTCTAGACCTTGGTATGCAACAAGATTATGTGGACCCTGATGCATGCCAAGGGAATTTGGTTCCCCGGGGGCCTTGCGTGTCCGCTTTTGACCCTGCCACCTTTTGCTCCAATTCTCAGTCCTGGCTTAAATCCCAGGCTTCTCAGGCCCTCTCATGACACCAAGCTTCTCTTCCCTGTGCGTGCAGGCTGTTTGGGCCCCATGGGGGGTGGGGGTGGGGCATTGGGCACAAACACACGGGTGCCCTCCTCTCCCAGCTCAGCCGTAACTCCCTGCTGCACACTGGGCAGTGGTGCACGGCCTCTTGGCCTGAGGCCTCTCAGCCCCCTGGGACTCGTTTCTCCCCGCAGAATCGCTTTCCCCACTTCACAGTCTTCCCAAATCTAGAGGCCTCTGGAATGTAGCCCTTGGCTGGGACTTCCTTAATCAAAAGTCTCAGAAAAAGTTAAATTGCAAATATTCCTCAATGGGCTTAATGTTCATAGTGTCCTGGATCAGGTGTTCTAAGCCCCAAAGTCCCTGCACTTTCTTTCTTGTTTTGGGTTGGCTAGGCCGGGGTCTGCCTCTGTCTTTGTGCTTCTCTTTGCTGTGGGCAGTTCCCAGGTGTGGCGCCACTTTCTCTATAAATAGACTTTTTAATGTTTCATAGGCTTACAATAGTTCCAGTCAGAAGAAGAATATTAGAATAAAACACCTTAGAAGAATTGGGTCCAGTAACGACTTAGGGCCTATAAAAGGGCCGTTTCTGGTGCCTGCCAGAGCGGCGCAGTGTGGCGGGAGCCTGTCCAGGGCTGTGCGAGGTCATGGGGTGAGCAGAGCGGGTCTGCAGACATTGGTGCCCCAGCAAATTGGGAAGACCAGTTTAAACGTTAAAACTACCAGCATGCTATGGAGCATACACAGTTTGTAATAATTTTTAGGTAACGTGTTTTACGCATGAGAAACTTCACTTCAGGGCTGCTGTCCCCGATGTCACCAGGGATCCAGTTAGGGCAACTTGGGCAGAAGTTTGAGAAACACTATGCTTAAGAAAGTGCCACCCTACAAAAATGTACGGCTGTTGAAAAGGTGTTGTGTTACAGCATCAGTTGCTCCTTATTCTGCAGATGATTGGCAAATGACAGACATTTTTATTTTATGCAGTACGTGTGCCAAGAAAGTTGTGTTTGAGTTGATATATTTGTAAACTGAATACTTGTAAATGCAATAAACACTTTTTAAGAAACCTTAAAATAAAACGTAAATGCTATTAAAGAAACCCTGAAATAAATTATTGTATAAATAATTACTCCCTGATTATTGGCTTTTTAAGTTTGAGTTTAAGGAAATTATTTTTCTGAAAGTGAGGTTTTTTTCACTTAACCGTAAAGCTAAACATCCACTCATCTTAAATTGGAAATAGTTGTATATTAATTTGGCTTTCAAAAATGTCATCACTACCATTGAATTTATCTCACTCATGCCAATAAAAATCAAAGATTATGTTTGTTGCTAAAGTTGAGTAGTATAAGAAGTATTTTTCAGAGTCCTGACCACATTAAATATCTAAAATATTATTTCTAATGCTTGTGGTATCTTAATGCAGCATGTACAACAAAACATCAGTTCCACTATTCGGTTGCTCGGGGCGTGTGGCTGAATAACCATGAGATGAGCCGCGCTCACTTCACACCTGCTTTGGGCCGGTGCTCTGTTTATGACTCTCAGCAGTTGTATGAGCCAGACGTACATGTTCAGACATTTTCATTAACATGCTGTGTGTGTCTGTCTGCTTCCAAGTGCGTTCTTGCTCTTTATACAGTATAATCTTCAGTAAGTGCTTAATAGGTAGGCTTATTAAAGTTTTATTATACTTAATGTGAAAGCGTAGGAACGAAGATGCGTGAAAGTAGAATGGATAAAATGTAATTGAAATAATTTGGAGTACAATTTAAGTAAACTTCATTGTTAATTTGGAAATTTAAAAGTCTGTGACCGCCACTTAAGATGTGTATTCAAAGATTTCATTGTGGAGAAAATAAAAGCAATATTGTATTGTTGGTTTCTAGATTTTTTTTGAAAAAGACTTAACTTTAGTCTAAAAATTAAAAGGATAAAACTAACTTAGCTACCTTACTTATCAATTCAGTAAATATCTGGGTTAAGCAACTGCTTATAGAATATTTAAATAAGATGTAGAACAGACTATATGAGGAGGGACCCAAAAAACCCCAGAATTATTTTGTGAAGGGCAGGCCCCTTGTAATACAGGCTTCCCTCACTAGGTGGGTGTTCTAGGAACCCATCTATATCAATGTGCCAGCTGGCATTGTTGTGAGAGGCTGCATTCAGCTTCAGTGAAAAAAAAAATTTTTTTGAAGACTCTCAAAATGTTTGCCCATTTCATGATGGGTGATTTACAAGCATACCTGCCCACACCACACTGAATGTTCAGCAGTTTTTGACCAAAAATAGCACAACCTCTGTGCCCTACCCTCTCTATTCACCTGATCTCACCCCCAGTGACTTTTTTTTTGTTTCCCAGATGGAAAAAGTCCTTAAAGGGAAACATTTTGCTGATGTGGAAGAGGTGAAACAAAAAACAGCAGAAGCACTAAAAGGCATCAAAATGCACGAGTTCAAAAACATTTTGAGCAGTGGAAAAAACATTTTGATGGGTATATTGCAGTTAAATACACAATCTTTTATAAGTACCATTTTTGAGGGGTCCCCCCATAAGTATGATTATAGCTAGAAAAGTACATTGTATAGAAATTCTTACAGTACATTTGCAATTTTTTCAGTGATTCTTTCAATATGAGTATAATTTCTATTACAGAGGAAAAATAACGTAACAAAATGTTACTGACTTACCTGTTGTAGTGTGAAATAAGTCCTAAAATTTTAAATAAATCATGTTAGTCTAAAAATTCTGTCACTTAGTTAAGGTAACGTTGAGGAAGTACTTTCCCCACCCCTGCCTCTGGGAATATGATTAAATCAGGTCTTTCGAACTAGTAAATCAGCTGTGAACGGAAAAGAGCGAAATGTTGTTCAGATTAAGATAGGACGCTTGGTAAAAGCAGATGTGCTGCCCTCGGCTACTCTGTAACTCGGGATGCGGCGCAGGGTTAGGGAAGCGCTGACTTGAGTTGGGCTTTGCTGGTAGAATAATGTCTCTTAACTACAAACAGAACTGTGATTAAGTTGTTGAAACAGAAAATTAACGAATTTGTATCTTTTTTTATTTCATTATTAGGCTATCAGCTGCAAAGGTCAACACAGTATCTCATACACTCTGTCGAGGAATCAGACGGTGGTGGTCGAGTACACGCATGACAAAGACACGGATATGTTTCAGGTAACGTGTTTCCTTTTTTAATGAAAATTTCAGGACCTTATTCCTTCAGTTCTGTGTTTTGATATGTAATCAGAACTTCTGGCACATCAGCTTTTGGTGATGCCCAAGAGGAAAGAGGCAAGGATAATACAAAAAATATTTCTGTTTGGTTTCTGAAAGACTAAGAAAACTTAATTCTAAAACTGCAAAAAAATAAATAAATAAAGATTACATTCTCAGATCGCAATGCAATAAAAATAGACTTGAATAACGAGAATAAATATTTTTATAGCCAGCTACTTTTAAAAGCCGGCATGTTTAAAATACTTCCTAAATAACACTTGAATCAAAGATGACATCAAAATACAATTATAGGCCTTTTTAAAAATAACTGGGAACATTATATAGCAAAAACCATGAGATGTGACTGACAGCATACCCAGAAGACACGTAAAAACTTAAGTGCTGTTATTTGGAAGGAGGGGGCGGGGAGAGGAGAGGTGGATGGAGGGAGGGAAGGGAGGGAGGGAGAGTTAAGGAACTAAACATTTATCTCAAAAAAGTTTTTAAAGTCCTGTTTAAAAAATGACAGAAAGCAGAGGGACAGGTTCAGGAATAGTTTTGGCGGTAAATAATAGAAACTTCAGAAATACATCAGAAGGAAGGAGGAAGTAATAATGGGAAAAAGTCATCATTAATTTAAAAAGAGAATTACTATATCCAAGATTTGGTACTTTAAAACAACAGGAAATTTAAATTAAGGCTAATAAAATAAACAACCAAACACAAATTGGAAACCATGAGGCTTTGCATTTTTGTATGGAGAGTTAAATTATTAATTAAATGTTGAGACAAATGTCATAAAAGTATCATAGAAGCTAATATCAAAAAGGGATATAAATAGCTCTTACAAAGAAGGAAATATGCTCAGCCTTACTTATGAAAACAGAAATGTAAATTCACATCACATGGACACCTTTTTTTTTTTTTTTTACTTACCAGACGGACAGAAATCCAAAAGTTTTGGTCCGAGATGTGGGGAGACCTCCCCTCCATGCTGGGTGTAGAGTGGTACGGCCTCTGCGGGGCGGTGCATGGAAACGCCTCAGAAAAGTGCCAAGTTCACTCTTAGACTCAGTGCTCCTCCTCCTAAAGTTCTTCTCTGCCTGGAGATTTACCGCAGAGATACCTCTACATACATGCAAAATGATATTCTTATCAAGTGATTGCTTGAAACATAGTTGAATAATAAAAGTTTACAAACAACTTAAAAGTCCTTCAGTATGGGACCGCTTTCATGAATTTGGGGGCAGCCATATAGTTGGGGCCTCCAAGGCTGTAAAACAATAAGAAACCACTTTCTGTGCAGATACAGAAAGAGTTCCAAACATATTTAATGAATTAAATATTAATACTATTAAATATGTTGAGCCATTGATAGTATCATTCAATTAAGATTACTTAATGTTCAATGTTAATAAAGTAAATAATGTCATTAAATATTAAATTTAAATAGTATATTAATCATTAAATATTAAATTCGTATAATTAAATGTTTAAATAATGCTTATATGCATTAAGTAAAGCATTTTCCTTTGTGGGGAAGAATAAATAAATAAATAATAATACAGGAATAAACTATTTCGTGTACTCACCACTGTAAACCTACTTTTACCCACCCCTGTATACTTTAAAATACTTTCTCAAAAAGGTTTACGTTTGTTGGTGGTACATGCTTTACCACTTAGAGTCGACAAGTCACTGTGATAGCACACACCATGGCATCACTGGTCCTCAGGTGACATAAAGTGTATATTTTCCACTATCGTACAATCACATTTTTCTTAATTCTTTACTTTTTTCCTTCTCATCTCTGCAAATACAGAAAGAATTAAAGACTTAGCTGGATTTTTTTCAGCTTCTGTTACTATTTTTTATTGTGATTGTACATTTAATATGTCTACCCCCTTGAAAAATTTTTAAGTGCACAATGCAGTATTTGTAACTGTAGACACAATGTTGTCCCACAGATCTCTAGAACTTTCCGGTACCTACCTTGTGTAACTGAAACTTTGTACTTGTTGAACAGGGATAAAGAGAGGAAAAAGAAAAGAGTAAAGTAAAAGTGAAAGAAGAAAATAGTTTATGAAAGCAATCAAAGGAAAAGGTGAAATGGCTTAGAGAGTTCTGTAGTATAATGCCCGATACTCTCTGCCCTTGAGGATAAGCAAAGTGGCCAGGTCCCTCTCAGATTTCTTAGGTTCATAGGTGTTGACCTGGGTGCTACAGTGACTTATGTTTTTCGTTTTTGTTTGGTTGGTGTTCAGTTTAGTTGGCTTGTTTTAGATGGTAACATTAGCATCTATATAGTTGAGAAAAATGTTTAAGAATATCAACATCTTTTCAATAGTAATTTTTTTTTAAACTACTTTATTTTTTTTTCTTTTAGATTTTATTTATTTATCTTTAGAGGGGAAGGGAAGGAGAGAGGGAGAGAAACATCAATGTGCGGTTGCCTCTTGTATGTCCCCTGCCGGGAACTGGCCTGGCAACCCAGGCATGTGCCCTGACTGGGAATCGAACCGCGATCCTTCGGTTCGCAGGCCCACGCTCAATCCACTGAGCTACACCAGCCAGGGCTCAATAGTAATTTCTTAAAACGTGTGTGTGTGTGTGTGTGTGTGTATCTCACAGCGGTCAAGCTCACTCTCATACCCCTCCATTCATCAGTTTCATTTCTCGAGTGCCTGCTCCCAGTTCCTGTCCACAGATAGCTGAGGCTTCCCTCCCGCGGAGTCTGCGTTGTAGAGGAGGCAGACAGACCACAGCAAGCAGGCATTCCAGGCAGAGTGCCAAGGCCATGAGGCAGGAGCAGAGTGAAAGTGAAGGGAAATGAAATGAAATGACCTTAGAAAGGTAGACAGAGGCCGGGAGAGGTAGGCCCAAGTAAAGAACTTGGGTTTTATTCTAGGAGTTTGGAAGAAGCTGTTGGAGAATTTTAAGCAAAAAGAGAGGTATAACCTGATTTATATTTCTAAAAGATGTCTCCAGTTACTGTCCGTAGAGAAGAAGGTCGGAGGCCAGTGGGAAAGGCCTGCAATCCAAGTAAGAGCTGGTGGTAACTGAACTAAGGCGAGGAAAGGAGTGTTTTCAAGGTGGAGGTGACAGGATTGCCACAAGGTTATATGTGCGTGGGCGTGGATGAAAGAACCAGGAATAATTCTTGGGTATTGATTTTTAGCTTGAGCAAATTGGATGTCAGTCACTGACACGGGAATCTAGGGTTCGAAGGGGATCTGGATTCTATTTGGAACATGTCAAGGTGCCTCTGAGGCATCCAAATGGTTATTGAGTGTGCTAGTCTGAAGGTGCACGGAGAGATCAGGGCTTTGTGGCTAATAAATTTGATTTAATGAGATTACCTTGGGAGAGAACAGAAAGAAGAGACGGGAGCTATTTACCAACTAGCCTGGAAGGGTTTCACTATTTGAATACCGGGTACAAATGGGCTGGGACATGCTGACTGACTAGAAGGCCTGGAGACCTCAGCAAGAGTGCTTTGAGTAGAGCATGGGGACAGAGTGCAGCTGGAGTGGGTTGAGGAGAGACGATAAGGGGATGAGGAAGGAAGTGGAGGTAGTAACTAGCGACAGGTTTTTCAAGAAGTGTTACTGTTAAGTGAGTCAGAAATGAGGCAGTAGCTTGTGGGTTGCTTGCAGGCAAAGGGAAGAGTTTTTTAAAGATGAGAGACTAGTCTAGAACAGTACCACTCAAACAGCACCTTGCCGAGCATTGAAATGTCTATTAACAATACAAAGTAAGATGAGTAGGAAATTGTAAACTGTTACAGCACTTCGGTATTACTGACGCATTGAAACAGGTGATCCTTTTCCTAATACTCATTTTCATTTTTTAAAAGGTATCATTGGCAGGTTGAAATTTAAAAAACAAAGCAAAACAAAACTAGTTCTTTACTTCAGAGAGGCCCAGTTTGAGAAGCTCCAGAATGTTTGATCGCTGATGGCACAATCCAGTCTCGAGAGAGAAATGGTTGATTCAGGGTAGGGGCGGTCAGGAGCCAGTATCAGCAAAATCCTCAGGGAGAGGAGAATATTGGGATCTCAGGCATCAATGGGGAGACTGGTCCTGAATAGCAGCAGCAATACGTCTTCCTTGTCATAAGGAAAGCCAGATAATGTTGCAGGTGCAGGGACATGGGAAGGATTGGGCTGGGTAAGGTGAGGGAGGCCCTTTCAGGTGTTCCCGTGCACTCTTACCTGTGCTGGCTTCAGCTGACAACCAGGCAAACCTAAACTTTCCTCACATATATTAAAATTGGAAGTGCTGAATGATGACACCCATAGTAGGGATTAAAATTCTCCCTGTGGCTACTGTATGCATGTCAGCACTATATGAATATCAGATGAAATTCAGAAACGTCTTGGCCTATCTACATGACTGTCCTTAAAATAATGTAGAGTTGATCCAGTAAACAAAAGAAAGGACAGGATCCAAGAGTTCCACAGTGGGTGGTGAGTTTTTGGTAGGAAAGTGGCTCAGTTTTTTTCCCGGCAAAAACACCATGGAGTTTGCAACCTGCAGTATAAAATTATACTAGCACTCTGCAGGTTGAAGTGGAAGTGCATTGACAGATCCTGTGTGACCAGTCAGATAAGTATCATGACTTGAAATAATTGATCCTAGCAGTATGTTCCAGTTGGAATAAAATGTCATGTTTTACATCAATTTCAGTTAATTTATCAAGACGTTAATTTGATATACTGGGATGAAATCAGGATGGCCTTTCTTGAAGAGAATAATCTCTATAGACAAGGAGCAGTTGTGTGACATTTTACAAGAGCGTGGTTTTAGCTTTGAGCTTATATCAGAGCTTCAGAAGGCATTACCCTCTTCCATGGAGGTGATGGAACTTGGATCAAAGACTGTGTTGTGAGAACTCTGGGTTTTGTGAGGTGACCAGGCAGTTTTAGAATTTCACATTTTACTCCTAAGCTTCATTGGAATAGAGGTTCAGGATGGGTTTGTTTCTGAGTTTGGAGTAGTCTTTATTTTCTCCTTTATACTTGTCTATTTTTGTGAAATGTTTTAAATAAGTATTTGTTCCTTCTTTCATTGCATAAAAGCTTTTTAAGTAAAATAAGTCGGAGAAAGACTTATCACTTATATGTGGAGTCTTGTAAAAAATCAAAGTCGTGGAAACAGACTAGAATGGCGGTTAGCAGGGGCTGGAGGGGTGGGGGTGTGGGGAATGAGGAAGTTCTGGTCAAACAGTGCAAACTTCCAGATGTAAGATGAGTGAGTTCTGGGGATTTAATGTACGGCAGGGTAATTATAGTTAGTAATGCTGATTATATACTTGAAAGTAGCTAAGAGAATAGCTTTTTAAAAAAGACTTTAAAAAAATAATTGGAGTGGTCTGTATCAGAGCCTCTGAGTTACATACCCAGCTTTTGAATGAATGTGGCAGAGAGAAGATTCTGCAACTGTAGAAAGATGAATTGTATGGTGATTTGATTTTGTAATATCTCTAATTTACATTTTATGTTGCATCTTTTAACAAGTTATGGTTTTCTAAACCTGACATGCATATATTCAGGCAATGTGTATCTACTTAAGTTGATGAGTTTCAGTGAACCTAGTGGTTTCGTTTATTCCAGGCACATTTCATTAGGACAGGAAATTAAGGTTGATAAAAAACAAGAGAAAATAGATGTCCATCGTTGGTTGGTTTGAAATAGTCTGTGCATGAGAATGTATATGTGAGGTTTACAAAATAAATTTAATATTGTTCCAGGAAGCAAGCAGAGTTAAATTATGCATCATATAGTAATAGTTTTCCCTTTCACGCATTTGGATTAAAAGTATATCAGTGTTGCTTATATTTTAGATAGAATTTTGAGAGCAGGATAAAGATACCTGGCAAACTGACTTTTGGGGACATTACATGTACACATCGGTGTCCTCCCATTGCTGAGAATCAAAGTAACTGTTGTTAGAGCATCAATCTGTTTAGCGAGAAAGGATGCATTTACGTATACATAACTGATTTTAAGTTAAGTCTCTTTGGCATCTGTAACATTTATCATCATTTTCCAGTTAGAGATTCATAGAACATGACTACGTAAACATTTTACTATTTCGTCTTGAGTTTTCCTTATTTGTAAACAAATTCTTAACTTCTCCCAGTTCAGAGCAGTCCTCATCTTACTGGATTTATTGATTACGAAAAGCTTTGTTAGAACTGTAAGATCCAGCCAAGGAAATACATTTCTTTCTGGCAGCATTTTAACTTATCAAGGAAAGTAAGCCAGTATAATATTATTGGCAACTTCTTAGACTTTCCCAAGAGAGTTTTTAAAACTCCAAAGTTGAACTGTTAAGAGCAGCTTTTTAAATATTTCGTTGGACCGCACCCAGCCTTCGGGCTGACGTGTGGAGCCCTCTCTCCACCCTGGCCGCACCGAGGAGGGTGACAGGTGTTTGAGCTCTGTGTCTGGGTTCGGGCTGCTCGTGCTCTGTGCTGTGAGTCGCTGGGGGGTCGGCACAGAGGGCAAAACCAGCTTCTGGAGTGGACAGGGGTGGGGGCAAGAGTTCCTTTGTTTGTTGGCTTCCTTTAACATCTTGCTTTTTTCCACCTGCAAATACACACACACACACACACACACACACACACACAGAATGATTCACCATCAAAGTAATACCTGCCTGATCCAAGAGATACATTCTGTTTGGAGTAGGATCTCTTCTTCTTCCAGAATAGAAAGTTGAACTTTTCTTCTAATATTTAACATTGGATGGTTTGTTATACTATAACATCTCCCTTAGTTAAAAAAGGAAAACTGAAGTTTTCATTAAGGTCTGACCTTCGAGGCAGAGGTAATGAATGCTAAAGGGATCCCGAACACTCACTCCACTTGAGCGAAGTTGGTGGCGTGACGTTTTTCAAGGGAGTTACGAGTATTTTGATTTACTTAGGTGGGCAGATCCACTGAAAGCCCCATCGACTTCGTGGTCACAGACACGGTGTCTGGCGGTCAGAACAGCGACGAGGCCCAGATCACGCAGAGCACCATCTCCAGGTTCGCCTGCAGGATCGTCTGCGACAGGAGCGAGCCTTACACGGCGCGGATCTTCGCGGCCGGGTTCGACTCTTCCAAAAACATATTTCTTGGCGTAAGTACTATGAATATGTCCATTGTCTCAAGAAAAACACTTATTATTATCACATGTAACATTTAATTGTGATCCAAACATTTGCTTTACATGATGCCTCCAGTTGGATTTTGAGATTTTAGTTTTCGGATGGCCAATTTGAAAAGCTGTTATTAAAAATCTGAAAATAATTATCATCACTTGTTTTATTTGCTATAATAATTATAATATGTACAGTAATTACTTTTTTAAAGTATATCTCAACATCATGTGTAATGTATTTATGGTAGATTTAAGGGGATTTATTTCATAGGGAAAAATAAACAGTCAAATCTAGATAATTAGGGTTTAAAGGCAAATGTTAATTATTCATTCATTCAAAAATTGAGTGTTTGCTATGTTCATATTGGGTTATAAATGTGGTATCACAGAGAACAAAAATTAAAAATCTCTGCTGTTGTAGGGCTTGCATGTCAATTAAACCCAAAAGTTCTAGTGAATATCCAGTTTTCCTATAGTTTCTTTTTGAATCAGGATATTTTTTGTAGGAAAAAAAATACACTCAAAATGGCCTTCCAGGGGTGTCCAACCTGCAGCCCGTGGGCCGCACGCAGCCCAGGTGTCTGTGAACTCGGCCCAACACGAAGTCGTAAATTCACTTAAAACATTACGAGATCTTTTGTGATTACATACCTCAGTGTATTTAATATGTGGCCCAAGACAACTCCTCTTCTTCCCGTGTGGCGCAGAGACACCAGAGGGTTGGACACCCCTGGAAGCATGATACATAGGTGGTGCCCCCTGCCCCCCCATTACAAGAAGTGCCGAGAAAGGGAAGGCCAGCTTGAGGGTTGGTTACTCGGTGGTTCTGTGACCTCCAGGGAACCAGGTTCTGCCTGGCCCTCTGCCTCTCTGGCACACTAGCTTCCTGGGGTGAGGTCCCCTCTGGGGGACAGGTGGCTCCTGCACCACCGCCTGCCCCGCGGTGTGGGAGCTTCCTGCCGGAGAGGAGGCGGCAGAGGCGCTGTGGGTCCCTTGCGGGCCAAGGGGCCTTTCCAGGAAGCCTCCCAGAAGACTCACTCAGGTGCCATTGGCCTGAGCTCAGCCGCAGGCCCACCCCTAAACCAGTCATTGGCAGGGGGCTGGGGCCATCACAGCTGGCTTGTCGTAACCAGGACCTACCCGAGTCATGGGAATAGTACCTGGCTCTGTCCCTAAGAGAGAAGAACGAAATCACTGTGGCGCCGTCTTCCAAGTGTCTGCCCTGCCATTATATCAGGCTGCTCTGGCCTTCCACCTGTGAGGATAGCGTACCAATTCACATGAAAATACAATGGCCACAAATTGTTGGCTTCACACTTGCTGAAATTGTGTATGTTTAATGGAAATGTTTTCCTTCCTCTGCACGTTTCCCTGATAACGAGTTCATGTAAAGCATCTTTAGATAGTAAGATGAAAGCCCTGCACAAACAAACTGAAGAATGCACATCAGGCTCTGGATTCCCCGGGGCTGGGGGACGTGAAAAAGCATCTCCGAGGGGGAGGCCCAGGCGTCAGAGGTTTTCTTAAGCTCCCAAAGTAAATACAATGTGTCTCTGGAGATAAACTATTTATCCATTTTACCATTTCCTTTATATTGTTGTACTAATTGCATATTTTATTATTCTGATTACCAGTTTTAAATAGTAAAGGAAAATTCACCACTTTCCTCCCCTCTGCTCCTAGCCAGTATTTTAAAGAGATTCTAGACTCCCTTCATTTTTTAACATGATCTGACCATGGTGTTTTCCTGCTCTCCAGGAAAAGGCAGCAAAGTGGAAAAACCCTGACGGCCACATGGATGGGCTCACCACAAATGGGGTCCTGGTGATGCATCCCAGAGGGGGTTTCACGGAGGAGTCCCAGCCCGGGGTCTGGCGTGAGATCTCTGTCTGCGGAGACGTGTACACCTTGCGAGAAACCAGGTCGGCCCAGCAGAGGGGAAAGCTGGTGAGTAGACTTCACTCTGGAAAACGCAGCTACAGCAACCTCACTCGAGGACTGCCCTCACCTGCCCCGGAATTCAGACCCTTCTCACGGGCACGAGTGCTGGGTACCGCCGGCCAGGCAGAAGGAGAGTTCCTGCAAGTGAGGGGGAGACAGCCTTGTTTGGTTAACGATTGAGCTTTCCTCACAGTGGAAGAAAATTATCTTTTGTTCCTTACACCTTTAAGAGCATAAGCTTTTATTATATCACTCACCACAAAATTCCACTTACATTTACTTTAAGAAGAATAAACTTATTTTTAGTGTAAAACTTTACTAATTTGGAAAAATCCCAAACAGTTTAAGATTAGTGAAAATTGTGATTTACAGAATAATTTACTAGACTTTCCAGAACTAAAAGGTAATTAATTATTAGCTTTTTAAAAATTTATAGTAAGAAATTAATATATAATTCCCTATATAGTTCACCAAAATTGTAGTTATGGCTTTTTACTTGAAACAATTCATATAGTACATTCACTTGGCATGCTAATATTTTCCTAGAACTATTACTGCTTACCCCAAATGCCCTACAGCAGTAGGTTTTTTAACCTTTTCTTTTATGGAGTATAATTATAATACCTTAAATGAGAAGCTTTGGGTTTCTGATCTTGCTGTAGTTCTGGGGCACAGTGCATAAACATTCTTAATAAATTTTCTACTCCAGTACTTTTAATTAATTGTTAGGTAGAAGCTAGAACAACAGGGAACAAATGTTTTCTTCAGAACTCCCATAGAAAAAATACAGGGAAATAGAGGATTGATCTAGCATTTTGCAGAGAGAAAGATGGTAACCACATATTTTTAAGGTGGAAAAAGAAGATAGGGGACTGTTTTTACTATCCTGGCTTGCTATTCTGTACTGGTTATCTATTTTTAGGGAATTGTTGAAATCTCCCATTGTTCAGCTAAGGTCCAACTTCTTTGTTCGATGGGAAAGCCCAGCCATGCAGCCTCATAGCTGAGTAAATGTGAGAAGTGTTTTCTAAGAAAGGCTGGGCAAATTCCCATGAACTTGGTCTAAACATTTTTGAAGAGATTTTACTTCGGGAAGAGAATGTGAAAGCATCTTCCTGATAACTCTGTCTCCGATCACCAGACGAGAGTGCACAGCGCTGGCTGAACCTGGCCAAACTGCCTATTAGTCGTTCTACTGGGAACAGCGGGGCGTCAGGGAAAGGCTCCCCGTGTTGACATTTCAGAGATAACAGCTCAGAATTTAATCTGCGCAGCAGCCTTGTCAGGGGACTGGAATTGTCCCCATTACATGGATGAGGAAAGTGTGGTATGGAGAGGGTAAATATTGCCCAGTGTCACAAAGTTAGAAGGTGACACCAGACTGGATTGAAACTCGGGTCCCCTGATGGAGTCTAGACTCCTGGCCCCTACTCTGTATGGTCTAGTGGGGACTCACACCCGGCTCTCACCTGAGACGGTCGCCAGAGCTTTTGCCTCCTGGGCAGATGTAAAGCACACGCAGCAGCCCCGAAGGGCTTGTCTGTCCAGGAGGGCATGTCCCAGCGTGCGTGCCTTGCTGTTCCAATACATGTGAGGGGACCCGGCTCACACTTCTGCAGTGTGCCGGGGAAGTTCACAGTGCTACGGAAACAACTCCAGAAATAGCTTGCATGAATGGATTGTTGTAGATGTAGACTAATTAATTTAAAGTTTTTCCTGTAAGTAACCGTTAGACCTACAGAAAGCAATGCTGTACCATTTGATGATCGCATACCGTTGGCCCAGCCAGCAGTAAAGATTTCCAGGTTTCTGTCAGTCTGACCTCGGGCTTGTGGGTGACAGAGTGGGGATGAAGGGACCCATCCTCCCTGTGGCCCCCTCGTGTGCACTTGGAGCAGCTTCTCTGTGTCCAGGATGAAACCCTGCACTGATTCTTTGCACTTTCATTCTGATGTATGACTCTTTGGTCCTGTGCATGTTGCTGGTAGGAATTGCTATAAATTATGTCTGTCTGCAGATATCATTTGTAATTTAATATGCAGCTGTGGAGACGCAAGTGACCAGCTAGGAGTCCCGAACATTTGTCATGATGATGGTGGATGCCTCTTGGCAGGCGTTTAGTGTGAGTCAGCATCCTCTTAGGTTTTTAACAGACCCCCACGGCTTCTCATTGTCATAGCAAACGATGCACCCGTGGTGCTTTGTACTTGATCAACATAATTAAACGTGGGGGCAGTATTTTTTTCAGGAGCTTAACCCCCTGAGTAAATAAATAGACGAATGAACTATGAATTGTGCCCTCACATTTGCCTGATAAGTGATGACATGGTAACACTTACCATACTGCTCTAGCAGACTCTTGAGTATTTTATCAAATTATATTTGAGGTATTTTATTAAATTATATTGGCTTTGTGTAAAATTAGGTAAATTCAATTAAGTTGATTTACTTACCTAATTTCAGGTGAAATTATAAAAATAACCATCGTTACTACACATAGGCTGTACCAAGTGCTGTGTGTTCATTCTCTCCGTTACTCAAAGCAACCCAATGAGGTCAGTGTTGCTGTCACCATTTACAGGTGAGGAAACCTGGCTTTAAAAGGCTGTCACCGGCTCATAGGTGGCAGATGAGGGTTTGAATTCCCTCCTCTAAGCTTAGCCATCTGATATGCTGGGGCTGTTAGGTTTTAACTTTCTCTCACTCCACAGCCCGGTCTATTCCTTGCGCCTTCCCCTTGCTCTTTTTTGTTTTGTTTTTGTAGAATTTAAAAAAGAAAATCTGAACCCTTGCCTCTGCACAGTGGTATCTCCATCGCCCTGCCCCCCACACACTGTATTCTGGAGAAGAGCACACATTTGGGTGAGAGATAGAGGAAGCACATAAGAAATAACAAACAAGAAGGAAAACAGGCTACTCTTTGGGCAGCTACCATATACTAATGGTTTCGAAGTCAGGCCACAGTTTCCAGTCCTGGTTCTTCCACGTAGTGGCTCTGCATTCTTGAGTCAGCGACATCCCAGTGACTGGGACCTGAATGACAAGTGGGAGTTCGCCAAGCTGCGGGGTGGACGTGGGTGGGTGCGATGGAGAATTCTGTTCGGGGGGCACTCCTGCGCATGCCTGTGGGCAATCCAGCCTCACGCATTCACAGGCTCGAACCCCGTGCACTCAGCATGGGGCAGCCCGGTCCCACAGTCAGCCCCAACTGCGGAGGCCGATAGGCCATATCGTGAATGGTAGGAAGTTTGGCCTTCATCCGTCCTGACAGCAGTGGAGAGCCAGCACAGCCCTTTGAGCCAGAGAATGACAATTTCTGATCTTCCCATACCTCTCTTCCCCTCACACTGCTCTTTTTCTGCACCCTAGCCTTAGTGGGGGCAGGCCTGGCTCTGTCCCCGTCCTCCCTGCCCTCCCAGGGACCCTGATGGGCAATGCCATCCACTGCAGGACTTCAGCTCGATGGCGATAAATCCCAGATGTCCTTTCTCTGAGCCACATCTGTCTCAGAGGCTGCAGTCCCACGTGCCTTGTGTGCATTGCAGTACAGACACTGCACAGCCCGCAGGCCCTACACACCCCAAACTGACCTTACTATCCTTTCCCCCAAATCTGCCATTTCTGCTCGATTCCCTGTCCATGGAAAACCCCGTTCTGGGTAGACAGTGAGTGAAGCCAGATGCGTAAAAGCCTTTCTTCCTAAATTAGGAGCTAAGGGCTGTGAGTCTGATTCCTCCACATTTGATACCTGGGCCCCTTGTCTGTTGCCACTGCTACTCTCTTTGCTGCGCCGTGCCTGCCCTCTTCCCCTGGAGAGAGAATTCCGTTTCCTACCTCTAGTCCATATCCAGCCAGTCCGTCCTCCACACCTCTGGAAGGGACCTTTGGAAAAGCAAATCTGTTCTATTATAGCTTCATAAAACTCGCTGTTGACTCCCTTTGGGTACCGAGGCCAAGCAACCTCTCCAGCCTGGGCCTCTTGTCCTGCCCCGCACGCCCTGAACCCCATCCAGCCGCGTTCAGCCACCTGTAGAACCTTGTTGAGCTCCGTGTCCCCTCAGTGCATGTGGTGTTTGGCCTTTTCATGCCTCCTCCTGGTGTGTCTCCTGTCCTACCTGCTGACTCATGACAGTACCTTTTTCAAATGTCTGTTCAAGGAAAACCCTTTAAAAACAGTATCTGACTTTGTCATCATCAAAGTCACAGTAGCAAACATTTGCACAGCGCTACTTGCATCCCACTGTTCCAAGCACTTTATCTGTATTAACTTTTTAACACTTACAATCCCTAATCTGTCTACATTGTACAGAAGAGGAAGTTGATAGGCCAGGACTTTAACTGCCCCAGGTCTCAGAGCAGGAAGTGACAGAGCAGGAATTCAGACCCAGGCAGTGGGCTCCAGAGTCCACGCTCAGCCACTGTGGTGAAGGGGCCGCACACAGATAGCGCTTGCAACACCTGTTGACCTTCAGCCTGGCCTGTCTGGCTCCCGCTGCAAAGGAACGGGGCTCTTCGGGAGGGTGGCGGCAGGGTGCAGGGGGTGCTGGTCTCACACTGCAGGGCTTAGCGCACGCGCTGCACGTGGAGGCCTCTGTCCAATTCCTGCTGCACCACCTGTGCTTCGGGTCAGCTCTGCCTCAGCCTGCGAGCGCCTGGTGCTCAGCCCAGCCGCCCTCTCAAATGGAGGCTCCCACCCAGCAGCTCTGCCCCAGGCGCTACAAATGCAGGATAGAAGGCATTGTCGGGAGCCAGGGGTCAGCAGGAGCCATGGGGACCACTGTGGTCGTGACCACAGGGCCCCGTGGGGTCTTCCGGGATGACTGTGGGAAGCGACCGTGATCTTCACTGGGTGCACTGGTGGGACGTCTCCCACCCCTGACGAGAGCAGTGATTGTGTTGCTGCCTGGAGGAGGGGAAATAAAAACCCGAGATTGGTGCTCATTGAAATTGCTGCTACATTAACAGAACACTCAGCTAGGTAGATCGCGCTTAGGGCTGTGCTCCCGTAGTGTGTGAGTGTTGTGCCCAGTGCTCAATTGAGGAAACTGAGGCTCAGGGACACAGTTGCTCCCTGAGATCCGTCTTTGGTGCCATCAACTGCTTCCCTGAGCTTACTTCAAAGGTGGCCTGTTCATTTTGAGAGGGAAGAATGTCAGAGCCGTTTGCCGAATTTCGCTTCTAAATGCCTGTCCACCAAACTTGTTCCAGGTGGAAACTGAGACCAACGTCTTGCAGGACGGCTCCCTCATCGACCTGTGCGGGGCCACCCTTCTCTGGAGGACGGCGGACGGCCTTTTCCACGCTCCGACGCAGAAACACATAGAAGCCCTGCGGCAGGAGATCAACGCGGCCCGGCCGCAGTGCCCCGTGGGGCTCAACACCCTGGCCTTCCCCAGCATCAACAGGAAGGAGGTGGTGGAGGAGAAGCAGCCCTGGGCCTACCTCAGCTGCGGCCACGTGCACGGGTACCACAACTGGGGCCACCGGAGCGACACGGAGGCCAACGAGAGGGAGTGTCCCATGTGCAGGACTGTGGGCCCCTACGTGCCTCTGTGGCTCGGCTGCGAGGCCGGTTTTTACGTAGACGCCGGACCACCCACGCACGCTTTCACCCCGTGTGGACATGTGTGCTCGGAGAAGTCCGCAAAATACTGGTCTCAGATCCCACTGCCTCACGGAACTCACGCATTTCATGCCGCCTGCCCTTTCTGCGCCACGCAGCTGGTTGGGGAGCAGAACTGCATCAAATTAATTTTCCAGGGTCCGGTTGACTGATGCCCTTGACAGCCATCTACAACTTTATTAACAAGTTACTGTGAAGATTTTTGCCACTAACTCTCGATTTTACCTTTTTATAATGCTGTTTATTAAGGGGTGGGGGGGCGAGGCTGGGAGGAAAGAGGGAACACAGCGATGAAACATGCTGGGAATTAACAGATATCAGTGGTGTGTTGCATGCTCAGAACAGCAGCATCGTCATTGAAGTCTGCTTGATTAAACCACATCATCTTTGTAATAATCGAAGTTAAAACGCCATGCTTTTATTTTAACCTTGGGTTTATAAACGTTTTTTCCTTTGTAGCTTTGGGTGACACTTTAAATCATATTTTACAAATGAAGAACTGTACTCAAAAGTCATTGGCTCACAATACGACACCTCCCTTGCTGCAGGGTGTGAGGTATCATCTGAAAGACAGGTGATGTCGGGAACACCTGGTGCAAGCTAGCACCTGACCAGGCAGGCACCAAAGCGGTGGCTCTGTAAAATGCTGTGGCGGGCAGGGGACCCTAGGCATGGGCTGTGGTTTTGAAATCGGGGGCTTCTTTTCTGATTTATTTTTCTTTTGTTTGGGGGGAGAGAATATTCATATGTTGTCCTGTTTTGTTTTTATTAACTTTGGTGGAATTCAATTACTTTATATACACATTCACCAAATATCTTGGCACTTCAAACAAAGAATTTTCCCTAACTTTTTAGTCTGCTTTTTGTTATTTCTGTCTAATACATTTTGTCCCTGATACTCATCGTGCATGGCCAGAACTGTTTGGTTTAGTAAAATGTAGCAACTCTTAGAAATTCTTTGACCGCCGGTGATCCCTGCAGCAGGAAGCACAGCCTCGGTACTCTGGCAGCAAGTTGATTTGCTTACCCGATTGTTTAAGATTTAAGAGCGATTAAAAGTGATATTTTACTTTTAAAACCACTTGTTGGGGTTTCATAATTTTTTTTTCCTTGAGAAAGCCAAAATTCTGTGAGCCCGAGAGCGACATACCACGGTGACACAGGCGTGTGTATCCACTCCCTCTCCGCCATCTGTCACCTCCCCTCGCAGCCTGTGAGCTGGAAGTCTTGAGGATGTTTGCAAATCAAACCACATTTAAATGTGATCATTAGACACACACAGCACCAAGTGGTGCATCTGCAGAGATCATTGGAAATTCCTGATTTAAAGAGCGCAAATGAGTGTTGACTAAGGATTAATTAAATCAGAATTTCAGATGAGCGCCTCCATCCCTCTCCGTTATTTTCATTTCATTTGGAATAATAATTCTTGGATGCTCATTCTGTGTAGTACCGGTCTACCACTGCGCCCAGAATGGGAAGATCCTTTAGAACAAAGCTGGCAGAGGTGAAGCAGATCCTGCCACCTGGAACGAGTATTTATTTAAACTGACATTCTCTTAATTGACCATTGCATATTCGTGCTACACTTTTCTTAACTTTTGTAAAGCTGTCTAATTTATATGGTTCTAATATACTATATCCATACTTGAATTGGTTTTTCCCTGTTTTGCCTACTGGCAAATATTTTACCTATTTTCAATTGTTCTAACCCAGTTTTGAATGTGCTTTTCCTTAAAGTGGTAAGATATATTACGCTTGACTGCTGCTGCTTAATTTGACTTAATGTATAAAAAGTTAAGCCTCTCAGTTACAAAATAGCTTTTCTTTTTAATGGAAATTATTGTTTAGAAGAAGGTGTTTTGTTTTAGTAGGTTTGGAGTGATGTGAAAATTTAACAACAGCCTCTGACTGATAGCTTACTCTGCTCTGTGAAGCGTACTCTCCCTGCAGACAGAGAGGAAGCAATGGAATTGCCTAAATGATACATCGCATGCCTTTCGATTTAGCCAGAGTCTCCAGTGTTCAGCTTTCAGTGACAAAGAGTGTCCTTTCAATCTGGACTCTTGGGGCTCCACAAACTGATAGAGGAGGCTCACGGTCCCTTATCTTGCTGCAGAAGGCGGTTTGAGGACTCTGGACACCCTAAAAGCATAAACAGTCTTGCACACAGAACGGTTGGATTTTACCTGTCAAAAATTTTTTTCTCAGAAATATGGTCTAATTTTCCATTTCAAGAATTGTATATAAGTCTACAGTTCTGCATACAACATATGTCCCAAAATGAAATTATCTTCCAACCTGAAAAGTTTCTGACTTTTAGCAAAGTCACATAGCTAAAAAGTTGAAATACGGGCAATAAATTCTGAAGTCTTGGAAGGGGTAACAGTGAGCCACCCTCCATCAGTGCTGCGTCTTGTCCTTTGACCTCCACGTGAGGTCCCCTCCCGCCCTGCCTGAGAAACCACCCCAGAGGGGGCAAGTCTGCAACAAGGAAACCGTGCTCATCTTGGCCACATCCAGTCAGATCCCCTTACAATTTTGGCTATTAAGATTTCTTTTGGAGTTGAGAGCAAGTTAGTTTGTAAGAATGAAGAACTCCAGCTCACCAGAGCAGAGTGATGGAGCTCAGAAAAGGTGACCTCTCAAAGGTCACCTAGTTAGGTCTCACGTCACATTAGAGGCCGAGTCTCCCTCCCCCATGCGAGTTCCCAGGAGATTATCGACCAGTCACCCTGAGCTCGGCCTGACCAGGCTGCCTTTTGTGAATAGGTTTCTAGAAGTTCGGTCCCAGAGATGGATTCCCATAGATACTTTTTTTTTTTTTTTGGTGGTTTACTACCAAAAAAAAAAAAAATTCAGAATGAATGGGATACAACTCAGTATTTTTCTAGTCTGGAATTTTTTTATTAATACTCGGTGCTGCCAGGTCATGCATGCTGCAACTCTTAACATTTCCCTTATTCGGTTATGCTTTTTGCAAAAAGGGCTACAGTTCACACTGCAGAGTAAGTGTTAAGCTTTCTGGGGTTTCCCCACCCGCCCCCCTCACTGTGGCCCAAAAGAATTAAATCTTTTAATATAAATAGAGAGCATATTTATCATTCCTCGATAGTTAATTATAGAGTCTGGTACCTTTGTGCCTCAGGGAAGCCACGTGATGTAACTGGTTATAGAATTTCAGGGTTAGGGTTTAGGAAAGGAGAAAGCCATTGGAAAAATGACGGGCTCCATTAAGGAGACTAATGAATCTGGATGCAGAAATGTGCCAGGAACCGGCATACACATGATTGTAGTAGAATTTATTTCCGGCGTCAATAGGGAAACTTTTAAGTTATTGCATATACTGATCAGGAAAGTTGAAGAGAACTCTTCATAAAGTTTCAATGCTTTATTTTACTTACGTAGAAAAACTCAAACCCCTGTTATGTGGGAGCTCAGTATTGTTGTTTGGGCACCTTTAAGAGTTTAAGGAAAACATTTGCCCCTTCTTAATTTAAGGGTAACATGGGTTACAGAATTATCACCTGCCCTTCTATGATTTTGACTAACTTCTTTTTTTTAAAGCCATTCAGTTCTCTGGATTTGCTTGGAGGCTGTGATCACACCGTTGCGAAAGCTGGCTAAACCCTAGTTATCGTCATGCGGTCCTGCCTGGTGACAGTGGAATTTCTGACAGACAAACCACGGAACTGGAGTTGAGGCCAGACCCAGCTCCATCCCCTTGCCTGTCAGTCTGTCGTGCCCATAGTTCAGCCTTCCTGGGCGGAAGATAGGAACTTCCCCATCGTTGCTGAAAGTGGGGCGCGATCCTTTCTTTACGACCCGGTCAGAGGCTAATGAGAACACTTGAGGGTCTTTTGAAAAGAATGTAAGAATTATTGAAGTAGTAAAACAAGAAGTTTCAGTATTTCTTTGTTATGAAACTTATATCCTGTCAAGTAAATTTTAGCCCTCACGAACAATCCCTAGAGGAAGATAGGAAAAAGCAAATATTTTTCCAGTTCTGTTTAACTATTTCTAAACAAAATAAACTCAGTGAAAGGGAAGTTGTTTTTTTCTTTTAAAGCTGAGGTGACAGATTCCTTCTGTGTGTTAAATAGGTTAGAAGTGAAGGGGTGGTCATATTTACCATGTATAGTGTTACGAGCAGTTAAATTTTATGGCTATATTTGTAAAACTGTTCTTTTATATTTCATGTCAAATTGAAAAATTATTTCTTCACTATTGTACCTGTGGAAATACAAGCCATTTTACAGGAAAAAAATATTCAAAAACTATTAAACGGATCTCAGTATGCTTATGAGTGGTTGTCTTCAGACTCTGTGGCTCATGAGTTCATCGGGACGTCCAGCAGGACGTTAACACGAAAGCGGACTTGAGTCTTTGCGTTTCTCAAACTTCCAAGTTGGTCCCAAACAATTAAGCTTATTCTTGTCTTATATTCCACACAATGCATACATATTAAAGTCTGGATACTGAAAATCTCCTTAATTTTCTTACTGAAAAAACTTCATTGGTGCTTATATTACTATTTCTTGTGACATTATATCACTGTCAAATTAACTTCCCAGTGATCTTCACCTGGCTTGTAGAATTCATGGATTTTTCTCTCTGATCATTAAACTCATATTGCTACTTTTGTGACAGTCTTCATTCACATTTAACAAAAAGGGTTATGTGTAAAACATCAAGTCTTAAACTAATGTCTTTCATAAGAAAATATATGTATTTATGATAAATTTTTCCCATCACATTGATATTTAAGGAATTTTCGTATTGATAAGACAAATAGATTTTTCACTTCACAAAAAAAGAAGATGCACATTTATATGGGCTTTTCTTTCAGGAGTTAAGTGTACCGTACTTTTATCGAATCTAACATGCCATCAATTGTGAGCTGTGTTACTCTGAATAAATGTAGTTACAACTGTAACACACATCCCCTTTGTCAGAGGTACAGTGTTCATGGGGGAATAATTGTGTTCAACACACACAGTTGGAACCAGATAGCCACATGCAAAAGATGAAGTTGGACCCTTACCTTACACGGTACACAAAAACTAACTCACAATGTCTCAAAAGAGCTAAAACTATAGAATTCTTAGAAGCAAACAGTAAATCTTTGTGACCTTGGGTTAGTCAATGATTTCTTAAGTACAATACCAAAAAATATAAGCAACAAAAGAAAAAGATTGATAAGTTGGACTTGGTCAAAATTAAAATGTTTTGTGTATCGGAGGACGTAGTTGAAGAACAAAGACAACCCACAAAGTGGGAGAAGATATTTGTAAATCACGTATCTGATCAGGGAATTGTATCCAGAATGTGTGCAGAACTCCTAGCTCATCAATAAAAGACACCCCAGTTTAAAAAATGGTCAAAATGTTTGGGTACCAAAATACTTGATATTTTTCCAGAGAAAATACACAAATGACCAATAAGCACATAAAAAGATTCTCAACATCAGCCATCAGGGAACTACAAACCATGAGTTAGCACTTTCTAGCCATTGTGATGGCTAAAATAAAAGAATGTTGACAATTTGTTGAAAAATTGGAACCTTGTACACTGTTGGTGGGATTACAGAATGGTGCAGCTGCTTTGGTACAAGCAATTGGGCAGTTCCTCAAAAGGTAAAATGTACAGTTACCATGTGACGGCATTTTTACTCCTAGGTATATACCCAAAGTATTAATGTGTACACACAAAACTTATACATGAATGTTTAACAGCATTATTTGTAGTAACTGAAGAGTAGAAACAACCCAAAAACCCATCAACTGATGAATGGATAAACAAAAGGTAATAATACATCTATATAATGGAATATTATTTGCCGGTGCAAATTAATGAAGGACTGATATATATCACAACATTAAATGAACCTGGAAACATCTGGAAACCTAAGTGAAAAGAAGCCAGACACAAAAGGTCACACACAGTATGTCAGAAATATGCATCTTACTACCTAATTTAAAAATCCTGAGAACATTTTAAGGTCCTCCCATAACCACAAGCAATAGCATTGAAGAATAATAAGTAATGGAAAATAGACACTCTCAAAATTGAAGTGGAAGTAAAAATTTGGGAAGAGGAAACCTTTGAAAAACAATATGTTAACATAATTTGTTACTCATTTTCTTTGTCTATTTGTATTTGGAAAAGAAGTTATTTAAATTCAAGTAGATAGATATTGGAACTGTGGAGTTTCTGTAGGGATAAATATCTGTGTGCTCTTGGGGTACTTGCCAGAGTTTGAACAAAATAATGGACAGCATGAAGAGTAGCAGAAATAATCTTCAATATAATCTTTAACAGTTCATCAGTTAATGTCATCAGAACATGTTCAAATTTGGACCATTCTATCTATATATATATATTTTTTTTTGCATTTTCTTCTTTTACTTTCAAGAACCTTTTAAGTACTTTCTTTGCTTTTACTACCAAGTTTGAAAACACCAAGCCCTTGGGTGAGCGGTAACGTGGCCAGGTGGAAAATGATGCATGCATCGCGAGAAAAGGCAGATTGTAACAGCTGTGGGGAGTGAAGAGTGCAGACAGCGGGCGCAGTGAGGGAAAGGGTGGTGTGGCCGCCGCGCTCACACACAAGCGAGCAGTGTCCACAGCGGCCGTTCCAGGGACTAGATGGAAACCACAGCCGCACAGAGCATCTCCGAACTGAAGGGAGGGGGAGATGATTTATGGCCAAGAAAGACCTGGACAAAATCATCCATTTCCGGAGGAATCGTTTGTGCTGAAGCAATGCGCACTTTCTAGAGAGCTATTTGAAGAGGCAGATGTTTAGATACTACGTTGCTGCTTTGTGTTTCTATAACACCTTCTGTCTGAGAGCCGCAGAATGCAATGCAAACGTTAACTAATAAATTAAGCCTCGTGGCACTTCTGCATGATCGGTAGGCGTAATAGCCATTTCGATAGTGCAGGAAAGGCAGCGCCCGGCCCAAAGGTGCTGAAGTCATTCACCCAAAGTCACAAAAGGGGGAAATGGCACGTTCTTTCCAAACGGGGCGTCAGTTCTCCCCACGCCCCCACAATGTGCTTTTTCTCCCTTGGCAGGTCAGCAGCTTCGACAGCACGGTTCCTTCTGTGGGGCATTCGGCCTTGCCGGCGGGCGGGGGGGGAGGGGTGGGGGGGCGGTGCGATGTTTCCAGGGATTCGTTCCAGGAGATCCATCTTTAATTTAACTGGGAGACGGTTTGACAATAATAAGCCTTTGATCAAAGCCTTAACTGCTTGCTCTCTGGTTTACCCAGGAATTAATTTGTTTGCTAATGCTGGTCTCTTTCCTGGTATGACGTGGCCTTTAGCTCTGGAGTTAGGTGTTCATGTTGCTTAATCGGATTATGTAAAGGACTCGAAATACTACATGAATATCAAACAACCCCAACACGTCTGTGGAGGCGTTGATGTAATTATTTGCTTTTCAGATATTTTAATATCTGAAAACTCATCAAGTTGCCTTTGAAAGTAGTGTGTGACATCTTGACGAAAGACAGCACCACGTCCTTGAGGGGACCCGACTGTCTTGGTCGGACGTCACTGTGCGTGCACCTGCACGCTGCTGCTGTCCGTTATCACCGCCTGTTCCCTGCTGGTGTTGTCTTTGTCCTCCTCGTCTGCGACAACCCACACGATTCCTCCAGTACAGTAAGAAGTCAGAGGGAGACAACACAAGGAAATATTGAGTCGGCCAAAAAGTTCATTTAATTCACCCCATACAACGACTCCAGGAGGGCCTATTTGTCTTTCACTTCATTCAAAACAATTTTGTTAGAATGCATTGTGGCAGCTGTCATATCAGCATGAATTTTTTTAAAAACATCAAAATTGGTGAATTTTTGTTCAGCCATTTTAATATTGAAGATGGAAGAAAATACACAACACGTTCAGCATGTTATGCTTTATTATTTCAAGAAAGGTAAAAACATAACTGAAATGCACAAAAAAAGATTCGTGCTGTGTATGAGAAGGTGCTCAAAAATGGTTTGCAAAGTTTCTTGGTACTGTTGACATTTTGGCCCAATAATCCTTTGCTGTGGGGCTGTCTCATGCACTGGAAGATGTTTGGCAGCACCCCTGGCCTCTACCACTAGAAGCCAATAGCAGGAGATGGCTGACACATTCAAAATAGCCACATCAATAAAGTTACTGGTGAAAATGAAACACGTGTCTTTTATTTTATGGAAAAACTGTAACAGACCTTCTGGCCCACCCAGTAAAAAGTGCTGGTGCTCACAGTCCCTTTTGGAAAGAAAACGGTCACCGCTGTGACACAAAGTTGTGGTGAATCTGTCTCCACACGTGTGTTCAAACTTCTCAGAGAGCAGCTTACCTGCAACTCACTCGCGTCCTTAATTTCCATTGTTTTCTCTTTAGTATAGCGAGAAGTAGGGGCTTTTTCCTCATAAAGCAGTGCGTCATCTACTTGTCACTGTTTAACATCCAGCCCCCTTCCGTCTTCAGACCCCATGCTGTACTGCATTAGCACTCACGATGGATAAGATTATTACTCATAATGCTAACGAATTACATTTGGCACTTTGTATTCTCAACCTGCCCCTGCCCTGTTGTCTCCCTGGCCTTTCCAACACCCCAAATGCTGGCACTGACTGTGGGGGGGTGGGTAGGGGGTGAGGTGACCTGGCCCTGAGGTGGCAGAGTGGGGACTGACCCCTGCTCCTGGTTTCCATGTGAGCTGGGAGACCTGGGACGTGGTGGGAGGGGCGTGGGTGCAGACCCAACGCCAGGAACTGGGCATCGCATAGAAGTTCTGCCACGCACACCCCAGTCCTCTCGCCAAGGAGTGCATGCTTCTCCACAGCAGGGACTGCGCCTGTTTGGCGGAGGGGGCAGTGAACGCCCATAGTTTAGGAGAAAGAAAACAAAACCACCCTTGGTGCTTCTGATACAGTCTCTGTATCAGAGAGTGTATCTTCTTCATAGGCTATGAAGCTTTTTTAAAGGATCCTTTGTGTTAGAGTCAGGACGTAAGTCATCTTCGGTGTGGGGTCTGTTCCTGACTGGTGGGGGCAAACCACCAGGGTCGAAGAGGAGGTGAAGGACGAGGGCCCTGAGCAGCGCCTGGCCCACCAGCCACCCGAGCCTCCGCTGCACAGTCTGGCAGGAGTGGCCTCCACACTTTCCTCAGCACTCCCTGGTGTGTGGAGGTTGATAAAAGAGAACTAAAAATCTTGTGACAGAAGAAAAACCATCCTGAAATGCTCTGGAGTGGAAACGAGGTGATTTTTTGGTGTTGGGGTCTGTGGTTTGGCCTTTGGAGCCTGGGTCCTCCTCCCTCTGAGGCTCAGGCGTCTCACTTGAAGAATAAGCGCAGTGTCGGCTGAATGATCATCCCTGCTGCTCACACTCTTGTTATTTTAAGGTTTTTAGGGGAGGAAATATGCTCTTTTTCTTTAGGAGTTTGTATTGCAACCCTTAAAGTAGCCATAACAGAAAAACAGAGCTTGTGAATCATTCCTTCTGAGCTTCCAGAGAGTTTGTGTTCTGTGACAGAAAAGCAAATTCTTTCTTGATCATTTGAGCCCCTGCTAGACTAAAAGTTGTCAGGCTTGAATGGTTTTGTGACAACAGGAAACTTTATGGCTACAAATTTATTTAGGGTTGTTGCTTGAAACTGTCAACAAAGTGAAAAAACAACCTGTGAAAGGGGAGAAAATATTTGCAAATCACATATCTGGTCAGGGGTTAATATTCAAAATATATAAAGAACTCATACAACTCAACAGCCAAAGAACAAACAATCCAGTTAAAAAGGGAGCAAATAAAATCTTTTTTTTTTTTTAAAGCCCTGGCTGGTGTGGGTCAGTGGATTGAGTGCTGGCCTGCAAACCAAAGGGTCACTGGTTTGATTCCCAGTCAGGACACATGCCTCAGTTGCGGGCCAGGTCCCCAGTAGGGGGCGCACGAAAGGCAACCACACATTGATGTCTCTCTTCCTCTCTTTCTCCCTCCCTTCTCCTTTCTCTAAAAATAAACAAATGAAATCTTTAAAAAACGAGGGTGGGACAAAGGAAATGAATAGACATTTTTTCCCAAAGAAGACATAAAAATGGCCTATATATACAACCATACACACACACACAAACACATGCATCACTTTTTATACATCACTCCTATATATCCTATATATCACTCTTTTTTAAAAATAATCTTCATAAGTACATTTTCATTGAGTTAAAATATATATGACATGAAGTTTGCCATTCTAGTCATATCTAAGTGCACAATTCATTGGCAGTAAGTACATTCATGATGTTGTGTGACCATCGTGCCAATTTCAGCTAAGTTTTTCCCTCCGGTGAATGCGGCCGGAGGGACTGGCAGTAATTCTGTGGAATGCAGGTGGAAAGTGATCCATCACAAGCCAAGAAGCCTGCTGCACCTCCTCATGCCCCAAGGTAGCCTCTGACACACACCATTCATACAATAGCACAGCTTTCACTGCCGCTGTGACTCAGCAGCACAGAGCTGCTGGTTGGTGTTGCCAAGCAGATGGTCCCAAACCCTTTGGCTCCTTTGTGGCCTGTTATCGGTGTACTGGGGCCTCTTCGGAGCCCCCATTAGTTGTTTCATAAATCGCTCCCCGGTGCAAGGTTACGAAGTTGAATAAATTCCTCTCATGAATCAACTCCTACTAAGTGAAATCATCTCCAGTGTAACTCCAATAAAAACTGCAACTGTCTCGGTAATTAAGAGATTATTTACTCTATTTGCCAATGTGTTGTCTGCAACTGCATTGCAGACACATTCCAAGAAGAAAACCTTTCTCTAGCCCCACTCTTGTCACAATTCTAACGTCGCTGACTTTGCAAAGGGGCCCCATCCTCCCGTGTCCCCAGGCCAGGGAGAAGTCATCTCCACTGCAAATAGCAGATACACAGGAGCATCGCTATCGATGACAGCCACGCAACTGATTCCATTGTTGGGAAGATTTGGATTTTAAAAGCTAAGTGGTTTAGATCTTTGCAGTTGATGGCATCCTTTAGATGAGCTGTTGTTCACAGTTCTTGACCACATTCGGCAAGTGAGCTTGCCAAGTAAATAGATCTGAGGACCCATCCATTTTCATACAAGTATTTTAAACAGAGAAATTGGGTCTGGCGTGCAGGTGGGGAAGACTGTCTCAGAGAACCCCGATTCAATGAAGTTTGAACAATGTGAGGGAGGAAGCGAAGAATTACACCAAAAGGGGGAAACGTTTTCATCCCTTGTGCCAACTTAAACAAAGCAGGGAAGTGCGAGTGGATGGCCAGCTGTGTGATCTCCATGATGCAATTGGCAGCCCTGGGAGGCGTGAGTCCTCAGTGTCGGGTGAACTCTGCAAGTGAACTGCGGAGAGGTGCTGGGAGGGGCAGGGTGCCTGCAGGTTGTGAGTAGGGTTCTGGCCTCTGCACTGTTCCAGGTTGGTAACTGTCCTGTGCCACTGAACTGAGAGAAAGTTCTAATGTAAGGACTAGAGGGAATCCTTGCCCTGGGAAAGCACCTGCTTCCCGCCATTCAGAGGCAATGGGCCCACTCGCTCCTTAGAGCTCACTGTTGTCCGACAGCGTCATCTCCCTGCGTTCTCTTCCATTTCCTACTCTGCTGAAAATCAGCTATAGAGTGGGACTGGCAATTTCAGAGGGCTTTGAAATGAAATCTTTTATGTCTTCTCACTCTGATTTGCCTTCGTGTGGTGAGTAGCTAGCATACGAAATTACAGAGGACTTAAGTCACAGATGAACTTGACTTCTGGTGCTGCTCTCTCCCCAAATTGCTTGTCTTCTCCTTTCTAGGTTCTTGCCCAGGGAAGTACAGAATTATAACTTGATGAGTTTATAACCATGGCAACCTCTATACATTATCTTTTAAAGATTCTAGATTGCGTAGGTTACATGTCCATGAAGCCGGTGCTGGGTGGGTAGTTACCTAAACAAGAGCAGGGGCCTGTTAGAAGGGCGGTGGTGGAGGCAATTCCCATTTGACTCTGCCCATCTCGCTATCCATGAGGAATCAGCCTCCCAAGATGTCATCTGTACAGTTGCTGAAAACCTTATATTCAAACCCAGCTCAATCTGCAAAACCGGTACACTTGCACGATGCCGCTCCCATCCTCGTATTGACAGAAGCCTGTGACCGGGGCCTGCTTTCTGCCCCCGATTCTTGTGTTCCGGTGTGTTGTCCCCGACCAGAAATCTGGGCCCCTGCACCTTCCCCAGAAAGTCGTTGGAATGCTGTGCAAACACAGACGTTTCCTAATGGTTTCTGGGGAGAACCATTTAGTGTGGGGTTTTCATTCAATTTGTTATCGCTGCTTCTATTGCTAGGAGGCATGCATGAAAGGAAGATAGATTCAAATATTACATTAGGGAAGGTGCGGTAAGCCCCACTAAAAAGGAGCCAGATACCAACTCTTTGAATTTCTTGGTCTCATTTCTGAAACATGGTCACTTTTTAAATGCCTGGGCCTTAAATCTGGGGACTCTGCTTCCCTTCTCTGTGTTCACGAGTTTCCTGGGGTGCTGCTGTAGGGATGTATTTCTGAGAATGACACTCGGGTGTCAGGGAGTCAGTGACGAATGAGCAGACATTACTTGGGCAATGCGGTTTTCAGACAGGGACTGCATGAGAATACATTTTCGGGTGCTTCTGTTGGTGTTTAACTTGGAGGCTGTGTGTACAGTAAATCAGGAGGGCTGATGATGCAGTGTGCAGGGGTGTGTTTTATATACGGTCCTGACAGCGCACCGCGGCTGTCTCGCCAGGAGGGGTGTGGATTTATGGTCCCATTCTCGCAGGTGGTGGCAGCTAATACGTTGTAGCTCTCTGTCTGTACCTGGGAGTATTTATTTTTTGGTTCATCCTGAGGTAAAAGGAAAGTGTAAGGCAAACTTTGGACTTTTTGACATAAGAAATGCAACCTGTGCCGTGATTGCATAGCTTGTAAATGATGGAGAAGTAGTTGAGATACAAGGCACTTGTTCATAGATCTCTCCAAGACTCGCTTTCATGGTGGCAAAAATCACACAGGGAAGGCAGGATCTTTGACTCCCCCATGGTTCTCTCGTTGTGTCTGTGAGGCAGGGATGGCTTAACCAATAAGACGAGTAGGTGCCGTGCCTGGAACCCACAACCCTCCCAGGGGCCCACAGAAATGTTTCCATTTTAATTTCTCTTACAATTAGAAGATAATAATGACTAGAATAGCAATGAATACAGGGGTGTGGCAAAAACAGGTTTACAGTTGTGACTCTGCAAAAGCAGTTCATTCTTATATTATTTTATTAATCATTATATTATTTTTTCCATATGGACAACAGTAAACCTATTTTTGCCCACCCCTGTATATAATGATGGACCCAGCATAGGTTATACTTATTTTCACACTAATGAAGTTATCCAATAAATTTAATGTAATTTTTAAATGGAGGAAGGAGCCCACAAAAACACTGAATGTGCGAGGCCCATGAAAGTCACAATGCACCCCTATAGGGGAGGTAACACTAGACTTAAAATCTAACTTCTTCTGTCCCCCCAGGCAGGCACCAGAGACTGCCCACGGCATCAGGTGTTTGGTAAGGGTGAGCTGTTCCTGGTCTAGAACAGCCTCCAAAGAGACTTAGGGGGGATTGGGGCTGTGTGTGAACCAGGGCCATAGTCCACCAACTTTGATTCCATCTGCACCCCACCTTAGCCATCTCGATGAGCTTTCAAATCATTCATTTGGGCATCTCTCCAGCTTAGCAGTCTCCCAGGGGACTGGGAACAAACTGGGGAGCTTACACAATCAAAATTTGTTTTCCAACTCTTTGTGGGGCAAGAAGTTTGAATCCAGGTGGGAGCGGGTTTGGCTCCTTTTGGAGCTGTGGGGAGCAATCTGGTCCACCTCTGTCTCCCAGCTGCTGGTGGTTGGCGGCAGTCTCTACGCCAATCTTCAGTGGCACCTCTTTGACCTCTGCCTGTGTCTTCACGTGACATTCTCTCTGTGAGCACATCTGTGTCAAAATTTCTCCTTTTGAGACTGTTACCTACAAGGAGTTCCCAGAAGACTATCAGCTGATTTCTCAAAAGAAACCTTACAGGCAAGAAGGGGCTGGAAAGAAGTATTCCAAGTCATGAAAGGCAAGGACTTACATCCAAGATTACTCTATCCAGCAAAACTATTGTTTAGAATGGAAGGGAAGATAAAGCGCTTCTCAGATAAGGTCAAGTTAAAGGAGTTCGTCATCATCAAGCCCTTATTATATGAAATGTTAAAGGGACTTATCTAAGGAAAGGAAGATGATCAAAACTATGAACAATAAAATGACAACAAACAACTATCAACAACTGAACCTAAAAAAACAAAAACAAAAACAAAGTAAGCAAACAACTAGAACATGAACAGAATCACAGACATGGAGGGTTATCAGCAGGGAGGAGTTGGGAAAATGGGGGAAAAGGTACAGGGAATAAGAAGCATAATTGGTAGGCACAAAATAGACAGGGAAAGGTTAAGAATAGTATAGGAAATGTAGAAGCCAGAGAACTTATATGTACGACCCATGGACATGAACTAAGGGATGGGGAAATGCTGGTGGGTAGGTGGGGGAGGGCAGTGCAGGTGGAGGGAAATAAAGGGGAGAAAAAATGGGACAACTATAATAGCATAATCAATAAAATATACTTTTTAAAAAATTCTCCTTTTTATATGGGTACCAGTTATTCAATTAAGGGCCCTTCCAATAAGACCTCATGTTAACTAATTATATCTTCAAGGACCCTGTTACCAAATAATATCACTTCTGAGGTACTGGGAGTTGGGATTTCAACATATGAATGGTGCAGGGGGGAACACGTCAGTCCCCAAACAGCAGTTCACACTAAACCTGTGCTATAAGTATGGGTCTTGAGTGAGGGCTCCTTATGCCTGAAGTTCTAGAAAGCAGCTCAGCATGAGCAACCCGCACATCCCTCACTTGACATCTCCCTGACTTCCTGGACCAGGTTGGTGTGCGCATTCTCCTTCCCACCAGTGTGGCAAGGGTTCTCGTGCCCAGTGCTAGCTGGGGGTTACGGGGGCCAGCAAGGAGGGGTCTTCATCTTGTGCCTTCACAAACCCCAAAGCCTGCTCTCCAGCAAGAAGAAAAAAGTAAAGAGTGGGCTGAAGCCCTACTGGTGTGGCTCAGTGGGGTGGGTGTCATTACTACAAAGCAAAATGTTGCTGGTTCAATTCCCAGTCAGGGTACATGCCTGGGTTATGGGTTTGGTCCCCAGTTGGAGCACATACAAGTCTTTCTTCCTCCCTTCTCCTCTCTCTAAAAATAAGCAAAATCTTAAAAACAAAAAAACAAAAAAAAACACCACAGTGGGCTGAGGAGATAAAGTGAGACAGAGGTCAGCAGACATGAGAACGGCGAGGAGGGGGAGGCAGGGGTGTGGACAGGTAGGATCAGAGCCAGAGGGCCCCATCTGATGGTTTCTATGTCAATCACACGCAGCCCTTCATTAGCAAGATGGGGGATGCCTCGCAGGCCAGGGTCAGGAGCATAGATGCAGAGTCTAAAATGCAGGTGTGGGCGTGGGGAGGTAGCGGGGTGTTTGTAGGGCTGGCATGGAGCCCAGGATGCGTGGGAAGCGCTGAACAGTTCAGCAAAGCATCCGTGGGCATTAGCCAGCTTACTTAATCAGCAGTGTAAGCCGCCAAGGCTCAAGTCATCTTTGTACAAATGTCACAATGTCCAGGAGTGGGCGGTGGAAAAAGAATAGGCTTGGGAGCCACACAGAACTGGGTTTCAGCCCCCGCGTTCTGAGCCCACTGGACTTGAGGCAAGTCACTATGGTTCCAGCCCCAAGTCCCAATGACTTTAAACTTGGAATAAGAATAATAATAATACTTGTTCCATAATAGGTATTATTATTGTTGTTGTTGTAATACACCGTATGTAATTATATGAAGTGCCTGATAGAGTCCTGGCATGTGGTAGGCGGTGAATTAATGGCAGGCGGTAGCGGCGATGACAGAGTCTTGTACTGGCCAAATGCCAGCCTCCTTCAGACAGGTCAGGTGCATGAGGTTGAAACCAAGGCTTAAACCTTCTGTTGTTCTGAGCTTAAAATGCACACCCAGAGTTTCAGGTATTGTCCTTGGATTATAATTCTTATAAAAACAAGTGGATACAGGTAAAAGGGGCCAAGATTGCACTGGAAATTTTACCCTCTACTATTATTGGTGGTGTGGCTAAAAATGCCAGTCAGTTTCCTGGTATTTTTTACAGAATTTTTTATTTATTGATTTTAGAGATGGGGTGAGGAGAGAGAAACAGAGAGACAGAGAAACATCAGTTTGTTCTTCCTCCTATTTATGCATCCATTGGTTGATTCTTGTATGTGCCCTGACTGGGGATCAAACCCACAAACTTGGCCTATCAACACAATGCTCCAACTAACTGAGCTACCTGACCAGGGCCTAGTTTCCTGGCATTTGACCTCTGCTCTGATCTGAGTGGAAAAGTAATGATAATAATAAATGCTTATATGGTGCTTACCATGTGCCAAGTCCTGTTTCTTATATTTATGTATGTCACTTTTTGTAATCCCCACAAAGTGGAGAGTGGAGTGAGTGCTATTATAATATCCCCACTTCTACGAATGAGAACAGCTACAGTGCAAGAACACAGGGGCAAATTCTTGTCCCAGAGGACTTGCCCATCACCACTATACCCTTCTGCCCCATGTCCTGGATTCCCTCTGCACTGTGACTCTCCTGAAGTGGGGTGCATGCGTGTGTTGGGGTGTAAGCAGGCACCCAGCCCTTACCTCCCACCTGCGAAGAGAGGGGTGAGTTGTTTCATTTCAGTTGTTCTGATTTTTTTTTTTTTTTTTTTGCAGAACATCTTGTCCCTTAAAAAGGATACAGGAAATGCATAAGGAGGGGTTTCAAAACAAAACTGAGAGCGAGTCTACTCTCATCTTATGCATATCTGGTAGATGAACCTTCCCAGAAATAAGCTCTTGGCGCCTGACCTCTTTCTCTGGAGTATGAAGGCGCACCACAAATGACAGTGGTGGCTGGCCCTCACTTCGAGACCTGTGTGCTGGCCACCTGCTCAGATATCGCCCTTCCTGCTCCTGCGTTACATCTACTCTGTGGACTAGTGTGTGGCTGTTGAAAATTGGTAACTCTTAAAGTTAAAATACGTGACAATATGGAAAATTATTTGCAATGCAATGTTTCATGACACTGTTGCACATGAGATGCACATGTGTGTAAAATCCAGATGTGTAAGGACAAGGCTCTGAAAGACTCAGCAAAGGAAACTTGTTTCCAAAATCACACACTTCTTTAAGTTTTCCGGTTACTTTAAAAAAATGGAAATAGAGCAAGATGTTTACCTGTGCCATCAATTGTAAACATAATGCATACACATAGACTCAGGTTTTTGGAGCTGGGACTGCCTCTGAGATTGATAAAAATACCTATTAAAATGACAGAGATTTTACTGGATGTTGGGAAACGTATTATAGGATAAGTAATGTGCTTTTCTCATCCTGTTTGAAATTCCTAAGTGGTTGGAGAACTTGAGAGTAGGGAGGAGAAGAAGATGGAGAGATGATCTTTTCCTTTAAAATGTTATCTTACACTAGGTGCGGAGAATAAATGGGAAGCCTCCAATCCTTTGAGGAAGGAAACAGCATATAAATAACAAATAACATATGGACTAAATAAAATGTTACTTAAGCAATCTCCCCAGACACATTTTTCAATGAAATCTATTAGGTATTTTTTAGTTCTTCATTTTCTTTGCTAACTTAAAGTCTTATTTGCCCTTGTTGCTTTGCTCTGCCTTTACTTTACTCATTGAATCATTTGTTGTCAGCTTTGGGCACTTAAGGTTTGCTGGAGTGACATGAATTTTTTATAATTCTGCTCTGCTTATTAAGACATCCTTTTAGATATTGCACATGCAAGGTATTCTTTCAAAAAAGTGTGGTGCCATTGTGCGTCTGCAGTTCACGTGCTCAGTTGGTCTGAGCCAGCTCCAATTTTAATACCTCCTTAGTATGATGCATCGAAGGACTTAGAGAAATTAATCAACCACATTCCAGAATTGAGCCTTCATTCCACAGGATGTGTGGGTCATTAACGAAAGCTAATTTTCCCCCATTTCAGAATTGTTATAACAAAGAAATAAAAATGAATATGACTTGGAGTAAGTCCAGTCCAAGACTAATTACCACTCAAGGTAGACCCTTAGGTTAGAACTAGACAAATTGTTTTCTGATCCTTGGAGGTCAAATTCATATGTATTCTGGCTCATTCTGTTGCCACAGTCCCTGGACCAGGTGATGTTTCCTCATACTCCTTAAAGACTTTGATATTAAGACGATCCTTTGAGGAATCAATATGAATGATGTTGAAAGCAACAAACTTGGAGCAAACAAACTTGCTGAGAGGTGCAGAATAAACCCATTGTTCCCAAGTGAAAAGACTCTAGAATATTATGGCCAAAGAATAGCCCTAGTGAAGGAGAAGAGGCAGAATCCAAGTTCGGCAATGTGTGGAAGTTGCCATCACCGTGACAGCTGGTGGGGCAGAGACTAGAGTCGTTGCTCGTTGCCATGTGCTGCTGCTCTCGGGTTCCAGGCGTGGTCTTTGGGAGAGTGTGGCTATCGGTCCCAGCACCACTCTGAGGCTTGTTACAAAATCAGAGAGACCATAAGTGGATTTTTGTCTGTTTTTGTACTTGCATTCACCTAGTATCTTTAGCAGTGTCCAGCCACGTAATGGCTGGGTGAATTAATTTCTTGAGCTCAATCCAAATCATTGAATTAAAATCTCTGCAGGCTGGTCCCAAGCATCTGCATTTTAACAACAGGATCCCCAGGTGGTTCTTAGACACAGTTAACTTCGAGAACCATTGTTCTACTGGGCATGATGCTGATCAATACACTATTAGGCTTGAATGGTTCCCCTGAGTACATCACAAAATCCAGAAGCCTAAAGATAAAGGAACAGCCATACCTTGGTTTCTATGGTGGCAAGAATGACTATTCTCTGACATTGTATAAAACATTTATACCCATTATCTCTGGGTCTTAGATCAGGCAGTTATTCTTACTCCCATTTTATAGGTGGAGAAATGTGGACATAATGCAAATATGTAACAAAATAGGAATCAAAACCTACCCTAGCAGACAAAGGTTAGGAGATACTTTTAGCTTCTTGGGCAAAGGTACTGCATAAACCCAGCATTATTATTTTCAACACTTTCCCATGATCACTCCATTCTCTTTTATGAGACCTGAGGTTTAATTGGGGGTTCCAATAAGAGATTTTATGTGTTGAATGGATTCAGGTTTAATAATCACAGTCTCAAATGCAGAGTCAGAAGGCCAACTGACTTTTAATGAAGCTGCACTTGGGAGACTAGATTTTTAAGAAGATATTACAAGTTTATACCATAGAAGTAGGCATGCAGAAATAGTAGGGCTTTTGGTTAAGGTGGCGGCACAGGCAGACATGGCTCGCCTCTTCACACAACCACATCAAAACTACAACTAAAACATAGACCAACCGTCACTAAGGAACATCAGAAATTGAGCTGAATGGAAGTCTGACAACTACAAAATCGAGCTGAATAGAAGTGTAACAACAATGGAATTAAAGAAACCATATCCATCCAGACTGGTAGGAGGGGCACAGACATGGAATGGGCTGGTCTAACACCCACATAGATAAAAATTCAGGAGAGATATCTTGGGAGTGAGGAGTCCCAGCCCCACAACAGGCCCCCCAGTCCAGGATTCCAGTGCCAGGAAGATAAGTCCTCACAAATTCTGGCTGCAAAAACCATCAGAGATTGAGTCAGTGGAAGAAACTTCTGGAGCCCCAAGCAGATCCTCTTTAAGAACACACACATGAACTCACCTACTCAGACTCACTCCCTCTGAGCTCCAACACTGGGGTGGCAGCTTGAAAGGCACCAGCGGTACACAGGAAGAAACTGAAGTGTCTGGAATCAAGGTGAGCAGAGGCCATAGTCCCTTTTCTAAATCCTCCCCCCATACAGCCAGTAAGCTGGTGCCAATCTGAGACTTCCCCCACTTGGCTAACACTGTTTGACCTGCTTTGGAGATCCCCAGAGGTTCTGCCCCACCCAACTTACTGGCCTACCCAAGATGCTTTTTCATACAAGTGACTGGCCTTGGCTCTTAAATCCTATCAAGCAACAGCTGACTTAATTGTGTCCTAGTGGAAGCCAGATTAAATTCACAGCTTGGCTTTGCTAGGGAATCTTCAAGCCCAGCACAAGTAGCAGCCATCTCAGATTGCTTTACAGCTCAGGCAGGGTGCCTCAGGTAAAACAAAGGTGAGGGCTGCTCTTGGCTGCATCACCCAGGGAAACCCCAGGGCCAGCATACCCAGTGGACAGCTACAGACCACATCGGAGAACCACCACCCTGCCCCTGCACAGCTGATCCTCCATGGAGGGCAGGTTGGTGGTCAGTGGTCACAGCCAGTCCTTGCAGCTGGCTGGCCTGGGTAAATCCCTCCCATTGATCTGCCAACAGCAACCAAATCTCAACTACAAGTGGAAGATGTATTCAGCCCACACAAAGAGCTCACCTAGAATACCCAGCTTGGATGACAGGGGAGGCTATGCCACTGGACCCACACAGGACACCTACTACATTTGGCCACACTACCAAGACACAGAGTCAAAGCAGTTCTACCCAACACACAGAAACAAACACAGGGAGGCTGCCAAAATGAGGAGACAAAGAAACATGGCCCAAATGAAAGAACAGATCAAAACTCCAGAAAAGGAGCTAAATGAAATGGAGATAAGCAACCTATCAGATACAGAACTCAAAACACTGGTTATAAGCATGCTCAAGGAAGTTAGTGAGGACCTCAGCAGCATAAAAAAGACCCAGTTAGAAATGAAGGATACACTAATTGAAATAAAAAATAATTAACAGGGAAACAACAGTAGAGTGGATGAAGCCAAGAATCAAATCAATGATTTGGAACGTAAGGAAGCAAAAAACAACCACACAGAACAAGAAGAAAAAAGAATCCAAAAAAATGAGGGTACTATAAACAGCCTCTAGGACAACTTCAAGAGGTCCAACATTCACATCATAGGGGTCCCAGAAGAAGAAGAGAAAGAGCAAGAAATTGGTAATCCATTGGAAAAAATAGTGAAAGAAAACTTCCCTAATTTGGTGAAAGAAATAGACATGCAAGTCCAGGAAGCACAGAGAATGCCAATTATGATGCATGCAAAGAGGCCCACTCCAAGACACTTCATAATTAAAAGGCCAAAGGTTAAAGATAAAGAGAGACTCTTAAAAGCAGCAAGAGAAAAGTAGTTACCAGAGAATGGGTGAAGAGGTGAGAAGATTAAGAAGTACAAGTAGGTAGTTACAGAATAGCCATGGGGATATAAAGTACAGTGTAGGAAACGGAGTAGTCAAAGAACTTACACGCATGACCCATGGACATGAACAATGGTGTGGGGATTGCCTGAGGGAGTAGGTGACACTGGGTGGAGGGGACAAGTAGGAAAAAATCAGGACAACTGTAATAGCATAATCAATAAAATATAATTAAAAACATAAGAAGTAGACTTGAAAATACTTAGCAGAAAAAATAGGGAAGGTGTCTGATTATACTAAAACTTTGGGTACTGACAGACATGTGCATTCCAACACCTACTCTAAGAATAGTGTAGCTTGTGAGAGAAACTTAAAATGTGGATCAGCCAGCACAATTTTTAGGAGGGATCCTGTGGGGATAGCGATGGGACGCTTGGTCAGTTTCTCCCATTAGTCACTTCTGGGGGCCCCCAGGGAACTGGGTGCACCTTCCTGGGCCTGGATCTCCCTCCTGACTCCTCACCCCTGTTGGTCTTCCTCCTGCATGCCACACCCACCCAAAGAGGGAACACAGACTTTCCAGCTCCCTAACTGCTCCCCTTCTTTGCTGCTTCCAAAATGTGCATTTGCTCACTTCTTTTGAATACTTAATGAATTTTTCAACTGGGCACCAGAAGGAAATGGGATTAACAAAAAGAACAAGAAATGAGGAAATTAAATATTATGGGAAATCTCATACTTATAGCTAGCTATACCAGAGTAATTTCCGTCAGGAAATTTGTGACATACTGCTGGCTAGGCAATTTCTTATATTCTTATATTCCCAGCACTCTTGGGAATATTTTAAATACCAGACAGGCACTCTTACCACAGAGATATTGTAAGCTTAATGTACTTAGAATGCTGCGTAGTACATATCTTCTAACTTAAGTGCTTTGCCTACACATAGAAACCAGCAATTTGAAAGTGAACTCACCCACAGCCAATGACCCTTTGCCCTTCTCAAGGTGAAAATGCAAAACGAGGATTTTCTTTGCATCTCCATTCAGGTGACAAAGCTTCTGGTCCTGGAACTTCACTTCTATATGCCTTTTACGAAAATGTAAAAGATGCTAGCCAGTCTTTGTACAAACTCAGTGACCAGTGGTTTTCAAACTTAAATGTGCATGAGACACTGAAGGTACTTATTAAGAATTAAGATTATGTGGTTGGTTGGAGCATCATCCCATAGACCAAAATGTCACAGGGTTCAATTCCCAGTCGGGGCACCCACCCAAGGTGCAGGTTCCATCCCCAGTTGGAGGCACATGTGAAAAGGCAACCAATTGATGTTTTTCTCTCACATTGATGTTTCTTTCTCTCTCTCCTTCCCTCCCTCCTTTCATTCTCTAAAAGCCATGAAAAAAATGTCCTCAGGTGAAGATTAAAAAAAAAAGTATTTAGGTTCTTGATTCCCAATCTCACAATTGATTCAATAGGACAGGGGTGGAGGGTGAAGAATCAGAATCTGTGTTTGTAACAATCTCCACGGTGATTCTGAGGACCTGTCTTTGAGCACTGAATGCCAGATCCTGCTGGAGAAGCACAGTGCCCTGTCTTATCTAGATTGGACACTTGGACCACAGCTGCTGCCCTGTGAGACATGAATAAGGCTTGGGACCTTTCTTGGGGTCGAGTTCATTCCATAACTACTTGAATTCTCTTGGGTAGAGCTGTGGGATTACGGATGATGAAATCTTCCCTGCATGTGATCTCCAAAGCCTCCTCCCCATGGGCTGCCAGACACTGTGTATTAACTAGGATCATTAAGCTCCTTCACCTATCCTCGAAGGCCTCAATTATTTCAATATTTATTTCATTTGCCAGCAATATTGGCTCAGGCTATGGGACTTACTTTCTTCTTAACCTGTTACTCCGTCAGTCCTCAAACTTTAATAAGTTGGACTCATCGGCACAACTTATTAAACATAAGGTGCCAAGTTCACCCCAGGCTCATGAAGCCAAAACCCATGCTGTCTGTGCCAGGGATTCTGTGACTCTGTATATGACAAGCTCTACTGGGGGTTCAGGTGCCACCAAACATTGAGAATCATTACATAAGCTGGTTATTCTCAAAGTCAAGTATATTGAGATTACCTAGGCAACTTGTTTAACCAAATCACTGGGTCTTCCTCCCAAATGTGTGGTTTGGTAGATCTGGGTGTGGCCTGAGAATTAGGATTTCCATCAAGTTCCCTGGTGATTCTGATGTTTATGGTCCAGGCTTACACTTAGAGAGCCACTAAGTAAGCAACTAGATAGGCCTGAGTCATACTCACAGTCCCATGGCATCATCATACCAAACACTGGGTGGCCTGAAAACAGGTTCTCATAAGAAATGGTTCCATTAGTAGAAGCTAGAAAACTTATGACCCATGGACATGAACTAAAGGGGGGAATGTGGGTGGGAGAGGGTGGGTAGGGTGGAGGGGAATGATGGGGGAGAAATGGAACAACTGTAATAGCATAATCAATAAAATATATTTAAAAAAAAAAAGAAAAAAAAAGAAATGGTTCCATTAAAACCCATAGAATTTTTGCCTCCAGCCTGAGGGCACCTTTTGTTCTCAGGTCACCCACTCAGATAGCAGAGGTGGTTAAGAGACATCTCCAGATGTTTTTGTGGTATCTCTCCATAACTCACCTGGAGAGGAGCCCTGTCACCTTAAAGTTACCCAGGCCACAGCAATAATGGGCCCAAGTGGAGTGCTGTCCCTCACTCACCCTTTGCTAATTTTGCTATGTTGTCCAGTTCAGATTTAGCCCTTTAGGTGATCCTTGATTGCTCACAGGCACTTCCTCAAAGACCGAGCCTCTCAATTCCATTCCTGCCCCCTCAACAGAACTACAAAGGCATTAGTTGATAATGTTGATTTTATAGGCTGTTTCAGGGGGGATGGAGAAGAGATTACATGATACGCTAACAAGTAAAACATCAAACTCTCCACCCTAGTTGCCTCCCTCTCTCCTTTGTCCCCCCTGTCTCTCCCACCAATTTTTTGTTAGTCTCTTCCTTCTAATCCTGTACAATTCAGGTGCCCTCTGCCACCAATTTAGTTTGAATTCTTTAACCTGGAGCAATGCAACACCACATATGAGTGAAATTATGTGATTCTTAGCTCTTTCTAACTGATTTCCCTTAGTATAATATTTTCAAGCTCTATCCATTTCACAAAAGGCACTATTTTATCTTTTCTTATGGCTGAGTAGTATTCCATTGAATGTATGTACCACATCTTCTTTATCCAATCAACTATCAAGGGACACTTTGGTTATTTCCATGTCTTAGCCACTGTGAATATTGTTGCAATGAACATAGGGGATCTTTGTGAATAAATGTTTTCAAGTTTTTGGGGTAGATACCCAGAAGGGGGATTGCTGGGTCATATGGCAACTATATTCCTAATTTTTGGGAGAACCACTGTACTATTTTCCATAGCGGCTGTACACATTTACATTCCCACTAGCTGTGAATGAGAGTTTCTTTTTTCTCCACTATCTCTCCAAAACTTGGTAATACTTGTTTTGCCGTATTACTCTTGCATTGGCCCCTTCCTAGAAGTTCTTCTCTGAGCCCCAAGCATGGTCAGGATCTCTAAGACCATTGGAGACTGAACAGAGGAGACTGTTCATGGAGGCAGTCTCCCTGAGCTAGACGCCAGAAGAGGTCATTCTGTGAGTTTCTCTCACAGCCTCATGGAACCTCTTTTTGTCCTTGAAGAACTTTGTTATCTAGAATTCAGAGGGATTTAAAACTGTTCAAAAGTGTTGAAGGTGAGGACAGAAAAGAAATAAGATATATTAAACCTAGAAGCTAAAACATGTCCTTTTGATTTTTTGCATGTGCTTAAAGTTCTTCAAGGTACCTTAAAATGATCGCCAACCAAATTAATGTGATTGTGCAAATGGCCACTGTCCTTGTCTTGTGCCTCTACTTGTTAAAGACATCTGGCTGCTGCCCAGCTCTTCGGCGGACTGGTATAGCTGTGGCCTTGGAATTATAGCACATCTCCTTGCTCTATCCTGTATTTACGGGCATGGGCATGTGTTCGTATTAAACTTGCTAACGAAGACAGATCCATGTTTCAGTGAGATTAGCATTGTTGGCTGATTATTTACCAGTGTGTTTTCACTGGGGGTTGATTCCAGGATCACAAAGAAAGTAAAATTATAGAGATATGTTCAGAATTTGTCTTTAAATTCTAATGCCTCAGACTTTATTGCTATGTGCATTTCTCTGCTGGATGGGTGAGAGTTTTCCATGAGCACTGAGGTTAACTCTCTTCTTTCTCATCTCCTGGAGGTGTGAACCAGCTGGACCTTGGTGAAGTACTAGGCTCTGACAACTTGCTTGATGGATGGAGCTGTCAAGCATATCCTCAAACCCAAGATGAGAAGGACATTGCCTCACCTATCAACTCTATAAATCAGACGAATAAAAATTAGTAACAGGCTAGCCTGGAAATTCTTTCTCAATTTACTATTCTTCATAGATCATAATCTTTGGAATGTGAGAGAGAGAGAGAGAGAGAGAGACAGAGAGAGACAGAGAGAGAGAGGGACTTTACTCTTCCTTTCCTTTAAAGAATTATCATTGATTTACTCTACGAAAGAACTTACGACAAAGACATCTGGAAAAATCTGTACTCTATGGACAAATCTGTTCTCTGTGGTCTGGGATAATATCTTTCAGGGGTGTTGGAGGTATGACCTGAAGTGCAGTGAGGGAGATGAGAGAGGAAATGTCAACACCAAAGGGGAACTGGACAAAGTGGACAGGGCAGCAGTGAGAGGTTGAAGGGAAACCACCTCACATGCCCGAGTGAGAGGAAAGCCTTTCCTCGCCCATCAGAGAGGAGCACTTCAACAGGTCCTAGAATATTGCTTTACAAATCTACCTACTTATTTCCATGTCAGTTTTGCCTGGTAGACTTTGAGCTCTCTGATGGCAGGAACAGAGACTCATTTCATCTTTGTGTCACCAGATTCCCAGCTCTATGCTCATAGCAGGGACTCAGTCATAAGGTCAATAAATGAAAGAATGGGTTCAGGCACTTCAGCAAAATAATTGGGATAACTCTTGTTAAAGAACTCCATAGCCTCGCAGAAACATGTCTGAAACATTACCCGGATTGTGAATATATAAAAAGAAATGATGGAGAGTCAACTGCAGCAATAAACACAGGCTCACCTACTTTATTCTTAGCTGAGAAAACAAAATTCATACTTGCAAACAGATGATGCTGTGAGTGTTCTATATCCAGTCCTTCACTGGGGAGGAAAGCATCAATTAGGCTCTACTTCTTCCTGGGTTCCTGCACTCACCACTGTGCCCTGCTCCAAGCTGGCAGGCATGGCCTTGGAATTCTTTTCCCTCATGGTCATTGTCCCTCCCTTGGGGCTTGGTGTAGTTTTAAGCCAACCATGATGTGGCCTCTAGCTCTGCCTGGCCCTACTATGTTCATGTTACTTAAACTTCAGGGTCTCAGCTTCTCCATCTGTAAAATGTAAAGACTTGTACCTCGGTCACTAAGCATGATGTAGATAAAAAGTAAGATGTCAGCCTTCTGGCCAAGATGGAGGCGTAGGTAGACGTACTGTGCCTCCTTGCACAACCAAAATAAGGACAGCAACAATTTAAAAACAAAAAAAAATCAGAACTGACAGAAAATAGACTGAATGGAAGTCTGATAACCAAGGAATTAAAGAAGAAACATTCATCCAGACTGGTAGGAGGGGCGGAGATGGGCAGCCGGGCAGAGAGGGGTCTCAGCAAAGCAGTGGCTGGCGGACCCAGTGAGGTGGTGGATTGTGGAGCAGGGCACACAAGGCTGCAGCTGGTGGACCCAGCGAGGTGGCGGATTGTGGACTGGGTGGTCCCACATTCACGTGCAGATAAACTAGGAGAAACTATTGGGGAGTGGGATGGACTGCACAACCCAGGGCCCCAGCTTGGGGAAAATAAAGCCTCAAACCACTGATGGAAAACACCTGTGGGGGTTGAGGCAGTGGGAGAAACTCCCAGCCTCACAAGAGGGTTCGTTGGAGAGACCCACAGGGTCCTAGAATGTACACAAACCCACCCACATGGGAATCAGCACCACAAGGGCCTAGTTTGCTTGTGGGAAGCAGGGGAAGTGACTGAAATCTGGCAGAGAGTGGAGCGAGTGCCATTTTTCCCCCTTGGACCCCTGCCCTACATACAGCATCACAAGGCAGTGACTGGGTTGCCCCACCCTAGTGAACACCTAAGGCTCCGCCCCTCACTGCATAATAGGCATGACCAGACCAGGGCGGGGGGGGGGGGGGGGAAGGCCCAAACGGAAGAACAGATCAAAGCTTCAGAGCAAATACAACTAAGTGACGAAGAGATAGCCAACCTATCAGATGCACAGTTCAAAGCACTGGTGATCAGGATGCTCACAGAATTGGTTGATTTTGGTCACAAATTAGATGAAAAAATGAAGGCTATGCTAAGTGAAATAAAGGAAAATGTATGGGGAACCAATAGTGATGAGAAGGAAACTGGGACTCAAATCAATGGAGTGGACCCGAGGGAAGAAAGAAACAACCAAACAGAAAAGAAGGAAAAAACAAGAATTCAAAAAAATGAGGAGAGGCTTAGTAACCTCCAGGACATCTTTAAACATTCCAACATCCGGATTATAGGGGTACCAGAAGGGGAAGAAGAAGAGCAACAAGTGGAAAAGTTATTTGAACAAATAATCAAGGAGAACTTCCCCAATCTGGCAAAGTAAATAGACTACCAGGAAGTCCAGGAAGCTCAAAGAGTCCCAAAGAAGTTGGACCCAAGGAGGAACACACCAAGGTACATCATAATTACATTAGCCAAGATTCAAATGAAAGAGAGAATCCTAGAAGCAGCAAGAGATAAGAGACAGTTACTCACAAAGGAGTTCCCATCAGATTGTCAGCTGATTTCTCCAAAGAGACCTTCCAGGCAAGAAGGGGCTGGAAAGAAGTATTCCAAGTTATGAAAGGCAAGGACCTACATCCAAGATTGCTCTATCCAGTGAAGCTGTCATTTAGAATGGAAGGGCAGATAAAGTGCTTCTCAGATAAGGTCAAGTTCAAGGAGTTCATCATCACCAAGGCCTTATTATACGAAATGTTAAAGGGATTTATCTAAGAAAAAGAAGACAAAAAACATGTACAGTAAAGTGTCAGCAAATTCACAATTATTAACAAGCACACCTAAAACAAAAACCAAAGCAAACTAAGCAAACAATAGAACAGGAACAGAACCACAGAAATGGAGATCACATGAAGGGTTAGTAACAGTGGAGTGGGAGGAGAAGAGAGGGTGAAAAGGTACAGAGAATAAGCAGCATAGATAGAGGTAGAAAATAGATGGGGGAGGGAAAGAATAGTATGGGAAATGTAGAAGCTAAAGAACTTATGACACATGGACATGAACTAAAGGGGGGGAATGTGGGTGGGGGTGTGCGGGGTAGAGGGGAGTGAAGGGGGGAAATGGGACAACTGTAATAGGATAATCAATAAAATCTATTTTTTTAAAAAAAGTAAGATGTCGGGGAAGACTGGAGAGTGTTTGCATGACACAAGGGTAAAAACAGCCAAAGGACAGATAAATGCAGTCAAATATTGTGGAAAGATGTCCTTTTGCAGGGGTGACAGCTGCTGTTGGTTGCAGGAAGCTGCTGTCTGCTACTGACAAACAAATGACAAGTTCTCCCGAATGGGTCCATATGTGGCCTCGAGCAGATTTGCGATTATTTTTTTGCTGTTTTTAAAAATTTTTGTTTGTTTTGACCACTGAAAAAAGATTTGGCTGGAGTGGGTATATTTCCTGCTTGACCAAATCCCTTTGGTGTTTTGAAAACTTTCCAAGTGAGAAAATAAACCCTTTTTACCCAGTTTGAGTCAGATGCTCAAAACACTTGATAAAGAACAGACACGTGGACCAGTGGAATAGAACAGAGAGCCCAGAAATAAACCCAAGTCTCTACAGTCAATTAATATTCGACAAAGGGGGCAGCAACATAAAATGGAGCAAAAATAGCCTCTTCAATAAGTGGTGCTGGGAGAACTGGACAGCTACATGCAAAAAAATGAAACTCGAGCACCAACTTACACCATACACAAAAATAAATTCAAGGTGGATAAAAGATTTAAATATAAGCCATGACACCATTAAAATTCTAGAGGATAATATAGGCAGGAAAATCTCAGATATTTCACGCAGCAATATTTTCACTGATACGTCCCCTAGAGCAAGGGACATAAAGGAAAGAATAAACAAATGGGATCTCATCAAAATAAAAAGCTTCTGCACAGCTAAAGAAAACAGTATTAAAATAAAAAGAGAACCAACTGTATGGGAAAACATATTTGCCAATGATACCTCAGACAAGGGATTAATCTCCAAAATATATAAAGAACTTACAAGACTCTACTCTAAGAAGACAAGCAACCCAATTAAAAAATGGGCAAAGGATTTGAACAGACACTTCTCCAAGGAGGACATACAGAGGATCCAGAGGCACATGAAAAGATGCTCGATATCTCTAGCTATCAGAGAGATGCAAATTAAAACTACAATGAGATACCACTTGACACCAGTCAGAATGGCCTTCATAAACAAAGCAACAAACAGCAAGTGTTGGAGAGGTTGTGGAGAAAAGGGGACCCTAGTGCACTGTTGGTGGGATTGCAGATTGGTACAACCACTATGGAAAACAGTATGGAATTTTCTAAGAAAACTAAAAATGGACATACCTTTTGACCCAGTAATTCCACTGCTTGGATTATATCCTAAGAATCCTGAAACACCAATCCAAAAGAATCTATGCACCCCTATGTTCATAGCAGCACAATTTACAATAGCCAAGTGCTGGAAGCAACCTAGGTGCCCATCAGTTAATGAATGGATCAAAAAACTGTGGTACATTTACACAATGGAATTCTATGCAGCAGAAAGAAAGAAGGAGCTCCTACCCTTTGCAACAGCATGGAAGGAATTGGAGAGTATCATGCTAAGCGAAATAAGCCAGGCAATGAAAGACAAATACCATATGATCTCACCTTTAACAGGAAGCTAATCAACAAAACAAACCAACAAGCATAATATAAACAAAGACACTGAATTTGAGAACAGTCTGACAGTGTCCAGAGTGGGAGGGGAGGGAATTTCAGGGGAAAAGGGGAACAGTTTAGAGCAACAAGTATAAAGGACTCATGGACAAAAACTATGGGGGGGTGGAAATGGGAGGAAGGTGGGGAGGGCTGGGGTGGTGGGCTGGGGCGGGGTAAAAGACAGAAAACTGTACAATATCAACAATTAAAAAATACTGATTAAAAAAAAAGAAAAAAAAATAAAAAAATAAAGCTACATTGGGTATAAAAAAAAAAAAAAAAACACTTGATAAAAATAGCTGCTTGCGGAGTCGCTGCTCAGCTGGGCTCTGCCCCCAGGAGGGTCAACCCCCGCAAGGGCCTCTCCGCACAACAAGCATCACCCCTGGTTTGTGCTGGAGTTGGTCGTTCTCGCTCTCATTTGGGATGTCCTTTTTATGACCCCTGCAAAGTCGCTGTGATTGTGGAAAGTTGGATGGGATCCAAGTGACACAGTGCTCTTTCCAAACCATCTGCGTTGAGGTGCTTTCTCCATTGAAGGGATCAATGTTTGGATTTCACCCTCCCTTTTTCTAAGGAGCTTATGCATTCACTCTGTCTCCTGGGCAATTGAATAAATCTGATTAATCAGTATGTCAATTGTAACAACAACAAAAATAACATTGTGGATATTAAAAGCTAACATTCAATGAATATATGCCAGCCACTTTGTATGCGTAACTAAGCATTATTCCACTTAATTCTCATAACAAAGTCTTGAAATCGGTGCTGTTAATAGTCTCTGTTTTACAGATGGGGAAAATGAGGCTCAGGGAAGTCCAGAATCTCGTAGCTCAAAAACAGCAGGCAAGAACTCAAACTCAGGCCTGTCTGCACGGAGTCCAGGCCTGCAGTCGGTGTGCCATGCTGAGCGAGTGACGCCGGGCATGACATCCATGGGCCGGCAGTACTGCAACCCTGGACCTCAGTCTCTCCCAATGTAACCCTTTCTGTTTCTATTTCAAACAGGTTATTCAAAGCCGAGGCTTGAATGAATGTGTGGTCTTAACTACAGGTTGTAGTAAGTGTGAGGTTCAGGTGCCAAAAGTCTAGCACCCTGGCTGCCCTGAGTGCCAAGACTCCTCAGTGGCCTTGAAAAGTGAGAGTTGCTAAGAAGAACATAGCCTGGGAGTCAGCACTGCTGAGTTAGCTTTATTCTTGTTGTTTGGAAATTTGCTCTGCCTTTCAGATAGTCATCCAACATCTCTGGGGCTTAATTCCATCTTTCTGACGCTGGGGGTTGGAAGTAAGTGAGGGTTAAAAAAGCAACCCCGCTGACTGGAAATGTACACGTCAACAGAGGGATTAATGGTTCTGAATCCTGGGATGGGACACAGGTTCATAACCAAGAGGGATGCAGGGTGTTTCTTCCCAGACACCTCTGCAGTACTTGTGTGAAGGAGGACAGCAACGCTGAGAGCCCAAGGCCACCTTTGGGAGACCTAGGAAGCCTGGGGATCATTGACAAGTCAGGCCGCCCAAGGTTGAGGGCAAGAGCTGGCGGGTGACTTTCAGGATCCAGGAATAAAACTCACTCCACTGGGTTCATCTAAACTGTTTAATTTATGTTTGTATGGGTAAAAGTAAAAATATAAAACAAGTATTTAGCTGGTTATCCTAGAAGTAATAGCATTACAAAATCAATCACATTACAAAGTGTGGGACTTCGAGAACCTTTCATTTCATCTTCTCTCTCGTCTCTGTTCATGGATGCTGGCTGTTTCTGATGGCATAAAATTCTTGAAAACCTTCAGCTCCGGGGAATTTTCTTGTATTATTTTTAAAAAATAATTATCCCTCTTAATTTTCTGTTACATGTTCCTTAAGATGTTATTTAGTGGAATGCTAAAGTTCTCAGGGTAATCTGCTATGTTTATTGTTTTTGCTCATTTTACACATTTGTGTATTTGCTGTGTACCAGATGATATCCTTCCAAATTTTTTTTTTAAGATTTTTATTTATTTATCTTTAGAGGGGAAGGGTAGGAGAGGGGGAGAGGGAGAGAAATATCAATGTACGGTTGCCTCTCGTGTGTCCCATGCCGGGAACTGGCCTGCAACCCAGGCATGTGCCCCGACTGGGAATCGAACCGCGATCCTTTGCTTCGCAGGCCCGTGCTCAATCCACTGAGCTACACCAGCCAGGGCTCCTTCCAAATTTTTTAATAAATTGTTTTTAATTCAGTAATAATGTTAATTTCTAAGAATGTTTCATGTTCTGCCATCAACTTTCTTTCCATGGCAGCATATTCTTGTTTTATGGATACAAAATTCTCTCAACACTATGACATACTAATTTGAATTTTCAAACTGTTTTTCTGAATCTGATAGTCTCTCTGTTTTCTCCAGAACATGTGTTTTTCTTCTCTCTCCTCCCTTCCTTCTCCTCTTTTTTTATTCTTAACATTTCTTCTTTTATTAAAAATTTTAATTGTTATTCAAGTACAGTTTTCTGTCTTTTACTCCCATCCCAGCCCACCCCCCGAGTCCTCCCCACCTCCCTCCCATTTCCACCCACCCCTAGTTTTTGTCCATGTGTCCTTTATACTTGTCACTATAAACCCTTCGATTCTTAACATTTCTTCTTAATCCATACTATTACTTTTTCTCAAATGTCTGACGACCTCTGAAGGGCCATGCGCGTGCGCGGGGCCCTCTCTCTGTCTGTCCTCTGGCTCCGTGCCTGAGCAGTTGGGTCGACTTTGGTTCCATGAAAGTGGAGCGTTCTTGTCAACAAATGGCCTCCACCGAAGGGGCGAGGGTAACGAAGGCCGCCACACCTGCCAAAATAAAGCAGACTTTCCACTGGTGTTGAAAGTGTGGGAAGCCCTTTGGTGCGCCGTGGAGAGCCGGAGTTCCCTCAGCATCCCTCCTGCCGCAGTCCCTTTCCAGGCAGAGCTCCTATTCTGCTTACTGTTCCCTGCAGGTCCGTTTCACCAGGTGGGAAGGAGGAAGCACCGCCCCCTCGCCTCATCTGTCTGATTAGGAGCCCGGCTTCGACAAGAAAGCTGCTCCCTTCTTCGCCTGAAAAACGGCTCTCCTCCCTGCCAAGCCTTCTTCTCTTCCTGTGCCAGATTTCTCATCTGTTACTTCCATTTATCCATCCGTGTAATCCCCACTCACTCTCTCTTCAAAACATTCATTAAAAATCCCTGATCTGCTTGTATTCCCCTTCCCGTTTTCAGTACTGCCGTAGTTTTTCTTTTTCCTGTTAAATTTTACCACCATTTCAATCAAATCTTGAGAGGTTGAAAGGGAAATCATACATGTTCAATTTAGCATCTGGAACTGGGAGATATTACCCGAACGCTTGATGATCTCTCGGGGCTTTACAGTCTTGGGCTGGGAACGTGGTTAAAACTCTGATTTAGAAACCTTAGAGAGAGTTGCCCATTGAGATTTGACTTTAACTACTTGGCAAAGTGTGACCTTTCAGCCCGTTTCAATATGCTTCGATAGGTAACTGCTTTATTTTTCTCCCCTTTCTTTCCTGCCTTTGGCAGAAAGAAAGTAAATACTTCCCATACCCTGAGGTCATTTGAAGATTAAGTCTTCCCTGCCTTTAAGAAATGGGATCCCTTTTTGTTTGGTTGGTTGGTTGCTAATAATTTGGATTCCGTTGGTAAAGAACAAAAGAATACATTTGCCAGGTGAGGTATGCTGAGGAATACAGACAGGGTACAACTGGGAACTGAGAAAAGCCTGGGGCGGGTCGTAGCCAGAGGAAAATGAGATGGCTTTGAGACAGGGCCCTGGACATCAAGGAAATGACGTTGGAACAGTTGTCCAAGAAGAGAGGGAAGAACTGTGCAGTAAGGGGCATTTTATGCTCAGGAGTTGCCTCAACTTCTGTAATCCAACAACCATGTAAATATAGACAGCCATGTGACTGCTGAGTGTCTTCTGGGTCCCAGGCACTGTGGTAAGCGCTTTATCCAGATTGGCTCGTGTAATCCTTGCACCGACTCCAGTTGGTGGGGGTCATATGCTGGGTATGGGCTATCCGCCGTTTAACATCATTCACATCTGTTTCCATGTGTCTTCCTATGTTGCCGGTGTGGGAAATCTAAAGACTACATTTTCCAGATTCCCATGAAGCTAGGGTTCTGGATGCAAGAAAGTTCTACTTGTAAGAGGCAATGGCCTGAGACTTGGAAGGTGGAAGTGAGGTGGTGGCTATTTGCTCGCTACTGTTGGTGCTAGTAAGTAAGGTCAGATGGGTGTGAGCGTTTGCCACAGGAATTGCACATTTCAACATCAGGTCACCAGCTTTGTGGGGGTGAGAAGTGACGGTGGCAGCAGCACAGTGTCTTCGCAACCTCTGGATGTCAGCGATGGTGGTGTGCCGTTGAAGTCAGTGGTCCCCTGGTGGCTCACCTGACTTCTACTGCTCCAGTCTACCTTCCAATTCTGTAAGCAGTCTTTCCCTGTATTAGATGCATTTCTGCTTGAAATACCTGTAATTTTTTCTACATTAGACTCATGTACACTATTATCATTTCCATTTCATAAGATGAGGCAAGTGAGGCTCAAGACATTAAGTACCACTTCCAGGGTCACCCAGCTATTAAGGGGTGGAGCTGAATTTGAACCTAGGTGTATCAGTCAGACTCCAAGGCCTAGGTGCTTACCAACTGCATGTTACTGATCATTGTTGTTCATCTGAAATCAGCTCATACTAATGTAGACTATTTAGTCCTTGATATTAAGGGTAGACCGAAGACTGGTCCACCAGCAATAGAACAGGTGCTTTCAGGATGAGTGAGTCGGGATCATGGGTTCCGCTGAGGTTAAACTTTGCCTTGATCTCCTTGACCCAGGTGCTCTGAATGAGGTAACTAGAATCCTTCAAATGACCATCAGCTCTGAGTTTTCCATAGATCTCAAAAAATAAATTGCTATCTTGGTGTAATATATCCAGACAGGTAAGTGGGAGCCTGCACATTCTTTTTGAAATTAAAATAGTGGGAATACTCTTGATCCTGAAAACAAAAATATTTTGCAATTTTCATATTCCCATCACCCACTGATGCTTTATTAAAATGTGAGTAAAAGCAAAATACCCCAGAAGTGAGCAGTGATGCAGAAGATATGTTTTGAGAATTTCTACATCCCCAGATTAAGACCACTATGTTGCTATAAAGATATTTGTCATCTGAAGAGATAGAACTTATGAGTGGTGGTTATTATACCCTTGATTCAAATACTAATAGGAGCTAGGTTATTCACCATAATTAAAAGGGATTTAGGTCTCATCAAATCAGCTCAGCTTCCTCCTGTGAGTTCCCCAGTTTTGTAGAAAGAATGCTGTAAGGATGTGCTAATGGACATCTCATTTCAGATGGAAATGCTTTGTTCCTGCAGTGATGCACTCAGGATTCTGCATGTGTTTGAGCTACTGAGCTCAGAAAAGCCTAGGGATTATCTAGCTGGTGCTTTGAGGCCATACATCCATTGCTCTGTGCACACGCTAAAATCACAGATGTTCCACTTCAGACGGCAAGGGGCAAGGTAAGCCCATTGTAACTGGGATGAGTACTGAAGTCTGATGCAGCAGAAAGCACTAGTGGATATTGTGGAGAGGACCTGAAGAGTTCTGGTTGTTATTTCCAAGCATTTAACCTATTTATCTAGTCTGGATGAACTGAGGGCACCAAGATCTAACTGAACGAGGTTGGGATTGGGGACATTATGTGTGCATCATATTGGGGACCTGCATTAATTCATACAGTGGAGCAGGGACAGAGTGAGAGAGGGAGATTCATACAGGTGAGAGGCCTAGGATTAGACTTCAACCAGGTAATTCATAAAAATCAGTTTCACAGGCCTACCCTAACTATGTCTAAGCATCACTCCACGTGAGCCAAGAAACTTCTCTTTAATCAGAAAAACATTGAGAATATCAGATGCTCATATTACTGCCAGGTATTTGTATGTGAAGGAGACTTAAACGTGTACACTCATTGTAAACTTGCATTTGTCAGAGGTCTGGTATGTACAGGGAACTTGTACAAATAAGATCTAAGGAAGATATGAAGATATTAAATCTGTTTTCACTTTAAAAGGATAGTTTGTAATCTGAGTTTAGGGTCTCAGCGTAATGGAGTTTCATTGTAAATCTAAGAAAAGCAATATTTACTTTTCCATGGGAATAAGTCATAGTTTTTTTAAAAGGAGTTAATGGAAGCCTCCAATTCAAGTGCACTCCAAGGGTACATTTTTATCTTGTGTTTCTGAATAATATTTTTTTTTGGCAGCCTCTTTCAGCTATGTGAAACATAGCTCAGAACTTGATAAGAAACACAAAGGCCTCTTAGCAGTAAAGTGATGTTCACAAAGTCCAGGCACTCAAGGTCATGCACTTCACCTACAAAAAAACCTCTTAGGTGCTCAGCAGAACCTCTTCAACCTTCACTTTGCCCACAAATGAATGAGCTGGGTTTTCTGGTTATAAAATAGGTTGGAAGCAGCAATCAGAAGGGATGGCTGATAGCTACTGCAGATGCAAGTTAAAACCACAGCAGTAGAAATTTAAGGAAGACTCTTAAAAAGAGAGTTCCAAGCACTTTCATGATACCTTGGGGTGATTGTTGTGAACAAGATTGTACTAGGATGTAATGTATGCCCTTGAAGTGTATTTGGGGAATTTGAGGTGCTGGCTGTTTTCCAATATGTAAAATGACCTCAGCCCATTGTGTTCTTTTAATTCTTATTTCTATATTTTATAGCATTTATTTCTACAAAATGGTAGGTACAAAATAGACAGGGGGAGGTTAAGAATAGTATAGAAAATGGAGAAGCCAAAGGACTTATATGTACGACCCATGGACATGAACTAAGGGGAGGGGGGAATGCTGGTGGGAGGGAGCTGCAGGGCAGAGGGGAATAAAGGGGAGAAAAAATGGGACAGCTGTAATAGCATAACCAATAAAATATATTTTAACAAAAGGAAAAAAGGATTCAAGGAAGAGTGAAGCACAGTTTAGGAAGGTTGCCATCCACAAAGACAAAAACTGAAATTGGTGATTGAAGAGAGAAACCATACAGATGGACTCACTTCCCATGAGTATGCCATAGCCACTGTTTTACTATGTGCGCTTTTACTTGAAAGAAAAAAATTAAAAGGTTTATTATCTATTCATGGCTACAGGTATGTGCATATGTGAACATATGCTAGTAAATTTTATCAACATATGTGTGTACATACATAAGCACATAACATTTCCATACTGTTTGAAGTAAGTACATATGGGTGTGTAGATGTGGTCGTCCAAATTTTTCTGTGATTAGAAGGTTTTTAGAAAGCGTGTGAAGGTTTAAATATTATGATCTGGTTAGTTTTCAGTTTTGCCATTGCTTAATGATTCGGGCTAGGAATATACATCATCCGTTTGTCATAGCTTCCCCTTGCTCATTGGGAAACTGTTTTCCTTGTAAGCCTACGGTTCTTCAAATATTCTAGACACAAGTGTTAGAAAATCCGGCGTGCAGTTCTCTGAAGTTCGTTTTCATGACGAGTCTCCCACCGGCGGGGCTGGGGCAGAGACATGGAACGGCCGTCGGAGTAACGGGGCCTGGTGCTCAGCAGCCTCACCGTGCACGGGGCACATTCACCCAGGTACTTCCCTCGGCTCGTATGGTCTTAAGTCTTTTAAAATCTGTAACCGTTAACCCTCTTTTTTAAGAAACTAGGTCATGCCCTGGCTGGTGTGGCTCAGAGGACTGAGCGATGGCCTGCGAACCAAAGGGTCACCCGTTCAATTCCCAGCCAGGGCACATGCCTGGGGCGTGGGCCAGGTCCCCAGTTAGTGGTATGCAAGCGGCAACCACACATCGATGTTTCTCTCCCTCTGTGTCTCCCCTACTTCCTCTCTCTCTAAAAATAAATAAAATCTTTAAAATAAAAAAGAAAGAAACTAGGCCATTCACTTTGTGGTAGAATTTCAACCTACATTTGGCTGATGAGTCCACATGATGATTTAACATATTTCTCTATTCCCCCCAAATCCATAAACTAGCATTTACATATACAGGCTTAATTAAATTCAGATTCAAATTTTTTAAGGATACGTTGATGGTAGGGCTATGACTTCCCATCAAATCACATCAAAAGCATCCTCATGTCTGCCTGTCTTTCCATTAATGCCTTTAAGACTCAATAGTCTAATCAGACTTGATCAGTCTATTATAAAAATTCTCATCAAAACTTTACTTAATACTTTGAACAGTCATTGACCATCGTCTAGAGTAGACTCATTGTGAAATCTGGTGTTCCAAAATGATAATTTTTAAATTCTTCTGTTCCTTACCTATTTTTAGCTAGAAATCTATGAAGAAAAGCTTGCCTTTGTCTACTAGTTGGAAACCCTAAAATGCATTTCATACAACAAAGGCAAGAGAGCTGCAAAGCCCATGCTTCTACCACTGCACTGTCCTGGAAACACTCCGCTTTCCTCCGGGTGGTGCGATTGATCAGGCCTGGCATCAGAAGGCTCTAGGCAGGGAGGTCCTCCTCCTTCAGTCCAACAGAGTCTATGCAGATGGAAGCAGGATCGCTGTTGGAAGATGGAGTGAGAAGACAGGGTGCAGCTCTCGGGAGAGAAGGCTGCCAGTGTTTAGGTAGAGTTTCAGGTGCATCCCAGGAGACTAATGCAGGCACAGAACTGGAGTGTGATGAGGAAATAGAACAGAGACCCTCCCAAGAGTATGGACCAGGCCCACTGGATGTGGTTGAAAGAGGGAGGAAGAAGAACATCCATGGCATGAGAGGTCTAGGGTCTCGACCCACACAAAAAGGAGACTGTCAAAGTATGGCTGGGCTCCTTGGTGTGGACAGGGAATGAGGAGGAAATGTGGGACTGAACACAGGAGTGAGAAGGGCCAGCATTTGGATGGTTGAAGGATTATGAAGTCCCAGTCGGGCCTCAAGGTGACTGTGCCTCAGCTGGTTTGGCACCAGCCACTTCCCATGGACCCTGACTGAAAGCTCCATTCCCTACTGTGACAGAACAAAAAGGACCCGATTTCCAAAGGGGCGTAACTGGAGAAAACGGGGCCATACTGACTACGCAGCCGACACCGTCACCCCTGGTTCAAACAGTACTGCCTGGTCAATGAAGCCTCCCTCGTGTTTTGCCCATGTCTGACCCCACTCCCATCACACTCACATCAATTCTCAAAAGGAGAAGGAGAAGGAGAAGGAGAAGGGGAGAGAGAACAGGCACAAGAACAAGAACAGGAAGTTTCAGGTTCCAGAGTCCAGCTCTCGGCCAGGACGACTACGATTTGTAAATTCAAAGAATCGCCAGGACATCTGTCCTTCCCCTTCGCCTCTGACCCTCTCCGTTTGGGAGTTTCGCAGGACCATGCCCGCTATTCTACTCAGGAATTGAGGAGTTGACTGCTGAAAACCAAACCCCTTCAACCAATTAAATTAAATTTTCTTCCTGCTGCATTGCTTACACACCAGTGTCAGGAATTATTTTTAGACTCAAAAAAATAGCAGTTTGCTGGTGCTTACCATCCAATTTGTAACAGATTTCCAGACATTAACACTTGTGAGGTTTTTGGCCACATTTAATCACAAAAGTAATTCTGTATTCCTTCAATACGTTCTGCTAGGAGGATAAAAATAGTGAGGCATTCTGGTTGGGTGAGCGCCGGCCGTGGGGCTTTGCTCCCCAGGTGCTGTTTTAACGCTGTTATGGAATTGCTGTCCTTTTTTAAGGGCATGTGTTTGCAAAGCAGCAAATGAGGGTGGCACAGTATCTGATGTGCTGTAAGCTCAGCAAGGCCCTCGGTGTGCCAGAAATGAGATCTTTTCACAGAGCAAGTGAAGAGAGTAATTGCGTCTGATTATCTCGCCAGATTTTACAACTCAGAAACTATATACGACATGCATTTTAGAAAAAATTACTTGTGATAACAAGGACTTGAGTAAGTAAAAACTACCCTGCAACCACCGTCAGGCACCCGGCTTATCTTTTCTTGTGGGCTGGCCTCTAGTCGACCCCTGAAAGGGAACGAATCTCCAGGAGGAAGTGCATAAAGCAGCGTGTGTCCACTTCTGCCCTGATTTGTTTTTGTTTTCTTGCACGACTCGAGTTGTTTAGATCTGCCAATATGAAGTGGTGCTGTCCCGCAGGAAGTAAATGTCACTACAGCCCGTTTACACTGAGCCTCCTGTGGAGGTTTGAAACCAGACTCCAGAAATCCCAGGGTTCCTGGGTCTCCATACTCCTGCAGTCGAGTTTCTAGGCATGAAGAAAGGGCCCGCAGAGGGAGGAACGGGAATCCCCCCCCTCTTTTTTTTTTTTGAGAACTTTCACCCCTGTGCTGCTTTTGCAGCATCTTAAATGATGTCTTCTTCATTGTTCATTTTGTGTTATTATTATTATTTTTTGAATCCTCATCTGAATATGTTTTATTTTAGCGAGAGAGGAAGGAGGGGGAGAGAAACATCAATGTGAGAGAAATATCAATTAGTTGCCTCCTATAGGTGCCACGACTGGGAATTGAACTCATAACTTAGGTATGTTCCCTGACTGGGGAATCAAACCCACAACCTTTGGTGTATGGGACGAGCTGCGACCAACTGAGCCACTCGGCCAGGGTGCTTTGTGTTATTTTGTAAATGAAGATCCTGGTGGTAGAATTCCTGAGCCTGTGAAATAAGTCCTCCTTTACTTGACAATGTGGACCCCAGGAAAGAAGATACCTACTAAAAATGGTTCCCGGTCACTAATTGGACTTAAATTAAAAAGCAAACAAACAAAAAACAAAACCAGAGCCCAGCAGCCTCGAGGATCCTGGTCACTCCGAAGGCAAGGAAACTCAGCATCTCAGGGAGAATCCCTGACTCCCGAGAGTCCTCAGTCACCCTCCCTGCCTGCTTTGCCTTCCAGACCCTCATTTCGGCCATGGCCTCCATGAAACCTCAGGCAGCACCAATCTCTAACTTGGACGACTTCTGGCAAATACAGGGCCCGGCGGAAGTCAGGCCTGCTTGAGTGTGGTTGCTGGGTAATAAAATGGGTGTAATAATCTATCATTTTAATTTGAAGATTTCACCTAAAACATACAGTGTGCTGGCAAGTGACATTGTTATGTTACAGAATTACATGCTTATGACATTGTAATAAAAAGGGGCATTTTTTTTGCCAGACCCTGTATATTTTCTTAATGATCAATTCTATAATGTCTTACATCAGCTGACATGTTTAAAATCACCGTGTTTTAGAGCTGAAAAAAGTTAAAGAACATCCAGTTCAGCATTTAGCCAAAGTGTAATCTAAGAAACCCCCAAAAGAGGGATGTGGCCGAGAAAAGATTCCGCAACTGTACCAGGTCTCTAGGGCTCCCATAACAAAGTACCACAAACTGGGTGGCTTAAACAATACAAATTTATTTTCTCACAGTTCTAGAAATTAGCAGCCTAAGCCTGAGATATCAGCGGGGTTGGTTTCTTCTGAGGCCGCTCTCCCCGACTGGCAGGTGTGGCTGTTCCCACCAACCTCACGTGGGTCTCTCCTCCCTGCATGCTCGTGTCCCAACCACCTCTTCCTTTAAAGGCGCTGACTGATTGGACCAGGTCCACCTTCATGACCCGACTTTACCTTCAACCCTTTAAAGACCCTGTCTCTAAACACTGTCACATCCGAGGTTCTGGGTATTAGGATTCAATGTGTGAATTTGGGGAAGAACACAATTTAGCTGCAACAACAATCCAACAAATTGGGGGAAGATTCTTGTCAATTCCAAAGTCACATTGGCTAAACTTCAAAGGCTATCAGAAGCTGTTGAACTAGCAAGATGGTCTAAATACATTTCACCCATTGTTTCCAAACTGTACTTTTTAAGAACAATTTTGTTTATTTTTTAGAGAGGGGAGAAGAGAGGGAGAAAGAGAGGGAGAGAAACATCAGTGTGTGGTTGATTCTTGCATGCCCTCTTCTGGGGACCTGACCTGCAACCCAGGCATGTGCCCTGACTGGGAATAGAACCAGTGACCCTTTGGTTCTCAGGCCAGCACTCAATACACTGAGCCACACCAGCCAGGGTCTCCAAACTGTATGTAATTTAGGATTCTTTTTTTTCTTCCCAGATAATTTGTATTAAGTTCCTACAGAACATAATTTAGAAGCACCAATTCTGTCTGTCCCCACCATTGTACAAATAAGAAACCAAGGCTCAGGGATTCAAGTGACATGGCTAAGATCAGTTTGTCCACAGCTGGAGCATGACATGGTCTCACTGTTACGGATTCATAGCCTTATTGAAGCTATGACCCATGTGGTCCAGTCTCAGAGCCAGCATACATTTAAAGAAGCTGTACCCCTGAAGGAGTTTTATTGTTTACTTGAATCTCTTAAATGAAATCAAAGAGCACCCAAGTGGCCCCGCTTTCCTCATTTTCCCAATGTTGTAGAATGCCAGACTCTCAGAAACATTTTGGTTACCATAGGCTTCACTGGCAAAACGAAATCAGAAACACCTCCTTTACCCCAATCCATGAAACTTCACTGTCTCTCCTCTTCCCCAATTTTCCAGCTCTTCACTGTGTGCAGTCATGATCCTTTTAAGAATCTAGTAGACAGCTGGACTAGTAGAAGGAGTCACCTTCTAGTAGGAGGTGCTTGAGAGGCAACCACACATTGATATTTCTCTCCCTCTCTTTCTCCCTCCCTCTTTCTCCCTCCCTTCCCCTCTCTAAAACGAAATAAATAAAATATTTTTTAAAAAAAGAAGTCCTTACAATCCTTCTTTCTCTCTGGGCTTTCCCCACTGTTGCTGATCCAACATCAGAAATGCCTGAAGAACAGGTCTGGCAAAGAAAAACCTTCCTGGGGCAAAAGTGGAGAGAAGGAACTTGGAAGAGGATGATAAGCATCTTTTGAGCAGACTGTGAGAGATGGGAAGTCAAGGACCACCCCTCAGGTAATAAAGCCTTACCTCCCTGCCTCCCAGCCTTTCTTCCTTTCTCTGTGTTTGTCTCTCAGCCCTGGGTGTTGTCAAGGCAGCCATGTTGCTCATTTCAATAGCCCAGCTGGGACAGAAACTGTGGGGGGAGGGGGTCCCTTTGGCTTCTGCCCTTTGAGGAATAGCCCTGGTTCTCAGATTCCACACTTGATAATCCCATTCACCTCACAGTCAAGGAGTCATCGAGAATGGCAGTCACTTATGGTAGCATGCCTGTTGAGGCAGAAATGTCCAAAACATTATCGATGGTGACAATTCACATAGGTAAGAGTTGACAGAATACTTACTCAGCTCAGGCCTTAAACGTGCTGCTCACTGTTGTCTTCTGTTACCAAAGCCCATTTACCTACGCATTTTTATTTCAGAACAACTTCAGGGAGACTAAAAGTATAAGGACTAATTACGACAACTTCTGGATGAGAGTAGCCATTTCTGTCTTCTCTGGAACACTGTCTTTGTGAGCACTCAGCACTTGGTCCTTTGTATGTGGTTTTAAAGGCTTCCTCTGAGAACACGGGCTTTTAAATCAGTGGGACTCATTCTCTTTGTGGTTGGCATATGATAAAAAAAAAAAAGAGAGAGAGAGAGCTTTGCAAATGCAGCCCTGAACCCGCAAGATTCATTCCCACCTCTCCCCGTCTCCTGCTCCATCGCTACGATTGCCCAGCATCTCTTGACCTTCTAGGCTCATTTCCTGTTCTGGGCCCAAAATGTGTCCCTTGGATCTGAAGGCAGAGCTGGCCTTCCCTTTTCTCCTCTGGCAAGTTTCTGAGAGCTGGTTTGCCCTTATTCTCTGGCTCCATCCTCTCCCATTCTTCTGGTCACCACCACTTGCCTCACATGTCACTGGCCCTGACACGGTTCTTCTCAAGGGCAGGAATAAGGAACATCTCTAGAGTTTGGAGCCCAGCAATAATCTCGCTTTCCCAAGCTCCAGAGAATTTCCCTTTGGACTGTGGGAGGGAGCCCCAGGGCTCTTGCACTGCTTCTGTGGTGTCTGGGTTGATGACTGGGAGGGATTTGGAGGTGAAATGGCCACTGGAAGATCTGCACGGACATAGCATATAGAGGTGGCCAAGGGGACGATGTTGCCACACACGGATTTCTTCTCTCCTGTTTTTAATGCATTGCTGGATATGAAATATCAGATACAGTAAATATACCTGAGAATATTAAATGAAAGTGAAAACAAGCTTTTAAAAACCTCAGCATAAAAATAATCCCACAAAGTATATACTGTTCCCTCCAAAAGAACTGATCTTTGCATGATTCTTCTCTCCAGTCATCTTTGTTGAAGACATTTCTGATTTGTTATTGCAATAGGCTTTCTGAAATCAGATGTGACGCTCATTATTCTCGCACAGTGGTTTTATCCTCGCATTTCACAAACAAATGAGGGAACCAGGGGGCCTTGGCACGTGCACCATTCCACAGCCCTCACACCCTGCAGCAGGGCTTTGCAACTCTAATACGGAGACAGTGGCAAAAAGGCAGCACTGAGACCTGATGGAGGGTGCTCTGGGTCATCAGATAAATACCAAAATAAAGCTCATCCATTCTTAGGTCAATTCTGCAGTAACGGATTTTGTCTTTGGCCAATGTGTCTAACAGGGTTCCACGTACACGTAGGTTAGCAGAGACAGTCCTGAGAAACAAGAGAAACATTAGATGTTCAGAGGATCGTCTTTCCTTTTTTTCTCCTTAAATCAATAATTTGCATTTATCAGTTGCAAGTCTACCCCTAGCTTGGGGCTGTAAGTATTGTTCTAAGGGAAATAATGTGTGATCTCTAATACACTGGCTCCCCACCCCATCTTTCACAGATTTTCAATTGCTACCTTGATCCCTGTGATCACACGTACACCATCCCTCCTAACGTGGTTGGCTGTGGTAGGAGTGATTTCTGATTAACGTATGAAGTAGACCAGGATCCAACATCTAGAGAAGCATCTGGAGCCTGGAAGGCTCTTAGCGAGTTGGTGAAGACCATCCATGACAGCCAGGCCTGTGCACTGAATGAGGCACTTGGAGAACAGTTTCAGCTAAAAAGGAAGTCAAAGAATTCTCGCTGACTTGGTGCATGGTCACTTCCTGCTTCTCTGGATAGTCCCTCCAGTGACCTCCCTTTTCTCCTTCTCTTGCTTTCCTATTTGTCTGTCTCCCACAATTTCCCACTGTCCTTATTCAATGCCACCTCACTAAATACTTGTGTTTATTCATACTGTTTAGGTATGGCTCATTCATGCAGCTAAAGTTGTGAATAACCTATGCATCCATAGTGGAGAAGGAAGAACAGAAAAAAGGGGAAAGAAAGAGGATTGCTTATAAATTGTGAGGCCATGGTTCAAACAGCCAGAGAGACCTTGACTTTGAATCCCTGTTCTGCCTTTTGCTAACTGAGTGATGCTGGGAAACCTACTGAACGTCTATGAGCCTTTGTTACCTAGATTGCAAAATGGGCATTTCAGGCTTGCTGCAAGGACCGTATAGGTTCCTGGCTCACAGCAGGTGCTGAGGAGAGGGTTGCTATTAATATTTTACATGGACAGAGTTGTAGTATATATACAATTTGACATCCTGCTTTTTCATTTAACACTGTAGTATGAGCATCTTCCCGTATTCTCCAAACTCCTTGTAAACATCATTTTAAAATGCCAGACAGTAGTCCATCAAAAAGATGTGCTGTAATTATGTACATGTTTCTTTATTTTGGGACGCTTAAGTTTTTGTTGTTTAATTACAAAAGATGCTACATCTTTGAACATAAAACCTTTTCTGCATTTAGGTATACTTTCTATGGGCTTTATCCTTGAAGAGGAATTACTATTGACACAGAGAAATCTGATCATATCACTCTGGAAAAGTAGGGAGGGGCTGTAGGAGGAGTTTGCCTGAGACTATGGTAAATAGCCTAGGACGGGATTGGCTGAGAAGCTGAATGCCTCCAGAGGACATGGAATTATGGGCAAGAAGATTTGAAATAGAAGAAATGCTTTTGGGCTCCTGGGCTGGCTTGGCCCTCCCTGGCTCTTGGGCTCTCTTCCTCAAGGATGCCTGGATGACGGTGCTGCAGCTGCCTGCATTTCCCAACCAGCAGTATTTTGGATAGGAAGCAGCTCTGGGCACAGCCTAGGGTCAAGCTGGCCTGGCACAGGGTGGCAGGGTTATTCATCTTTGGGTGTTCTAGGGAGGGAACCCTCATGAGGCAGATGAAAGATTGTTGATCAGCAGGTAAAGATATACTAGGAAAATCACTGCTGGATTGCAACTGTTATCTGATTAACCTCTTTTCCAAACTCCTTATCTGCCCTTTTCTTTTCCTTATACAAAGATCAGCTTAAGATGAGATATTAAGGTTTTTAGGGTACATAACCCACCATCTTTTCAGATTGTCAGCATCTGAATAAAGTGCCCATAAAGATTCAATCCTTGTCTTATTGGTTCTGATAGTGACAGGCAGCACGAACACCAACTTTTCCAGTTTCCTCTTCACTTGAAATGATATATTTATACATGTTATTTAAGAAGCTTGATTTGATTGTTTCATTACTGAAACCTAAAAGCATTCTAACTGGAATACCAGCGTTATAATTATTGAAAACCTTTTCTGAATCAATTCACACATGCAAAAAAGCATCTTAATTTTGTTTGAATTTGCTGTTCTTTAATTCCTGATGAGATCATGTTAATTATTCATCTGTTTATTAATAATTTGCATTGTCTTTTCCTAAATTATATGGAAATATTTTTCCAAAGAGCAGTGGTCCATGGACGAAGGTCGTTTGCATGCTGGGCTGAGCAGTGTGTGACATCGAGGGAACAGTCAAGGTCACACTGGGAATGAGTCTAAAGATATCCAAGGACGCCTATTGCTCATTTTCATACAAATACTCCTTCAACGTGCATAGTGTCTTTAGCCCAATGAGATGGACTTCTATCCAAAATATGGTAATGATGAAAGTCAATCTTTCAGGACCGTTTGTTTGCAGAAAACTAGACCTTGGGGAAGACAGTCTCTCAAAAAGGAGGCAGGAAGTCTGGTGGGTATGGTGGGTCAAAGAAAAACAAGACTTACGAAAGGGGAGGAAAGGCTGAGAGAGAACGAACGCTCACTGAGGACCCGCCATAAAGGAGCACATACAGCATTTCCCTTCACTTGGCCCTGACTTTCCCCGTTTCACACCGGCATGGTCCTCACCCCTGCCCCGTGGGACTTGCTCATGTTTCCGCTCTGGCGTAAGAACTTTTACATTTTCCATGTAGAGAAATGTTTCCAATTACTCTAGCTTTGAAATAAACTTTGAACACAAGCACTGGGACATGAGTCTTTGATTCATTTCCCAGAAAAGGAAACATATGAAAATGATTCACACTTTCTTTTTATTAGCATGTTAGAGAGTCATCAGTATTAAGGCAATGTATAATGGTCAGATAATTAGAAACTTAAATGGCCTGGGTTTAATAGGAGGTTTTCAATATTATGAATAGTCAGTCAATTCAAGCCTGCCTGAGAAATGCCCCAAATGAAGTCTTGTCGATGAGCGCATGGATAATACATGGCTACAGCTGTTTTATAAAAGACATTGAATTTCTGGTCAAGGCTCTAGTAGATTCCATCAAAGTCTTGTTCTTCACCATCATAAATGAACAGATCAATAGTTAGTAGTACCGCTAGCCAAGTTTAAAGCCAAATAACTCTGATCCCAAGACAGCTCAATTTTATCTGTTTGTAATTCAGAGGCACTGTGGTAGACAAATTGATGTTTGTTTCGCCAATTTGTAGATCCCAAGGTCCGCAGCTTGAACCTCCTTTCATTAAGCCCGCCGAGACCATCTGTGGAATGTGGCTCCCTCATCTGCAGCCTGCTTCTCTTCTGCCTGTTGTTGAGACTTTTTATTACCCAAGTTCCTTTATTAGTGGCATCTCATGGGGATAGATCTGATCATCTTTGGCAAGATCCTTAATATCCTGACCAAATCAAAATGTGGACTCCATACCAAAGCTGAGAGTAAGAGAACATGAGAACATGTGTGTGCAGGGGGAGCCGCAGGGGGGAGGAGTATTTTCAAAAGAAATGTAGGACAGTTGGAGGTGCCGTGTGGCCTGTATCTACATTGGTGATGGCGTTTATGCCACTTCACATTACCTGGTAGCTGTGCCCACTACTTAGCGATTTAAAAAATAATATTGCTTAGCTTTAATGAGAATTGCATTGGAAAGAATAGAATAGGAAAAAAAACAGATCATTTGTTTCTAGCTGCCTACTCTTTGTATGCAAAATTATAAAATAAACAGGATCCCAAAATAGCACTTTTCTGCTTAACCAAAGAAATCTTCCACTTAGCCCTGAATTACAAAAGCCTCTGGTTCAAAGGAACTAGATAAGGAATTAGGCTGGCAGGGGAAGGAGGAGGAGGAGGAGGTGAGACTAACTTTAATGAAGGGCTCAGAGTCCACTGAGTTTGTTGGTGTTTGTCAGGGGAAGGGAGTTTCTCATTTTCTGGGGTGAATGTCTGGAAATGCAGACCCTACATTTGTGATCTAAGATTTTCCTTCCCTGGTAGAGCTCTGGGGGGACAAAAACGCCGCTGCTGCCTACTTAGCTACAAAACTACTTAATTCTTCAAGACACAGTGTTGCCTCAGCCCTGACTGATGGCCGGCTGGCTGGTGGGGCAGAGCCACAGCAGTGTTGGCTGATGAGGCCTGAGTTTTCAACAGCCTCTTCTCGCTGGGCCCCAACCCATAGGAGTTAGCATTTAGCATCCAGTCCCCACAGCCAGGGTAGCACCTGTATCAGATTCAGATTCCTAGCAACTGGGACTTTTGTGAGCTGGGCCCAGGAATGTGCATTTTTGACAAGTGACGCCCGTGATTCTTAGGCTCACCCAGATTTTTATGCTCAAAGTTTAACAACTACCATTATTTTCTTTTTCTTTCCTTTTTTGTAGCTAGAATCATCATTGTGTTTTTAAAAATTCTCATAATGAAGAAGAGTATTTTGACCAGGTTGTAGAAGCACTGGTGGTTTAGATGACATGTGGGGTGTACTTGGCCATCTGACTGTGACTCAGTTTGGGTGTCGGTAGTCCATATTGACTCGTCCCCAAAAGAGCCACACGGGTCACTTCCACAGTGACTGCTGAGAGTGGGTTGTGTGTACTGAGTGCTCTTTATTCTGTTCTTCAAAAGATGCTTTCCTGGGGCAAGAGGAAATGATGTCACAGGACAAAACAAACTCCCCATATACTAATTGAGTGTGCTTGTAATCTAACTATGAAACATTCCTCAATGGTTTTAATATTAGTAATTTCTTTTGTGTATTCTACATATATCCCTAACACTGAAAGATAATAATATCTAGCAAATTCTTGATTATTTACTTTGTGGATTTTCTAAATTTTTTATTCCCAGCTCAAAGTCTGCAGTGCTCAGAACCCTGCCAGGTTGACATCTCCCAGTTACTTTAAGCTAAACATGACCAAATAGGTACAGGTGCTACCTAAATAAGAATTTCATATTTTGCTGCAATTTTGGTGCAAATCTATGGCTTTCAATTAAAAGCTATTGATTGTAATCGCTGTTCACAAAGTTGGATGAAAGATACAGTTTTTACAAGTATTTCTGGGTTGGGCCAAGTTTGGTGCATGTGCTGTGGAAATGAGCACATGTTTGTGTTGTTATTCTCCCTTTTTAACTAAATAATAACTGAAGATGATTAGAAAGTGGTTCTTAATCCAGGAATTATTTAAGCAGTATCAAGCGTTCTTGCTTTCAGGGAAGACAAAACGTCTTCAAACTTTACTTCTTGAAGTATACCCAACACACGAGGGGGCCCTTTAAGAGCAGGGCAGTTTGTTTTAAATCTTTCTACACCAGCGGCTGGGAAGACACAGCTCCTTGGCCAGCATCTCTCCTCACCTCTTTGTTTCTGCTCCAGCTTCGTCCCTGGACGACCTGACATTTGTCAAGTCTCCAGGCTGGAAGACATTCCAACATTCTCTTCCTTTCCTACCCCCACCCCAACTCCAACCCCTAACACTCCCAACTAGATCCATATGCCCAAGAGCAGGACTTCCAACCAAGGTCAAGTCTGTCAACACTTCACCCTCCCACCTCAGTGCCATAACCAAGTTTTCTCAGCTCTGACTTAACCCTGTGGACTGCACTGGGACTTCACCCAAGCATCTCCTTGACCATCTCACTGTGGATTATTTGCTCTATTGTGAAGCCTGAAGTATTTGGCATACCCTAAATAGTATGTTTGATTTGTTTAAATCCTCATTGTATTTAAACAGTTGTTCTTAGCTGAGGGCAAATGTTTTTGAGAGTGAGCTGGTCTCTGCTGACTAGACTGGTTATATAATTCCTCCTTCAAATCTGAGCACTACTGAAAGTGAAAGGAGGTGCTAAGTGGATACAAGATTCATGCAGGACGTGCAATCATTTTACTAATGAGGCAAGCAAGTGTCTGTGCAGGGGTCCTGGATTCCTGTCCTTTGCACTTGCCATTGGGGAAAGAGAGCAAAATGAACTAAGGAAAGTGGAGGCATGGGAAGAAAAAAAGGGAAAGAAGAGGCAAAGTGGGAGGAGACAAGGGAAGGACTAAAATTTATTTTAATATGACCTCTAATTGATACAGTCACTGTCTCTAAAATACACTAACTGGGTTCCTGCCAGAAGAATGAATAAGCCCCAAGAATGAGCAAAAGTATCTAAGGTAAAATCACTGGAGCTGACCCCAGCTGCTAAATCCTTACACCACAGTGTTTGATTTCTTCCCAGGGTGCTTTATGGGTTGGGACTAATCTTAGCAAGGTCTGGGCTGGGGAAGAGTAGCATGTATGTGGCTGGAATATATAACTAGTTTTTCACCTCCCCTTTAACCTTGTAATTCTCTTCCCAATGACTTAGCACCACTGCCTCAGGGAAGGGATGACTCCATAGAAAGCAAATAACCCAAAAGGACTCAATTATTAGCTTTTTTGGTTTTTAATGTTTTGGACTCAAGAGAACAGAAAGAACTGGAGTGTGTATAACCAACATGGGAGAAGTGATGAGTAGTTAACAGAGAAGCTTCCCCAGTCTACACTGTTCCCCCTCCTCCAGCTGAAAGTGACCCCCCCCACCCCCTTCCCCCACTCAGGAAAACAGAGGAAGCAAGGAGAAGAGAGGAGCACTGAGATGGTGAAGAGTCTTCAATGGGAAAGGTCTGTACTATGTTCTCTTCCTGGGGTGAGGCAAGGAGAAGTTTCCACAACCGAAACTCCAGATACATTTGGGAACAACACTACAGAGAACACCTGGTTTTACTTTCCCAGATAGACTCTAGGAAGGAGGCAAGACCCCCAAGTAAGTATGGCTGTCTACTCTGTCCTAGCTGATGAGTTTGAAAAACCCTCACAGTAGACCTGTGAATGGAAGGGGTGAAGGAGAGTTCAGGGGGGCAGGGAATGATTCTCTTTTACCCAAGAGAGCCACAGAAGTGACAAATGACTGTGGTTGGGCCTATTAAGTTTTCTCTAGTCCCAGAATGGCATGGAAGCATGAGGATTATCCTGTGTGCCCAAGAGGGTCCTGAGAGTTGGCTGACCCAGAGCCAGACCCAAAGACACTGTGATACGGCTCATACAAGGGATGACTTAGTCATGATGAGCAAGAGTCCACATCCCATCAAAGCAGCCGTGCTGGCGAAGAGTGATGCCCATTCAAGTGAGAGGCTCCGCACACCCCTAACCTTCATTCACGGGCATTTCATGAGTCTCAAAATTGAAAGGCAATCACAGAGAAAAGACAGGCACCCAAAAATAGCTAAAGTTTCTACTGCTTGGAAGGAAGTGGTTTCAATATAAGTATTAACTTCATATATTTAAAAAATTTAATTTACTTTGTCCACAACTGGGTTTGTGAACTGAGATTCAGTACGACTTGGGTTCACTGAGCTGTAGCTTGTACCATCTGGTCTTCAAACACTGTACCACAGGGCCTCCGGTCATAGCTCAGTGTCTTCAGTTCCTCTCTGGCATTAGGTTATCCTGCCCACACACTATACATACGCTCTTACTTCATCCCAGCTGAAAGCCTCTTTGGATCAAGTGTTCTCCCTCCTGTTCCCTTAATCTCCCCTTTGACACTACCCAGAACGAGGCAAACTTCCTCCTGTGTTTGTGCAAGAGAGTCCAAGGACTGTGGAAGTTCTCTTTTTTTCCCATCTTTTCTTCTGCATTGGTTCTGCACCATGCTGTCTGGACTATATTTGAATACCATATTTTTTAATCCTCACCTGAAAATGTATTTATTGATTTTAGATTGAGAGGAAGGAGAGGGAGAGAGAGGGAGAGAGAGAGGCAGAGAGAGAGAGAGAGAGAGAGAGAGAGAGAGAGAGAGAGAGAGAGAGAGAGAGAAACATAGATCAGTTACCTCTGGTACACGCCCCGACCAGGGATCGAACCTGCAGCCTAGGTATGTGTCCTGACCAGTGATGGAACCTGCAGCCTTTTGGTGTATGCGATGCTGCTCCAACCAACTGAGCCACCCAGCCAGGGCTGAGTACCATATTCTTAAAAATCAATTGTTGGTGCCAGGGAGGAGCTTGGTTCAGGGTCATAGAGCAATATGCACACCTGTGCCATGCCCCCATGCCCTCCTTCCTCCAAGTACAGGCTGGATGCACCGCATTAGAGCACCAGATACCTCTTAATGCTTTTCTTTCCCTAATGCTTTTCAACATTGCACCAATGCTATGAATTAGTCATTTCGTGTTGATTTTATTGTCATGATTGCCATGCAGAAGTTCTCTCTCAAGGATTTCTTTGTGTGTTTTATGTACCATTTCCTTCCAGAAAAGAGCCATCTGCCCTGGTCAGTATATCTGCATCACCTCTACGTGCTTTTCATTTAGGTCTTGACCTTAGGTGATGTGGACTTCTCATATCCACACGCTGCTAATGAAAATGTCCTTATCTAATGAGTTATGACCTAACAGATTACTTTAAATAAGGTTACCTGGGGGTAAGGAATAGAGAACCTATACCTCTCAGTTAGCACAGCTGGAAAATGCAAAAAAAAAAAAAAAAAAAAAAAAAAGGTAAAAAAGAAAGGTTCTACTGCCCTTCAGTATAACTCTACTGCTTTTATGCTCTTACAAATCTGAACTTAGACATACATTTAACCTCATTCAGTGTAAGTGATATATGAGTATTAATATACCCTCATAAGTATGTAGCAGGTAAGATTTTAAAAATCCAAGTTATTGCCCTGGCCAGGTAGCTCAGTTGATTGGAGCATAATCCTGTACACCAAAAAGGTTATGCATTCAATTTCCCCATCAGGGCACATACGTAGCTTGCTAGTTTGGTCCCAGTTGGGGTGTGTACAGGAGGCAATTGATTGATGTTTCTCTCACATTAATGTTCTTTCTCTCCTCTCTCTCTCTCTCTCTCTCTCTCCCCCCCCCCCGCCTTCTCCCTTCCTCTCTAAAAAAATTAATGGAAATATCTTTAGGCGAGGATTAATAAAAAATCGAAGTTATCATGTGTGTTAAAACATAACACACTATTTTTCTGTAACTTTACAAACTTGGTGTATCTAGGTACCCTGCCCCCACTTTCCTGGGACATTCTATTGGGGGCACACTGAGGCTTCTAAGCAGTGGGAAGGAGTTGTTGGCCTTCAGTATGACTTGGGGTTCGCTGAGCTGTAGCTTGTACCATCTGGTCTTCAAACACTGTACCACAGGGTCTCTGGTCATAGCCCAGTGCCTCGTTCCTCTCTGGCATCAGGTTATCCTGCCCACACACTATGTACACTTACTTCAATCCAACTGAAAGCCTCTTTGGATCCAGTGGCCCCCCTGCCCCCTTAGTCACCCCTTTGACACTCCCAGGAACAAGGCAGACATCCTCCTGTGCATGTAAAAGAGAGTCTAAGGACAGTGGAATTTCTCTTCTGTTTCTATCTTTCCTTCTGTATCGCTCTGCGCCATGCTGCCTGGGCTATCTTAAAAATCAATTGCTGGTGCCCTGGCTGGTGTGGGTCAGTAGATTGAGCACTGGCCTGAAAACCGAAAGGTTGCCAGTTCAATTCCCAGCCAGGGCACAGGCCTGGGTTGCAGACCAGGTCCCTAGTTGATGTTTCTTCTGCACATTGATGTTTCTTCCCTCTCTTTCTCCCTCCCTTCCCCTCTCTCTGAAAATAAATAGATAAAACCTTTTAAAAAATCAATTATTGGTGCCAGGACCTTGGCTCTAGGTAATGAAAAAGACATCCTCAAAGCTATTGTCTGTTCTATGAGTTTAGAACATGTATTGAAAAGTTCAAATGCAGAAAGTGGATTTTCTTGTTCTTTCCCATTCTTTTCCTTCTCTGAGGCCCATGAATGGCACACCTCATCCATAATACAGATGCACCTGATCCAAATGAATGCAGCTGACAAAGGAAGCAGGGAAGTCATTGCAACAAGGAGCAGGATTAGGGAACTTTGGTTAGTTTGACAAGATGTTACCCCATCCCAGTCTCTCGGATGACATCTTTCATTAAGCACACTTGAGTCATCTACTCTGTCTCCTATTCCCCATGTTGCAGAGGTCGACTTACTTCTGTAGTCTTTTCCTTTGTCCTTTTCCTCGCTCTGCATGTCCACCCTTCCTTTACAGTCCTGACTCCTTCTGCCTGATTCCGTGCTGGTTGCTGGGCACTGCCTGGTGGGAAAGGAAATAGGCAATGGCCGCTGTCTTTGGGTCCTTGCTTCCTTCCTCGCTCCCTTTTTTTCCCCTTCCCTCCCTTCCCTCCTTACTCAAGGTGTCAACTGTCACAGAAATAGCTGCTTCCAGAAGGGAGGCTGCCAAATCCAGCAGGAGCCCACGAAAGGAGGCTGGCAGAGGTGGTAGCCTTCATGACGTCTCCTTGACAAATATCACAGAATCCTATTTTCTGTACAGTAATTGCCTTATTGACTACCATTCTCTTTTTTAAAATTTTGGAGGTGCAATTTGATTTTAAAAATACTTGCTATGTTTGAAGCATAGCTTTAAGTCATACTTTGAGGGGAAAGTGATTTCTGTAAGAGCACAAATCTAAAGAGGATCCATTTCTATTGAGACCTTTAGGAATGCTGTCATTTAGAAAGGGAAGGGACATGTACTGTGCTTTCAAAAGGTTTAGTGTGTCCTGAGAGGCACTTTCTAAATGGACTTTTCAAGACAGCTCTTGTCTCCTCCATAAGGACAATCATTTTATTATGAAATTCTCTCACTGTTAAATATAGATCTGACTAGTATTTATCTTAAGAACAGACGTACCCTGTGGGCTCAGATTCTGTGTGTGTGTGTATGTGTGTGTGTGTGTGTGTATTTAATGGTTTTACTCTTGTGCTCAGAAACACTTGTGCTGCTTCACACATTAAGCTGGAGTAAGTTGTCAGAAAATGCAATTTTAACTGAAAATTGTATATCTTCAAAGAACTTTGCATATAGTTGCATTTTGTTTTCATTTATCCAGCATGTCAGAGTGATATAAATGGGTCCTCTAACCAACTCAGTTCTGAGCTGAGCATCTCTCCTATGTGGAAGGAACTAGGTTAGACACTGGGAAGAGGTAATGATGACTAAGGACATCCCTGTCTACAAGAAGTTAGTGATCAAGTTGGTGAAACAAGCATTGAGAGAAAGCACCAGCATATAGGGCAGAATGAAATACCTGTAGAAGGGATTTACCAACCAACCTGGGCCGGGGATACGTGGAGAGAGAAGGGTAAATTCCGAGAGAGGGTCAGGAAAGATTTCCTGGATAGGAGGCTTTGAGACGTAAGGAGAATGTGGTCTGCAGGAGAACATGAGAAAGGCCCTCCAGCACAAGAGGAGAGCAGAGAGCAGTCCCTAATTTAGACTTTTCTTACTTCTAAATGTTTTAGTGAATCAACTTCTTGTCTTCCTGCTTCTCTCCCCAAAACATGACTTTAAGCATATCATGTACACTTCTACTCAAAACTCATCCTTAGTGCCCCATGACCCATTGCTGGTTGCATGAATTCCAAACTCTTCACTGGGCTTTCAAGACTTTTCTCACTCTGACTCCAACCCATCTCTCCTGCTTTGAGCTAACTGATCTCTAGCATCAGATGTCTGTAAGTGAAAGACTCTGGACCAAATATGCATCCACAATATTTTTTAGATGTTTGAATCCATTTTCTACATGTTATAGTCAAGATACTTATTCTCCAAGGGAAAGAACCAAAGCTCCTTGGGCAAGTGGCTGATGAACCTGGAACATGGTGTAGCACCAGGAAATAATGAAGTGCTCAGAAAAGATGGGGCAAGTCAAAAGGACATAGACGCCAACCTCAAAAACTTCCCCTGGCCAAATCTGGACAATTAGAACAACAAAACAAAAGTGATAGTATTGGATTATAACCCACAAAATGAAATGTCTGTTAGTCCATACTAACATAATAATTAAATAAATAAGTAAATGGAGGGAAAGGGACATCTTTGCCTTACAGAAGAATTCTAACTAATACAAATAAAATGAATGAGGGAAATACAAAATCATCATGAGGCAACAGCACAGTAATAATTGATGTAGGCAAGATTAACTGATGCATCCATGCATCATTATCCCTCAAAATCATCCCTCAAAAAATTTGAGAAGAAACAGGATGTCTGGGGATTCTCAGAGTATCTCCCCTAAATATTTATCACTTACTGAAATATACGTGGTAACTTCACACTGAAAATCACAACAGATACCACCCTAACCAAGTGATCAAAGTGGACATCATCAGTAAATAAGACATATCAACATTATAATATAACACACTGAGAAGGGCACATCATTGCCATGGTATTTTGGCCCAAAATGCATAATCTGAATTTACCCATGAGAAAACATCAAACACAAATTGAGAGATACTCTGCATAATAACTGACCAGTTATCACCCAAACTGTCAAGATCATAAAAGTCAAGAAAAGACTAAAGAACTGTAACAGATTAGAGGAGACAAAAGAAACAACCACTAAAAGCAATGTGGGATCCTGGACTTGATCCCAGAACAGAAAAGGACATTAGAGGAAAAAAAAAACAACACTGGGGAAATGTGAATAAACACTACAGTTTAGTTATCTTACAGCAATGTTAATTTTGTCATTTTTATCATTATACTATGGGAATATAAGTTACTAATTTTAGAGAAAGCTAGGTAAAAATTATACATGAACTCTCTGTACTATATTTTCAGTTTTTAGTGAGTGTAAAATTATAAATAAAAAGTTAAAAATACATCAGAATTACAAAAATTATAAAACAAGCATCACTCAGAACTGGCAGAAAGCAAATTGAATGGAAGTCTGACAACTACAGAATTAAAGAAACCACCATCCAGATTGGTAGGAGGGTCAGAGACGTGGAACAGACTGGCCCCATATCAACATGTGGTGGATAAAAATTTGGGAGGGATATCTAGGGAGTGAAGAGTCCCAGCCCCATGCTAGGGCCCTCAGCTTGGGGTACCAGTGCCAGGAACATAAGTCCCCATAACATCTGGCTGAAAAAAATAAGCAGGGATTGAGTCAGTAGTGGAAAAAACTTCTAGAAACCCAAGCAGTTCCTCTTAAAGAACCCACACACAAACTTACTCCCTCTGAGCTCCAGCACCAGGGTAGCAGCTTGAAAGGCACCAGTGACATACAGGGAGGAAATGAAGTTGCTAGCATCAAGGCAAGAGCTGGAAGACAGCTTTCTCCCAGACAGAAGGGTAGGCAAAGCTACAGAACCTGCAGGTAAGTGCCACGCCTGAGACTTCATCAACCTGGCATTTTTTGCCACACCCTGGAGCACCCCCAAGGCTCCCTCCCACCCAATTTATAGCTGTTAACAATAGCTTTCCCATATATATATGGCTGTTCTTGGATGAACTTTTAACTTACTAAACTCTTTCAAACAAGCAACAGCTGGCCTCAGTGAGCCCCTAGCCCCTATACCTCTTGCTAAGTGGCCCCAGATACAGCACTAGCAGCAGCCAGCATAGACTCACAGCGTGGCTTCACCTAGTTATCTCCAAACTCAGCACAATTAGCAGCCATTTCAGATTGATCTATAACTCAGGCAGGGTGGCCCTGGGGACAACACAGGTGGGTGCTGACTTTGGTCTGCATCACCTGGGAAACCCCAGGGCCTGCACACCCAGTGGACAGCTACAGACCACGTCAGAGCACCACCACCCTGCCCCTGCACAGCTGATTCTCCATGGAAGGTGGAGGTTGGAGGCTGGAGGTCAGTGGCCACTGCCAATCCTTGCAACTGGCTGGCATAGGTAAATCCCTCCCATTGACCCACCAACAGCAACCAAGGCTCAACTACAAGAGGAGGGTATACTCAGCCCACACAAAGTACACACCTTGAGTATCCATCCATCTTGGGTGATAGGAAGACCGTGCCAATGGACCCTATAGAACACCTACTACCAAGACAGGGAGTCACAGAAGCTCTACCTAATACATAAAAACAAACACAGGGTGGCTGCCAAAATGAAGAGACAAAAAAATATGGCCCAAATGAAAGAACAGACCAAAATTCCAGAAAAAGAACTAAACAAGATGGAAATAAACAATCTATCAGACACAGAGTTCAAAACATTGGTTATAAGGATGCTCAAGGAACTTAGTGAGGACCTCAGCAGCATAAAAAAGACCCAGTCAGAAACAAAGGATACAGTAATTGAAATAAAGAACAATTCACAGGGAAATGACAGTAGAGTGAATAAAGCCGAAGATCAAATCAATGATTTGGAACATAAGGAAACAAAAAACAACCAATAAAAACAATAAGAAGAAAAAGACATTTTAAAAACCTGAGGATAGTGTGAACAGCCTATGGGAAACTTCAAGAGTTCCAACATTGGCATCATAGAGATGCCAGAAGAAGAAAAGAAAGGGCAATGGGAAATCTATCTGAAAAATAATGAGAGACAACTTCCCTAATTTGGTGAAGGAAACAGACATACAAGTCCAGGAAGCACAGAGTCCCAAACAAGATAGATGCAAAGAGGTCCACTCAAGATATAATAATTAAAATGCCAAAAATTAAAGATAAAGAGAGAATCTTAAAAGCAGCAAAAGAAAAGCAGTAATTACCTACAAAGGAGTTCCCATAAGACTGTCAGCTGATTTTTCAAAAGAAACTTTGCAGTCTAGAAGGGATTGGCAGGGAATATTCAAAGTCATGAAATGCAGGGAGTTAGCCAAGATTGCTCTACTCAGCAAAGACATCATTTAGAATCAAAGGGCAGATAAAGAGCTTCCCAGACAAGAAAAAACTAAAAGAGCTCGTCATCACAAAACCATTATTATAACCATTATTATATGAAATGTTAAAGGGACTTATTTAAGAAAAAGAAGAAGATTAAAACTGTGAACAATAAAATGGCAATAAATACATACTTATCAACAATTGAATCTCAAAAATAAACTAAGCAAACAAGAAGAACAGAGACAGAATCATTTATCTGGAGAGCATTTCAATGGTTGTCAGTGGGAGGGGTATGTAGGGGAATGGATGAAGAGGTGATGTGATTAAGAAGTACAAATAGGTAGTTACGGAATAGCCATGGGGATGTAAAGTACAGTATAGGAAATGGAGTAGCCAGAGAACTTATACACATGACCAATGGACATGTACAAAGGTGAGGGGATTGCCTGATGGAATGGGGGTGCCAGGTAAAAGGGGGAAATGGGAGAAATTGGAAGAACTGTAATAGCATTATCAATAAAATATTTTAAAAAGTTAAAAAATCATTATTTCACATATAAATACACACATAGTTTGTATTTCTGTGTTATCTGGGAAATTGAAAGGCCCACATACGACAATTTGGCATGGAGCAGCAGCTAGTTCCCTTTCAGTGGGGCATGTGTTTTTCAGTTTGCCACAGTCCCTCCCTCTCTCTTTTGTGCTACATGGGACCATGTTTTATTTATTTACTGTGCTACAAACCTAGTTCCAAGAAGCATTTGAGTTTTGAATTCATTGCTCAATAAAATCCCAAGTTCCAGGCCAAATGGTCTACCTGCTGTTCTCTAAACAAGCTTTGTCTTAGTCCTTTTCATATTCTCACAATTGCTCAAGCTGTTCCTTCTGCCTGAACTGACTTCCTGGCTCTTTCCCCAATGCAATTTATTTCAATCTTCCCCATCCTTTAAGGGCTAGCATGCAGATCCCCTCCTCCATTAAGGCTCTGTCCTTCAGTTGAGTTCATTTCTCTCTCCTTTGAACAAATAAGGTACTGGGTGTTCCTTGGAAAACAGCACCATTTTTTTTGCATCGGCCACTTCTTAAACAGCAGCTGTGTGTCAGGCATATTTTCCTGAGTGCTAGGGACACCCACATGAGCATTATGTCATCTTCCATCATCTAAGATCTTTCAGGCCTCAGCTTCTGGTCAAGATGGCAGCATAGTAAATGCAGTACTCACATCCTCCCACAACCACATCAGAAGTACAACTAAACTACAGAGCAACCATCATTCAGAACTGTCTGAAATCTAGCTAAACAGAAGTCCTATTAATCAGGATATGAAGAAGAGTCACATGGAGACTGGTAGGATGGGTGAAGACTCCAAACCTGCTGGTCCCATACCCATGGGTGGATAAAAATTGAGAAGGATATCTCAGCTGCAGAGCCCCCCCCCCCCCGCCCGCCCCACTGAGGAACAGTGGTCCCAGCCTCACACCAGAACCCCCAGCCCAGGGTCCGGTGTCAGCAAGAGAAGTCCCCGTAACTTCTGGCTATAAAAATCAGCAGGAACTGATGCTGAGTAAGATAGAGGGCTTCTGGAGTCCCAGACATTCCTTTTAAAGGGCCTATCCATGAACTTACTCAGTCTCACTCACTCTGAGCTCCAGCACTAGGGCAGCAGCTTAAAAAGGTAACAGGGACATACTGAGAGGAACTGAATTGTTTGGCCTCAGGGCAAGAGATGGAGGGGTAGCTTTTTTCCAGACAAAAGTATTGGCAGAGGCCATCGTTCCTTTTCTGAGCCCTACCCCACAGAGCTGGCAAGCAGTCACTATATCTGAGTCTCCATCAACCTGACTTCCCACCGATTGCCCACCCTGCAGATTCCCTGAGTCCCTGTCCCTCCCAACTTTCAGGCTCATCCAAGCCACTTCCAGTGGTTTTTCCATACAAATGGCCTGTATTGGCTCATGCTTCAGACTTTTCTAAACTTTCTCAAGCAGCATTTGGCCTTGGCATGCCCTGTACCTCTCACTAAGTGGACTCAGTTCCAGCACTAGCAGCAGCCGGTCCCTCCTGGACCCTTCCAAGCCCAGAACAAGTAGCAATCATGTGCAGATTGCCTTATAGCTCATGCTAGGTGGCACCAGGCAGAACATAGATGGTGGCTGACCTTGGCCTGCACCTCTAAGGAGGCCCTAAACCAACACATACAGTGGACAGCTTCAGATCATGTATAAGTATCACCCAACTGCTTCCACAAGTGACATGCTTGAAGGGCAGACTAAGAGGGCACCCACTGAAGCAAGTCCTGCTCTGTGGGGTGGGTCACTGCACAGCTGATCCTCCATAATGGTTGAGGCCATTCCTTGCAGGAGATTGCCCTGGGAATAAATCCAGCCATTGGCATGCCAACTTCAATCAAGGCTCAATTACAAAAGGAGGGTACACATAGCTCACACAGAGGTCACACCTGGAGTTGCAGCTTGGGTGAATGTGGAGGCTGTGCCACTGGACCCTACAGGACACCTAGTATATAAGGCCATGCTGCCAAACCCAGGAGACATCACAGCTCTACCTAATACACAAAAACAAACACAGGGAGGCTACCAAAAATGAGGAGACAAAGAAACATGACCCAAATGAAATAATAGAGCAAAACTCCAGAAAAAAACTAAACAAAATGTAAACAAGCAATCCACTAGATGCAGAGTTCAAAACATTGGTTATAAGGATGCTCAGTGAACTTAGGGGATGAGTAGATGAACTTAGTGAGAACTTCAACAAAAAGATGGGAAACAAATGGAACTAGAAAACATAAAAAAGGACCAGACAGAAATGAAGACTATTGAAATGAAGAATATATTACAGGGAATCAACAGTGGAGTAGATGAAGCAGAGGATCAAATCAGAGATTTGGAAGATAAGAAAGCAGAAAATAATCAGAGGAGCAAAAAGAAAAAAAACACAAAAATATGAGAATAGTATAAGAAGTCTCTGCGACAACTTCAAGCATACCAACATTCACATCATTGGGGTACCAGAGGAGAAGAGAGAGAGCAAGGAATTGTAAACCTATGTAAAAGAATAATGACAGAAAACTTCTCTCACCTGGTGAGGGAAATAGACATACAAGCGCAGGATGGGCAGAGAGTCCCAAACAAGACAAACCCAAAGAGGCCCACATAAAAACATGTAATAATTAAAATGCTAAAGGTTAAAGACAAAGAATGAAGCTTAAATCTGCAAGAGAAAAAGTGAGTTACCTACAAGGGAGCTCCCATAAGACTGTCAGCTGATTTCTCCATAGAAACTTTGCAGGCCAGAAGGGAGTGGCAAGAAATATTCAAAGTGATGAAAAACAAGGACCTACAACCAAGATTACTCTACTCGGCAAAGCTGTCGTTTAAAATAAAAGGACAAGAAAAACCTAAAGAAGTTCATCACCACCACACCAGTATTACATGAAATATTAGAGTCTTCTTTAATAAAGAGAAAAGATAAAAATATGAATAAATAAAATGGCAATAAATACATATATATCAACAATTGAATTTAAAAAACAAAATAAACAAAATGACTGGAACAGAAACACACTCATAGATATAGAGAACATTTTGACAGGTACCAAATGGGAGGGGTTGGGGGGATGAGTGAAAAAGGTGAAGGGATCAAGAAGTACAAATTGGTAGTTACAGAATAGTCACAGGGAAGTAAAGTACAATATAGGGAATATAGTCAAAGACATTGTAATAACTGTGTATGGTGTCAGATGGGTACAAGATTTATTAGGATGATCACTTAGTAAGTTACATGATGTTTAATCACTGGGATGTACACCTGAAACTACTACAATATTTTATATCATTTGTAATTTAAAATTAAAAATTATTTAAAGTAAAAAAACAAAAACAAAAAAAGATCTTTCGGGCCTGAAAGAAGGCAGATAAGAAAAGCAGCAATTAGAATATATGCGGACAAGTGCTATTGGTACAGAGAGGTCTGATCAGATTACTGTGGAGGAGTTGGGAGGGGCCATAAGAAGAGGCAATGGTAAACCGTCTAAGACGGGACTGGCTGAGAAGCTAATGCCTCCAGAGCACATGGAATTAGGGGCTAGAAGATTCAAAATAAAAGAGGGCTAAGCTCTCTGGCTCAGAGGCTCTGGGGCTGGCTTGGGCCCTGAGGCTTGCTCGCTCACTCCCTTCTTCCCTGAGGATGCCTGGATGATCATGCCGCAGCTGCCTGCGTTTCCCGACAGATAATATTTTGGATAGGAAGAAACTCCAGGCATGGCCTAGGGTTGGGCCGGCCTGGCACAGGGTGGCAGGGTTGTTCTTTGGGTGTTCTAGAGTGGGTGATCTCTGAGGCAGAGGTGTGTTATTCTTCCAGAATTACGTGGCTCTTGTATCTTAAATTGTTTTAATTTGTAAACTAACCCTATAGAAATAAGATAACTAAAAACAGGGGAATGCTAGGAGAACTCAGGTGTTAAGAGAGTTTAGCCTTAATTGGTGGGTTTAAGTGATTAGAACTGTGACTAAAGGGTTAAAGAGTTTGGCCTTAATGGATAGGCTTAAGTGACTAACGCATGTGGAAAGCCGTATTCCAAAACTGTGCAGGTTTTGAATAAAGACTCCTTTCCTTTATCACCAAACCCTCGCTTCTAGAGGGTGGCGATGGGCAGCGGGACCCCAACTGCTGTTTGGTGACACTGCGATAGAGCCATGCACAAGACTCTAAAAGACTCCGAGGGGGAATGAAGGACCTCAGTTGAGTCCTAGAGGAAAATGAGGAATTAGGTAGAAAGTAATGAGGACTGGAAACTAGAGAAGGAAAAACTTAATCAAAGGCTTGCAGACCCGGAAAGGCAAACTGCAAACAGCTTAGAGTACACATGTTTGCAGGTGAGTTTGGGCAGCTAGGAGCACAGAGCTTTGTGCAGTGGCCAAGTTCATATGGGCCTTATCACCCTCACTTGATTATTAACTCCTTTGGGGGTAGAGAAATATGGGGGCAGAAGGAAAGAACACACTTCAAGTTAAAAGACCTCACTTCTACTAGAGTCTGCTGTTTACTAAGCGGTTATGACATTTATAGTTAAGTGTCTACTTATAAGCTGTGTGGATTTGGGCGAGTTACTCAATGCCTCTGCCTCAGTTCCCTCATTTGTAAAACACTACTGACCACAGAGAATTCAGAACCGTGGTGATAAGCACTGTGATCAAGGACGCCGACCAACCAGAACAGATGCCAGACCAGATGCCAGACCAATGGGAAGAGGCACTGGCTATAAAAAAACTTGTAAGTGCAGACCAGAGTGTGCTGACTGATCATCAGCCATGGTTGTGAAGAATAAATGAGCTAATCTTTGTAAGCTGCTTGGCCAACTTTCTGGCTCAGAGTAAGCAATTAATGGATGTTACTTATTAGAACTATGTCCCAGGCACTGATGGATTTTCTATCTCATGCAATTCTTATAACAGGTCTGTAGGACAGATGTTGTTCATTCTATATTCAGCAATTGAGGAAAATAAAATGGAGAGATGTTGACAAACTTGTCCAAGGGCACAAAGCTAGTAAGAACCAAAGCTGAGGCTGGAAACCCCGAGCACTGTGTTCAGCTCCAGTGCATGACTGCAGGTCCAAGTGCAAAACAAAAATGTGGCCCCTTGTTCAAAAAGTAAGAATTTCAAGATGATGACAGCAAAACATTAAGCCAACTGTGGGGCTTTTCTAAGCGTGGGGTCCTTCTCAGTCCAGGGCCCTGGGGGACTGCACAAATTGTACCCCTGTGATGCTGCCCTTGACTGTGTTGTTTCCAAAACACTGGAGTGTGCTGGAAAGAGAACCAACATTAAACACACACACACACACACACACACACACACACACACACACACCCCTGAGAATTAGCCTTAGGAATGAATTTAAATATAGGACAAGTGCATACCGCTTGATGCTTCTTAAACACCATTGTAATGTGCCAGCAACTTCTAAGGAGTACAGAGGTCATTAGTAAAAAAGAATTCAAGAAGCAGAGAAAAGAAAAGCCCCCGTCCAGGCATGATCTGCTGGAATATGGAATAGGAATGGACTTACCCGTAATGTGAGTTTATTGAATTGTTCTGGCTTTTCCATATTCCAGGAGTCTAATTATGGTCTGGATAAAATATCGCTAAAGACATTTATATATCATACTTATTTTAGTTTAAACTCAGCTGCTTCCTGAAATTGCGAGTGTTAACATGGACAAATGTATCCCAATTACGGACCACGTTAGCTAATACTTTGGGAAAACCTACTCAGCAAGCACACTTAATTTCAATTTTGCTCAAGGAAGAAGAGAAAGAAAGGAGGGGAAAAGATGGCCACCGAGTCTCTCAGTTCCCCTTCTCTTCCCCTGAGCTTGCTGAAGAACAACCTCCCTGCGCTGCAGAGTGGGCTGCTGCGGAGGAGGTGCTTTCTGGTCACCTCTGGCCGCTTTCAAGTATTCGGATGCTGAGTCCACTTTCCCCTGTGTTACATTTATCTGAAGATGCTCAGACACGTCAAAAATAGCATCTTCATTTTAAAAATGGGAAAGCTGAGGCACCCTGGTAATACCTCTAAACTACCCTTTACTGTAGGCTTTCAGCACTCTCTCACTTCTTTTTAAAATAATTTCCACCAGTTCTATGGTGGGGATGAATGAACAGATTAACAAGCACTCATCTGACACCTACTAAATCTCCTTTTCCCAGAGTAGCAAGGATTACAGAAGGATTCACCATTGGAAAGAAGGCACTTTGGGCCCTCCTGACAAGAGAACCCTCAAACCCTAGGCTTAATGTAATGGTGAAGGCCCTTGATGTGTTGATTGAGTTGGAGACTCTCGTAACCTCCGTGGGACATGAAAGAACTCGCCTTCAGATGGAAGGTCACTGGAGCCGTGGGGTGAGAGATGACGAGAAATGGAGAGTTCTACGGTAATCCATAGGACATCTAGCTGAAGCCCTCAGAAACTTGGAGTGATTTTTCCATCAAAGAAGTATTAACCCCAAAGCACCAGACAGGCTCTACCTTGTGTAGGCCAGGTCACTGGGTGTAGGCTAAAGAAGACGTCTCTTTAGATTTGACCATATCCCTTCCATTTGGAATAAAAAGAATTTTATCTTGGAAAAGTAGGTAAACTCAGTGGTGGGTTAGTGGCAGTAGAGTGGAGCGAGGTCTTCTGGGACATGGCCATGTCAGCTAACAGGTCCGATAGACCCCTGATCCTGAGAAAGAATGTCCTGGGGGATTTCTGCCCAGTGCTGCATGGGAAGGCTGTCAGGGAGCACAGCACGGTGAAGGTGGGGGTGGGGCAAAGTCTGACAATTGTGTGCAAAGATCCATCCTGCCTTCTTCCTTCCAGTAACAGAACTGGGAATAAGGCAGTGTGATTGGAGATACACTTTCCATCCGCATTCCCCCCACCCTTCATCCTATAAGGGATTTTTTCTTTCTTTTTTTTTTAAAATAACAACTTTACTGAAATATAGTTAACATACCATACAAGTCACCCATCAGCAGTGTACAGTTCAGTCACAAAGTTGTTCAGCCAATAATGTAATCACTTTTAGAATGTTTCTGGGGTTTCCTTCCATTTTTTCTAGTCATCTTATTTCTTCTTACCTCTCCCTTCTTTTTCCTTCTTCCTATGCCTTTCCCATTTATCTTACTGAGTGAAATTCATTTACTAGCCAACTTGCAGGATTTTCTGCTTTTTAGAGAAATTTTGGACATAAACTTAATTTCCTTTCCTAATGGTGTTGCTCTATGTCCTTTCGGGCCCTTCTCCCATTCCTCACCCTGGGCCATCTCCTTCTGCTTCACCTGAGTGCCCCAAAAAGCATCTCAAAAGCAGAGATTATCACAAGGAGAACACATTTCTCCCGCTTGGACATTGGGTGTATAATTTGCCAGATAAATTGCTCATGTCCATCATTAATGTCCTAAAACCTGGCCACTTCACCATTAGGGGAGAAGCAACTTTTTTCATTGTATATAAAGGAGAAATTACGCTTCAAAAGAGAAAAAGTCTTCACCATCTCAATTGTTAGTTTCACTGAAGTCTTCAATTTAAAAACAACAACAAAATGAAATGTAAATCAATATCTGCATGGAAAGGGAGCTAGAATGAGCTCTCCTGGAAGAGGAGGCTGGTGGATATTGCTGGAGCTAAGAAGCACAGGCTTGGATTTAACATATCGATTAAGCAAAGCCCAACGTCTTCAGCTGGGAAGAATCAAAGCGTGAAGCTAAACCCTAAATTAGCTGTGTGTCTCTACCTCACTGCAGAGCCAAAATGAGGCAGCGTTTTTCATCCCCGTACCTCCTGTTGCCTGCCAAAAAGAATTCAAAGCAAGGAAAAATATGCCTCCTGGTGTTTGGGAAGGTGCAAGATACATTTAAACATTGATTTATGCTTAATCGCTCTTGAAGCTTCATTATTCCAAGTATAAGTATGAAAGACGGCCTCATCCAGCAGACTTATTTGTTAATGTACCGACGGTAGCAACAGATGTGCTGTTTTTCATCTACAACCTGATCCGCTGGCTGCTTCCTCGCTTCCGTTTTCGTTTTCCTGCCATTGATTTATTAATGATGTCTTACTTATCTGTGGCTCCTTTATGGGGTGGGCTTCCTCTGGCATGGTCTCAGGAGAGACGTTCTGCACCTTCCCCAGCATTAAAAACCCAGTCCCCTTCTCCTGTGTGCTTTATCACCGCTCCAGAGATTAGAGACTTTAATCATTTAGTAACTGAAATAACCTCTGTGGCTTGCAGAGTTTATGGCCAATTTGTCTTCAATGCACACAATTCCACTGTTTTTCCTTGCTAAGAAATGGGCCATGCTTGTTTCACTGCTTCTTTGCACCTCGGGCCGTTGGTGTGCTGGCTGCAGGCCCAATGAAAATAGTGGATGGCTCTTGGCCGTTCAGGACCACAGGGCGGGTGTGGCTCCGCATGGCCACAGATGCTTGCCATGAGGCGGTGAACATCTGAGTTGCTTAGAGAGTTGATGTGGCTTTTAGCTCTAAGCAGCAGAGAAAGGGTGGGGTAGACAAGAAACAGTCCTGAAATTCCAGGACCATTTGCAGGACCATCACGGTGCTGTCTGTTCCACATACCTAATGGACCCCTTTGGTTGTCTATGTCCAAAAGAAAAAAAGAAAAAGATCTTGGTTTGTTTTGAAACTTGGGACCTTTAGTAAACCTAAATGCTGTGTAAATGGACACTTACAAAGGCATATTTTGCCATTAAGTTTTACCTGAAGATTGGAAAATAACTTCTTGTTGTACAGTTCAGGTTTCTAAAACTCTGTGTGTGTCAGTAGGTGGGTTGCAGACGTCAGCATCCTCTGTCCAGATCTCCTGGAGGACTCAGGCACTCGTTTCCCCTCACCCCACTCCATGCCAGCAGCTGACAGCTCTCAGCTAAGAGCTTTTCTGAGCCTTGCTCTGAGCTGAAGAGAGCCGGCTACCTAGCTCAAGGTCACGCTTGCTTCCCAGGGGCAGCTCCTATTGGGTGACTGTCTGATGCAGGGTATAAAGGCCTGGCCCCTCCACCTAATTTGGGACCACCCTGCAGGGCCATCCCAGATCCAGAGCTCCCCATGGGATCAGCTGAACATTTACTGTGACCACATCACCATTTTCCTTCTGCCCAGTTCTGCTTCCTTTACTCCCCCTCAAGGGTTGATCCTGAGAGCACTTTCTCTCCCTAACAAGCTTTCTGTGGACAAATCTGTCTCAGACTTTTCTTCCCTGGGAGCCAGGTCTGTAACAGTTGGCCCTAAGAGTGACATATCACAAACTAAAGGCTACGTGCGAAAGCCAGAGGGCTGCCACATGAAGAGATCACCTGCAGTCGGAGAGCAGAAGAGCTGAGAACAGCTTTTGAAAGCAGCAGAGCTCCGGAGAAGGTTGGGTTTTCTGCTCTGGCGGGTTGCTGTGCCACGGCCAGGAGTGGGACCTTGAAACGTGGGGTGGGTATACGTCGGTGATGCACTAGGAAGACATGATCTCCCAGATTCTTCTGAACCCTCTGGACCCACAGATGGGCTCATTCCTCCCTGTTAAAGGCTAATGCTCCCCCCTTGCCTAAAAATGGTGCAGAGGTCTCTGCTTTGCAAGACACCACACTCCTTCTTCCCAAATCCACCCACAGCTCCCTTCCTGGCTGAAGAACAAATGATGAGGGTTGAATCCCAGCCTAACTTGCCTGGGCAAGTGCTGAAGGAGAAAATCACTACACTTGAAAGGAGCTGCAGGACCTAACCAATGTGGACTGGCAAGAACCATGACACTGCGCATAAGACTGGATTGAGAGTGCTGGGCCACTGAGGGCAGAAAACAAAGTTGGACAAAGGAGAGGTTATGGGATATTTAGCAGTGGTTGAGAACGTAACACCCTGACAAGGACCCAGGGGAAAGAGTCTAACAGGCTGCTAGGACGGCTTTCAGAGCTTGGAGAAATTTGATGGCTCACTCTAAATGAAGTGGACATGCCAGAACTACCATGGAAGATGGCAATGGGCTGAACCAAAAGACTCAGAAGGAGGCATGATGGAGTAGACACACTATGTATGGCCAGAGTAGACATACTATGTACGGCCAGAGAGCTCCTTGAAATATGCTGCCTCCAGAACTTGGGTGCTCACACACTGGGCAAAAGGGGAGTACCCAAACATTACAGACACTGTGGGACAAGGATATATGCTGATCTTGATACCCGCAGAGCAGAGGTATCATCTAGGCTTTCCATTAGAGAGTGGGGCACAGAGGCCAGGTAATAAAAGTGGTCCTGGTCAGGCGCAACTCTCAGTGTGTCCACTAGGGGCACAGGCCCACCAGGTGGTCTCTTCCCTGGACCTGGAATGTATAATTGGAAGAGAAATAACAGTTTCCCCCACTGACCGAGATGGTAAATAAACACCTTCACAACCATCACAAAGGGGGATGGCCAGGATTAGCATTATTCTTAATAACCTAAAGGATGCAGGGGTTGGGGGCAGTCCCAATCATATCCCCCAAATTAACCAGTCAGCTCCCAACAAAAGCCAGACAGAGCTTGAAGAATGAGATTGTGAATTGCTGCAACAAGTAGCCCAGTTTCAAATGGGGTGCCTCACGTGGCATCTTTGCTACAGTAGATTAGCATGGCCTTGGCACATGGTTTGTATTTTTTCATTTCAATAAGAAAGGCAGATAAGAAACAGTTCATAGTTAGTTTGGATAGGCAAAAATAGAAATACATTTATGATCTTTCCCCAGGACTATGTTAACTGTTCACTCTGTCATAAATAAGATGAAAGTCAAGTATCTGAGAATAGACACAAACAATGCCATAGAGCATAGAGCAGGTGGCTCAGATCCCTGTTTCATCCACCGATACACTGGTACCTCTCTCTCCCTCAGCTCCATGACCACCTACCTGACAACGCAGGGTAAAGGTCAAGTTTGGTTCATAATGTATCTGCTTAGTAGGTACAAGCTGGAAATCCTCACAGCAGGCAGAGCTTTGGATGATTCACCTGCCTACCCACTTTGAGCAGAAGAAGAAGTATCTGAAGTTAGAATATCTGTGGACCCATTGCCAGTGGTGGATGATTGGCTGCTTGGTCAGGGGCCTGGGAAGAGAAAGATGAGAAAACTGAGAGCAAGGAGGTCTGAGGAAGAGGAGCCAGCTGGAGGAGAGGCTACCCAGTGATGTAGGGTACATCCTAAATCAGCCATTGAATGGCAACACAGAAGCATGAAGGTCTGGTCTGCTCACTCCAATTTGATACAACCCTGAAGGGCCATCCAGTCTCCAAGCTCCCTCTGGGATTAGCTACGGCAGTTTTTAAATCACTGCATCACAGCTGAACTTCTTCCACTATGCAATCCTGCCGCCTCAACTCCTCCACAGATAGCCCTTGCCAATAAATCATCTGCATTCAACTTTCATCTCAGATTCCATTTCCTGGAGACCCCACCTGAGACAATTACCACATGGGTTTTCATAATTGGCATTTTTATTTACAAAGCTTTTCTACTTTTCATCTGACAGGCAGGCTAGTGTAAGCTAAACCAATAGGGAACCTGAGAAAAGACAGGAGCTATTATTCAGCCTGTCACCTAATAACTCAGTGGCCAAATCGTGCATGAGCCACGGGCCCTGTCTATCATTGAAGTTCAAGGTCAGTGTTTGCCCAAGCAGGCTGCAGTCTGACACCAAGTCTTCTCTTCACCCACCTGTCCTATTTCCTACCCCACTTCTAACCCCTGGCATGCCAGAGGTGTGTTAAGAGGTGGTAAGAAGGAACAGAAAAGAGAATGTAAGGAGCCGCAACAATCAGATGTTAACAAGAAGACTGCTAACTGGCTGTACCAGCTATGAAGTCCGGCCTCTGTGCAAATGTTCTACCCCGCTTCCTTCCACGAGCCCGCATGGAACAGGACCCCTGAAGAAACCTCATACAGACTTCTTCTGCTCCAGTGCATTCCACCTCCACAAATTAAAATGTACAATTAGCCACCATTGCGTTGAGGAATATATCAGGTCTGAAACCTAAAAGGCCTCTCCCCTGGATCAAAACCTCCTCTGTCTACCCTAATTACATGCTTCACTCTCGGTGCACTCCTCTGCCTCCCTGTCTGCAGGAGCAAGTGCTCCTCGTGGGGAACTTGGTTGCTTGATGTCTCAGAAGAGCGGGGATATTTGATGGCCTCGTGTTCAGGTCTCTACTGGCCTCCTCTGCAGTGCTGGGTCTCTTCAGGCACCTTCAGAGAGCACTGAACAGGGACGGTTCATCCTCTTTGTTGGCCCTCTCTTACTCCTGTGCTTTCACTCATTTGCTCTGATTTGGTTCAAAGAGTTCACTTTGTCTCCTCTCTTCCTTGCTCCCATCTCTTCAGATTTATCTCTATTTAGCTGCCCGATGCTGCTTTGGGACTAAATATATGCAGGGCCCAACCTGGGGATTAAATGTTGGAAATGACTTGTTTTAACTTTTTCCATTTTTAATTTCAGGCTCGCTTCATTGAATTGCCAAGTGAAATGTGCATGCCATGGGAACTCAGCAGCTTTGAGATTGGAGAAGGGATGTGAAACTCAAGTTCCTGCAGCTTCTTACTAAAAAAAAAAAAAAAGTCATGATCCACTCGGATGATTCAGGTAAAGCCAACATTGCTGGAAATGCCACTCCCACCCTCCCTCAGCCCTGCCCAGCTATGAGGACAGATGATTTTGAACAGGAAGGTCCAGCAAGACCCAGCCCCTTAACCAATCCAAACAAGCTGCAATGTCTATTCAGGGTCCCATCCCCAGCACGCATGAGATTTAGAACTAGGTTTTAAGCTTGGTGGTTGCTGCTCAAAGAGCAGCAGTTTTTCTTAAGTAACTTTTTGTGTGTACTCTACATAGCAAGGAGCTTTTGTGCTGCCTCAGGAACTTTTCTTCTTGGCTGGGAGCTGCTGTGAACCCCAGCCACCTAGTTCAACACCATGACCATCTGCTTACCCTTCCTCCCTACAGAGCTGCACAGTTTCTACACACCCCCATCCCTTTGCCCCAGCTTGAAGCTGCTCTGCCTCAGTGCACATGGGCTCCATTCCTCCTTAGAAGGCACTGCATTATCCATGTGCTAAGGAATATTCTCTCCATCCATAGACATCGTTTACCAGTCAGACTATTTGAACAGTAATACCATCATACCATCCTGGGTGATATCCAAGCTTCCCATGCTCCCAACTCATTATCTTTGGAGGCTGGTCCTGCGAGGCCAACGCTCTGGTCCTAGACTCCGTCAGTTCCAACTTATCTTCATCTCCCTGACCATGCACACTTAGGTTCTGGGATTACATGCATTTAATCCACAATTGACTTGCACAGAAATTTCAGTAGGGATATAACTTGGAAAACATGTTAAATCTTGCCGTGCAAATCTTACCCAGGCTTGTACTTTTCAGTTAGATGCCAGATGGGTTGCTATGTTAAGACATGACTCCAGTGATTCTCATATATTTTCCCACCCCAGGACCTTTTGAAATTAGAGATTGTGTCACATGAAATGCACACTCAGCCCCTAGGAGGCCGGTGAAATGTCACATGAAATGCACCTTGGGAAATATTAACTTAACCTGAACAATTCAAGTAAAAGATGTCTGTATTCTTTTTTCCCTTGTGAAAGTTGTAGCCTCAGAGAGTTTTCATGCCTTCATTTTCTGTCAGTAAAATTTTGAATCTTAAAGTTCTTGGGGACATTAATTTGACTGATGTACTAACAACTTCTGAAGGCTGACTGTCTAATGTATTTTAGAATCCAGTGGTTGAAAAATAAGAGTTTCATCTAGATATTTGCTTATTTCCAAAACCAGCGAGGTGCAGGAGTTAGATCCTCACTCCAGTGACCCATATGAAACCCAAAGATCCATTTCTCTGTTATCTATTGTACTTTTTGTGTACCTTAAGTTTGATGAAAACCCCTTGTTTTATATTTATCCAACTTCAGAATGTAATTAGGGTTCAATACTCACTTCCCTGCTGAGAAAAAAAACGAAGAAAATAGCATCTTATTAAAGTTGAGCTATTTCACATATATTTGTTTAGTAACTCAATATTGCCAGAGGATCTAGTCTAAATGAAATACAGTGGTACCTAAGTACCAGTTGTTAATTTGTTCCAGAACTCATGACAAGTGCCAACACTGACAAGTACCAAACGATGAATCATTTTCTCTTGCGGGGCTGCGTCATGACTCATTCAAGTTCTAGGAAGTGCGACAAGTCCCAAGAAAGTGCTGAATGCTGGAACATTTTTTGCTCATCAAAATGTGATGAGTACAGGGTTTGATGAGTTCTGAAGCTGATAAGTACTGAGGTATGACTATAGACAGTTTTTAATCTTAAATGAAATATAGAACTTCTAAGCTACTATCTGACACAATTGAATAAATTGTGACTGTATTAGTTTCCTATTATGGCTGTAACCAATGACCACAAACTTTGACTTCAAATAAGACATGTATTTATCCTTCAGTCTCACTGGTCTCAAGGTAGTAGGGTTGTGTATCTTCTGGACACTCTAGGAGAGAATCTGTCTTCTTGACTTTTCTAGTTTCTAGAAGTTGCCCGCATTCCTTGGCTCATGACCCCCTTGCATCTTCAAAGCCAACAGTGACTGGTCCAATCTTCTCACATCCTATCAGGGACACTGATGGTCCTGTCTCCCTCTTTTGTTTACGAGCACCTTGTGATTATATTGGGGCCCAGATAATCTAGGATTATCTCCCATCTCAAGCTCCTTAATGACACCTGCGAAGTCCCTTTTGCCATATAAGGTGATGTGCGCAGGTCCTGAGGAATAGGAGGTGGGCATTCTGGTGGCAACAGGGCATTATACTGCCTACTACAATGGTATTGCAGCATGAACAATTCTACATATTCTCGGTTAAGAGTCTTCATTCATTTTTGTAAGTCAGAAATTAACTCCTGAGGAAGTTGTAAAGATTGGTCGAGGTTATTCTAGAGGAATAACCCTCTACCACTCCATTGCTTAGTCACGACTCACTCAATTTCTTGAGGGAAAAGTAATGTGTTTTGGATCTGAGACATAGAGAGGGCTACATACATTTGTCACCTTCACTTTGCCAATTCTCCGTTTTATTTAATTCCGTAGAGACTTGGCATATTGCCCTTGGCAACTGGCCACTGCCTAAAATACTGCCAATTTTCGACTAGATGAGAAAGATTATGAGAGAGTTGCTCAAAGTAGTGCCCTTGACTAAAGATATATTACAGCATCATCAGCGAATAATAAGGGCATTTTTTAAAAAAGCCTTTGTGTCGGGGTTTTGTTTAAAACAAGGCGTGCCCTTCCAGCACTGCTCTGCGTGGCGATGCTCTTCTCTCTGGTCGCCATAGCAGGTTTTTTATCTATCGCAGCGCTCTACCAGCTGATGCCCCGTGCAGCCGGCAGCTGCCCCGTGTGTTCCAAATGTCCTGCAGCTTACCATGAAAAATCAGGACTTAATTCATTTCCCCCGGCTCCTCCATGGCTTTCTCTGCCAACACAGCTGCAGTGCAGCTCCTCCATCTAGAAACCTGGCAGCCTTCCCAGCTGGCTGCTACCTGCCAACACTTTTCTGAAGACCAGCCAGAGGAGGGAAGAACAGGAGGGTGGGGGGTTGAGGAGGAAGGAAGGAGAAGATGCAAATCTAATTGCATTGGCCTTCAGCCCCCTTAGATCTCCCTGCTCGCAGAGGTGGTGACATGTTTGAATTCAGCAGCCTTCACTGATGTTGCTTGTAAAAGTCCTATTGAGATGTGGGCATGCTTTCCTGAGGTTTGAGTCTCCAGGAGTACCCTGATTTTCCTCTTTATTTTGCAATTAGGGAGAACTAGGAGCACCGCACTGGCTGGTATGATGGCCTCCCATGCAGAAGAGTGGTGAGCTGGTGTTCTTTACTCATATGCTAATCATTCAATTTACGTACTTTTTTTCTTATTTCCATAATGCACCACAACAATACTGTCCAACTTTTCTAGGGTGAGGACCTCTTGTTAATGTCAAATTTTACAGCCTTCCCACATGATAGTTGTTGCACTTTTCCTATTACTTGATTTTTTAAATGCATGACCAAAAGGTATCTGAATTCATTGAGGCTTTGTATAAATCTGTGTTTTATGAATCACAACCGTACCTAATAACATTTAAAACCCAGCGGAGGTGCAGACCGCGGCAGTACCTGGTGCAAAGTCTGTGCCCTGTGATATTAATGGAATGAATAAGACAGTGCTCACTGTGAATATATGGATTCATGGGCCTTGTTACAGTAACCTGACAACCTAGAGAGGTGGTGGCTCAGGACGTGGTACCACTGGAGGGAAATAGGGACCAAACTTGCCCAGTTTTGTGTGTGCTGGGGCTGGGGCTGGGGCCAGGAGTAGCTCTGCCAGCTCTCAACAAGAATGTATACGCTCCAGGGGAAAAAGGAAAGATTGCTGTTCAGAGCAGGCCCACCCACGGGAACACACACTGTGGAGATCCCTCTTTTCACGGTTCAGAATCCTTCAAAACAAACAAAGCTAGTCTGTAAGTTAGGAGTTCAGTTACACCGTTTTGGGTTATATTACAAACCTCACCAGGAAAAGCGATCTCACTGCAGCTGGGGCTAAGAGGGGGAGCCATCCAAGCAGACAGGACACCAGCCAGGACAGCCAGCTCTAGCCCACAAGGGGACTTCCCTGGAGGAAAGTGATTTCCAGTTCTCCGCTGTCCTGCAAATAAGTTATGGACCAAAGACAAGGTGTCTGAGTAGGCATTAACGCTGAGGGTTCCAAGGTGCCTAGGGTGGTCAGGCAGAGACTCAAGGCAGAGACAACTTAGCAACTGGTAAGAAAGAACTTCAATTTTTACCAATTACAAAAGCTATGCCTCTGCGCATTGGCTGCCAAAGTTAAGTATAGTACAAAAAATGGAGGAGCCAAAGAAATTAAATGCATGACCCATGGACGTGAACAACGGTGAGGCAATGGCCTGAGTGGGGTTGCTGGATGGAGGGGGAAAGAGAGAAAAATTGGGACAACTGTAATAGCATAATCAATAAAATATAATTTAAAACATTTTAAAGAAGAACTCGAAAGGGTTTTAGAGCCATGGGAAGAAACTGTCCATAGACTCCCACATCTTCATTTTTCTCTCAGTGTTGCTATAGTAAATTCAAACCTCGACTCTGCTGCTGAGAGAATGAGACTTCTAGATAAAAGCATCTTTTCCTGGGGTGAAAGGGACATTGCTGTGTTGAGTGCCTATTCTGTGCCAGCCCCTGGCTCCAAATTTACATCCACGGTTTCACATTCCCTCACAACCACCACCCATGTGGGTATTTTTTATTCCCATCTTAGAGGTGGGGAGCCAGGTATCCAAGGTCACACATCCAGTAACAGGTGGATCTAAATTCCACCCAAATCTACCTGACCCCTGAGCTGCTGCCCTTTCTCCCACCACGTCACATGATTCTTAAGTTTTCCTTGTTAACCTCTTGTGGATACAGTTCACTGGGTTAGCATTGGCACTCTGTATTTTATCAAATGGGTCCAATGTTTTCTTTTTAACCCCCCACAAATCAATTTTTCTTATATAACAATATTCATTGTATTTTCATTTACTGACTCAACTAGTAACTCACTAATCAACCTAATCACACTGAAGTTATCATTTTTTATGTAATAAATAAAACCACATTTAACTTCTTTGAAATACATGCTTACTATATATAACAAGGTTTTCTGGCTTTAACTCTTTTACTTAGGGCTCCTTATTATCAAAAGGAAGACACAGTTCAATTAAAAACACATACCTACTTACATACATATAAACATTCCCCAAAAGACAGGAGTTGCAGTAATTCTGAAAGATTTCCTTGGGTTTTCCTCTAAAGCATTTTCCGTGAAAATCAATTTCAGAGACTTATTAGTGTGAGCAAGCACCTCACAATGGACATTAGGTCCTTTCATGGAAACTTTCCAACGCCCATTACTCCTCAGCCTTTTTATCTTCCACTGTTTGTTGATAACGTGGTGTTATGAATACCCATCAAAGGCAAATCAATAATGATAAAATTAATTGGGAGCAGACATTTATTTAACAGCTGATACACACCAGATTGCTAAATGGTGGGGCAATGAGTAAAGCCTTTCTGGTGGGGAATGGGGGTTTGTGGAGCAAAGTGCCTTTGCTGTGGACCCCAGCCCTCCTGCTCCCTCCCAGCTTCTTCATGTGATGTGTCCAAATTCTATCCTCCATGATGAAGAGGCAGAAGACCATCATCTCCTTTCTGCAGCTGTATGTGGGAACCACAGGAATGGAAATGAGCTTTGTAAGGATTAAATGCACTCTACATGCAAAAAGCCAAAAATTAACGTTTCTATTCTATTGAGTCTAAAGAAGGAGAAGAAAGGTCTATTGCTAATATTTTAGGATTTGACTCAATAGCTGATGGACTCTAGTTTTTGTTTGTTTGTTTGTTTGTTTGTTTGTTTGTTTTACTCTGGATGAAGATTTAAACCATCACAGGCCCTGGAATTGAAGTATCTAACCTGGACAGAATTATGAACATGTAACTCTTTAGTTCCCCCTCACGTTCATCAAGTATATTGGGTTTCAAAAGAAATCCCTGCTTCTTGCCTCAATGTCTTCTTAATATAATTTAATTTTTTAAATGAATTATACAATATTTAAGACATTAGAAAAAAGAATGAGGAAAAATATGAGATACCCATGTATTCATCACTGAGTTACTGAGTTCACAAAATAAAGCATTGGGAAGACAGTTAAATCCACTTCACGCTCCATGCCTTCTTAATAGAACCTGTTATTTCCTATGAGGTTATTTCCTGAGAGATCAGAGACCTAGGTTCTTGGCTCTGCCCATCTTTGTGAAGACTTTGAAATGGCCCTTATGTCTCTGGGCTCTGTGTTGTCAGAGTCAGGCATTACCATGGGATTTTCGAGGCTGTGGGTTTGCCATATCTGGACCTTGGCTCCAACTTTTCAGCAGTTTTCTTCTGGCCTTGTTGTCAGGTGGAAGTGCACATAACTGTCTCTTCCAAAGTATTCAGTGAGACAGCCCCATGACCTTGACCACACAGTTTTGCAAATGAGTGGCCAGAGAGACCAAGGGGAGCTGACCAAGCTCCTGAATTTGAGGTGCACTTGACTCATTGAAGAAGCAGGAACGCCATTCCTGCAGCCTCAGCCCTACACTGTGTGCTGCAGGGTGGCCCTGGCTTGGGCTAGGGCTGGGGTTGAGGGTAGGTCCATCTGTCCCGCCCCTTGGCCTCTTCTGAACAGCACTTCTCCTTCAGCCACGAGACTGTCCTGGCTGAAGAGCTGTGAGCCAACCCCTTCAAGGGCATTTTTAGTGAGGAGAGAACTCAGAATATTAGCTATCTTTTATATTGTTCTGTGGACATTGCTCTTAGTTAAAAAAAATAATGCTTTAAGGCCCAATGATTTTAAAAATAAGAAAAAAAAAGCAGAAAACGTGGAGTCATTTACCCTGTTGCTCCTGTGTATTGCAGCCAAATAAACACATTCCCCCCACTTATTTATGTTGCAGACAAATTTTTTCTTTTCTCTACACAAGAATCTTATTAAAACAATAAATCAATGTTAACCTGGGTTTTAAATTGGCCCAATATGTTTGGAGAATTTGCTGGTTTAATTTTCCTATTTTTCATTTTCAGTTAACTAATTTAGTTTTCCCAATTGGGACATCACAATTATAACACGTGGATTTATCTTAAAACCAGGAAGTCCGACATACATTGCTGCCAAAACAAAAAAGGAAAACCCAACATTTGTCCTGTGACGAGGTGGCAATGAAACACAGCCCCAGAAGGTATCCATCCTTGGCACTGCAAAGTGCCTAAGCCTGGGCTCTGGGAAGTAGCCCCAACTGCCTGCAAGTTCTCCTGAATATCCGATCCTGTATTTTCTCTACATCTCCTTTGACCAACTGTTTGTGTCCCACCCCCAAATTCATAGGTTGTAGCTCTGACCCCAATGTGATCAAATTTGGAAACAGGGCCTTTATGGAAGTAATTACGGTTAAATGAGGTCATAAGGGTAGGTCCCTGATACAACAGGATTAGTATCCCTGTAAGAAGAGGTACCATCTAACTCTCTCTCTCTCCCTCCTTTCCCCTCCTTCTTCCCTTTTCTCTTTCTGTCCTCACATGCTCAAGAAAAGGCCACATTGAAACCAGAAAAGCTGGCATTCATGCTGCCTGTCACTACCAGACCCAATAAGCAGAGACAGGGATTGAATCTTTGTGGGTGCTTTATTCAGATGGCCGGTGATCTGAGAAGATGGCAAGTTATATACCCTAACAGAAGTCTTAAATTCCATTTCAAACTGACCCTTTTTATAAGGAGAGAAAAGTAGAACTTCTGGCCAAGATGGAGTCATAGGTAGATACACTTTACCTCCTTGCACAACCAAAAGAAGGACAACAACAAATTTAAAAATAAAAAAACAATGAGAACTTTCAGAAAATTGAACTGTATGGAACTCCAATAACCAAAGCGTTAAAGAAGAAACCATCATTCAGTAGGAGGGGCAGAGATGGGCAGCTGGGGCAGAGAGGACATGCAGCAAAGCAGAGGCTGGAGGACCTGAAGGGCAAGACAGTGCCTGCCAATCCCGTATTTGAGTGCAGATTAACCAGGAGGAATAACTGAAGAGTGAGACAAACCATGCAACCCGGGATTCCAGCTCAGGGAAATAAAGCCTCAAAATGTCTGACTGAAAAAATCTGTGGGGGTTGCAGTGGCAGGAGAAACTCCCAGCTTCACGGGAGAGTTTGCTGGAGAGACCCACAGGGTCCTAGAACATATACAACCCACCAACCCTGGAATCAGTACCAGAAGGGTCCAATTTGCTTGTGGGTAGCAGAGGAAGTGACTGAAAGCCAGCCAATAGCTGAGCAAGCAGCATTGTTCCCTCTCAGACCCCTCCACCACATGCAGCACCACAACGCAGTGACAAGCATTGCCCTGTCCTGGCAAATACCTAAGCCTCTGCTCCTTACTACATAACGGATGCACTGAGACAAAGAAATATGGCCCTAATGAAAGAACAGATCAAAATTCCAAAAATAGAACTAAGCGATGAAGAGATAGCCAACCTATCAGATGCAGAGTTCAAAACACTGATAATTAGGATGCTCATAGAATTGGTTGCAAAATGGAGGGAAAAGTGAAGGCTATGCAAAGTGAAATAAAGGAAAATGTACAGGGAACCAACAATGATGGGAAGGAAACTGGGACTCAAATCAACAGTTTGGAGCAGAAGGAAGAAATAAACATTCAACCAGAACAGAATTCAAAAAAATTCAAAACAAGAAGAAAACAAGAATTCAAAAAAATGAAGAGAGGCTTAGGAACCTCCAGGACATCTTTAAACATTCCCACATCCAAATCACAGGGGTGCCAGAAGGAAAAGAGGAAGAGCAAGAAATTGAAAACTTATTTGAAAAAATAATGAAGGAGAACTTTGCTAGTCTGGCAAAGGAAATAGACTTCCAGGAAGTCCAGGAAGCCCAGAGAGTCCCAAAGAAGTTGGACCCAAGGAGGAATACATCAAGGCACATCATAATTACACTAGCCAAGATTAAAGATAAGGAGAGAATCTTCAAAGCAGCAAGAGAAACAGAGACAGTTACCTACAGAGGAGTTCCCATAAGACTATCAGCTGATCTCTCAAAAGAAACCTTACAGGCAAGAAGGAGCTGGAAAGAAGTACTCAAAGTCATGAAAGGTAAGGACCTACATCCAAGATTGCTCTATCCAGCAAAGCTATCATTTAGAATGGAAGGGCAGATAAAGTGCTTCCCAGGTAAGGTCAAGTTAAAGGAGTTCATCATCACCAAGCCCTTATTATATGAAACATTAAAGAGACTTATCTAAGAAAAAGATCAAAACTATGAACAGTAAAATGACAACAAACTCACAACTATCAACAACAACCTAAAAAAACAAAAACAAAGCAAGCAAACAACTAGAACAGGAACAGAATCATAGACATGGAGATCACATGGAGGGTTATAAGTGGGAGGTGAGATGGGGGGAGAATGGGGAGAATGGTACAAGGAATAAGAAGCATAAATGGTAGGTAGAAAATAGACAGGGGGGAGGTTAAGAATAGTATAGGAAATGGAGAAGCCAAAGAACTTACATATATGACCCATGGACATGAATTAAGGGGGGCAGAATGCTAGAGGGAGGAGGGGTGAAGGGCTGAGGGGAATAAAGGGAATAAAAAATGGGACAACTGTAATAGCATAATCAATAAAATATACTTTAAAAGAAAAAGAAAAGTGTAGGTAAGGGGTTTGGTATTCAGGGCAAAAGTTAATTAGTTGAAAGCTGCAGTATTCTTTCATCTGTGCCCTGGGTGGGGAGTCTCACCCTGGAGCACAACGGCTCAGATTTCATCCCCAGTTGCTCACAGTCCTCCGGGGGCACAAAGGTGAAAATGCTTACGGTCTCCTGGAGTCAGGGCGGGTCACACCTTCAGTTCTTGAAACAATAGCTTTTTTACTTGCATTGATTGCTAAGCTTATTAGCTATTACCCAAATGAAAGTTTTCCAACTCTTGAGTCTCCCATCAACATGAGCACATAAAAACATGGCAGAAACCTACAAGCCAAGAAAAGACCTCAGAATAAAATCTACTTTGCCAGCACCTTGATTTTGGATGTCCCAGCTGCCAGAACTGTGAAAAAACAAATTTTTGCTGTTTAAGTCATCTAATCTAAGGTATTTTGTACAGCAGCCCAAACAAATTAAGACAATCTCCTGGTATTGTTTTCCCAGGGACAATGTGACAATTAATTGCTGGTGTCTACCTGCGCCCCCCCAACTCCGCCCCGCCACCAGGAGTGCTTGGTGTTCCAGCAAGGTATCAGCTGGCACCTCTGAGGGGCCTGCACAACCACACAGCTTGGGTAGGTTGCAACAGAGTCCCAAACTCCAAAGTGTGACTGGGGACCAGATGCTAAGGAAAGTTTTTTCTAGCCACCAACCGTCAGAGGGATAGGTAGGTATGGGTGTGTGTGTGTCTGTTGGGAAGGGGTGACTTTTGCAAAGACCAGTGCTAGAAATGTCCTCAGCCCCGTGGCTGCACTGCACTCGTTTTTCATTCACCCTAGAGCATATCGCTGGGGTTGAGAGTGTGGGCCTTTAGAAAACGCTGGCTCAGTGAGTGCTGTGTTTCAGGAAGCTGTTCTATGTAATGAAAAGAGCGTTGGCTTTGAAGTCATGCAAAGCTGGGTTCAAATTCCAGCTTTTACTGTATTCATCAAAACAGTATAGGCAAGGGGTTCATTAGCTCACGCAGCTGAAAAATCCAGGGAGCTTTTTTGCTTTCAGGCGCAGCAACATCGAGGCACTCAACAGATGTCACTGGAAATCTGTGTTCTCTCTTTCCACCCTGATAACTTCTCATTGGCCTCACTCTGAGAAGTCGTCTTCAGCAGCTCTAGACTGACGTGAGCCTTAGCACTAAGGGTGGGTGGAGGAAGGAGGGAGTCTTTTTGTTGAGGCACAACAAAGATCTTGGTGAGGTTGCTGATAAGCCAGTTCTGAGTCACATGCACATCCCTTGGTGGGAAGGAAGGTGGGTTGGAGCCTTGTGAACCTGGGAAGGATGGTACTGTTACTTAAAAAGGAGGAACAAGTACTGTGTGTGCTCCTAGCATAGCTTAAGGCACAGAATGGAGGTGTAATAACTGTTACCTCCCTCCCTTCTTCCTTTTCCTACCCTGGGCCCCTCTTGGAGGCCTGGGGAACTTCAAGGGATTTCACTGGTATTGAAGATGTCATGTAGTTTCAGGCTAGAAAGCCTTGGGCAGTATGAAAACCGCACTCAGCGGGGTTCCTGTGCCAGGCGTTGGTTCTTCTTGGGAGCAGTGGCCTCAGTGGCACGGTGAGGCTCTGGGGATTTCATGGTTGGGCTCAGCCCTGGGGCATCCTGGTGAGCTGGCAAAGCCTTCCAAAGAGCAAGCGGTGTCTGTGGTTCCCTGCACAGCAGGGCTCGGTGCAGCCAGCTTTCCCGTTACTCTCTGGAACCCAGAGCCAGGCCTCCCACTGCCACATCACTCTCCTGAACAAATGACACCCTGTCCAGGAAACATGTCTCCTCGCAGACCTGTGGGTGTCTTGCCCAAGTGACTGTTCACTACTTGAATTGACTTAGGATTCTTTAGAATTCACAAGGCAAATTGACCTCAAAAAACGCCTAAAAGAGCCTACTTTAATACACTGGAATCATGTACCTGCCCAGCTGGTGACAGGGTTAAAACTGCCAAATTTGTCTTTCCCACTGCCACCTGCTCTCCTTCCGTAACCATCCTCACAATGCTATATTCCTTTATCCATAGGTTGAAAACGTATGAGCCGCTGTACCCCTAGCTATGCCCAGAGTTATGGTGGGCCAGATCAGAGCATGTGACCGTCTGCCAACCTCACTCCCGCCCACTGGAAGGAGGTCTGGCATCTCAGTGGCCCACTTCCACCCTGACACTGTGTTTTTACAGGTCAACCTTTAACAAGACGAAAAGACAAAAAGAAAAAATAAAAAAAAGAAAATAACACTTAATGGATTTCTCTCAAGCCCTGTTACCCAGTCTCTTTGATCCACTTCTGTTTACGCTGGGAGCTTGGCACAGCTTGTTTCATGGCTACAGTAGAGGATGTCCAGACGACCTCTCCTTGCATCTCCAGTTTCAAAACACCTCCCCCACCTCAGTAAGAGGCTGGGCAGGGAAATGAGATAACATGCATTAAAACGTTGGGAGCGCTTTGGTGGAGAAGTTCTACATCACAGGAAGGCAGCATTATTATCGATGGCAGTGACAGTAGTCACTTTCTCCTTGGACAACCAGTGGCTCAGTCAGAGAAGTGGCTATTTGGGGGTCATGGGAAATGGTTCTGCAGTGACTTGGTGGGGGAGGAAGGCAAGTTCAAGATTTAGAATAGAAGGATGTGCTATAAAATTGTTTCAGCACGAGCACTTAAGTAGTGTTGGGACCATCCCCTCCTTCGAGACAAAATGGATAAAATTGCCGGAGTCGGTGTGAGTCACGAAGATCTCCGGAGTAAATGGAGACAGTGTCCTTATAAAGCGAGACTCATTATCAGTGGACATCATCTGACCCCTCTGAAGGGTCCACATTTATGTAATTTGGGTCGTTTATTTAGAAATCCGTTTCCTTGGGCCATTTTATTATGTGCAGCGCAGGGGGTTGCGAATCCTTAAAGGGCTTCTGTTGCGAGAACGAGGAGAAGCCCCTCCGCACACTGCTGGTGGGAGTGGGCAATGGCGCCACTTCTTTGGAAATGACTTTGTCCTACCCAGCCAGGTTGAGAAAGTAAAACTCCTGGGACACGGCAGCGCCGCGTCAGGAGCAGATCCCGCACACAGACCGGCATATTGCACGGAGAGCTGTGCGTGGACATCACACCCGACTGGCGAAATCAAGTGCGGCGGGGCCACCACAGGGTGCTCTGCAGCGAAGAAGAACGAGGCACGTCCAGACGGGAAGGTCTGGAACAACCCACAGAACACCTTAGGTGAGAAGACAAGGCACACGGCGGCGCGCGTGAGATGTTCCCACTTGCGTAAAAACCGTCGACGTGAACAGGAACAGAAAATTCCTGGAAGCATAGACTAGAAATTATTCACAGGTGTGGCCAGGCTGGAGTTATGGACTGAGAGAGAGGCTTACTTTTCATTAGGTCTTCTCATACTTTCTAATTTTTTATCCTGTTGATGCATTTCTCTTTCAACTAGGGGGGAAAAAAACGAGAATACAAGCATGCAGCTTCCTTCAAAAGGGAACCACCGTTCCCAAGGCAAATGCTGCTGAGCACCAGAAGCAGGCAGCTCTGGTTCTGTGGAGGGAGACAGTTTGCCCTTCCAGCTGGCAAACGCTTTAAAGATCAACTGTGTCCACTGATAGAAGAAATAGACATAGAATTGGGAGTTCTGTTTAAATTCGAAGGAAGGAATAGTAGAGATATTTTCCCTTCATGCTCTTGGTGAGGGGCGCTGCCGGCCACTCCGCCCAGTCTGCCTCTCTGGGTGTAGTTCTAGTTTTACTCCTGTTGTGTGGCCTCATGGAAGTTAGTGCGGGCCCCGCTCCAGAATTCCTGTAAATTCAGGGTGTGGACTGAAGAGTAGAAAAATTGACCTCATTTTGACTGGGGTGATGGTAGAGAGGGGAGATGAGGGATGCAGGCATTCTGGGAGCTGGGGGATAGAGGGAGACAGGGAAACAGAAAAAGAGGGGAAACCTAGGAAGGTGGCAGACCCAGGGCACGTCATCGGTTCCGGGCCCTCCTAAGCCTGGGAAGCTGAAGTGGGCCCATTCTGCCCATGACAGTCATCTGCTCCTTAGCTTCCTGCACTCCTATTTGGTGATCCATTAATGTAGGTGCCTACACTTAGAGAAGGTTAAGATACTTAGAGAAAGCTTAAAATACTGAACTATTTTTTATTACTGCTTTACTTATTTATTTATCTGCTTATTATTTAGGGGCTTATTATTAATGATTCTTTATATGATATCTTTGTATTTTATATAGCAATAAATCCAATTGAGAAAAATTTAAACAAGAAGACATCTTCCTTTGTCAGATCAGTAAAGCTTTAAAAGTTTGGGAGCACAGTGTTAGCAAAAGTATAAGTGGAAAAGGCAGGCTAATTTACGGAGTAGTGGTGATGGATAGAAATTGGCTCAGTCCTTTCAGAAGACAGTTTGGCAGTATCTGTCCAAATTAAAACATGCATCGTCCTTGACCCAGCCATTCCCCTTCCAGGAATTTCTCTTGCAGAAACGCTTGCAGATGTGCACTCAGATTGTTACACAAGAATTTTATTCATTACTGTTCCTATTCAGGAATACTGGAAACCACCCAAACGCATCTCAATAGCAGATTAAACAATCACGGTCCTTCCGTACAATGGGATGCTGTGGTGCTGTCAGAAGAGAGCGAGGCAGCTCCGCATGTGCTGACAGAGAAGGATGTCCACCATTGGGAGCCCAGCGTAAACAAGAGAAAAGGCAAAGTGAAAGGAGCATTGTGTACGTTCTTATTTCAATGTATATACACCGTACAGATCTATAACATCATCCACTAAAAAGTACCTGATGAATATAAACTAAGCAGCGTTTCCATCTGCGGTTATAGAGGCCTTCAGTGTTCTGTGGCACATGCTTCGTAATTTTTATTACAGACATGTGTTGCTTTTATTATCAGAGATTACAAGAGTGATTTTTAAAATAAGAAAATATATCGAACTAAGAAAAAGTACTGCATGCTCATTTTTAAAAACAACTGACACCAACTTTTGAGAAGAGAAAGTTCTTCACTGCTTCGGGCGTGTGCGTTCTAACTCGTGCGATGCCACTGAGCGTCTTTAAAGTATAATGTGTCCATTGATTGGAGGAGCAGTGGCCTAATAGCTTGTTTCCCAAGATTTTAACTAGAAAAGCTCACAACTAAGATGCTGACCTGAACGGAATTTAGAAAGTGACAAGCCTCACTACAGTTTATAATAATTAGAAGGATGGCAGTCGGGGAGGAGGAGGAGAAAGAGGAGGAAAAAAGCATTAGGATGCTCTATTCAGCAAATGATATTCCTTTTTGCCTCCATTGTTGCAAGCCTTCAGCTAGAAAATGGTGCTCTGAGATTCTTTCATACTCTCTTTTCTGTTTAACTTTTTAGGCACCAAGGTTCCATGACTTCACACAACTTCTAGACCTCCTGGATGACAGTGGAAACTATTCTGCTCTTATAGAATGGTTTGTGGTGCCCTCTCTTGGATTCTCCTTTTCAGTTCCCAGGCTGGTGCCCGACCTTGGCTGCTCTGAAGTGCACGTAGAAAACGGTCCAGCGCTGGTTCCCACTGTGCTGATTGCCTGTTTGGTTTAGCAGAGAAGAGGTGGGGATTCCCTGTCTGGTTAGTCCAGGGTCCTGAAAGGGACTGAGGTGATGATCCATCCCCACTTTCCCCATTTACGGTGAAGGACTGTAGGCTGGGAGTGGAAAGGCTTATTCACTGCCGCCTAGAACAGGCAGCAAACCCACATCTCCTGACTGCTGTTTGAGTTAGCAGCCCCAATTCACTCTTTCCATGGCTTTATAATGAAAGTTACTCAAATGACGGCTTCTGTCTTCATTTTGGTGCAATGTCTCAGGTGTTTGATTTGAATGATGAAGCGCATATTTTCCTTTCCACTCAGGTACAGTCCAGCAAGTCTTCTCATGGTCACACTCGGCATAGTTTCTGCCCGTCTCGCCCTAGCCTTTTTTCTGGAATAAGGCGAGGCTTTACATCCAGGGACTGCCTGAGCCTCCCGCCCCTGCGATGCTGCTGCCAGTGGTACCAGTGTTGGCCGGGATCACAGGGCCATCCTCTCAACGCCCTTCAGTCTTCAGCCTGGGAGGGGAAACCGGGACTGCCAGCTTCCAGAAAAAACAATAGACGCTGTCACCTGGAACTGAGCTGCAGCATCAGAGCAGGCGGTGAGGGCCTGCGCGGTGGAGCACGGGGGCTGCGGGGTCTCTGCCCTCAGAGGCAGCGAGCTGGAGGTCCCCACACTTTGGGCCCCTTTCTAGTCATTGGTTTGTGAATGTCATCAATTCCGAGAGTGCGTGAGACCGTCGAAACACAGTAACACTGCAAACGGCCTGAAATTGTCAGCTCAGAAGGAAAGATCTGTAGACTAGAGATTTTCTCAAATGAACAACATCTTAAGGTTCACATATTTCCAATAACAAGTTGTAAAACTGAAACGAAGTGCGTTTAATATTTACTGAAACCGTAAATATTAAAAACATGTTTTTATCAATCGCAGTAAAAGAAAGAATGAATTTGCTTTCTAGGCTCTCTTTACCAAACAGTATTACAAAACTGTTGATAAAGGTAGAGGTGATGAAAGAGCGTGCAGCTAAAACAGGAAACGAGAACTGGAGAGGATGTCAGGCTGTTAATGAATGTATTGTGTTGTTTTTCTGGATGCTGTAATGTTTGGTATTTGTCACCATTTTAGATATTTAATTTGCTTTGATTTCTTTTTTTATTCCAAATACTCATTTTGCTACCTAAATTTATACTCTTATTTAAAGAGGGACCTCCCCGAAATTTGCATATCCGTCATCTCCCCACAAAACCCAGAGCAGCTCTTACGTGCCCTCCTTGCCCTGGTTCCTAGCTGCTTGTACATGTGTGTGCCACGCTGCCCGGCATCATCAGCACTGTTGTCACCGACATTGTCATTATCTCCTTTGCAACGGTCTGTTTCTTCTGACTTCAAAGAGCTGTCACATCTATAATCTTTGATCTAGTTCAGCGATCTAGATGACATAGCATGTCTTAGTTACTTAAACGCTTCGTGCCTCAGTTTTCTCATCTGTAAAATGGAGATAATCCCAGTACTGACTTTATAGAACTGCTGCGAGGGTTAAAGGAGTTAAAGTATGGAATGTGCTCTGAACTGTGCCCAGCCCAAAGCAAGCACGATGTGTGTGAGAACTTGGTATTATTTTTTTTCTTTGCTTATCTACACGCCACGCATGGGGTAGAATAGACCCCAGGCTTTCTGCACACTCTTCTCACTCCTCACCCTCAATATAATTACACTGGGAGTTTCGGGGGGGGGGGAGCGGGGAGGGAGGTCAGTAGTTCATAGTTCTATCATGATAAAAGACAGCAAAATCTTCATCATATAGGAAGTCAACAGATAAAGTAAAATTTTATAAATCTAGAAATACAGACAAATACCAGGAGAAATAGCTAAACGATTTAAAAATTGTGGCCTCTGAGGAGACAAGCAGGGATGGGAATTACTGGTTCTCACCACAAACTTTGACTCTCAATTATGTGCATGTATAACTGGTTTTTTACATTTTAAATATTTTTAAATGTTACAAATGTAAATATTTGACTAAAAATATACTTTTAAAACATTCGTCTTCTATTTTTAATCCTCACCCAAAGACATTTTCTCATAGCTTCCAGGGAGAGAGAAAAGGAAAGAAACAGTGACGCAAGAGAGAAAACACTTACTGGCTGCCCCTCCCACACCCCCGGACCAGGAATCGTGATCACACACGCCTGGCTGGGGGGTCGGACCCACAACCCAGGCATGTGTCCCTACTGGGAACTGAACCTTCAATCCCGTGGTTGTGGGACAATGCTCCAGCCAACGGAGCCACACCAGACAGGGTGAGCATTCTTTTGATTGGAAGAGTGAAGTGGTAACAATACTCTTGTTTACTCTTTGTCATCGTTTTCATAGGAAAAATTAATAAGCAGCAAATTGCACAAAGAAAAGGAAGAAGGTTTGGTTAGGTAAATTATAAGTAAGCATTCCCCTGTGGAAGTCTTTGCTTAATTGGGCTGCAGCTGGTGCTAATTTATTCTCTTCATCTCATTTTGGTCTTGCGTGTGTATTTGCATGTGTTTGTGTTTTAAGCTTCACACAATTTGAGGCTTGTGTGTGTGTGTGTGTGTGTGTGTGTGTGTGCGCAACTGGAAGTGCTCATGAGAAGCTTATCCTCACGAAGAGCTTGCTTTTTTGTTGTGGTTGTTTTGTGGCACACCTGGGGGCTACTGCCTGTGATCAGGTCCAGGCAGGATGAACCAGGTGGGGGGTTACTACCTGACGGTGCTGGATCTTACTTCGCCATTATATTGTTCCCTCAGGCCCTCTGCTCCCCTCCCCCATTCAGTGTGTGGGCCCTGTGTGGGTGGAGGTCTAGAATGAAAGAAGTTCTGATTGCCTGCTGAATACATACATACACAGGTTCACTGGACTTGAAATCCATGCCTGAGCCTCTATCTAGAAAAGGCAGCATTCTGGGCACAAAGTGGGGAGGCGATTGGCTTTTTTAGTTTGAAAAATGGAGAATACCATCCAGGCATATTTTTCTTGTGCCTCGGAATATTTCTGCGGGGTCTGCTGGACACCGATTCCATTTCATTATCATCTAACAAGTGGCATCAGTCATGGTCCCTTTTCTCTGAGCTCACAGGGAAGAGCAATGAACAGAACATACTGTTGCTGGTTTTCTCCCATCTAGGTACAAGGAGAAGATTTCGTTTCATTACTGAATTGCCAGTCATACTTGCAGCCAAGATTAATCACTTGGTATAGATTCTTAGCTGTTTTTTGTCCCCATTCATACTTTACAGAGCTGATATCTGGCTTTAAAAAATGTAACAGATAAAAAAATAAAATAAGTTTTAAAAATTTTAAGAATTAAAAAAATTATTTTAATTGAAAAAGAAAGTAACAGAGCCCAACTATTTTGTAAGGCAAAACTGGAGATTTTGAGGTTACCACCTATTACATCGTATCACAAGATTCTCCTAAATTACTCCGAGACTCATGAAGTATTGAAAGTAACCTTGTTTAAGAACCGAGCACAGTTGAACCTTGAAAACAGTATGCTAAATGAAATAAACTGGACACAAAAGGACGTGCATTGTATGGTTCCACCATGTATGAGGGACGCAGAATGGTTGAATTCGTAGAGACATAAAATGGATGGCGGTCGCCAGGGGTGGGGGGAGGCCTGTTCATGGGGTTGGAGTTTCTGTTTCAGAAGATGAAGCAGCTCTGGAATGGGGGGTGGAGACGGCCGCACACCGTCGCGAAGGCACCCAATGCCACTGAACTGTGCACCCCAAAACGACCAAGTGGTAAATTTTGTTATGTGTATTTTACCACAATAAAAAAAACAATACAAATAGCAGAATTTCCTGTGTGATGCAGTGCAATCCAAATTATATAAATAGACACATTATGCAACTTGTAAAACTTGGAGATACTTCCTCCCCCACCCCCACCCCCACCCCTCACCCCCACCAGTCAAACACTTGGGCATTTTTCCCCATAATGTTTGTTCCTCAACAAGACTGAACAAGGAAAATAAAGGGAGAACAAATTTAACCTTGAAATACTGCTGATTATTGGCCTCATCTATGGCCCTCTTGGACCATAGAGTTAATTGCAGCCTAATCAACATGTAAGTTTGGGGATTATCAGTTGAGTTTAAATTTTTCTCATCCTTTTTATCCTCCGTGATTGTGGAGTTCTGTCTGCATGTGCAGTAGCTCGGTGCTGTCATTGTTACTCTCCCCTGATTGCGCCCGGCCTCCCCAACAGCTGCAGAAAGAATTTCCGTGACAGCTCTGCCAAAGGGGAGCCGTGGGAATTCTGCAGAATTAGAGCTGGAATTTGGACTCCGGAGAGGAGGCCGGGATGCTGCGGATGGACACTTGGGCTATTTGTTCCATAAACGCTTCCACAGCACAGCTCACGCCTGCCTACGGTTCCTTATCTTTGAGGAACCTCCTTCCTGTAGTGCTAGTAAGTAGGAACTACTGGACTCGCCTTCCATGTCTCCGCATCCCGTCCTGGGAGGCCCGCGGGGAAGCAGCGGGGCACCACTGAGGTGCGCCAGGTTCCCATTCGCCCTTTCAGGACAGTGCACACACTCTGCAGTGATGGACTGGCCGTCAGCAGGTGAGCAGTCAGGAGATTAACAGGTTTTACATTTCCTCCTGCTGATATGTTTAAAAACAGGCGGACCACTCAGTACAATCCATTGTTTCAACTCTTCTGAAGATTTTATAACTTTAGTTTGATGTGTCAAAGTTAAAGGAGAGGAAATGTTACTGTCTTTGTTTTTCTGACGAAAACATAATCATAAGGCCGTCAGCCCAGTATCCGGTCCTGCTAGGAGTCACGGCCAGAGCTATTCAGTTTCCTGCGTGTACATAAATACCTTGCACTTAACCCATTCATAAATTATTCGAAATAAGTGTTTTGTGGGGTTAGGGAAGGCTTAAAACTCAGAACTGTGTTATGTATATTATTTTCTAAAACAGGCTTTACCACAGACACCATTGTTGAGCAAAGAATTTTTGAATGGTTGGTATAGCTAGAAAAGTTGGGAGGAAAATACAGTTGTTTTCTAATGTTAAGGAACAAACCTATTCAGAACTGGGCATATGGAAAAGGCTGACTGTCTGCGCTTCCTATGTCACACTGAAGCGATGCTGACGATGCTGACGAGCCCACCTAAGGATTACCTAACTCTCTAGGGGTGCAGTCTGCACCTTTGCCTGACTTATTATGATGAGTGATTTGCAAATGCTAAGCTGCAGGAAACTTTCAGCAATGCCAGTGATTCTGATCTGATAGCAATACACCTAAGTCTTGCCCACAAAGACATTAATTATTTTTACCTCATAAAGATTATAGCCCAAAGGTCTAAGTTTTGTTGCTCTGGGTGACATAAACCAATTGTATGTGTGATTCAGTCATTTATTCCAGTGTGGATTCTCTCAGCAACTGCAAATACATCTGTTTCTCCTAGATTCCTTTGAAACTGTTCTGGTCTTTCATTAGTGAGATAAGTACGTCTTCAGCATGTGCTCACTATACTTTTGTATGACAGTCGTATTTCTAACCTTGTGACAGTTTGACACTGATCTGCTTCTCAAAGCCTAAGAAGGCAAGTAACCAATGGCCAGCTGATAATACTGGTTAGCATTTTCTAACCAGTAAGCCACCATTTTCTCAGTGAACATCAGAGACCAAAACATGAGTTTCCATGAAACATCACCGTTGCTCGTTTTTCCACATGTCCAAAGTCCACATGGGTTTACATTTGCCGACAGCTTGCCAACCTATTGGACTGAGACATTCTAAGTCACTATCAGAGGGAAAGATGGTTGTGCAGGCAGCAGGGGCGGGGGGAGGGAAGTAAAGTGAAAGACCATCTTGTGCAGAATGATTTTACTAAGAATGAAGGGACAGGGTGCTAACTAACTAAGAGCCACAAATGCAAACCCAAGAAGGTATGAGTTACACTGCATGACCTCAAGTACTGGATCCCTGTTAAAAATTCCACCTCGAATATAATGGAAAGGAACATTTTATATTTAAAGGGGGGAAGGCACAGAACAGTCAATACTCCTTCTGTCTTAAAGGTCACCATGAGATTCACCACTGAGTGGCTGTTTCTGGTTGTGAAAGGCAAAGCTCCGTAGACCTGAACTGGGAAGGGAAGATTAAGATGGAGAGAGATAAACTGGTCTGTGTAATAAAGTAAAAGAGTTTTCCCACAGTTTCTCTGGAGGGAGGAAGTGTGTGGTCCCTGAGGGACCTAGAGACAGCGAGAAGAGGTCACTTTCCATGGGAGAGCAGGCCCTGAGACTGCAGAGGCAGATCTGCCCGGAGAGAATGACCTTGAAGAAACATCACGTCTGGTATTGGATTTAGATTTTCCTGCTGCTCCATAACTGCCCTCAGCCGTTCTGTAGAAATCTGTTACCTTGAGCAACAGTCTTGTGTAAGGTGCGCACTGGGGCATGACGGGGGAGGGGCTGAGTTCTCACAGAAGTATTGGGAGGAGGGGATGAAGCTGACACAGCCAGGGGGAGAAATTCAGCCTGAGAGGTAACAGAAGTGAGTCATCGCTCCTCTCTGCCCAGCTCCTGAGAAACTTGAGAAATAGGGGAAGCACGCTGGAATCCCTACATTTACATGAAAGGGGATTCAATTCATTTTTTCTCGATTAGAAGAATGATCCCCAAATCGGAGAGTTTGGGAATCCAGTTTGTATAAATATACCTCTTTAAGAAAAAGAATACCATATTCCTAAGCTAACACAAGGTACAGGGCCTGAGACAGGGCCCCTCAATTGAAAAGCTCTGAAGCTGAAGATTTATTTGCTTCATGATTTGTTAGCCTCTGGACTCCAGGCCCTTTTAAAGCAGGATTTAAGGAAATGAATGAGATATCTAACCTCTCAGGTCAAGATTACGTTTAGAAAAGGAAAGCTTGAATCCTGTGTTAGGAGCTGCTGGAGTCTGGTTCTGGTTCCTGGGCAGTGAGGACTCTGGCTGACACGGTGCTGCTCTCGAGATAATTCCCCACCGAAGAAAGGGCTTTGCCACGCCAGGACCAGCACCACAGCCCCTGCACCGAAGGAGGCTGACTTAAAAGCAGGCACCTGGGGGCCCTCCGGAAGGGAGGTCACCAAATAGCAGGCCACAGGCAGGGTTTCCAGGTAATGGTTGGATGAAGCCCCTCCCTGGTCGGCTTTTACAACAGATTTGAGGATTTAGTGGTAATCCTTTTGTTTTCAGTATTTGGCCTGAAATCCTTTAGCCTAGGTGGTCTGGAATCCATTTTGTTAAAATTCTGTATTTATCTTTTCCTTGCATCAGTAATAGTTTTTAGAAGGTTTTGTTGTTGATGATGTTGTTTGTTTTGCTTTTTTATTTTTAGTTAGAAAAGAATAAGGAGCTTGGCAGCAGGCTGAAAAGGGATAAAAAGGCATTCTCACAGCTTTTTAGGACTAAATGCCTGGAGAAACTCCAGATTCAGAAATTATATGGTTCTATTTTATACAACTAATAAAACATTCCTTATGCCATAAAGAAACATATCTAACACTAAGTTTTCCAAAGCATGTCTGCATAGCTGATTTCATGAGATCTTTGTAAGAATCCCATGAGATATGCAGAGTGAGTATTATCTTCCCTTTCTCATCTCCCTTTCCCACCCCTCCCCCCCACAGTCCTCTTCTCTGAAATTTAACGATGCTAACACGGAAATCAAACCTGAGAGATCCCCAAGCTGGCATGGCAGCCAGTGGGGGAACTGGGATTGGGTCACAGGGTTTCCGATCCGTGGTCCAGTGGTCTTTCCTTTTGGATCTGTAAACCATTCCGCATTAATTTCTTTCCTAATTAACTGGAGTCATCGTCCATGCTGTTATTCCTTACACCTGATGCCCTGACCTAAGATTCTGGTGGCTCTAACATTGTTACATCCTAGAGCCTGGCTCTACCAGGCGCTGGACATTTGTGTTGGGCCTAGTAAGGCCACTGGTAAACAGTGAAGTGAGCGAATGACTGAACATGCTAAATGGAGGGACTGTGGGGATGGGTGGCGATGCCAACCTGTCTCGGGACACAGGCAAGCGCCTTGCTGCTCCTGGGGCGCTCTGTCCATTGGGCCCACGCACTCTTTGTGGGTCTTTCTCCTTTCTTCTCTGGCTACTCCTGTTCTCAGGCCACTAAATGTGGGAAGTCCTCAAGGCTAGTCTTCACCACCCCCGACGCCATTTTTCTCCTGCGTTCTCTCCCTAAGGGGGTTCAATCACACCTTCTCCTTCAGATGCCGTCTACATGCCAACACCTTCAGAGCCATGTCTACCCCGGACCTCTCTGAGCTCTCACCCTTAAATCCAACTATGTATTTTGTATTTCCACTAGGATGTCTCAAAGTCCCAACACATCCAGACAGAACTCAAGATCTCCTCTGCTCCCCTAAACTGGTTTTCCTCCAGAATTTCCTACCAGCCACACCTCCTACCGCACAAGTCAGGGATCTGTAGGTCATCCTTGGGTCTGCTCTCTTCGTCACCCTCTAGCGCCTGCACATTACCAAGTCCTCCTGGCTTTTGCCTGTGGAGTATTTGGTGACTTTGACAGCTTCCCTCCCCTCTGTCCGCATCTCCCCAGTCAGAGCTGCTGTCAGCTCTCTTCTGGACTTGCGATAAAGAGCCTCCTACCAGTTCTTCTCAAATCCACTTTTGTTCCCCTCTTCTGTTCATTCTTTACACCAAAGGCCCTTCCAACCACTCATCTGACTCCTCCGTGCATCACCACAACCCCCTCACTCCCTGTGAGATTCCACACTGACTGCCTGCTCGCTCCCTGCCACAAGCCATGCTCCGCATCCCTCTGTCTGCCCCTCCCCGGCAACCACTGCCATTGCCGGGCCTTTACTGTGGTCTTCTCTGTGTCTGGGGCTCCTCACCCCCGATACACACGCACAACTGCCTTGTTACCTTCTACGTATCCTTCACACCTCCTCAAGCTTCATTTCCTCAAATGCAGGCCATGTTCCTTTATTAGGTACTCACATAGACTCATGTTCTGGGTCCATGTGTCTCAGTTTTGTAATGACACTCCCTTATTCAGTCAACAACCCTTTAGTGAGCGCCTGTTCTCTGCCAGGAACTGCTCTAGGCCATTGAGATCCATTAGGGAGCTAACCCAACGAAAATGCCAGAGCTTACATTCCATGGTAATTCTATAAAGAATTACAAATTCATTTCTGCTGATCTTCTTTATGTGTGTCTCACACAGGGCTCTGTGCTCAATTAGAGCTGTAATTGTGTCTGTTTCGTTGACATCAGCCCTTCAGCACAATGGTAGGTCCCAGAAGGTTCTCAAACGTTTGGAAATTAATGGATATTTATATTTGTAAATTAGTGAATGAATTAATGTTATTTTAATATTGTAACTTGGCTTACATTGAACTTACAATATCTTTGATATTTAAGAAAAATCCATGTGTAATCGCCAAGATAATCTTACACATTAACCTTTCAAAGATGTGAACAGCCATTCCCTTCTCCCCTAGCTTTTAAGTGTCTTCTGAAGAACTAGCTGAACTTTGCTGCCATCTTTTGACCAAAGTTAATACCACACAGATGAAAGCAACATGCCATCATATTTCAAGTTCTGCGTATCAATGAAAAATCCCACCACCGAGTTCTACCTTTGCCTAAAGATGTAAGAACGTGTTGCCAGTTAGGAGGAATGCACAGTCACGCTCAGTGCCTCCCTCTATTACAGCCTTGCTCGTTGGTCTGCATAGCTATCTCCTGCCCTTGTTCTTCCACACCGCAGCACCACGGTACATGCTTAATTAATGTGCTTAATTTATGTGAACGGTGAATGAATGACAGTTTCATACTAGAATTGGTGGGACACAGACACACAGATATTAGCTATTATTGTTATTATTAACACTATCGATATTATAAAGACCTTGCCCTGCAAAGCAGATGAGCTCAAGAAAACTAGTATTGCTCCAAGATGGAGGTGTAGGTAAACATGCCTCACCTTCACACACAGCTATAGCAAAAAATAAAACTAGACTACAAGCCGTGGGGTTAAGGAGGACCTCGATTAGCCACGTTCTCACCTTCCTTTTCATTACAGTTCAGCACACGGTTATTCAATGATTCCAAGCACCCACTTTTAGTGCCCAGTTTCAGACCATTGGATCTGAATCTGGGATGCCAAGAAAAATGATGTTTGAAAGTGTCATCTGCTTGACAACTGAAAAAAACTGAATGAAGTCAATGAACAGAAATTGCAATAATTTTATATTTAGATGTTGCATCACATGTGCTTTTTAATTAATCTTACTAAAAAAGGTTGCTCATTTCATCTTTGCACAGAAGCATTCTGAGCATCGGATGCTGTCTTTGGTCCTTGACATAGGGTGGTCTGGTCCCCCAGAGATAGAATGGCTTCCTTTGGGGAAAATTTTCCAGTTCCCACTGAACTGCGCACTTGCAAAGCACTGCGCCTTGGGGCCTCTGTATTCTTCCTGCCCGCTGCGTGAAAGAAGATACCTGCCAGTGATTTCCTGTGCTGACAGGTGGGGCACGCAGCCTCTGAGTGCAGGGGCAAATGGGAGAACTGACTGAATCAGGCTGGTCATTTGGGAAGATATGCTGGCTACCAGGTACCAGCTGAGGACATCACCTGGTTATTTAAAAAAAAACCTTGTGTGGTTCAGTTAGCTAAATGGGAGTCCTATGCAGAGGACAGGGAACTATTCATGTTGCTATGGTTTAAGCTTTTCAGAAGAGCCCTCAAAATAAAGGGCCCCTCACTTTTGAGAGCACTAAATCCTTTTGGTGACTTTGGTGAAAGAGACATGAAATAACTGATGAAGGAAAATGTGTTTCAGATGGAAAATAATAGCTTTTGGAATGAAACGCCTGGTGAACATCTGGTGTCCCTTTATGATGAATGAACATCTGTCTTCCTCACTTAATATATCGCACCTGTCGGCCCAACCACGTCTCTCCCTGCATCCAAATAAAGGTGAGAATGCTGATGTTGAGGTCCCAGCCCCAGCAATCTTGACGTAACTTCTAGGATTTCGTGGGTTCCAAATATCTTCTAATGCTAACTCATACAAATTGTCAGTAAATGACCTACAATCTAAAACTAACACTTATAATCGAGTATCTATTGTACATGGCATTTGTTTTAACTTTGGGAGTATTTGCCTCCATTCCTGTATGTTTGTTTATTTTTGCTTACTGTTTCATTTAAAAGTGAAATCCCGGGCCCTTTCTCTACCAGGAGCCTGTTGGGACCTCACGGGGCACCCCACAGTTTCTCCTGTTCTCACTGAAGCAAGGGAGTTGTGTTACCCTCGGGGTGGGTGCTCCTGAAGAGTGTCCGAGCTCTTACTTTCCCGTCTTGTCTTCAGGGGAATGGGGCTGAGTTCCCAGAGCAGCCCCATGGGTGCTTTCAATGGCTCCGCCAGCGTTTTCCTTTAAGGCCACGCTCTCTGCTGACAGTGTAGCAGGTCCCCAAGGGAGAAAAGCAGGACCTGGAACCCTGTCCTGCTCCAGGTAAATGCTCTGCCCTCGCAGCAGACCCCCCAAAGTGCTCTCTTTCTCTCTCTCTAACACACACGCGCACAGAGTTTCCATGTGTAAGGGCCAGCCAGTAATTCCGCTGTACCTCAGGGTTTGCGGCAGGTTACGTGCCAGAACAGAGCCTCTCCAGGTCCCACTGCGGTCCCATGGTCCCTGAGGCGAGCAGCAGAGGCCATGGTTAGTTTGTTCCTGTTAAGAGGTGTGTAGGCACAGGTGGTTGATTTAATATGCAAGGCTGCAAAGTCTGCCTATCATGCTCATTAAGTTTTCTCCTTGTGGACAGATCACTAATTAAAAGATGGAATCTTACTTTCTCTGATTAGCTGTCATTTCACAAAGTAAAAATCCCACGAGTCAAGGTTTTAGGAGAAGACGGGGTCTTCAGGAAGGGGACTAAGGATGGTGAGAAGGAATGTACTACCTTTCCTGGTCTTTGGGTAGTGGTGGGCTGCACTGGGAACTTTAAGACTAATTCCCGAGGGTGAGAGAAGCCAAGAAAGCAGAACGGGGTGCTGGGCACAAACTTTACCTGCCTGGCATTTCCTTTCAGGTATTTTTCAGTGCACACTGCCAGGCATGCCGTCATCCTCCTTCCGGGGTGGCAGGGACTGTTTATTCATAGCATACCATGCTCCACACCCAACCACCTAGGTGTGTCTGGTGGGGGGTCCCAATCCTTGCACTCCATTCTCCTGGTTCTGGGGTTTGGATTAGCATGTGAGCCCGCGACCCAACCTGCGCCAGTCTCACTCCTTGTCTGGGATTCTCACAACTGGACCTGAGGCCAGGAAACCCTTTTCATTTTGAATGGCACAGTTGGGAAGGTGTGAGCCCAGGAATCGTCCGAAGCCACCGGTCTAGCCCAAGGAGAAACGCGATTTGTGGCCAGGGAGAGTGACACTGCCACTCAGGGAGAAGACGAAATGTGAGGAAAGGGTCTCACGGTGTTCCCTTCCTCACTGAGCTGTTTTGAGCTACACTCTGGCCATTTCTAGATCCGTGAGCCAGTACATTTCCTAACCGGCCTAAGCTTCTTTAAGTTGACGTTTCTGTAATATGTGACCACAGCATCTTCACTCACACCTCACTACTACTCCACGTATTCCTCCCTTACTTATTTCCTCCCTCTCTCTACTCTCAAAAATTGTTTAAAGGTATTTGCTCCATTACCTCTGAGGAAAGGAGGCAATTTTCTCTGAAAATTAGTGACTTGCCACAGTCAATTAATCTCACATTCAATACAAAGAGATGTGAAAAGTGCTTAGAATAGTGCCGAGCATATAAAAAACACACTACCTACATGTTTGTTATTAACATTATTCCTGGTAGTAGTAATAGTAGTAGCCAGAATAGATACAGCAGCACATGGTAGTAATAAGATGAAGGTGCCAAAAACCCTCCCAGATTAATGGGAGTTGATCACAAAACGCCCCCCCCCAAAAAAAATGTGCGAAGTGGTAGGTATGAATCAATGCACTGCTCCCTCCGCCTCGGTTTTGGTCCCATGCCTGGGAAACCAGCTCAGCTAACCGCCCGCTCCCGCAGCCCACTGTGCTGCATTCCCTCACTCTCCGCGTCTGAGAAGCCAGCCGACCCATCCCCGGCCTCACTTTGTGCAACAATTGCTTAGACTGCCTGTTCTAATCTGCAGTCATGCTGCTACTTGGGAAGGACATGCAAATGAAAACACTACTTTGTATTGTATTTCTTGGCCATTCTACCTTCTTTACTCTATAGAATGTGTTCTCTTGTCTGCTAATATATCAGTTGAGGGTCAGAATTGATGGCAGTATATATTGTCAGTCCATTAATTGTAGAGTAATCTGAGGGTGGATGAACTTTAAACCAAAAAAAAAAAAAAAAGTGCCCATACCAGGCAATAGAACTTAAAACTACCTGGTACTGCAGATAAAGGCTCGGTATAGTCAACCCGCCAGGATGTAATGGCTTACACCTCTTTGGTCTTGGTCCTTTGAACGGAGATGGATTTATCTTTTGTTGTTGGCTAGCTGAGCAATCCTGGGAGACGTAGTAGTTTTAGATGTTGTCAAAGGGATGTGTCACAATAGAACCCAGTGTCTCATAGCTCATGGTCCCCCAATGCCCACTTATCTTGCAGACCCCAGCGTCACCTTTAAAACCCTCACCAATAGATCTACTTGATGTTTCAGTCACCACCACCCTTCCCATCCATGTATAACAAACCAGGCATCAGCATGCGCAATCCGTATTTGAGATAAAAAAGCCCAGAGCTTTTCTTGTAAATCTTACTCCTAAAGTTGTATATTCTTCATACTTGCAAGGCAAAACAAGTTCTAGCCCAAGAGTTTATAGAAGCTCATTGCTGCTGAAAATACACAGTAACATGAGAGTTTCTTGTGTTGAGAGGCATGAGGAATCACCCCAAACACTTTCTACTTAGCCCGCTGAGTGGGCTTATAGTTGTCTTCCACCAGAATCTTTCTGGTGACTAAGTGGGTGACCACAACCTTCATTACCCTTCTGAGTTCGTCAGGCCGTGCTCAGCAAACCCAGCTCGATCTCGGCCCTGTTCTTTTGAATTCACATACTCACATGCTAACAAATCCGTGTTGTCAGAAGTAAACCCTACGATGAGGACAGTTTGGCTCCAGGGCTGCACCTGCCGGTTATGGATCCCATGGGCCACTCCCAGTTCACTTTCTTCTGTGTGTCCCTTCCTGGGCCATTGCTAGCTACTCAGTAACACTTTGTGAGCTACTCCAATGTAAAAACATCTTTCATGTGTTACCCAGGGCAGTTTGGAATTTCTGGTCTTCCAATTATTTTGGTGTGCTTTTTCAGTGATCAATAGTAAACAATTAATTGTCTTTCGAAAATGGGGGGCAACGGGCAGGTGCATTCACTGTTTCTTTGATTAAAAGTTCTATTTGTATTGTTTCTGAGAGCCTGCATTGTTTTAAATTTTCACACCTCTTAGCATGGGTAAATCCAGGGATTTAATAAATCCATAGATTCCCATGTAACATGGCCAATTAAAACAGGGAAGAAGGCATTCTTTTTTTGTACCCTAGTCACCTGGATGATAGCCAAGAAGTTTGTCATTTCATGATATTCATTTTGATTAATCATTTAAATATTGGAGTAATCACCACTTACCAATAGAATCTTGTTAGCAATGTTTTTATTGAGCTTTTGCCTCTTTTCCACTGCGCCCCCAAATGTCCTGCAAAAAGGTTATTTAAGCCCTTCCTCAAGTAGTTGGGGATTTCTTTGCGGAAGTCCCATCTATGCTGCATTAGCGCCCTCTATTGGTTCCATGATTATGGCCTGGGCTCTAAACAACAGCCAGGCACGTCTAATTTACACTCAAGGGAAAAAAAGCTTTGCTTCATTTTCAGTTTGTGGGCCAGATCCAGGCGGACACAGAGGGACATGCTTCACACACGTTTCTTCCTGTTACACATCTCAATCCCTTAGCTGTCTCAACCCACAGGTGCTCACCTGATTAATCCAACACTGAGATCACCTTGGTTCCTTCATCTTTGTTAGGGTCCCTTCCTTCCTAATGTCACTACTCCCACCTCTGCCTCTCATCTGCAAGGTGACTAAGTGAACAAATGTCAACAGAAAATTTGGACTGATGGAAAGACTGGACTTAGACACCATTCGGGTACACGAGCAGTGTGGCGGTCACGATAAGCAGTAGAGGTATCTGGGGTGAGCAGACGTACGATTTTCAGATCCGCAGATCCTCCCGAAGCAGAGCACATAGCAGGGCTGAAAACATCCTTGTGACTGAATATCACAGGAGGATGAAATGCGTTCCTCCAAGTTTATGAGATTGGAGAGTTCTGCACATTAACTCATCTGGATACATGCCGGCAACCACTCCTCTTGGGCCTGTGCATCTCAGTAATCTCGGCATTACATAACCAACAACATGACTGCAGAGCCCAGAGGTTGCAACATACTTAGGCTTGAACTCAGTTCCTGGTGTCTCAGGCTAAGTTCTTGGTAGTTTCATCCCTAAACTACAGAACTGCATAAGAGCCAGTTACCCTAGCATCTCCGGGTTATCTCAACAGGCTCTTAGATGATCCACAGGCTCTATCTTACAATCTATATAGAGACTTGTGTTCAGAAAAGGCCTACACCTTCCCCTGCTATCTCTTGTCGGTTTCACAGCCTTTAACGCCACTAACTGAATGGTTATAATTGCCCCCAGGACAGCCCAGAAGTCCTAGCTGGCAGAGACGCTCACTATCCACAAAAGAAGGATGGTTCCCGCAGCTCAGAGCCCCCAGCTTCACAGGCGGACCCCATGCTGGCTCACACGCGCTCTTCCCCTTTTCCCTGTAGGGTCACGGCACAATGTTAGACAAGATTTCCTACTTTGTGTGATGCTCGGTGGTGGCCAACAATTGCCCCGGCAGTGGTCCCATGCCCCTGTATCCCCAGCACTGCCAATGAGGACAGGCCTGTGGGAACCGTTGCATTGGGTCCAATGAGGACCCAAGAGAAGAGGACCTGTTAAAAGGGCAACATGATCTAGAGGGGAGACAGATCCGGATCCGTACCCAAACTTCTCCCGAGTCATTAAAGATGTGACCTTGGGGAAATGACTTAATCTCTGTTCATCAGTAAAATGGAGATAATAACAGCAATTTGCTGTGAGGATTGAGCAAGAGAGTGTGTTTGAAACACTGGAACAGACAGCACTTAGTAAGCGGCAGCTACATCACCGCCACGATTATTCCCAAGTCTAGTTCTCACCTGGCCAGGAAAGTCTGCTTGGCTGCTCCACACGAACATCGCACGTGGCCTTGCCCCGATCGTTTGGGTGGAAGGATGAAATGTTAAACTCTAAGAAGAGTTACCCAAATTAGTTTCATCTTCTTCTTCACATTTTCAAAAACTTTTCTTTACAACATCACTGCAAGGATTCTAGAGCATTGCAACTCAACAGTGACAGTTTCATCTCTGCTAGTAGCCACCTACAAGGACATTTGGCTCCCAGGGCCTCAGTTTTCTTAACCAGGAAATGGGAATTTATATAGTATTCTTTGTAAAATTGTTCAAAGAGTCGATGAGGTGAGATACGTGAAGTTCTTCACATGGTACCTGGTACACTGCAGGTGGGCCACAGGTGCTGCTGGTGTGCCTTCTGCCCTCTGCCTCTAGGCATCAACACCTTTATTTGTTTAAGAAAAAAAGAAAAACAAAAGCAAACCCTGATGGGTTTGGCTCAGTTGGTTGCCCGTCATAAGGTCACTGGTTCGATTCCTGAGAAGGGCACCTGCCTAAGGTTGGGGTGCATACAAGAGGCAACCAATGGATGTTTCTCTCTCCCTTTGACATTTCTCTCCCTCCCTTCCCCTCTCTCTAAAACTAAATAACTTTTTTAAGTTATGTGTGTGGTGGGGTCGGGGTGGACTAGTTTTTCTTCGAGTTCTTTCACCTCTAGTGTCCTGTGACTCTTGCACCACTCTCTCGTGGTACATTATGTCGGTCCCCAACACACCCAGCAGGGTCTGGGACAGGAGCTCCCACAGAAGGTCTCGAAGCCCTTGGCTGTTGTCCCCACTGTGCTTGCTAGCATCGCTCTCCCTACCTGTTCGTGTTGCCTCACGCCGCAGTCTGGCAGCTATTCTTCCCATTTTCTTTGATAAACTCTGTAGCTCTCTCGTACCTTTAGGGCTTGAAACCTAAATGTGTATATTCATTGGCCTGGCATCATTGCATAACACATTCTTTAAAAAGTTGTGCGGTGTTTTGTATCCAGGCCCTGAAGGCTGTAACCTGATTTGCTTCCCAAACCTAATCCTCAGGCAGCTTCCCTCGTCTTGGCGTATACCTGTCATCCCACTCAGTTAATGAATTAAGAATCGAGTTCTCGCCTTCCCTCACCATCCAAGCCATCTAACAAGTCCTGCTGATTCTACCTTTAAAGCCTATCCATATATGTCATTTTGGCCCATTCGCACCACTGCGATACTGGAGCAAGCCACCACCTCTTCTCAAGGATGTTTAGTGTAACACCCTCCTTCCTGGCCTCCCAGCTTCCTCCTTTGCTCATCTACAATTTGTGCTCCGTGTAGGAACCATGGTGAGTTTGTAAAGAGTGGATCACATTATGTAACTCCTGGGTTTGGTGTCCTCCAACTTCCTTTCCTTTAGTTTCTAAGACTCTGTCTGATCTGGCCATGGCCTGTCTTTCCACCTTTATCTCCTACCATGCTCTCCATCTACAAGGCCACTCTCTCCAGCCACTTGGACCGTCTTTCTGTTCCTCAAACACCCAAGCTCGTTTCTGTCCTAAGATTCTCACTCTAGCTGTTGACTCCGCCTGGTGTGCTCTGTCTCCTGATCTTTAGGCAGCTGGCTATCTTCACCTGCAGATCAGGGGGCAGATATCACCTTCTCAGGGGTGCCATTCTAGACACCCCAATCTGAAGTAGCTGCTCAATCACTCCTGACCATATCACCCTGTTTTAATTTTCTGCAGAGCAAGCATCACAAAGAGTTTTCCTACTTGAACTATAATTTTCTGTCCTCCCCATTACGAAGTGTGCTCCTTGAAGTTGGGACTCTCATTTACTTCTTTGCTGCTGTATCTGGAGAGCCTAGAACTATGCGTGACTTGGAGTAGTAAATACATTACTGAGTGAATTCAAATTTATTCTGCTTTGCTTTACATCACTATTTAGCATATCACACCACTAGAGGGCAATAAATTACCTAATTGGAATTTGAAAACAGGTGACTTTTATACCACTTTCCAAGATAAACTTAATTGATTTTAATCCTTAATATAACAGACATTTAAGAAAAACACTCCCACCTCCCCCCCCCCCCAAAAAAAAAGGAGAGAGAAAAAGATTCTCTAGATTTTTAAACCAGCCACCAGGAACAAGCCCAGGAGGAAAACTTTATTCCAGGATTACAAACAGTGAAGCATTTTTAAGCAGACTTCCTGTTTAAAGATGCTATTGAAATTTAAATGAAATCTCATCCTGTGATTTGACAAAGCATTAATTTCAGCGATGTAGAATCGTTTTGGAAGTCAGAGAGAAATTCAGCAATATCATATTTTATCCATCTTTTACAGATACACACACACACACACACACACACACACACGTATGCACACAGATGTTCCCTGGTCACTATTCTTATATTTGCTTTTGAAAGTTTGAGTCTGACCCTAGGCATTCAGTTGGTTAGAGTGCCATCCTGATACATCCAGGTAGCGGGTTCGAGGCACATATGAGAATCAACCAATGAATGCAAAAATATGTGGAACAGTAAGTCAATGTGTCTCTCTCTGTCTCCCCAAAATCAATAAATAAAAATTATTTTTAAAAAAGTTTGAATCCCTATAGGGATGATGAAAAGCAAACTCTCTCTCTCTGATGGATTAGTGGAGAACTGTACATTATGAGTAAAAAAAAAAGTTTGAATCCCACTTAGTTGCATGGGAGTAGAGATCCTGAAAAGATTTTTTTTTTCCTATTTTTTGTAATTCCATTTTATTCTGAACATTTCGTTCTAAGCTTATCTTTTAAAGAAAGCAACATGGAATGTCCAGGATACGCCACCAAGCAACAGGACACCGAATGCTTCTGTTGGCAGGTTCACTCGTGGCCGGAACAGCCTGGGTGTCCAAAGTGCTGTGATGAGGACAGGTTGCTATTTCTAGAGGCTACCACAACGCCTGTCATGTAGGCACAGAAAAGGGCCAATCACACGACTAGCTTGTCTGTTCAGTGACAAGAGGAAGGAGGATACAATATTCTCAGTGAACTCAAGGTGGCAGTGCAGAAATACTTGAAATCTGTCTGAGGTCACTATTCAGTGAAGGCTCCTTTGGTGGTCGGTTGGCTGTGAGGACCGCTCTCCCAAGCACATTGGCTCAGTCACCATGACAACTGCAGGGTTTACTGGAATCCGTGAGTTTCTAGGTGCCCTGTCTCCTAGAAAGGGGAGAAATGACTTAGAGAAAATGCTCAAGCCTGTATAAGTAAAACTTAATTTTTATACTGTTGCTGATGGGACTCAAGTGTGGCAGACAGGCTGCCCAAGTGTGAGTGCTTCTGGCTGGTGGAGAGGGGCGTGGTCAGACGAAGCTGGGGCTAAGGGTTTCTGGGGATTCGCTGGTGGAGGGGAGCCGCCTAAGCTTTTCTAGTCACTCAGTGACCATGAGAATGGTCTAGCGCACCCACCGGCTGTGTTGTGAGGAGGGAACATCCAGATCTGCTTATTTGCTTCTTTAAAGTCTTTTGAGTAGGCAGAATCTATTGAATCATCATATCTACTATAATATATTGTCAGTAACACCACAGCGAGCCCCCTGTGACCTCCTCCTCCAAGGAGAGAGAACATTACCTTCTCCCCTCATGTTCTAAGTTGTTCACCACAGTAGATGCATTCATATATTTATTTGGCAAACACTCATTTGTTGAATACCTGCAAAATAGTTACTACACTCAAGGAATCAAGTGGAAATGGAGTTATGAGAGGAATCAATAAAATTTTATGCAAAATTCAAAGGAAAAACCACTTAAAGCTTCCAGTAAGAAGAAATCAAGTAATATTTGATGGCACAACAATTTTGATCTTAAAAAATAAATAGAATGTTTAGGTTGAGGGGGTGAGTGATAAAAGAGAGGGCATCCCAAACCAAAGGGAGAGAGTCAGCACAGGTTGTGAAGGTGAGATAATTCAGAGTGTGCAGGACAGAGAGAGAGCACAGGCCAAGCATGGGAAGTAGTAGGTAATAAAGCTTCAAAATCAGTGTTTTCTAAACAAAGGGAGATCTTGCCACCCAAGGGACATTGGGCAATGCCTGGAGATATTTTTGGTTTTCGCAACTAAATGGGGGGTGCTACTGGCATCTGGTGGGTAGAAGCCAGAGGAACTGCTATCCATTCTCCAGTGCGTAGGACAGCTTGCCACAGACAACTCACCCAGCCCCAAATGTCAAAAATCACCCGTATTGGGAAACCCTGTCTTTAAGGAAGGCTGGTCTTTTGTCAAGGAGCACCTTCAATGTCAGATGCAGGGGACGGAGCCTATCTGGCAGTCAAAGAGAGATGCAGGAGGCTTTTAAGTGAGGGAATAAATTTATCAGTATTATGATCTACAGACTTTGTAAATCATATCAAATGTTCATAGGCTTTCCCCTCTCTGGACTTTTATGAGAAACCCTGTTTGGGCTACTTGGCTTGCCTTTGTTGCAGTGTAATGAATGGGTGGAGACGCAGAACTGGAGAAACCTAGAAAAAGTAAATGAATCTCTACGTATAAGGACATAAAACCTCCGAGAGAGAAAAACGATCCAAGGGGTGGGGTTGAGGGAGGCGAGCGAGCAGAGTAAGGGCGTAAGGACAAAAATCGGCACAAACTGAAGTTGTGAGGAGGGGATACTGAATCATGGGCAGGCACTAAAATAAAAAACCTTGCTTCTACCCTTGATGAGCTTGCAATTTCCTAAAGAAGGTTCCACATAACCAAGTCTCTGTTCCTCATAAGAAAAAGTATAGGTATTTCATAAGACTGCAGTTTCTCAGAACTTTCACTGATGAGCAAAAATGAAGTGGCTTCCAGTCAGGGGTAAAAGTCATTTGGGGCTGCTTTTCTCGCAGTTTTTTTCTTACATTGAGCTTGAAAGAAAAAAACTGACAGAAAATATCCACGTCTAGTATCAGATTATTTCCGTCTTTTGGGCTGGAGATGGATTTGGCACAGACAGCTGAATCTAGTCAGTTGCCCCTTGTTAGAGATGGGTCATCACAAATATGGCCCATGGGAAGCTGCAATGGAGACACTCTTAAGGCTGCAAGAGTATCAGTTCTTCATGTCACAGTCAGCTGCTCTGGTCTGTGTGTCTCTGCCAACTTCCAGTGGCTAATAAGCTTTTGGCCCAGCAATGGAAGCAATGGTGCCAATGACAAAGATAAACAAGGGCCTCTGCCAGGAGCAAAAGCTGAGACCTTTCTGGTAATTACAACCTGACATGTGCATGGTCCCAGGATTGTGGGCTGTCTTTACCACAGCCATTTACTATCTATCTATCTATCTATCTATCTATCTATCTATCTATCTACCTACCTACCTACCTATCCAGGGACCTCATACTGTATGATGGCTGCCATGGGTGCTGCATTATCACAAATTTGTCAAGGCAGATTGGCCATGTTCTTCTTGCAACTTCCCAGAGCAAATGGAGCTGGAAATGAATGGACATTAAGAACACCCGCAGAGCTCAGCCTTTTTCGGTAGTGGTCAATCAGAGAGGAATTTCATGCACCAAATGAAGAAAAGTTGTTGATGGGAGGATTTTTAAAAACAGGTGGGGAGGAACTTTGCCTCTCTGTTTTATTTAGAAGAGTTCTTGATTGCTACTTACAGCAAGCCCAATAATGAAAGCTTATTGTTTTATTCCATGACAAGAAGGCCTACATGGGTAGATTTTGTGATTACAACAATTTCTGAGATGCATCAAGAACATAGGATATTTCTATATTTTCTGTCCCTCATTCTTAGCATGTTACCTTTTCCATTTTTGCTTGTTGCTTCACGTATTGCCAGCCACTTCTGGCCTCTTCTGTAAAAAAAGGAGAAGCTTCTCACTACACATCATGGGCCAGAATTGGGTCACGTGGCCACTCCAACATTATAAGAGGCTGAGAAGATGAATGTCTGTCAAAGAAGACCATTGTCATGACTGGTTCAGACCAGGCATGATTCATCTCCTAGAGCCTGGCAGTTTGTTATCACAAACAAAAACATGTTTCCATCAGAAAGAAAGGAGGAGAATTATTGCTGTGACATATTTGATGGCCTGTAGATGTGGATTTTGGCTGGTGTGGGACAGAAATACAATGGGCTCCCCCACTCTTTGCACATGTTCCTGCAGCCTTGAATGCTTTCCTCTCCTTTCCTCTCTCTTCTGAACCAACCTCTGTTTCTATGCACAGGTAGATTCCTAATAATTTCTGCTCCCCTTCAGAGTCTACTGAAATCATCTTCTGGAGACCTTTCTTGGATCCACATCCCAGTGTTAGACATATTTATTATTGCTCCCCAACAAACTGTATCCTGCCACGTATCATACTGCATTGTAGCTGTCTCTCTTCTTATCTTTCTTCACCACCAGGTTGGGTTCCTTGAAAAGTCTTATTCATACATGTCACATTCATATTCATATCCCCAAGACCGAGCCCAGAGCCTGACACTGCCTAGCTGAATCAATGGGAACTCAAAAATGTTTTATTGCATGTTATAATTCCTTAAGAAATGGTGATTCTGGATAAAGCACACAGAAAACTTCATTATGTGGGACTGTAAAAGAGCACACTTTTCACAGAAGAAGTGCTCCATCTCAAGAAGATGGTCCAGTCTGGCTTTTCTACCTTTGTCTCTGGTTTCTAGCACCATCAGTCACCCACCATCCCTTTACCGACCCCAGCTCCCCAAGTGCCAGTGGTGGGGTGGAAGTGTCCATGTCCATGGGCCACCTCTGAGAAGGCAGCACTTCACTGGAAAAACAGCGTGAGCTTTGGAGGTTTGAACCTGGGCTCAGCCATTGTCTCACTCTACTAAAGGGCAACGGGAGTCTGCCTTTTATCTAACTTCGTCAGTCTTCAGGTGGCTCCTCGGTAGATGTGATGACAACAGCTTCAGGGGGTTAAATGAGTATTAAATGACACTACGTACGTAAAGTGTACAGCACATGGTAGATGCTCAAGAAAGCATTAGTGAATACATCTTGGATCTTTAATGATATACTTTTATCAGGTCAGAGTTTTCTTATTGGCAGATGTTTGCACTGCTCTAGAGTCAAAAGGTTCTGTATCGCACAATGAAGTTTGTAAATTTCTTAGTTCTGTATCATGTGCATATCTAGACAGTTCTATATTTTTAAAAAAACCTGGTGATAATTATACCCCTAGGTTAAAGAAAAGGTCATATGATAGCCCTATAGCTATCATAAGTGTGCTTTACATGTCAATCTTAAAAGGGTATATATTCTAAACATATGTAAAAGAATTTCTAATTATCACTCATTCATTCTTCCACTGAGATATAACTTACATACCATAATACCCTTTAAAGTATACAGTTCAGTAGATTTTATTAAATTCTGATTGTGCAACCATTGTCACTAACTTCAGAACACATTTTTAAAGATTTTAGTTATTTTTGGATGGAAGGTAAGGGAGGGAGAAAGAGAGGGAGATAAACATCAATGTGTGGTTGCCTCTCATGTGCCCTGACTGGGAATAGAACTGGTAACGCTTTGGTTCGCAGGCCGGTGCTCAATCCACTGAGCCACACCAGCCAGGGATAACTGCAGAATATTTTCATTAACCCCAAAAGAAACCCCTGTACATACTAGCTATTGCTCCTCATACTTCTCTCCCCAAAATCCCTAGAAACCACTTATCTTTCTGTTTCTATGGATTTGTCTTTCTCAGACATTTCATATAAATGGAATCATACAATCTGGCCCTTTCTGTGTCTGGCTTGTTTCACCCAGCATGATGTTTCAAAATTATTCACATTATAGCACATTTCAGTATTTCATTTCAATGGCTGAATAATAATAGTCCATTGCATAGATGCGCCACATTTTATTAACCCATTTGTCTGTCATTTGATAAATATTTATATTGTTTCCACTTGGTAATTATAAATAATACTACCATGAACATTTGTGTACAAGTTTTTTTTAAGACTTTATTTATTGTTAGAGAGGGGAAGGGAGGGAAAAGGAGAGGAAGAGAAACATCAATGTGTAGTTGCCTCTTGTGCGCCCCCAACTGGGGACCTGGCCCGCAACCCAGGCTTGTGCCCTAGGCTGGGAATCCAACCAGTGACTCTTTGGTTCACAGGCCAGCACTCAATCCACTGAGTCACACCACCCAGGGGTGTGTACAAATTTTCGTGTGGACATAAGTTTTCAATTTCTTCTGGGTATATACCGAGGAGTAGAATTTCTGGGTCCCGTGCTCACTCTCTTTAACCTTAGCGAAACTGCCAGACTGTTTTCAAAGTGATGATACATTTTACATTTTCACCAGTAATGCCTGAGGGTTTCAATTTATTCATATCCCCACAAAAACTTGTCACCGTCTTTTTTTTTTTTAATTTAAGTCATTCTAGTCAATGTAAAGTGGTATTTCATTGAGGTTTTGACTTGCATTTCCCTGATGACTAAAATGTTGAGCATCTTTTTTATGTGCTTATTATCCATTTGAATATCTTTTTGGGAGAAATGTTTATTCAAATCTTTTGCCCATTTTTAAATTGGGTAATTATTTTTTACTGTTGAACCACATCATTCTTTATATATTCTGGGCACTAGACCTTTACTAGATATATGATTTGTATTTTCTCATTCTATAGGTTGTCTTTCTACTTTCTTCATAGTGTTCTTTGAAATCCAACATTTTTTCATTTTGATTGAGGTCAATTTACCTGTTTTTTCTTTTGTTGCTTGTGTTCTTGATGTCCCATCTAAGGAACCATTGCCTAATTAATGGTCACAAAATTTACACCTTTTTTTCCTTTTTTTTATATATTTTATTGATTATGCTATTACAGTTGTCCCATTTGCCCCCATCATTCCCCTCCACCCTGCCCACCCTCTCCCACCCACATTCCCCCCCTTTAGTTCATGTCCATGTGTCATAAGTTCTTTAGCTTCTACATTTCCCATACTATTCTTGCCCTCCCCCTGTCTATTTTCTACCTCCATCTATGCTGCTTATTCTCTGTACCTTTTCCCCCTCTCTCCTCCTCCCACACCCCTGTTGCTAACCCTCCATATGATCTCCATTTCTGTGGTTCTTTTCCTGTTCTAGCTGTTTGCTTAGTTTGCTTTTGTTTTAGGTGTGGTTCTTAATAGCTGTGAGTTTGCTATCTTTTCACTGTCATATTTTTGATCTTTTTCTTAAATAAGTCCCTTCAACATTTCATATAATAAGGGCTTGGTGATGATGAACTCCTTGAACTTCACCTTATCTGAGAAGCCCTTTATCTTCCCTTCCATTCTAAATGACAGCTTTGCTGGATAGAGCAATTTTGGATGTAGGTCCCTGCTTTTCAAGATTTCAAATATTTCTTTCCAGCCCCTTCTTGCCTATAAGGTCTCTTTGGAGAAATTAGCTGACAGTATGATGGGAACTCCTTTGGAGGTGACTGTCCCCTTATCCTTTGTTGCTTCTAGAATTCTCTGCTTCATTTTCATCTTGGCTAATGTGATTACGATGTGCCTTGGCTTGTTCGTCCTTGGGTCCAACTTCTTTGGGACTCTCTGAGCTTCCTGGACTTCCTGGAAGTCTATTTCCTTTGCCAGATTGGGGAAGTTCACCTTTATTATTTGTTCAAATAAGTTTTCCACTTGTTGCTCTTCTTCTTCCCCTTCGGGTACCCCTATAATTCGGATGTTGGGACGTTTAACAATGTCCCGGAGGTTCCTAAGCCTCTCCTCATTTTTTTTGAATTCTTGTTTCTTTCTCATTTTCTGTTTGGTTGTTTGTTTCTTCCTTCTGGTCCACTCCATTGATTTGAGTCCCAGTTTTCCTCCCATCTCTACTGGTTCCCCATGCATCTTCCTTCATTTCACATATTGTAGCCTGCATTTTTTCATCTAATTTGTGAGCAAAATCAACCAATTCTGTGAGCATCCTGATCACCAGTGCTTTGAACTGTGCATCTGATAGATTGGCCATCTCTTCACGGCTTAGAGGGATTGGCTCTGGGGCTTTCATCTGTTCTCCGATTTGAGCCATTTTTGGTCGGTTTTTTGTTTTGTTTTGGTTTTAGTCTGGTCGAGGCTATTACGTAGTGAGGGATGGAGCCTTAGGTGTTCCTCAGGGCAGGGCAGCCCAGTAGCTGGGTTGTGATGCTATAGGTGGGGGCGGGGTCTGAGAGGGAACAATGGCGCCTGCTCCACTCTCTCCTGGATTCAGTCCCTTCCGCCACTTCCCCTTTGCCTGGACTGTCTGCGAACGCGAATGTGGGACCACCTGGTCAGCCAGCCGCCTTGTGCGGCCTCACTGGGTCTGCACAGTTGCCCCCCTGTGCCCGGGGTGCACCAGCTGCTGCCTGTGGGCCCGGGGACCGCCAGCCGCCGCCTGTGCCCCTGGGAACTGCCAGCCGCTGCTGCTTGCGTTCCTGGGTCTGCACCTCCACTTTCTCCTGCCTCGACTCCGCCCCTCTTACCGGTCTGGATGAATGGTTGTTGGACTTCGGTACAGTTCAATTTTCTATAAGTTCTGGTTGTTTTCTTGTTTCTAAATATTTGTTGTCCTTAATTTTGGTTGTGAGAGGAGGCACAGTGTGTCCGCCTACGCCTCCATCTTGGCCGGAAGTCCACCTTTTTTTTTCTAAGAGCTTTATAGTTTCAGTTCTTACGTTTAGGTCTCTGATTCACTTTGAGTTCATTTCTTTCTATAGTATGAGGTAGGAGTGCAATTTCATTCCTTTGACTACGTACATACAGTCGTCCCTGTGTTACTTGCTGAAAACTATTCTTTTTCCATTGGCTTAGCACCTTTCTCAAAAACCAATTGACCATTAACTGTAAGAATGTAAAAGGTGATTCCTAGACTCTCAATTCTGTTTTGTTGATCTATATTATCAGTCAGTGAACAGAACTAGTAGGAGATACACACACATGGATTTCTTGCAAAGAATTGGCTTATGTGATTGTGGCAGCTCTGAAATCCATAGGGCTGACTGTCAGGAAGGGCAGGCTGAAACTCTCAGGCACAAGCTCAAGTTGCTATACACTGGCAGAATTTCTTCTGCAGGGAAGCCTATGCACTTCTCTTACAGCCTTTCAACTGATTAAATCGGGCCCACCAGATTATCTAGGATAATCTTCCTTTCTTAAACTAAACTGATTATAGACTTTACTCAATTTACAAAGTACCTACACAGCAACACCTAGATTAGTCTTTCACTGAATAAAAAGGGACAGGAGCCTAGCCAAGCTGACACACAAAATTGACTATCACAGCCTATGTCTCTCTAATGCTAGCACCTTTTGGTCTTAATAGTGAAGCTTCATGATAAGTTGTTTTGTTTTTTTAAATGCTCACCTGAGGATATGTTTATTGATTTCAGAGAGAGAGAGAGGAAGGGCTAAGAGGGAGAGGGAGAGAGAGATCAATTGGTTGCCTCCCGTACATGCCCTGACCAGGAATTGAACCCACAACTTTTTGGTGTATAGGATCATGCTCCAACCAACTGAGCCACCTAGCCAGAGCTTTGATAAGTTTTGAAATCAGGAAGTGTTTTATTTTCTTTTTAAAAAAATATATTTTATTGATTATGCTATTACAATTGTCCCAATTTTCCCCATTTGTCCCCCTTTCCTTCCAGCAATCCCTCCCGTTGTTCATGTCCATGCGTCATGCATATAAGTTCTTTGGCTTCTCCATTTCCCATACTTGCTCTTATCCCCCTGCCTATTCTGTAACCACCTATTTGTACTTCTTAATCCCTGTACCTTTTCCCCCATTCTTCACCTTCCCCTTCCCAACAGGTAACCATCCAAATGATCTCCATATCTAGGATTCTGTTCCTGTTTTTGCTTGTTTGTTCAGTTTGTTTTTTAGGTTCAATTGTTGATAGTTCTGAATGTATTGCATTTTAATGTTCATCATTTTGAACTTCTTTTTCTTATATAATTCCCTTTAGCATTTCATATAATAATGGTTTGATGATGGTGAACTCATTCTTTAGCTTTACCTTGTCTAGGAAGCCCTTCCACTCTAAATGATAGCTTTGCTGGATAGAGTAATCTAAGCTATAGGTCCTTGCCTTTCATCATTTTGAATACTTCTTGTCAGTCCCTTTTAGCCCACAAAGTTTCTTTTGAGAAATAAGTTTATAGTCTTATGGGAACTCCTTTGTAGGTAACTCTCTGCTTTTCTGTTGCTGTTTTTAAGATTGTCTCTTTGTTTTTAAACTTTGGCATTTTAATTATGATGTGTCTTGGTGTGGTCCTCTTTGGGTCCATATTGTTTGGGACTCTTTGTTCTTCCTGGACTTGTATGTCTATTTCCTTCACCAAATTAGGGCAGTTTTTTTTTGCATTTTCAAATAGGTTTCCAATTTCTTGTTCTTCTATTCTGGCACCACCATGAGGTGAATGTTGGTACTCTTAAGGTTGTCTCAGAGGCTCCTTAACCTATTCCTCCTTTTTTATTCTTTTTCTTTTTGCTGTTTTGATTGAATTTTTTTTCTTTCTTGTGTTACAAATCATTGATTTGATCCTTGGCTTCATCCTCTCCACTGTTGATTCCCCGTAAATTCTTCTTTGTTTCACTTAATATATTCTTTATTTCTGCATGGGTCTTTTTTTTTTTTTTTTTTTACACTGTTGAAGTACCCAGTGAGTTGCTTGAGCATCTTAATAACCAGTATTTTGAGCTCTGCACCCAACAGATTGCTTATCTCCATTTTGTTTAGTTCTTTTTCTGGAGTTTTCTTCTGTTCTTTCATTTGAGTCATATTTCTTTGTCTCCTCATTTTGGCAGTGTCCGTGTGTTTGTTTCTATGCATTAGATTGAGCTGCTTTGACTACCTGTCTTAGTAGCATGGCCTAATGTAGAAAAGCGCACCTATAAGTTGGACGGGGTAATCGGCTGGGTGGGGCAACCTGTGTGAGCCAGGTTGATGGATTCTCAGATATGTTGTCACTGCTCTATTGCTCTGTGTGATGGAGGGCTCAGAAAAGGAACAGTGGCCACTGCCTGGCCGCTGGAGTTTTGTCTGGAGGAAAGCTGCTTTCTGGCACCTGCCCTGATGCCAGACACTTCAGTTTCTCCCTGTATGCCACTGGTGCTTTTCAAGCTGCTGCCCCAGTACTGGAACCCAGAGGGAGTGAGTCTGAGTAAGTCCTATCTGTTGAGGACCCTTTAAGAAGAGACTCCTGAGAATCCTGCACTTTCTTCCACTGACCCAACCCCCACTAGTTTTTACAGCCAGAAGTTATGGGGCTTTGTCTTCCTGGCACTGGAACTCTGAACTGTGGGGCCTGGTCCGGGGCTGGGATCCCTTGCTCCCAAGATATCCCTCCTGATTTTTACCTACCACATGTGGGTGTCGAACCCCCCAGTCCACATCTCCGTGTCTCCATCCCTTGTACATGGCTAAATGAATGTGACTTCTTAATATCTTGGCTGTCAGACTTCCATACAGCTTGATTTCCTGACAATTCTGGGTGATGGTTGTTTTATAGTTTAGTTGTAATTTTTGCTGTGGTTGTGTGAGGAAGAGAGCTGTGTTTACCTACACTTCCTCCTTGACTGGAAGGCAGGGACTGTATTCTAATGTTGTTCATTTTTAAAACTGTTTTAGTTATTCTGGGTTCTTTGCATTTCCATATTAGTTTTAGAATTAGCTTCTGCTTTTCTGCACATACATTCATTGTTATATTAAGATAAATTGATAAATCAGTAACTTTGAAATCTAATCCATGTAATTTAAAGGAGTGGGCCAAGATGCTCTGTTTTCTCTCCAAGGATCATTTCATGTATTTATTTCATACAAGCAACAGTACATTCCATGTGCCAATGCAAAAGACAAATGAAAAAGATCATGGGAATAAATCTGGCATCCACTAAGTAATTTCAGTTCTTGAACACCATAATATAAATCATCTCTCTCTCTCTCTCCTGATTATTAAAAAGTGGCATGTTCCACATTCATTACTTGATGTGATTATCGGTGACAAAATAAATGATATTTTCATGTTCTTCTGGAGCAGGACACCCAATGTCCCCTTCAAATCATTTTGTTCAGTTACCTATGAACCTCTTCAGACTTTACAAAGACCGACACCCTTTGAGGTGACTGGGGCTAGAGAAACGAACAAAGATGGTTTCTGCCCTTGGGAAGCTTGGGACAATGATCAGAGTAAGCAAGGCACAGCCAACGGGAAGAAGCCGGAGCCAACCTGTCTGGCCCTTAGGCCAGCGGCACATTTTTTACCCAAGTATCAAATGTGCATTCCTTCCTTGTCCTCACTGACTGGGCCATTTTCTAGTCATTCCTATGTGGTTGACTTTTTCTTGTAAAATTCATTTATTTACCTTTGTTTTTCAATTACATTTGACTTTTTTCAAAAAAAAAAGGGGCGGGGGAGGCCAGTAGGGAGTAGCTGGGAAGGTTTGTGCTCCTCCAGAAAAACAGGGTAAGCAAAAGGCCTGCTGCTAACTGCAGCCAGCTCCTCTGGGCTCAGCCATTTGGTTTTCTGGGAAGGTTTCTGAACCCCCAGGCAACCTGAAGTGATTTGTGAGACAGCAGGTATTGTTAACAGCCACTTGCTTAGAAAAATTCCAAATTAGCAACTGGCCCTTTTGAGAATTACTCTGAGGGCTCCTCACCTTTGCTTGTCACTGGCTTTGAGAATTCTTGAAAGGAATGGAGCTGAACACTCTCAGAAACTGAAGAAATAGGGCTGCACTTTATAATAGGCTTTCTTTTGTCCTTCTTACTCAATAATCAGATGCCTGGGAAAGAAATGTGACACTGAGGCTAGGGACTGAGAAGTTAAGTGTCCCTGCTGCTCAGAACTGCACCCACAGTTGATGTGTGGACTGGGAAAAAAGGTGGTCCTTGAATTTGAATGGAAGACATTATGTCCTGTGTGATGAGCATCACAGTGTCTTATGCCACTGTGAATAAGTAAGCTTTAAAGGAACATTGAAAATATGCCAATTATAGAATACACCAAAATCTATTTAACAATATTCATTATGATTAAGTACTTTAGTAGAAAAGAAAAAAAATTTTTCAAAATAAAGATGGTCTGGGTATAGATGTTGATTATTCTTGAGATTCTCAAATGAATGAGACAGAACCTGGCACCCTCCCCTGACCAGGCCAGTTTAAAATCAGCATGAGTGCTGTGTAATCTAACCAACAGGATTGATCCAGGTCAGGTATTAAGGGCTAAAATGGATTAAACAAAAGACATTCCCCTTGGAACACGAAGGAAAAACTTCAAAGGTGGGATTTGTTCTTGTTATGACAAAGAAAGTGGATTTGCAAACTGCCTTGAGGAACACCCCTCTGCGACTTTCAATTTGCTCTGTCTGCACAGGGAAGCTTTTTCAGTCTTCTTCTCCCCTTGTTTTCCCTGCTGGCTCCTGGAGTCCTCCCCCAGGGTAAGGCTTCAGGTTAAGAGGGTCCCATTGAGAATGATTTCTTTGTTTATTTGTTTTTAAAGGCCACCACGAGCCCTGGTCAAATGACACCCCTATCCAGGCCCCTTCTAGCTTCCCAGGCTCAGATGTGCCACAGTGACAATGAGCAGGTAAAGCAGAGAGTGTTGTGTAGATCCCTCCAGCAGAGCAGACAGACTGCACTCTCCATTCTCATGCTTGCATTTGGCATGAAAATCCCAAGAGAGAAATGCAAACAAGAGGCAGGGTATCCTAATGGGTTAGAGAGACCTCCATTCCAGGAGCGGAATTACCATACCCCAGTGCATAAATTTATGGTCCTGGGTCAGGATTTGCCATATTGGGCTTTATTCTTAATACCCTCATGCAATGTTATAATAACTTATTAGAGTAGTACATATGCAAACATAACTTATCTCCTGGGAGTTCAAAACATTTTGTAGTTTTTCTTAAGATATGGGTGCATATATATTTACCTACATATATATAATCAATGTATTTATAAATTATTGTACTGGACTTATCCTTAAAATGCCTAATTCTTTTAGGATGGAAATAGAAATAGTATCACATACGCGTTGCATCACAGCTGCCCAAGCCGGAACGCTGTACGAACCCAGATGTTGACTTGGGTTATGTTTATAGCAGCACTGAACACGTGCAAGCATAAAACTTTACGAACCCCTTATGTTGCAGTTCTTGTTCAATTATAAAACCAAAGTGAGTGCAGTCATCACAAATTGCAAAACCAGTAAAATTCAGATTAACAGCATTAAATTAATTTGACAATGTTTTGTTGAAATCGAATCGCCATTTATTTACCCAGGACTGGGGTGCTGTCTGCCCATCCTGAGTTCTTTCGAGTTGGACAGGCCGATGCAAGTATCTGAACTCCTGGGAAGCATTTTCCAAACCAAATACCATGACATCATTTGATCCTTATATTTTTATTATTTTTGAATAATTGTAATCATAACGATCTTTTCAACTGTGACATATGCCCTGTTTCATTTTTCTGATAACACGGTGAAAACCCGATGTGTGATTTATGTCTATAGTTTGCCTATGTTCCTTACTCATTAGCGTAAAGCAGGGAAAGTACTATTGGGCTCCAGTAATACTACAAATAATTGCAGATTTTGGAGCTGAAACTTCATGGCAGGACTCCATTGCATGTTGTCATCCAGATGATCCAGAATATGACTATATTATATTCTTAAAAACCTGTCTTCCGACTTCCGGCCAAGATGGAGGCGTAGGCGGACACACTGTGCCTCCTCTCACAACCAAAATTAAGGACAACAAATATTTAGAAACAAGAAAACAACCAGAACTTATAGAAAATTGAACTGTACGGAAGTCCAACAACCATTCATCCAGACCGGTAAGAGGGGTGGAGTCGCAGTAGGAAAAAGTGGAGGTGCGGACCCGGGAACGCAGGTAGCAGCGGCTCGCAGTTCCCAGGTGCACGGGCGGTGGCTGGCGGTCCTGGGGCACACAGGCGGCAGCTGGCGGACCCCGGGCACAGGGGGGCAACTGTGCAGATCCAGTGAGGATGCACAAGGCAGCTGGCTGACCAGGGGGTCCCACATTCGCGCACGCAGACGGTCCAGGCAGAGGGGAAGTGGCGGAAGGGACTGAATCCAGGAGAGATCGGAGCAGGCGCCATTGTTCCCTCTCAGACCCCGCCCCCACATACAGCGTCACAACCCAGCGACTGGGCTGCCCCACACTGGGGAGCGCCTGAGGCTCCACCCCTCACTACGTAACAGCACGCGCGCATGCGCAGATAATCCAGGTGAAGGGGAAGCGGCGGAAGGCGGAAGTGACCGGAGTCCAGAAGAGAGCGGAACAGGCGCCATTCTTCCCTCTCGGACCCCGCCCCCACCTATAGCGTCACAACCCAGCGACTGGGCTGCTAAGGCTCCACCCCTCATACGTAATAGCTGCGACCAGACTAAAACCAAAACAAAACAAAACAAAACACCCCACCAAAAATGGCTCAAACCAGAGAAAAAATGAAAACGCCGGAGTCAATTCCTCTAAGCAGTGAAGAGATAGCCAACCTATCAGATGCACAGTTCAAAGCACTGGTCATCAAAATGCTCACAGAATTGGTTGATTTTGCTCACAAACTAGATGAAAAAATGCAGGCTACAATACGTGAAATGAAGGAAGACGCTTGGGGAACCGATAGAGATGGAAGGAAAACTGGGACTCAAATCAATGGAGTGGACCAGAAGGAAGAAATTAACAACCAAACAGAAAAAGAGGAAGAAACAAGAATTCAAAAAAATGAGGAGAGGCTTAGGAACCTCCAGGACATCGTTAAACGTCCCAACATCCGAATTATAGGGGTCCCAGAAGGGGAAGAAGAGCAACAAGTAGAAAACTTATTTGAACAAATAATAAAGAAGAACTTCCCCAATCTGGCAAAGGAAATAGACTACCAGGACGTCCAGGAAGCTCAGAGAATCCCAAAGAAGTTGGACCCAAGGAGGAACACGCCAAGGCACATCGTAATTCCATTAGCCAAGATTAAAATGAAGCAGAGAATTCTAGAAGCAGCAAGGAATAAGGGGACAGTCACCTACAAAGGAGTTCCCATCAGACTGTCAGCTGATTTCTCAAAAGAGACCTTACAGGCAAGAAGGGGCTGGAAAGAAATATTTGAAATCTTGAAAAGCAGGGACCTACATCCAAAATTGCTCTTTCCAGCAAAGCTGTCATTTAGAATGGAAGGACAGATAAAGCGCTTCTCAGATAAGGTCAAGTTCAAGGAGTTCATCATCACCAAGCTCTTATTATATGAAATGTTAAAGGGACTTATCTAAGAAAAAGAAGATCAAAAATAGGACAGTGAAAAGACAGCAAACTCACAGCTATTAAGAACCACACCTAAAACAAAAGCAAACTAAGCAAACAGCTAGAACAGGAACAGAACCACAGAAATGGAGATCATATGGAGGGTTAGCAACAGGGGCGTGGGAGGAGGAAGGGGGGGAAGGTACAGAGAATGAGTAGCATAGATAGTGGGTAGAAAATAGACAGGGGGAGGGCAAGAATAGTATGGGAAATGTAGAAGCTAAAGAACTTATGACACAAGGACATGAACTAAAGGGGTGAATGTGGGTGGGAGAGGGTGTGCAGGGTCGGGGGAATGATGGGGGAGAAATGGGACAACTGTAATAGCATAATCAATAAAATATATTTAAAAAAAAAAAAAACCTGTCTTCCATATAAAGTCAAGAACTTTTTATAGAGAATATAATGGCCCCTGAGAATATGTCCTTGGTCCTCAGTTTAAAGATTCTAAATAAATTTTACAGGCTAAGCAACATCTTCAGTCCAAGAATTTATTCTCTCGGTACAGAATTGAGCATCTGAGTTAAGTAACAAAGACATCCCTCTTTTACTATGAGGCAAAAACACAGTTCCTAATCAAATAACTAGTCCTCATTCTAGCCCACTAGTACTCTCCATCTAACAAAGGTAAGACCAGGTGACTCCCACCCAGTAAGGAGCTTCTAATCTACTTGAGACAAGACACAAATAGGAAAATCTGAGTATGTGAAAGTATTCAGTTTGCTTATAAAGCATTGATATTTCTCTGTCAACATATCAGGTTTAACTCAGGTTTTGGAAACATTGTCATTACATTTGAATAATTCATAAAACTGCAACTCATATGTAAGCTGTGCTGCAAAGTAAATGCAGGGTGTGGAGGATTCTGCCGGCTTTTTCAAAGGAAGAAACTTAACAGCATTTGGACTTCGACTTCCTGAACAAACACTGGTGTCGTTAGAATGATCTTGAGAGTTGTGACCAAAACTGTCAAACAAAACCATGAAAAGTAGCCACAGCTGAAATGGGTATTACTTTATATCCCCCCAAAAGTTGTATGGTCATAAGAGATAAGTATAGGAAAAGAAAACTGACTTCTGGTCATTTCAAAGGTCATTAGAAGTAGAAGAAAAGAAAGTTACATACAATAAAAACCAGCACTACGTGAAATACGATCTAGTGGTTTTTCTGGGCAGGGGGCAGTGTTTAGACTCTGATTACAGAAGAATCAGGTAATATATAAGTTGACCCCAGGGCAGTGGCCTATCTGGTTTACCCATTTGAAAAGGCTTAAACATCCCAGCAATGTCATGTAGCGGGGACAGTGGATTTCATCAAAACTGCGGACAAGAATCCAGTATCTGTCCTGCCTGGACTGCTGGTCATTGTGTACGAAGACATACACACTTTTTTTCTACAATGTCTCATTTAATAGTTCATTTCTAAACCTACTCCAGAATAGAACTTCGTCTAACAGAGTTTAACAATAGAGAGGACTTCTTTTCCAGATTAAGCAAGAGAGAAACCTTGTAGTTGCTGATGGAATTATGTGGAAAATAGCAATAATAACCCCAATTTTTCATCCCTCCCTGTGCCCATGCCCTTGGTCATGTACCTTTGCCTTTCACGTGGGCAGGATAGCCTGTATGTTAACACCCTGTACCTTGACACTGAACTCAGCCATGTGATTTGCTGCAGCCAATGCAATGTTAGTAGACAGTATACAAGCAGAGACTTGGAATGGGCCTGTGCATTAGTTTGCTCCCCCTTGCACTTCTTCCAGCACCATGGGGGCGTGCTGAGGTTAGCTGACTACAGGACAAGGGTTGACTCACTTTACCCTGGTCACACCAGCCTCGGTCAACCTGCAGCCACTCTAACTCCAGACACGTGAGAAAGCCCAACCAAAGCCAGGAGAGCGACTTAGTTGATCCCCAGATGGCCACAGATGTGTGACCTCACACATAAACTGCCACAGACTGCAAATGTGGGCAACATATGCTCTACCTGGTCACTCCACTAGTAGAAGCAATGGATGATGTTTCTTTGTACACCAGATTGAAAAACTTTCAGAGAGCTGAAGCTGGTAGAAGTTTAAACAACCATGAGAACATATGGGCTCTGACCTGCAAAATGTCTTCGGGGTCTGTTTATCAAACCAAATCATGATGGCCTTCAAAGCCTACACAGAGTTATTTTCTAAGTTACTTGAAGGTACCCCTGACTTGAAGATATTCCTGTTTTAGTTCTGCCTAAAATCATTTTCAACATAAGGTAATGATCGTGTAGTCAGGAACACAGCCATTTTATCACCCTTGTATTTTGGCAAGCAAATGTGTCCTCAGATCATTATTATAGAGTCTGCAAGGTGACAGTTATGATGTGTCCTTCAGGCATTGGCGGAGGGACATCCTAACAATGTCTCACATAGAGAAATAGTTCTCCATTATCTAAATTGGACCCAACCAAACCCGAAGAACAGTTTTTGGTGAACACTCTTCTTCTGTCCCCTGGACGAGAGAGAAGAAAGCCTGATATATCTCTCCCATCTCTAATTCCTCTGACTTGGATCCCAGTAATGAAAGAGGAAAGAAGCTCCCTGAATCATTTTTAATCTGAGCTTTTTCTCCAAGGAAAGGTCCCTGAGGAGTTAATGTCTTGTCACTAAGTAATTAGATCTCCATTGCTTAGCAAGAAGTCTACACCAAAGGCAGGGTAATTCTATTAGAAAATGAAACCACAATATTGTACAGTTCTGAGACTAGTAAATCTGTATTTAATTATCCAGGTAATGTAATTATGCAATCAATTCTAATCTGATATCAAGAGGGAAAGTTCTTGGTGGTGTTTTATTTTTTTGCAAGGTTTTGTGAAAGGACCATGCAATTAATATGACACACTTAATTACTGAAATGTAAAGATATCTTTGCAAGAATATTTCACCATCCAAGCATGTACACTATATTAGCTGCTTAGATCTTTGCCATTACTAATGCATTTGTGGCTTCTTATCTTATAACGACCTATGGTAATAATTAGCCCCATGATGGAACAAAGACATTAGCACTATATTGCAAAGGATGGATCAATTCTGCACATGGTTCCATAGAACAGAGAAACAATAAGTGTTCAGAAAATAATTTAGATTCCCTTAAATGCTCATAAGAAATGTTTTTAAAATCTATGCAGATAATGAAAATCTACCTGAAGCACATGTTTTCAAATCTGTATCTTACTAGAAAAAAATCAAACATCTATAATTACAATTAATTGTTCTGGGGGTCAGGAGATCAAGAAAAAAGGAAAAAACTCATGGACGTGGACAACAGTGTGGTGATTGTGGAGGGGCGGGGTGGGAAGAGGTAGAAGGGTATAAGGGGGATAAATGGTGATGGGAAACATACAATAAAAAATTGAAAAAAGAGATTAATTGTAGAGTATTATAAGATTAATATGTAATTAATTATATAGATAAATTAAATGAATTTATATGTGCAACCAAAATAAGATTCTTCTCTTGTAGCTTATAATCCCTTATATATACAGACTTCAAAAAGTTCCTTAAAACAGTAGACTTGATTCTTAAAGCTAATATTTGCTCTGTTTTACCACGATACTTATATAGACTTTTTGTTTTTTAGGCACACCTCAACTACATAAATAAGACTTCCTATATGCTTTATTTCACTTGATTTTTTAAAAGATTTCAGATGTTGACCAAGCCCTTATTATATGAAATGTTAAAGGAACTTATCTGAGAAAAAGATTAAAAATATGACAGTAAAAAGACAGCAAACTCACAATTATTAACAACCACACCTAAAACAAAAGCAAACTAAGCAAACAACTAGAACAGAAACAGAACCACAGAAATGGAGATCATATGGAGGGTTAGCAACAGGGGAATGGGAGGAGGAGAGAGGGGGTAAAGGTACAGAGAATAAGTAGCATAGATAGTGGGTAGAAAATAGGGGGAGGGCAAGAATAGTGTGGGAAATGTAGAAGCTAAAAAACTTATACATGGACATGAACTAAAGGGGGGGAATGTGGGTGGGAGAGAGTGAGGGTGGAGGGGAATGATGGGGGGAAATGGGGCAACTGTAATATCATAATCAATAAAATATATTTCAAAAAAAAGATTTCAGGTGTTGATACTCTAGCCCCCTGAGAGAGAAAGACTGTAGTAGCTTAAAGAAACAGGCAGTGCAGACAAGAACCTATGAGCCAATATGTTCACCTCTTGGTAAGCTTTCCTGTCTTGAACTGTAAAACTTTCCAAAATATTCATTCCATTATCACTTTTGAAATTAAGAGAGCCTACTGAACTGGAGGTTCACTTCAAGTCAGACATTCTTCTGCATTGTTTCTGCTCACTTGTTTATCCCTTTGGCCAGTAGCTGTGTGAACGATTTTTTCCCAGCATGGGTAGAAGCTTAATGTGTGGCTGTCATTTAACATTGTTTGAAATCTTGTTCCTGGAGGATGAGTATTCAAGATAAGTGAGCTGGAAGTGTAGAGGGAGCTCGTGACACTTGCTGATGGGAAAGCCGAGGGAAGGAACAATTCAGTGACTGAGTTGGAACCAGGGTGCATCTTCTTTATAGTCAGGAGAGGAACTTGCTGGCATAGTGGTTGGGAATGAATTAGTTTTATATTGCTGTGAGACAAATTACCACAAACTTAGTGGTTTAAAGCAACACAAATGTATTATCTCCTAGTTTCTATAGGTCAGGATCCTCCAGGCTGAAATCAAAGTGTCGGCTGAAGCCACAGTTCTCACCTGGGGCCCAAGGTCCTTTTGTGGACAAAATCCATTTCTTTGTGGTTGTAGGACTGAGCTCTTCAGTCTTCTGATTCCCTGTGAGCTGTTGGTTGGGGACCACTCTCAGCTCCTAGAAGCTGCTGCAGTTCTTTGCCTTATGGCCCCAAGGGGCAGTACATAATCGGGATGTTTTTCCTTCTTCCAGTCCATCTGGAGTGCTCTCTCAGTTTTCTCTGGCTGGTCATGGGAGAGGAAGACAATCTGCTTTTACAGGGCTCGTGTGATTAGATCATGCCTACTTACATAATCTCCCTATCTTAAGGTCACTTGATGTGGAACTTTAATCATATCTGTGGAAACCCTTCAGAATAATACCTATATTAGCGTTTAATTGAATGACTGGGAGAAGGGGTGTGCATATCTTGAGCTGGGAAACTTGGGGACTATGTTAGAGTTCTGCCCATGCTAGGGGACCTGTCAGGGCCTCAGTCTTGTCTTTGCTATGGCACCTGAAAACTTTCTTGTGAGAAAGTCATCTATTTGGGCTTAAACTTTATATTTACATGACTAAGAAATAAAACCAACTACTACCTCTACTTCTGTAACACCATTTTTCAGCCAGGCACTGTATCATTTAGCCAGGCACTGTATATTATCTTATTTAATATCATCTGTAACCCTGTGAGAACAGTGTTATTATCCCTACTTTATAAATGGGGAAACTGAGGATTAGTGAGATTTTTTAAAAATTGCAGTCACATCACTGTTTATGGATGAGGTTGATGCTCAAATTCATGGCTGTCTGACACCAAATATTCTCACCATACTACTCTACCTCTCTGTATCAGCCAGAGTTCTAATGGAAAACAAATAGAACACTCAAAGAGGTGTAATAAAAACGAGCTTAATTAAGGGACTCTTCAGAGGTATGTGTAGGATTAACAGAATTGACACGAGGAGGCAGCACCTGGAGACTAGGAGTAGCAGGAGGCCATGGCTGCCTGTAGGCCCGAGGGACAGGGAGAGGAAACAGAGATAACATAACCTGGAGAGAGCACTAGCCATGGAGGAACCAGGGTGTTGACAAAACCTGGCCCTTCATGGAGAGGAGGTAAAATAAATAACGTACCTCTCTTTTCTACTTCCAATCTCCTGCTATTGATTTCCATTGGACAAACCCACCTGGAAGCCAAAAGGTGAGAGAGCCCAAGTGACACAACCCACTGGGTGCACATCCCAGGGAACTGAACAGGGCAGCGTGGGGTGAAGAGTGGGTCTAGGAAGGGAAATGGAGAATGACCAGAACAATCGCTAAAAATGCGAATACCTCTGCATGGGCAACACATGGCAGGCTTCTTGAGGCTGAAGTCTCTGTCTTACATGTTTTGTCTTAATTTACAGTGATGAACACTTGAGGAATATTTATTGGTAGTTAACATCTTGACAAGTGCGCAAGCTCCCCTGGTGTCTCTGTGTGTCCAGATTTCCTCTTCTTAAAAGGACACTAGTCAGATTGGACTAGGACCCACCTTAAGGGCTTCAATTTAACTTAGTCATCTCTTTAAAGGCTCTATCTCCAAATATAAATCACATTCTGAAGGGCTTCAACATATGAATTTTGGAAGGACACAGTTCCATCCATAACAACAGTGTTGATCTATGAGACTAATTTCCAACTAGCTAAAATGAAATGGAAAAAGGTAAGTGGGAATTAGAGGAGGCAGGGGAGGGAAATGTTCTCTCTTTTTTTGCCCAAGAGGACACTTATGACATAGACATTGCTCTAGTGGACTCTCCCTGCCCCTGGGCACTCCCACCCTGAGCTGGTGGGAGAGGGGATGAGGGAACATTCACGGGGAAGGCCCATAACAGGAAGGGGATGCTTATTTTATAATTTTGCCAAGTGATGTACTACCTTGAGCCCACAGTAATGCAGAGAAATAATTTAAACTAGGTTTCCTAAAACAAGAATGCCTTCAGACGTAAGATGAGCTCAGAAATCACTCATTTCAGATTATGTAAAACCCACTTGTGATAATGAGTACCCTATCAGCGGTTCTCATCCCTGGCTATGCATCAGACTCTGCTGTAGAACTTTTCAAAATAATTATAGACTTGGGTTCTGTCCCTGGAGATTCTAAAGAAGTCTGAAGTGGGGTCTTGAATATTTATTAAGTTTTAGAGATGATTCTTGTGTCTAGCCAGAGAGAAACATTGGCAAGTCTTCATATAGCACAGTTGTCTATATGTGTGCAATTTAACACAGGGGAAGTCAACTCCAAGACCTCAGAGAGAAATCATTCAAAAAGTCCAGATACTTTCCCATACCATGCCACTCAGTGTGCATGAGCCCAGGAGCATGCGGGAGACCAGAGCCAGGAATCCACACTGCTGTGACTGCTGTCAACCTCTCCGAGTATGTCCACATCCCCACCCCAATTATAACAGGCTAGTGTTTAAAACATGCATTTTTGTACATCATGGCTCCTAAACCAAACCAACAACTTCATCTGGCGCTCAACCAAAGAAATGGCAATTCCTGTTCCAATCCTAATGGAGAGACTGGCTTATTCGGAAATGAGTATGTTGTAATCTATAGACGTTAGAGCCTAATCCCTATGTAACACAGATGATTCTCCTGTAGTAATTGCACATATCCTGTGAATAGAGGCCATCCCTAAATTGAATTGAACTGAGTATTCTTAACCATTCTGTTCCTTCAACATTACATCAATACTTAGTGAGTGCCTACCACATATCAGGACTACATGAGCAAGATGTGTACCACTTCTAAAGGACAGAAGTCCTTCTGGGCCCAGGCAGTCTGGCTTTGTGTCCTGTGTCTCCCTTCTCCCTGTCCGGTGCCTCCCCTAGTAACACTTCCCTTGTGGGATCTACTGACCCATGCTTCCAAATCCTGCTTGATCACCGTCATTGGCAGAAGTACAAAACACTTCCTTCCCTCTCTTGGGAGCATTTGCCTCCTGTTGCCAGGGGAGAGGGCAGGCTAGCCCAGGTCAAAGAAGCTTCCCCATGACTCCTCCAATCCAATGGTATGTGCAGCTGCCCACCCGGCTTGTACATAGCTCTCCACCTGCTAAAGCAAGTCTTGAGTGTTCCTAAAAAAGGAAAGCCAAAGTAAACTCAAAGAGAGATGAATAACCTAAAAAGTGTCTCTTCTGAGCAGCAGGGAGGAGGAAACAAGCCTCACCTCTTTTCCTCTGAGAAGGCCATAGTGCTTTCGGGCCTCAAAGAATGCCCCAATTTATACAATTCACTACTACTGCAGCATTAAGCCTGAATGGCATTTGGGGGCAGATAAAGTCTCTCCATGTCACACAGCGGAGGGCTGTGCAGCCAGATCTTGTTTAGAATTACATTTAAAACCTGGAAATCAAACGATACGTCCAGATAACTTCTGTGGTAAACCCCTAACCAGTTATGCTTCAGGTTAAGCCTCTGCAATTCTAAACAACATGCCTTTCTTCTCTCCAGGCCAATACTCGGACCTTCCTGCAGGCAATATCAAATAGCAAGAGGCTGAATGTACCCTCTGTGTGAGCATTAAAGGATAAACGGCCCAAGAGGCCGGGCCTGTCCACTGAGAAAATCTCCAACTTTGATATGTCTCCTCAACACACACATCAAATTGGCTCATTCCTCTTGGTTTCTTGAGTTATTTTCTAATCTCTAAAAATTAAAAACAAAACTAAATAAACCTAAACACATACCCCCACTCCATAAAAACAGAACTCTTGGTGTTCTGAATTTGTTTTGCTCTGTGTCTCGCCCTTGAACAGATCTCTCCTGGCTATTGGAGGGGGTCCCCTTGCAGCATCTCGTTCCACAGGACCTCACGGTGCCTGCACACTAGGAAAGCTGACAGACTCTCTTGGTGGCTTTGGGGGGCAAGAAAGTAATCCAATGCTGACAACAGAAATAAAGAAAGGACAACATTTGTTTATTATTTAATCCTTATTTTGCCACTGAGAAAATTAAGGTCTATGAGGGAATGCAATGTCTTCAGCAAACTTGGAGAGTACGGCCACGATGTTGACGGCGGCCGTGCTAGTGCAGGGCCCTTGTGAATAAACCCCATCTGCTCAGAAAATCCTTCTGGCTTCCCTTCTGCCTCCCATCAAGGAATCTATTCTGTGGGGCACATGTGCTCACGGTCGCACCAGGCACCAGAGAACCTGTAAGCAGCTACATTGGTTTCATCTGGGCTATGGGATCAGCTTCCATTTAAGATCAGAGCTCATAAATGAGTGGCTAAGATTTTCTGCTGCACATCCCCCCCCAGCCCCCCACCCCCAACGCGGTGCCTGCTGCCGAGGGAGGGAGGTGGAAGCTGCAACCCTGAGCACGTTTCAGTCCATTAGGGCAGGGACATACCATCTGTAGCAGTCCACTGGCCATCATTTTATTACTGTAGAAGTAAGAATAATTTTTTTCCCTTCAGGGAAAAAAATGTTTCAGTAGTTTCTCTTGCTAAAAGAGTCATTTAAATATTACTGGTCACGTCACATTGTAGTTGTTTGGAAATAATTATATCCATATCACAGACAGTAAATAATAGATGTGCGTTCACTAACATTTTATTCATGTTCTGTTTTAATGTGGCAAACTTAGAAGTAATTTAATCTCCCAGTAAATTGAAGTGGTGGGGGGTTCTTCACACAGAAGACTGCAAGTTATTAATTCCAGGCAGTCTTCATCTTGTACAATTAGTCACTGTTTGCAGCTGGAAATGTTTTATTAATTTTCCATAGCAGTTGATTTTCCACAGTTTTCTCAGTTTAAATTAAGCAGTAAGAACTGCTGTTTCTTCTTAAATAAATTTTCTTTCCACAAAAATACATGCCTCTGGCTATGTCAATTTTCCCATTTGATTAAAGTGCCAGCAGGCAATTAATAACTTAATGCATTTTAAAGTACTTTTGGAAAAAGTAATTTGAATAGCCAAACTTGTGTATTTAAATTGATTGTTGCAGAATATTTAATAGGCGATTGAAAATCCTAGAACCTTGGAAGGGATGAATGCAGCCCAGCCACCACGTCTGGGGGTCTGTGGGGTGGTCGCCATAAAAGGCCCGCAGCTGGCACTCACACTTTGTGGGAGGCAGGTGATTGCCACTTTCCAGGAGGTTGAAGGAAGAAAAGCAACCTCAAAATGGTCTTTGTAGGGGTATATGGAGGACTCTAGGCTAAGATGGTGTGGTCTGAGTGGGAAAACCACTTAAAAAGCAACAAAGACAATGTGGGTAAATATCACAGACATTATGCTGAGTGAAAGAAGCCAGACACAAAAAGGACAAAGATGGTACAATTCCACTTATGAGGCACCTAAAGTAGTCAGATGCAGAGAGACAGAGGGTAGTGTTTGCCAGGACTTGGGGGAGGGGAGAATGGGGAGTTAGCATTTAATGAATACAGACTTCCTGTTAGGGGTGATGGAAAAGTTGTGAAGTCAGATAGTGGTGTTGGTTGGGTAACATAAGACTTAATGCCAGTGAATTATATACTCAAAAATGGCTAAAAGGGTAAATTTGATCATACACACACACACACACACACACACACACACACACATACCACAATTTGGGAAAAAATGAAGCCTTTTCCCAGGTTCAAGATGTAGAGGCAAGGTATACAAAATTTTGTGGTTTCCTAAGTCTTCTGGTTGGAGTCATGACCAACTGCACTGACAACACAGGAGCCGAAATTCTGTGTATTATCTCTGAAGTGGATCAAGGGATGGCCCCAAAGACTTCCCTGTGTTGCTGTGAGTGACATGGCGATGGCCACAGTCAAGAAAACGAGCCAATCCCTGACTGGTGTGGCTCAGTGGATTGGGCTCTGGCTTATGAACCAAAGGGTCAGTGGTTCCATTCCCAGTCAGGGCACATGCCTGGGTTGCGGGCCAGGTCCCCGGTGGGGACCACACATTGTTGTTTCTCTCCTTCTCTTTCTCCCTTCCTTCCCCTTTCTAAAAATAAATAAAATCTCTTTTAAAAATTTAAAAAAGAAAAAATAAAGTAAACCAGAGCTTGGAAAGAAGGGACACCCAGCAGTGGGAATTTAACCACAAAAGTCGTCCTGAAGAAGGACTGTGTGTTCCTTTATTTTGAACATTATGCGGGGGTCGTAGTAAACAAGTAAACGGAGGTGAGATGAGTAGTTCTGCAACCATAGGACCCGTTGCAAAGGTGTGTGCACACTTGTGGCCCAGGACTGTGTCCAAAGCTGTCAGCATCGCATCGTTCTCCAGTGTGTTTGTTTTTTAAAAAAACCTTATTCCATTAAAAATTATTTGCTCCCTCCTCTAAACAAACAAACAAAAAAAAGCACGGATTTTTTTTTTTTTTAATCACAAGTTGCCAAGAGCACTTTATTTCTTCTTTTCGACATCCTGTTCCGCAGCTTCCTTGGCTCTTTTCGCTCGGATGCCAAAGAGCCAAGCGTTGGCGCGGGCCATGCAAAGGCTGGCAAAGGCCTTGAAGTTCTTCTCCTCCTCTGTGATGACCCCACCTTTAACAGGAACCTAATCAACAAAACAAACAAGCAAGCATAATATAAACAAAGACACTGAATTTGAGAACAGTCTGACAGTGACCAGAGGGGGAGGGGAGGGAATTTCAGGGGGAAAGGGGAACAGTTTAGAGCAACAAGTATAAAGGACACATGGACAAAAACTATGGGGGGTGGAAATGGGAGGGAGGTGGGGAGGGCTGGGGCGGTGGGCTGGGGGCGGGGTAAAAGACAGAAAACTGTACAATATCAACAATTAAAAAAATACTGATAAAAAAGCAATGATGACATTCAGAGCTAATTGATTTCCTTTTTTTCTTTTAAAGAAAATTTTGGTAGCTATAGTGAGAGTTAGGGTTCTGTGTGACAGTGGAGTCTCTGACCTCCGTTTACCCAATTCAGAGGGTCAGCCCAGCCCACCACTCCATCCGTAGGACATAGTGGCCAAAGCTCAGCAAACGCTGGACACTCAGCACCAGCAGCTATGCCCGAGCACTCTCTCCCTCTGGTGCGCTGTATGCCTCCTGGGATTCAGTCAGGATTGTTCCCAAACCTGTTTACGCCAGGTTATTTTAATTATGCAATTTAATTAAATATTATGTAAGCTGATGAAATGTGAGCTCACAAAGAGTTGTTTCTATGAAAACCAAATTGAATGCCTGAGTAAAACTTAGTAAAACTATTGCAGATGTGCTAGGTGTGGACAAAGTCAAGTGAAAGCCAAGGGAAAAATTCTAACCTAGGTTAGAATTTTGAACTTAGGTTGCTTTACAAGCGTCTTTACATTTTTACTTTACTTGAAAAAACCCTGAAACTAGAAACCATGGGTGAGGTACCCTGGGTGCCTTCTAAGCCTAGATGACTAGAAACTCCAGCAGACTCAGCCACGACATTAAGTCCTGGACTCCCACACAACTGCACTGGATAAAACAATGTTCACCGAACTTCAAGCACCCAGAGCAGAGAGCCAATTATCATGTTTATGGCAAAGCCCGTGGAGTGCCTAAGTGCTGTGCTGAGAGGTATCCTGAAGTTACACCTGGACTCAGTAGGCAGAAATGCAAACGATGTGCTTTTCCCAGGGGTGTAAAAAGGGAACGGTGGAAAACGTGCCACACATGGAACATGGCTGACCTAGAAAAAGATAAGTGCAAATGCAAAGCAAACATTCTAACTGCTGATTATTTTTTTAACTCTGCCAGATCTAAACTCGTCCACTTTTACTCTCATGAAATGGCACGTGTCACCTGAAGCACCCTTGTTTCAACCCTAGCACCACTACTCGTCGTCACAATGGGATGCCCCTTGCCTTGCAGAGAAATAAACTAGGTCCTACAGGTGCTGCTGATCTCCCCGCAGCCCCTCTGCTGAGAGTAACATCCTATTCACTAATCATTTTCCTGAAGAGATGCCAATAACATTGACAACTGTATTCCATTTCTGTTGAATACCTTATTCTTAGGGGCTAGCCAACTTACACGTCAATCATCTGCCTGCTTGAAGAAAGTATAGAGTGCTTTTAAAAAATGCTTTGCAGAATAACACCTTGTGTCTAGGAGATGGTGTTGGACTATTTTCCCAATACTGGGCTGACATGTTACTGACAGCCCTAGTGTAGATGTTGAATCATGTTTATCGTTTCAGGAGAGAAAGCAATGGTGATTTATGTTGTCAGTTTTTCACACATCTGAAAGTGTGATGTGCACCAGCTGAGGGCTTCAACTCACTTAGCACAAGAGAAAATGGCAGCTGGGTTGCATTGATAAAAAAAAAAGTAGTATGAACTAATAGGATTAACGCTAGCACCAGCTATTGCTGAGAACAGGTTGGTTTGATATTTACCATGTTTATTATTAAGCATCAGAATATCAGAATGGGTTCCTATTCTGGAGATCTGCTGATAGGAGGGGAATTTGAAACTGACAAATCATTTACTCCTTCAGAAAACATCTTTTATTTAAGCTTTTCTTCATGTGTATGCCTTATTTCTTTAGCCATCACATTTACTTATGTTTTGTTATTGTTTTCTAGATTTTTGTGCAAAGGGGGCCTATTAGATATACCTCAGTGTATCAATAAATTTCTAAGTTCTAGGTCTCTGAGAAAATCTGTCTCAGCTTTTCCCATTTAAAAAGATTTGTGTAACTTAATAATGAGTTATAAAAAGCAGATGTATCTATTAAAATTAGCTTTGACTGCATATAAATAGCATGACCAAAAAAATGTGCCTCAAATAAAAATCAAAGATAGGCTTAAACATGATAGGACTGTCCTTTTTCACCCAAAAGAAATCAAGGGAAGGCAACCGAGGGCTGGCATAGCGGTCCCATGGTCATCCAGGACGAGGCATTCTCTAGCTGGACTCTCGGCCATGATTTCTGTATTTTCTCATGTTCCCCAATGGCTACTCAAGTTCTAACCATCATGTTGCCTTCCAAGCAGAAGGAAGAATCAAAGACGAGTATACCTCCAACCATGGGGGGCGGGGAATGAATTGAGACAGAGTTCTTACTTACACCCATCACGAAATTTCTCAAAATGGACCACAGACCTAAACAGAAAAAATAGAGAACTGTGAAAGAAAACATAAGAGGGGAAAAAACACTATGGCTTTGGGTATGGTATTGCCTTTTTAGATACAACATCACGATCCATGAAAGAAATAAGTAGGACTTTATTAAAGTTAAAAACCTCTGCTCCGTGAAAAACAATGCCAAGAGAATGAGAAGATAAGCTACAAAGTGGGAGAAAATATTTGAAAAGACCAATCTGATAAAGAATCCAAAATATACAAGGAAGTCTTAAAACTCAACAATAAGAAAACAACCTGATTTTAAAATGGACCAAAGACCTTAACAGACATGTCATCAAAGAACGCATACAGAGGACAAATAAGCATCTGAAAAGATGCTTCACATATGTCATCAGGGAAATGCAAATTAAAACAAGGAGGTACCACTACACATCTATTAGAGTGGTCAAAACCCAGAACACTGACAACACCAAAAGCTGACAAAGATGTGGAGCAAAAAGAATACTTGTTTATTGCTGGTGGGAATGCAAAATGATAAAGCCACTTTGGAAGAGTTTTTACAAAACTAAACATACTCTTAGCATATGATCCAGCAGTTTCTTTGCTAGAATTTTGTTTGTAGAGTACTAATGCCAATCTCACCACTATCACCTCCTCCACCAGATATGAAACGGTTTGTCTTTTTCCAGGAGGCAAGTTTGGAATCCTCTGGCAAGTTTTATCTTATTGTGCTTCCTAGGGGAGTCCCAAACCATCCCATATCCTTTCTACTCTATCTCCAGAAAATTTGTAGACCAAGAATCAGTTAACTCTTATTATTAAACACTAAAAAATAATGCAAATTTATAAGTAATTTTTGAAAAACGTTTAGAAGTAAAGTCATAATTAAGAGATAGTATGTGGAATTTAGGAGGGTAACCATTTCTTTCTGCCATTTAGGAGTGTATCTCCCTCCCTCCCTCCCTCCCTCCCTCCCTCCTTCATCACGAAAGAGATTCGTCAGAGTTAGTGTATAATTGCTGCAAATGAAAAAGCTCTAAGTCTCTGGATCTCTGGTTGCTGTTGCAGAATGCCCCTGCTTTGGGCAGCAGGAGATGCTTCCCACCGCAGGCTGTGGCATCCAGGAGACCTCCAGGGCCTCTGTCCCTCTCCCAGTGCCCGCCAAGGGTGCTTCAGGAGAGCATCTCCTTTCTGCCTTTCCTCAGGTTTTTTTCTTTGCATTGTGCCCCTGACAGTTGCCCCTGACCTCACTTGCATTGATTCCTGAAATCATCAATATATAAGCTTTTTCTTTACTGCTTGCAAATATTAAGCATGGGTAACTTCTGGAAAGTTAAATGGAAAAGGTGAGTTAACAGGCTATTGGATATATATGTGCTTTACTCTTGGTTGAAGGAAAGAGCATTCTAAGCAATAATTTTAAATCCTTTTCAATGAGTACCTTGAAGCAAGCAAAAAGTTTTAAAAAAGCCAACTTGGTGGAGAGCTTTAGGCAATTATCACTGCAAATTATTTAAGCTTAAAAAACTAAACTAATTTATTTTATAAAATCATACAAAGTACTGGAAAGGATTCTGCATGGTCAATTTGTTTTATCGTATAGCAGCTTAAGAGGTAAGCAAAAATGTTGAATTCTAAAAGTCTCAACTTAGTGAATTAGTATAGATTTGGGGTGGCATTATATATCTGAAGATGAGTCATTGCCGCAAATGGATTGGCAAATGGCATTAAATTATTTTTAGTGACACAAAAACCTAATAAAATGAAAACATTGTGTTTTGCACAAATGATGAGCTCTCTTGATCCCCTGCCCCCAACTTCTGACAAAAAAGAAAAAGAAAAAAAAATGAATACTTTCCAGTATTTAGAGAGACCACTAGAACCCAGTGGTTAAACCAGACTCTGGAGCCAGACTGCTCGAGTTTGAATTGCAATGCACCCTTGGGTACATCAACTAAATATTCTGTGCCTTGCTGTCCTCATCCGGAAAATAGGGGCAATGGATGCGTTGCTCATGTGAGTGCTTAGAGCAGGACCTGACACACAGGACACTGTATGGCGGCAACGTCTATCTGTTACACATGCATTCTTGGCTTGCGGGGTAGTGCCGCCTCTGGGACTGTGAGCTCTGGGGGAACTGCATCCATCAGCATGCTGGATGCCTTGGACTTCGCAGAGGGATGCTCCTGCCCTGTGGTTCCTCACCATTCTGGGAATGAGGGGGACATCATGCAAATTTAAGCTGAGGGAAGGGGAAGTGTCTTCTCATCTCACTCCTACTGCTCAGGGTGCTCCTGTCAGTGGGAAGGAGTCCAGTGGTCACCTGTTCCTATCCTCAGGACTTCACTCAACAAAGGTTGATTGAGCACCCGTCATGTGCTAGCCCCTGGTGAGGTGTTGGCGATACTGAGATTGACAGGAACCACTTGTCTGGAGGCCACATGAGACACAGTGAAAGGCAAACACACAGACATGGCACAAAAACGCCATGAGAGCCCACAGAATGCACCAACTGGGCTTTGGAAAGGTCAGGAAAGATCTTATCCAGAAGGGGACATTTAATTAAATGATGAGGTCTGATAGGATTCTCAAGGTAGATAAAAATGGACGAGGCAGAAGAAACCAAGCACCATAGTGCCCAGTTTGAGGAATAGCAAGTCACATTCTATGGATCTTACCCTGGTTTGGGGCTAACCCTCAGGCAAGGCGGTGACCAGTCCCTAGGGGCTATATTAAGTTAAGAGGGCAGAATTTTCTTGGCGAGTGGAGCACAGGCTGGACCAGCCCCTACTTCTCCTGGACTGGGTGCCCTCTGCTTTGGCCCTGCACTCTGGCTCCCATAGCTTTTTGTTACATGCAGTGTTGTTTTTCTCCTCAAGGTCAAGAACGACATGTGACTTCTCTCCCTATATCCTCTGGGATAGCATCTCAAATTCAGGTTCTCAAATTTCATCAGAATCATAGGGGAACATGTTTAAAAATGCAGCTCTCCAGGCATACCCAGCTCTGCTGAGTCAAAATACTGGGGCGAGTGCTGCACATCCTCATTTTTAGTAAGATAGAGCTGGGGCAGAAACATACTCTTTAAAAATGTATTCCCCAAGTAACGCTGATGTGTGTTACAGTAGAAAAACCACCACTCTAGGGCCTAGTAAAGAGCCTGGCATAGTATAGATCACCTTTCACTTATTCAACATTTCCTTAAGTAAGTGGAGGATGTGGCATAGACAGAGCAGAGGCATGGAAAGTCCCTGAAGTATGACAATGGGCAGCTACTTCCATCAAAAGAAGCACTGAGGTCTTGGGATGGGGGAGGGGCTGGGTACAATGATGGGGGCCCTTCTGAATGTTTTGCTCTCTAATGCAGCCTCTCGGTGGAATCCTTGACTCAGAACTTTCTTCTGCCCCTGTCCGCAGCTTTTTCTTGTCCCTGTTCTCCACAAGGCAGTGTTTCCTAACTGCTTCTCCTGGGCAGGGTCAGCAACACATGTACCCTTACAGCCCTAGTGAGTACAGAGCTGGCATTGCTGCAAGCTCGAGGTTTGTTGTGGTTTGTGATACCCCGGTTGCTCAGACTTCTCCCCACCCCTCTTTTAAAAAGGGAAAAAGTCTATTTCTTCAGACTTCTGTAGACCAGCAGATGAAGCAGCCAAAATGTAACAGGTAACCGTATCAAAAATTGCAGGTAGATAGATCCAGATGAATACAGTGCAAATTCCAGGTAAGGGCCATATAATCACAGTCCATCCAAAGCCATTGCTTTCAGCCTTGGCTGCGCACTGGGATCATCGGGAGAGCTTTTAAGAGTATTTCTGCCTGGGTCCATGTCCAGGGATTCTGAGATATTCTGGGGTTCAGCCTGGGCACTGGGGATTTTTTAAAAGCTCCTGCAGGATTTCTGATATGCCGTCAGGGTTGTGAATGACTGATTGAGAGACACCATCCTCTGAGAAATTCCAATGGTAATCTTCAAGTATCCTGACAAGTCAGTCAATGGAAGGGCGGTTGGGGGCAGGAGGGCATCAAACCATATCACCAGGGCCTGGAGCTGGAGTAAAGCATGGCTCAGCCAATCAGGTGCACAAATCTCTGCCATAGCATCTCTAAAACTGGAAAGAGATGGAGAAAACTATACTTACTAGAAACAGTTTTCAGGGAGAAAACTTCAATAGGTTGGAAAGAGTTCTTTGACAAATCACTTGAAGTTTAAAATGATCAGAACCCTAAAGGGCGTACATACTAGGAGGGGCAATTGATAGTTTCCAAACTGTCTTCTAAGAAGAAGGAGCAGTGTTAGCCACACGGGTTTTGATTTTGCTGGGCAGAAATTAGAGACTTGGGGCCAGAACTGAATTGTTGACACTACCAGTCAGTGTTCTCCAACCTCCCTACCTTAAGCCTTCAGCCTTTTCTACATACTGAACATAAATGTTAAGAATATCAGTTTAAAAGGGATCCAACCCTGGCTGGTGCAGCTCAGTGGATTGGGGCGCTGGTCCGTGAACCAAAAGGTCACAGGTTCAATTCCCAGTCAGGGCACATGCCTGGGTTCCGGACCAAGTCCCCAGCTGGGGGACTGTGAGAAGCAACCAAATTGATGTATTTCTCAAACATTGATGTCTCTCTCCCTCTAAGTAAATAAATAAAATAAAAACAAAGGGAGCCGAGTTAAGTCCTCTCTTATCTCAGTCTGGACCTGCCCATCTGCTCCTCTACCTCCATGTAAAACAGCTTCTGGCCCAGGTCCCACCTCCTGCAAAGACAGAGCCATCCAGCCCTGACTGCTGTTGATAATGAAGGGGGAAGCTCGGAAGCATGCCTTCTTCTCAGACAGCATTTTTATTGCAACTACTGGAAAACATCTAGCCAATTTAGATGAGAATTTTAAATTGTGTGGCTATTTAATATTTTTGCTGACATGTTTCCTGTTTTCAAAAATACTGAGGCTGATACTTAATAAGCATTTTTTTTTTAATTTTACTTCTTTAGTCAATTCTTAACATTTCTTAAGAGATACATGAGTGAAAGGATCAGTTACCTGAAAAGGGATTCTAGAACAGAAAGGAGCATCTTTTAGGCAATCAGTCAGATGACAAGGCAATAAACAGCTAGAATCCCTAGTGAAGAGCCAAAGTCCTCCTAACTGCCATCTGAAGTGGGCCTGGTACCAAGATGCAACCACGCAGCTAGTACATTGTCAATGTCATGGACTGATTTGCTTGGGGTGCTGCCAAAGTGGTGTCTCTCCCCTCTAGGAGTTTATCTCCCTAATGGGGAGAAATGGTATATTTTTCCCATCCAGGACTAAGCAGTTACATAACAAATTATATCTTGACATAGATTATAGAGCATGTACCTATATTTTAACTCAGTTATCTTATTGGCAAAATGGAATAATTACTCACAGGGGTGTTGCTAAGTAAAATAACTATATACCAATGAAATGAAATATTTAAACACATAAGCATATAACAACTTAAGAAATATTTCTTTTTTAATATGTTTTATTGATTATGCTATTACAGTTGTCCTAATTTTCCCCTTTGCCCCCCTCCACCTGGTACCCCAATTCCCTCCATCAGTCCCCCCTTTAGTTCACATCCATGGGTCATACATACAAGTTCTTTGGCTTTTCCATTACTTATAGTGTTCTTAACATCCCCTGTCTATTTTGTACCCACTAATTTGTGCCGCTCAATCTCTCCACCATTCCCCTCATTTTCTTCCTTACCCCTCCCAACTGATAACACTCCTAATAATCTCTATACCTATGATTCTGTTCCTGTTCTGTTTGTTTGCTTAGTTTGTAATTTGAATTCAATTATTGATAGTTGTGAATTTATTGCTATTTTAATGTTCACCATTTTGGTCTTTTTCTTACATAGTTCCCTTTAGCATTTCCTGTAATAATGGCTTGGTGATGATGAACTCCTTTGGTTTTACCTTGTCTGAGAAGCACTTTATCTGCCTTTCCATTCTAAATGATAGCTTTTCTGGATAGAGTAATCTAGATTGTAGGTCCTTGCTTTTCATCACTTTGAATACTTCTTACCAGTCTCTTCTAGTCTCCACAGTTTCTTTTGAGAAATCAGCTGATAGTCTTATGGGAACTCCTTTGTAGGTAACTCTGCTTTTCTCTTGCTGCTTTTAAGATTCTCTTTATCTTTAACCTTTGACATTTTAATTACGATGTGTCTTGGTGGGGCTGTCTCTGTGTCCATCTTGCTTGGGACTGTATGTACTTCCTGGACTTGTATGTCTATTTTCTTCACCAAATTAGGGAAGTTTTCTTTCATTATTTTTTCAAATAAGTTTTCAATTTCTTGCTCTTCCTCTTCTTCTGGCACCCCTATGATTTGAATGTTAGTACATTTAAAGATGTCCCAGAAGTTTCTAAGCCTCTCCTCATTTTTTTGAATTCTTTTTTCCTCCTATTCTGATTAAATGTTTTTTCCGTCCTTCTGTTTCAAATCATTGATTTGATTCTTGGCTTCCTCCTCTACACTGTTTGTTCCCTGTAGATTTTTCTTTATTTCACTTAATGTAAACATCATGTCTACCTGCATCTTTTTTATGCTGTTCAAGTGACCAGTGAGTTCCCTAGAGCATGTCGATAACCGGTATTTTGAACTGTGCACTGATAGGTTGCTTATCTCCATTTCATTTAGTTATTTTTCTGGAGTTTTGTTCTGTTCTTTCATTTGGGACATATTTCCTTGTCCCCTCATTTTGGCAGCCTCCCTGTGTTTGTTTCTGTGTATTAGGTAGAGCTGCTTTGACTCCCTGTCATAGAGCACCTATCAAGTTTTATGGGGTGCAGCCTTAGGTAATCACCAGCGCTGGGCAACCCATGTCATTGCTCTGTTGCTCTGTGCTGGGGAGGGCTCACAGAGGGGCAATGCCACTGTTTGGCCTCTGGAGTTTTTCCCAGAGGAAGCTGCCTCCCCATTCACACTGCACTTTCTCCCCTTATGCCACTGGTGCCCTTCCAGCTGTTGCCCTGGTGTGGAATCCTAGGGTGGGTGGGTATGCATGAGTCCTAAATCCATTGTGGGTCTTTTAAGAGAACACAGTTTCTTCCACTGCCCCAACTCCTACTGGTTTTTACAGCCAGAAGTTATGGGGACTTATCTTCCTGGAGCTGGAACCCTGGGCTGGTTGGTCTGGACTGGGGCTGGGATCCCTCACTCCTGAAGTATCCTTCCCATTTTTATCTACCACACATGGATGTGGGGCTGCCTGCTCACGTCTCCACACCTTTCTGTGCCACTTTGAGTCTCCATGTGTCTCCACACCTCTCTGCCTCTCCAGGTCTCCTCCTCTCCTACCTGTCTGGATGAATGTGTCTTCTCTAAATCCTTGGTTGTCAGACATCCACACAGCTCAATTTTCTGACAATTCTGGGTGATATTTGTTTTGTAGAACAGCTGTACATTTTGCTATAGTTGTGTGCAGAGGTGAGACATGTTTACCTACTCCTCCATCTTGACTGTAAATTCCAGAAATGTCCTTTCTTTTCCATCTATTAAGTGGGGAGAGAATTTAAAGATCACCAGGTCTATATCATCATTTTAAAGGTACGGAGCCCAGGCTGGTGTGGCTCAGTGGATTGATCATCAGCCTGTGAGCCAAAAGATCACTGGTTTCATTCCCAGTCAGGGCACATGCCTGGGTTGCGGGCCAGGTCCTCAGTACTGGGTGCATGAGAGGCAACCACACACTGATGTTTCTCTTCCTCTTTCCCTCTCTCAAAAATAAATAAAATCTTTAAAAAATAAAATAGAAGTAAGGAAAATGAGCTCTAGAGAGGTTAAATGAATTGCCCAAAGTCACACAGCTACAGAGAGGCAGAATTAATAACTAAAGGAAGGAAATATATTTTTCTTTGGATGTCTCAAATACTGATTGCCAAAGCTCTTCAAAATTCCACATTGCCCTCCAAAATGAGTGAGAACAACACCTGAGATCATTTAAGTGACCAAATGCAAGTCCCCCACCTTGGTACAAAGCCACATTCATCTGTTTTCAGTTGAGAAAGCTGCTAATGGCTCTTACCATGCCTTTCCCAGCTGAAGCCTGGAACCAAAACATTTGCAGCCTGAGGATTCCCTCCCACTGCTTGTAGATCAAACACAAACAGAAACAGTGGGAGGCCGGGCCATCTCTAACTGAGAGAATCAATATCAATGAAACAGACAAAATCCCAAAATCTCAAAATAATGAAAACAAAGATATCCAAGTAATAAAAATCTGCTGGAATCACAAAGACAACACAACTCCGATCTCAGCTGCTTAAAGAAAGTGTCCATTAACAAGGGATTAACACAAGGGAAGTACACAACCAGTCAATAGGAAATGAAAACATTTCGCAGAGTCTGGTTGCATTTGAGTACACCTTAGGATTATGGATGCTGGTGTGTTGAGACGCTGTGGTTCTGACTAGAGAAAGTCTCCAGAACCCAATAAATAGCCCTAACTGCTATTTATTGGACTGAAAATTTGGAACTGACAAGCTAGAAGATGAGGCAAAGCACCAATTAACTGCTCTTTATCTTGTCCATTGTAATTTTCAAATTAAAATTGGAAAGAAAGCCTTGGAAATAAAGTCTAGATCACTATAGTATATTTTAAAATATGCATTTTAGTCAAAGTTTCCAAATGTCAGAGTTTTAAGGTAGGGACGGGGAAGGTAAAACACAAAACAAAACAAACAAAAAAACCAAACCAAAACCCAAAACTGTGGAATAAAACTTTATTAGCTTATCATAAAATGAGTAAAATGCCATTTCCGTGCTCTATGTGAAGACAATGCAGGCATATTTTAATATAAAATATCATACTTTGGATGAAATTGGAAGCAAATACCAAAAATTAATACAGTTGACCTGTGGGCTTAAGTTAACACAATAATTTTATTTTTATAATGGCAGTGATACTCTTAGTTAATAGCCAACCAGCCCATAGAGTTGAATTAAAAATATGCTATTTATATAATAAAACTTAAGAAGTAACCTTTTTTCATTGCTTATTTTGAGGTAAAAGTTATAACTACATTCATTTGATCAGCAGATCTGTAACCAAGTGCAATGATTTCAGATAAAGTGTTGGGGTGGCCAAAATATCCATTTAGTTTGTTTCCGTAAAATAAAAGACATTGGAATTGTTTTCTATATCTAGCCGTTGAGAAAATCTTTTCCTGTAGATGGTCTCCAAGCCCTCTAAAAACATTACTTAGCAAAGTAGCAAGGCTTAGCTTCTTGCCTTTTTTTTTTTTTTTAAATTTCCCTAAGCAGAGACTATTTTAATGTTGTTCAACTGAACAGCAGCCAATTGTGCTGCATTCACCATCATCCCCTGGGAATTCAAAGACAGGTACTTGTGTAGGGAGATACCAACACTGCTCTGTTTGGGGGGATTTCAACTTGGTACCTTAGGTCAACAATCCTCAGTGCCTACTATGTGCCAGCCACTGGGAATCTGATAAATAAGAGTGTCCTCAGGAGTCTGCAAAGCATTTAAGACATGAACGTGGATTTTGAAATGAAATTACCCTACAGTCCGATTCCACAGTGATAGACATTGCAGCTACTTGCCTAATCATTTTCCTCTTATCCTTGCCAAAGGACTCCTGCTTTGGTTTGTTTTTTGTTGTTGTTGTTCAGATAAGAAATACTGTTTCCTGATCTTCCCTGCAGATCGAGGTAGCCATGAGACATGTCTGGCCAATGAGATCTTGGCTACGATTCTGGGAAACTTTTAATTAAGAAGGGCAGCCTTAGCTGGCAGGGTTTTTCGCCTCTGTCCTTTTCTCTCCTGCTAGAGGTCTAGCAGCCACGTGGCAATAAGGAATCCAAGAAAAAGCCCACACACTCTGAATGGCAGAATGAAAAGATGAAGAGCCTGGGTCTCTGAGACCTTTGAGCCCATACAGTACCCCTACACTGCCTCCCCATGACGTCTTGTTGCATGAGCCAAATAAACTCCAACTTGTTTAAGCCATCGATTGTCGGCTATTCTATCATTTGTATCCAAAGTCACTTCTGAAGGATAAAGTGATGTCTCTGAGCTTCATTTTCCTCGTCTGCAAAAAAGGGATCTAAACCTCACAAACTCTGAAGATTTCCTCTAAAGCCTAGTTAATGTATATATAATTCCTAGCCCAATGCCTGGCTCACAGTAGTATTTGGTGGTTATTATTATTTATTCATAAGATTGAAATGAGTATTTGTCTTTGGCAAAACTTAAAGGAGCAGAGCCCAGCTTTCTCTGAGATGGGACTGTCAAACGGGCTAAGTGCTCAGGTCATACTGGGGCGAAGCCAGCTGACTGCGCTCAGCTGTATGAGGACGCTTACCCTAAGTAGGAGGGCCTATGAGGAGTCAACATCCAAAAACGGGGTCCCTCTGTTCTTACGTTAGGAGATTTTTCTAGCTCATTGCTAATGCATACTAGCTCTTTCTAATACTTGGACAGCAAGCTGTTGCTTTGCTTATAGTGAAACCAAACCCTTGGCTACTTTTCATTTCTGAGCAGCAAAGTGCAAAGTTAGAATCTAATAGCACATTTCAATTAAAAACCAAAGAAACAATTTTTGGACATCACTGGCTATTGCCTCCAAAAATAGCACTTCATTTTTCCCCCGAGTATATGAAATTGTCCTAATTCTGATTTATTTAGTCTGATACGTCTGGTCTCCTGGCTTCAGTTTTTGTAGACAAGATAATCAGTTGTTGCATTTTTTTTAACTTGTCAGATAGTTTTAGTTGAAACTTGTTAATACTTTGGCCCAACACAATCAATAGTAGGGGCTTAAAAATATATCCTGTGCGATGCTTTAGAGCGACCCTGGCAACACACATCACAGCAGCAACACTCTGGCAGAACTGTCCCTTCGTTGCTTTGCCATAAATAGGCTCAAAAACGTAACAGTGAAACTTTTTCTGAACTTTAGCTAAGCAAATTCAGAATGCTAGTCAATGAAGGTTGAGATATGGTCAAGGCCTATTTGAGGAGTGATAACCAGAATAGCTCAAATGAGTGAGTCTCTTGGTCAGTTAAGAGTAAGAGTTTTCCGTACGGTGAAGATGTCACGCCACAGTTCCCAGGTGTTTTCAGTTCCTCAGTTTTCTAGAGGAAGGTCTGTGTCGGTGTTGTCCAACAGAAGCACAGCGTGAATGACACAGGTGAGCCAGATATACAGCTAAGGTTTTTAGTAGTCACATTCAAATTAATTTTACCTGGGTCTTTACCTTTTTCTTTTAAGTATATTGTCCTTAACCCCAAAATATATCCAAAATATCATCATTCCAACATGTGACAAAAAGATATTTTTTTACTTTTGTATTAAATACTTAAAACTCTGGTATGTACTTCCTACTTACAGCACATCTCAGTGCAGACTAGTGCAGACTAGCCACACTTCAGGTGTTCAATAGCCACACGCGGCCGGTGGCTACCATACCAGATAGCTGTGTTGTAAGGCCTAGTTTCATGTGCCGTGTTGGCATCTTGGAGGTTGATGAGGGCCCTCGAGTCCTAACTCTGAGTTCCCCGGCTCTTGCTAGATGTGTTCCACCTGGGGGGAAAGGCTCCCTAAAGATAGTTCCTTAGCAGTCAGACCAGCTGCTCCCCACCTGGTCCTCAACCCAGTGAGTTTCGCTTCTCCGCAAGCCTGTGGAATTATCAAACACGCCCGGGCACATCTTCCTCTGGGAAGCGGAGGTCATCTCATTCACCTGTTACTACAAAGCCGGCCTCCCACAGCCCCTGCTGCTTCTCTTGGCTCCCGAGTGCAACTCCTCGTAGCTCTGCATGGCACGCAGAGTCCTCCTCCCCAGAGTCTGAGTACACGGGACGAACAAACTGTGGTCTGTCCCATCTGCTCTGACCACCTGTGTATTCAGCTCTCCCCAGAAACCTATGCAAGACTCTCTCTCACACCCACGAGGTGAAGAGCAAAACAGCATGAGTCTGTACTTTGAGAATCAGTCAATTTTTCAAGAAAATATCTGGAAGAATTTGGACTTGTCTCTAAGCTTTCTGACATTGGCACTGTCTGAAAAAGCTTAGTTGTACCTCTGTAGGTAGAACATTTTCTAATTTTGGTCGTATACTCCATGGCGCTCAGCTTTTAGCTGGTTATGCGTTGGCTCTGTATTGTCTGGCATCTTCTGATCTTCAGTGTTCATGCTGAAGGTGACCAATAAAATCATCACTATTAGATAATAACATGAATTTACTTCTGAGGTAAAGGCCTATTACAGGGCAAGCCACTCATTGAGTCTGGAAAGGGTGACACACCTGGCAGATGTGCCGCTGCTGCTCTTCCCGTGTCTGCAGCTGCTCTTCCCGTGTCTGCAGCTGCTCTTCCCGTGTCTGCAGCAAGCTCGCTCAGCCAGCTGTCCACTCGACATCCTCTCAGCACTGGAGATGAAATTAAATTTTCAACTCTGGTCGAGAAACTGAGCTGTCCTTGAGCCTTCTTCATGATCCACAATCTGTGTACAGTAATCAGTAGGCTGCCTCACCTTCCCCCACATTACCACTTCCAAAACATTCTGTGAATAGGCGTCCGTTCTTCTTCATGTGCATTGGGCAAGCTCTCACCCAGGTCTTCAGTGTGTCTAAGGGAGTCCGTCACATTCATGTTCCTGTGGGTCTCCGAGTCTCCTGCCCCCTGGCTTCCCTCCACCCTCCACTCTGCTGCCCAGGTGGTCCAAAACTCAGAGCTCATTTATGACTTGGTCTTAAACACCTCTAATTGGTCCCCATCGCTACTGTGCAACATCCAGACCCCTTAGCCTGATAAAAAAAAAAAAAAAGGACCTTAACAATGAGACCACAATCTGTCTTTTCAACCTTCAGCTACCTTTTCTCATTTATTCTCATTCCAAATTATTTCCCATAATACTATTCCACTTCAGCACTCCCTAAGGCCAGTGTTCAGAAAATTAGTTTAAATAACAAGGAAGGAGTGAATATTTGTCTACTTCACATGTTTTGCTGAGTTCCTTATACAAATGCAATGTTACCTATCATTTTTTAAATTATATTTTATTGATTATGCTATTACAGTTGTCCCAATTTTTCCCCCTTTGCTCCCCTCCAACCAGTATCCCCCACACCATTGTTCATGTCCATGGGTCATACATATAAATTCTTTGGCTACTCCATTTCCTATACTGTACTTTACACCCCCATGGCTATTCTTTAACTATTTGTACTTCTTAATCCCTTTGCCTCCTCATTCATTCTTCCACAACCCCCTCCCATCTGGCAACCATCAAAATGCTCTCCATATCCATGATTCTGCTTCTGTTCTTGTTTGCTTAGTTTTGTTTTTTTAGATTCAATTGTTGATAGATACATATTTATTGCCATTTTATTGTTCATAGTTTTTATCTTTTTCTTAAATAATTCCCTTTAACATTTCATGTAATAATGGTTTGGTAATTGGAAACCTATTTGAAGTAATAATGAAAGAAAACTTGCCTAATTTGGTGAAGAAAATAGACATGCAAGTCCAGGAAGCACAGAGAGTCCTAAAAAAGATGGGTGCAAGAGGCCCACTCCAAGACACATAATTAAAATGTCAAAGGTTAAAGATAAGAGAATCTTAAAAGCAGGAGAAAAGCAGGAGTTCCCATAAGACTGTCAGCTTATTTCTCAACAGAAACTTTGCAGGCTAGAAGGGATTGACAAGAAATACTCAAAGTCATGAAAAGCAGAGACCTACAGACAAGACTGCCCTACCCAGCAAAACTATCATTTAGAATTGAAGGGCAGATAAAGAGCTTCCCAGACAAGAAAAAAAACCAAAGGGCTTCATTTTCACACAATGTTAGCTATCATTTTAAAAAGAACCATTTGCTAGGCATTGTACTAATTATCTTATGTGTTTCTTTCAGTTTATTTTCATGACAATGTTATAAGAATTTAGGTGGTTATAACCATTTTACAGAGGAGGGAAATAGAAGCTCAGAGAGGCTAAGTAATTTGGCCAAGGTCACACAGCTAGTTATTGTAATTCCAGCTAGAACTAGAAGCTGGAGCAGCCAGACTCCAGCACAGCTGTATGCTCTTTTCCATGTACCACAATGCCTCTCACCAGGCAAAGCTCTCCATGGGAAAGATTGCCATTTCCTGTTAATCTTCGCATGCCCAGCTCTAGTCGAGATCCCCACTCATAGTAGGCACTCAAGTAAATAAATAAAAGTAGAGAAAAGACCGGGGGAAAGTAGGTATGGTGTGCTAATAAATTGCAAAGAAATAGGAGAGGGAAATAAGAAGAAACAGGTGGGTATCCTTCATAATTCAGAGTGACACCATGTTGCACCATTTCTGGTTGGCTGCATTTAATGATGCCTAATTTACATGGCCAGAAATAAAGTCAACTGCAGCGACCATCATTTTGTCAGCCTGGTTGGACTCTTCTTACCTGCTGATTTCCATTAAATGCCATTTAGAAAAATAATTGTGTGGCTCTGCCCTGGTGGCATTAAATATAAGTCGTCTGTTTGGCAGCTAAAATATAACATTCAAGGAGTGCAGGGAGACAAGCAATTTTTTTTTTTTAAGATGCTTTAACTGAAGACAGGAGACACTAGAAGGTTTCTCACTGCAATCTGCCACACGTGCGCCACTCACTCTGCTGGAGGCGCTGTGCTGTCCATGTCACAGAGCCATCAGTCATGGATTATGGCCGCAAGGGGTGCCCGGTTTAATCTCATTTTTGAATGAATTAATATTATTAGCTTTGACAAATTAATGGTATTAAGTGTGCAAGGTTAGTATGAATAACGTCCACATCTATCTATTACTAAATGTGCCTCATTCTTCTGTAAGAAAGCTTAGTGAATCACTTCAGTGGAATCCTCTTTTCTATATTGTGAAATACCTTCTCAGCAGCCTTAAAAAGATGGCTGACCACACCTATGAGCAGGTGTTTAATAATACAAATTTGAACTTCAGTCCATGCTGAAAATGGCTGCAAAACCGAGTCGATCACCAGAGAGATGTGACGCTGTGGAGGTTTCTTCTCCATCTTTACAAATGTAATCATAACTGTGAGCATACTGCATCCAAGAAAATCTGTGTTCTATAACAGCTTTGAGCTTCCCCACCTTTCCTTCCACTTGCCAATAAAAAAAAGTCAGTGCTCAGGTACAGCCAGCTCCTTGCCGTTAAAAATCAAGATAAAAAGGGCTGTCATCTTCTGTGTATCGTTCAATGTGAAACCACTCTTTTTCCTAACCTAAGTCTAAATGAAATGTTGTTAAAGCCCTGTGTCAGCAAAACTAAACTTCACATCTGTGGTTGAATTTTGAAGATCAAATGTGAGTGATCCTGAATGACTTTTTTTCCCACAATATTTTTAGTTATTAATTTAAGAGATCTCTAACATTGAGCGCTGTGAACCTACTCATTTAAAATGTGGACACTGTGGCACATACTCTGGCCTATGGCCACATCAGCTTTATTCTCTACTTCGAAAAAAATCTGAATTTGAAAAACCATAAAAATACTTTCTAAAAAACCTGACAAACAAGATATAGGCGGAGATTTCTTGATTTCAAGAAACGTAGATTCTTCCCCCAGATCTGCAGTGATCCGATTGTCCTCTGGGCATTAGCAGCCTGGTTCTGGCCGACGAGAGGTAAGGAGAAGGGCACAGCTTCGGAAAACCAGCGTCAAGCACAATGCCTGGTACTCGACAACTACTTACTGCATTGATGAGAGATAATCTGTATGTTCTCAGTGGGCATCTAACAGGAAGGTATTCTGTACTCCTGTACCTTTAATAACTCTTACACACTTTTTCCTAAAGTATACATACACATCCTCAGGTGACCGTATCATTCCCCTCCTGGATTTCTATTACTTCCTCATTTAAAATTTCTACCCCTTTCCACTTTAGTAAAGCCTTTTGCCAACATGCTATAGAAGTGCTGTCCAGTAGTCATATAATGAAAGCCACATATGTAGTTTTAAATTTATTGGAAACATTTAAAAAGTGAAAAGAAAAAGATGAAGTTAATGTCAATGTTATGTTTAATTCAAATGTCCATAGATCCTTATTATAATCTTTTTCATTATATTCAGGAAATTGATGACTTACTAATTTGTGAGTAAAGAATCTCCTGAGGGTAGATGTTTTATCCCTTGAACGACATTTTAACACCCCATTCTTCAGAAGGAATTTTTCTAAGAGAGAAGGCTGAGCAATGCATCAAGCTAAATTTTCTATGCATACATGGAAGTGTCATGAATAGGGCAACATGCCATGTTTTGATGAACAGAGAGCCTCTTGTGCCACAGTTTGTATTAGTCAGCGCCCAGTGGAAACGGCATAATGTAGGCAGGCAGAAATTCCAGCCCTGGGTGTGGTACCAGCTAGACCTGTGATCTTGGGCAAGACCCCTTTCCCCCTAATTCTCAGTATTTGAAAGGACCTGTTTAGTCCAACTAGTTTCCTTACCAGTTTAAGGGTGAAGGCATGCACAGGGCCTCCCAAAAGGGCTCGGTTCTGGGCCTGCTCCCCCAGTGTGGACCACCCACAGCACCTGAAAGGAGGCCTCACTCTTGGAATTTTTCATAGGCTTCATGGGAAATATGGTTAAAGGTGAAAATATCAAAGTGGTATAAAAAAAACATTGAGAAAAGAGCAGGAGGATGTGGTGCCCCTTACCTTCTCCCAACTCCAGGCACAGGATTCAGGAGAGGCAGCCCGAAGCTTCAGATCCAGTAGATGGATGAGAAGGACTACCCTTCAAAGCTGTTTTCCTCAGAGTATAATGGAAAGCTGCTGCCTCCCAGAATATTTTCCCAGAAGCAGGGCTTTCAGAAACTTCCCAGTACCCCTAGATCCTAGCAGAGCCACCATTACCTGTGTGTTTGGACCCGTATGGCCCTTTAGTGAGGAGGCCAGCTTAAATTCCATCTGGACCTTTCCCTGAAGGGCAATCTAATTCAGTTCTGTTCAGTTCAATGTAATTTGTTTTTGAGTGAACCTTCTAGAAGGAGAGTTCCAACCCCAGGTCTTCCACTCTCTAGACCTATGATCTTGGGCAAATCACATGCCCTGTGATCTGTTCCAGCACTTCCCAGTAATTCTGTCTCAAATTCCTAGGCTAACCTCTCTCCATTTTCTCTGGTTGGAGAGCTAATCAATTGACTACTCTATAAAACAATGATTCCACCAGGAAGTAGAGACAACTGTTCATCTCCATAGCCCTTGTGTGTGTGCATGTGTGCAGTGGGGGGCGGGGGGTGAGGTCCATCCTAAAGCCTCTTCCAAACCTAGGTTTTGCAATTCTAAACACCTTTTGGGTTTCTCTGAAGATTCTGAGTATTCCTTTTGTACCAGGATATTTCGTACCACACCCACCACCCCTACATGTGGGCAGTAATCCCCGGCAGTGGTTTTAGCCCTAACCAATATTTAAGTGCTTAATTTTTTTCAAGTTCTATTTGTTTTGCCAATGACAGTAATTTATGGTTAGGTTATAATGATAGCTACCACAATCATTTAAATTGCCGGGGATCTTATTTTGGGGAGGGGAAAAAAACCCTGAAGTTTTGTTTATTTTTATCAGTTTTGTTTAACAATTCTCCCAGAATTTTCTCTCCCCAACCTTACCTCATTCTAGGTATTTTAGGAATAACTAACAGTGAACTTGTCTGTGTAAAATTGCCCTGAGCTATTCTTTAAGTTAATTATCACTTCTTTCGGTTCTGTGAATGGCTGTTCAATGACACTGTCAGCAAGTGGAATGAACCAAATTACTTTAATTATGGAGTAATTTGCACAGAGTGATGGTAATTAAATCTTGATCAGTTTAAGTGAGTGAATTAATTGCTCTAACTTGGAATGCACACCACAGCAAGACGAGTTGTTTTGTAGTTTAATTAACACCATCCGCTCAAGTCTTATCGTATCTAAAATGTAGACAATTAAGAAGTTTGATATTATTCTCACCTTCACAAGAACTAGGACAGAAAACATGCTGAGAAAGGTAGTGTACTAGGGGATGATAGAAAACTTAATATTCTTGTCACTTGTGTGGATATATTTGTTGCAATCTCTATTTTGCCTTCTGGAGAAATGTGCAAATAGAATATTTCCATATAATTAGCTTCTGGCCCCATTTCATTTCCAAATTCCCTGATCTGTACAACAGTATACACTTCCAAATGAGTTCATGTTTTTAATTTCTACAGCCTTAATTTTATTGTGAATCTTTCTATCACTTTAGTTTGGAGGAATCCTGCCCTTGTGAAGGGGTGCTTGGGGTCTCATAAAATCTGATCACTTATCAATCATCATTTATTAGATAGATGTCCATGCTTGTTCTATTATCCATTCCGCGGTACTAGAGAGTAACTTGTTAAAGTTCCTTCCTGCCAAGAACTAGATCAGTGATATTCTGCCCTATTAGAATCACCTACCAAACTTCTTTAAAATTTCCAATGGCCAGACCCACTCCAGAATTTGGAGGGGATGTGACGCAGGCGTATGTTTTTGAAGCTCCTTAGGTGTTTCTAATATGCATCACACATTTCGAACCACTGATTTAGAGAGTCTATACACCCATCCCATTAACTATCAGAGGAAGACGATATTGTCACAAATTTTCAAGTAGAGACAGTCTGGCTGGCTCAAGGGGTCAGGACAGAGTCTGAGGACTGAGACCTGCACCTGTTCCTCAGACCCTCTGCTGGTTCTGCCCCGTAAGAGCCAATTCTTCATAAATGTTACACAACCACACTCTAGAATAAAGCAAGTTAATAAGTCCCAGTTTACAAACTAGAGGAGCAAAGAGGCAAAGGAAATGAACATGGTTTATTTAGTAATCTTGGATATTGTCTTAAGCTCCAAATAAGAAAAAAAGATATATTGTTCTAAGCTCCAGGACTGTAAATGTATGTGCAGTCGGTTTGGGGATCATTTAAGTGTCAATGTGCGGTGATGAAAATAGAATTAGTCAGGAGTGTGACATTGGCTTGTTCAATCCTGATGTGGGTAATAAGTAAGTTTCTCAAGGTTATGCATTTACAAAGCCAGAACTTGAACTTGGTCTTCTGATTTCAATGTTTGCGGATGTTGAGCCTCTGCATCACAGAATCTAGCTCAGAATTAACTCAGAACAATGGAAATTTAACCCAAGAAAGTATGTAGGTTCTTGGAAGTGTTCACATGAGTTGACATGAGTTGTTTGAAATAAGCCAAGGGAATGGCATGTGGAGGGGAGAGACAGGCTAAAGTCAATTAATCAAACTATCAACCTCCTTCTAGGCAAAAAAAAAAAAAAAATGAAAAAAGGTAAATTTAGCAAGGGAACGAACAGCAGCAGTTTCGTGGAGCAGCTGAGTAAAAGGGATTTGGGAAGGGCTCATTACAGGGTGGGGCTTTTGCTGGGTCTTTCTAAGGAGTGTTTAAGGAAGTGTGGGCTGGACTTCAGGTCAAGATGGCAGCATAGGTAGACATGGCTCACATCTTCACACAACTACAACAAAACTACAACTAAAATATAGAATAACCATTGCTCAGAATAGACAGAGATTGAGTTGAATGGAAGTTTGAGAACTACGAAATTAAAGAAACCTTATCCACCCAGGCTGGTAGGAGGGGTGCAGACGCAGAATGGGCTCATCCCACATCCACATGTGGTGGGTAAAAATTTGGGAGGGTATCTCAGGAGAAATGACTCTCAGCCCAACATCAGGCCCCCCAGCCCAGGGTTTCAGTGCCGGGAAGATAAGTCCCCACAACTTCTCGCTGCAAAAACCAGCAGGGATTGAGTAGGTGGAAGAAACCACTGGAGCCCCAAGCAGTTCCTCTTAAAGAGCCCACACAGACTCACTCCCTCTGAGCTCCAGCAATACAGCATCAGCTTGAGGGGCACCAGTGGCATGCAGTGGGAGGCGGAAGTGTCTGGCATCAAGGTAGCAGAGACCATTGTCCCTTTTCTGGGTCCTCCCCCCATACAGTCAGCAGACTGGTACTGTATCTGACATTCCATCAACTTGGCTAACACTGTTTGACCCACCTTAAAGATCCCAAGAGACTCTTCCCCACCCAATTTACGGGCCCATCCAGGCTCTTTTTTCACGGGGTCTTGGCTCTTGCCTCACAACTTCCTAAATCCTCTCAAACAAGCAACAGCTGGCCTCAGTGAGCCCCAGGCCTGGAACTAGCATCCTAGATTCACAGCTTAGGTTTGCCTAGAAATCTCCAAGCCCAGTGCAAGTAGGAGCCATCTAAGATTACTTTATAACTTATGCAGGCTTGCCCCAGGCAAAACACAGGTGTGGGCTGACCTTGGCCTGCACCACCCAGGAAATTCCAGGGCAGCGAACTCAGTAGACAGTTACAGATCACATCAGAGCACCACCACCCTTCCCCTACACAGCTGATCCTTCATGAAAGGTAGAGGGTGGTGGTCAGTGGTCACAGCCAGTCCTTACAGCTGACTGGCCAGGATAAATCCCTCCTATTGACATGCTGACAGTGCCCAAGGCTCAACTACAAGAGGAGGGTGTACTCAGCCCACATGAAGGGCACACTTCAGGTTCCCAGCTTGGGTGGTAGGGGAGGTTGTGCCACTGTACCCTACATGATACCTACTACATTAGGCCACACTACCAAGACAGAGTCAAAGCAGCTCTCCACCTAATAAATAAAAACTAACACAGGGAGGCTGCCAAAACAGAGGCAAAGAAACATGGCCCCAATGAAAGAACAGATCAAAACTCCACAGAGAGCTAAACATAATGGAGATAAGCAATCTATCAGATGCAGAGTTCAAAATGCTGGTTATAAGCTCAAGGAACTAAATGAGGACCTTAACAGTATAAAAAAAAAATCCAGTCAGAAACAAAGGCTACACTAATTGAAAGAAAGAACAATTTACAGGGAAACAACAGTAAAGTGGATGAAGCTGGAAATCAAATCAATGATTTGGAACATAAGGGTTCAAAAAACAACCCATTAGAACAACAAGAAGAAAAGAATCAAAAAAACCAAGTATAGGGTAAGTAGCTTCTGGGACAACTTCAAGGGTTCCAAGATTCACATCGTAGGGGTGTCAGAAGGAAAGAGAAAGAGCAAGAAATGAGAAACCTATCTGAAATATTAATGAAAGAAAACTTGCCTAATTTGGTGAAGGAAATAGACACACAAGTTCAGGAAGCACAGAGTCCCAAACAAGATGGATGCAAAGAGGCCCACTTTAAGACACATCATAATTAAAATGCCAAAGGTTAAAGATAAACAGATGGGATGGTGGGTATAGGAGAGTGGATGAGAGGTAAGGGGATTAAGAAGTACAAATAGGTAGTTACAGAATAGCCTTGGGAAGGTAAAGTACAGTATAGGAAATGGAGTAGCCAAAGTATTTGTATGCATGACCTGTGGACATGAGCAAGGGGTACTGGGTGGAGGAAGCAAAGGGGGAAAAATCAGGACAACTGTAATAGTATAATAAAATATAATTTTAAAAAAGAACTGTTTACCTATAACAAAGCACTTGAACTTACATTGCATAGAATTCTCACCATCCCAAGCCCACCCCCTTTAAGAAAGTGTTTCCAAGGACAGACAGTTATTTCCTTTTCTGAAAAAGGAAAACAAGATTGAAGGTACCTGGGGTTGAACTGAGCATGCAAATGAGTATTTATAGGACTGGCTTGAAGTGAGATAAAATTAACTTCAGTGACAAAGTGGTGTTGCTTCCTGTTTCCAGGCTCTCCTCCTCTTGGATTTGTAGGAAGACATCCTGAAAACAAAAGGTAAAGAAAAAGCCTGTTTCCCTCTGCAAATAATAATAATAATAATAATAATAATAATAATAATAAAGGAAAGTGCAGGCCCCTTCTGGATTGAGTGCTGTTAAGAACAGGGATGACTTGGTACTTGGATATTTAATAATTTTATCTGGGAAAAGGAAGGATTACAGCAGGGCTAGCTAGCACTGTCAATAGTAAACCTTCCAGGACTTCCGGCCAAGATGGAGGCGTAGGCAGACACACTGTGCCTCCTCTCACAACCAAAATTAAGGACAGCAAATATTTAGAAACAAGAAAACAACCTCAACTTACAGAAAATTGAACTATACAGAAGTCCAACAAGCATTCATCCAGACCGGTAAGAGGGGCGGAGTCGCAGCAGGAAAAAGTGGAAGTGCGGACCCAGGAACGCAAGCAGCAGCAGCAGGCAGTTCCCAGGTGCACAGGGAGGCAACTGTGCAGACCCAGTGAGGCTGCACAAGGTGGCTGGCTGACCGGGTGGTCCCGCATTCGCGCACGCAGACGATCCAGGCAAAGGGGAAATGGAGGAAGGGACTGAATCCAGGAGAGAGCGGAGCAGGTGCCATTCTTCCCTCTCAGACCCCACCCCCCACATACAGCGTCACAACCCAGCGACTGGGCTGCCCCGCACTGGGGAGTGCCTGAGGCTCCACTCCTCACTATGTAACAGCCAGGACCAGACCAAAAACAGCAACAACAACAACAACAAACCCACCAAAATGGCTCAAACTGGAGAACAAATGAAAGCCCCAGAGCCAATTCCTCTAAGCCTTGAAGAGGTAGCCAACCTATCAGATGCACAGTTCAAAGCACTGGTCATCAAGATGCTCACAGAATTGGTTGATTTTGCTCACAAATTAGATGAAAAAATGCAGGCTACAATACGTGAAATGAAGGAAGACGCATGGGGAACCAATAAAGATGGGAGGAAAACTGGGACTCAAATCGATGGAGTGGACCAGAAGGAAGAAACTAACAACCAAACAGAAAAGAAGGAAGAAACAAGAATTCAAAAAAATGAGGAGAGGCTTAGGAACCTCCGGGACATCGTTAAATGTCCCAACATCCAAATTATAGGGGTCCCAGAAGGGGAAGAGGAAGAGCAACAAGTGGAAAACTTATTTGAACAAATAATAAAGAACTTCCCCAATCTGGCAAAGGAAATAGACTACCAGGACGTCCAGGAAGCTCAGAGAGTCCCAAAGAAGTTGGACCCAAGGAGGAACACGCCAAGGCACATTGTAATTACATTAGCCAAGATGAAAATGAAGCAGAGAATTCTAGAAGCAGCAAGGGATAAGGGGACAGTCACCTACAAAGGAGTTCCCATCAGACTGTCAGCTGATTTCTCCAAAGAGACCTTCCAGGCAAGAAGGGGCTGGAAAGAAATATTTGAAGTCTTGAAAGGCAGGGACCTACATCCAAAATTGCTCTATCCAGCAAAGCTGTCATTTAGAATGGAAGGGCAGATAAAGTGCTTCTCAGATAAGGTCAAGTTCAAGAAGTTCACCATCACCAAGCCCTTATTATATGAAATGTTAAAGGGACTTATTCTAAAAAAAAAGATAAAAAATACGACAGTGGAAAGACAGCAAACTCACAGCTATTAAGAACCACACCTAAAACAAAAGCAAACTAAGCAAACAGCTAGAACAGGAATAGAACCACAGAAATGGAGATCAAATGGAGGGTTAGCGGCAGGGGTGTGGGAGGAGGAGAGAGGGGGGAAAAGATACAGAGAATAAGTAGCATAGATGGTGGGTAGAAAATAGACAGGGGGAGGGCAAGAATAGTGTGGGAAATGTAAAAGCTAAAGAACTTATGACACATGGACATGAACTAAAGGGGGGAATGTGGGTGGGAGGGGGGTGCAGGGTGGAGGGGAATGATGGGGGAGAAATGGGACAACTGTAATAGCATAATCAATAAAATATATTTAAAAAATAAAATAGTAAACCTTCCATGTTAGCTGGGAAATAGGCATATTGAGTCATTTTTTTAAAAAAATTGGAGTATTTCCATCTGTTCCAGGTAGGTTGTAGAGCGAAGCTGTCTGATCATTGTTCTGTGAACACGTTCATGTTCAGCGGGGACACCACAGGCTGGCTGCCTGGGATGCTTTGTACTTCCTCAAGGCCCCAGGCCCCTGATGGCCATTTTAAGGAGCGAGGACTTACATGTCGAAGAGTTTTAAAAAGTGGAATAATGTAATACAAGGTCTGTTTGAAAGGACCCACAAGTGGCTATGTGGAGGATGGTTTGGAAAGTGGCAAGACTGGATGTGGATGGTCCAGTCGGGGCTGAGGAAAGAAAAGGACTGCTAAATGATACCCTGCGGGCAGAAAGAAAACACTTGTGCTGCCTAACAATTCAAAGACAAGCAATTCAAAGTTACTTGGACAAATCAAGGGAGTCTCTTTATCTCCACCGTTTCTTTGGAGAAAAGAATACTTTAAAATTTCAAAGAGTTTTCATTTTCTTAAAAACTAAAACCCAGTGATTCCTAAGTTCCTGCTGGACAAATAATTTCTTAGGCACCTGAAACTCCTTTCAGCTCTGGGAATGCCCCTACAGGAGCCTTTTCTTAGGATGGAAAAAGTTTGCAGTCCAGGGGGAAGCAAAAGTGGGCCTATAATTGTGAGTACATGAAACAATTTATTCTTGCGTTATTATGGTCACAACCTGCATTTTTCCATGTGAACTGTAAACCTACTTTTGCCCAGCCCTGTAGGGTATTCATCCTGATTCAATTCAAAACAAATATCCCAAGCAAAGAGACAGGTGATCACAGGTTTTCTTGGGAGATGGACACCATCTGCTGGCCCCAAGCCCTGAGTCCTGCATCAGCGGCCAGGAGCCTGAGCAGCAGGTAAAAAGGACAAGTGAGTGAAACAGGGTCTGGTCATGGGATTAATACCTGGTTTCCAGCACTTTTATCTCATTGCACCCCAGAGAACAGAGTAAACGGACCATCCTAGAGAAACAAGAAATTAGTAGAATATAGTGTAAACCTGGAAATGAGGAGGAAAGGGAGAAAATTTTCTTTGGTGTCAGGCAGGAGATTGTCAGTGAGTGAGCACAAAGTAGAGGGACCATCTTGTTTTGTAGGAACAGTGCTAAGTATGTGGTTGTCCTGCTTTTTTAAATCCACAGAATTGTCACTTACTGATGTAAAAACAGATGCATAGAGAACATTCATGTGATAGAGGGACAAGAGAAGCAAACAGTGAACTCAGCAACAATAAGTCATAGTATTACAACTATTAATGGCCATTAAGACAAATTTTAGCCATTTCAGGGGAAAGGATATGAAGAAATCTTTCCTTTTAGTCTTTTGTTTGTTCTTTGGGAGATTGCCTCAAATCACTTAATTTTAATCTACGACAGCACATTTTTATAAATGGCTCTGGGCAGAGTGCTTCTTAACATTCACTTCTATTCCATTTACTAAATGTTTTGAGAAACAAATTGGTTTGAGAGCGACATTTCATAAATTCAGATATCTAATTTACCCAGTACTTCTACAAGCCTGTTTTGCAGATTAATCTTTTCTAAAATTGTTTTTTTTAAGTCAACTGAAACCCTCAGAAAGTGAGGATTTTGTTAGTTCATGACCTTATGTTTTAGCAGAGGAAAAAGTGGCTTTGCAACCCATAAAATGTGTTAATGCAGGGATAGAAATCTTCATACTTCCACTTATACTAGTTCCAATCAACAGAATGGATTAGGCTCTAAAATAATCTGACATTAGTATTAAAACAAATATTTATAAACATGTGCGTCCATTACTGGTACATGATGCATGGAGGTTTATTGCTTGGTATTAGGACATATCCCGATCCCAAACGCAAGTAGTAGAAATCGCGATTGTGTGAAGTTGGGTAGGGAACGCGTTGTTACCTACATCACTTTTTCAATTAGTGGCAGAGGAAAGATTAATGGCCATTTAATAACTGATTAGTGAGACAGCAGATTAAAAAGAGGGCACCTTGTGACAGTTTGCCCCCCTGCCTTTGAATGCCTGACTGCAGTGCTGAAGGACATCTGGCAGGAGCAGCCAGGGCATCAACGCTCACATCTCACAACTGAACTAGCACAACAGGCAGGTCAAAGTCTCCGAAAACCATAAACCAGTTCACAATTAGCAACAATGCGGAAGTGGCCTTACATACAGTTTCCAAAAGTACAATTTTATATATTTCAAAATGTGTTTTACTTTCCTTCCAATTGCCTACATTTCCCAGCACCTAACTACTGCTCAGCGATGCATTTCTTTTAACACATTTTGGCTCCTGCCATTGGCTTTCATTCTGACAAACCCACAGGGTATACAGATGCGTGGCATTGTTCTCCCTCTCATGGAGTTTACAATCTACATGAAGGATCCTTAAAGGTTAAATAGTGGCAGGTTAAAATAATACAAAGTCAACAAGCTAAGCCATAACATATTGCTTAAGTGTCAAATAAGTGGAGTAGATCATGTAAGCACTCTCAGCTGTGACAGGCAGGAAATCATTAGTGGGCTGGAGAAGTCAGCTGAAGCTTGTTGAGGAAATGAGCATTCAGCTGATTCATGGAAGATGGATGGGGCAGTGGTGTGCTGGTGGAACCCAGCTCTTGGGCTGGGGGAGCCTGATCTTGCAATTTGTATAAGTATTCTCACCCTTGGCCAATTTAAAGCTACCAACCTAACACATCACTGAATGTGAAATGGTAATCAGATGCTCACAATTGGCTCTTGTGAGCCAGCCACTCTGACACCACCGAATGGGAGATTTACTGATGAAGGTTCATTCAGTTCAACAAGTACTTTCAAAAAAAAAGGAAAAAGAAAGAAAGAATGGTGTGCTTTGGGGTCTTCCTAAGAAGTAAAATAGCCTTCTTTCCCCCTCTTCAATTCTAAATTCAAGCAGAGTCATAATTATCCATCAAATACCTTTGAAACTACGTAAAGGACCTTTCGTACTTAAGGTGACAATGCTGGTATAGCAGCAGCAATATCTTTGAGGTGCTTTTCCCAGGGGTGGTGATAGACTCACCCTGATCTATCCCTTCTTTCTTGAGTCTCTTATGAGCAAGGTACACATTTCCAAGATGATGTCCCCAGAACAAATCTCAGTTACATATAAGCACAGAAGTAGACTGGATTTAAAACTTGGTAGAACTTAGCTGATTTCTCTCTTGGTTACATGTTTGAAGTGTTGAGTGGGGACCCTAAGTCTTGGTCTCATCCCTTAGACATGTTATCTCTGGTAAATCTGATTTTAATTCACCATAGTTGCTAAAACAGAGGCTGGAAACTAAAACAGTAACAAATCTCCTGTGTAAGATCGGAGCTCTTAGGGGAACATTCGGCAGCAGCTACTTTGGATATATGTGTGTATCCAAACAAAATTAACGTGACAAATATTTCTAGTAATTTCGCAAGTGCAGATACATAACTGAGGGGAAGAAAAGGCAATTCGCCTGTTCATTCATTCAACTATAAAAAGATTAAATAGACTTTATTTTCCTTGTTCCAGTCTTTACCTCCTTGTGGTTGTTCCCCCCCCCTTTGTTTTCTCTTCCCTAGCCCCCCGCCCTTTTTTTTTTTTTTTTTTTTTTTTTTTGCCACCTGCCCCCTCCCATGAACCTTGACCAGCAGACAACCCCCAAGCTTACAAAAACAGCTCTTGCAAAAACCATTCTGACAGTTTCTGGAATGAGTTTACTCCAACGATCTCCAGCAAGAGTAATGAAAACCCAGAGCCATCTCCAACTGATTGTTGCCAGGCAAACTGTGCAGCAGTGAGATAAAGAAAACTGCAGCCCGGGCCAGACCACAGGGTCGCACACGCCTCTCTTCTCAACCTAGAAGATCCCAATACTGCATCGTCTTGGAGTTTCCAGAACTTTAGGTCCAGATTCGCATCAGCTGCATAAAGCCTTTCACCTCCCCTCTATTAGAAACACCTGAACTGTTCCGCACCCCCTCCGCCGCCCCGGGACACAACAAATACTTATTGAGCACCGCCTCTGGCCCTTCACTAACCTCAGGGATTTGGGTACAGCAGTGAGCAGCACAAAGACTCCCCACCCTCAAGGTCTAATTGCAGCTATCCCTGAAGCCATGGGAGGACTCGTTGTGGATGGGACACAGGTTTATATAAGAGTCATACAAGTAAAGATTGAAGGCAGAGTTCTAGGATTCTGGACCCACTGCCCATTCCCCAACTATTTATGTCCATAATCCCCATTTATGATGTCCCATTTTCATCCTAAATTGGAATAAACTGACTTTTACTAAGCACTATAATTTCCAGAAAGAACCCCCAAAGTCCCAGACTCTTCGAATGATATTAAGTGGAAAATTAAAAATACAAGTGTTATTTTACACAAGGAGGTGGTCAAACACTTGAGACAAAAAGACTATTTCTGAGAGTAAATATAAAGCACCCAGCTCACAGCATTATGAAAGAACTAGTAAGGCGAGAAAGGACTACTACCTGGATAGCGTTTTCTTGTCTAGAATTGGTGCTGATGATAAAAAGCGGACTACTTTCAGCTGATGTTTTTAGACTTTCTCCAGCAACGTACCGCCCTTTTGCCTACGCCTCACTCGGACCACTCTCACGACCCCAATTCCCTCGCACCCCAGTACTCTTCTTTTGCACCTTTGCTTAGACTTATCTCCTCGACAGTCTTTTTGACCTGCTCACATTTAGCTAACTCCCAGTATGTTTGTTCCATGACTTCCTATAGTCATTAAAAGTATTCTTAATTAGCCCTATTTAAATGAAACTTTGCACCAAAAGGCCCTAGAGAAATGAGAAGAGTTTCTTCAGGTGAATAGACAGGAAAGAAAGAGAGAGCTTCAGATGAACACTCTGCCAAACACAGCCCCAACCCTCTGAAGAAACTGCAAATACGCTCCAGAGACTCTAGGAGGCTGCCTTTTATAGAGGAAGTCCCCGCCCAGGTTCCCAATTGGCCCAATTTTATGCAAATTAGGTTTCTGGATTTGCGCGGTTTTAATTGGTCAGGATCTTGCAGTTCTTTTTTTAAATATATTTTATTGATTATGCTATTACAGTTGTCCCATTTCTCCCCCATCATTCCCCTCCACCCTGCACACACCCTCCCACCCACATTCCCCCCTTTAGTTCATGTCCATGTGTCATAAGTTCTTTAGCTTCTACATTTCCCACACTATTCTTGCCCTCCCCCTGTCTATTTTCTACCTACCATCTATGCTGCTTATTCTCTGTACCTTCCCCCCTCTCTCCTCTTCCCACTGCCTTGTTGCTAACCCTCCATATGATCTTCATTTCTGTGATTCTGTTCCCATTCTAGCTGTTTGCTAAGTTTGCTTTTGTTTTTGTTTTAGGTGTGCTTGTTAATAATTGTGAGTTTGCTGTCATTTTAGTATACATGTTTTTTATCTTCTTTTTCTTAGATAAATCCCTTTAACATTTCATATAATAAGGCCTTGGTGATGATGAACTCCTTTAACTTGACCTTAACTGAGAAGCACTTTATCTTCCCTTCCATTCTAAATGAAAGCTTTGCTGGATAGAGCAATCTTGGATGTAGGTCCTTGACTTTCATGACTTGGAATACTTCTTTCCAGCCCCTTCTTGCCTGTAAGATCTCTTTTGAGAAATCAGCTGACAGTCCGATGAGAACTCCTTTGTAGGTGACTGTCTCCTTTTCTCTTGCTGCTTTTAAGATTCTCTCCTTGTCTTTCATCTTGAGAATATAATTATGATGTGCTTTGGTGTGCACCTCCTTGGGTCCAAGTTCTTTGGGACTCTCTGAGCTTCCTGGACTTCATGGAAGTCTATTTCCTTTGCCAGACTGGGGAAGTTGTCCTTCATTATTTGTTCAAATAAGTTTTCATTTTTTTGCTTTTACTCTTCTCCTTCTGGTACCCCTATAATTCCAATGTTGGAACATTTAAAGATGCCCTGGAGGTTCCTAAGCCTCTCCTCATTTTTTTGAATTCTTGTTTCTTCCTTCTTTTCTGTTTGGTTGTTTGTTTCTTCCTTCTGGTCCACTCCATTGATTTGAGTCCATTTTCTTCCCATCACTATTGGTTCCCTGTGCATTTTCCTTCATTTCGCTTAGGGTAGCCTTCATTTGTTCATCTTATTTGTGACCAAATTCAACCAATTCTGTGAGCATCCTGATCACCAGTGCTTTGAACTGTGCATCTGATAGGTTGGTTATGTCTTTGTCACTTAGTTGTATTTGCTCTGAAGCTTTGATCTGTTCTTCTGTTTGGGCCATTTTTTTCTTTGTCTTGTCCAGGATCATGCAGTTCTGATTGGTCAGTAGTGTGCATTTTCACTGGTCACTAGAGAACAGTACTGATTGGTTGGTATAGATGCAAATAAGGATATGATTGTGCTGTTCTGATGGGGCAGGGCAGGTTTCAGTCCACTGATTGAAAAACAAAACCAGGGCTTCCCTGCTGTGGTTGATTCAGCTGGTGTAAATAAGCCCGGCATGGTGCCTGAGCAGAGAGTTTAGTCCCAGGCTCTTCCCAGTGTGCAGAGTACCATGGGAAGCCCCTCAGCAAAGGATCATGAGACTCTTACTATTCACGAAATTTGGGCCCTCAGTGGACCATGGGGAGTCCATCTCAGCAGACATGTTTCTTTTTAGAGCTCAAATCAAATAAACCTTTCTTCTTGGATTCCATATCCTATATCTCCTCTAAAAGAACATATTGAGGTCAAGACTGGGTCTGGAATCCATCAGCTCCCAAATGACCTAATAGGTGCCAGGCAATTGTTCATCAGCTGGTAGCAGAAGAGGGTGTGGATGGCCACGTGCCAGCCAGTACCAGCAAAGGCCCTGCTTCTCTCTCGGGTTCCAGCTCGGGCCTAAGTCGTACTCCCTGCAGAGAGACTCAGCTATGTCTAATGACCCCACGCAGCTGGCCCACCAGGACGAGGCAAGGGGGAAATCAAGCCGGGGAACCTGACTTGGTAGCAACATTTCAGGAATAAAGGGCAGAATGCTGCTGAAGTACGAGGTGGGGACTTCTGCCTGGGGCAGAGGGAGAAAAGGAAGCAAAAACTTAGTGAGACTTAGGAGTGCAAGCACTAGGCCCATGGACTTTACCGTGTTATTTATTGACTAGTCATAGTCCTTTGAGGTAGTTTGCCCTAGTGCACACCATGTGACAGAACCAGGACGGTAGCTTCCTGCATTTGTTCGATCACACACGTGAGGCAGCCCACCACCACCACCACGTCCCCAGGAAACTTCACACTGTGCGGTAAGCTCTCCAGGAGCTAAATATCAGGGCGAGCCTTTCTGCTGCCTATTTCATTCATGGGACACCATTTGATTTTACTGTTGGCGAAACTGCAGAAAATGTGGGTGACAATAAAATATACCATCAGTTAAGGAGAAGGCAAATAACCATGAATCACAAATAAACAAAGCAGTCCAAGCTCAAATATCTGGAGGGATGGCCCGTGTGCTGATGTGCCCTGAGGCAGATCAGTACCTAGGAAGAAACTGATTAGCACAGAGAGCTGGCAGATTGCTTTCCCAGCAGGGGTGGAAAAAGGGAAGACAAGCCTGGAGGGTGGGGGGTACATGGGGGGTGTGAAGCCTCTCACCCTCCTCCTTTCTTCACCCCACCCCTGGGGGAGGCTAATTAGCTGGTGCCTGTTGCTAGGCCCCAAAGAAGTAATGCTTCTTAGCTACACTTAGACTAGGAGCTACAGAGTGGTTCTCAATGGAGGCTGAATTTGGAACCACCTGGGGGCTTTTAAAATGACCCCACTCACCTCCTCAGATTATCACTTAATTGATCTGGGGTGTGGCCTGGGAGGCGGGAATTAGGATGTTTAAAATCTCCCTCAGGTGATTCTAATGAGTGGCTGCCAAAGTTAAAAACACCTGGGTTAGAGCAAGCCCAGAAAGAGAGTTGGTTGCACCTAATATTTTGTGAGCAACTACTATCCCTGGGCATTGTGCTGAGTGCTTTCTATGGATCCTTTCAAATCCCTGAAATCAACTTGCAGGCAGATGTGGATGTGCTCATTCCCTGTTGAGAACTGAGTAAACTACGGTAAGCCTTAAAGCTAAATCGAGGTCACAGCATCGATCCAGTTGGCCTATCCCCAAACCCAATCCTTTACTGCTCTTAGCTGCCTTTCTGGGAGGACAGCACCATCCTTTCACACACTGAACAGACAGGTAGAGAGAGACCAGAGATTATCCTCCCACTCTGCATGGCAGACTATAAAGGCTCTCTGACACCTTTTCCGCCAATATCATGTAATTGTCCTTGAACCTAAGTCTTCCTCACAGCTGTGCTGCCATTACCTTCGAAAAGGGTTTGCCCCTGTTGCTGTTAGCACTTCATCTTTCTTGTTCTTGTAATGATGCCACACTAGGTGCTCAGGGATGTAGCAGAGAATCAGAATACACAGTGCTTGTCTTCCTGAAATCTCTTGTAAAGTAGCAAATATTAAATGAAACTACTTTGGAATAGGGTGGGGGCAAATTATTTGAAAGACAGTGAATGGCTCTAGCCCTAATTATTTAAAATGTGGCCCTCAGACCAACTGCACCAAGGTCCTGCAGAATCTCAGGCTCCACCCCAGAACTGCAGAGTCAGAATCCACATATTAAGTGATCCTGTGTAATACATTTATACAGTAAAGGTTGGAAGCAGTGGTTATGAACAGTATTATTGGCATTACTTCTGTTTTATTTTGTGGCTTTGGGAGCATCTGTTTTATCCTTTTTCCTAGGAATTTCTCACATAGGATTTCTCTCTCTCTCTCTCTCTCTCTCTCTCTCTCACTCTCCCTCTCTCTCCCCCTCTCTCCACCCCCCCCGCCACTTTCTCTCTCTCTCTCTCCCTCCCTCCCTCCTAGAGCATAGTTGTGAAGCAGGAGACAGCATAGGAAGAACTCTGAGACTGCAATGCTGTTACTGTCCAGCATTTAGCACCCTGGTTGCCAGGGAACATCTTTTACCAATTAAGTAGAATAAATGGTAAATCAAGGCAGGGAGGAGGAGGGAGACATGTCTCACACACTAACTCAGCAGTCCTGAGCCTGGTCTGATAATATTGCCAGGTGTTCCGACATCACAAGAAACACTATATTAACAAGGAAGAAGGGAAGTCCTTGAAATTCTATGTAACATTTCTATTATCTGGGAAAGAAAACCTTGAAACTGTGCTTTTCATCCCAAGGCCTGGAATGTGGGAGAGGGTCCCTGGTGCCCAAAGAAAAAGCCCATAAAACAACTTTGGTTAATTGTCTACCTCTGGTCACTATCTGTTTTACGAGGTAGTCCCTGATGCTTACAGAAAGAGCCCGTAAATAACTTTGGAAAGTGCCCCAATTTTAATTAACTGCCTCCTGTCAGGTATTTGTTTTACAACAAGATGAACAAATAGGGTCTGGAGCAAGATAAGGATTCGGGCTAACAGACCCCCACACATACCTAAGTTTGGGTAATCACATTCTCCCAGGAAAGCTGGCACCGCATATACCCGTTAATCAATATGTAACTTTTTCCCTCCTATCCCACCAACTATATAAGTCCTGAGAACAAAGGACTCGCTCTCTCTCTCTCGGGGGCTCAGGGTGCTCTTGGCTCTCGAGCCACAGGGCCTCTGGCCACCCGGCCTCAGGCTGCCCAGGGGCTTGCCACCCTGGTCCTCAGCCACTCTTAACTTTTCTCACCCCACTTTGCCCTGAAACTTTGCCTTTCACCCCCTACTCTATCCAGTCCTGTTCTCATTCATGGGAACGGATCACTAATAAACTGATTTCATACTACAAGATTTGCTGATATGTAATTCTTTACATGCGTCAGCAAGAAGAACCAGGTCTCTCCCGTCAACAGTTGCAATTGGCCCCATCATTCTAAAAGCCCAGGAAAGCAAGACAAGCAGAGAACCCTGATCTTGTTCATAACTAAGTCTTTTGTTGGTTTTCTCATATGGCCCCAGGTGCCCTGGCACAGCTGCTGATATTTAGTTACGTTCTGCACCAGCAATCCTAGCATTTGGGAAGTGAAATTCATTTTTATCTCTCTAGCTTATGAAAGCCTGGGGCAAAGGAGGTGAAGAAAGGGAAGCTTGGAGGAAATCAGTATTGGAAGTATCAGGTGTAGCAGTGGGGTCAGCCCATTTTCGCTTTAAGTTCCGGCATTTTATTTAGGCTTTGACAATCTATCCCTTTACATGGAGATGGGAGAGTTTCTTTAATAAGGCCACAAACAAAGGTTTGTAGTTTTCAAGTGCTCGGCATTTGACTCACAAGTCCTTATATTAAGTTACACCCCAAACTAGGGTTATGTTCTGTGCTTTGGAATAACTACTATTAAAAAAATATTCAGGCAATTCCTCTCGAGCATGATCTTCAGACATGTGCAATATTGTTTCATTTAATGAGGGAACTACGGCCGCATTTAAGCTTACATAAATGTGTGCTTTTCATTTAGTCAGGTAATAAAGGGAATCACTTTTAGGTCTTAGATCTCCCGTTTAACAAACCTGTTCTGCTCCTCATTTTAGCATTGAAAACAAAGCCATACCTTTGTCACTGGGCAGATTCTAAAACAAAACCTACTCAAACAGGAACAAATTTGCAAACACTAGGAAACTCTGGAGTTGAAGGATGTGGGTGACTTTGAAACAAACTACTATTCTTGCAAAGTTGCAAAATTATGCTATATGATGTTCGCATTGAGGAAAATTAATTATGAGCCTAAGTCATGGGTTAGAAATAGAACTGATTAGGGTCATAAGATAAAAATAAAAAGGAAGGCCCGTGACGGCCTCCCCCATCCTCCCCACTCCCCAGAAAGGCTCTTAAAGGAACATTTAAAACACAAGCCTTTGTTCCCTCAATCTACGGTGCTCAGGTCAGGCGGACCCTGTGGCGTGGCTGAAATATCTCAAACAGTCACTCACGAAGGTGTCATTTGACCTGCTGTTCTCCCAAAGAGCTATGAAAAATGTGTTTCTTGCTGTGATAACTTGAAATCAAATAAACATAATCTCTTTAATTCTTTCTAAATAGTTCTATATTTTAAGTCTAAACACAATAGAATACAAAGCTTCTGGTTTTCAAAAAAAAGGTTTTTTTATTTTTTAATGTGTGTCATTGGATTTTTTCTTTTAGTTTGTGTTAGTTTGATTTTAAGAGTATAATTTACATTTTGAACCAAGTGAATATGTTTCCTTCAGTTTAGACACACACACACCAAGATGGCCATGTGGTTACTTGGTTAAACATACATGTGTGCTTTTATAAGAGTGTTATTTTTAACCAAAGACAAATTTCTTATATATGTTAACCATCACTCGATAGGCCAGAGAAAAGTCTTTACCAAGGCTTGCAAAAAATTGAATGACATTTCCTTATGCAAAAAAATGGTTCTGGTCCATTGTTTTTATTTATCTGCAATAATGGTATTCACTCAAGTTTGTAATAACACTGTCATGGCTGAAGGGAGTTTGTTTTAGGTATTATATCTATTATCTGCTTCCTCTCCCTTCTTTAAATGGAATTTCCAAGGGGGAAGTTTGAATGTAGTTTGGATTTAAGAGTAAAGAAAAACCAAAAGCTTTCCTAAAAGCTTACTGGATTGGAATTTTATATTGTTTGAAGATTTTTAATAATTCTTGTTTGTTTGTTCTTGGCATTGAGCATTTGAATAACACAGAACTTGCCTTGTTCTTACAGAATTATAAGGCTTGGAGTCATCGTATAATATCCTATTAATTTCTTTTGTTGTTTTGAGGCAAGCCTACCTAACCTTTTGCCCAAACAAGGAATAGTTGTTCAGTGCTCCAGGGCAGTGGAAGTGTTTGCTTTGCTTCACCACCACTAGAGTGTACTCTAGTGCCGTAAGATTCAGGATTTCTTTAGATGTTGGCAAAATACCTAGAAAAGCATCTTTCTGCCCAATTACATGTCCCTTTAAGTGTCTTGGTAAGACTGGATTTAGTTCATGGCTTTACCTTCAATGTTAACACTTGATAATATATTGGATGAGTTTCATTTTGGCAGTTGAATTAGCTCCACTTAGCTCTAATAGGGTGCTGAGAAATACTCCTTCCCCTCCTGTGAGCTATGTTTTCAGGCAATGACTCTTTTACTGTGTTTATGAGTACCACTGTGGCCCTAGTGCATGAATGTGAGGCGGGGGGGTGACTTGGGAAGAAGGAACTCCTTGAATATCTATTGCCCTTGTAGCACTCAAATCCCTGACAGAAGGCCACTACCCCTGTCCTGGATGTCAGGGGCAGTGATTGGGGGTGTGGGTAGTGCCAAGAGCACAGTCCCTGTAGCTGCGCTGGAGGCTGGTCATGCTGGAGGACAGTGCTGAGCTCAGCAGTGTGATTCTGGCACATCTTAGCAGCGCCTCCTCCCTCCTCGGCCCTCTATTGAAACAGACCACTGTCTTTCATCTTTACTCCTCTCTGGAGGAAAGCAGGTCACCGAGACTCTCTCCAGGCACCATGGCCCCTCCCAGTATCTCCAGCGATCCAGGGTCCTTTTGCTCTTGGGCTTTTCCACAGTTGCAGACAGCATGTAACTCCCTTCTCCCGGCATGAGTCATGGTTGCTCCAACAGAAACTGAAATAAGGTCCTTGAGGCTGGAACTACTTGTCTCCCTAGATCTCTAAAACTCCCTGTCTGCGTAGAGTTCAGAGACAACCACCTCTAGAGCTCACGATCTCTTTCTGACCAGAAGGTACCCCAAGACCACTTGCACAGAGTATGTAGCTGGCTGGAGGCAGTATGAAGGCCCAGCTTAGGTCTAGCTCTGGGGGCCACCCTGAAGCAGATTGGCCCTAGAGGGACCATGGCCCTGAGAGCTGTCTCAAGTGGCCGAGGGCAGTAGGCTTCCTTTGCCCCTGCACAGGCCTGAAGGGACTCCCCCCGCTATAGATGTGTAACCGCCTGTGTGGGACTCTGTGCTCCTCTATTCCCATGAACCTCAGTTGGATTCGGGGTACATAGCACTCCAGCCCCCATTTCAGCTGGGCAGTGATGGTGAATGCTCTTCAGCTGAAGGTTTTCCTTGCCCAGCAGAGACACAAAGAAGTGGCTTGGGAGATTTCAGGACCCCCCTATTCACACAATAAATCACCTAGCCCCTTTCAAAGCCACCTCATATAACAGCAAACTATTTTATTTTCTTAGTGTATTTTTTCCATTACTATTATCCAACTTTTGCCCTCCACCAACAGCAGACTCTAAATAAAAGCAGTGCATTTGCTAGGTAAGTATAGCTTTAAGCCAAGTGACGTAATGAGTAGCTCCTCCAGCTTCCAAGCAGAGCCCCATCCGCACAGACATCTGTGAGCCATGGCTCATCTGCAGTTCCCCTTCCAGGAACTCAGAGGAGCCAGCCCTGCTGGACTCTCGCCCTCCGGGGCAAATGAGCACCATCTGTCCTACTCCTGATTCCGAGACTCTATCAGGACGAGGAGCCCCCAGAAGGCCTGGTTTTGTGGCACCTCAGAGGCTTCTGAGAACACCATAAAGATGGTTTGTGATAGCAAAGCCGCCAGCTGACCCTGACCCTCCTCTTGCTCTAGTGAAGTTCCTGTAGCCTCTGTGCTTGTGTGATTTGCAGATGCTCTTTGAGAAAGAAAAAAAAAATGTAGATGCCACTGTCTGCCCCTCACTTGGGCAGCAGTATAACTCTGTAGAAAGAGCACAGGTCCCAAGTTCCTCCACGTGTCAGTCTGGTCATCGGGGAGGTTTCAAATTTTCTGGGCCTGTTTCCTTTGTTGCTAAAGAAAGGTAGTATGAGAACCAGGCTTCATGTGGCATCCTGCTACCCTCAAAGGGAAAAATCAGTGCTATTCACTTGGGCACAGAACCCATTAAGCTAGGTGAACTTACTGATCGGTCATCTGCAGATGCTTGACTCAGTCTCATTTGTCAAAACTGCCTTCAGAAAGGAACTGATGTACTGCTCCATCTTGGGTTTATATTATTTGCCGAACAAGGTGTAATTTAAAAGCAACAGAGGTTTGACAGACTGGAAAAGGGAAAAAAAATCTGATTGACACAAAAATGTTTACCTACCACAACAGAGTTTTCACCACTGAACATATTATAAAATATGTTGGCTTTTTCAAATCATTGCAGTTATTTAACTGACATTTATTAAGTGTACTGTGGGAGAAGTTGGAGATATATAAATTTTATATATATATATATATATATATATATATATATATATATATATATATATATATATATATATCAGGCCTGTCCAGAATGGGTCCAGCCCTTACTATGAAACATAGAAACATCTACTGAAGAAGATATGAGATACACGAAACATTGTACATAAGACAATGATGCCTCAGTTGCCTTCAAAGTATGCACCTTGGGACCACACAGTTCTCCTAGCATCTCCTCCACTGTCTAAAACACTCTGTGAAGTCCTTTGTTGGAATTGCCATCAGCTGCCCCGTTGTATTTTCCTGAATCTCATCAGCCATCTGAATCTCTTCCCTTTCAAAGGTGATTTTAGTTTTTCGAAAAGCCAGAAGTTGCAGGGCACCAAATCTGGGCTGTAGGGTAGCTGAGTCACCTGGGTGATTTGATGTTTGGCCAAAAAACTCTGCAGGAGACATGACGCATGAGTGGGCACGTTGTTGTGATGAAGCTGCCAATCACCAGTTGCCCATAGCTACAGCCTTCTGAATTATCCAGATAGTTTCCGTGAAAGAATGTTCAAGCTTAATGCAAAATTTGATGCAGATATGTTGCTCTACTTGCTCAGTCATTTTGAACGTGATGGCCACACGTGAGTATACACAGGCCCACTCAACAGTGTCTACCGCCCCCACTGACTAGTACAGGGAAGTCATCATTGTTCACACATGTGCATTCCAGTCCACTTCCCTTGGCTGCCAGGGTACATCTATGTTGTGCAAACCGTTCTCTTAGTCTCCCTGGTGTCTGCTTCCTTATCTGTAAAGTGACAGGCTTGAAGGGCCGTTACTTTAGGTCAACGTGCCCCAAACCAAGCCAATCAACAGGATCACCTGGGAAGCTTTGAGCATGTGCAAATACCCAAAATCTACCTGGAATTACTAGTTAGAATCTTCAAGGGTGGGCCCAGGAATCCACAATGTTAAAAAGCTCTGCCAAATATTTCTGATGATCAGCCAGGTTTAGGAAACACATTAGAAAATGGCCACACTTGGTCTTTCTCTAAGACACCTCTTTTCTCACCCCTGTAAAGAAATCTCTCTCAAATCCACCCCTGGTCTCTCGCATCACATTTCTACTCCTTCCTGAGGGATTTCACAACATCCTCCTTTGCATCTGTGGCCTTAGAAACACACCTCTGTTTCCCCTATGTCCTTAGGTCCCCTCTCCACTGGGAGCCCCATACTGTTCTGACTGCTTCAGTTCCTGTCCCCACAAATCAACTAATCCCCACAAGTAAAGCCACTTCTCAGGATGAACCCAGTCCCTCCCATCCACCCCCCCACCCCCCACCACCACCCACACATCCACATACTCAGGCTACGGGGCCTACCCTAGCCCAAGACAAGGGCACTGCCAAAACTAACTCAAGGACTCAGTGAAAAATCAAGGGGTGCAGACGAGATAGCTGCCCAACGTTGTTCATGTGTGGGCCCGGAGACGAATTGTGCGGGTCTGAACTCCCACGCCGCCACTCACGGGCTGTGTGACTTGGGCAAGTCACCTAACTTCTCCAGAGTTTCCCTTCCTCACTTGTAAAATGGGAACAGAAATGTTTTCTAGCTCACAGCGTTGCTGAGGATGTACAACGAGATCATGTGTAACATTTTTTGAGTGTTTATTCATGCAGCAGGCAGTGTTGTAAGCAAAGTACAGGAATTAACACATTTCACTGCTGGAGGCAGATCTCCAACCCAGCCACCCCTCTATAACTCATGTAACTTCCTTGATGAAGTGCCTGGCGTACAGTAGGAGTTCCTTAAATATTCATTTAAAGCAAATCCGTGTGTTTATCCTGACTCTGACTCAGTTTTTATTTAGGATCCAAAATCGAGGCTCTGGCTTTATATTGGGACTCTCCCTTTATCTTATTGTCCAATTGCTTCTGTACTCTGCACTGTCCTCTCAGACTCCACCTTATTACCTTGTCTAATTAGCCAGTTCCCCCAGGGCTCAGCTACTCCTAAGAGTTCCCTCTTGCAAGGCCTTCCTATCAAACCCCCATGTCTGTAACACTGCACAGTCTTTCTGTTCTCCTTCCATCACAATGAGAAGGATGGGACTGTGCTAGCCTGGTGGAAGATGGGAGATGCGTGGAGAATTACATCCTCCCAATCAAGGCCATCTGCAAGGTCAGCCAAGACCAGCAGAGTCACCATGACAATTTCCCCAGATGCATGAGCACTAATAAACCCTCATTGTTATATGCCACTGAGGTTTTGTAGTGTTTTCTTGCATAGCATTATTGAAGCAATAGATGACTGGTGCATAAATATTAAGTGATACCACATGAACAGGATAACAAAAGCCAGAATTTGGAAAACCCTAGAGAATAAAGTATCCAGTTTCTTTTCTTGTGCTGTAAAGTTCCCCACATTCTGAAGGGTGAAATGTTATCGATTAAAAGAGACGCAGAGGCCATATGAGCCAAAGGCAGTGTCTGGATCTTATATGAACCTTAATTCAAACACACCTGCTATAAAAAATTGTGAGACAATCAGAGAAATTTAACACTACCAGAATAGTTGATGTTTTAAAGCAATTATCACTAATTTTCAGATATTATAATGGTAATATACTTATGTTTTTAAAAAAGACACCATATCTCTGAGACACAAACTGAAACATTTATGGATGAAATGATGTGTGGGATTTTCTTTAAAATAATCCAGTAAATCAAAAGATAGGGGAGGGGAATTGATGAAGCCAGATTAGCCATATATTGGTAAATATTAGAGCTGAGTGATGAGTTCTAATGTTTTATTATATTGTACTATTCTCTCTAGTTCTGTGTATGCTTGAAAATTTACATATTAAAAAAGAAGGAAAGAAGGAAGGAAATGAACAAACTTCCAGGGACAAGTGGTGAGTCACAAAATAAAGTCAGGCTAGAGACTTGCCACACAGTGTTCCTCATGCTGGGCTATTAAGACCTAATTTGAAACTATGCATTCTTTAGTGTAAAAGTGGAAGCCACCATGACATAGTCCCAGAATATAATGGGGAAAATATAACAGCAGAAAAGCATGCAAACAACCTCAAGATCAATAAAGGCCCAATGGCATGAAATAAGAATCAACAGATCTAATAAACTGGAAAATCCACAGCTCAGGAAATAAAAGAATAGAGCAAGCCTCAAGGTATTAAGAAGAAAATAGCAACAGTGAAAGAAAAATAAAGAAGAAAAAGTAACCTTGTAATTATTAAGTAAGAATAGGACAATGAAGAATAAGAAGCAATTAGACATCATAGAAGTGAAAATATAGTTAATTATATACACTGTTAAAACTTCATTAGATTGGCTAACTTGTAGCCTCTTTATAACTGAAGAGATAACTAGTAAATTGGAAGCAAGAACTAAGAAAATACCTCAAAATGTAGCTCAGAGAGATAAGAAATAGAAAATATGTAATAGATGTAGAAACAAGGAGAAACCCAAATGAAGTTTCAGATGAAAAAGAAAGATAACATGATAGAGAAGCAATATTGGAAAAGTCAATGGCTAATATTGTTCCAAAACTGGAAGACCCAAATCTTCACATTGAAGAGAAAAATGAGTGCCTAGAAGAATAAAGTTAGAAACATCTTTGCCCAGATACATCACAAAAAATTAAAATCAATGAAGACGAAACAGACAAAAAAACCCAAACACTGCCAGAGAGAAAAGGCATAACAACCTGATAACAGATTTTTCATCAATAGATGCCAGGAAAAAAAATACTCATAAAAGTGCTGAGGGGGGAAATGATGAATCTAAACGATGATTCTACCCAGCTAAATCATCATTCAGAAAAGGGGCAAAAGGAAAGACAAGTTCAGACATATAAAGGTTCAGAAACTACTAAGGAAGGCAGCAATATTTTTGCCAATATACCTCCTAGGGCAAGGGACATGAAAGAATAAACAAATGGGACTACATCAAATTAAAAGGCTTCTGTACAGCTAAAGAAACCATCATCAAAATGAAAAGGAAACCAACTGTATGTGAAAATATAATTGCCAATGGTACCTCGGACAAATGTTTAATCTCCAAAATATATAAAGAACTCATATGACTCAACACCAGAAAGACAAACAATCTAATTAAAAAATGGACAAAGGACCTGAACAGACACTTCTCCAAGGACATATAGAGAGCCCATAGACATGTGAAAGGGTGCTCAACATCACTAGCCATCAGAGAGATGCAAATGAAAACCACAATGAGATACTACTTCACACAGGTCAGAATGCCCAGCATTAATAAATCACCAAACAATAAGTGCTGGTGAGCTTGTGGAGAAAAGGGAACCCTAGTACATTGTTGGTGGGAATGCAGATGGTGCAGCCACTATGGAAAACAGAATGGAATTTCCTCAAAGAACTAAAAATGGAACTACTTTTTGATCCAGTGATTCTACTGCTGGGAATGCACCCTAAGAATCCTGAATCACCAATTCAAAAGACCTATGCACCCCTATGTTCATAACAGCATTATTTGCAATAGCAAGTGCTGGAAACAGCCTAAGTGCCCATCAGTAAATAAGTGGATCAAAAAACTGTGGTACATTTACACAATGGAATACTATGCAGCAGAAAGAAACAAGGAACTCCTACCCTTTGCAACAGCATGGATGGAACTGGAGAGCATTATGCTAAGTGAAATAAGCCAGAAACAAATACCATATGATCTCACCTATAAGAGGAACCTAATGAACAAAACAAACAAATGAGCAAAATAGAACCAGAGATATGGAAACAAGGAAGAGAGAGTGACCAGAGGGGAAGGGGGAGGGAGATAATGGGGAAGAGAAGGGGAGGGGTCTAGTCAAGGAGCCTCTATAAAGGACCCATGGACGTGGACAATGGAGTGGGGACTGACTGTGGGAGTGGGGGGGGGGCAGGGAGGGAGGCTTGAGGCAGTGGAGAACAACTAAGAAAAATTGGGACAATTGTAACAGAACAAAAATAAAATCATAATAATAATAAAAAGAAACGACTAAGGGATCTATTTCAGGGGGAAATGAGCCCAGAAGGAAATGGCAGGATGAAAGAAGTAATTGCTTTTTCAGGCAGTACTTAAAGGTAACACCCGCCTGCAAGTATTGCCTGAAAAAAGCACCTGCATTTAAGTACAAATATTATAATGCATTTAATTCCATTTTTCTCATCTATCTTCATTACCATTACTCTGGTTAGAACCAAAGTCAGCTCTCACATAGATTACTACTTCAGCTTCCCATAACTACTTTTCCTGCCTCTGCATATTCTTATTTGCCTATCTCTCCACTCTGCAGGCAGTGACCTCTAAAGCATAAATCATACAAACATTTGATAAAATTTTATATGGATAAAATTATATTTGCAAGTTAAAATAGAATGGCTAAATAAGAGAACTTTATAAATGTAACACAAACAGGAAACAACCGATTTAGGACAAATGTTTGTATTGCTCCTTCTATGCTCCAGGCTCTTCCTATACATTATAATCTCTAACTCAAAATTTTGGGCTTTTTTCATTCTCAATTGTTCCTTTATAAATATTTCCCTATTCTTTATCAAAGGGATACAATGCGTATGGAAAGGAAATATATAATAATACAGAGGAGCCCTGACTGGTGTGGCTTAGTGGGTTGGGTGTCATCCTGCAAACCAAGGTTGTTGGTTCGATTCCCGGTCAGGACACATGCCTGGGGTTCAGGTCAGGCCCTTGCTTGCGAGCATGTGAGAGGCAACCAATTGATGTTTCTCTCCCTCTTTTTCTCTCTCCCTTTCTCCTCTCTCTAAAAATAAATAAATAAAATCTTTTAAAAAATAGTACAGAACCACTCATGATGAAAGCAATATCTCTCATCCTGCTCTGCCCCTCACCTAGTCTCCCTTCTCGAAGGTACTTTTAACCTTTTCTGGTTTTAGCTCTTCTCATACTTATCACCCTAAATAATAGGCCTCTATAACGCTCTCTTAATTTATTAATGTAAGACACTGAGGTCATTGCTGTAATCCTCACCTCCACTTCTGATTTTGAGAGTTGTTATTCTAGCTTTTTTAACTGTTTACTTCTGTGCCTTTACATAATATTCCTTTTTATGTGATATCTGTGAGCTTTTTTAAAAATAGGTTTGTTAAAACTTTGTGGACTGCTGACAGACACCAGACTATGACATCAGGTTTGTTTGTTTTCCGAACATCTGGAGCATAATTCACAAAATTTATGTTCAAAAACTGCATTGGAGAGAATTTAATAATCTATCGCACTGCATCACCAGGAGTGATCTTGAGAGAAAATTTACTTTCATGCTGAAATTTACTTTCCTTGGGTATAAAACACCTCCATATAATCCCTTATGTTATGTGGAACTAAAAAGATGCAGGAAAATTTGCCATTTATCTTGTGCCAACTCAGGGTAATATTCTGGTTAGCATTCACTACAAAAGTGCCCAATAGATATTAAATAACCACTCCCTAATCTGCCTTCTCTGTCTATTTTTTTTTTTAGTGAACTACTTTTTTAAGATCGCATATTGATAGAAGAATGCATAAAACATTTATAAAGAGTTTAAACAGCCATGTAGCCACAGCCCAAGTCAAGAACAGAAACACTGACAGCACCCGAAAGCTCACATGGTCCCCTCCCCAGTCACAGCCCCCACTCAGCCCCAGAGGGAACTACCATTACCAAAATCATCATCTGTGACATCATCTGTGGTGATGATTTTCTGATATTCTTTATAGTTTTGAATTCTATGGGTCTATCTTTAAACAATACAGTTTAGTTCCACTATCTTTCCACTGTAAATACTGGAGTCAGTCTATATGTATTATTTTATCACTTGCTCCTTTTTTTAAATCCTCACTCGAGGATATGTTTTTATTGATTTTAGAGACAAGGGAATAGAGAGAAAGATAGAGAAACATTGATGTGAGAAAGAAACATCGATTGGTTGCCTCCCATATGTGCCCCAACCAGGCACTGAACCCACAACCTAGGTATGTGCCCTGACCAGAAATCGAACTTGCAACATTTTGGTGTACAGGACGATGCTCCAGCCAGCTGAACCAACTGAGCCACCCAGCCGGGGCCATCATTTTTCTCTCTCTGTGTGTGTGTGTGTGTGTGTGTGTGTGTG